>OW204027.1:2769587-4134175 GCA_934048045.1 Polygonum aviculare
GGTCCTTGCAGGGTGTAGCTACAAAAGATATTTACTTTAAAGATATGGAACAAATTAACAATCGATCAGGTTGATGTACAATATAGTTATGCAACAACAACAATATTTTATCCAGCTAGTCCCGCTGACGTAGAATCTAGAGGATCTAGAGGGTCTGCATGATGAAATTTCAGATTTAGATGGAATATACCGACCCAATACAACCCAAGAGATACGTACCTCACCAATTTGAAAAAATAAAATAAAATATTTATACAACAATTATACAATTACACAACGATAAAGTATTTGATTTTTTTTTGCTTTTAAGTTTAGTAATAATATTTATAGAGCTCATTAAAACATCTTGACAAATACAAATAATATTGAAAATATGTGCTTATATGGACAAAAATGTATATATATTTTTTTGGTTAATTATAACTTTATACGGGTTTATTGGTTGCTTTTTTGTGCATACAATGATACAAACTATCAATTAGTTTTTATTTTGAATTTGTATAAAACGTCTAATGAAGTGTTTTTATATGGATTTTTTAATTATATGTCCTAAGAGGATTATAAAATGCTAATATTACAAGTATTTGGTAAATTTTAGATTTTTGACTTTTTAATTTTTTACCGTGACGAGTTTACTATTTTCGTTTTCATATTTAAAAACACATCATTATTCCATTATTCCATTATTCGAATACATCAAAACAAATCTGATTTGATTTTCTTTGTTTGTTGCTCTTAACCTTTTGCTGTTTCGATCGAAAATGCTGTGTGGGACAGTATTGGTTTCATCTGAACCATACTGAAAACTTTAGCACGTAGTTTATTTAATTAATTAATTAATTTGCATTGTATATATTGATCGATATATATATTGAGTTGACACCACTAATTAATAAAGAAGTAGTATAAACGTACACTTCACGTGATATGCAAGAAAATGCATGTTCTCATTATGAATATATAAAATATATATATAAGACGTATAATGACTAGTCATGGACATGGGCCGGGCTGGGCCGGGCTGGGCTGGGCTGCCACCGGGCTGGGCCAAGAAATTGTGGCCCAGGCCCGGCCCGGCAAATCACCGGGCTGGGCCGGGCCGGACCCCGGGCTGGGCTGGGCCGGTCCACATAGGCCCGGGCGGGCTGGGAGCGGGCTGGTGCCGGGCCGGGCTGGCCCACACATACCGGGCTGGGCCGGGCCGATAGTTTATTTTTAATAATTACTTATCAAATTTTTAATAATTAAGATGCATATGTAATTAATTTTAATAATTATAGTGCATATTAATTTTATTTTTGCACAAATATAATTTATAGGGTGCAAATAATTTTATTTTTACAAATATACAATTAATAGGGTGCATATTAGTTTTATTTTTACAAAAAATAACACTATTATGCACCGGGTCGGTCCGGGCCGGGCCGGGCTGGGCTGGGCTGGGTCGGGCTGGGCTGGGTCGGGCTGGGCTGGGCTCTTGGCCCGTTGACCAGCCCGTTGACCAGCCCGGCCGGGCTGGGCTGGAAAACTCCGGCCCGGGCCCAGCCCATGGCCCGTCCGGGCTGAGCCCATCTGGCCCGCGGGCTGGCCGGGCCGGGCTTTTTGGGCCCATGACACGGGCTGGGCCGGGCTGGGCTGGGCCGGCCCGCACTGTTGGCCATCACTAATAATGACTAACGAGGAACAAAAAGAGGCCCAAGAAAAGACACTAATATATGCCTCTTTCCTTTTTACAGTTATCTCTGTGGCCGGATTAATAAACTTGTCGTTTAATGCAATAAATCTTCATCGGGTTTGATAGTGCATGTTGTTCAATCACAAAAGTTCACTTGCACATTGTTGCATACACACGAAATGATAATCATTTTGCCTTCATCTTTAGTATTGCAAATGCAATCCATCTGTTAAAGAAAAAGGTATTTTACCCAAGGGAATTATTTAAATTGTGGGGGAAAAAGGTGACGTGACAAGCCATCATAATATTATGATGGCAAGTTGATCATTTACGTGCATTTCGTTTATGAATTAAGTTGTATATTCTTCTCAAGAAAGTGTGCATGTAGAAGATCTATGCTTTGATTTGTTGTTACAAGCTACTGTAGGTTTGAGTTCGGTTGCATGAATATTGTATTTTAATAACGTCATGTTTCATCATGTAATAGTGAAAAGAGCCCTTGTACTTGGAACTATTGTCTAGTGCCTTTTGTAAGGACACAAGAAATGGCATCAAAGATACCTCAAGATTTAAAGGGATTGTGAAATTTTGGTATGAAGATGGGTACTTAAAAAGTAGCTAGTTAGCTAGGGTTGATGGTGAATTTTTGGGATATGTAATAAAATATGGAACATGCTCACAATATTGTTAGGAGGGGATTGAGAAATTAAGGAGTGTTAACCTTTTTTACAACAGTGTGATTTTTATGTTTTGACAATCTCATTTTGTCTTAGGCATCAGAACATGAAATTGTATCCCTACGCATTCAAGTACAAAGAGTCCTGAACATTCAATGTAGGTGGGTAATTTACCGCCATAAATAAGGATAATATTTCCGCCAGCCAGGTAAGCATATCTAATAAATATCTTTATTAGCCTATTAAATCCTGGTAGTTATCCAGTGGTTGGAAGATTCTATCCTATTTAAGAAGATAGAATTATTGATTGGGCTCCAAGGAAGAAACCCTATCCCTCTCTCTCCACTATAAATACATGGCTTGGCCATGTGGAAAGGAGAGAGAAGAACTACCCTAGAGGGGCTGATAATCGCTCGCCCTGACTCTAGAGGGGCTGATGATCGCTTGTCTCAGCCCTACCCCGCGCCTTTCTCTCTACTGTTTACCCTTGCGAATACTCTACTGACTTAGGCATCGGAGGTGGATTAGGGGGTCCCCGCCCCCTTTGTCCATTGTTTTGCAGGTATAGGTCATTGAAGGAGGCTTGGAGAAGAAGGACATTGAAGAAGGAATTGAGACCTGTACACCGACATATTTTGTGTACTAACATTCAAGTTTAAAGAGGCATTAAAGAATCTACACCATGAAGAACATCAACCATGTAGGAATGTTAGTACTTCGAAATCATTGACTATTACGATGTCGACGACCAAGGAATAAAACTAAAAGTTAAACGCAGCGGAAAAAAAATATAAGAAAGATTTCACAAACCAACTAGCTTACAAAAAAAACACTGTCTCCCAAGCTTCTCACTTGGTAAGACTTGAAGAGTACTTCGACTTGCTCTATTGATTTCTTGAGTTTACAAAAGTGTTTTGGCCTACGTAGAAGAAGTGAATCTCACATTCTTGAACTACACTCTTGCTTATGTAAATAACTCTCACTCAATATAGCTCACAAACACTCAACCCACTTGAACGAATCTCACGCTCAAGAACACTCAACACTTTCGATATTACACTTAATGCTCAGCAAACTTAGTCTTACACAATGCGCTCACAAAAACTACATAGAAGACTAAGAAGATTGCTGTATAATTTAGTCATTATATATGGTTGAGGAACAAATCCTACACCATCCATACAAGATCTTTCCTAAAATATACCTTAAGACATACAAAATCATCCTAAAATAATCTTGACTTGCTTGGATAATTTTCTCTTCTTTTTGCACTTTATTATGTCTTTAAAAGGTATCGTGGAACATCTTGCAAACATCCATAAACGGATCATGCTGCGTTGCCTTATTTAGATTTTTGCCCGATCTATTTTGAAACACTAGCCGACAACCTCTGAAGCAAATCCTAGTTGACAATCTGGTTGGAACCGTCAAAACACTGAACGTGTTTTAACAAACCATTATCAAATAGGCATTGAAAGATAAGGAAGAAGTGGTCAAGTGCATCTCAACCAAGGATCGTGAGTTGTGCCCATGAGCTAAAGCTGTGTTAAAACTTCAAGAGATTGTTACAAGTCATGACACTTGGTTCATGGGTCATGTTGTTTAACTAGGGCCATGTCACGAGTCGTGACACATGTATTACGAGTCGTGACCCGTAGCGGTATAGCAAGCCGTGGCTTTCCTTACGTCTTACCCAGTTACTCTTGATTGTTTTATTTTAGGAAATCGATTTTATCCTTTTGTAATCTTCTTACTTCATTCTAGGAGAGTTACTTTAACATTCAAATTATTAGAAATAGGCTTTAGATGTATTCTTCAAAGGTAGAGTGAAAGCCTATTGGTTCTTCTCTCTTGCGCTATTGAAGATTAGTGACTTGTGTTGACAAAAGTGTTGGATTGACATTGTTTGGTTTATTTTGTTTCAAGTTTTAATTAATAATTCATTTATTTAGTTTAATTTCGTGCCTTTAATTCGCATTCTTTCTATTCAAGTTGTTTCCTTTATTTCTTTCAATCCGAGTTGTTTCTTCACTTCTTTGTTTGAGTGTTTTTTAGTTTCCAACATTGTGTTCGTGTGTGATTGGAGAAGAGAATTTGAGTGCCTTACACCTTGTTGTGAGATCAAGATATGAGAATCATCAAGACGAGACATTTATTGGGGGCCATGTCGTCCATTGGGTATCCGTAAAATCTACTATGATGCTACACTAATCGTAATTTTACATATCAGTGTGAATAAAGCATACAAAAACTTACTTATTTATAAGGTCTAAGGCAAAACAAAACTAATAGTTTAAGCATTCCAAGAAAATGAAGTGAAATATATTATCTCAATTGTAAAATTGAACACGTGAAAATTGAGATGTAGTTTAGGATAGCATCGATCGAGATACAACCGTGCATCATCAAATTGAAAAAAGGTATAAAGTCTATACGCAGTTTCTTATAAAAAATCATACAACCAAACTATAAAATGAGCCTATACTCAAACCTAACCCCAAATTATGTTAACATCTGTTGGGATGGTCTTGATCCCAATAATAGATCCCAAGTAGTTTTGACAATGATTGAACACTTGTGAAGATTTTAATGTTGTTTGCTAAATGTTTCAAGATTATTCTAGGATGTGTGAGCAATGGAATATGAGCAGGATCAATCGTCTCAACTAGCCAAGGAAACAAAGCTTTAGTAGAAGTGCTCGTTGATTCCTGATTGCAACTACAAGGGATCAACACAAAGGCCAGATACTATATTTGGAAAGCTGGATCAATGCGCGAGCGCCTGCGAGGGATCTTTCTATTTGAGGAAAGACGCGTTGCGAGAGACGGATTGGGAAAAAATTAGATCTTGTGGATATGAGATAATTCTCTTGTTAGGATAATTTTGTTTTAGAGATATTCTATTTCTCTAGAATTTATTCTAGGCTTTAGTATATATAGTGGTTAGCGGTTTCACAATTATTCACCAAAGCACAGAGAGAGCAATTGCTTTGTGCAATTGAAGGAGAGGACACACGAAGACTTCAACTGAATTGAGTACGAAGGTTGGAGGTATGGGTCGACAAGTTGCTGCAAGTTGTTAGAGTCATTCGACGTCGAGGGATCGAGATTCAGGATCTAGGAGTTGTGTACACATAGGAATTGAGATATGCATTTGTAAGTTTGATTCTAATTAATAAGAGTAACAAGTTGATTTGGGAATCCATTGTGTTCATCTTTACTTATTTGATTCGTTATTTCTGCTACCCAGTTCGCAGAGGATCAACGTCTGTATTCTCACACGTAGATCCTACAATTGGTATCAGAGTCGATGGTTCGGCTTAGGGACCGGGAGGGTTCGCCGTTATCGGTTGTGAGGGATTCTCAATTGATGGGGAGATTGTTGGGGTTGTAATTGTGCATCCCACATCAAGAGTTGGGAGGAAAACAAGCTCGCTTAACCCCATGAGCTTGTGAGTTGGGCTTGGCGATTGGGTTCGTCTCCCCTCTAACAATATCTATTGAGGAATATTAGAATATTATATATTTATACCTAATTTTTTATCCGAGTTAAACGGGTCGGATGGATGTATTGGATGGCGGATCAGATGGCTCTCCACTCAAACCCGACACATCTACACACCCGTACATCCGCACATCAATATTTTATCTACCCTTCTTCAGATTTTCGTGCATATAGTCGGATTAGGTGGTCGGATAATTCAAACACCCGTGGTTAACTTCCATGTGACCGTAGTGACACGTTCCGGTTCTCTTCTACCATTTGCTTGGAATGAAAATTCAAAAGCAATTCCTCTATTGTAGTAGCTAGGTTGCTGAAAACCATAGCTGATCGTGGTCTACCATGATAGGCGCACGATTATTCCTCTCATTTAACTAAATGTCTTAGGCCTATTAATATGCATGGTATAAATCTTTGTTTAAACTCCTCTTTGGTGAATAGACATGAACTCTAACTTTAACATTCGAGCCCCTAAACTGATCGTAGGAGATGCAGGCTGCTATATATATATATATTGTAATCAAGACTGCCCTCTTATACAACGAGGGCTAACATCCCATTTTATTAGTTACACGTATCATTAATTTTTAAACACAGATTTGTAAACTGTAGATAAGATGTGTTATATAAGTTATGTGTAATATGAGGTATATCATTGATCGTCACTTCGTTAAATATAATACATCTATGATCCAGATTAAAAATACATTACCAAGCGTAAAAATTACATTCAAATTAGAAAAATGCACTTTTGATACTATAAAATGCAATACTACTATTATATGATGTATGGTAATAATGTCACTCAATAATACACTTTGACTCTTTTTAATTATATTTTTCTGTGATTTATGATGTAGTTTTGATCACCGTATATTTATATATAACTTTTATTCATCGGGTGTGATCCAAACTCCAAATCATGAAGTACTTCTAGAATCAAATACAACACTAAAGTTAACCGAATAAGATTTCCATGCAAAGAATTGGAACGAAAAAAGAAAAAGAGCAAGCTAGGGAACGATTGTTCATCAATGATGTAATTGTACGATCGATTTTGTAGATGGTTATCTCTAACGGGGTCACTAGGGGATTTGTATAATGATAGCCCTTTTGGCTTCACTTTTTGTCCATAATAATTGTACCCAAATCTCCCATTGATTACATATGCTTTACTCTTTATACTATGTAAAGTTGGTAACTAGAATTGCTCCATACATTAGGCCACATACTTAGGTGGAATCATTTGTGTCATTTTTTATTTGCCAAAGTTTGGCCTATCAAGTGTAGTACAATATAGAGTTAGTTGAAATATAGAGGGGTTGTAGATGAGAGTCGAATTGGTGACTTTTGAGTACTATTTGCAGAGACTTAACCACTTGACTAGATGCCCGAAGACTGTAAATATGTTTGTTCTTGTCTATGTAGTTATTCACTTTGATATATATATTATGATGGTGTACGTAATGGGATTTTATTCTCATTATAAACTATATGTATTGTGTATGTAGTGACCTCCTAGTAACATCGATCGATGGCATTGCTTGAGAGGAAGAAAAAAATTTGAGGTCAAGAAAAAGAATGACTTTATCTATTGCCCCAAAAATGAAAAGTTTAAAACTTTATAAGATATGTGATGAAGTCGCAATTATAACGTACACTTCTATGGTGGATCTTTTGGTGCTTAATAAGCCAATCAGCAATCGAAAATACAATGACATCTCACTAGCTAAGAGTGAATGTGCCAAAGTTGTGATGAGTCATGCTAAAAATCATGTACTTGCATGATGGAATCTTAACACCAAAGAGATCTGACATTGGCTTGCATGTACAAATTGGTTTGGTGTGGGGAGATTTATGTTAGCGCAGCCTAGAAAAAATGTGATTTACTTACTTCACGGATTTGGTTGCAAGTGGAATATAAATCAAATGGGACAAACCAAAAACTAGAGGAGTACCGATCAAAATTCAATATTGGACATGCAAATGTAATGCATGACATGATAATGAACAAATTGAATCTATTGGGAATGTGCATATAAAATGCAACCGAGAATTATATGATTATGCATGTATGTTTAGTTAGTTATGTTTATTTGGTTATAAGATTATGTACATTCGATAATAAGATCAAGATCATATATACACTCCGGTATAACTAAGATCATGCGCTCTCGGTTACAATCTAACCCATGCACACTCGGTTACAATATAATTTCGCACACTTGGCCTTAAAATTCATTCACACTCCGTCTTAAGTTCATTCACGCCTAGTTTTATCAATTTTCACTTGTTTATAAGAACGTGAATGAACAGGTGAGAGTCCTTAAGAAACCGATGCGTACCTCTTCAATAATGAATGGACATAACAGTTGAGAGTCATTCTCACCTATTAGAACAGGCGAGAGTCCTTAAGAAACTGAAAATGACAGTGTGTTACGATTAGTTTTAAACAACCTTGTAAATAATCAACTTCCACTCTCATTCTATTCTCCCTACTCTGCCACTCTATAACATCATCATCCAACAATCAACGAATTTTATTACTCTTCCTTCTTGCATTAGCTTATCTATGAAAGTATTTCGTATTACAAACTTCCTCGCTTAAGTTTGTTCTACGTTGCCTTAGGGTGCGTTCGGCAAACTTAAAATAAGTAACTTATTTGTTAAAATAAGTTAAATGATACTTATAAGTATCTGAGAGACGTGTTCAGCAATTTAAAATTTTAGATACTTATTTGTCCAAATAAGTATTCTGTTACTTATAAGTGCCTAAAAAAATAAGAAGCTACCCCCCATCTTATTTGGAAATAAGCATACTTATTTCCTGAAATTACAACTAATCAACAAATCTTTCTACCGAACACTCACTTTCAGCATCAATATCATTTAACTTATCAGTACCTAAAATCAGTATCAGTATCAGTACCTAAAATCAGTATCAGTATCAGTATCATTTAACTTATCAGTATCTTAACTTATTTACCGAACGCACCCTTAGCCATAGAATCACTCAACTCCTCAAATATCCGTCTCCTACCCATGAAAGACCCTTTCATTCTAAGTTTTTGCAGTTTTTTTCTAATTCCTCCCTCGAGTACATCACTTTGTTTCATCAAGATGTTGCTAAATTTTTTTTATTCCACTCCAACAACGCCTCCGTACATCTCTCGACCTTCCCAACAACCACATCCGATCCTCCCCATTCCTACTACTCGAATTTTGCCGAGCAGTGTCCACTCCTGCAAAACACCCTTCATTTTGCACCCACATAGCTTCAAGCCGAGTTGGCCTTTTACCTCTTTCCTCCTTAACCACTTCTTCTTCTTTTTCTGAATGAAAAGGGTTATTTTATTCACAAAAAACGTGTCACGGACCTCCTTAACCACTTCTTCCACACAAAGAGGATGCATCCATCATATATATGTAGGAACATGACCCAAACCCTCCCTCTCTACATGACATACTCCCTCACTTGGTAACATTTGGAACAAGTTCTCATTAGCCAACTCAATATCTATTAGTCTTTCATGGCTAGCTAGATGAAACTAATCTTCAATCATACATTCGGTCATTATACATTTGTATATACCAAGTAAAACGAACACTAGAGAAAGGAACTTCACCTAACTCAATTAGACGCCACCATGGAAGTTGAGCGGTTGTCATTGTCATACAATTAGCCACTATTATCATTAAGAAGAAAATTCCATCATTTCGTGTAACTCATAAGGTTATCCTATTATCATTGTAAATTGTATTCAAAAAGAACGTAAATTATATTAGTATGCAGTAGAGATTCCTGTAATAGGTCAAAGTAATATTTATCTATATATAAAACAAAAACATCTTTTTAACACAAAAATGTAAAGACTAAATGTTAAGATATATAATTAAAGAACACATATCATATACAAAACTATAAAACAAAAGACAACCACCAATATGATAATGTATTAATTAGTTAAATGGCAGTTGGGTCAGTGAGCTAGTGGCATGTAATGTGTAATTATTTGTGTGATTATTTTCTGTGATTTAATGAGCTAGTGACCTTCTCATAATGGTGATCGATTTGTTGCTTTTCATAATTATAACGTTGTTTTTCTTCAACTGGATGACGAAGCTAATTCATTTGTGAAATTCCGGTGGCCGGGCGGAGAGAAGTAGATGACGTTTCAGGGTAATTTCCATTTCATATATAAGGTCGGGATCCACCTTTCTATCTAAAATGTTAGGTCAATGGATAGGGATTTCACCTTATTTATATATTAGTGAATTTTTATTATTTTGTCCGATATAGGAATCTCAACATAATTAATACTATTAACATGTGAAGGTTTTGACATATTTCATAATTTGATGTACACTCAAAAGACACGATCTATATACCTATGAACAAAAAGTCGTGCATATTTTCTTTGGTGAACCCATTACTTCTTCCTATTTTCCCTTACCTTCTAGACCAAAAATAAGAGTTGCCTATGCATTAGGAGCACGTGGAATCTAATGGGACCCTAATACTAATAAAGCCTAATACTACCATTCAACTTTACAACCAGACGACCCACATCAGCAATAATATACCCCAACAATCAATTAAATAGTAATGATTTTATGTCTTCTAATACTTGTACGTAACTACATAATAAATTAACCGTTAGCTAGCGACCAAATACTTAATAAACAAATAATTAAGATGGCAGTATACAAACTTTAGTCCTCCATTAATTAGCTCTCTAATAAAATCGTTCACGATCTTACATTTTTTCGGTTGATAGCACTTTCCATGATAGTCGAAAAGTCTAAGTACTATTCTCAAAGGTTTAACGTACTTCTTCACTAAATGCTCGAAAGCTGTTCACGACGAGCTAAAAAAACTGCTGAAGACTTATAATCAAGAGATTAAAAACTTTCCTCAAGAAAATTGACATGAAATTTTGCCATCTAGCTGAAGGAATCTGCTAAGCCACTCAAGATTTGATGGGTTTTCATTGGAGAAGTCAAAGAACTCATCCACATTAAACTCCATGTCTCCTCCTCGTGGTACTAATGATGATTCCTTGGAGTTTTCCTCTTGATTCTTGCTCTTGCAATCTTCCTCCACTTTTCTCTCTTTAATTCCTTCACTTCCATGGCACTCCTTGGCCTCCTTGTTGAGCTCTCTCTTTCTCTTTTGGCATCTTTGATCCGGTTTCTCGGTCGAACCGGGGTTTTCTCGCGAGTAACTTCCTTCCTTTATTTTCTTGCTCAAATAAGAATTCCAGTAGTTCTTGATCTCATTATCTGTTCGACCAGGTAGTCGCCCTGCTATGAGTGACCACCTACATACAAGATTGCCCATAAATCACAATACAAAATTCAATCTATGTGTATATGTATGTATGTATTCATAAGGAGGAGTAATCATAATTACCTATTGCCAAGAAGTTTGTGAAGCCTTAGAATCAAATCCTCCTCTTGATCTGATATGTTGCCTCTTTTGATGTTAGGCCTCAAATAATTCATCCATCTAAGTCTACAGCTTTTGCCACACCGGTTTAGCCCTAAAGAGGTACTTGTATGTTAAAAATGAAAAATACATATGGATCATTTTCTTGATAATTCTAAGAGGTACAACACGAGAAAGAGAAGAAGAAACCTGCTTTGGAAGCAACAGATTTCCATCTTCTTGGGCCATGGATTTCAATGACTTGAGCTAGCTTGGTGTCCTCTTCACTTGTCCATGCTCCTCTATTCAAACTCCTCATTTTTCTATCATGACAAGACTTTGCTTTTTTGCCAACTCTTTCTTCTTCTCCTTCTTCTTGTTTTTCTTCTTGGTTCCTCATGCTACTTCTTGTACTACTAATTATGTGAGAGTGAGGTTGAAAGAGAGAGTGTACTAGTAGATCAAAGAGATGGGTATTATTGAAGAGTGAAGAGAGAGAGATGGGGGCCTCAATGTTGTGGAGTTATATATGCAACTACCCTTCTTGAAAGGGAACTAAATAGACATCTTATGCACTCCAACTAATTTGTGGGGATGGCTTACATATATATGGAGAGGTCATGAATGTGATTGGTGCATGTATTAAAGGCTCAAAGGAAAAAGAGGCATTGAGTTGTTTTAGAGCTTATATATGTATAGTAGTAGGTCAATGAACATATACACATTTTTGTGACAAAGGACAATAAATGGGTCACTCTTTGTGTGACGAAGACATAAGGCCAACCGGGTTATAATCCATCAAGCTCGTATACTAGGCATTTGTACGTTTCCGCCTGATGTAAAACACAATCTGCAAATATCGTATACGACCTGTTTTGTTTATTATTGACTTTTATGCGGTTTACACTGGGTTGTGGGGGTATTGGACGTTAATGGGTAAATCCTTTTCTAGTCGAAAGAGATGTGATACCATTAAAAGGGATTGTGTATCAAATAAACAAGGAATATATAGTATAGCTAGCTCACATCGCTAAAATTATCAACATAGTACCTACTTGAAGGTTTCCTATAAAGATGTTGTACTTAAACAACTAACCTAAAGAAGTCTTAGCACATATAATTACATACATACTTACTAATGGGAAATATATAAATTACTCAACTTGGAGTAATTAATTTACTTAGTTGTTACAAGATAAGGAGTATCAAAGTGCATTGTGCTAGCTAGCTGGTGGCTGCACAGAGTGAGTGTCCATCCACCCTCTAAAAAAGCTGAACGTTTTTGGAATTTTATTATTATTACTTCATGGTTCATGCACAATCTTTGTGTTTGCTATATGCATGCACTTTTTCTAGTATACCATAATGTTTTTTTTGTGCAATGTAAATTCCATATTAACATCTACATGATATCACGTACTATTTCATTTAATGCAGTATAAGCCAAATTTCATCATCTATCTATAATCTATAATCTATAATATGTATAAGAAAAAGAAACAGAGCTGCCATAAAGAGGCAAAACACAAGATTTCACAGATCAATTATATAATAATATTAGTATCATATAATACTGATAATAGTATAATATAATCTGTTGAGTAAGGTAAGTTTGGTTGTATCAGCTTGTATTAATGCTAAAAAAGTATATTTGGTTGTATCAGTTTGACAGATTGTATGCTGTGAAAGTAAGTACCCTTTTCTATAGGAATATAAATATAGCAGATCCAAACATAAACTGAATTCTTGTCACAGAATTTTGCAGAGTACTATCAAATTCAGCACATGTTCCTCTTTTTAATACTTTTCCATGGATTAACAAAAATTGCCCATTAAATATAACCTCCCCCAGATCAGTTTCTCTTACTAAGAAAATCAAAATTGAAACAATTGTGTCATGATTGAACAATCAAGAGATCGAATTCATGGGGATGAGGGTTATATAGATGTTATCAATCAAAAATAAAAGGCTGCTAAACGTATAAAAAGCCTTCAAAAGCGTTGCCTAACTTTCTGGTGTCGAAAAGGAATATACTTTATATTATACAAATTCTCTTGTCTTTGTAAGTAGCAAATGAAGAATTGGTCATGCATGGAGAGAAAAAGAAAATCTAGTTTGTGCTCCTTCACTATTTGTGATGAAGCTTTTAGACTTTGGGTTGACTGAGTTAAGTATTTGCAAGGTCTTTCATTTATATTTCAGTCACTTATGATTAAAGTTAATAGTATATACTTAGGCTCTGTTCAGCATGTCAGATAGCGGAGAGCGGAATAAAGAAAACGCTAGCGGAATTCAATCTCTAAGGGTATAATGGTGTTATTTTTTGGAGAATTTTGATCGCCCTCGTGAGCGGAACACACTACCCATTCTGTTAGTGTCGGACGGAGCCTTAATCACAAACATATATCATCGGTTTATCACTTGAAACTTAAATTAGCAAAATGTTTGTTTATACGGAGTATATGTCAGCACTTTGCTCACTTTTATGTGACCCAATAGAAAATGAATGAATCATATGTACTGAGTTGCTATTTTTATCATTAACAATTATGTGATTATGTGATTTGTAACTTTGATAAAGAACATGGCCACATGGGTAATCATGTACAATACACTAATCATGTTACGAATTCTCATATATTGTCACTCAAAAAGAGTTTTTTTGTGTTCTTTTCCTATGAAGTCAGTAAATTAATCCGGTATATTAGATCTTTGGTCATGAATGCATGATGTATAATCGGCTCATCATTCGATCCACTTGTTTAGCACTCATGTAATTATTTTTGGTAGATTTAGCACTCACACTATTCAATTTCATGATTATATGGTTTGAATTGTGATAGACTATTGCATCTTATAAGACCTTTATTTTACTCGATCTTGTTACAAATGAAAATATACTAGTTTCCAGGAAGATCAACCAAATAACCCGCATATATATATGATGGATGAATCGGATGGGTCGTTTAGATTTCCTTCTTGGATCAGGTGGTAGAATGGATATACTCATCTATAAACCGACCCATGTCATATCAAATTCTTGATTAGATTTTTTGATTATTTAAATGAAAAATGTTTATATACTCAAAATCTCTTTACCAGTTGCTCTATACCAATGTTATATATCACAATCCCGACTCGATCCTACGATTCCAACGATTCTACGACCCAAAAGTCATAAATCGATTCACGATCCTAAATAGATTCTTATTAAACTACGATCTTAAATAATTTAATACAAAATTCTAATTTAATTTTGATTTTACACACGACTCTAGCGATTCTAACGATCCTATAAACGATTCTTTCTCTATACCTCCTCAATAATCTCAAAGCTCTTAATGTTTTTTACGTTCCACTAATAATTCATTTCCATAGTTCTCACATCCATCATTAATACGATCAAGTCTTCAACAATCGATTATTAGTTCAAAAGGCCGGAAAGAGTAGGAAAATTACAAAGCAAAATCGTCTAATATGCTAATTTTCCAAGAGACTTTGTAAAATATATCAAGAAAGGAGAGCGATGGATTCAACCTGAATGGGAATTATACCTAATCTATGAATTTACCTGCCACATGTTGTTATTTTCATTCTCGTGTAATTACCTAATCCATCATTATTTAATATGAAGAACGTACTCTATATACCTAATATATGCTTTATGTTAAGCTTTTCCGTTTTGTTTGATTCAGATTTTTACTCATAAAAGCCACAGGCATTATGCATATAAAGACTACAGTATTATTGTCGTAGTATCAATACATTTTCAATGATGTTGAAAATTGATTTACATAGAATATTCATTTCCCCGGTTCTCGGGACTTCGGATTCAATCTGCGTCATGAGACTCAAATCGGCTTCGAATTGAAATTGAAACTGAAACTGAAACTTATTTAGTAATCTTTACAACTCTAAAAATGCAACACATCCATAAAACTTAAATGTTGTTAATCCACTAAACTTAAGGTGGTAGGCGATTTACATGCCAATTAAGGTGTATGAATAAATTAAAGTCTTTCATTTGATCTATTAGTTAGTGGCTGAGAATGGGATGCAATCAGGTGCTGATGATATTGATGCATATGTGTTTATGGTTTTGTTTGGTTCGTCAAAAGTCCCCCCTTGGCTTATTCATTCGTAGTTGTTTGTCACTTGTATTATTGCATTGTTTGTATCTATAAAAAGTTGTGTAAAACCTCCTTAAGTCCAAGTGTTCAACGAGGAGATAAATTGTGGAATATGTTAAAACAATGCAGCCGAAACCATGACCCATTTGGTCATGAAGTTGGGTTATTTTCAAGTGCTTGTATAATTGCCTTAGCCAGTGCAAGTATGTGAAAAGGCTGGGATTGCTGGCACATTGATTCTTGTATTCAAGTAAGTCTTAAAACACTTGGATGGTAGTAGAGTTTTTACCTTGGATCAAGGGAATTTCTGACAGACAAAGTAACAAACATTCTGTTTACATTTTATGCCAGATTACCATGTGTAATGTAACAAACTATTAAACCAATAAGCAACTCTGCCTCTCTCAAATCTAAACAATGTCATTAACTCCCCGATGTTGTTACTCTTAATACAATAATAAAGCACCAAAGAAACTACTACAAATATTTTTCCAGAGTTTAATTCAATCAAAGGCATATTCCTACATTGGTTCGTTCCAACTTCCAAGCAGATCAAAAGCCTACCACCCATAATCCTCTAATTGTAAGTTGTATCAGGTTTGCCAAGTTGCAAATCGTGCATCTTGAAACAAAACAAGGGCAAACTAACGGGATAGTACAACAAAAATTATTAGTCTAATTGTATTCAATTGTTTGATAGAATCTTATATATATTATTTGTTTGTTTTTATCTTTTGATGTCATATATGATATTATTCTTATAATTGATGTGTTGTATTAACTTCATTTCTCATTACGACGAATAAAATTGGTTGGGGATTTACAAAATTACTTAAAGGATTTTTAATATAGTCATTTTGTTATGTTTTTTTTAAATTGAATTATGTGAATTAAATTAATATATGTTAAACTAATTTTATGTTACATTATTAGAAATTTGAATAGTCTATCTATTACAATGTGACTAAATTAAATTTATTAACTTAAAGTAATACGGATCGGATTACCAGTTATTGTCATTGAACCAAAAATAATTCCAACTGCAATAATCGTAAAAGCATAACCAAACTATTAACATTAACATGTTCACTAAAAATAAAACACGGACAATTTTCCGGTCAATTTTGGATTATTGGTATTATTGTACGTTCCTTATATATAAGTTAACGATATATTTCAAAGAGATTTAAGTTTTAAGAAAAAACAATCAACAATAGGATCATATTTTACTAAGTTTCGAAAGTTCTCTTAAGTTGATTTATGTAATTTTGCACATTATATTAGTTTATACTTTTATTGGGACCTTATATTTCTATAGGTTTTTTTTGATAATTTATTATCTTATTCTCTTATCGAAAATCGTCAGATTTTACACTGGCCCAACTCGGGACCGATGAAGAATATTAACTTACCGTGTTTATTAATTTATCGCGTATTAATTTTATGGAGGTTCTGTTGTAATATCATAAGATGATGAAACTCCTTGGTCTAACTTCTATTATATATATCATGGATGGAAATTTTGTAAACAATTCGGTTATTAAAACATGATCTTTTTTTTATGATATACACAATCAATATCTTTGATATCTTTCTAAAGTAACAATCATTCGTAAACAAAGCCCGTGCATCGCACGGGTTTTTACATGTAATATAATGTATAATTAATGAAAATGTATACACGGTTTTTAATGTTATCATACACTGTCATTATGTATGAAAATACACAATCATGTTTCGAAACTTACAATCCAAAAAGGTAAAAATATATATTTCGCTTGTGTAACTGGTGGTTGAGATTCATTCTTATTTTTCTCTTGTATATATATACATGCACATTAGTAGAGGTGTCAAATGGGTCGAGTCGGGTGGATTCGGGTTCGGTCTTTTCAGGTTCGGGTTGAGTGCGGGTTCGGGTCAATCGGGTTACAGGTCAAGTCGGGTCGGGTCTCGGTCAATTACATGACATATACAGACGATGAATTATGATAACATTGATATAAATAAGTTGCAAGAAAAAGGAGGTAATCATGTTCATGTATGTACAACTCATCTCTTACGATGAATTGTGATAAGAATCAATTAAATAAGTTGCAAGAAAAAGGAAGCAATCATGTATGTACAACTCATCTCTTAATCCAATTCATATTACAAACATACTAATCAATTACATGGCAAATTAGTTACTCCACTTCATGCCATATATATATATATATATATATGAGAGTCCTAAACATACCACTACAATCTCATCTCAAATTTCAAATCATAAGAACCACATCATCCTCACAATGTGGCCATCCCAAAAGTTCATGTTTACCCTTCTCATCATAATGACACCATGCGTCGTCGAGTTGGACCAAGTAGTTGGAGATACTCTCGAAGTGGGTATCATCAATAGCCTAGCATCACAAGAGATGCTACTAGTGCATTGTAAGGACAAGCACCACGACTTCGGGGTCCATCAAGTCCAGCACAACGAAACCTATGCATTCAATTTCAAAAAAGCATTCAACGATGACTACTTCTGCGGATTCGTCTTCCAAAATGTACTACATTGGTTCGATGCCTACATTTCATTTAGAGATTTTAGTACTTGTGGTGCATCCGGCTTTTGCTATTGGTATGTAAAGAAGGATGGCCCTTGTAGGAGGAGTGATCCTCTTGATTGTTTTCCTTGGAATAAGAATCCAATCATCATATGATATTGATCGATTTTAATCATCTAGTTATCAATAAACTAGGGTCGGATATCGTTTGTACCTCGACCATTGCGTATTGGATAAAAATATTATATATGAATTTAAATTTTATTTTATAGTTGAGCGCGCGTGATCGTATAACTGATTGTATATGATGTACTGTATAATCGTACATGCATAAATACATGTTTTTTTTCTTTCGAAATGGGAAATTTTAATGAAGAGGAAAAGAAATTATACATCAAGAGACAAGTTTAGGTTGAAGAGAAATAACCAACAAACAATCAAAGAAATTATACATTAAGGGTCAAGATTATCTTACTAAGGTTGAGAAATTCGTTAAAAACAATTTTGATCAATAGTATCTCGAGTTAATTCTGAAAACCATTTAACAAACTAATAACTGATTTTGTTAAGGTTAAGAGTATCTTACTAAGGTTAGGAAATCGTTACGAAAAACCGGTTAAGATTATATATCTTAGGATCAACAAACGTTAGAACTTGCAAGGAACTGTTATGGAACAGTTCCTTGTGCAGCGGAAAGACAAAGTACGCAAGCAATCAAACAGAAGCTAAACAAAGAGAAAAACTGTAAACAAACACGTTTTCTTATAGAGGAACCTCTATTGGATCAACTAATCCAATAGAGTAAACCTCTACCTCCCATGGAGGATTTTGAATGCCTTCCTCTCATATTATTGATCTTAGTTGTACAATTCGTCAAGATACAGCTAGCACAATCTGTTCCTAGCGATTCACTCAATCCTAGAACAATTGTCTAACTTCTCTTCCCTAGAATCTATACCAACTCTTCTCAATAATACTCAGCGAAGACAAACCTCACCAAACGACCCTAGCTGGAATCGTTTCCTCTCAACAACTCAGTTCACCAGAGCAGATGAACTTCGAACTCTCAATCTCTCAGATTGACTTAGCCTTCTCTCTCTCTCAGTTGGAATGGAGTGTTTTCGTGTTTGTTGTGTGTGAAGGCGTAACCTTTGAGTGTAGCAGATCGTCTCCTATTTATAGAGTGCTGGAGACGTCCCTTTCAATCTTCCAAATTTGCCTCCTAATTTGGGAGATGATTTGTGCTTTTAACAAACCGTTGGATGAGCGCCATGTGTCCTCTTTTTAAATCCATTTTGGCGCCTTTGGAAAACTCTACACGGATCGCTGACATGGCACGGAAAGATGACATCACGGATAAAGACGTCAGCCACGTGCTTTCTCCTTAGCTGTCATGCACTAACGTTGAGCTTTGGATTGTTCCTAGGCTGGGTATCCTTCCAAGGATGAGTATCCTTCCAGGCATTGTTCCTGCAATACTTTTTAACCAATTTAGCTCAAGAGAGTTTGTCAATCATCAAAACTGAAGATGATATTGTTCCTAATGATGTTTCCATCATTTTTTCACAATATTATCTCCAAGAATAAATCGTTGTTCCAGTGATATTCCTATCACTGTTCCAACAATATAGAATTAAGGTTAAAATTATTTAGACTTAATTTCAATCGTTTTTGTTAAGGTTAGAAACACATGAAAAGATTTATTTACATAGAATATTCATTTCCCCGGTTCTCGGGACTTCAGATTCAATATGCGTCATGAGATTCAAATCGGCTTCCAATTGAAATTGAAATTGAAACTTATTTAGTAATTACATGAATTTTATAGTTGAAATTTGAAATTTAGTTTGGTGTACACATTTTTTCAAATATTTTTTTGGTTGAAACATTTTATAGTACGACATTAGTCCAAAATCGGATTGGACCGGGTTCGAGATCGACCGAACCGGAAAAGAGTTTTCCAGTCGAGTCCTCGGTCCATAAGATGGTGAAGTTCGGTCCTGGTCTGCTCCGGTTTTGAACCGATGTCTACCCTAGTATTGTGATGTTTTTAATATATGTTTGTAATTGACAAATGACCTGTCTTTTTCAAACTAGATGTCTATGCATTTGTACTAAACACAATTGTGCATTCATATATCTAATTTTGGATGTATTTTTTACATGTAATATAATGTATAATTAATGAAAATGTATACATGGTTTTTAATGTTATCATACACCGTCATTTTGTATGAAAATGCACAATCATTTTTCGAAACTTACAATCCGAAGGTAAAAATATATATTTCGCTTGTGTAACTGGTGGTTGAGATTCATTCTTATTTTTTCTCTTGTATATGTATACATGCACATAAGTAGAGGTGTCAAATGGGTCGGGTCGGGTAGATTCGGGTTCGGGTTGAGTGCGGGTTCGGGTCAATCGGGTTACAGTTCATGTCGGGTCGGGTCTTGACGTACAAGTTATCGTGCGGGTTCGGGTCGACCTCACACGTCAAGAATTTGAATTTTTAATGATTATTAAAATAATTTTATGATTAAAATACTAATTTTTAATGATAAATTATTATTTTTAATAGATTCTTATAATAATATTTCTAATGTTATCAGGTTTTATGATAAATATATTATAATAGTTAAAAAAATATATATTTATTCTACACATATAAAAAAATCAGGTCGGTCGGGTCGGTTTTGGGTTTCAACCCAATCGGGTTCGGGTTAATCAAGTTGTTCGCTACTATTCGGGTCGGGTTTCAACCTTAAAATATTCGGTCAGTTCGGATCGGGTTAGGTATTGACAACTCTACACATGAGCCAAATTATAATATTTTGTTGTATATTGGGAATAAGTTTCTTAAGCTACTACATACTTGTGAAATAAAATCTTCTTCTATTTCCACCATCTAATTTGACCATGTTCCTTGATAAACTTTTCACAAAGGGAAATTTCGCATGGTAAACAAAGTTTTTTGAGATTGCGCGTGGTGACCCTGAGGTTTTGCAAATTCCATGTTATAACCTCGACATATTATAACAAGCTAAAAATATATAAAACTCGCCCCATATATTTACTTAATTGCATAAAATCACCCTATATTTTTTTAACGAACCTAGCAAAAATATTTTCTTAAAATACTTAATGATAACTATCACTTGATAGTAGAGGTGTCAAACGGGTCGGGTCGGGTGGATTCGGGTTTGGGTTGAGTGCGAGTTTGGGTCAATTGGGTTACAAGCCAAGCCGGGTCGGGTCTTGACAGCTTATTGTGCGGGTTCGGGTCGACCTAACAAGTCAAGAATTTGAATTTTTAATGATTATTAAAATAATATTATGATTAAATAATAGTATTTAAAAGTTAAATATTATTTTTAATAGATTTTTATAGCATTATTTTATTTATAATAGGTTTTATGATAAAAATATATTTTAACATTTACAAGAAAATATATTTATTCTAGATATATATAAACTATCAGGTCGGTTTCAGGTTTCAACCCAATAGGGTTCGAGTTAATCGGTTCCAACCCAAAACATTTCGGTCAGTTCGGGTCGATTTTTTGGGTCAAGTCAAGTTTTGACAGCTCTAATTGATACATATAATGTTTATTTTTATATAAAAAAATTGCCTAAATTTTTTCATGTCATAAATTTTTTTTATGTCACTACATATGTTGATTATATATAGAAAACCAAGTTTATATTATTTTAAAAATAAATTACTTGAATTAGTGCACCCACTTTTAAACAACACTGCCTTAAAATGTAGTGACATGGAAAAGGGTTAAATTAAAAAATGTAATTCTATAATTATAACATAGGTGTTTTAATAAAACAACTTTGCTAGTTTTGTTGAAAAATATATAATATATGGTGGTATTATGTAATTAAGTAAATGTTAGGGGTGAGATTTATATATTTTTAGCATTTTATAATATGTCGAGGTTATAACATGATTTGCAAAACCTCAAGGTCACCACGCGGAATCCAAAAAAACTTTGTGTACCACCCGAAATTCGCAAACTTCGTGATACCATATATATATATATGTATGTATCAATAATTTCTTGAAGGGATATTCCGCATGACATATTATAAAACAAAGCTTGCGAATTTCGGGTGGTACACAAAGTTTACAAACCTCAAGGTTATAAATATTCACATTTAATGAGCATTTAGTTTTTCATACTAATCTAGGACATTTAAGTTCATGAAGTGATTAATACGGTTTCAAGTGAAAGGAATTTAAAATTCAAAAATTTGTTGCTCGAATACAAGAACTCTGTATTTTATTCACTTAACTCGGTATACTGATCTAGCTTCATTCATTCAGAGAAGGATAGACTACTAATCAATTACATGACATATACAGACGATGAATTGTGATAACAATGAATTAAATTAGTTGCAAGAAAAAGGAGACAATCATGTATGTACAACTCATCTCTTACGATGAATTGTGATAAGAATGAATTAAATAAGTTACAAGAAAAAGGAAGCAATCATGTATGTACAGCTCATCTCTTAATCCAATTCATATTATAGACATACTAATCAATTACATGGCAAATTAGTTACTCCACTTCATGCCATATATATATATGAGAGTTCTAAACATACCACTACAATCTCATCTCAAATTTCAAATCATAAGAACCACATCATCCTCACAATGTGGCCATCCCAAAAGTTCATGTTTACCCTTCTCATCATAATGACCCCATTCGTCGTCGAGTTGGGCCAAGTAGTTGGAGATACTATCGAAGTGACTATCATCAATGGCCTAGCATCGCGAGAGATGCTACAAGTGCATTGCAAGGACAAGCACCACGACTTCGGGGTCCATCAAGTCCAGTACAACGAAACTGTAACACCCCGTCTTTTTGACAAGGCGTTACTCGGTAGTAGACCTCACGAGGCGCTACCAAGCTGGTTCGACAACAAAACATTCGGATCTTGCAACACGGGCACCGCGAGAAAACATTGAAAAATATCCAACTTGTATTATAATAAAACTTTTACAAAACAATTCATGACCCCAATTCAACACAAGACTAGCAATTACGAACTTTCCCAAACCCAAATCATTCTATGACACCTATCGCCGCTTCGCACCACCAATCCGCCAAGTCCCTACTCGAATTCCTGGATACCCTGCAGTCTGAAAAATAGTTCCCCGAGGGGTCAGCTACTATTCTAATCCAAGTCAGAAAACATACGGTACTAGTAGAATGTTTCAAAACAAGTTTCTAAGGTCAGCAAACAAGTCCGCAATCACACGCATAGCTCTAGTCCAACCCTAAGTCCAGTTAGTCACACACATGCAAATTCACTAGCAGAATCACAATAATAAATCCTCTTACACAAACATTCACAAATCCACACATTCACACACACTATATATACACACCCTATCCTTCCTGCGCCGAGTAGTGTTAACGGCCTCCACCGTACACTGTCCCGCGCCGAGTAGTGTTAACGGCCTCCACCCACACTACCCGTATCTAAGGCATCCTCCAGCCAATCTCCATTCCACACACACTTCTAACCCCCGGTCGAGCCCCTACTAGAGCACTCGCCAAAACATTTTTATAATTTTTGAAGGGGCTCTCCTTGCCATACGACCATGCCTCTAGAAGTCCCCTTCTCCTCGAAAATCCGAGAACAAGGTCGTACCGGTAGATGCCAGCACACATAAAACGCGTGCAAACCTTTCGTACGATAAAACCCTTTTGAAAACCAGTTGCACACATATCACACATACGATCATACACTCATATATATATATATAAACAAAATAGTTTATTAAAATAATATTTTAGGGACTAATTCCCCAAAACCAATCCTACCAGCACAGCATGCAATCCAACAAGAATTGAATTGAACCACCTAGCCGAGCAAGTCGTAGAACGACTTACCTTGAAACCGACGAGTCCGAAACACTTTTTGGGAAAATCAACAAGAATTAATCTGAACCCCTGAATATTTTAATAGCGAATTTAAGGTCCAATGATTGACAGAATTGACTCGGAAATTAAATTAGAAGACGAACCAACCCCCGAAACAAATCCGAATCGAACCCGTAACCGGACCTATGTTAATTAATTCCCACCTAATTACCACTGTACAGGATAAAACCCCTTTTTACGAAAAGCCCACTTTCACTCTCGGCCTCCCTCACCTAGCCCCACCTAACTCCTTCTTCTACTATGACCCACTTTGGCTCCACACCCAACTTGACAACTCACGACCCCAGCTATCCACTAATCCTTGAAAGTTGACCCCCCCCCCTTCTTCTACCTTCGACCTTCTCCTACAACCCGAACAACCCACCCTTGCTTCCGCCTTGCGATCTCTACATACCGGATCTGAGTTTGCCCGCCTTCGGATTTGCGGACGCCGGCCACCACCGCCCCTCTCGCTCTCTCACCCACTCGAACTCACTCGACTTCAGCCACGACTACTACCCGCACAACCTCCGCTCTATCCTGCCCCGAACTCCGGACTGGCCACGCTCCGACCCTAACCCGACTTCGCCGACCCGCTCTTCTCACGGCCCTCGCACTTTCCTTTGGCTACCCGACCCTTGCCCAATACCTCGCCCCGACCCGGACTCGCGACCACCGGCCGACCGCCACCCATTACCCGACGCCACAGAGGAACGAAGGAACAAAAAGAAAAATAACCTTACCGGGCAGACACGAGAACAAAGAGGGTTGAGTAATGTGCTCCCAAAATCAAACTTTTGCTAATTAACTACGGCGGACCACGAGGGACTAGCCTAGATTACTTAAAAGGAGATCAAAATCTTATCTTTAAATAACCATCCTTTAATTTAGGGTTAAATAAAAAGGAAAAAGAAAATTGCAAAATCTTATCTATGCCCGAAGAGATAAGTATATTATTTTTGAAGCATAATTTGTTTATCATCAAGACCTGAAATCAATTTGCAAATCGAGAAACGGAAATCGGAAAAGAACCGAATATTACAGAAACCTATGCTTTTCGATTTCAAAAAACGGTTCAACGCTGACTACTTTTGCGGATTCGTCTTCCAAAATGTACTACATTGGTTTGCTTGCGGTGGACCTGGCTTTTGCGAATGGTATGTAAAGGAGGATGGCCCTTGTAGGGGGAGTGATCCTCTTGATTGTTTTCCTTGGAATAAGAATCCAATCATCATATGATATTGATCGAATTTAATTATCTAGTTATAAATAAACTATGGCCGGATATCGTTTGTACCTCAGCCATTGCGTATTAAATAAAAAGATTATATATGAATTTGAATTTTATTTTGTAGTTGAGCGTGCGTGATCGTATAAATGATTGTATATGACGTACTGTATAATCGTACGTGCATAAATACATGTTTTTTTTTCTTTCGAAATGGGAAGTTTTAATGAAGAGGAAAAGAAATTATACATTAAGAGACAAGTTTAGGCAGAAGAGAAACAACCAACAAACAATCAAAGAAATTATACATTAAGTTTCAAGATTATCTTATTAAGGTTAAGAAATTCGTTAAAAACAATTTTGATCAACAATATATCGAGTTAATTCAGAAAACCATTTAAAGTGATGTTGTTAATGTTAAGAGTATCTAACAAAGGTTAGGAAATCGTTAAAAAAAGGGTTAAGATTATATAGAATTAAGGTTAGAATTATTTAGACTTAATTTCAATCGATTTTGTTAAGGTTAAAAGAACATGAAAAGATTATTTTGTTAAGTGAAGAGTTAGAAATCTATATATATACAAGTTATAAGGTTTAGAGATAGTTAAAACATTGTACCATGTAGAATTTTTCTACATGCTGTCCTCATATTTTATCACCTAGGTTTGATGTCCTCATATACTACATTTGTTGAATAAATTAACTTATTCAACAAATTTTGATATATTTTGATATATTTTTATTTTAAACAGGTCAATCAAATACCCATAGATCCTTGGGTAGGTCGGGTCGTCGAATATGGTTAAATTTTGACATGTCCAGCTGCAATCTAATAAAAGCATTCCAATTGCACTTTGGATTACAATTCCACTTATCTTTAGAAAATTGCATTTACCGTGAAATCAAAACTACTCATAAATTTTCATATTATTTTTCCTACTTAGTATTTTATTTAATTATTGAATATACATATATATATATTGTTGAATGTGATACAATTACAAGGGAAATCTCATGTCCAATATAATACACTTAAATTACATATTATCTTGAACTGATATTTTAAAATAATTATATTTTTATTTCACATCTTTATATTTTGTCAATTTTAGTGCCAATAACTATAAATTAATGGAGAAGTCCATTTAACGTCCCAGTAAAGATAATATGACAATAGAAGCATTACCGTTTAAATTGTAAGAATATTATCCACAACAATTTGGATATATGGACTACATTTTAGTTTAGCAATCTTAAGCATTAAGAATTATATATCTGTATAATGAGTTAGGTTCCGGTGAAGACTGCTCTTATGGTAAAGACAACCCCTTACGGTAACCTAATCCATTGGATTTACCTCCTTACCTTATAATAGATGGTACATATTATTTTAATTTTGTTTATTTTTCAAAAAATCAAAAAAAATAATTTTTTTAAGATATAACCTTTATTAACTTTATTTTTTTCAATGAATATTATCCACATTAATTTTTTATTTTTTTAAAATTATTTTTCATTTTTCATTTTCAAAAAAAATCAAATAATATAAAAATTGAACTTACAGTAATAATAATTGAACTAACAATAAGAAAAAATTGAACTTATTGTACAAAAAATTAAACCCGTATAAATTACAAAATTAAACTTCTAGTACACGTAATTAAACTTTTAACATAATAAATTGAAGACTTTTGTTGTAAAAGTTAAACCACCACATTTCAGGGTTATAATCATTGTTTTTTGTGAAGAAAGATATATTTTATATTTTTAGCTTTTATTTATGTATTACAATTGTTATTTTGTAGGGAAAAAATATTTTTGAATTAATAACATATTAAACTAAAATATTTTTCTTTTGGCACCCTCCAAGTATTGACAATTCCTTTTGGTACCAAAAAAAAATTAGTTCCTTTTGGTACCCCTTTATTTTCCAAATTTAATCATCTGTACCTAAAAAAAATAAACAAAACCCCAAATTGAATCCACATCTCTCGAAAGTCGAACCTCACCACATCCTCTAAAATTTAGCCTCCCCGTTGTTAGTCGAGTTGTTGCCTCCCCGTCGCCGGCCTCATGCCATCCCTGGTGTCCATCGCTGGCCTCACCACATCTCTCGAACCTCACCAAGGAGTTTTCGTAAAAACATTCCTTTTGCACAAATCAATACTTATACTGTCTATAGTATAAAGCGGAGACAAAGTTTTCACATAAAATTGTGCCACATGTCATATCTTCAATAGAATAATCAACTAGGCCTTTGTGTATATAAAAAGCACTAATCATAATAGAAAGATAAATATGTATGATTTGATGATTATAAAGAACATATAGGAAGATATCTATAGAAAGATATAATTTTCATACGATCATTGCCACAATAGGAAGACATAATACTTAATAAAAGTTTCTATATCTACAAAGGAATATTTATATCATAGGAAGATAAATATATATATTAAAGTTAAACTTGATCAAATTATGCTCTTTAATGTTAATTGTGTTTGTACCGTCCAACAGTATAGTCATTATATATCAATACATGCATTCAGTTGTTGTGTTTGTACATGGTGCAAAATTAATATATAAGGTATCGATATCTAAAACATATTATCTATCCACTATAGTAAAAAGTGGAGTCAATGTGTTCACAAAACTTTGCGCCACATGCCATGTCTACAATAAAATTAATAAATTATCACTTGGACCTTCCTTTATATAAATTAGGTAGTTATATCTCATATAATCTTATCTTGTAAAAATTGTTTAAAACTTATCTAAAATTATGAATTATCCCGAGAATTATGAATTATCTCTTACCAAGAATTAGTTGTAATTTTCTGATAAATATTATCCAAAAAGTAGTTGTAATCTTCTAATAAATATTATTATTTGATAAAACGTTATCTTTATCGTAAAATAGTTTTTGAACAAATCTAATTTATTTATATTATGAGTTGATTTACTATTGGTAAAAAACTAATCAAATAAAAATATATGATCCTATATTTTTAACATGATCATTGGCGTTATATATCTATATTAAATTTGGTTTATAATCACTTTACTTGTACATGGTACGGGGGTTAAACTAGTATATTATAAAAGCCGACCGTTTTCGAGTCATCACGTTGATTCTAGCCCCGCTAGATTTCAAATTTTTTATTTCATCTCAAATAGATAATAAAAACTTTATATCTTTTATTTTCCTTAATTATTTAATCCTTAGTTTTATCTTTAAAGTCATACTATCTACCTTTAAATTTATTTTCCTTATTCTTTTATAAAAGATAACATTGTTATTTTATCTTTAAAACCACACATGCATGTTTAATCTTTGATTAGTACTAGCAATTGTTATTTTATATTTAGAATATGAAGATAGAACCACTTATTAGTATTAGCAATTGTTTAATCTTTGATTTCAACTAATTTTATTTTTATGATCGAATTTCAACGCATCTCGTTAAAAGCATACTCCTTTAATTTATTTTATCTTCAATTTTTATTTTCCTAAATTAAACAATTTTTATTTTCAATTGTTCTTTAATTTATTTTATTCTCACCCCACCTTATACTTTTTATAAATTACTTTTAACAGTTTCTATCAATTTCATAATATTTTCTATACCAATTGTTTTTTAGATTTAGAATATCATGATCTTTGAAATATACTATATTTTAATAAGATATTTTTTGGGTCTAATCATACATATAGAGGCAAAATATTATTCACTAAATATTATGATTAAAATAGACGAAATTAGGCTACAAGGAAAAACAATTAGCTCCCCTAGTCTTGTTTTCAATTTTGCCCTTTTTTTAAAATTACATGATGATGTCATCATATGTCATTGCTAATGTTAGCACCCCTTACCACTATCGGCGTTGACCACCTTGTCATCAGATAACAAGTTACTTGTCATCAGTCAATGTACAAAAAACCCATCATTCACATACAACTGATGACAAGTTGAGGTAAAACTCATCATTCACGTAAAAAACTTGCCATCAGTGATGACAAGTTACTTGTCATCAGTCCACGTACACAAAACTCATCATTCACGCACTCAACTTGTCATCAGTGATGACAAGCTGAGGTAAAACCCATCATTCGCGTATATACATCTTGTCATCAACTTTTATTAGTGTGTGTATGTGGAATTTGAACCCACATTATTGTGCATTAAGCACATTGCTCTACCATTTAAGCTAATAGGTCATAATTATAAGTAATATTTAGGATGATGACAAACTTAAAACAAACTTGTCATCCAAAATCATATAATCGTCCCACAACCCCTAAAATCATCTCAAAACCCAAAAAATCAAGTTGTCATCCAAAAAACCCCAAAAACCAAAACACCCAAAAACCCAACCCAAAAACTTGTCATCATTTGCACTCAAACTTGTCATTACTTAGAAAACTTGTCATCACTTATAGGTCTCCGATAAACAATATTCTTAATCATGGAAAGGATGAAAAAAGAGCACTTTTAACGAATTGAACTCACCTCCGTGTAGC
The DNA here is from genome assembly GCA_934048045.1 of Polygonum aviculare. Classification (NCBI taxonomy): domain Eukaryota; kingdom Viridiplantae; phylum Streptophyta; class Magnoliopsida; order Caryophyllales; family Polygonaceae; genus Polygonum; species Polygonum aviculare. Next base: position 2,799,248 of record OW204027.1, read on the forward strand.
CTATCTGCTTCATACAACGAGACATGGAGCGTCCCATGGAGCAAACTCTGATCAATATATCAAAAGCTCACCCGCACAATATCACATGCAATCCTAAAAAGCCTTTCCAATATATAGGAAACCAGGAGTCACATCATCAAACCACTATTCACACAACTGATGGAAAACAAGCATGTCTTCACAAAATCACACGCATTGTTATTGTTAAAAACTATTGGCGATAATGCACTGTATCCCACTCCACATCAAACGGGGACAAATATTAAACAAATTATAAAACATGTAATTAAATCTGCGCCTACTCTCAAACTTGTCATCACTTATAAATTTAAACTCATATCCAAAGATTAAAGTTAACCTCAGGCTATCGTTCTTGGCCGACGACGTCTTGGAGTTCCGGAAAACCTTTATCAAACTAGGGAAGTACCATCCCTTTCTCTTCGCCAATCTCGCCTCTTCCACCACGCCGCCAACACAGGAAAACGCGGTCGGAGCAGCGGCCACCGATTTCGACCTCCTAATCATCCCAATCGGATCGGAGGAAGAATGCGAGGTGGCATAGGCTATCAGAGGCGGTTATTTAGTGTAATATTTTTATATCGTGTGAGGAGATTATTTAGTGTAATATTTTTAAACCTAGTCTATTTACTAAATTATCACCTCAAAACCACCCTCTCCACCCCCTTCCCTCATTAAAATAATTACATGTTTAATTTGGGTATATCAAGTTGGTGTTATGCATAATAAAATATAAGTATAAATTGAAAAATAATGTATTTTATTGACTATAAAATATATGTACATGATTTGCATAATAACATATTCTCAATCAATCATTTAGCAATTAAAACTTTTAATAATCGATGAAACCCAATTATGTTAAAACTTTTATTATATATTTCACATAGTTATTCTATTTATTATATATCCAAAAATAAATTTAAAAATATAAGTAGTACATGACACGACGGGTAGAACTAGTATTTAAAAAGAGAGAAAATATATCCCTATTTGGAAAAAAATAGGGAATTTAATGGAGTCGTCCCAAAACATAATGATCGAGGTGCTCCTAAATCCTACTCATTCAAAAAAAATCCAAGATACTAACCATAAAATAATTATATATGAGAATTGTCATGTAATGTTTGGAAGATTTCGAAATTCTTCAGAACATTTTTTGGCATTTTAACTTTGATCCATCCCGCCATGTGGAGAGAGTGAGTCTCTCCTGAAATTCCATCGACCATAATTATAATCATACAAAATCATCAGTTATCTAATTTGAACTTTTCCCAATTTTGTTTTGATGGAATTTTGTAAAATAAAAATGATATATGTAGATTCAAGGTTTTCGATTGGTTCCAAATTTGTTTCTCTCCTCTTTCAACCTTCCAACCTTATTATCATCGGCACGTCCTTAAACCCTAAAATTGATTTATTACCTTTGATCCGATCGATAACCAAAAAAAAATCCCATTACAAGAATACTTAAATGCTAAAACTATGAAGATACATAAGTAGCAATGAACCCTCCTAACCTTACCATATAACTAGTTTAATCCCTGTATTTTGTACTGGTGATCCCAATAAATTTATCAATAACATTGATAAGCATCAAGGCATCAAGCAAACACATTTTGTGTCAACCATTTATTGTAGACTAGGGGCTTATGTTTTTGTGCTGTAAGGTTCACAAATATTAATCTTATGTTTCATGCATGTTTAGTTTATTAACATATCTTATCAATGCTCCCCAATATCACTCAAGAACCTGGTGTTAATTTCCGGTTTTATTTACACGTTGTGTGTCATCTATTATAATACAGTATAAAATAGAACTCAAATCTTTATAAAAATTTGCATCACATCATCAAGTCTGAATAATGTACTGTAATAATTTTATTTATTTGCATTATATTTTCTAGGAATAACTCATTTATCTACTTTATATCTTATTCATTTTTCTTATATCTGATTGATATCTAACCCAATTTTTGATATCCTAAGATTTTCTCCTAACTTGATTTTTTTAACCTTATATCGTTATATGACTGAAAAAATTCAAGTAATTTTTTTTGATAACTTAACAATTTTTCCTTATTAATTAATATATGTTTTTGTCATTATTAAATCCTGAAGAATAGTGGGAAAAAAATTCACATATGTCAATAGTATACTAAATAATAATGTAAATATGAAAAATTGAATACAATTTTATTAGAATTAACATTATATTAATAAAAGTATATGTATAGGTTAATAGGTTCGGACTCTGATCTATCGAGTTTGGATTGTAAATTCTGGAGTTAAAAGCGGATTCGTATCAAATTTTAATTTCGAATCGGTTAATTTAGATTTATATTTATATTACCTGTACATGGTAAGAGATTTGTACTAATTTGCTAATTAATCACCAACCATACTAATCAAATTTGTTTGGGTCTTTAATAAAAAGTATCGTCGGTGCCAATTAAGGCGTGCACTTCCCAATCTTCAATAAGGTCCACGATTATCATTATAATGTCTAGTACTTAATTGACTAAAAAATTAAGAAAAATCTTGGCCTTAATGTAGTTTGTTTAGCGTTTGAATTGAGTCCAAACAAAAGTTCATTTTCCTAAATCATTAGTCTATTTTTTATTTCTACAATGAACAAAAAAACTCTAGTCCTAATTCTTCGATAAAGTATCATTTGTCTCTCTATAATTCAGAATAACTAGTACGGGTTTGTAATATAAATCTGATTAAAGTGATCCAACATTCCATTTCGATCCGAATCTGATTTTGACTTGAGAATATATAATTCAAACCTGACCGATAATTAAATACTTTTTTTTATTTAATCAATAAATAGATAAAATGCAATCATTTTGATTACCATTACTCTGTATTTTTTAAGATTAGTTTTCAAAATAATACTAATTAATTTTAATGTTAATGTTAATCAATTAAGGTTCCTATTTGCATTTAAGGTTAATCTGTATTTTGCATGCCTTGAATATATCTAATTTTAAGACATTTCTTATTGGACAAACAAGCCTCAAAGGCTCGAAGTGTACGTGCTGAAATGGGCCAAAACTCAGGCCCGTTTCAATCCACAATGCATGGTTGTTCCCTCGTGTTGAGGACTTCAATTTTGACGAAAATAACATGCTCAATGATCATAAAAAATGTATTCCTCATTATGCCTATAACCATATTTTCATATACTTGGTTGCTAACTGTCTCGCTAATTGGTCACGCTCACTTAGTTTCTCTTTGGTCTTTAGTCTTGTTGATGTTGCAAGACTTTGGTTTACTTGATTCACAATATGCCATCCATGGGGATCGGCCCACTTATTGACCAAAAGAATTCGGTGAATAATTAGTGCTCACCGTATTGATAAGATTTGAAGAGAATAATATTGGGTAAAAAATGATGGTGTTATAATATTATTATTATCGGATATGGATGTACATGGATAAGCTTAAAACCCTAGATTTGATCTTATCCAATCTCGTGTACTCTCTATATAAAGACCCTTATGGGTAACCTAATAATACAGATCTGATCTCTCTTCTCTCTCAATTCTCTCTGCTTGTTTATAATTTCTCTTGTTTTATAACACATTATCAGCACGATTCGCTTTTAACCCACGTTCGATCAACGCTATTGTTTTATCTATGATCACCTTCTCCATTTGATTATGCTCTTTGTATATGCATCAAGCATGCATGCCTTCTGTAAAAGGGTTAGAAATTAAGTTTGATTGTTTAGTGCCTCCCACTAATTATTCTTGTTTGATCTCATGGTTCTCTTCGGTTTATTTGATTGCGTACCAAATTGCTCAATTTTTATAAATCAAATTTGCATATACGAGTGTTTTCGATTTACACCGAATGCTTGGATCTAATTGCATACGTTGTGTCCTTGTCCTCCGTTATATATGATTATATGTAAACTCGTTTTTTTTCCATCCATGATTATATGAATATATCTCTGATGATTCATTCTCATGCTCTCTGTTCTATCGTATTCTATGATCTTTTTGTACCTCTAATTGCATGATTAATCTTGTTGCTTCATGTTTTTCCGGTTAGAATGATTGCTTGATTGAAAGTGTGATTTTTTTTTTCTGTTTGGATTCCAATCACAATACAGTACATATTAGCATTCATGATCTGCAATGCAATATTTCCGCACATACTCTGAGTGTTTGCTGGAATTGCGCTATACTGCATACCTATACTTCATACGTAGTAATGAATTGGCTATTCATGATTTGAGTGTTTCAAATCTGATTTGAGTTATATTCGTATTGCATACTAAGTGATTTCTTGATCCGTTTACATAGTAGTAATTAATTGACTAATAGCATTAATACGTACATAATTTATGTACACATCTATTTTCACACTCATACGCATATGTGCTTTAATTATATTGATGGGTGTCTTAGTATACCCTTGTAGCTTAATTATTTTCATGTTAATTCCAATTGGTTTGATTGATTCATATACGGGATAGATCTATGTGTACGCTTATACATTGAATGTTATGCTGTTAATCCAAGTTGTTACATTCTAATTGTATATTTGTATATTACGTTATATATTCTAATTACGTTCCCAAAAGTGGATATAGAGTTTGTCATTGGAATTGGAATGACAAAGCTCGAAGAGGTGTACAATAACTGTCCCTGAAGCGACAAGTTATAATTATACTTTCATCTCCTGAAGAGATGTACAATTCGATTCAACTCCGGAAGAGTTGGAAAGACGAGGATTATATTACCCCTGAAGTGGTAATCAAATATGTAATCCCTAAAGTGATTACTGAATATGATTATATTACCCCTGAAGTGGTAATTAAATATGTAATCCCTGAAGTGATTACTAAATATGATTATCCCTGAAGCGATAATCAATATCTATACTATATCTTGAGTGATAGTTCTCATCCCCCGAAGTGGATGAAACAACTAAAAACCATCCCCAGAAGTGGATGCGATAATTAAAGCTTACACTCATTTATATCTTAAGCGATAGTTCTCATCCCCCGAAGTGGATGAAACAAATGAATCCATCCCCAGAAGTGGATGAGATAATAAAAGACCAATGACAAATATTATCTCTTAGAGTAGATAATAAAAGACCACAAGTATTATCACTTGGAGTAGATAATAAAAGACTAAATCACATCTTGAAGTATGTGATTAAGTAGTTTTATTAAGTCTTACATATCACATCCCGAAGTATGTGATCGATTAAGTGATCTTATATATCACATCCCGAAGTATGTGATTGAAAGGTCTCGAGGTCTAGAAGACTTCACATTCAATCTCATGTCACCAGAAGTTGACAATATTTTATTATATTTTATTTCTTTATTCATGTTTCTCAATTTAATTATTCATGTTATTGTTTACATATACTTTTATTTGTTTTTAAAGTTAAAATGTATCATCCCCTGAAGCGGATGGATATATGACATTGTCCTCGTAGAGACAATTTTGCAATCATCCCCGAAGAGATGAAATAGTAAAGCATATTACTCTCTGAAGTGAGTAATGATAGAAAACATCACTTCCTAAAGAAAGTGATAGGAGTATTATCCCTAGAAGTGGATTTACATATACAACTATTTACTTGTTGTAGAAAGTGATGAGAAAAATTCATCTCTAGAAGTAGATGAACATATCATCTCCCGAAGTAGATGATAAATGGTTCAAGATATATTTTATACTGTCACCTGAAGTTGATAGTGAAATGTTCGTGAAAAATCATTCTTGAACAAAATGATGAAATTATTCATTGTCACCTGAAGCTGACAAATGAGATGTTTGGGAGAATTATGTACGTAGTACTTGAAATTCTGGGAGAATTGTGCTAAACTATAACTATAAGCTACCATATCATCAACTCCATACGAGCTTGAAGACTCGATATTTTGGATAACAAGAGATCATTGTAAACTCTTGGGGAGTTAGGAGATCTCATACAAGTGATGTACTCCAGAAGTAGTACAAGAACTATGACATGTACTCCAGAAGTAGTACACGAAACATGAGTTTATGTTATATTCAGAACTAGTCCTAAATAACCCCATACCTAGCATGAACTAGGAGTTCAAGGTCATGGTTGACCAACCTCTTGCATGCTTGAAGCATGCCTCCTCCGGAAGAGGGTGTGAAAGAGGTCACAATATGTTACGCATGCGGCCGCTAGTCATGGTTATGACTTAAAGCTAGGACGTTAGGGGTAAATTTGATGTCGAGAAGGACATATGAGATAAGGGATATCCCATAAGTGATAAGAACCACAGCTTATGAGTATAAGTGTGGAGACCGGTCTAATCTAAAGCAAAGTTCTGAATGTACCCATTTTGAGGCATCTATTTCTATCATAAGATCAAAATCAAGATAAATGGTTTATCTGATTTGAGTTGATGAGCTCCCAAATTAACGTATAGATCACCACCATGTTTAACAATATAAAACCATATTTGTCAACGGTGTCGCAACACCGACTATTTGAAAACCAGAAGTTTTCACAATCATGAGGATGACAAATTTGGTGTAGAGGTTTAGATGGCTCTTGAAGAGTATATCTCATTGAACAGTGCAGTATCACTAACTAGAAGTTAGTTAATAATAAGATATTCTTGTGGCATGATTAATGTGGTCACTCAAGAGTATATCCATGATTGGTTTAGTACCAAAAGATCTTGAGACCTGAAGTCTCTTCAACATCGAGTGACCTTGTATCTATGAAAGGCTTGTGCTCTTGGTAAATTAGTAGCAAAGCCAGTATAAATAAAGGAATTTAAAGTCTCCTATGCTCCTTGATTGGGTTCAAGTGATATATGAGGACTTGATAAATCACCATGTGAGCCATTGTGAATTATCATAATGTTGAAAGATGCCTCAACCCATTGGCTCCACTGAATATTGAGGAGAATTAAATTAAATAGTGATTGAGCATTGCGTAGCTCTCACACACATTCACAGAACGACTCAAGTAGAGTCGTCAATAATGCAGTCATAATTGATAGCTAGGCAAGGGCTTATGCATAACATACACGACTTGGAAGAGTCATTGATCCATTAGGGTCATGAAGTCGTTAATTCAATGTGGAGAGACTGCGTATAGAAAATTCTCCTACTTGAAGCTTATCTCTAGAAGAGATTAACTACTTCAGATGTCCTCCATCTCCCTAAATAATTTTGAAGCAATGCCACACAAAAGGAAAGTTGGGATTAAACGAGAGGATTGGGTCCTTGTCGTTTAAAGAATACCTTGAGCTTATAAGCGGTGATCAATATTTTGCTCGGTATTAAGATTGTCACTTATGGCGAGGTGAAAATCCCAACTTTAGGGGGAGAATATAAGTGAGACTAAAAGCCAAAGCGATTGCACGGGATGCAAATTGCTATTTTAGATCCAAAGATAACTAAACTATAAGTTTAGTGGATCGTATAGCTAGTATGCTATCAAATATATGTAATGATATAAATGAAAGTGACAAAGTCAAGTCACATGCATCAACCTAGGTTGCACCACCTCGTTTGGAGATTCTAGAAGTAACTCCGAACAGAACAAATAATTTCTCAATCACACCGGAAGTGTGAAGAGACAATTAGGCTCTAAAGATATCATTCCTCGAAAAAGAAAAGAGCCGATAACATCACAAAAGGAGTGAAGATATGTCGACTACACACAAACATGAAGATAGATTTCCTGAAGAAATTCTATCTAAAGACTTTGAAAGCAAAGAGAATAATATTGGCGACAATCTGGGATTGTCGATGACTAATCTAAGTATTGGTATTATGTGGTACCAAGAAGATGTAATCAATGATATCTTTGCTTGTTCAGTTCGAATCAAATTCGAGCGATAATGATCCTTGAATAAAGGAGGAACGTCGACATTGAAATGGTTAAGAATACTGGAAAGAAGCTGTTCGAGTATAGCTACATTTGCTATATAAACGAGGTGTTTTTGGGCCTGAAGTTCCAATACCATTGATTATAAAAATCAGTCAACTATATATTGGAGGTTGTTCATAAGAAAATGAAATGAACACAATGCAGTGTTCAGATTCAAAGCTTGACTGATTGTACGAGATTTATAAATCTCAAGTGAAGTACATAGAAATGTGCTCACACATCATGGATGCAATAACGCTCAGATTCTTGTTGCTTTGGTCGATGGCGACTTAAGATGCAACTCATGAATGTGGTGAAAAATCCCATAAGGATTACAATCCCTAAAGGTTTTGCATCAAACCACATCATATGCATCCCATTAAGCTATAAAGGCAGCTACATGGATTGAGTCAATCTACAGAATGCGGTATAATCGCCTTAGTGGATATCTACTGCAGGAAAAAGTTTTTGAGTGATCAAATGACTCTTATGCTCATGTAATCACTTTTCTTCATGACTTGATCTCCAGAAGAGGTCTAACTTGACCGATTACATGAAAAGAGAAGTTGATATGAAGGACTTATGACCCACTAAGTATTGTCTCGGCCTGTAGTTCGAGCATACATAGAATAGGATAAATGACCCTTTGGATTGGTTGAAGCACAAATGTAAAATCCATATATAGTAGTAAGATCACTAAGTATGGAAAAAGATTGTATTCTTCTCTTAGTGAAAAATTGAAGAGATATTAGGTCCTGAAGTACCTTATCTCAAAGCAATATGGGCATTGATGTATCTTGCTTCATTGTCCCAGTAAAGTCATTTGAAGTGGCAATGAATTGTTTGTCTCCCTAAACATACAATAATGATTGTTGGTCCAGAAGTACCAAATCTTCAATGAAGACACATTAGGGTATATATGTGTCAAATGAAGAATGTATGTTTAATTGAGGGGGAGCATTATTATACGACTGTACTCTTTTTCCCTTGATTTTGGTTTTTATCCCACTAGGTTTTTCCAAGCAAGGTTTTTAATGAGGCAGTTCGTCATACGAGGTCCATGATGAAACAATCTCGACCTGAAGCTCGAGATACGCGAAAGAATGAGATCTTATATTTGTCATCGAATCAGGTTGCAGAAGATCCAACGGAGGTATATGAAGATAACGAAGCTTGTATTGCTCAAATCAAGAAATGATAATTAAAGGAGATACGACTCAACATATGTCATTGACAAGTTTCTACAATCTCAATATTCAACTCATAGGCTGGATGGATGCTCAATTCAATCAAGCATGGAAGATAAATTTCGAGTCAAGAGAGAGAACAACACTGCACTCTTTTTCCCTTCGTCTTGGTTTTGTCCCATTGGGTTTTCCAGACAAGGTTTTTAACGAGGCATTTAGGGATGTACATCCAAGGGGGAGTGTTATAATATTATTATTATCGGATATGGATGTACATGGATAAGCTTAAAACCCTAGATTTGATCTTATCCAATCTCGTGTACTCTCTATATAAAGACCCTTATGGGTAACCTAATAATACAGATCTGATCTCTCTTCTCTCCCAATTCTCTCTGCTTGTTTATAATTTCTCTTGTTTTATAACAGATGGATTTGTTATTCACAATATGAGTATATATATTTACATAAGATATATCTTGTAGCCCGAGAAAGGATAAAATATAAAATAATATCGAGGAATATATCCTAGGTCAAATACATATGTGATGTGATCCAACAGGGGTTGGGTCACGTTTCTCCAAGGATCCGGTCTTTGAGCGTCGCGGGAACCGGGATAAGACTCGAGATGGCTCGAGCCTAGGGAGTCGGGGATCCGACGGTGAAAGAGACAAGGTGTAGACAATTGAAGAACTTAATTGAAGAACTTAATTGAAAACAACAGTGATGCAGGGCTGGCAAGGAGGAAACACTTCTCAATTAATACTCAGCCAAACGTAATCAGAAATGCAATAAAGTTTAGTTTAAATAGAAATGCAAAACATATATGGGCCGGCCCAAATAGACACAAATGGGCTCAACCCAAAATATAGAAATAGAAACTACTAAATATAGAAATAGGTAGATAGACAGCGATTAAGGCTCGGCTAGGCCGGGTCTCGGTCCAAGGGGGGCGCCAAGGTCTCGAACGACTCGGGGTCTCCTGAACCGGGTTCACCCCGGGGCTGGATCCCATCAATATGTGTTATGAATACATGAATAAAAAATTACCCTATCGTAGATGTTACCCTCAAATACATATCTACAAGTTAACCCTCTTTATTGTCTACTTCTTGTATCAAATACTAAAGTTCTTACTCTCCTTTCTAATGATCAAAGCGTCATTTTTCTAAATCGTTTTTATAACAATTTGCATTTGTCTGCCAAACACAACGAAAATAACCAAGAAAGCTATTAGTTTGTGCCTAACTAGGGAATATACTCCAAACAAGTGGTAGATCTACCAAAATTTCCGGTTTTTTGGGACATTCTGACGGTGACCCTGGGTTTTAGGATATTCTAGTTGGTGTCCAAAATAAACTCTTTTTCGATTGACGCCTTTGACATATTTGTGTATGTTCACTTTGCTAAGCTTGGTTGGGAACGAGTCTTTGTAATGCTCAGATGAGCTTGTTTGGGTGCGGCTTAAGTGTAGCTTAATTCTCGTTATGTTGGGAAAACACCAAATACCCCATGACGGTAGACGGCATGGACTATAGATTCAAAAAAACAAACATCAATTCAAAACCGGATTGAATCGATGAAAATTGAAACTAAAGAAATAAAAAATCGAAATTTGAATTGGTTTAAGGTGAACCAAAAACAGAATGAACCATTTCTGATTTTAACTTCCTGGTTCGAGATGTACCATTAGGACAATTTGAACCGAGTCGAAATTGATACAAGGTTTTAGAAAATATCCCGAGTCAAAAACGGACCTAAATAATATCTACTTCGGCGCTTCGACTCTTATTTAGCTCAAACTGACACTTATTGAGCCCCATATTAATCCATAAACTTTTCTATTGACTCATTAATAAAGTTTGAATCTATATATATGCAAAATGGAGTAAATTAATATTTAATATACAATCAATATATACTTATAAACCTGAAACAGTTAAGGGCAGTTTTGTCATTAACGTTTTATAAACCATTCATCCTATTTTTAATAACTGATTTTTATCTTAATTGTCTATCAATTTAATTTATGCTTTAATCTTTTAATATATTGCAATTAAATGTATACATCATATCTATAACGTATATAGACAGTTTTAAAGCTAGAAATATGAAGTCAAGGTATAGTATTCATATATATTATATGTAAATTAACATATTTTGTTTTTTACTTAAAAGAGTTCTTGGATAAGCATCGGTTCATTAAGTAGATTCATAACATTAAGTTCAAGTTTACTCTACATAGGTTAATGTCACTAAAATTAAACAAGTAACTGTATTAAAATTAGTCATGTATTTAATTTATAATACTTACTCCGTATATGATATGCAAATTAATTAACATATCCAAAATTTATTTGACACTAGCCCCCGGACAAGGCCCGGGATATAAACTAGTGTACACTACAATGTGATTTATTCAGCGTAATTAAAAATAATTATGAACTTGAATGTTTTAAAAATATTTTAAGATATTATTCATATACAACAATTGAGACCGTAGACTCGTAATTGCGGCGGAAGGCATGGACAATGAAAATGGGCGCTAGCTGGAGTAGCTGCTGAGTCTACTGCTACAGTACATGCACCCAGTAGTAGTAGTATGGAGTCATGCAATCCACCAACACAATAACACATACATGCATGATACATTGATACCCTATCACATCATTTTTTAGCAACTTATTTATATTGCATATATTTCATTATCAAAATTCTATGTATAATACGTATACGTTCACCTATATATGAACTGAATTACCACACACAACGAAATGACAAGGATGACAAATGAAATGAGAATAAAATATGAGATCAAGATTCTCCTTGTATTCATCCAAGTTTCGATATCAAAATACTCGTTTTAAGTAATTTTACATGATTTGATTTATTGATTATATAAAAATGTAACGCATGATTAATAAACGTTGAATGAATTTATGTTGATAATGTAAATTTTTTTTTAATGTATATTTTTTAAAATATAAAAATAGATATGAAATAAAATTAAGAGAAAATTAAATAATTTTATTAAAATGCTTTAATTGATTTAAATTTAAAATTTTATAAATAAATAAAACTAAGTTGGAATTTTGATGTGTTGATGATGTGAATTTGTTAGTGTACTTAGATGGACTTATTACCATAAGACCTAAATTATAAGTAAAAAGAAAAAATCATAAAATTAACAAATTAAATGAATAAAAAATAAAAATGATACTATATGATTAAATTTTAAATGACTCAATATAATGATTTTAATTCTTATGACTTCTATGTATATAGATAAATTGACTTTTGCCAAATTTTTTTATCATTAGTTTGTACTTAAGTAGGTAGTGGGTCTACTGACAAGAGGATAAATAGTTAGAAAATGTGTTCATGTTAAAATTAGGAAAATTACATGGGGATATAAGATCAAGTTACAACTAATCATCAATCTTTGATTTGGTGGCATTATCGGTTGTCCGAAAGTGGCCAAGTTATTTTGGCAACATTCATAAAATCATTTGAGTAAAGAGAATAAGCTTTTTAGGACCATGGAGACTACTCCTATAATGTGTCAATTTACAGCATCTCTAACCGTATCTCTAAATTTTTGGAAGATGTGAATTTGAAGATTTTTGTCCTAATTTTGGTCCCAACAAATTCCTCAAAGTGATCTCCAAAATTGAGAAGATCTCCAAAACTCATGATGGGTTCTCCAAAGTTGGAGATTTCTTTGCTTGCTCCATATTTTGAATTTGCAATTAATGTTTTCTTTTCCTTTTATTTTTTTTGGTTAATTAAATGTAAAAGGTTGTTTTTTCCTACATCTTCAACTCTTTCATCCAATCATGTTTTACTTTAATAAATATTGATTCTCCAAAATGGAGAAATTGTTGGAGTTGGAGCAATTTTCTTTTGGAAAAAGTAGCTATTCTTTCCCCATTTTGGAAAAAGTCTAGTCAAGCGTGTAAGTTGTTAAGGATAGTAATTAGAAGTTTTTGGTTCAGTTATCATGGAGAGTATCCTCCACCGAAAAACAATAGTGTTAATAGTTTCATAATATTTGTGCACAATCAATTCTTCATATTTGGTTGTGGACTTAGGCCATTACAATGAGATTATTATAAATAAAAAATATAAATATTGATTAGTGATATTTAGGCCAATTCAAAGCAAGAGGGAACAAGGACAACCGATTATAGCGGAGAAAGAATTTTGAAAAATGCTACACTTGCATCTCATAGTCACGAGTATAAGTGCCTTATCGCTCATCGACTAATCTTGCAAGGTCCTCACAAACTCTCGTTCTCTTATCGATGAATAACCAATATTTTTCTTTTTTTTTGGTTCACATGGCTGTGCCACCGCTCAGTTCGGCCCCATTGGGCTACTAGTCCATGAGCCTACGTCTGGACCAGGGGTTAAAGTAGAGTTAAGGCTTACCTCCCTCCCAACGACGTTGCGGGGAATCAACCATTGCACAAGGTGCAAGGGTCGTCCTACCAAGTGTAGCTCCGCGACCACTACGCCAACGCACCGTTGGTAATGAATACCCGATATTTGACATCATTGTTCAAACAGACTTATTAGATTAAAATATCTTGAATTAAAACTTGAACAAGTTGATAAGGGAGTACGAATGTGAAAATAGCTACTAACAAACAAGAAATACATCTAGTTATTGATTCATAATTTTATGTGTTTTTTGTGAAATACATAAACTCTTTTTACATTGGAAATCGAAAGGTAAAATATTCTTTGTATAATTAATTAAATGATTTATTCCTCATATTGTCAATTGACTTTGTGACGAAATCCCATAGTGTTATGTATTAGACATATCACACGTATACACATAATGTGTGTCATTTGCGTTAAATATGATTCACCGACTTTAACAATTTTTAAAAGAAAGTTGTTTAAATTTCACACGATTGGATTTTTATTTATTATTCACCGAATCACCGATTGTAGATTTTAACTTGATTGAGTCCAACTCAATCCGAATTACACATTTAACTTTGACCGAATGAGTCTCCCAAACTAAATATTGGATCACAAAGCCCAACTTGCCTCTGGTTGATTTGATTAAAATATTCATGAATAAATGCAGGTTGTAAAAATGACCACATCTCTCTATAGAAGATGACTGTAGGTATGTGCGCACAGATTGCACACTGCAACTCTCTGCAACAACCCCAGAGACCCCCTTCAAATTGAAATTGAAAGAAGAAGCAGAAGAAGATGAACCATGAACATGGGTCTCTGTCCTCTCTTCTCTGTTCCCATTTGGAACGTCCCCCAAGACCTTTATTACACCCCCCCTGCATTTTATTTACCCCCCAACCGAACCCACATTTTTCCTCCCTTTGAAAAAACAAACCACAGTAAAGAACAATAAAACAAAATACTGGAACAATCCAGCCTGCAACACACAATTGTCCGTCCCTTCTCACCGTATAAATTCACATTTCGGGGACTGTGTTAATTTGTGTGCAATTCAAAACCCAAAAAAACATGAACAACAACACCAACAACTGGTTAGGGTTTTCCCTCACTCCCCACCTCCAAATCCATGACGACCCACAAGCCTCCGTCGCCGCCGATCAACCTCCGTCCGCCGTCGCCGTCGCCGGCTACATCTCCGACATGCCCCTTCGTTCCGACGGCTCTATAAGCATCGTCCCCCACCCCTTCCACCGCCCACAAGGTTTCTCTCCTTTTTACTAAAAAAATCATTTTTAAAAATCGTAACGGCTAATTTAATATTATTTTATTCAGAGATTGCTGCTGGGGCGTACGATACCAGGGTGGAGCTCGCCGCAGAGGATTCGGCCGCCCCGAAGCTCGAGGACTTCCTCGGCTGCTGCTATCCATCCTCAGAGAGTCCTCAATACGCGTCGTTTCAGGGCTCCTACACCCAGAACGCGCCGCTTCACACCAGCATTAATATAAATAATACTTTAAATAGTGGTGGAGGTGGGAGTAATAATCCGGTGTGTTGCGCGGGCCCACCGTACGACGGTGGGACCTCGCTCGCCGGGTTCAAGACCTGGCTGAGGACGCACCCCTGCCCGGAGCCCGCCCCCGCCGCCGCCGTTCAGCCGCTGTCGCTCGGCGTCTGCTCCGGCGGAGATGAGCACCGGAGGAAGAGAGGGGCGGGGAAGGAGGCGGTGGCCAGGAAGTCCATCGATACTTTCGGTCAACGGACGTCTCAATATCGCGGCGTTACCAGGTATTTTTTATTATTATTTTTTCAGGGTTATTTGTGGGGTGTCATTTACGAGTTTTCTGGTTCAGTTTTGACGAATTGTGCCCTCGAGTGTAGGCCATCCGTGAAGAAAAATGACATGTTACAGTGGGCGGAATAACGTGTCTATTTCAAATGAAAAGTATGCTGTCACCAATCAAGGGTTACAATTGACTAGTTTTGGAAATGAGAACCATGGAACTTCTAAGTTTTTAGGTGCTTTTTTAGAATGGAAAAGGCGTCAATGTAGAGTATTCAACAGTGTCTGTGGACGTGTGAAATATACCATATATGCAGGAGTATAAACTAGCTAGCGTTATCATTGTTATAAAAATCCTGCCTAGATCTCGTCTAAACGCTAAGTAGTCCCCATACACCTAGCTCTATAACCCACATACTCCGTAGCTGTTTTTTAGGTGTCCGTCTAGGCCGTTTAGGTGGTCCGTATGGGCCGTTTATGCGCTAAGCGGTTCCTCTCCGTCTAATATTTTTTTAGAACATTGACTGTTATTCCAATAATTCAGATTTTAAAGATTATGTGAGGCCTATAAGATTGATCATAATGATTTTGATATAATACTAGTTTCTTACTTCTATCCCCTTATTGAATTCTTTGGTTGTTTTTGTTGTAATTTTCATTCACGTTCAATTTTGTAAATTTTTGTTTGGCCCGAATAAGATTAACATGTAGTTAAAACCATGTTATAATGTTTAATTGTTTATGGTGAATGTGAAATGTTCGGCAGGCATAGGTGGACGGGAAGATACGAGGCCCATTTGTGGGATAACAGTTGCAGAAAAGAGGGCCAAACCAGAAAAGGCCGTCAAGGTAACATTACTAATACTATTAGCCCATTTCATCAACTTGCATTTTTGTTCCTTTGAAACTTGCTAATCTTACTCTTGTCTTTGAATTGTGGTGTGCCATTCTTCCATCTTCAACAATGGGCCATGGACTTTTCCGGTGTTCAGTATATCTTGGTATGTGAATTTGTGATATAAAACAAGTTACAGCATTAAGCTACCATTTTTGTTTCCTAAGGTTAAAATTATATCATAATTAAGGTGGGTATGATAAGGAGGACAAGGCAGCTAGAGCATATGATTTAGCAGCTTTGAAGTATTGGGGTCCAACAACTCATATCAATTTCCCTGTAAGTGTCTTTATGCCTGGTAAATTTTACCTAAATTACTGCAGTAACTACTAGTAGTAGTTTGTACTAATATTTTACAATGACTCTGATCATTAGATCAATACATATGAGAAAGAGCTTGAAGAGATGAAGAACATGACAAGGCAGGAATTTGTTGCCCATTTAAGGAGGTAAATTAGTCATCAATTGGTACCCATTAACCACTAGTGTTAATTTATAATTTCAATCTAAACAAAAATTGCATGAATGTTTATTTTGTGTAATAAAATTGAATTTACAGGCAAAGCAGTGGGTTCTCCAGAGGGGCATCTATGTACAGAGGTGTCACAAGGTATATAGAATGATTTAATCCTGTTTTGTCACAACATGAAGAAGATGCAATGAAATGCATACTAGAAATACATTGAGCAAACTTTTCATTGTTACATTATGGCTTGAATAGACATCACCAACATGGAAGGTGGCAAGCTCGAATCGGAAGGGTTGCAGGCAACAAAGACTTGTACCTTGGCACTTTCAGTATGTTCCTTATCCCTCCATCATCACAATTGTTACATCTCATGATGAAAGTCAAATCTCATTGAGCTTGTAAAACTCAATGTAATAATCATATATAAATGTAAGCAAGTCTTCGGGCACTTAGTCGATCGGTTAAGCCTCTAGAATAGTACTCAGAGGTCTCCGGTTCGACTCTAATAGACAGTACCCTCGATAAAATAAAAAAATAAATAAACGAAACTACGAAATGACAGGCACGCAAGAGGAAGCGGCAGAGGCATACGACATAGCGGCAATCAAGTTCAGGGGAACGAGCGCCGTCACGAACTTCGACATCAGCAGGTATGACGTCAACCGGATCAACTCGAGCTCCTCGCTCATCCCTGGAGCAGCCGACCAGCTCGGGAAGCGTAGCAACTCTCCCGCCCCTGATCGGGACCTCCTTCCCTGCAGCACCGGCTCCGAGCATGCTAGCCCTGACCCGAACCCGGGTGTCATCGTCGTGAGCGGCCACATTGGCGCTGCTGGTGCGGGCCCCACTGCTGATGGGGCAGAGATGACATGGAGTGCCAAGTCAGCGGGGGATCAGTATACTCGGGAGTGCTTCTATGAAGGCGGCGGCGGTGATGGTGGAGCTGGCGGTGATGAGGTGGCGGATCGTGGCGGTGGCGGGCGGTTGGCGAGTCTTGGGTTGGTGGCTCATGCGCCCATGTTTGCACTTTGGAGTGATTAGGAAAGGGTTTTGAAGGCATGAGAGTAACAAAAGTTGTGACAAAAGTGGGTGGAAAAATTAGCAGATTGGAAGTTGAGTTTTTTGGTATAAGGTTGTGTACATATATGTGCATGATCTGTTTTGATGGGGTTTGGCTTTCAATGATCTTGAAGACTTGGCAATTGTGCTGTTGGTGGCATGGTTTAGGAGAAAGTTCAATACAAACTGCATAATGTGTCCTGAGATTAGCTTAATAGTAACAGAAAGTGTCTTGACAGCATTGACATTTTCAATCTAGTACAATATGCAAAACATATACTCCGTAATATATTTTGAGAACAGTGAACAAAATGATCATTTTTTATTATTTTGAGATAATTTGGTCAATATTATTCATGTGTCAAACAGATAACTAGTCATTTGTTTTGTGCAAATAAGCGTGTAAACGTGGTGCAATTGCAATATATTTCCTATATTAGTACAGAAAAATAAAAAAACGGTCAAATAGAAACTCATCTGACCTAACTCTTGACCAAAATATATCTATCAAAGCATTAGTGTCAAATCTTAATTTGTCAAATCCTGGAGTTGGGATGTCCAATTTTGTCATATTTACATGGAAGTGAATAACGTAGTGAATTTTTTTCTTGCTTCGTTTGTTTTTCCTTTTTTATTAGTGTCTATGTATTGTTTGACCCTCTTGAGGGTGTTAGTACTTTGTTTTTTAATGAGGTAAGGGGTCGGATTATCCCCTCATGTAAATAGTGTAGTGTCCAATTCCGTCATATTTACACGTAAATGAATAGTGTAGTGACTTTTCTTGCTTTTTTTTTGTTTTTTCTTTTCCTACTTGTTTTCATGTATTCTTTTGACTCTACTAAGAATGTTAGTACTTTGTTCTTTTTAACGAGGTAAAGGGTCGGACTATTTCCTAATACATTCTACTTAGTCCATTTTTATTAAATAATATAACACCCATTGAGAACACTATTGTCTCTCCTTCAACAACAACAAAAAAAAAAACCTATCTACCAAAATTGCAGAAATCATAGCATTGGTCCCTAGAACTTGGTCTTAGGGTCGGTTTAAATCGTCATGAAAATGATATTTTTTTGATACGGTTTTATATTAAATTATGCATTATAACACATGATAGTGTAACCAAGTATAAATTATAAAAAATCAATACATCCCTAAAGTATACTCCGTATTATTAATCCTCATATTTTACGCCATTCCTTGGCCATACATGTGATTAATAACTAATCATTCCTGATTAACAAACCCTCAGCTCCCTTTTGACAAAAAAAATCTTAATTATTGGATCAGGCAGATGACCCGACCCGAAATGAATACGGGTAAAGAGAAATGAATCGGGCAATCTAAAAAGGCAATAAACATAGTTAATTGTTGTGCGCTTCTCTGCAACTTCCCCCTTCTTCTCGCTGTCGTCTGCCCCCCGCACTCCACACCTTGTCTGTAAATCAATTCCCTTCCTTCCATCCATCCAATCCTCTCACCATTCATTCAATCCCTCCACCAAATCCCTACCGAACTCCTCCTCCTCCCCCCTGCTCACCCAATTCCTGCAATTCAGGCAGGAAATCCAAAAACAGGAAACCCTAACCCCCAATTCCAACTCCCGAATCCGGATCCTGAACTCGCCGACTTCGCACTGAGCTCGGGAGCCTCCGATTTGAGCGCGTTGACGACCAGATGCCAGAACAAAACCCCCAATCGCTTCCATTGACCTAGGGTTTCCGCCTTCCCCGCCCTATTTCCATGGAGATCTCCTCAATCGGACTCTTCCTCCTCCTCCTCATCTCCTCCATCTCCGCCCAATCGCCTCCTCCTCCTCCGAACTCCTCGTCTCCGCCTCCGCCGTCTCCGTCCAAGTCACCACCACCACCATCACCACCACCGCTGTCTCCGCCGCCTCCTCCACAGTCTCCGCCTCCGCCAACACCATCTCCCCCTCCGCCGCCTCCTCCGCCACCAGATTCGCCATCTCCGCCGCCGCCTCCGCCTCCGAGAAGGCGGCCGAGGAAGCAATTGAAGCATCCGCCGATGACGGCGTGGCCTGCTAACAGAGGGAGGGGGAAGAATGAGCGGAGGGGAGGGTTGAATTTGGGGAAGAAGATGGGGTTTCTGTTCGCCGGGATCGTGATCTTACTCCAGATCGTTGCTGCCTCGTTCTTGCTCTACAAGCGCAACCAACTCTTCAGACCTCTTAAGGTGCGAGATTGACGACAAATCTACCTCGTTCGATCTGTTTCTTCTTCTTTTTTGATTTGTCCAATTCTTCTTCTTGTTGTTTAGCAATTTGGGATTTATAGGGTGATGAGAATTTTTTTACTACATGTAAATTGGGATGATTCATACTTTGAGAGGAATGTCAATGTCTTCTTCTTCTTCTTCCTTTTTATCTCCCCGTGTAACTTGTAACACTAACTTCCATATTCATATTTGATCACAATGAGAATATTTTGTTTACTATGATCTGGGTACTGAGCAACTTGAGATCTTTGTTTATATCTTGTGCCATGTGAAGGGCAAAGTTGAATCATTTGACAGTGCTTATCTTGGAGCTGTACTTTTAGAATTTTGAGAATGTACAAGGCTGTAAAGGTGAATAAGAAATCATGTTGATGGAAAGACTGGCTTGGTTTGGTTGCCATCAATGATGAAAGCCACTGATAAAAATGACAAAGTCAAATGGCTAGTTACAACGCATCTTAATCAGGGCTGTCCCTATGATTGCAGCTTTACACATCAATTGTGTTTGTGCCAACGGGCTTTTTCCAGTGCCCCTTTATATTGCAGTATTATTAAGTGCTTAAATTAGAGAAGTCTTTTACAAGCTATAGAGGATGCTGCCAACTAATTCCAGTTCAAACAACTCCATAAACACACAACACGTATAGCCTCTGCTTTAAAATTGGGTTTTTGGAGTTAGCTAGCTATAGACAAATTTATATTATAAAATGATTAAGCATGCTGATCAAGAACTATTGACCACCTTAACCATAAGGCTACCTCCTATCTATAGACAAATTTATAATGTAGTAGCCCTGCACAAAACCACCTTTCTATCAATGAGGGCATGTTCAAACCACTTTTTTCAGTTTTTTGTACAACTTTTTGGTCGGTAACTTTAATTGATGTTCAACACGTATTTCTGATTTTCAACAAAGAAAACACGCAGCAGACAATTTAGAAAGGACTATAAATAGGTTTCAACTTAACAAGAAAAGCTAATTAAGAGGTGAGTACATGTCATCTTCAATGAAGAATATGGCCTGTACAATATGATCGAAAACTTGTACAACTTGTCCCAAAGTCAATATTTGATTCTAGATATTTTGAACCAGTAAGCAGCATCTGCAATCACATTGTGCAATAACCCTAACAAAATGAACTATACTTGGAATCGGTTTCTGGTATTTCTGTTCTAGTAAGGCAATTACGATGACGACATTTGTATACACAACTCAAAGACTTTTCAATCCTAAGCAAGGCAATTGTGTTGTGATACCTTTTCCAGTTTCACATCTAGCAAAAGACTTTAAAGTGGTAGTCTCAAGCCTCAAGATGCATATATCCTCACCGAGTTGCGTACTGACTGCCTACAAACTGGGCATTTGGGGGTCAGCTCCCTTTCAATGATTAAGCCACACCTGTGGCAACATACCATATGGCCACAAGGAACAAATGCAGATTGCCTTCTCCTCGCAAGGCACAGGATACACAGTTGTCCCTCGGGAACTTCTTCCTGTTCCTGTTCCTCTTCTTCTACTAATATCTGAAGCTCACGAGCTTGTTCCTGAGTAATCCTTGCTCGTTCCCGGTTCTCTCTCCATCTCTTCCAGTTCCTGAAGAAACATATATCATGAAAAGAGAGAATTGTTAATCACAGTACTAATTGTAAAAACCATAGGCATCATAGAGGAAACGTCTTCCAGCCTTTCAAGGAATTTAATGGGGGAGAAATCAGTTGCCTAAAGACAAGAAAACAAAGCGGAGTAGAAAAAATAGCAAACCATAGCACATAAGAACCCAGTGTCTGTAGTCAAGCAGAGAAAGAACTAGAAATGCAACATGTAATTTAAATTTCTCGTTGGTGGTACTAATTATTTAGAGTTTAAAAATGACTTTTTAGGTTCAAATGTTATCCATTCAAAAAGACGTGTTCTCATCAAATGCCATTAACTGCAGAAAAATACTGTATAAAAACAAGTATTTACCAATTTTCAAACTATGAAAACGCAAAATTAATGGGGAGATATCAGTTGCTTAAAGACGAGAAGACAAAAGTGGAGTAAAAAAAGTAGCAAACCATATAGATAAAATGAACCGCGTGTCTGTAGTCAAGCTGAGAAAGAACTAGAATTGTAAGCGGGAATGAGCAACAAATTTAATACCTGACAATTGCATAACCAAGTATTCCAAGTGTAATGGAGCCGATGGCAACACTACCCCACATCAAAACCTTATGTTTGTAGGTGAGTTCGGCAATCATCTCATGCTTACCCAATTCGGAACTGCAGAAGTGCGCAATAATTACACATCTCTCATGAAGATTACAGCATCTTATTCCAACAAGTGTAAGAGAAGCAGTACAGAAAAAAAAATTACAAAACTGAAGCATCCAAATAAGAAAGAACAGAGTGAACATCCAGCTAATATGGCATTCTGCAGAAAAAATCCTGTGCTAATACCGTTTTTTCTAGCAGGATACATTTAACAGCAGGCATAGAAGAATTTCTAGAACAAGCCAAGCATAACATTTGTATGACCCAAGAGAAGAGCTACTTCATATAAACCTGAACTAATCAAGCTCCTTATTATTAATAAAAAGTAATACTTCAGATGAAGCCTAAATCATACCATAACATAAACCAAGAAATACACTTTTACTATCAAGATAACAGACAACAGAAACATATATGTTTACAAAAAAGGTAATAGAAATATGTTTAATATACACTCACAGAAAAAATGGAAGACCATCGCATGACTTTATCTCTGGAACACTGTCTTTCATACTGCAAAGGCCAACTGCAGTAATCTCCTTTCCAGTAGGGAGAATTTTTTCTTGGTCAAGAATGCCAACCTACAGAAGCACACTGGAAGTCTGATGATCTATATCGTTGTGAAACAATAACCACATAGATTTCATGTAGGACATTGATGAAAAAACCCATTGTCCTACTATAAGAAACAAAATAATATTGGTGCATGTGATAGTTGCGCCAGAAAAAGTTAACAAGCATAATAGCATCATCTTCCCATTTCATGATTTACAAGTAAAAAGAGAACATCACAGAGGCTAGCAGCAAACAACTCACAGCATATTGTCGATTGAATAATGACTGCAATAAGGTGTAGGCACTAGGCTTAATTGGCTGCATCTCATGATGAACTGTCATGAGAGGCAAGGGATGTTTTGATCCTTCCATGTTCACCACAAGATAATTTGACTGCGACTGCTGACCACCTTCTTTAAGAACAAACGGAATCTGCAAAGAGCAAAAAGTAGTCCCCGGTTAACATATTTAAGACACTACAATATATTACTTCGTAGAATACAAAAGAGGTATAAAATGTCACCAAAATGCTGAGACAATGATGACAAAAGGGATATACTAATAAACATGAACAATTGGAGAATGATATTCCCTCCACCACAATATCTGAAACGGAATACCTATAACACTAGATTCCTTAAGAGCATCCCTAACTCAGCAAAGGAACAGAAAGAGAAGAAGTTGCACTTAAAACTTCAACCAGTAAGCAAAGCATCAGATGTTGAGCACACATTGTCGTGAAGATGATAGGAGCAATTCCAAATTAAATTTTTTTTTTGCCTCGAGATGCTTGATCTAGTAAAGATGTTACAAGAGACAAAAACTCAGAAGCTCTATCCACTTCTGATTCTGGAGCACAGAGAGTGTTGCTTATACCCTTACAGAGATTTGCAGGATAAGCTATCACTTCATGTTATATGTAGAAATATCATCTTATAATTGCTCCAACTATTCCATTGGACTAAATAAGTAACTGCCATGATTTCGCATATTTCTTATAATTATTGGCAGGATTATGCACAACTGAAGTTTAATTGTTCAATAATGACCTTCAACACAGCTCTACATTGAAATGGCTATAGAATCCTGCATAGAATATCCGAATCCACTTCAAGTTTTGCTACATTCCAACAATATCCAGCCATGTAATTCGTTCTAAAATACACGCAGGTAGTCTGATCCATAAAAACATACATACCGCTCTTGTGAAGGAAGACTCCTCTCTTAAGGCTCTAGTTATAATTGACCGAAGGTCAAACGCCCAAGGCATGAAGCCTGCGTATCCATTATAGATGCACTGCATAGCACGCCAAACAACAAAGTCAAAACAAGACGAAATTCCGTACAGTCTCAAAACCCTAACATTACACAAATGACCAAATCGAACCACAATTGGCACAATCCGCGTCCCAATCGCCAATGCGAACACGAATTCAACCTCAAACACCGACGAGAAACAGCGATTAGTTGCTTACCGACTGAGTTTTCTGGACGATGACGGCGTTCTGCTTCGACTTGGAAGAGAGAAGAGCGTTCATCCATCCTCCTTCGACAGCCGACTTGGCGTCCACCGTTCCCCTCACGATAACGAGAACCTCTCCTCTTCCGACTCCTCCGCCATCGCCGGAGGATTCGTCGGAAGGTGGTGAGAGGATGGAGCGGAGATCGGAAACGGAGACGGACGGAGCATCGCGGATCTTCTTGAGAGCGGAGGAGGTGCGGAAGCACTCAATGATGGTGCGAACGGCTCCGCAGGCTAGGCCGAAGCCGAGGAGAGCGCCGTCGGCGGCCTGCGCTAGTTGCCATAGTTGGTCTATGTTCGCTCGGTCGCCAGCGGACATGGGAGGTTTTTTTTCGCTTCGTTTGGTTTTCTTTCTTGCGCAAAAGGATACTGCACTCTCCGGATTTCGAAGTTCAGCAACTTTCTCGGTCAACCGTAGATTTATATACCACGGCCGAAAAAAAGTAAACCGCCCATTAAATTATCATATTTGCAAGAAACCGCCTATTATAATTTAAATCATTTTTGAGTCGAAATTATAATTTAAATTATTTTAAACTACCCATTTTTCTTGCAAAGCAATGAAGGTCTTGTTTTTTTTTCTATTTAAATTTTCATCCAAAAACTACTTTCAATCTCATCTAAATTTTGTAACCTTCTCTATACTTTTTCATTTTTCAATACACAAAAAACTACTTTTTTTGTATCAAAAGTAGAACAAGGCCGAAAGCATCACCCTTCCGATAATTTTTCTAGGCTAAGAAAAAAAGACAATTTTGCTAAATTGTTATGAAAGGTAGGAAATGACTATTTTAGCCCTGACTCTTTCATCAAGAATAAAATAGTCATCAAGTACATTATTTTCTTCTTAATTCATCGTTTTCTTCGCGAGGCATCTAATATCGTATGGAGATGCATTTGGAGACTAATGGAAACATCGACAAAGAAGATGAAGCGCTTGCGGTTTTACTTTTCCAAATCGACAACTTGATTTTAACCATTAGTGATTGAAATTAATTCATTCCTCAATTCGTCGATTTACAACCTCGAATTTACACAGTTCTGCGATCTACACAACACAAACATGGTTTTAAGCTCAACCGTTGTACTTTTCCAAAACAACAATCTAATTTCAACCATTGGTGATTGTACCTAACGATTCCTCACTTCGTCGATTTACAATCCCGAATTTCCTCAGTGTCGTAGTCTACACTACACAAACGCGATTTTAGGCTCGCATATGGGGCTACCTACCACGAAACGGTGCGGAATTAGGAGCGTTGGAGCCATGACGACGATAAAGAGCTACTAGTGGCAATAGTGTCATGGTTTGTGGCCGGATGAAGGGATGACTCATCAATCTACTGCATCGTCAATCGTTGACTAATTCGTTGGGCATTATATGCACAACTTCGATGGCAATAACGATTACCCAAAAAGGCTTAAAAAAGGGGAGCACAGTTTCGAATGGATAGAACCAATAAAAATAATAAACTTTTATGGCCATAACACTATGGTCTTGCTACACTTGTTTGTAAAAAGTACTTTCTTTGAAAAAATATATTTTTTGCCTAAAAATTAGTAAAATATAGTTAGGTTTCACATATTTCAAGACAAAATAAACACACCTTTTAACAAAAACTACTTTTTGGAAACAAGTGTAGCAAGGCCTACATCGCACAATTTAAGTGCTATGAATCTCAAAGCGGGCGTAGCCATACTTACCCGAATGGAGACACTTTGTCTCTGTTTTCTTATAAATGAACCCGGCCGGCGGCCGCCCATTCTCCAATATGGAGCCTAGTACCTCGAGTTGATGTTGATCATGTTCAATAGTGTAACACGTTACAACGTACATTGAGAGAGTGCCAATTTAATTAAACAACTCAAACTCAAATTAACTAATTAATTAATTAATCAAGCTAGCAAAAACGATTGTACGAGCTCGTTGGCTTCGTGTGGAGCGTCGAGGTTCACTGCATGTCCGCAATCCTTTATTATTGACACGCTTGCTTTTGGCCCCAAACGCCTACGGATTAACAAATCATCAACATCCATCTTTATAATTAGTGGTATATCAATGTATCATCAACTTTTAAACCCGCATTGTATACTTTTATAACTCTTGTCTTTCTATGTACATGACAAAAAAATGCTAGTTGGCCATAGCACCAATACCTTTGAAGTCGATGCGCCATGAATGGTGGGAAGATCCTATCTTGATCGCCCCATATTAATAGTGTTTCCTTCAATCCAAAAAAAAAACACAATATCTCTATATAATATAAACTTATGACAGGTTCTCGTTCAATTCTCAATTATCATTTATTATAATCTTTTTTATATAATAAACCATATATGATACGGAGTACGTTATATTTAGTGATATTTTAAGCTATTATTATTATATTTAGTCGCTTGTTGGGCCTTAGGGTTAGCCTTAGCATTAGGGTTTTATGATTCAACTATTTATATCTTGTAACCTTGTTATTTGGGATCCAGTCAATCAATCAGCATTTCTTTATCAACTCTCTCTAACCCTATCTCGGTCTACATCTCCCTTGGCCTCCGGTCATTCTACCCTTCTCCCAGGCCTCGTGTTGCCTCTTATCCTTGTCCCGATCAAGTCCTTTGGTACGGATCTGAATTCGTCCGTAGCAATATACAATTAAAATCAAAATGACACTAATAATGTAGTGATCACCTCTTCATGTCAATAATCTATATATATATAAAAGTTAGGTAGTGTCCTCATTTATTGCTCAATTTAGTTATGGTTGCAATCTTCCCTATATAATAAACACCATGCAATAATAATCAAAATAACTACAATAGCATAATGGTAAAGCCTTCCTATAATTATCCAATGGTTGGGGGTTTAATCCTCTATAGCAGCATTTTTGTTCAAATTTGTTTTAAAACCTACGACATAAATATCAATTCGAGAGTAATTTTTACTTTCTTACTACGAACGGGATTTACACTAAATCAAACTAGATCCCGCAACAAACTTATATTAGTTACATAACCTAAACAAAATAAATAAATGTTAAAAGCTTACCTATATAATATTACGTATTTTTTTCGTACATGAGATTTGTCAATTCTGTCAATGATAATTCACCATTATAACAAATCATTTACATATATATTTTGTGATAAATGGATTACATCAACAAAGATTGTACATATTCAATTAGTATGGAGTGAATAAAAATCATTTATGATATTTTTCCACTGAGTCCAACCATTCCAACAAGCTTCATATTTCCATATAATTAGCACGGGTCATAAATTCCAACAAGATAAGTATATCAAACTAGAATATGTTTTTTCAACACGTTGGCTTAGGGGATATTTTTTTAACATAAATCATAAAATATATTTATACCCTAAATCATAAAATATGTGAATTTTTTAAACTTTCATATGTTTTTTATAGTTTTTTATATCTTTTATATGTACATAATTGACTTTTAGATGCAAATAATGAGTGTTTGTCTTGCAAGTGAATTATATTTTCAATTGATTTATTCCATATGAAATATTTATTTATTTTATACTTAATATAGTCCATTATATTTCTTATTATCATACCTTTGTCCATTTTTCACATTTATGCAATTTTTCAATTAAAGTTGACTAATAAAGCGTCAAAATAGTTTTTAAACCCGTGCGTAGCACGGGTCATGAATTCTAGTTTCAAGTATAATTTTTAGATTATATTCAACCACCCTCCCAAACAAATTAATTAGTAATCAAGATTGGCTAACCTGACTAATAGGAGGAAGGCATTGCGAATCGGGGCCGTGGTTCAGCAAGTGATCCACAAGCTCCCTTCTTTCTTCCTTATAATTCTCATGTGCCACCTACAAGAAACAATTCAATTAATTAATTTTCTACCAAAAATGTTAATATACCTTAAATCTAATCACACACTACGACAGGTAGCACGGGTCTCGCTGCCCGTGGACGTAGGCTACACGGTACACTATGTATTCTGTTTCTGGGTCTGTCGTAATATGTTTTGGAACTTCGGACCATAATTGTAATTAGGGTTTCTTGAGTCACTATATAAGCTCTCGAAATACCTAGATCTCTGTATTCCGAATTCTGTCTTCCATAATAATATACAGTTTCAAACGTTTATTGTTCTCATTCGATGTTACAACAAAGAAAAAATTAATAAAAAAATAAAGACAAAAGGAACTGACCTGGATGAATTGTCGGAGGAAGAAGTCAGGAACCCAGCCGAAGAAGCGGCGCTTGAAGGTAACCAACTCCACAAGCGCCCTCAGATCAGCAGGACCCTCAGGAATCAAAAGATCCTCTATGGGCCGGCCCAGGTTCATAAGGTGCACGCGCCTCCGCTCCTGATCATCAAACCCAACGCCGCTACTCACAATCACAAGCCTCTCCACAACATCCGGGTAAACCCGGGCCATCTCGTGCCCGACCCAGCCGCCGTAGCTGATGGCGTACACGTGACACCGCGTGACACCGAACCCTGCCCTGAGCGCGCGCATGATCGACGTGGACTGGGCCTCGACCGTCCGATCTGGGGAGCGGGTGAAGGAACGGCCGAAGAAGAGGAGGTCGGGGATGAGGAGGTTGAAGTGGGAGGAGAGGGAGGGGATTTGGGGGGAGAATTGGTAGAGGGAGTCGCCGCCGAAGCCGTGGAGGAGGAGGAGGGTGGGCCTGTGGTGGCGCCGGTGGGTGGGGGCCCAGAAGTGGACGGTGGTGGAGGGGTCCACGTTGATGGTGTAGGGGGAGAGTCCATGGTAGCGGAAGTGGAGGGAGAGGAGGAGGGAGATGGGTTTGACGAGGAAAGGGAAACGCAGCGTTTTGAGTAGGAGGGTGGTGAAACGGCGGAGGAGGAAGTGGACTGTTGAGAGCAGCTTTTGGACGGTGGTCATTGTCTTTCACGTTGTGCGAGGTTTTGTGTGCGGTCACTGCGGTGTTTGTTTTTATATGCGGGCTCCTACTGTGGTCTTCCACGTTGTGACTGTTAAAATTAGCAAGTATTTTGTCCTTGTGTTGCTAGAACGTGGTTTATACGTGATGGGTCCAGACAGAATGGACACATTAATTAAGAATGAATTTGACCACTTAGGGAAAGGAAATGTGTTTTTACTGATAAATTTGTGTTTGATCTCTTGGATTGAATCCAAAAATCATCAACCCTACGAGTTCGAATTCCAAATCAAAGGTCCTCTCCCTCATCCTCTTCTCTTGCATTTAATGTGTCGCCGCCTACAGTCAAGTGTCGAACACTACATGTTACATGGAAGATCGTATTCTAACGCATACGGACGAGGCAATGTCGGGTGGGGTACCATGGTAGGTGAGTTGGACGTGACTCGTGAGTGTGCATCGTGGTAATGAGCCTATAGGGAGCAATACGGATATTGTCAGTGGCAGATCCAAAAGTCATGGAACGGGGGGCGGAGGTATACGACGCCGGAGGTTAAGGAGGTTGATAACACTAGTACACAGGTAGGGAGTAGATACCGAAATCTTCATACCGGTCAAAAAAAATGGTATCTGTTTTCGCTCTCACATACCGGTTTTGTTAAAAATCGGTATGCATTGTATTTTTTTATAAAAGTAAAATATGGTCATACCGGTTTTACTAAAAAAGTGGTATGCGTATGTAAAGCTCGGATACCAGTTTTCTCTAAAACTGGTATGCGAAGTTCATTAAAAAAAAATTCAAAACCGTCGGTTAGCCTCGATCCATTTCGTATCGATGGATGCTTTAATTTCTACGCCTCTATCTCTTGACCTAACTCCCAAAATTTACCGTCTCTATCTCTAGAGTACTCATCTTCCGCCTCCTGTCAATTTCGATTCCTCCTCTTTTGCCTCTTCGTCTGAAGAACCGCTTCCTCTACCTACCACCTCCTTGCTTGAAGCCCGGCCGGCTACGTCTCTCTCTCGACCGCCTCCACGTCCTAGTGGTTGTTCGATTGGTGGTTGTTTGACTATTTGGCGACCTCCGACAATCTTCTCCGATCCCGCCTACCTCCTCTGATTGCGGTGAGCAAATTCTCCTGTGCCTAATTCTTCTTTGGAAGTTACTTGGACTTCTATGCCTATTTAAAGGATTTATGTGTGTAACTTGCACTTGTATATTAGTTCGGCTACAAATAATCCCAATTATATTACTTGTTGTTCTTCTTTTGAGAAGATTTGGGTATCATTCTTTCATTTGTGAAAAGTTGTTGCTCATTGGAGTAAGTTAAGTGTTAGCAGTACATTGTATAAAAATTGCCTTCTGGTGGTGTTAGAGCAAACTGCAAACTTTAATTGGAAATGCTGTAAATTATTCGTTATTAGATTACTTCATACAGTAGTATTTTGAAAAGCCTATCCCAATAGACCTCTTGCTAGGGTGTGCCTATGAGTCGAAGGTCAACATAGTTTTTGGCCTGTTGCTACAATTGAAGTCTAGAATGAAGATCTCTCTCATCTTATATCGGAAGACAATAGTTATTGCACTTGAACTTTGTAACTTTGCTAAAAATGAATACTTGAAATGCTTTCCTACCTTGAACTTATGGATTCATCTCGGAGGAACATCAATATTTCTATTTGTGTAATTCCAGGTGCTAAAAGAACCTTACGAGAAATGGGGAGGTATATGTCTTACATAGTGCTACAACATGCTTGTTTTCCCTGCATAGTGTTTTCTCGTTATTATTCATGGACATTTCAAATACAGGACAAGGGAACCTCAAGTTTGGATGATACTGACTTGGATTTGAATCCATTTCCACGTTTTGAATAGTTAAGATTTCAATTAATTGAACTTGAGAAGCGGGTCCAAGAAAGTGCCAATCGATTTGATTATAGGGAGGTATGATTTCTTATGTTGATAGAAATAAAGGTGCTCCATAAGAATTGTTATTTTTGTCTCCATTATTGCCTTGCCTCTGTGCTCCACAATTATGTTGGTTATATATCTTGCTTTTTTTTACATAAAATATTCTCCCTCCTAAAGTAGAAGTTGACTATTTGATTGCCACTTAAAAGTAGTAGTTGACACTTGAATTCTCTTATATCACGTAATACTATATTTTTTTGTTGACTCTTTATACTTTTTTCCTTCTTGGAAGGGGATCAAGGATTATTGTGATGAAGTTGGAAGAACAAGATTAGTACGTGTCCAGAAGAGCGACAACACTATTGAAAAGTCATTCACTAAGCCCAAAGAAACAAGCACGGTATACCTCCTTTTTTCACACGGTTAGTGAGATGAAGTATGTTTTTTGAGAACAGTGGCTTCCACTACTGTACTACAAAATTTGTGTTCTCTTGACACGGTTCAAGACAAAAATAATGTTTTGTCGGTCAGAATTACCTTATGAATGGTAAAGAGAATTATATCATTTTTAACATCTTTTTTAACAGAGGAAGAGATCTTTGAAGTCATAGAAGAATGCGCTCAGTATCATCTACCGTTTCTTCAATTGGAGATCACATCATAACAAAAGAGTAGGCGGATTTGACATATGCAGTGTATAGTATTACTTGATATGAATTGTATAGCTAAGTTAGTAGTTGTTTAGTTTGTAGACATAATATTTAATTTAGTAGTTGTTTTGAAGACACATTAGTTACGTTTGTAGTTGTTTTGAAAGCATTATTGCATGATATGTTAAATTTTAAATATACGGTTCATTTAAATTTAAATATTTTGCTTATTATATCTTAATTGAGTTTTAAACAGTTTTATATATATAATTGAAAATAGATCAAATATGCATGTCAAATATTACATAAAACAAAATAATCAAAAAATAATGAAAGGGCTAATATTGAGTTTTTATAAAATTGATATCCGACATTTAAATGAAAAAAATATATATGATACCGGTTTTTGGAAGGAGGGGTATGCGTTTACTTACTTATGGATACCACTTATTTCAAAACCGGTATCCGTGTTTGAAAGTGGGAAAAAGAGGGAAAAACATAGATATCAGTTTTTTAAAAAAGTGGTATGCGTTCCTTTCACATACCACACAAATAAAAACCGGTATGCGTGGGGTAGATACCACCTCCATTTATACCAGAACTAAAACCGGTATGCGTTTCATACAAAAACTAGTATCCACCCCCTACATGTGTACTAGTGTAAGGTCTTGACATACCATAATAAAAGGGGATAATGTCATTACAATAATTTAATTAAAATCAATATATATATATATATTATACCACATATTAAGATCACATATCTCCATTTTACTCTTTTTATAATAGTTAATTATACAGTTATCAATAGTAAAAAGTGATTATTTGTATTCTTTTTACTAGAAAATATATAACTGATTAATTAATAAGTGTTTCAAAAATAATTAAAAGTGATCAAGATAACTATAATAGACATCTTATTATAAAGTCATTACTAATATGTTCAATATGAATAAATAACTTTTTTCTAGTCATGCTTTTTTTTTAATTTATCAAAACGATAATTTTAACGAATCTTACAAGAATACATAAATTAAATAAATCAGATTATTATTTAATAGAAACAATTTTTTTGAGAGAATTTAATATAAACAGCTTAACTTATTTTGCATATTAAAATAATACTTGTATAGTTGTATGTATGTTGGTAGAGTGGTGGACCATGGACCTGTAGTAGACAACTAAGAAGTCAATATTTGCTCAATATTTGTGAGTTAATACTAACTAGCTAAACCTGTCGTGCCATGCACGACCATGATTCAAATATTCAAATAAATTAATTATAAGTATATTATTAAAATAAAATATATAATATAATGATTTTAAAATCTAATATAATTCAATATAATCGTCATAATACATAAGGAAATAGAGTTCATAAACATATTTTATTCAGAAATTACTCTTGAGACTGATAGAACCACCATAATATGCTATTATAAAACTAATAAAACTACCATAAATCTATAATACATTAAGATATACAAGTTATTCTCATATATTTTTAAAATATTAGCTACAAAACCTTTGAAATATGTATAATATTACGTTGAATATTTCATACGATTTTTTATTTCCAATCATATGATTTTTAAAATAAAAATGGTTTAACAATTTTGGTGAATAATATTTTATGTACTTTGTGTTATCTTATAACTTTCCAAAATAAAATTAAGAGATCAAATAAATATTGTATAATAAGTTACTAATGGTTTTTGTAAATATGAAAATTTGAAATAATAGAAATTGAAATTAATTTTATAAATATGGGGTAGGGATAGAATTAATTTATCAATCAACATGTACTATCGTATGATTTTATACAACGTAAAAACAAATTGGTTAAACTACGTTTTTAGATTGATCAAAGATTGACTTAAAATAATCACATTCAAATTGATGCACATATGAAAGTTTATTAAAAAAAATAATATACACTCTATGGATGCAAAAACTTAAGAATCAGAATTTCATATCCTTTGGCTAAATAGAATTCACGTTAGTATGTTTGAACAATATTTATAATGTGAGCCATAATTATAGGATGATTTTTTTAGGAGAAGATAAAATTAAAGGTAGATAGTATGACTGTAAAGATAAAATTGAGGATTAGATAATTAAGGAAAATAAAAGATATAAAATTGTTATTATCTATTTGAGTTGGAAAAAAAAAAATCAAGTGGGACCAGAATCAACACGATGGCTCGAAAACGGTAGACTTTTATAATATATATTGATATTGATTGATAGTGTGCTGACTGCTAGTGGTTAAAAAGCAAAAGCATCGAAACTAAATTGATGTAAATAAACAAGAAGTAAAAATATGAAGAAACGGTGCAAGTAGCAGGATTCGTACTTGTGACACCCAGGACATGGAGGGGCGGATCAGTACCAAATGGGCTATCATTGTATTATGATGTATACTGGTACTACTACAAATATATTGCGAATGGGGGGCGGCCGCCCACCCACGCCACCCCCTGGATCCGCCGGTGGATATTGTCAATATGGATTCCTTTGGATTTAGAGCTAGAGTCACCTTCCCTTTTACTTACTCATCGATATTTTTGTCGATGGGTGATTGTTTGTCTCGATTCTCGATATACATGGAATTGGGACGTTTATAAGTTAGATCTAACTAGTTCAAGGATTCTCAACTTTCTCAACTCAAGTAGAAAGATGACACCAAGGCCTTAATTGCACTACAGAAAAAAAAAAGATCATGTTAGTTGGGACATCCAACCGTATTAGCCTTTAGTGCAACGTGACAAGTGGCAACATCAAACTTTGAAAAAGCCCTCAAAATGGGCAATGTAGTCGAGAAGATCTTCCACTACAGACCCGATCACAAATATCGTCCAATACCACCAAAAAAAATAGTGGATGAAACCCCTAAAATTGAATCCGAAACCCGATTAATCCGAATGTAATTGGGTTGAAACTCAAACCCGATCCAAAATATTGGCTAACACCACTTGAAAATTAGTGGAGTGAAACCCATAAAGTTGAATCCAAAACCCGATAAAACCAAACCCGATTATGTAATTGGGTTGAAACCCTGACCCGACCCGACCTATTGGGTTCACCCAATTATTTATATTTTTTAAAAATTATAAGATATTTTTTCATAAAACTATACAAATGTTTTTTGTTAAATATCATAATTCAATTGTTATCTTATTTTAATACTGTAATTATTAAAAATTTGATCCCACTCTTCTTCCATATCCCTTGATATCTAAAGCCCATAATGTCGCCCATGTTGTTATTATCAGTCTCTGAACAGTCTGAAGTCCACACCCGAGCATGTTTCAATTCATGATTGTTCACCTCATGCCCTCCTTCCACGGTTTTGAATTCTCATTTACTCCTCAGTATATGAGTTGGAATTTCAGGTTAATACGAAAATATATTAAACTAGTGATCGGGCCCGTGCATACGCACGGGTTCATATTGAAATATATATATATACATAATTTTTGAATTATTTTTTATTAAACATAACTTAAACATATTGAATTATTTCATATATAAACTTTTTGAACTTTGTCTCTAAAAAATCCTTCTAATATTGTTTTAGTAGGTTTATATATATCAACATCAACTATTTTGTCTAATTTTTCAACAACTATTTTAAAGCTATTTAGCTTATGTATTCTTTATTAGATATTTTATAGGGTACAATGTTAGTACTTTTTTATTCAACATGATATTTTATTCATTTTCTAGCACGAAATTGCTCAAGTAGTCTCCTTTGTAGATATAGATAGTATGTTGTGTTAGTATTTCGTAGGTGTGTTACATATTTTAGGAATACCTTTAATTAATTTGTAATAGATAAAATAAAGAATTAAGTAATAGTACAGACGAATACTTTTATTTTTTAAATTTGTTAAGAAGGTTAAAAACTAATTTTATAGGTTTAATAGAATTTCAATTTAATTATTGGAATGCCAAAAGACTTTGTATTATTAGGCTATAAATTTGTGTTTATTAGATTTGTATAATAGATTTGAGGCTTGAATTATTTACATGTAATGCTAAATTTGTAGATTTTTGTATGTGCATATATATTTTTATAATAAATTTGTATTTTTGTTATGTGCTCATATATATTTATTTATATGTGCATATTTATTTGAATTATTATGACAACTATTTTATTAATTAACTACATGTGCACTTGTTTATAATATATGTATTGAGTTTTATAGGTAAAATGAAAAATGTTTTTCTAATATCAACATTTTTCTCTAACTAAGCAGGTAAAGGAGATTGTTTGAAATGGAAAAATCATTTTTATTCGATCTCATTTGTTTGTTGGGTTTTTAATGTACTTTAGGATAGTTATTCATTATTATGTGAAAATTAGTTAAACTAATATTAGTGAAAATAAAAAAAGTGAATTTTGATGAAAAAAGAAGATATGTAGGTATCCTTTGTAGAGAGAGAGAGAGAGGTGGTAGCTTTTGATTACCGTTGTGAAGCTCTCCAATTTCTTCAAATAAATCTCGAAAATAACAACCCGTTAGATAAAGCTAGAAAATAACAACTCATTGATTTGATTAAAAAGGGGGAGGAGCTAAATACCGTATAGTGCAACATGAGTTCTAAAGTAACCAATCGTCAAGCGCAAACGTCAATCGATAAGAACTCTCACAACTTTAATATCTTTTGTTCATCACACGACAAATAGAAAAAACTCAAAGATTTAGTAATAAACCTTGAATACTAAATCATAAATCAATGATCAATTACACAAAAAAATGTTATATATAATTATTCACAATCTAAATGAAAATCATAGAGCAACAAATAATAAAGAGATAAATTCGTTATTAGAAAGGAAAATCCAATGAAATTTAGTGACCATTTCGGTAAATCTTCTCTGCATATAAAGAGGGTGGTGGTAGCTTTCAATTAAAATTCAGAATAAATACAATATCTTACACTGTTGATCTTCTAAAAGGAAAATGCATGTTCATGACTATCTGATTAATTTTTTTGAGAGAGAGGAGTTTTGTGATAGTAAAAAGTAGTTATGTAGTACTTCGATGGATTTGAGTATTTCTAGGTGATAGGAGTTCTTCTTCTTCTTAATAATAATAGTAGGTGTAACCGTTTTCTATTCTTACCTTGTCTTGGATTCTAAGCATTTGAATTAGGATTAATGGAGTTTAATTCTATGTATTTAGGTTGGTACGTATTTAATAGTACTAATTAAGTATTTGTAACCGTTTTCAACCTTGGATTCTAAGCATTTTGAATTAGGAGTAATGGAGTTTAATTCTATGTAGTAAGGTTAGTATTTAATAGTACTAATTGAGTGTATATGAAACGGTTTGTGTAGTGGTGAAGGTTTGAAAGCTTTGAAAAGAATATGTAACCAAATTGATGATGCTTCTTTTTTCAAACGTTAGTGTTTTTTTTTCAAATTGATAGTGTGTTTTTTTCAAACGTTACTAAGCTTCTTCCTTTCACCTTACATCATTAATTTAACTTTAAATTATCAAGAAAAAATATTGTTATATAATTAGTTTTATGTAATAGAGTAGAAATTTGACATATTTTAGACATCTCTAATTAACGTAGAATTATTGTTACATGAACACAAAAGTATAATACTATAACTTTTTTATAACGTATAAAAGTATAAATTTGAATTCTATATGATTAATATAACAAAAGTATAAATTTTTTTTATAATATGAAATTATTATTTGAATTCTATATGGACACAAAACACTAATTGTTATACATTTCTAATACACATGCACAATATTTTTTCTATGAAAAAAAATATAAATTTCAATATAAATATAGTTTTCAAATGATCATATTTTGTATTCACTTTTTAGTTTTCCATGAAAACAAAATACTAAGTGTTATATATTTCTAATACTATAAGTTATTCTTCAAAAGATAACTTTTTGACAAAAACTATAGTTTTTAATATAAATATAATTTTCAAATGATCACTTTTTGTATTCACCTTTTAGTTTTATATGCGAAACAAAATACCAAGTGTTATACATTGCTAATACAATAATTTCTTCTTTCAAATAATCACTTTTTGACAAAAAAAAGTTTTCAATATAAATATAATTTTCAAATGATCACCTTTTTATTTTCTTATTAGTTTTCTATATGAAACAAAATACTAATTGTTATATATTTCTAACACAAAAGTTTATTCTTTTAAATAATTACTTTTTATACTCATTAATGTGTCATGAGAGCATTAAATATCCCCCGTGTACACAAAATTATATAGATAGTATAGATAGATAAATATAGATTGATTTGTATTATGAAACATGAAAACCACTTAATTTAGATGATTTACTATTCAATTTGAGTAACTAAAATTTTATGATTATTCCCGACCTATTTGGTTTCTAAGTTATACCCTTTGAATTCATTTCGGGTTCTTCAACGAATTGTACACACAACATAACTATTGCAACTAAGTGCTCGTTTGGTTAAACACAGGAAGTGTATTTTCCGAAAAATACATTTATGTGAAATTAAATACATAGGAATTGTATTTCATAGGATTTACAAAAAAATGCCTCAAGTGCAACTGCCTAGCCTCGTAATATGTCAGTTTTGCTTGATGTTTCATGCCTTAAGGTCGGCTAGCCCAATAGACCTAAAATTCGAGACCAAGACCAAACATGCTCTGGTACCATGTTAAATCTTGGTAGGCATATCTAACGTGGGGGGGTCCATACATCAGTGTGCGTAATAGACCCAACACATAAACTCATGAGGTTCCCCATAAAACCAATTGACAACAGAAAGAGTAACTCTGTTCTTGCACGGGAGAACGCTTACTCCTTTAATTTAATTCCACCAAAGGTTAACTTTCGTGTAGTGTAAACGCAAAGTTACGATATTCAAATGTATATCATGTCTTGGACAAAACCCACCACTAGATGTCTAGTCATTCTTGACCTTCCCAGCTCATTCAATATAGAAACCCCAGCAAAGTGAAAAGTAAACCCAAGATACCTTACTTGCTAACCCTCATCACCTAAACCTTTTTGGGACACATCAATTTAAATCACTTGTTATTACTTAGCGATGGTGCATTACTCTATATTTTGATCGTGACAGCTAAATACCAAAGTATATTCTGAATAAAATGTTATTCACATACTCACGTACCATGACAGCTTTTGTAAGCAAAAATGAATATACCATTGTATGTATATATGATATGATTCGAATTATTTGTGGCCTACTTTATTCCATCTATCTATCTCTTCCCTTTTCCTCAATCCCAACATCACTTGCAAGCTTTTCAAACCTCTATCTTTTTGGCCGGCTGTTTTTTGGCCCTTTACACCATGACTTGATTCCTCTTTCTCTCTTCTTTTTCTTGCCCATATAAACCCACAAATACCACCCTTCCATTCACATAACCAAACCCCTCATCAACCTCAAATCATCGATCCCCACCTCGCAAGAACCGCGACAATGCAAGACTACGTCGCAACGAGCCAATACGCGTCCCAAAGGCCCGTAGCCATGGCCCTAGCATTGGTGGCCGCGGTCGTATTGTCTCCTTTATATGCTACCCGAAGACCACATAGCAAGGACTCGCGATCCGATCACATATGGAACTCCGGGTTCGTTCTTCCCGTGTTGCTAGCCGGTCTTATAATTGCGATTAGAACGACTTCCTCGTCTTCTTCTTCTTCTTCTTCTTCGTCATCAGAGTCGTTGCAAAGGCGATCCGTTGTTCCCGAGCCGGATCCTTCATGGGTGATTAGGATCGGAGGCTCATCTTGGGGGTTAGCTACTGTTTTGGTTATGTTGTTGCTTGTGCTCTCTTGGCAAGACTCTTTTCAACACTTCCTATGGAAGTAATAGTAGACCCTTGTATCTTTTGCTAAGTTTTCGTAGCTTGATATCTATGTAATACATAATGTCTCTATATAATAAGCTGTTTTTAGCTAGCTTCAAGTGAAACCCCTTTATATATTGCCTTCAATCCGATTAACACATATTCAACAAGCATAATTTCCCCAAGATATGAACATGTTCTGAAAAACGGCAAATATACGCTTTAACTTGTTTAATTTATGCTCACAACTCCTACAAAAGAAAATTAAGAATACAAAAATATGTAAGAAAACATATGGCACACATCTTGAGAGTTGAGAGAGCGGTTTCATTCCTTATATATTGGAAAAACATGTGTTGAATCCTGATAGTGAATGCACTCAAAAGGGTCCACTTGAACATAATGTTGCCTCCTATACACCATTCTTGGTCAAGCTCCAACTGTTAATTGACAAACTTTGGAGGCACAATATATCAACATTTCTATGTCTGCCTTGAGACATGTTGCGAAACCCATTAACTAAAGTCGACCGGTTAGTCAAGAGCATTGTTCTAAGGGTTCCATCTAGGTCTCGTCTAAGCCCGTTATAAGCTAAAAGACCCATCCGACTAAGGCTCTGTTTGGGACTGGCGTCGCTGACTACCTGGAGTGGGAGGTTATCGGAGACGCTACGGGACAGATTTGTTCAGCGGCTAGATGATGGAGCGTCTCCAGTAGCGGCATCCAAACAATTTCTCTCCCTTTGTACCCCAGATGGTTAGCATTTTTGGGCAGCGTTTTCTTGTTTTGTTTCACTCAATCCTAGCCTAAAAAATTCCACCAGATAGGACATCCACAATCCTAGCCTAAACAATTCTTGTCTTCCAAATAGTGAATTGTACTTTAAAACCCAAACTTCAATCTTCAATTAAGAGGCAGACTAAAACTCATTTCAGGGCAGACTTAAGCCTCCAATTTTGTACCCAATAAAGTTAAACGTGCACGGCACAATATCATCCCTCCGATCCAATCCAACAACTAGCTATTTTTTTTTTCATTTTTGTTGTTTAAAAAATTATTTTGGGATTATTTTAACAATAGTAAGGCATTTTAATCTTTTCAAAAATATTTTTTTTATATTTTTGGTTACATAGACACCCATTTTATATATGTTTTAGTTAAAAAAACTAATATACACACACATATAT
Source organism: Polygonum aviculare (assembly GCA_934048045.1). NCBI lineage: Eukaryota > Viridiplantae > Streptophyta > Magnoliopsida > Caryophyllales > Polygonaceae > Polygonum > Polygonum aviculare. The sequence continues at coordinate 2,840,045 of OW204027.1, forward strand.
ATAACTTTATGTATTATACAAAGATAATTAATATACTTAATCACAAAAGATATTAGTTGTACTCATTTTAGTAGTAAATTAACAATTTTAAAGCATTATGAAAATAAATAAAACAAAAACAAACGTGAAATCACTCTTCACTTAGGAAATTAAAAAACATAAACGAATACACATGTGATGCTACTCTTCACTTAGAGAATTTGTTTGTTTGCTTGTTTCACGTGTTGTTGTCGCAAGTCCAGTAGATTGAAAGAACGAGACAGAGCTCAGTAGGCAGACAAGCTGACAAGAGAAACAAACAAAGGAACAACAAACAAAATACCGAAAGAAAAACTAAGCAACAACCACCAAACCAAGATGTTGAAGAACTTGCGATATGGAAGGAGAAAGGTAACTCCACGGGTTAGATAAGGACCTAACGCAGGCGTGTAGAGCCCCTGGAGAGAAAGACAACAAAAGCCGACTTGAGGAGGTGTGACACGACGCCTGAAAAGGAAACACACAACTTGGAAAACATCCGAAACATTATCTCGAACCACAGTATGAAGCCTGAGCATCGCCCAGAGCTTCAAGCCTGCAAATAACTCAAGCTTGCGACGCAAGCAATTTCAAGGCTTGTAACGCAAGCAATTTCAAGGCTTGTAACGCAAGCAATTTCAAGCTTATATCGCAAACATTTTCAAGACTTGCAACGTAAGTAATTTCAAGTTTCCATCGCAAGGAGCCTAGGATTCTCAAGACTTCCAAAGCAAGTATTTTTAACTCTTGCAAGGCAAGGAATTTTTTTCCACTTTTTCTTCACATTTCTTGCCTTGTCTAGCAAGGACTTTCTTTTTCCTTTTTTTTTCCCCTTTCGACAAAATTTTGCCTTGCCTTGCAAGGACTCTTTTCCAAGCCTTGCAAAGCAAGTATTTTTAATGGGAGATGTTATACATCACAAACTTTTACTATACATCACACTTAAAATTACCTTAATAACCTTTCTTAATGAAAAATTAATAAAAATAAAAGCCTTATGTATTAAAATATTTTGTTGGATTTACTACCTTAATAAATCTCAATAGGCTTTAAAAGGAAAAAAAATAATCAATCTCGATCTACTTATCTCTTATTCTAATCTTTCATTTCTTTTAATATTTTTTTACCATTTATTATTATGAAATCATGTACAAAAAATCAAAACTTATCGTACTATATAAGAATAAAAATAAAAATAAACTTTATATAGCGTTGTATATATAACAATAATTTTTTTTGGAGATGCTATAGATCACACGCTTTTATTATTACGAAATTATTTTACCCTTTATTTTTGAACTTATTAGAGTTTTATAATAGGAGAAAAAACCATTGTATAGATTAGAATTTTTAAAAAAGAGAAAAAATCATTATATAGTTCCCTATTAATTATATATAATAAAATTAAATTTTTTGTTAATTGAAAGTATTATTTAATGTAGGAAAAAGTATTTGCTAGGTTCAATTTTTGTAAAGTAAATATCTTGTTGGATGTAGTATATAGATTTTGCTTAATATTCTTGTAATTTAAGGTAGTTCTTAGATTTTGTTTAACTTTTCCAAAAGGGGAATGCTATACATCACACCATTTTCCTAAACATCACACCATGAAATTACTTCAATACCCTTTTTTTACTTAAAATACCAAAAACTAGAAAATATAGCATATTAAGAAGTATCTTATAAGATTCTTGCCATTAATAAATAAATTTACTAAACTTTACCATATCAACCATATTTGGGAAAAAAAATATACTGAATTGATTTATAAAAGTAAATATCCCAAATAGTTTAACTAATTATTCTAACAATGTACTTTTAACTCTAAAACCATAAAAAAATAAAATAAAAAGGACACTTAAAATAATAATCTCGAAAAAAAAAGAAAAAAGAACAATCATGGTACACCCTATATATAAAGTTACGTAATAAACTAAGTTCTTCAATGTGCTAAACACTATATGTAAAGCTACGTAATAAACTAAGTTCAACTAGAAAATAAAGGTAAGAAATTAAGCCATACATAAGACATACATGGTTTATTGATGGCAAGTTAAAATTAGAAGATTTATAAGTAAAAATTAAATAGATTTCCATATGTTCTTATAGCTATACACTAAATGATTTTTTCCAAAGTTAGATTAGGGGTTTTATGGTAAAGAAATTGGTAAAATGTGAAAAAAAAAATGTTGTGATGTTTAACAGCTATGTTTCCAAAATTAGTTTTAAGGGTATTATAGTAAAAATATTAGAAAAGTGGGAAGGAGATGGAAATTTAAGTGTGATGTTTAGCAACTATATTTTTAATTCTTGACAGGCAAGGAAATTTTTTCCACTTTTTCTTCACGTCTCTTGCCTTGTCTAGCAAGGATTTTTTTTTTCCTTTTTGACAAAATTTTGCCTTGCCTTGCAAAGACTCTTTTCCAAGCCTTGCAACGCAAGGATTTGTTCTTTAGGCATGTTTTGATCGAGACATGATCATGACCAAATCGAAAGAGTCGAGATTTTGGATAACCTGTAGGGATTTCAATGCATTCTTGGCTAAAGGAGTTTAAGAAACACCTCAAGAATGACTTTTTTAACTTTTGGGGTGATAAAATTTCTACCTTGCATATATAGGAAAGTACATCTAGATCGAAGTTCAAACCAGTCTTTTTAGTTGTTTGGATGTACGTCCCAGCTAGTATTGACATTTGACATATACTACGAGTAGCTACAAAAATGTACAGGTATGGTTTTTGGATCAAAAAAATGTCTATGGTTTTAGATTTTGACTGGTTAGGGGGTGGGATTATAGGAAACGTGGGCATTAATTATGTATTTAAATTCACATATATTATTTCTAAATCGACTAACAAATACACGACTTCAACCAAAAAAAACTAAAAAAAAAACGTACGACTCAATCGATTTTTTATTTTATTTTTTCGATCAAGACTCAATCGATTTGTTGGTAAAGACCGTATCTTTATATTATAACTTAAAATTATGAATTTAGTTTCTGACCCAAATAGTCCATGAATCCAAACAAGCAAAACTTATTTAGTCATAAGTCATTTATTGCATTAACTTATTCTATTTTACAATACTTTACTCACATCATTTATACTGGAAGTTTCTGCACCTTGGCTTGCAAGCAAAACCACTAATTTACAACCTTACCAAATTCATCAACATAGAATATGAGGAATTAAATTACGAAGCATTTGCCATACTTGGATTGGTTTAATTTACTGACAAGTGGCAACTCATGTCCCGTTTGGTATATTGTTGAAATCTGATCGGAATATATAAAATCATGAATCTTTAATTTTGGTAGAAATAAAATCACGAATCTTTTTTTTTTAGCCCAAATCATGAATCTTAGAGTATGCACAATAGTGGATCAAAATTTGGTCGGTCGTGTGTCATCGATTACTTTGGGTTCCGATCCGGTCCTTTATACCTCATCCGCAAGGATGCTATACGATAGTTTTCTTTGTAAAGTTAGCTTAATCACTTTCCTGTATCAAAAAAATAAATTGGTCGGAGAAGGAATAAGCAAATACAGAGTAACTAGTTATAACCCCGGGCCTTGCCCGAGACCTTTTCAAACTAAATTTATACATATTAATTTCAATATGATGTAAGTATTTAATTATATGTATGAAAACATGGTATTTATCTATATGAACTTTGTCTATTTCATATATGGATAGGAAAAATTATATACATACTACATATGGGTTTTGTATAGATAAAAGTATTTTTTGAATAGGTATATTTGGTATGAATAGATCTCGTGCTACGTAAACGATATGGTACATATTATGTATAGGTATATTATATAGATAAATTAGTTTAATTTAATTTTTTGCTACATCAAGATGGATTTTTTGCTACATATAGATTACATTACGTATAGGTATATTAGTTATAGATAAATTTATTTAATTTAATCTTTTGTTGCAAAAAGGTACATCTTTTGCTACGGAAAAATATATTGCGTATAAATATTTATGTATTAGCTTAATATTTTATTTAGAAAATCAAGATGGAAATTATTACATAAATATTATATTATACTATATTAAATCTATTATGTATAGTTGATAAAAAGTTAGTATAAAAATCAGTTTTTAAAAACAGGATAATATCAAGTAGTGTATAGAATCTCAATATCAAAATCGCTCTTAATTGCTTCAAGTTGACAAACTTACTCAAACCCTTAAAATCAATATCAATATATATTATAAAAGCCGACCGTTTTTAAGCCACCACGTTGATTTTGGCCCCACTTTATTTATTGAGTTTAATGTTTTTTTAATCATGTTATATTTTTGGTAATCAATTTAAATGGATATTAAGAACTTTATATTTTTTTTATTTTGTTTAATTATCTAAACTTTAATTTTATCTTTTTTCTTACTCATCTAATATCTATCTTTGAAACAATATTATCTATATTTAAAATTCCTTTCTATAAAAGATAGACAAATAACATGCAACATAAAACACATAAATCACCGTTGTTTCTTAATCACTATTAAAATTTGTATATAAGCATACATCTCTTTTAACAATTTCTAACGTGATATCTACCTTTGACAACTTCTATTAAACAAAGTGGTGGTACGGGACTATGGGTCATAAATACTTTAACCAAATATTTTGCTAACTTTTTTTTTCTATCTACATAATAAACTTGATTTTTTAGTCAAATAATAGATAAGCATGCATATCTTTTAATAATTTCTATTTATTTACATAAGAATCCCTCAATTATTATAAATTATATAAATACCTCTTATTTTTCAAATATACATATATATGGTCATTTTTTAACCTCCACGTTAATTTCGACCTTACCTCACATCTAAAAAAAATAACTTATATTTTCGTATTATAAAAGTTATCTATTGAATTTCTTCTCATCTATTTAACAAAACTTTTGTCAAACATAATGAAAACTCTTTCACATACAAATCAAGCAAAATCTTTAAATAATGGATTCAACCTATTTCTTTGAATACAAGTAAAATTGTGGTTTCCTACATTTTCTATTATATTATAATAAACTTTATCAAATTTTGTCAAATGATGAAACATTATAATTTTTTTATATATTTAAATCATTATTAATATATGATAAAAATTATAAGTAAAATATCAATGTATATTCTTATAATAAGGTTTTATTAAATTATATAAAAAGTGTAAACTATATGTTAATACATATTATTCGGGTTATATAAAATTCAAAAACATATCACTCTTTTTAGAAAAAAACATGTTAATACACTAAAGTTTATATAATACTTTTTCATAAAAATATTCAATTAGAAGATATCTAATATTATTTTTAAAGATAATAGTCGTGCATGGCACGACAGGTTAAGCTAGTATGAATTAAGGTTGAATATATCTCAACCCGTGACCTAAATCGACTTGACCTATAATTGATTCGGTACTCGAGATGATCCGACCTCAACTTGACCAGACCAACCTGTTTAATAGTTATAGCTTGTATAATCATAGATTTGACATTTGATAATATAATTGTACATAATTCTATTTTTTCACAAATTAATATTTTGGTGATAGAAATAGTTAATGAACATTGTTGTAAAAAATTGGATATTTAAAATTTATTTATTAAAATTAATATTTTAGGTAGTTTTTTTTAAAATATATTTTTTATAAGGAATTGTATGCGTAAACGTAGCGTATTTTCTTATTACGTAGTAGTATGGTTTGATAAGATTGAAAAAAAATCTTATCATATCAACATTTCACTTATAATGAATCTTTTAAATCTTATAGAAAAAAGAAAGTAATAAGAAAACACAATATAGTATACTAAAATCAACAATAGAGGATTACCATAATCTTATAGAAATTAGATAGACTTAGATGGAATATAAGAGCTTTTTTTATCGCTTGGAATAGAGATCTCACGTAATACTTGTATCCGATTCCAAGCCTTCCAGGGTATTACGTGGCCTACAACAATATTTATCACTATTTGAGATCTCACGTAATATCGAGGTTATGAACAATATTTATAACATTGTTGACTTGGCTCAGGTTATATAAAGATAAAAGTAACCTACAACAATATTAAGTGAGATCTTTAAATATATATTTTATTTAGAAAATTAAGATAGAAAATATCAGGTAAATATCTATCCGTAATCTATTAAATATAAATGGATAGAAAACTACCCTTATTAAAATAAGATGGATAGAAAATTAAGATAAAAATCCATTATTAAAAATATGATGTGCGGTTTATAAAACCTTAATGACAAAACTGCCCTTAACTGCTTCGGGTTTAGAAGTATACTAGCAAATGACCCGTACCTTGTACGTGGGTGTTATTTATTTATTTATTGCTTTGTATATGAATTTACCATAACAGTTACAAATATTATCATATGTATACTTTGTTTTAAAACGACGCTTATTTTTTGGATTATAAAATGACATAATTCTTGTACATTATCATATATATAAATAAATTTTATTTATATATTTACTTTTTATACATATATAAACATATATTTAAATAATTGAGGAAAAACGACATAAGATAAGATGCATTATCACATTTTATTAACAATTAATACAAATCTTTTGGCATTTAAATAAAATTATGTAAACTAACTTATATATAAAATCAATAAGTTAAAAAAACCTCGGATTAATATAATATAATATTAAAGATATAGATAATATTTAGCAAGTTAAATAGAAAACCAAATTATTTCGTATATATGTTATTTTTTTTTTGAAAAAAAATTAAATACTAAATATATACATATATAATGAAATATGTTAAATGAATGATTATCTTAATTAAGAAATCTATCTTTTTTTTTCTGAAGCGTAACCAATACGGAGTATTAGTGATATATATATATACATATATATATATATGGTAAAGATAACATCTTTTTTTTGATATTTTAATATGATATGATAGTAAAAATCTATTTAATATATTATTTTAATAGAATGAATATTTTTGTTAAATATAGTGGTAGAATTTGCTACCATTGATGATTTTAAAAATTATCATAATAAAATTACGAAATTTTTTTAAGTTAATATGATATTTAATTAAATGAGTAATATAATATGATTATGATTTATAGATTATGACGATTTTTTTTAAATAAAAGGTTTATCATTGATCTATGTATTAATTAAACGTGTATAATGATAAGATAGAGATTTATATATTTGAATAGAATTATTAATTAAACAACTCAAATTCTAAGATAGAACTAATATCTTAATTAAGTATGTATAAGATTATGATAAAAGCAAGATTTAATAAGACAGATTTTTAAATAAGAGGGTGATGTGGCACAATATGGTGACAGAATTTGCTTCCGCTTTAGTATATAGTAATAGATAGATATTGAATATTGATATTGATATTGATAAATAGGAAAAAAGGAGGGGAAAGTGTGATATGACCGGTTTTCCTCATCGTCAAAACATTTGGTCATTAGTTGTCATATTGTCATGTGTCACACTAAAGAGAAGGGAGAGAAAAAGGAAAAAAAAAATCAATATCTTCATTATGGTAACTAAAAAAATAGTCAACCTATAAATATGCTCTTAATGAACCATGCATGTAACATATTGCTTTGATATGCTAATGAAATAAACCATTTTTATTAATTGTTTGTTTAAGTATTAGGATTTTAGACCTTATAATTTAAGGTTTGTGGCATTTAGAATGAGAATCTATTTTACTTATCGATTTAGAACGAACTATTTATGAAAATAAAATCTATTCTAGAATTTTATTTTGAAAACAATATACTCAAATTTAAGCATGACTCTCGTCTGCACTACTAAATTATAAAGTGGAGTCATTGTCTTCAAAAATTTTTATTTTTTTTTAATAAAAGGGGTAATTTTTATTTACAAACGAGGAACATACAAAATTGTTGCTAGAAATACTAGCTAGTTACATTGTTTTCAATCCCAAGTCTTCTAAAGACTTTTCTAGCCTCTCTAGTACTAGTCTTCCACCTAGCCATAAGGCAGTTTCTAACCATACTAATGCACATACTAGTGCAAGCCTCAACATCCATCCTCTCGTCCTTGAAAATGATGGCATTCCTAACTCTCCAAACATTGTACTCAAATTTTTTTACCACATGACATGTATATAAGAAAATAATCCATTGAACCCTTCTAACTATAATAAGCTGTGATTTTCTACAAAAATATTATTATTTAGTAAAACATGATCTTTTCACTTAAACAAAAAAATAAGATAAAATTGGAAAGTAATTTATGAACTGTAATTCTAAAATTATTTTTAAAATACAATTCAGATTATTTTATAATTTTAAGATATAGTTCGGATTTATTTTAAAACAATAATCTATACTATATCTACATGTATAGAACTTTATATCTAATTTAATAAAACATGATATTTTATTTATACAAAAAATAAGATAAAATCAAAAACTAATTTCTTAAATATAATTATTAATTAATTTTTAACAAATACAAACTATTTTTAAAATATAATTTGGATTTTTTAAAACATATAATCTAGACTACATTTAAATGTATACGATTTTTTTCTATCTAAGAAAATGTATGTATAATAATTAAACATGATCTTTTATATTAAGGTAGGTGAATTTTAAATGATGAAAAATATTTATCTTATTCAATAAAATTTATTAGTTGAAAATCTTATATATTTATTTTGAGAGTTTAGATTTGGATCATATATATAAACATATTTTTAAAATTTTATAAATTGTTTATTTTAATTTTTGTTCAAATAAATAAACTTCATAGATATACTCTTTTTTTAATATATATAATAAGTTTATTACAATTGTTCGTACATAATACGATGATCAAACTAAATTCTTGATTTTTTTGAAATCTAACCAAACAAGACTTAAAGCTACCTAATACAGTACCAACTAGTTATAACCCGGGCCTTGCCCGGGGATTTTTTAAATAAATGTTTAAATATATTAATTTATATATGATATGAGTACATAATGTAAGCTAAATATATAAATAATTTAAGTTCAATAAGTATGGTGAAAATTGTAACATGCAGAAACGATCAATTGGTTATTTTTATTGATACGAACCTATGTAGAGCAATATTGAATTTGATGGAGTGAACCTAGTTAAGTCCGATACTTGCCCGATAACTCTTTAACTGAAAAACGTAATATATTAATTTAAATATGATCTATGAACACTATGACTTAACGTCATGTTTCTAACTTTTAAATTGCATATAAAAAATTGATTAAATATCAATATACATTTTATTATTAAAATGAATAAATAAAATTTTCATTCGTCTTCATATCGGTCAAAAATATTAGTGTCAAACGGAAGTATAACATAATCAACTCTCTTCACCAATTGGTCAACTTAAGCTTGTAAGAAAATCATGATGATTTGGCCTAAATTACCGATAACATTGATGACGTGAACCTAGACCTAGGTCAAAATCGGCCGAACCTAGAACCGTACGGAGCCGGAACCGGACCGACGGTTCTGGCTCCAAGGATGGTTACGGTTCCTATTCCCTTTTTCCCGGAACCGGGGAACCGATGGTTCCAAACCGTCTCGAACCTCCGAACCCAACTAAGCTCAACTTGCAATGACCTCGCCAATTGACATATAAATTTAACAGCCTAAACATTGCACTCAATCTTAATTCAAATAAACAACCGACTGAACCGACCTTATTAATGGATGTGTTCTCTATATATAACATCCAAACATATACTCAATCAAAACTCAAAAAGATCAACCAATCAAACTGGTCTCATCAATACGTTTATTAACAACTTGAACTTATACTCAATTACTTAATCAATCACTTAATTAAAAATAGGATGAGCGGTTTAAAAATTCTTATTGACAAAACTGCCCTTAACTGCTTAAGCTTTAGAAGTATATATATATATATATTGATTAGGCAATTACGCTTACGCCGACCCCGTAGCAACAAACCACGTAATAATCTCAGCATCTGAAGGGCATTTCCGTAACTGGACTGCCTATATAAACCCGCTCTCCCCTCATACCCTCGTCTCTCCACGGAATTCAGTGACTCGCCTCAAAACTCAAAAACCAGAAGAAGACCCCGGTCTCTCTGTTTCCGAAGCAAGCAGAAAACCAGAACATCTGAAGAAGTGCAAGTTCCATAAACCCTAATTCCACTTCCTTTCCGCGTTTGTGTATTTCTGTTTTCCGCGACCAAAAATACACTTCAATCACACAATTTGCAGAAAAGCCCTAGCGGATCCGTACTCCTCGTCGTGTTTCCGCCCCCAAAGGCTCCGCCTTTATTCTTGTACGCATTTCCGGAATCTGGATTAGTTCGATTGTTGTGGAGCATTATTGAAATTAACTGGATTCGTGTAGCGTCCCAACGGAAGGGGCATTTTGTTATCAATCGGATTAAGTTTGGAACTGGAGTTGGGATTTTGGCGAGGGTTTTAGGGTTTGGGAGGGATTTAGGGTTTTACCCGATCCACAATGGATGACCTAGAGAAGGCAATAGTCATCAGCTTTGATGAATCTGGGACCGTTGATCCTGCTCTTAAATCACAGGCAGTGGAGTTTTGTCGGAGGATTAAGGAGAATCCGACGATTTCCACTGTCTGTATTGAGCGGTTGTGGTCGTCCAATTGGTTCCAGGTTCAGTTCTGGTGCTTGCAGTGCCTCCATGAAGCCGTTCGCTGCCGGTATTCGTCGATGAGCCAGGAGGAGCGCTCCTTCATCCGCAAATCGTTGTTTGCCATGGCGTGCTATCAGAGTGCTGATGGCGAGAAGTCGGGGGTTAGGGTTTTGGACAGTCCTGTGTTTGTCAGGAACAAGCTTGCTCAGGTTATTGTTGCTTTGATTTACTTTGAGTATCCCTCTGTTTGGTCTTCCGTGTTCATTGATTTCATCTCCCACCTAGACAAGGGCGCTGTCGTTATTGACATGTTTTGTCGAGTTTTGAATGCTCTTGATGAGGAGCTGATTAGCTTGGATTACCCAAGGAATGCGGAGGATACTGCCATTGCTGCCCGGGTTAAGGATGCTATGAGGCAGCAGTGTGTGCACACGATTGTTAGTGCATGGTATAACATTTTGTCTATGTATAAGAATTCAGATGCAGAGCTCTGTGCTAGTGTGCTTGATTCAATGAGGAGGTATATCTCTTGGATTGATATAGGGATGGTTGCTAATGATGTGTTTGTTCCCTTATTGTTTGAGCTCATATTGGTAGAGGGTTTCTCTGGGCAGCTTCGTGGTGGTGCTGCCCACTGTGTGTTGGCGGTGGTTTCGAAGCGTATGGTGGATCCTCAAGCGAAGCTTAACCTTCTGCAGAGTTTGCAGATTCAGCGAGTTTTTGGTTTGATTTCTGAGGATGCGGACTCTGAGTTAGTATCCAGCATAGCTGCATTGCTGACTGGCTATGCCACTGAGGTTCTGGAATGTTCTAAGAGGGCAACTAGTGAAGATGGGAGGCGTCTTTTGGCAGATCTTCTTGACGAGGTATTGCCTTCGGTTTTCTTTGTGATGCGGAACTGTGAGGTTGATGCTACATTTAGTATCGTACAGTTTCTCTCTGGCTATGTGTCTACAATGAAGAGTCTTGCAAAGTTGACCGAGAAACAGCTTGTTCATGTGAGCCAAATATTGGAAGTGATTAGGTCTCAAATATGTTATGATCCTGACTATCGTGATCACCTTGATAGCTTGGATATGATTGGTAAAGAAGAGGAAGAGAGGATGCTCGAGCATAGGAAAGATCTGTTTGTATTACTTCGTAGTGTGGGTCGTGTGGCACCTGATGTTACACAGATGTTTATAAGGAATTCATTAGCCAGTGCTGTTGCGTCTTCTTCTGACAGGAATATCGAGGAGGTTGAAGCAGCACTCTCTCTTCTTTATGCTCTTGGAGAGTCAATGAGTGACGAGGCTATGAGAACTGGAAGTGGACACTTGGGCGAGCTGGTGCCCATGCTTTTGTCTATGAGGTTTCCTTGTCAGTCCAATAGGCTGGTTGCTTTAACATACTTGGAGACAATTTCAAGATATATGAAATTTGTTCAGGAGAACACCCAATATATACCCATGGCTCTGGCTGCTTTTCTCGATGAAAGGGGCATTCACCATCCAAATATCAATGTCAGTCGCAGGGCAAGTTATCTGTTCATGAGGGTTGTAAAATTGCTGAAATCAAAGCTGATACCTTTCATAGACACAATTTTACAGGTTTCTCAAGCAATCATTCTATGCTACTTGTGTTTCCTTATAGTTTACATTCCATTTTTTTGTTTTTACTGAACCATCTGTTAATATGGCTGTGTCAGAATTTGCAAGATACTGTCGCTCAGTTTACGAGCATGGGATCTTTAACAAAGGAGATTCCTGGATCTGAAGATGGAAGTCATATATTTGAGGTAAATGGTTTTTCCTGTACATCACACTAGGCATAGGCGGTATTTATGGGATATTCTAGATCAGTTTGCTCTTCTTGGTCTTTGTTTATGACTGTGAACATTTTGTAGGCCATTGGTATTTTGATCGGGATGGAAGATGTACCTTTGGACAGGCAAACTGATTATCTATCTTCGTTGCTCACTCCCCTTTGTGGACAGGTGAATACAACTTTAGTTCAACCTTATATAAGAATTTGATACCTTTGCTTGATTTATGATTGATAAGATGGTTTCATGTTGATCCAGGTTGAAGTATTTCTTGCCAATGCAAAAGTCCAGAATTTGGATGATACCTCAGCAAATTTTGTGGTTATCCAGCAAATAATTATGGCAATCAATGCACTCAGCAAGGTTCTTTTTTTTTTCATGATAAAACTTGCAATATGCTGGTGTAGTGGGAAAGCAAATACTTATTATTTTTTAATTATTGTTTCTGGTTAAAGAGAATGTTTTACATGGCTATAACAATTCTTAAACCCGTCTATTCTTGCAGGGATTCAATGAGCGTCTTGCCACTACCAACCGTCCTGCTGTTGGTAGTATGTTTAAGCAGGTTAGTTGAGGACTATTGTGCTTTCTACTCTCCTTAATTGATTTCACCCAAATCTGCTGTGTACATATCATGTGTCTTTTTCATTTTTCTGTCGGGAAGGGCCTAACATCTTCTATATGCATTGCTCATACTTTATAGCTTCAAATGAAATTCATCTTCGGCTCTTAGCAATTTTTAAATTTACTTTTTCTTATACCAAATGTGGAACTTCTGAGTTACGATGACTCAATTTGATGCAGAAAGCACAAAGGAAAATAAGATGTGTCAATAAACTGCTATTGATATAGCATTATGACCATGAATTAGGCCGAGCCTACCTGTTATACCTTTTTTAGTTATTGCATGCCCATCTATATGGTTTGGTTACTCAAGTTATGGGTTTTTTAGTTATTGCATGCCCATCTAATGTAGTTTAAGCAAGCATAATAAAAAGTGCATATGGCTTTCCTCAACTGACAAAAAGTCTTTTCTAGTGTCAAAAATATCAGTTTCAAATCTAACACATCATTTTTTTCTGTTTGTTTATTCTGTAGACATTGGATGTATTGGTTCAAATACTCATTGTATTTCCAAAAGTGGAAAGTTTGCGAAGCAAGGTTAGTGGTTATAATTTTGTAAGGGAATACTGATTAAAAGATATACATGTCTAACCTTCATTGTGACTGGCCAGGTCACATCATTTATCCATCGTATGGTAGAGACTCTAGGTGCATCCATTTTTCCTCACCTGCCTAAGGCATTGGAGCAGCTGCTTGCAGAAAGTGAGGTATAAAAAACTATTTTATATGATCTGGTTATGCTGTTTCTTACCTTCTGTATTTCTGACCAACTCTAAGAGTTTTTTGTAATACTTTTTGGACTTCGTTTCGTATAACAGAAGATTTCACAATAATAATTTGATTATGTTGCTAGAAAATCTGAATTTGGTGTAGCGCTAAAGTTTATCTGTAGTTTGTGGAGAGAAAGTTGCACTATGATCGATTAGATAGCATGGCGTTAGTGACCGGCTCTAGTGAAGTTTATGACAGTTTTTAATTTCTTATGGGGGTCGAAGAGAATGTTCTCCATTCTTTCTGTGCTTATTGTAAGGCACAACAAACTCATAAATTTAGGATCCTAGATTTTATATCCAGAATGGTGGAAGTTAATCTTGATTTTTTAAGTGTATCCCTCAATAACTCTTGATCCAAAAACATAATTTGTCGAAGAAGCTTCCTACTTTCTAGCCAACTTTTCCAACTGATCTTCAAGAATGATGTTGACTTGCCCTCTTTTTCTGAAATGGACCTCCCAAAGCCAGAGTACTTTACATTTGCTTTTCGAGACTTTAAGTCCAGTAAAAAAAAGGTGCTTGGTCTATCTTATTAATATTTTCTGAACTCAACCCAGAGTCAGTGCCCAAGATCTAAAGCATGTACCAAGTGTATGTAGTTAAGAATGTTGTTTGTGAACTTAGTTGCATGAAGCCATGAACCTAGTGTAGATTACAGAGAGGAGAGAGCTAGAGATTTTTGTGTAAAGTACTTGAAATGTATAAAATTTCGGTGTCTTTGGAATTTCATTTGCTTTATTGACATCTCGTTTATTAGTATTGGTTAAGAATTTGACTGGCCTGCCCTATTATTATTTCCTTGGCAGCCAAAGGAGATGGTTGGGTTTCTTGTGTTGCTCAATCAACTTATATGCAAATTCAGTACCTCGGTGCACAATATATTGGAAGAAGTGTTTCCTGCTATAGCTAGTAGGGTATTTTCTGTCCTGCCACGAGAAGAATTTCCTTCTGGACCTAACACTGAGGTATTCTTACTTAAGTAACATGAATCACACTTTTGCTATAGAAGCTTTAATACCTTATGCATCTTGCATGTGGCGCCTTCTTTGTTGATACTGTAAAACGGTTAAAAATGAATTATAACGATTGAATGCTTCATTACATTAGTTGTTCCTTGTGATCTTGTTCTTTGTTTGCTTCAACTGTTGTTTCTTGATGGTGGATTCTTTTTTTTGTTAATTTGTAAGCAGCTTGTAAGTCTTACCTCTTTATGCTTCTCTAAATGCTTGTAAACTGGATCTGGACTATTTCATGCTAAGACCTAATTTGTTAAAATTGACTTTTAATGCCATTGATAATTTGGACTTTGTGGTAGTGAAATGTACTTCTATCCTTATTTTTTTGACTGATTTGTACCCATGCCATGTACATCACTCCCCTCTTGCCTCTGTTAAAAAACGTTTTTAACGCTCCTTGGCAACTAAATTTTCCAGTGAAGTTGATGTCTTTTAAAGGAGTGTATAATATAATGGAACTGTTGTCCTAGTGTACAATGCATTTTTTTCCCTATATTATTTTTCGGAGTTAGTATATGAGTTCTGACTTCTATCTTATTACGGCTGTAGGAGCTTCGAGAATTACAAGAGCTTCAGCGGACCTTCTATACGTTTCTTCATGTGATCGCTACACATGACTTGGCTTCCATTTTCCTTTTACCTAAAAGTAGGCCTTATTTGGACCCGGTTATGCAGCTGCTGCTCTATGCATCTTGTAACCATAAAGATTTTGTTGTAAGAAAGGTATGCGGTTTGCCCGTATCATCCTATTGCTTCTAATATAAATCTGGGTTGCTTCATGGGAATAGAGTTGATCTGACATTTTAAACTTTTCTATGCTAAACAGACATGCTTGCAGATATTCATCAGGCTAATCAAAGATTGGTGTGTTGGACCTTTTGGTGAAGAGAAGGTATCGTAGTGTCCTCTATTTCCATCTGAACAACTCTGTTTGTAGAGCTTTTTTAATTCTTGACTAATTTACTAGGTACCGGGCTTTGAAAGGTTCATCATTGAGGTTTTTGCAACAAATTGTTGCTTGTATAGTGTTCTGGACAAATCATTTGAGTTTCGCGATGCAAATACTGTGAGTGGCTACAAACTTCTGTTATATATAATTGATCACTTCTCCTTGCACTCTATGTTTCAGAAACTTTGATGCTCTCTTGTGGTTGAGTTTTACAATTTAATGATTTGATTGATTTCGATTGCTTTACCTGCTGCCCAAAATGTTTGAATAGTAAGTTGCAATGAACATTAAGTGTTTCTAATTGGTAGGAAGTTAAACAATGATGGACCATCATTTTTAATTTACTGACTGAAAGCTCACACTTCTAATGCCGGTGTGACAAAATCAGATGGTCTGGATATTTTAAACCCCAGTTTGTGAAAAATCTTGAAGTCTTATACCTTGGAATAGAGATGGAAGGTCTTGTAAACTGCTCCCTAGTTATGCTGGATATTCACACGTGAAACTTATTAAGAGATTTGATTTTCTATGATTCAATATATTCATCTCTCTACTCTTTTTTATTGCCATGTAAAATTAAGTGTACATGTTAGAACCATGATCCGTGTTTTCTCTTAGAACGAAGAAGATCCCATTCAATCATTTGTTGTTGGTTATATATCTGCACCATGCTAGATACTTGTAATGCTTATTTTGGTCTTAACTTGCACTGACAAGATCATAATCTTGCTTATTAATGTCTATTTTTTAGCATGGGATTGACAAGTGTTTGTGTTTGTACCACCTTTTATTATACAGCATTTGTTGTTTGGAGAAATAGTAACAGCACAGAAGGTCATGTATGAGAAATTTGGCGACAAGTTTCTTGAACATTTTGTATCCAAAGGGTTTCTTCCAACACATTGTTCCCCAGATCTGGCCGAGCAGTACCATCAGAAGTTGCAGGTCAGTGTATGACCTATGCTTTCTCTCCAGGAAGCAAAGTATAATGAAAAATCATACAAACCCAAAAACGGAATGTTTAATTTTTAAAAAAATTCGCCCCTTTGTAGGAGCAATTTATCATGTCTACTTCACTTTATAACTTAGAAAATTTGTGCCCACTTTGTTACAGGGCAATGATATCAAGGCTCTTAGATCTTTCTACCAGTCCCTTATAGAAAACATGAGACTTCAGCAAAATGGAAGCCTTGTCTTCAGATAGCATCTTCGTGGAGGCCTTAATTTCAATTAGGGCAAGGATTTTGCTTGTTTTTTTTTCCTGCACTATATTTTTCAATACAGGTTAGTTAATTCTTTTCTATTTGCTTCTGTCTTTCTAAGATACATGATTTCCTCTGACCAGACCCATCTAATTTTTTTGATAGTGAGATCTGCAGGTTTCGGTTTTTAATGTAAATATCTTGGATGAGCTTCTATAGGCGGCAAGGTGCGTATAATCTTCATTTTTCTTAAAATTGGCATCTTTATTTCTCTTCGTGTTGCCATTGATGTGGAGCTTAGTCTTGTTGATTTCTTGAACCAGTTGATCCTGTACTCTGATCTATGGCAAAGATAAACTCTTCAAACTAGTCCGCCCTGACAGCCAGCAATCCGGGGGTGGGCGGTGTAACTGATCAAATAGTTTAGCAGCTGGAGGCAAATTTCTTACTCCGAATTTCCGAAAAATGTTTTTTATTTTGAGCTGCATTTTCCATTTGTTTTCAAAAGCAAGATCACTGAACCGGAGCAAAATGGGAGGTTTTGGTATTCCTGCTTCTCTGTGTGCAAATGGAAATTTTGGGATTTTCTTAGTCCCATACAAGTTTTGCTGGCTACGATTTTAAACCGTTACTTGATACTTTTCCCTTTTACAGTTTTTGTTTAATTTATCATGTATATTATTGAAGCATTACTTTCCTTGTATGTGAATCACTATTCGTTTATTTGCTTATAATTTATGAAAATACTGACTTTGATCGTCAGCTGCAAATATGAAAGGAAATAGAACTTTTTGTATGCATTCAATTATAGTAGTTATTGGGTATGTTAACATTGGCTGAACTGATTCAACAGCTAGAAGAGAAACTAGTTTAAAGATTCTAGAACCCTTATCCTGAGCTACCCAAAAATTGCTTAAAATTCTCATTTCTTCTCAAGACCTTTTGAGAAGCGTTATGTCATCAGCAATTTAATACAAATGACAAAAGGTAGTAGAATTTTAAGGGTATGTTTGAATTTTGTTGATGTTAAGGCTATCCGATTGAAGTTGATTTGGGTACTTAATGAGAGTAGTTGAGATTAGGAAAGTATTGGACTTACTTTTAAAGGTTTTTAGATACTTTATTGTTGATATTGACATGCAACTAGGCTAGGTACATCTTCAAAAACTGATGGATGCTTTTCAATATTTTTTTTTTAAAATAAGCAAAAGAAAAAAAATTGTGCAAAACTTGAAAGTAAAATTAGCCCATTGGGTGCCCAATTTTAAAGTTCCGTTCTCGACTGAAAATTCCAATTTTCAATTTCCATTCATGACTAAAAATCCGAAATAATAGTTACATTCCGTTAATCTAGAAACATATTAGAGCATTAGTGGCGTAATTGTTAGGTGCACCGTACGTGCCCGGCAATTAAAATCTTCGTTGTACGTGTCAAGGCTTTGTTCGGTACTAGTGGAATGGTCGAATGAGAGCGTATCTTTTGCATAATAATTCTCCCTATTAAGTGCATTTTTTTATGAGTAAAAAGCATAAAACCACCCCTTAAATATAGAAATTTGCAGAAAACCACCCTTTAAATTAAAAGTTATTGTAAACCACCCTTTAAAACAAAAACTTTATAAAGAACCACCCATCATCAATATTTTATTCATGAATTTATTAATATATTAAATAATAAGGGGATTATTTCCATTTTAAAGTAATGGTGATTAGTTTTTATTTAATTATTTCAAGTGTTAATTAGTATATCGATAAATATATGTATATATAATATATTTTTTTCTCCTTTTTATTTAGGTTTTAGTATCTCTTTAATTACAACTAGTTTAACCCTCGTACCATGTACGGGTAACGTGATTATAAAGCCAATTTAATACAGATATGTAATGTCAATGATCACGTTAAAATTATAGAATATTACAGTATATATTTATGTTCGTATTGTGATTAGTGTTTTTTTACCAATAGTAAATCAACTCATAGTATAAATAAGTTGGATTTGTTCAAAAATTCCTTTACGATAAATATCACGTTTTATTAAATAATAATATTTATGAGAAGATTACAGCTAACTCTTGGTAGGATAGAATTCATAATTTTTGGGATTTTTGGTAATTTTTACGGGATAAGATTATATAA
Source organism: Polygonum aviculare (assembly GCA_934048045.1). NCBI lineage: Eukaryota > Viridiplantae > Streptophyta > Magnoliopsida > Caryophyllales > Polygonaceae > Polygonum > Polygonum aviculare. The sequence goes on from OW204027.1 coordinate 2,859,245, forward strand.
GATTCTAACTACCTAATCTGTATAAAGGAGAGCCCGGCTGATTACATCTATTATCGAAATGACACGTGGCGCAATTTTTTGTGAAGACATTGTCTCCGCTTTATACTATAGGTAGTATAGATTTTACAATCAAAAGATCTCACCTTAAATCAAGTTTATAAATTACATGGATTTAAAGATATAAGACTTATGTAATAGTATTTATGCAGTCTTATCTTATCTTTTTTAGAAAGGTAAAACTAATTGTAACACAAAAATTATAAAGTATTAATGTGTGTATTTTTTACATCATATGGTATGTTAGTTGAAAATGATATTAAGCCCATTTATCACATTACTAATACATTTATCAAATTTTTCATTCCATATGGTATTTTGAGATATTAAAATATATAAGATAATCATTAATATTTGAAATAAATCCTTTAATTTATTATTTAATATATTAGTGAATTTATAAATAAAATATTAATGATGGGTGGTTCTTTATAAAGTTTTTGCTTTAAAGGGTGGTTTACAATAAATTTGAGTTTAAAGGGTGGTTTTTTGCAAACTTATGAGTTTAAAGGGTGGTTTTCTGTATTTTACCCTTTTTTTATAAATGACATTAATATATATTTTTAACTTTTATTTATTTATATATATATAATATACTCATAGTGTAGCATTGAAGGTTTTATAAGATCAGTAAAATCTCTCCACTACAATGAAGGATTGGTTTTTTTCGACCAAAAAAAAATGAAGGATTGTTTTTTTTTTGGGTAGAAATGAAGGATTGGTTTTCCGATTTTCGTTGTATTGTAATCTAAAATGATGGTGTAATCATAACTCAAAAGTCATGAGCACGTTTTAATTGTTAAGTGGCGTGTGATTTGAAAGTTTTAAGAGTTAAAAAGCTGCAAACTCGTGATCAATTATTTGCTTATATATCTTAGTCGTTTGTAAACATTAACATAAAAATTGTACTTATTCTTTGATCAATTTGATTTCACAAAGGAAGTGAAGAATCACTTGTTTATTTATAAATTATTTTAATGATTTTTCTACCCTATGTCGGTATATCACGATGGCATAGATTAAGAAGTTTGAAATACAAAGAAATTGTTAAAGTATATTATTTAGGGCCATTACTTATTAACGTTTATTTTATAGGCCGGGTTTGTTTATTTTCTTATATGGTTTGAGTATCTCAAATTATTTTTCTTACAAACTTAATTAATGATCTTAGAACATAGAACTTACGTCATATATATAATTACCACATACCACCTTTCACTTTATAGTCAATTTCACACCTTCAAAATTTCCTCAACGTTATATAAATTATAAGATCACACAAGTAACACGATGCATGAAAATGTGTTTAACATCGACTCAACTGTTTGATAGCATCATCATCTGATCTATGTGTAAGAAGTCATTGATTTGATCTTTTCGATATGATTTGATTCAACATATACACTAATTTCTTTCATCAAACATCATCATCGTTCACATGCACGTTTCTTAAATATATGAAGCTTTTCATTTACATTAATCATGAATAGATGGTATACTAACTGTACCCATATAACCAAAAGTATATTACATTTTGGTTTACAATCAATTACGTGTATTTTTCTTTTCAGGAAGTATGTTCACTACATGTATTTGGTTCATAAAATAAGTGGCAAAAAAAATTAATTTCTACTTTTGGTTAATAATAAGGCCTTGTTTGATTTCATGCTTTACTTCCCACAAAGTACAAATATCACATAAATTCATCTTATTCTTGATGTTTGGTTCACAATAAACTTGTGAGAATTTAATTCTTGTGAAGTTGCGATTCCTCCAAGTTGTAAGAATTGCACTTACCTGGTTTGGATAGGTAAAATCAAATTCCTACAAGTTTTAATGAATTTTTTTTATTTTGTATACAAAATACAAAATTAAACAATTTTGAACCAAATAAAATTTCACATTTTCCATGATTTTTGAATTATTAAGAAGTTATCAAAATTTTGCTAACTTAACTTTTTTCTTTGAACCAAGCAAAGGATAAGTAGTATATATACTATGGTTGGACATCTAACATCTACTTCCTATGAGTTTTAATTAGTACAATAAATTTTAATCCTTTCATTTACATAATTTTAAACTAAACATAATTGCAAACTTTCTATATATTTTGATTTTACTTATTTTTGTCAAGTGAAAAGTAGTCTTCCTTCGTTTTAGTTTTATTTAAGATTTAAGATCATAGCAATTTTCAAACAAGGGGTATACCTTTTATTGACTTTAAAATAATCTCAACATATATTAATATCATACAGAATAATCATGTAACACACGCAGGTTTCACCAAAAAAGTTGTAACACACGCAGATACTTCATTGACTTTAAATAAAGCATTTTAAAATTAAATTGTATTCAATAAAAGTCATCAAGTATCAGAGTATTATAAATTGTATCCCCTTTTTATGGGATGGGTACGTGAAAACAAATCCCAGTTTTGGAAAATTGTTAATTACTCTTTGAAAATGAGAAAAAAAAGAAGAAGGTCAAATCAAATGTAATCATGCAGATAAAAAGGAAAGAAATATGAGGTTAACATTGCATAAAATAGAAAGAAGTTGTAAATAATGATTGATATTTTAATAAACAAAATCGGGCTTTCGTTTTAATCACCTTCGTTTCCCATTGTGAACCTTGTGTGTTAATTATGACATATATATATGTATATATATATAGTAATGAAAAATATACAAACGACATAGATATGCAATAAGATTATATAACAACGTTACTTATAAGCAAAACAATCCATCCTAATTAAAAATGATATATAAGATCCCCACTAAACCTTATCATCCTGAATCCTGATTAAGATAATACTTTTAGAATAATCATCACGTCAAATATTGTTTTTTTTTCTTTTAATTTACATGAATTTGCCAAATTGATCAATTGTGCATTATTTTTCTTATGTTTACAAAAAGTCAATGAAATTAATTCAACTTCTTCCTGATTCACATTCGCACTAGAATTTGTAGAATGGGCAATCTGTTTTTAAAAGTATGGATTTTGTACTTAAACGAGTATTATAATCGCAAGTGATGGAATGGTTATACATCTTAAGTGTAGTGGATAATCTTACATTTAATCGATCTGCCCAATTTAGAATGCCTTCACACACAAATTGTAAACTCAATTCTCTTATCTTAAAAAACGACGGAATTATAAATTTATTTTAGGGTGAGAGTCAAAAAGAGGTTGATTCCAAACCCTAGCTAAATCGTTGGGTTGTCTTGTGGCCGCAGATGTGGAACGTTGATAAGCCGAACCCACACGGTTTGTAACAAGAATTTGGTCCTTCAAGTCAACGTACAAGAAGAGTCATTGAATCAAGTTGGAAAATATTTTTCCATAGGTCAACGGTCAAGACTCTAAGAAAAGTAATGTCATTTTTATGTGGGGTTTCATCCTTCTAATCTTTTATATTTTCGTCATCGTGTAATTTGAACGTTGATGACTTTCGAGGACATTTAATCAACCGGTTAACTTTTAGATAGTACCTAGAGGTATCTGATTCATACATACGCCTGCAAAGAAACACTAGACGACCGGAAAATGATTGATCTCTTGCTAGTAGTAACCAACAAATACGAATTGACATGCAACATTCTACATTCTTCTTATTCATAACAATGTTCATCAAGGAAATACCATATGGGTTCCAAATCAACCATTTTTCTTCATGAGGAGATAAACAGGTTGAGAAGGCCCCACAACCATGGAGAAACCGGGGGAGTGGTGGTAGTTTGGAGACAAAGAGAAGGTGAAGTTGGAGAGAAGATGGCAAAGGATGATCTTCAACTCGACTAGGGCAAAGTTCTTCCCCAAGCAGTTCCTAGGGCCCACCCCCCAGGGGATGTACGCTTGTGGGACCTTACACGCATTGGCGACCCCTCCAGCGAATCTCTCGGGCTTGAAGTCCAATGCATCGGGCCCCCACTGTTCGGGGTCGCGGTGTAGTGCAGGGATGAGACTCCAAATGAGGACTCCCTTGGGGACCACTAGCTCTCCTATTTTCACATCCTCGAGTGCTTCTCTCGTCACAAATGCTCCCGGTGAGTACAACCTCAACGCTTCTTGGATGAACATGTTAAGCTGCACAAGTGTTTGTCATATAATGCATATTAAATAAGCACATGATATGAACCGACAAATAAAATGTAACATCCGATAATTTAGAAGGGATTAAGATGTTCCTCATGCCAACAAGAGTTCTTCTTTGTCATTGCTCAAGAGGACATAAGAACCATGAAGTTAGGTTAAACGTGCAAGAACGAGAGCACTAGCAGGATGAGTAACCTCCTGAAAAGTTCTGAGATTGACATGGGATAACGCTTTTAAGGCTTCAGATCTTACAAAATATATACATACCCATTTCATCTTGTTGAGGGCATCAAAGCTAGGGGGTTGGTTAGGCTCCTCAAGGAGCTCTTGGCGGAGACGAGTCTGCCAGTCCGGGTAGGAGGCCAACAACACCAGACACCAGGCAGAAGACACGGCGGTGGTCTCATGGCCCGCAAAGTAAATGTTCTTGCAGTTGTCTATTATGAAATCCTTCTTACTATCCTCATCCTTATTATCATCGACATCACTACTTTGGAGGAGAAGTTGCATTAGATCCTTTGTGTTGGCATCTTGTTTGCCTCTTTCTTGAACCGTCTCCCATATTAAGTTGTTCACTTCCTTCTCCAATCTCAATATCTCCCTTTCTTTCTCAGATTTTCTCCACCTATTACAAATGAAAAAACTAGAATAAGTAAGAGATATATGTACATTCATGCATATATCTACACAATGAAAAAACTGGAATAAGTAAGATATATATGTACATTCTTACATACATCCACACAAGAATTAGAGCTAAATGAGGTAGAAATCAGAGGGTTGATCAACTAGAACATCATATATCTAGTGTTATATCCCGTATAAGTAGGGTCTTCTAAGAGACTTGAGTTGTACGCACCCTTACCCCGAGAAATTAAGTCAAGAGGATGTTTGCGAGGTTAATCGGTCTTACCTAAATGAGCGGGAATTATTGATGTAGAAACTACCGTGGGAGGAGAGAATTCCTTGGAGGGTCCTAAGCTTGGTGAAGATATGCTTGCCTTTCGCGTAGGAGCTCCCAAAACACGCCCGCGCGATTACATCTGCCGAGAAGCTTATCAAATCCTCGTCCACCCTAATCTCAACCGCCTTTTCGCCTCCATCCCCATCCCTAATAATAGAGGCTTCCCATTTCTTCACAATCAACTCCGACGCCTCCCTCATCAACCCTACCATACCCTGATAGCAAAATCAATATAACTATGTAATGTAGCTAGATGTGTATCCGATGAGTGAAATGTGAGCATTGCATTGCACTTAAATGTATTGTTTACCTTGACCTTGTCCATGTAGAACTCAGGCGCGATGATCTTCCTCTGTCGAGTCCAAAGGGCAGAGTTGGCTCTAAGGATCCCATTCCCGAACAAAGGGAAGAGTTGCTTGGTCAGAAAGGTGGGTTTCCCAAGAGTCGTCGACATGTTTTGGTTCATTTCCCTAACCAACTCCAGGTTGTTGATGTACAAATTTTGCTTCTTTCTGTTTGTGTACGTGTATACATTTCCTGACCATAACACCCATTACAAGTTTTCCTTATTCCTCATTTTGACAACTCTCAATTCACTAGTTCATAGTAAACCATAAACGTATACTCCCTCCGTTTCAAAAAACATGGTCTTTTAGACAATTTAGGTTGTTTCAAAATACATCACCATGTTATATTTTTTCCCTCTTCTTTCTAGATACGTCCCTCATGATAACCTCAATTAATGAAAAAGTAGAATGCTTTTTCTTTTTGATAAATAACATGCATGACTTTTAGTTAAGATTGTTATTATGGTACAATGGTAGTTTAGGTAATTAATATGAAAATTCCTTAATATGCGTGAATTGTTTAAAAGACCATTTTTTTTTAAAACGGAGGGAGTATATAACAACATATGTCCTCAATTTTCTTACAATAAAAATAATCAGATATTCAGATGAAACATCGTCTTTCAATCACATCACTATAATTGAGTAATACTCCATTATATACGGGGACTTTAATTAGATACTAAAAGTCTAAAATGAATGAAACATTGTCTTTCAGTCACATCACTATAATTGAGTAATACTCCATTATATACGGGGACTTTAGATACTAAAATTCTAAAATGAATGAAAAATAATAAAAGAAGTAACACATGTACTTATATAGTAAGTCTATTTGGTCGCAACTTTAGATATGAAATAATGTTATTCTCAACGGATCGGAGAACTTACCGTACTCCTTAGCCCAATGATGGAAATGAGGGAAGACGGCGGCGACAAAGTCATGGGAGATAGCGGTGCCATGGCTCTGAATGCGCTTGGATTGGGCGACGATCCTCTGCAACTCGGGTGCATTCCCGTGCAAGAGGGAAGGCGGAGGGCCGCCGATCCCTTGCCTCCTCAGCTTCCTCCTCTGCCTAATCACATTGTAGCTCAAGTTCCATCCCTCCCTCTTGGTGTTGAAGTACAAAACCAACAAACCAATCACCAACCCAATTCCTAATGACCATATTAGTATTCCCAACTCCTCTACATCTCTACCACCAATAATTTCCATTTTCTCTCTTGTTGAAACCTTCCTTTTGCTTGTGATTTTTATTGTTTATAGTGTATATCATGTGATGCTTTGGGTCGGGCTCGGGCTCGGGCTTACTACATGGGGTGAGTACTAATAACAAACACATGATAATGTTGCCAAATGTGGTATCTCCCGTCTGCATATTCAACGCATGTACAAGAGAGAGATACGTCCAACATTGATTGTATGCATATCCATAATGTATTGATTAGTGGACAAGAGAGGGATGGTTTCTAACATTTATTTCATGCATATCCTTATTGTATTGACCACTAGATAAATACCACGGTTTCATACAGCTAACACATAAAGATTCGTGAGCCAAACTCTCTGTTCAACTGACTGTGGAAATCTGACAATAATAAGCGTTAAATCTGACATTTAATTTGTTAAACTCTATTCAACGTCGAGGCCCTCCCCCTTAAATTACGTATGTAACAGCCCACACGTGCTTTTGTTACATGCATTGATAAGGTAATGCATTGCATGGTAACATGTGATTGGACCCAAAATGATCCAAAGGATCACACGAAGCCTTCCACATGGAATGGAAGTGATCGGTCTAAATGGGCTTAAAACATATACAGACACTTAAACTTGTCTATTTTGGTTAATTGAACACCTAAATTTTGAAATAGATCTATTGAGCACCCTAACTTGTCAAAATCTATCTATTAAACACCTCGTTTCTGATTGCGGAATGTCGTAATACGAACATGCTATTATGTGGACATTATTAAGAAAAAAAAGGACATAATGCCATATAAGAATTTCTCTTTTAAGTAATTGTCACCTAAGTCCGTCACTATACCACATTAACGAGCAAATTTTTGTATTCACATGACTACATGAGCTTAAAATTATCTGGTTATGAGCTTAAAATTATCTAGTTTTAATGAAAACACTCCCGAATTAAGTGTACATCACACCCACAATGTCATGTCAAAACGAGATATTTAATAGATAGGATTTGACAAGTTGGGATACTCAATAAATCAATTTCAAAGATCAGGGATCCATATGACTAAAATGAACCATTTCTACGCTTTAAGTGGTTAAAAATGGGCCAACATCACATGTAGTGAGCTGTTTTTTCACCTTACGGAGATTTGGACTGCCTACGTACCAGATGTCAAGCAAAGGCGGTCAATAACGACGGTCAAACACGTGAACAAGTTTGCTACCATGCAATTTTTTTTTTCTTTCGCGTTTGGTTCGGCTCGTCCCAATGGGTCGAGGTCCAAGGGTCAGACTTCTAGCATCGCTAGCGCAACGGGCCTACGTCCAAACCGGGGGTATAAGTTAAGTGGAATTACGGTAGCCCCCTCTCAACGACGTTGCGGGGAATCGAACCCTGCACCTTGTGCAGAGACCGTCCTACCAAGCGTAACTCCACGCCACTACGTCGACACACCGTTGGTACCATGCAAAAAGTCTTGAGGGCGCGATGTTGTTGGGATAACATCTACTTTAACACTTACAAGTTACACCGATTCAAAATAATAGTTACACCGATTCAAAATAATAGAATAACCTTTATTAAAAAAAATCTTCTGTATATTTATCTATTTGAACATTTCACGTATATTAAAAAAATTGTATTTCCTATATTGCTCCTACTAATATAGAGTCATTATTAGTTTGTAGAAATATAAAGCGTGTAATAATTACGATATAGTTAATTATTGGGTTATAAATGGAAATAGATGGAAAAAAATATCAAATTAATAAATATTATTAAATAATAAAATGTGGTGTTTTGAACAAGTGTTTTGAAACGGAGAAAATATTGATTTACAGTATAGTTAAAATGAACAACCTTGTCACACATTTACGATCATACGAGGATATAGATCATATTCAGGAATCATATTTCTAGTCTACTTTATTAATACAACTTTTGTCTAATATTATACGTAGAGAAAAATGACCAGGTTAATTATAAGATTAGACATATAAACTACTCCCTCTATTCTCTTAAGATTGTCCAAAAGCAAAATGGGTACTGTTATTTATGCATTGATTAGATGGAGAATGAGTGTGTGAATTTGGTGGCCCACAAACACTTTCATGGGAGGTGCTACTCTAATCAAACATTGATCGTCAAGGCAAATTCATCCCAAATTCCACATAACACACATCAAAATGTTGCAAAAAAAAAATCATTCCAACTTTATGTTTTGAGTTTTGGGAAAAAATAATTTCTTGTTGCCTCAAATTTCATTTTAATGGAGTTTAATGGTTGTTGGGGTGAATAATTTTGTGTAAGGAGAGAGAAATGAGGAAGAAAGAGAGTGTAAAAGTAGGTAAAAAGTGATAGGGTAAAGGGATAATATTATAAATTTGATGTGATATAAATGGAAAGTATGTAAAGGTGGACAATCTTAATGAAACGCCCGAAACGGAAAGGCGGACAATCTTTCGGAGACGGAGGGAGTAAAAGATTTGGGTTAAATCGACTACTTATATGTAGTTTCTTCTCTATAAGTAATAAAAATTTCCATGTGAGTCGAGAGATTTGACATATGGACTTTTATTGCTTGTCAAAGAGTTGTTGTATACTTGCACATGTGAATGTACGTACTCATATCTTGTATTTTCTTTCCCATTCGTGTCATAACTGAAAATCAACAAGTACACTTTGATTACGATACATCACTTGATCGAACAGATGTATCGCCCTATGGCTTTTATAAAATCATACTCCCTTCCCTCCGTCCCCGAAAGTTTGTCCGCCTTTCCTTTTTGGGCGTCCCGGAAAGTTTGTCCAACTCTACTTTATTTCCATTTATATCACTACATTTTTACAATCTTACCCTCATACAATCTCATATATTACCCTCATTATCCAACTTTCCTCTTAACTTTATCACTTTTTCCTATAAAATTACAAAATTACCCCCAATCAATCCTATAAATTACTCATTTTTATACCCTTTCCATCAATTTTAACAAATTTTCCCCATAATTCATCAAACTTTTCCACTTTTTATTAATCCGCGTGCAAATACGCTTTATGGACAAACTTTCCGGGACGGAGGGAGTACATGATGATTTTATTCATTAAATATAACGTGTAAAAAAACTACATGTTTTAATTTGGGTATATCAAGTTTGTGCTTTGCACACATAAATAAAATTAAATATAAATGTATTTTATTGACTATGAAATATAAGTACGTGATTTAAATAATAACATATTCTTAATCAATCATTTAACAATTAAAAACTTCTAATATTCGATGAAACCAAATTACTATGTTAAAACTTTTATTATAAATTTCACATTAATATTGTATTTATTATATATCCAAAAATAAATTTTAAAAGTACAAATCGGGCATGACACGATGCGACGAGTACAACTAATAGATTTTTAAAACTGCTCCATTTTTGGTATTGAGATCAAACTTTTATATTTGAATTAGGTTTTAATTTGTAGATCTTACTCTCTTAATTGGTTTTTATATATTTGATGTTTTAACCTATTGTAATTGTTATACTCCGTAACATATATGATGCTCTACGATTTTATGTACATATTATTAATCAACATAATTTAAAAAAGAATTGATTTATTTTTGGATAAAATAAAAAAGAATTTATTTATAGTTTTAACAATTACAATAATTTAATAAGGGTGATCAAGTAATTTTGTAGGTTTTCTTAATTTTAGATTAAAATGCTAAAACATCTCAAGTATTTTTAAATGCATGTAGGGATAATTAAACTTCGATGTGAATTATTGTATTCTTTCCTTTTCGAGCTAGGGTTCAATTGTTGTCTACTTGCAAAATTAGAAATCAACAAGTAAGCTTACGACACGTAATAACTATCGGATTTTATTAGTTGAACTCTATACATAATCACTTGAGTACGTATCTATTGCCCTATCGCTCGAAGGAGGTAGGTGAAGATTTGACAAAATCATAATTTAGAACCATAATTTCCTTGTCAAGGACTTAAGCACAAAGCTGATGTCCGATATTTGTTTAGACAGTGAAATATATGGAGAAAGAGACAAATCGGAGATGGCGTACAATATCACCCGACTTAAAATAATATATTAGTTGCTTAAAGTTATTAGGGAAACATGTATCATTTATTAAAAAAAAGTATTTGCATAATATTTGTTTCCTATATATTGCCAATTGATTGTGAACTTTTCTTTGGCACGACCCTAGCTAATCGACTTTGATGTTGTCTTAAAGTTATTTTCTGTTTGAGTCTTATTCTATTTTTTTTTTAATGATATGTCAATGTTTAGAATAATTATAATTCTTGGTGATTTTAAGCATCCAAAACGCATGAGAGTGATCTTTAGCAATGTTCGGCTAAAATAGATAGGGACACCAATACAACATCATTAGAGAGTTACTTGAAGCTCGTAACCCTTGACTACATACATGAAAGTGTTTTTTTTTGAAAAATGAGATACTAGATCATTATAAGGCCAACATTAGGCTTCTTCAATATTACAAAGTTAGCTATAATCATCTCTACGGATTAATACTAGATATACGAAAGTTGAGCCCTTTTCTTTGTTATAAAATGATGTAAGAGATATTTTCTCCGTTCGGCTGGGCATGTAGCGGAGAGCGAACAAAGAAAAACGTTAGCGGAATCCAGTCCCTTTAAGGATATAAGGGTGCTATTTTTTAGAGAATTCCATCTCAACTAGCAAAACACGCTACCCATGTTTTTCTTTTCTTCGTTAGGTTTTTCCAAACATTTGTTCTCTTTTGATGGTTGGATTGGATATGTTATGTACGTATAAGTTGCTTCCATTTGTTAAAAAGTTTAAATCAATAGGTATACTCATGTCAATTGTCATTGTTCATCAATTATCATACTGAAGTTCATTTTTTTAACTTTTATTTTACCAAAGCAAAAACAATTCACTTTTTTCTCTTTCTCTTTCCTTACATGTAGGTACGAGTTGCGACTGTCAATTGATCATTAATAAATGATATAAAAAAATCCATAAAAGGAATACAATTTTGTATTAATAAAGAAAAAGAAATCAACTTTGACCAAAAAAAAAACAATTAGAAATCAACTCATGGGCTAGAAAATTCAAAGGATCATGACATATACATAAATTCCAAATCTATTTGATTGATGATTTCAACAGTTTTTTTTATGATTACAAAAACATTTCTTAAACTTGTTTAGATAATTTATCAAACTGATGTCATGGTTTCCGTCCAACTACAAAAGCCTAATGCATACATGCAATATAAAATGTGCTAATCTTAATTCTGAAACGTGCAACAAGGGTTCATTCCATTTGCAGGTATATATGTACTCTTCGAGTAATTGCAATTAGGTTTTGTTTATGCAGATTTTGGATTAATTACAAGTTAAACTCACACGTGTGCATTGTGTAATTATATCATGCCAGTTGACCGTAATTATTGGGTTAGCTCGAGTTGAATTGATAACTATCTTGTGTAATTTGATTTGTTCGGGTCTCAAAAGTGTTATACTCCTGTGGTGGATAGCTTTGAGGAGATTTGTGTTTATCATAGTCATAGAGAGAGCAATGAAGTAGCGGATTTCTTGCCGGTTAGAAATGCCGACCCAAGCTTGCTTCTAATGGGTGTGACGACAATTCGTGAGATGCCACTTTGGAAAAGCTATATGAGGACGACTCTTAACGGCAGGAAGGTCGAATCATAAAACTTAGAGATTTCACGAGGATCATCTGTATGGATGGTCCTTATGAAATCTTCTTGTTAGACATAAACTTTAACCGACATAAACACTTTGATTGGAAGTAATGGAAGGGTAAAAGGCCGTAAACACAAGGAAAATACATCTAGGTCATTTCGGTAATACAATTTATTTACATATTTTGTCTTTGGTTTGAAGTAGTCGATTATGCCATCATTACACAGGCTTCTACAACGGCCAAAAAAGTTTGTCGTGTGGAAGAAGGTTTCATGAGCCATGGGCAAACCGTGGGGTTGTTACTTGTTAGTATCATCGTCCATGTGTACGTCTGTGCACATTGTGCGTAGTTTATTGATTAAGTCTGATGGACCGAGAATTTGAAGGTGGTGTAAGTAAGTCGATCCAAAACTATGTGATTATGAATGTAGTAATTTCTTGTGTTATATAATAGACAATTTTAATTATTATTTGCAATGTGGAGTATAAACTCATACAATTCCGTCCGAGGGGAAAAAAAACTCATATAGTTTCATTCTAAAATCATGCACCAAACCGGTTCGTAGAAGTAGGGTTTTTTCTTCTAATGAGAGACATTAGTAAATGAAACCCAAAAAATATGAATCGGGTCATACTCTCTAGAGCTAATCTGGGTTCTACACCAACTTGATCGGTTTAGAAAAATATCCTCCTCTTCTCAAGTTTTTTTATAATTGCATTTTGTTGTGTGTTCTAAGACTTCTTCGAGACAATTTTGCATTAATTTTCACTAGTTGGGAAGTGAACCACCACAAATTCTAAAATACAAGCTAATCATTGCTAAGAGCCAAATTATGCCCTCATTCGTTAAACTTGCTAAATGCAAGTCAACCACAGGACTCGACAAGATAGGGCTGTTGCAATCAGCTTAGCTATCAATCAAGCCTCTTTCTTTTTTTCCCTTCCTTTTTTATCCGCGTTTTGGACCATTGTTGTTCATGTCATGAACCTTCAATGAAACTTACATGAAGAAAATCAAGGCCTTCCATTTATAAAGTTCTTTGTATACTAGCAATATTCCAGAAGTATAATACTCTATGCTACAAAGGCAAACAAATGAAGCCAGAAAGTCCTTTGAGTGGGCCCACAGCCGTTCCAGTCTTCTAGAGGGCCCCACTCTCATCTTAATCATCAACTAATCCCAATTATATATACATCTGATGAACCCTCTAAAAATCATGATCATCAACAACAACAAGAATCCTTCTAGAGTTGCAACCTCTACCACCTACTTGCCCAAAACCATTGACAAAAAAAAACCCTAAAAACCCTAAAGTAAACAACCCAAAGAAAAGTTCTTTTTTTGGGTTTTTCATTGCCTTGTTTTTCCAGTTTCTCCGCAAAATCCTAAAGCCCATTTCCACCACTTCATTGCTCCTCTCCCCAATTTAAAAGGGTAGAGACAGAATCCCATATTCTAGAACTACCCATCATTCAAGCTCTCAACTTTCTTTCAAAATCCCCCTTTTTCTAGGGTTTTGGAAAGATGGGTTTTTGGCAAATCGGAAGCTGTTTCAACTCCAAGACGAAACAGCCCAAGAAGACAGCAAACAAGCCACAAAACTACTCCCCACAGAGGATTTCGCTGACAGATGTGAGCTACCCAGATGGGTCCGAGATGTCAATGAACGATCTCTCGAACTCACTCGTTGGATCCAATCTGTTTGTGTTCACCCACGACGAGCTGAGGGTGATGACCAACAACTTCACCCTCTCGAACTATTTGGGGGAGGGCGGGTTCGGAGCGGTCTATAAAGGGTTCATTGATGACCAGCTTAAACCCGGTTTGGATGCCCAGCTTGTGGCTGTCAAGATGCTTGATTTGGAGGGGACTCAGGGTCACAAGGAGTGGTTGGTGAGTTTTTATGGTTTTTTTGAGTTGTTTTCTGGTTTGTGGATTGTGAGATTTTGATGGGTTTGTTGTTGTTGTTGTTGTAGGCTGAGGTGATATTTCTTGGGCAATTGAGACACCGCCATTTGGTGAAATTGATTGGGTATTGCTGTGAGAATGATCACAGATCACTTGTTTATGAGTACATGGAAAGGGGCAATCTGGACGCTCAATTGTTCAGGAGTAAGTGCTGCTCATTTATTGCTCTCTAGTTTTGCCTTTTGTCTTGCTCCTAGAATTGTCTGTTTGTACTAGGCCAATTTATTGAAACAATCACCAGTTCATGACAAATTTGTCTGTATATAGTTCATCCTTTTAATAGCTTTTCAGTGTTGACAGATTGAGTTTTGTTGGTCTGTTAAATGCAATTGTGTCTGTATTGGATAGTTTATAGTTCCATACAAAAGATGGTATAAGTCTGATTGCTGTTACAGAAAGGTTTAACAATGGCTGACTTTGTGTTAATCTCAGGGGCCTCTGCTCCATTGCCATGGCTGACAAGGATGAAAATAGCTGTGGAAGCTGCCAAGGGACTGGATTTCCTCCATGAAGAACAAAAGCCTGTTATATTTCGGGATTTCAAGGCGGCTAACATTCTTCTAAGTCCTGTAAGCTATAATACTCTGAATCCTCTTGCATATGACAAGTTTTATGCTCATAGTTTGATGTTGTTTTTACTGAACTTGCATCTTGATATTACTCTTCTGCAGGATTACACTGCAAAGCTGTCGGATTTCGGCTTTGCGAGAGACGGGCCAGGTGATGACAAGACTCACATTTCGACCCAGAACATCCTAGGCACCAAAGGCTATGTGGCCCCAGAGTATATCATGACAGGTATCATATCATTTGTTTAACGTAATGTCGTAATCTTGGTCATAAAACTTAATGCACATCAAAACATTTCAATATCCCATAATGCATAAGCTCTTTATACTGCATTAACCTGATCAGACTTGTTCATTTCTGACAAAATTCGTTGTTAATTCACGGCATTGTTTGATAGGTCACTTGACAACTATGAGCGACGTGTACAGCTACGGGGTAATGCTCTTGGAGCTCCTTACAGGAAGAAGATGCATGGACAAATCACGCCCAAGAAAGGAACAAAGCTTAGTAGATTGGGCGAGGCCCCGTTTGAAGGACTCTCAAAAGCTAGACCTTATAATGGACCCTCGGCTTGAAGGGCAATACTCTGCAGAGGGAGCCAAGATTGCTGCTTTATTGGCTTACCAATGCCTTAGCCAGCAGGCCAAGACCAGACCCACTATGAGCAATGTCATCAAGACGTTGACCCCGGTCTTGGATATGAAGGGAGATATTTCAGCGCCTTTTGTTTATATTGCTCCGGGCGAAAGTAACAGGGAGATGGATGATCAGAAGAGGAATGTTGTGAAGGTTGAAGTTGTGGAAACGGAGAAGAAGGAGAAGACGAAGACGAAGGGACATAGAGTCCTTAGGAAGGATAGGAGCCGGTTGAGGCTCGTGGGTCCGCGTGTGGTTCACTCAGATAGTGAGTTGTATAGACACCCTAATAAAAATGGCTTGGATAAGCTTGAATTCTAGCAGAAAGCCATTGGAAGAGGCTGAAAATACAGATAATGTCTCAGTACTACACAGTTTACAGTCAGTGTGAAACTCAAAACACTGCTTTTGTAACTAGCTTTATAATTTTTGTTGTTGTCTTTCAATATAGGTGTTTCTTGTGTAAAGGAAGATTTTTCTGTATTTCTTGAGTCAATTATATATAGAAGCAATATAAGGTTGGATACAAGTGATCTATGAGTATACAATTTACCTTATATGCAGCCTATCTTGTCAATTTTTCTTTTGTATCATGAGATGTTATAAGGTGATTTTGTATGTGAAGTTACTGTGTAAATCATCAATAACACATGGATTTTCTCATAATTTATATATTAGTGATGGTGTATGAAGGCATAAGGTCAACAATTTTGACTTTTTTTTGGATGTTTGATACCAGTGGCATAAGGTCAGTTAATGAAGGGTAGAAAAATCATTGACATTAAAGAAATAAAATGGACTTCTGCCCAAATAAATAAATAAAATAAAATGGAAGTTGCTTCACAAGGTAATTAAACATTACTTTATTAAGGTAAGGATATTTTTCAAAGAAAGTGGTGGAAACTAAGAAGAAAAAATGAAGCAAGTATACCCTTGTTTTCAAATTAGTTCAGCTTCCATTTGCAATAAACAACGCTTAAATTTGGTTTGGTTATAGCATTGACATTTGACAGGAGTAACAAAGTGTCATTGTGTGTGTATCACGTAAGAGACTTGTTGTCCAATTTCATCTATTCATACATTGCAGAAAATCACCTAAGTTTTGGCCACTTGTACAAAATCATCCTTCTTCATTGAGAGCGTTTCATTTGATAGAAAATTGAATTTCTCACATGTTAAGAATATAAGCCTCTCACATTCAAGGATCAAGAATGGTGGACTAAAAGTCACACATACATACGTAAATGATTTTTTTACTTCTTTTTCTGCTTTCAAACGTTGATCCATTTGATGATGTAAAATTAACATCTTGTGATGTTCATTTTACATCACACTAAAAAAGTCTATTTTTTTTATAAAATTTAATTCCTCAGTATTATACTTTTCCATCAAAACTACTTTTGACTCTCGAATTAAATTTTATTTTTTACGAGGCCTTGCTACACTTGTTTTCAAAAAGTAGTTTTTGTTAGAAAGTATACTTATTTTGTCTTGGAATATGTGCAACCTAGTTGTATTTTGCTAATTTCTAAGCCAAAAAAGTATACTTTTGTCTAAAAAAGTACTTTTTAGTTTTTACAGTGTCTGGGCCGAACGCGAACCTGTCGTTTGTCTAGTGGGCCTGTCTTTAAAAGGCCCAAGTTCATTCAACCGATTTTATTTTTGTTTTTCCGTTTTTGAGGAAAGTTCATTCAACTGATAAACAACAACCCTAGGATCAGGATTCAGGAAGGAACAGATCGAGAGGGATTCAGGACGGAACGACCGATCGAGAGAAAGAATCCTTCACCGGCATCAACAGATCTTCACCACCTCGTCAGAATCTACCAATTCGTCTCCAAAATTGATCGGTTTGAACTCTTTCCTTCTCAATTGAATTTCATATCAAATGTGGCTCTTGTTTCGTAAGATCCGGAGTTTTACTAGCAGAGAAAGATCCGAATTTTGTATTGGGATCTGATTGTTCCCTTGCTCTTCTTGTTTTCGTCAGTGTTGATTGCTGAAATCGAGCCAATTGAGGATGGTTAAGTTGACAATGATTGCTCGTGTTACTGACGGTCTTCCCCTAGCAGAGGGGCTCGATGACAATCGAGATGTGCCTAATGCCGAATTCTACAAGCAGCAGATCAAATCCTTGTTTAAGAATCTTTCTCAAGGCCATAATGAGGCATCTAGGATGTCAATTGAGAGTGGTCCTTTTGTGTTCCAGTATCCTTTTGCTATCTTTAGCTCACCTGTTGAGGATTGTTAGTTTCTATGTTTTTGTGCAATGTAATTGCAGTTGCCTAATTTGCATTTTGTTGATGTTTCCTTAACGGGAGTTCTTAGCTATATCATTGAAGGGAGAGTTTGTTACTTGACAATGTGCGATCGTGCGTATCCGAAGAAGCTGGCATTTCAATACCTGGAAGACCTGAAAAATGAATTTGAGAGTGTTAATGGCAGTCAGATCGAGACTGCTGCAAGGCCGTACGCCTTTATTAAGTTTGGTAGGCCTCGTGTTTGTTCGAGTTGTTTGTCACTTGATTCAAATCTAGTATAGATTCTGTACTTCTCTGTCATGTTTTTCGTATTGGCTTATAGGTTAGTGTTTGGAATTTATGACAGATGCGTTCATACAAAAGACAAAGAAACTATATCAGGATACCCAAACTCAAAGGAACATTTCCAAACTGAATGATGAGCTCTATGAGGTTCACCAGATTATGACACGTAATGTTCAAGAGGTTCTTGGTGTCGGTGAAAAGCTGGATCGTAAGTCACTCTTCTGTCTTCTTGCACTACGCTGTATCATGTGACTTAGTTTATTTTGTGTGGTGAGAATGTGGCATCTTTGCATTTGATCATGAAGGTTCATAATTAATACATTTTGTTAGTTAAGAGTTTTAGAGAACAATTGAAGGAAAAAGGCTTTTTTTATGGAAATAAAAAAAGAACATGAAAGGATGGAAAGTAACTCTTAGATCTAAATCCATGGTGGATATGGAAGTTATCTGTTCATTTGCTAGAGAACATCAGAATACGGTCATCTAGAAAACACTACTCAGTAATTGTATAGAAGTCATCAAATTTTTGATCAGGGATAAATGCAAGTAAGGCATTACATCCAGGCCATACATTTCACAATCTAAATCTGGTTATTGTATTTTATTGGGTGTCACTGATCTATGGCCTAACCAACCACCTCTTAAGACTGTTGCTTGCTTGAGCAAAAGGATTGAACCTCATATTAGACCCAAATTGACTTACATCCTGAATCTTATTTTTCTTCACAACTTTCTATCTAATTATTGTATGTATGATGCATCCCATCTGTGTGCAGGAAATTGACATGCTGGAACTCTACAATAACATGTTGTTTATTGCATATGTTGTTCTTAAACAAAATACAAACTCAAGATACACCTATTGTTTCTATTTTTTGTGTTGCATCACTGTGGTTGATTGCAAGCCTATTTGATAATATATTACTCTGTTTAACTTCCTATGATAACAATGCATTGTTTTTGCTTAGAGTGTGGGTTATCCAGGTTTTTAGCTAAGTTTCAAATATTGATCTTGCAGAGGTCAGCCAAATGTCCAGCCGATTGACATCAGAATCTCGTGTCTATGCTGACAAAGCACGAGACCTTAACCGACAGGTCAGTCCAACTCAATCACCATCCTTAGCCTTCTTTCTGACGTTTTCACTCTATTTGATGCCATATAATTACTTGGGAACTGCTTCCTGAAGAGAAGCATATTGAGAAAACTGGAAGTTGAACACTTTTTAGAGACACTTAGGCTTCATTTAGGCAAGCTGAAAAGCCTCGGCATCTTCAGCAGCTTAATTTCCAGTTCAAATATTTTACAGGAAAAAGAAGCTCCCAAATAAGCTTTTGTGCCAGACATAGCCCATTTCTTAATTGCAATCTTCTAAGTTGTAACACATATCTAATTTCACAATTTTCTAGGCCCTGATCAAGAAGTGGGCACCAGTAGCTATCGTGATCGGGGTTGTGATCCTGCTCTTCTGGGTCAGGAAGAAGATCTGGTGATTTGACGCCCGAGACTTCACTTCTTCGTGTCTCTGTGTTTCATTTGTCTTGTGTAGCCAATAGAGTAAATGGACGTCATCACTGCCAAGAACCCGAACTTCTCGATTCGGGTTATTGGCAGGCCAAGTTTATCTTGAAATAGCAGCATATGAGGATGGCTTTTGTAGGAACTACTGTGGCGCTGCACAGGTTTGGCATTGTTGCCTAGGGTTCTTGTGACAAAGTCTATACAGGGGGAACTGAAACTCCTATCTTAAAAGCTTTTCCAATAGACCAAGTATTCTAATTGGATTCTTTACGTTCTGTAGTGTATGATTGTTTCATGATAATGTTATGTAAACTCTGAAACTAGTCTTCAGTTCAACTTATCAACACCACCTTCATTTCCTAGCCGAGTTGTGTTGTAACTTGGAATGCCAATTTTAGGGAAATTTCGAACCAGGAGTATATTTTTAGATTTTTTAAAATCTACATAAGCTATATGTAGTATGTTAAAGTCCACAACTTTGAGACTTCTCGATCGACTTTAAAGTCCCTTATATTTATTAGAAATTTTTTATTTTTTCAATAATGAATAGTACAGTTAAACCTCTATAAATTAATAGTTAACTCTATAAATTAATAGGTAGGAGAACGGTATATTTTATTATTGTATAAAGATATTAATTCATTGATAAATTAATATTTATTAATTTATAGAGATTTTAGTAATAGAAAATATTTCCAATTTAATAATATCAAGTATTGTTATTGAACCAAAAATAATATCAACTACAAAAACTACAAAAGCATAGCCAAAATATTACCATATTTATAAAAAATAAAACATGGACAATTTCCGACCAGATTTTGGATGATTGGTATTACGGTATGTTCCTCATATATTAATTATTAGTTTATGATTTTATTGGGACCTTATATTTGTATAGTGGTTTTTTGAAAATTTATTATCTTATTATCTTATCGACAATCATCAAATTTTACACTAACCCAAGTATGGACCGGAGAAAAATATTAATTTACCGTGTTATTAATTTATAAAGGTTCCACTATAGTATATATTACGTATTTCTTATATTCATGACCAATTTCCCCTCATGACCAATTTCCCCTTATTACATTTACAAAAAGTTGGATGGGAGCCTAACGACCAATTGGGCTCCAACATCCTTATTCAAAGTAAAACAACTCATAATAAATTAACTTTATTTTTCAAACTAAAACAACTCATAATTGTTACATTTTAGTTTTTTCGAAGAAGCGTATGTTTCAACTTTTGCAATAATGAAGTATCTCCATTTCTTACTTTACGCAAATACATGTTGGTATTAAAAAGTGCTACTTTTGGACATTTGAAATGCTGAAAATAGTTGCTCTATATGTAGTTTTTAATCTAGTTTTTGTAAGCCCTAATTTGCTAATCTAGATTCATCCCGAATAGTTTACAGGGTAGTCACACATTTAGAGTACTAATGATTGAATCCTGAATAAGAAGGGTTTTTGTAAATTGCATTGAGTTGTGCATTTGTTGCTTCTCGTAACAAATATTTTGGATTTCAGTTTATCCTTGCTTATATGTTTAGTAATGTGCTTAAAAAATGCGAATTGCAGTAATAAAATGTAAGGAGGTGAACAATGTTTGACTATCCTTGGAGATGGGAACACCAAATTTCATCTCTTGATTATTGACGTTAATCTTGCTACAATTGACGCATATGAATTATGTGCTCTCATTCGAAAGGAGAACGATATTCCCATCATTTGTAAGTTCCATATTTCTTTACTTTCACATTGTTAATGATGATGTTATTTATAGCCTAAAGTATTAATGTGTAACACAGTAATGTCGTCTACATACACCAATGTTGTAGAGACTGTACAGAAGGCCTTGAGCCATGGTGCTTGCGATTTTCTATTTAAACTGACGGACGTCGAAAATTTGAGAAAGATCGACTTGCATATGCTTCATAACCGCGCTTTAGAGAAAGACGTCGGTGTAAAGAAAGAATGGAGCTACGGCGAGGGAGAACAAGAAGAAAGTGCTCCTACGAACCACGAACAAGATGTAAATACCCGCCTTTCAATCAAGAAAAGGAAAGGGGACTCGATCCACGGTCGGGTAAAAGGGTGCGAGTCGTTTGGCAAAACAAGGTTTCTAGGGAGGTGAAGATTTTTAAAAAGGTTTTTTCTCAATGTGTCTTAATATTTGTACGTTGTTGGTTAAATTGGAGAAATAACCTCCTATGAAGTATATATGTATGGTTCAACTTTGTATTTCTTTAATTTTTAATTTTGTTTTAGTGAATAACTAGCATAATTATAAGAAAATGACATATAAGTAAATTGAGTATAACGGTGGCATGTAGCCCAAAAGTGTCTTTCCTTAAGTATAGATTCAGAGATTTTGGAAAAACTTTTCTTTATTTTCGTATTTGGGTAAACAAATTTGAGAACTAAGGTAAGTAACTAATCTACTATCACAACTGTATACTAAGAAGAGGTTAAAAATAATAATTATCACGACACACGTTAAAACTCCGCGTTGAACCACACCACTCAATTTTATTAATATAATTTAATTGTTTAGATTTGATTGTAGATCCACATGTATGTAACATGTGAAAGAATATGTATCATTGAAATTATATCTATAAGATTTTATTAAAGATATAATTAATTAATTTTATTATATACTAAACTTGAGATTAAAATAATAATATAGAACAACATATGTTTTCATTCAGCTAGTTGTATTGGACTTGAAAACTCATACTTAAAGTTAAGTACTAGCAAATGACCTACACCTAGTCCGATGGTGCTTTTTATTTTTGTTATCTTATATATGAATTCACTATAATAATTACAAACATTATCATATGTCTATTTTAAAAAAATGGCACATATCTTTTAGATTATAAAATAACATAATTCTCGTATATCACCAAATATTTATATATAAAACATTGTGCTTATATATATATACATACATAAACATATATATCGAGGAAAATGCAATAAGATGAGATGATTATTGAATTTACTAAAAAATCGATAAAAACCTTTTGAAATTTAAATTAAATTACATAAATTAACTTATATAAGTAAATCAATAATTTAAAATATTAATTTGGATTAGTGTATTATTATATTTTAAAATATAGATAATATTTAATAAGATAAAAAATAAAACCAAATTATCTTTTATATATGTTATTATGTTGTAAAAAACTAATTAAAGAAGAAGTATATCAATATTTAATAAAAATATTAACAAGTCATTATCTTAATAAGAAATCTATATTTTATCTAAAACATAATCAATATGTAATGTTACAAATATATTTAGGGTAAATATATCTAATTAATCTTTTTATTTATATTATTATTGGAGGGTCAAGAAGATGAAGTCATTGCGAAGATGAGCCTGGGAGTGAAGTGCGTCTAGGAGATGAAGTCATTGCGAAGAAGAGCAACTTCAAGTATCTGGGATCAGTTATGCAAACGACGGGTGTATTGATGAGGATGTTATGTCACGGATTCAAAGAGGTTGGCAGAAGTGGAGAGCAACTTCAGGGGTTAGGTCGCTCAAGCTCAAGGGGAGTTATATAGAACGGTAGTTAGGCCTGCGATTCTCTATGGTGCAGAGTGTGGGCCGACGACGAAAGTCTAGGAACAGAAGCTCGCGGTAGCGGAAATGAGAATGCTTTTATAAAAACAATTTGCCTTTTTTAACATAATTTAATGGTAGTGGACGGAAGTACATTAAAGGGTACGGGACAAACTAGGATAGAAACTCGGGGGTAGATTCCGAAATAAGTTTTTTTTCGAGGTCACCATCCGGAAAAGCACAAAACTCTGGAGCACCATCCGGAATTTATATTGTAAATAACCTTCAAACCCCTAAGTTGTTTGTAAAAAGACCTTTTTATTAAAAAGTAGTTTGTTAAATTAGTTAAAAAAAAAAATGTAACCATTAAGAAAGATATGAATTGGAGGTGAATTTAAATATTATTTAATTTATAGTATTATATTATATTCGTTTGGATATGAACAAATTTGAATTTTAAATAGTAAGACAATATGTTTTCATAATTAATCATATAAATCTAATTTTAAAAAACAAATACATATTATAAACTTTAACATATTGTTTTTGTTATGGGTTATAAGATCGATCCATATATTCACAAGTATTATATTTTCCTTATGGCAAAATATAAAATTTATTCGGATTTGTTAAGCATTAATTCGATCATTCAAAAAATAATGATTTTTTTTAACAAATTTAATCTAAAGAACTTTATTAAAAATGAAACATATTTTAATAGATTTTAAATCCACTTACTTCCCTACCAATACCATACTTGTAGGAATTGGGTGAGTCACGTACGATAGGTTTTCAATTTTAAAATTGTTAAGTAAATATTTATGCTATTATATATTAATGTTGTAATATATTATTCATATAAAAATCCGTACCTGGTACCGATATTCAACTGGTTTTAATAAAATATAAATGCCTAGTTATGTAGAAACTACAGTAATGTAAATTTAAAATGTTTTGGTCGAAAATGTAAACTTAAAATTGAACCAACCAAAATTATATTCTTTATTAGAAAATTGTTAAAATCTAGTGTATTCCCTAGATGCTGCAAATTTAAATCCGAGCAATTTTCATGTTTGTAGTCTTAACCTGCATCGTTTCTAAGCTATGAATAACTTTTTTAAGAAAAAGAAGACAATAAATAATTCAACTATACATACAGCTAATACAAGTAATTAATTAATTACTTGTATTAGCTGTATGTATAGTTGAATTCAGCGAATGTATACTATTAGGTCTTCTTTGTATTGTAATTTATTCCATTGACCTTCAGGTTCACTTGTAATTAGTTATTTATTAGAGTGGAAGTAAGTATATTATTAGACTACACAATAACTTATCAAGACATTAGGTTCCTTTTTAACTTCTTCTCACCTCCCTGGTGTTGGGGGTAGCTCAACCAGTTGACCATAAACATTGTTCATATGTGAGGATGAAGTTATAGTTCTTATCACTAATGCTTAGAATGCTCATGTTCTGTGGTTTTAAGTTGGTCTATGCTATTTTTTTTTTTTTTTCTGAAGTTGGTCTTTACTACTCTTTTTCCATGTATTTAAGCCTATTAGCTCAAACGGTAGAGCAGTGTGTTTAAGCACTTGGATGTGGGTTCGAGTCCCACATAGGCTATTCTAATCGTATGCATGTTGATCTTGATTTATAAAGGTAAGTCCAGACTGGTTCGGATTAACCTTCTCTTGTAATTTAGGGAACGTACATTGACCTCAAAGTGTCAGATGAAAAATCAAAGAAGGGTTCATACACCAGGCCACAACCAAAAAGACTTATGCATAGATAACCTTGTGGGTTTAAGCTTGCCTTTTGAAATTTACTATTGTCAAATAAAATATCAAACATATCCTTTACTGTTGTATGGCCAGATAAAGCAACAACCAAGTAGGGAATTTTTAGCATGCCAAACATGCTTTGCCAATACACAATATGGAACTAACTAGTGACTTGAAGGGAATTTAGTTACTTCTTGAAACATTTTTTTGTAGATTAATAACCTTTACAACTGGATCATGAAGACAACATATACAAGGACCATTGTATTCAATTTGTCTTTGAAATTTTCAGCCTTTCCTTGGTTTACAATAATGTAGCAACCTATGAAGCATCAGACGGAGGGGCAGAAGGTTGTTGCAAGAAAACATAGTCAGGAGTACAAGGCGACCCTTCAAAGGCCTATGCTTTAAAGATTCTTCACAATTTTCCACTACCTTTTCAATATGAAACCTTCAATGAACCCACATCTACTGATGTTATTCTGGTTCTAGTTAATGTTGAGCTGGTAATTCCCTCTAGGCAATCTTTCATTGCACTGTAAGTTAACATAATCAAAAGGCAATCAGTTATATTAATACGTTATTTGAACTACCATTTGCAATTTTATTATAGAAAACAAATCTTTTTATTAGTCTACGCGGGACTCGAACCCACATCTTGTGCATCAAGCACATGCTCTACCATTTGAACTAATAGACTTTAAAACAGGTTTGCCTTCAAAGGTATAGCTTCCTGTCCATCAAAGGTAAAAACATGCACACCCCATTTAATATTACCAAGATTAGAATAGTATCTCCAACTACAGCACTGATTTTGTACATGAGCTTAATTTATTTGTTCTTTCAATCCTATCCCTCAAGATATTATGTTGTAACACCTTTCCTAATTATCAACAATATGCAAAAGTGAAACAAGGAGGGGGAGGGACTGAATTAATGACAAATGTGGTACTGCATCCTTGAAATCATTCTTTAGAGTTTATTTCTTGATGTCAGACTCCATTATAGGACCAATGCAACCATTTGAAAATGCTTCAGACATTGATAGTTCTTTTGTAAGTTGGCATGTGAATGTAAATTGTATGGACATTAGAGAGATGCTCATTTCTTGAAATCCTCACTGGTCAAGGGGCTCATATATATTGCTAAGAATAAGCTTGCAAATTGCTTATACACTAGGAACAAAGTCCTTGTACTTTTTCCTGCATATTATGGTGGAACATAATCTTTGAATTTGTGTTCTAAATGCCATCTTCACTAGGATTGATAACACGTATTGTAGAGGTGATATTTTCAAATGAAAATGCTAAAAGATGAGTTCAGAGTCAATTGTTACAAACTAAATCACTGGATTTTGAATTTGATTGCTACAACCATACAATTGATCGAAGTCTAAAAATTTAAATCTAAACCCATCGAATTTATTCAAACCCTAGAAGTTCAACCCTTGAAATTTATGAAATTGACAATTGGCATGATAATATTTGTACCTCATTAAGCTATATCGAGCGCCCCCGGTCTTCCAAGCCACCTTCTTTGCCGTTGTCGTCCAGACCACCGTCAAAGGAGTACTCATCGTCTCAAGCTATAGCTGAAGCTAATCCGCAAGAACTAGAAACTCATCAGCTTTCGGACACCGTCGAACACCACCATGAAGCCAACAATTTCGGCGTTCGACACCAATTCGAACTAGAAGAGAAGCGTCGAACACCATCAATGACAAGAACGGGCAAATTTGCAACTGAAGGCCTTATCCCCAACTTGACGTCTTTTTACCTAAAGGTAATGGTTGGTCACGTCGCGAAATTATTTAAAAGGCCAGGGGTTTCAGACGAAATAAGAAAGATAGCTGGGTACCAAACGAATTTGCCTTAATGTCAAGGGTACCGGGCGAAATTTCTGTAAACTAATCAATGATAGGCTCAATCATTAGTAACACGCGTACGGTAACAGCTGAATTTATCTTATGGAACTACGGAGTAATAAATTACATCTTTCAAAATTCAAACAATACATTACCCCTCTAAGTTTCTAGGTAAAATTAGTTAGTTACATTTTTCTTATCAAACGGAATAATCTCATCTCCTATATTCACGCTAGGTTGTTTGCTATACGGTGGGTAACTTTGAGTTCAATTGCGCGCATTCGTACATGTACGAGCTTTGTGCTCTTTCTTCCTCTCCATCCCCAAACCTTCGTGAGCTCTTTGAACTCATCAATGGCAGATGCCGAGTCGTCCCATGACTTAGCTAACTCTCCATTGAACGTTCTGGCCGTCGACGCCGACGAAGATTCCTTGCTTAGCCTTGAAAAGGTGCTTGAAGATTGCAACCATAAGGGTACGTAGCACCAGCCCTTTCCTCAATGTACTATATGCATATTTACGATGAGTTGTTATGGGTTGAATTGGGTTTTATGAACCCTAATTTGAAGTCTTCTAGACCAGGGTTTTTATGAACCCTAATTTATGTAGGTTGGGTTTTCTAGCAAAAAAGGTTTGCGTGTAATTCTCTGTATCTAGTTTTTTTTTTTTTTTGGGTGTGAGGAGATTCGATTTCAAGATTCGAAATGCTGAAAATAGTTGCTAATAGTTGCTATATATGTAGTTTTTAATCTAGTTTTTGTAAGCCCTAATTTGCATGTTAATCTAGGTTCATGCCGTTCTAGGGAATTAGACATGGACGAAATAAGGAAGGTTGTGTCAAGCTGACTGCTCAAGGTTTAGTTCTATAATTGGCTAAATAAATACTACTCCGTATTAATCTGACTGATTCTTACGTAAGCTGGCTATCAGCTGAAGAAACTGCTAGAGTTGAAGATTCATGTGGACCATTAGTCCAAAGGACCATTAGTTTACAGGGTAATCATTCATCATTAGTTTACAGGGTAATCATTCATTTAGAGTACTAATGGGTACTAATGGGTTTTTGTAAACTGCTCTAAGTTCTGGATTTGTTGAGACTCATTGCTTCTTGTAACAAATATTTTGGATTTCAGTTTATCCTTGCTTAATTGTAATGGCTTAAAAATCGCGAATTGCAGTAACAAAATGTAGGGAGGCTGAACAATGTTTGACTATCCTTGAAGATCGGAAGACCAAATTTCATTTCGTCATTATTGACGTTAATCTTCCTACAATTGACGGATATGAATTATGCGCCCTCATTCGAAAGGAGAACGATATTCCCATCATATGTAAGTTCGATATTTATTTAATTACAAGTTCCTATATAATAATGATGTTATTTATAGTCTAATGTATTAATATGTAACACAGTGATGTCGTATACATACACCAATGTAGTAGAGACTATAGAGACTGTAAAGAAGGCATTGAGCCATGGTGCTTGTGATTTTCTACTTAAACCGGTGACGGTCGAAAATTTGAGAAAGATCGACTTGCATATGCTTCAGAACCGCGCCTTAGAGAAAGATGTTGGGGTAAGGAAAGAATGTAGCTGTGGAGAGGAAGAACAAGTGCAAAGTGATCCTACGAACGACGTACAAGATGTAAATACCCGCCTTTCAATTGAGAAAAGGAAAGGGGACTCGATCATTGCGCTCGATCCACGATCGGGTAAAAAGCAGCGAGTCATTTGGTCGGAGAAGTTGCATCAGAAGTTTGTGGAGGCCGTGGATTCGTATGGACTCGAAAGTAAGAACCTTCTCTTTCGTTATACTACCTTATAC
This sequence comes from Polygonum aviculare, assembly GCA_934048045.1. NCBI lineage: Eukaryota > Viridiplantae > Streptophyta > Magnoliopsida > Caryophyllales > Polygonaceae > Polygonum > Polygonum aviculare. Next base: position 2,887,914 of record OW204027.1, read on the forward strand.
ATATTTTTGTCTCTATTTACAACTTCTGGTCCACCATGCTACTTTGTAAGCAAGTTCCTTACTTTTATTTTATAGGAGGAAGTTTAAATCTTATAATGCTAATTAAATCTCCTCATTTGTGAACATATGCAGAGGCTGTTCCAAAAAAGATTTTAGAGATGATGAACATTGATGGTCTCACTCGAGAAAATGTTGCCAGCCACCTTCAGGTTAGTTAAGCAAATCTCTAAAGTCTCATTTATGCAATGCTTGTCATAATACACTTTCAAATTGTATAACACTAGTGTTTGTTTGGTTTCTGTTTAACGGTTTTACGTAGATCCTAAAAAGAGAAGATTTGAGCCCTAGAAGTTGGATAACACTTGAAAAATTAATTAGCTGGAAAACTGGCAGAGTCTAGCTCTTTCTTCAGTTCATCGGTTTTTAAAATGTACAAGTTCTTTCTTTAGGAACAGAATGTAGGTTTATGGAGAAATCATATTAGTCTTACAATAATATCATTTTGATTACAATTTCGGACGTTCTTGAAAGCCTAGTTTTACTTTCTATTATCTTATTGCCTATGTGTCATGTATTGTTTTTGCTTCTTATTAGGAACAGAATGTAGGATACAATTTGAACTTGTGTATGCTCTCTTGTTAGCCTTATTTGCAACCCTCTTACCTTACTTCCAACTTCTCTCTTGTTAGTCACGTTTAGCTGATTTTCTTTGAAAACCAGTTTGACACTGGAGACGGATTTGTTCCTTTGATTTAGGTTGAAATTCAATTTCTTGTTCTGATATTGAGGATTGTTGAGCATCGGTCCAGAGTGGGTTTACGGTATAGATGAATAATGCATGGAAATTACAAGAAAGGCTTGTGTTGTTTGTCTCTTCATTTAATTTTTTGAATGAGCTTGGAAATAGTAAAATGACAAGTATTAGAAAAATTCGGTTAATTTCTTTTTGGTTGAGGGCACTATCCGTGAGAGTAGAACTGTGTCTTCTGGGTGCTACCTTTTAGGCATCTAGTCAAGCGGTTACAATCCCGTTAATTCTAATATTGGTGTTTTTGTTTTCAACACGCAGAAGTTCCGCCAATCCCACAAAAGAATGCAAGAGAATTCACAACCAAAGCAAGAAAAACAACGACGACAACAACAACATAAAAAACATGAGCAATATCAATGCAAAACGAACGTCGCCATGCCCCATAATGAACCGAAACCCCACGACTTCAAGATCAAAGCGCAAGTACTCGAAGATCCGGCAACTCAACAACCGTCTCTAATGCAAGTACCGTCGTATCATCCTCACCATACGATACACGACACAACTTATGAGGCATTGGTGGGGTTGAGGACTAATCCATCTTATGAGACGACGATGATGGGTTTGAAGATGGATCCGACAACCGGGTACGTTTATTCAAGCAATGAGTTTTGCCAACAATGGATTCATGACCAAAGTTTGTGTCAACTATCAAATGAGACAAGTGGGTACTTACATGACCCAAGTGAGATGAGCCAATACCATACAAACTTTGCTTCAAATCCATTGTTGCCAAAGATAGAGCCAAGTTATCACCCATCACATAACCAAATAGAGGACAACTACAACTTTGGAAATTCAATTCATAATGCAAACATCATGGAACAACCCACCTTTATCCAAATTAGTCACCCTCAAACCATGTTAAACTCGGTTGGTTATGACGTTGTTGATATGCATGTTGATGACCTCCATCCAGGCGGATCGGTGGCCTCTCAAACTGATCAAGAGGTAATTCTTTTTTAAAAAAATAATTTGTTTTCATATACTTATCAAAATAAGTATTTGAAAATATGTTTTTGATGTCTCTTGTTTTTTTTTTCCATGTGTAATAGGATAATGCAAAAACTCAAGACTTGCACTTGAAGGAATTTTCCATGGAAGGATATCAACATTTAAACATTAATTGCAACGGATTGAAATGATGTTGTGTCAAATGGTGGGTATGACATATAACATTTGATGCTTTTATAAATGTTTTATGTCATAAGAGTATGACATTTAGTGTTAGTTGTTGTTATTAAGACTTAAATCATTGTATTAGCTAGTGGACTTGATCTTAATTAGGTGTTGTTTCATTGGTAATTAACTTCTCAACGATCTTGTGTTTGACATTTGGTTTATTGTTAGGCTATATATATACATATTAATTAATATAGGACCTCGTTATAAGAGGGTATGTAACATTTTGTCTAATCTCACGTAACAAAACTCATGCTTGTTGAATTTTGGGATAGTTTCGTTAAAGTAAATATAAACCATACACTCCCTCGAGGAGTCGGAGAGTGCCGCCTCTCCTTCAACCAAAAAAAAGTAAATGTAAACCATATATAAGCAGGGTCTTGTCACGATTTTCTCAACCCTAGATAGATCGAGTAACTCTACCCTAAATCGGAAAGGCTTGCGGAAAGGCTTGAAGGCTAGAGATGGCTCATCACCTCGTTTTGTCTCTTTGAACTCTAGCTAGCTCCTCGCGCGTCCTTGGATATAGACTTAAGCACCTTCTCCTGATTTAAGCACCTTCTCAAGATGGTGGCACGTCTCAAGATTACTTGCCATGCTTTTATTTTGTTACTTGGCTGTTATTTGGCATACCCACATTAATGACATTTATGATCAAATCTTGCAGAAAGAAGAGGGTTATGGGATAATCCGAGAACAGTTGTGCCATAATGTATTAAACTATTGCTATACGTCGGTATCATCTCAAGTTGAATGAAGGGTAGAATATAGTACACTGCACGACAAACCAAAACAAAAGCAATTAATTGAAAAATATGTTCGGAAATTATTGTAGACGATGTTCTAAAAACGCTAGGTGGCTTCTAGGCAGAGAGGGGGCCGGCCTAGTTCCCTGGTAACCTAAACGATTGCCTAGACGGCCCCGATGGATACCTAAGCACCGTCTAGATGGGTTAGACAGATAGAGACCGCTTAGCACATAGATCGACAAAGCCTAGGCGGGGCCTAGAAGGGATTTTTAGAACAATAGTTGTGGCATAAAATACCACTGTCTTAGAGAAACAAATCGCCTTGACTATACTACAAGTTAGATATTGGCGTTTGTGCCCCAAGGTTTACAGTGCACTTTCGATAAAAAGAGAAGACCACTAATAACTCAGAACCAAGGAAGATCAAGAACGGGCTAATGTTTTAAATCAAAACAACGGGAAAGTATCCAAATTTTTACATTTATCTCTCAAAGAGGAGGGATATGGAGTCTTAGATATGAAATGGACGATCTCATTAACAAATATACCCATGATTTTCTCCACTCCTCAACTAATCCACAAATGTCTCAAATACGTAAAACAAAGAGAGAAAGGGGCCGGGGGTGCCTTTTCTAAACATCCAAAAAATAATTAGACTCCTTCTAAAATACAAGAAGTATATAAAACCCTAATTTTTTTTTGGTTCTCCCTTTTCCTTCTTTCTCTTTCTCTCTCTTCCTCACCCCTCTCTCGCGTTCCTCTTTCTCGTCTGTCTTTCCCGATCTCAACCCTCCTCCGTCTCCCTCCTCCTCCTTCAACTAGCGGCGGAGGATCAATCGGCGGCGAGAAAACCGAAGAGCAAAGCGAGCGAGGACTTCGATTTCGGCTCGCTAGCGGCCTCGCTCTCCGGCTTGGAGGCGGAGATGTGCGCGGCCGACGAGGTGTTCTTCCGCGGCCAGATCCGGCCGTTCCGCCACTCCGTCAGATCCGCAACCGCCTCAAACGCAACCAGGAGCTTCTCGAGGTCGGCATCCGTGGACCGGAACGCCGGATCTGGACTCGTTTCCGAGCCCCAACCCCTACGCACGCGCCGCCAACGCGCCTCGGTCGTCGTTCAGTAAGAACAAGAAATAGCCGTCGTCGTCCTCCGCCGCGCTTTGGGAGGTTTTCCGGCTAGGTCTTGTACAGACGCCGGAGATTGAGTTGGAAGATCTCAAGATCCGGTGTAGTAAGCATCAGAGCGCCGGCGGAGTGAGATTCTCCGATGAGGATGGCGAGTGTGAGTAACGGAAGGAAGCAGAGGAGGAGCAATGGCGGTGGAGGAGGGATGATTTTGCTGAGCTGTAAGTGCAGAGCGAGCTTCGAGGTCTACAAGCAGAACCTCGACTTGATTCGAGCAACAAACAAGAAGGAATTGCCTTACCGGCTCGGTCTCAATGGTAAGTCATCCGTTCCTTTTCTTGGAAGAGATGCCCGATTTGATTGGCTGAGTTTGTGATCATATTAACTGTCTATGTATGTTACTGAAATCCACCACTGGCTATTGATAGTTGACAAATTGATGGACAAAGTGGAAACCAGATAAGACTCTTCCTGCAAAAGCATTAAAGTGGATTTGAAAATGCTCAATTAGGCAGTAGGTGTTGTAGTCGAACAAAGATTCAAAGAAAAATGGCCTAAATGAGAATCCTATAAAATTTTGTTGAACTCCTTCGGCAGTGAGGGTGAATTCATTGACTCAATGGATATCTATTAAGTCTCTATATGCTCAATTACGTCTTGCTCTTGTTTTTGGCTGAGTCTTTTTTAGTTGTATTGTTTTCTTGACACATTTATACATTTTGTATGCTCTTTCATTAATTAGTATGTCCATTATATAGATTTGATCATAGCAAAATCCTAAAAGTACAGTGGCTTAGCTTTCAAATTATTTGCTTGATGAAAATTCAGAACTAGAGATATGTGATACGTTTGCATTGAGGACATTGATTTGCTCTATGAAAAATCGATTTGTTAATTAGACTTAAGTAGTGTTGATTTGTTAATTTAATTAGACTCAAGTAGTGTTGATTTGTTAATTTGTTGATCCGTCATCCACGCTTTGACTTTATAAGTTCGGTTTACGGTTTTGTGATGACAAGTTGGTTTTACGGTTTTTAGGGATGATAAGTTGAGTTTATGAGTTTTGGTGATGACAAGTTGAGTTTACGGGTTTAGGGATGATTAGTTGGTTTTTGAGGGTTTTGGTTATGACAAGTTGGTTTTACAAGTTTTTGTGATGAGAAGTTTAATTTATTTTGGATTGTTAAATTTGTCTATATATTAAGTTTATGGCCTATTAGCTCAAATGGTAGAGCAACGTGCTTAACGCACAATAATGTGGGTTCAAATCCCACATAGGCATACAATCAATTCTGATGACAAGTTGCATACGTGATGACAAGTTCGGCTAATGACAAGTTTTGTATGTGATGATAGGTTTTTCGTACATGACGATAGGTTGAGTGATGAAAAGTTTTTTGTACGCGACGACAAATTTTTGTACCTGACGACAAGTGTTTTGTACGTTATGATAAGTTCTTTGTGCGCTATGACAAAATTTTTTATAAGCGATGATAAGTTTTCTACGCGATGACAAGTTTTTTTTATAAGTGATGACAAGTTATTTTATAAGCGATGACAAGTCTTCTATGCTATGACAAGTTTTTTATAAGCAATGACAAGTTTTTCACGCAATGACAAGTTTTTCTAAGCGATGACAAGTTGTTTTCAATTTTTCGATAACAGGATTTCCGATGACAGGATTTCAGGTGGGACGCGGTGGCACACGTGTAATTTTTTTTTTGACCAGGGATATTTTTGGAAGACCGACTAGATAGTTCCTTTATTTTTGTTCCTGCCTATCCGCTCCACAAATCTCCCCAAATAGGCTACATACCAAATTTTCTCTAAAGCAAATCAGATTTGATCCTTGAATTGGTCAATTACTTATAACATTGTAAGTTTGTAACTATATACGTACTGAAACGTAGGTTAAAAATAATAATTATCACGACACGTGTCAACTTTACATTGGATTATATTAAAATATTTTAATGGATTAATTTTGATTATAGACCTCACATGTATGTATAATATGTAAGAATATTCATTATTGAAATTGTATCTATAAGTTTTTCTTAGATATATAATTAATTAATCCTACTATATACTAAATTGAAGATTAAAATAATAATATAAAAATTATATGTCAAATCCAATTTAATATATAATTAAAAATATAATCCATAAACATTAAAATAAATCGTACAAATGTATTCAGTCCTGATACAAAAATTATAATCCTATAAATCTTTTTTCGATTAAAAGAATATATTATAAGAGAATAATTATACATTAAAATAAATCTCATAAGAAACAAATTAAATAAGAAAAATACAAGATTTTTTATTAAATTATTGTTTTAAATAAATTTATATAAAATTTAAACTAACTTTTACTTAATTCAAATTCGTGCCTTGAATTAATACTACTTTTTCTTGTAAAGTAGAAAACTGAAATTAAACCCGCAAAAGATCAATATGATTTAGGGAAAAAACATAAAAGCATCTCTTATTTTTACTTGTTTGTACAAAATTACTCTTTATATAAAAAAAAATTGCAAACAACCATGATTTATTAGAAATTATCTACACAAAACCATCCCTTATAAAAACATTGCATAAAATCACTCCATGTTTTTTTTTTATCGAAAGAAGGGCTAGGTCCTAGCGGAGGAACCGACTAAGCCCTCGTGAGACGAGAGAAAGTACGGCCCTCAGAGTTCTCCAACAAAAACGTACAAGTTTCTACGGGAGGCTCGGAAAGAACATGAAAACCAAGCGGAAAATAAAAAGGCTAAACTAGCAAGGGAGTCGGCGATGGCATTCGCTTCCCTAAAGACATGGGTAACACGGACCAACCAGTTCCGTGTCAGAAAGCCTTGGCAATCAAACGCCAGGCTGAAAAGCGGGTGGGATGTACTGGGCAGCTTTAGAGCCAGCTGGACCGCCAACACCGAATCAGACTCGATCCACACATTACGAAAACCTTTCTTCCACGCAAACTCAAGGCCATTGCGAATGCCCCAAAGCTCCGCCATCGGGACCGAGCACATCCCAATGTGATTCACAAAGCCCCCCAAAATCACTCCATGTTACTAATTAGCTAGAAGATTTGTATTCACATTCGTGTTGCACACCAACATGAACTTTTAAAGGTATGCATTATGCATACATGATACATGTAACTATATGAATATAGAAATGTGAAATGACTTAGCTTGTGACTTTTGCATCGAAACAAATACACTACGCTAGTTATGTACGTACTAAGACCATAGTTTTCTACTTAATATTTTGCTAAGATCATAAAACTTTAATTATAACTAGTAGATGTCCATATAGATTAGTAGACTTATGATTTAGTTATAACCAAAGACTAAATGTAAACTTAGAATAACTTTTTACATAAAGAAAATTCAAAACTTAGAAAACGAGTTATACACTTTCAGTTTTTCATTATTTTTTTTTTCCGGAATTTTCCCATACGTTTTCCTCAACAGGTATTTTCACATACGTATATTTTTTAAGAAAAAAATATATAAGGCAACAAAATCTAAACAACGGCTACTCATTCTTCCCCCTCGATTTCAAAAAAATCACCATCTTCCCCGTTGCTCCTTCATCACACTCTGATACTCTCCTCCAAGAAACACTCTTTCTTTCCTACATTTCTTCTTCTGAAGAGGCAAGATCTCTGCAATGGCGGTCGACAGAGGTTCCTTCACCCCTCCGCCATCTTTCAATTCGCGACCTTCCTACCCTCCCAAGCCCTGCATGTCCGAGAACAGGAAGAGCTACTCTCGAGCTCCTCCTTCTCCGATTTCCGATCGCTCTCACGTCGCTTACAAAGTCCCCGCCGGCGACTCCCCCTACGTCCGAGCGAAACGCGCTCAGGTCCTCTTCTTCTCTCTAAACCCTAACTCAATTCTCAAATCTAGGGTTTTCCGCTTCCTGTCACAATGTTAGGGTTTCTTTCCGTTAATCTTTAGGGTTTCTTTTCGCAAGCAGTTGATAGACAAGGATGCGACTAAGTCAATCCCGCTGTTCTGGAGGGCGATTAACTCTGGCGATCGAGTCGATAGTGCAGTTAAGGACATGGCTGTGACGATGAAGCAATTGGATCGCTCGGATGAGGCGATTGAAGCTATTAGGTCTTTTCGTCACCTCTGCTCTTCGGAAGCACAAGATTCTCTTGATAACATCTTAATTGAACTCTTCAAGGTATATATGCCCATCAAAACCTACTTTTTCCTCTTTCCCTTTCACTTACTGCTGAACTGAAATGTAGCTAGGGCTGGTCACTGTTAGCACATCAGCATAGACTCTACTTTTGAAAACTGTTTATTGTCTTAGCACAATGCAAATCTCAGTTGCCTCTTGTTTGTCCCAAGTAGGCTGTTTAGCTGTTACTAGCTTAGAGTAAAGCCTTGATGTGCTTGATTATGGATCCTTTGAGAGCGCTTTACTGGTTTTGCAGAGGTCGGGAAGGATGGAAGAACAGGTAGAGGTTCTTGAAGGGAAGTTGAAACGCGTGGAAGACGAGGCATCAATCGGTGGTAAGAGAACAAAGTTGGCCAGATCCCAAGGGAAGAAAATTCACCTTACAGCTGAACAAGAATACTCAAGGTAAAATAAAGAACTGGTTTTGCCTTATTTCCATTTAAGCAACTCATGAGTCATGGTAGGTTTGTGCTAATGGTATTTTGTTGCTTGCAGGCTGTTGGGTAACTTGGGTTGGGCGCACTTACAACAGAATAATTTCAAAAAAGCTGAGGAGTACTACAGGTATAAAGACAAATGCTACACCTGTAAAATGGAATATACCTGGAAATGAGTCTACTAACCGTTTTTTTTTTTTAAATTTCTGGTGCAGAAAAGGGCTGTCAATTGAGATTGACAGGAACAAGCAGTGTAATCTGGCAATTTGTTTGATGCACATGAACAGAATCAAAGAAGCAAAAGTTCTGCTTCAGTCTGTAAAAGTCTCAGCTGGAGCACATCAGATGGATGAGTCCTATGCTAAGTCGTATGAACGCGCACAGGAGCTATTGGATCAAATAGAGTCAAACGGAAGCTTACTTTCGTATCTGAAGGGTAAGGAGAATCACAATAAGCAACAGGATGACTTTGACTGCCGAAGCCAACTGGATTACATTGACAATATGTGCAAAATTGATGATGGTCAAAAATCCGGGAGCACACTGCATACTCCGGTTGTTAGCAAGTGGAAGTCTGAGAATGCAGAGGAGGTTTCAGCACAGCGCTTGTACACACAGCCTATAATCAGAAAGCATAGACAAGCAACACAAACCGCAGCTCCTTTCTCTATGAGAGGATTTTCAAAGACGCACCTAAGACGCGGAGGAGACAAGGAAAACGGGCCAAATGTTGAAAAACGGAATACCAACCCCGAGGAATCAAGCGCTGGCTCTCCAAAGGAAAGCAACACTGACCAGAATTCATGTGATGGTGACAATGGTGTTGAACAGGTGAAAGACATTTTCTGGCCTAGATTGGAAAGTGGTAAAAGCTGGGCTGACATTGCCGAAGAAGAGGAAAAAGAGGGTTCACTTGATTATGCGTTCCCATGTAACGGGCAGCAGCCCTTTTCAGATGACCTTGCCTCTCAAATGAATTCCTCTGGGGCTGACACGTCCTCGAAAATTTACTCAGCACGTCGATCCTTGACTTTTGATCAACGGAGAAGCAAGACACGGGCAACTTTGATTCCTTTCCACCCAAGCCAGAGGCATTGTTGAAGCCCAAAGGCTCAAATAGACTTCTGTCTAATCACTGGAAGAGCAAGGGCACACCAGCTGCTGTAGATAGATGGTAAATAAGGTTACAATGTGTATTAATCTTTTCCACTCATATTTTTTGCACATGATTATAGTGAGACGTGATGTTATGAGCTGTGTATAGTCCTGTTAGCTGAATGCTTGATGGCTCAATTGAACAAAGACTTTTAGTTCAATTGAGCTGCAACCTGGAATTTGATTCCAGAATTGTTTTGTAAGATTTTTGGGAAATATAGTCCATCTTATCATCAAATGTTGTAGTAAAAGAATTCACAATCAGTAAAAGAATTGTTTCTTGTATGATTTTTTTAGGTTGTTAATGCATTTAGGATATGTATGAAGATTATGGGTTTTTATCAACACCCTGGTTCTGGCATGTAGTTTTTGTGAGAAGCGATGTGGAATAAGTCATGGGACATATCTTAATGTTTAAGTGTTTAACCATTTGAAGAGTTGAAAAGTATAAAGAAACAATTGCACGCGTTTGATCCCATCAGCTGATATTGATCCATTCCAATACAAATTAATTAATTCTTCCCTTAAGAACAAAGGTTTGTGTTCGCATACTCAATGCAATTTCATGTTTGCCCTCACAAAAATGATCATCATCATCAATTTTGATACATTTCAAACCTAGAAGTCAAAGTTTGTGACCAAAAGGAATAGAAATTCAAAATGGCTTTGTATTATTTTCCAAATAAGATGTAAGGCCAAAATTGCCATTATTTGTTTGTCAATCTATTATATTCCTTAATAAATCGAGACAATATCATAACATAAAGCAGGGATTTCATGCTGTTATTGTTTTTTTTTTCCTGATCCAAATTTCATGCTGTTTATTGCCTATTCCACATGTGTTCATGTTTCACAACGTCACAAACTCACACAATAATATAAAAAACCTGTATATGATCTGTAGAAAGAGAAAAAAAAAATGCCAGGCTGGCTCAACAAGGCAACTAGCTGGCCCATCTGACGACAACGGATGCCTCGTCGCTATAAAAACGAACGGTCAGGATTCGTCGCTTGAAACGATATTTTCGCACTGACACTCACCCCATTACTCGCTTTCTCCTCCTCGTCAAATCCTTCTCACAGATTACAGAGCGAAGAGAACGCCATTAATCGCCTGCCACTCGCATTCTAGCCGTTATCGATCGGCCTATCACTTCGATTTCGAAGGCGCTCAGATTCTAGAGCTCTTCCGTTTCCGCTCCAGATCCGAGTCGCATCTTATCAGGTCTGTTCTGGATTTACGCTCATCGTTTCCACTCGCATTCTAGGGTTCTAATGAATCTGTGGCCTGATTTTATCGAATCTCTGCTCCTTTGGTAGTTTTTCTGCGTTCTTTGTGTGTGAATTGTGCAGACTTGCCGTTCTCCAGATCTGGATTTGTTGTTCTTCGAATCTGGATTTTTGTTGTTTACTTGAATTGGTGCGCTTGCGTTTGAAATTCGGATCTTGCGTGGGGCCGAGTGGTTGTGGAATGTCTTACAATCACCTGTATAGTTAGTTGTAGTCTGTTTCGTGTAGGGGTTGACTTGTAGTTTTCGCCATTGGAGTATGCTTAGATCGTGTGTGTGTTTTTTTTTTTACATATTTATGCCATAAGATTCAATATGAGGCATTGGATCTCTGCAAGGAGCTAATTGTGCGCTGGTTTCACTAAAAAGTACTTGTGCTTTTAATATGTCGTTGATTGAGGAATTAAGGTTTTAATATCTATTGGTTGTTGCTTTGGTTTTGGTTTACCGCTTTCTTTAAGAAATGACTATGTTAGTGAAAAAGACATTTTCATGATTATAGACTTTCTCTCCCAGAAGGGAGTACAGTTCTGAAACTGTGAAGTACGAAATGATCTTCGGAAAAGAGAAGTATACATCTGGGAAACTTGTTTTGCTCCCAAGCTTACCAACTTTTGCTGTATTTTTTCACTGGTATTTATGTGAATGACCAAATGAAGTTTGATGGACTAGACCTAACTACAATTCAGGCTCTTTGCAAATCCTTTTCATTATTACCACATGCCTTGTCTGGCGTATACTGTTGTCTTGGTAAGCGTCATACATGTACAAATACATACTTATTTCAGGCTGGAAATTTACAAAACGGCTCTTCTGTACAATAACATAATTCATGTTATTTATAAATGTTTTCATTATTACCACATGTGCTGTCTGGTTGGAGCTGCTATTTTGATAAGCATAATGCATGTGCAATTTTTGTCGAAGATTTGCTCATCCATCTGCTGAAGATTTTTCAAAATTTAATACATTTGGTTCATCTTCTTTTTTAATAAATTTTTTTGCCGCTTTTCGTTTTGCCATGTATGTGCCATAGAATCATGTCTCATGGGAAACTCTTGGTGCTTTCTTTCAGAGTTTGTAGCAACGCGAAAAGATGGTTGCAAAGGGATTCACTGTGGACCTAAATAAGCCACTTGTTTTTCAGGTAATTACGATGCTTATTCCTTTACCATTTTGTGTAGTTGAATTTCAATCTTGTCGGAACTTGTCATCCAATTTCAACTTCTAGCTGATGCAAAATGTCAATTGGATGAGTGATGCATATAGCTGTTTTTACTGGGTTATACGTAAGTCATTTTACTATGTTCATCACAGGTTGGCCATCTTGGGGAAGAATATAATGAATGGATTCACCAACCTATCGTCAGCAAGGAAGGCCCTCGTTTATTTGGTAGTGATTTCTGGGAGGTAATTTCCTTCATGTTGCCTGAAGTATTTAAAAGAGCCAATTCTTGGTAAATTTAGAATTTTTTTGCACATATTGAATTATACGAGTAGTTAATCATTTTGATGTTCATTGTTCATCTATTCTTGTCACAGTCCTTAACACGTACAGTGTGGTGGGCCATCCCAACTATTTGGGTGCCAGTGGCTTCTTACAGCATCTCTATATCTGCACGAATGGGACGAACAGTTCCAGAGCTAGCACTGATGGTGATATTTGGTATTATTACGTGGACATTGATGGAGTACGCAATACATCGATTCCTTTTCCACATCAAAACAACGAGCTACTGGTATGTTTGTTGCTTTCTTTTTGGATGGAAAACGTTCTTCTTGAGTGTGGAAAACTAATTCTGCTAATACTGTTTTCTGGTATTCGTTGTAGGGGAAACACAATGCATTATCTTCTTCATGGAATACATCACAAGCACCCAATGGATGGCCTTCGCCTTGTTTTTCCTCCTGCTGCAACAGCTGTTCTACTTGTGCCAGTATGTGTTGTTATATAATTTATTTTCTGTCCATTCGGTTCTGGGTATCTTTCTTTTTTCACGGGAAAGTATTCTGAATGTCTTTTCTCTAGCTGATATGAGGAGTGAAGTACTTCACAATCTTCATCTAAGACTATAATTTGCGCACCACTTTATAATGACATGTCTAGTTTTGGTAAAAAGTAGTTTCAACACCACTAAGGAATTTTAGTGGTGTTTTCTGTACTGCTAATTTAATAGGACGTCATTTGTAAATATACTTGTTAGATAAAACTTACTTTTTTGAAGATAAGTATTTATACCTAAAAATATGAACAGATGGCATGTGGTTTGTCTTAATTGGGTTTTGGACATCAAAACTCTGTGCCTGGATTTGTACATTGATGTATGATTTTCTTTCATATGGCTCATCCCCTGATAATGATTAGCTGTGTATATATTCGGTTTTGCCAGTTTTGGAATCTTATTAAGACTATTGCAACTCCTTCAACCGCTCCCGCTCTCTTTGGAGGCATCTTGCTAGGATATGTGATGTACGACATCACCCACTACTATTTGCACCATGCACAGCCAATAAACAAGACCCCTAAAAATCTCAAGGTAAGTTGTTCACTTTGAATATTTTTTTCATATTAGCTTGAAGATTGTTCTAACTACATATTACAGATAAGCCATTACACTTTTGTCATCATGATATTTGATATATTTTGGCAAATGTTTAGCTGGGTAACTACATATTACAGATAAGCCATTACACTTTTGTCATCATGATATTCAATTTTGATTGGATAACTCTAGCTGAAGTATGTGAAGTAATAGAAATGAAATTTAAATGTATGCTGCTTAGATTGTGACAATGTTAATAGCACAAAAATGATAAGATCTGAACTAGCTGAGTTGTGTATTTTCTGTTCAAATCCAGGTTTGGAGTAAACTCTGCATATAATTGTTTTCAGATTCTTGACATTTTCTATTGTGATCTCTGTACCACTTGCAGAAGTATCACTTGAATCACCACTTCAGGATCCATGACAAGGGCTTTGGGATTACTTCGTCGTTGTGGGACAGGGTTTTCGGAACACTTCCTCCATCGAACGCCCCTGAAAAAGCGAAGCAAGTGCAATGATGATCACTTGTTCTTTCTTTGGTTTGCCTGAACGTTGCCTTAGAAAGGTTGTTGATTTTTACATTAAGGGCTGTTACCGTGAATCTGTAATTGATTAGCTCGAGTGTTTCGGTTGCATTATTCGTTTATTCAAATGGGGAAAAAAGATGACAACGCTTTCTCTGTATCATAGTATTACTTTCAGATTGTGGCAGATTTCTGGCATTGTTAACAACAGCTGTGTGTGCCTGACGAAAGCTCAACAAACATGCTAGACTTGAGTTAGACTTGTCGAAACTCGAGCCCCCCTAAACGAAATTGTTTGAAATTTATAAGTCGAAGCTCGATCCGAAAATCTATGGATTTCACAAAAAGAGGTTATTGCTGCTATACATCAACTTGGATTTCAGAGATGCAAAAACATGGTGATAATTCCTCTTGCTATTGTCAACAAGAAAGGTCCCATATATATAGTACATCAGCTGACCTAAAAGGCTATAAACTAGATAAGATATTCACAGGATGGATAGAGATCTTTCTTAACAAACTATATCTACACAAATATCGTATTAACAGTCGTGGTTTATTACACGATTTTCTACACATGTGTATACATTTATAGGGCTCAAAAGCTTGCTATGATCAACAAAAGTGTATACAATGGGTGCAGCTGCACCGGTACAGACCCATACTGATCTACATGTCCAATGTACATGTACAAAGTTTTCATACAAATGAACAAAAATCACTCTAGAAGCTCTCCTTAGTGAACGATCGTCCGGTTCCTTGCCTTCCAAAGTGTGCGCGCGTCTTCGTCTTGGTCTTCGAACATGTAGAGCACAAGAAAATGAACCCTAAATTGTACCGGCTACCTACATAACCCGAGCCTAGTGCTCGGGGATCAAGCTGCATGTAGTTCTCCTAACTCTAGCCGCACTCCATCTTCTTATATCGCTAGCGTTCGGGTCCTGCACTCCGTCTTGATCTTCTTATAGATGCGTCGGGCCTCTTCTCCTAGCTTCCTCTTAGGCGCTCGCACTGATTTAGTTTCGCGTTGATTAGGCACGGGCTTTTTCGGGCACGCGCTGGAACGCTTGAGATCCGGAAGATCCTTAATGTTCAGAACTTTGGTATGCCTAGTGGGCACTACACAAGAGCAAAATGCATCTAAACGTGGTCAGTCTCATATATATTGTGAATTTAAACCTCCAAATCATATTTATTGTTGATGAAATGCAAGATTATACATAGCCAAAATCTGACTCTAACATAGATTATTTTGATGAGTTATGAACACTTACATGTTTTTTGGTAATTCTCTCTCAGCTTTGATTTTGTAGCTTCCAAATTTGCTTTCAAGTCTTGCTCGCGATCGATCGAAGGCTTCACATCCTAGCATCAAAATGGAATTTAATTATGTATGATTAATTTGGGCAAGTTGTATAAACTTGAAATGCTACTTATATTTTTATGTATATATACAGCCAAGAAGATTCTTATCAATTAACAAAGTGATAGTAGCAATTTAATTAATCACGATTAACCTATGTAGATTATTACCTTTTGCCCATTAATCTTGTTTTTGTCATCTTGCTCAGACCTCTCGTAGGCTTCGCGAACAACCTTCAAGACCTTTCCAACTCCATGTTTCCTTTGTGGTTGCTCAATTAGCAAGTTATCAACTTCAAGATCATTGACCTAATTAAAAACGTACACAAAAAGTTGAGACATTAGAACCTTGTTTTGTTGGTTGTATAAAATAGAAATGCTCTTAAGGAGAAGTGGGTTCGTTACTTATATTAAAAGTGATACTAGCAATTTAATCATGATTAGCCTAAATAGATGATTACCTTTTGTCCATTAATCTTGTTTTCTCCATCTTTCTCTGCCTTCTCATAGGCTTCGCGAACAACCCTCAAAGTCTTTCCGATGCCATGTTTCCTTTGGGGTTGCGTGATCAGCAAGTTATCAATTTCATTGACCTAATTAAGACATAAACAAAAATTGAGACATTACAACCTTAAGTCAGAAATTAACCAAGCTTTAGACATGACAATCTTCTTTTGTTGGTTGATGCTAATATCTATAATATAATACTTTTAAACATATAGTAACATGAACTTATTATGATGATCGATTAAACTAGAATCATGATCAATTAACATGTTAAATAACTACCTCTTGTCCATCCATAACAACTTGTCCCTCTTCTTGATCAAAGTCGGAGTCATAGGGGTCTATTCTCAACTGTTTTCCAATCCCATGTTTCTTGTAAGGCAAGCAATCGTTGTTGACATAGTACGAGGCTTCTTCCTCGTCGACAAAGGCTTTGCTTATCTCCAACAAAAGTTCATCGGATTCCTTGTCGAATGTTATTACGCTCGAACCATCTCCCATGTTGCTTAGGAAATCGCTTAAGGTTGCCATCTTGATAATTAAACAACAAATTCAAAGTTAATCACATGCTCCATCATTACCTCATCATACTATCATACTATATAGATGATCATAGATTTTTATTCAAAGTTAATCACATTAATAACACTAATCGTAAGTCTTGCGCACATACCAAATCTAATTCTCCTTACTCTCTTTTTTACGAAACTAGTTCTCCTACTTCCTTTATGCACAAGTATTGTTTGTGTTACATCTAATTCAATAACCTCACATCAATATATAGGTGTAATAAAAACTTCTTGCGCCGCAAGTCAAATTAACATTCCCTTTAGTTTAATTTGGTTTATTTCCTTTTTTAAAAACGATTTTTTGTATTTTATTTATTTAGCTGGGAACATGGAAGAGAAGAATCTTTTTACCCTTTCTAGAATTTTTAAAAAAAACTTCCGTTAATTTATAATTCAAAATAAAATGAAAATTTTATTGCGTTTTATATACATTAAGTAAATGAAAAACCTACAACAACTTGAATATTCCATTTTGATAAGTTGTAAAAAAATTAAAATTAACTAAATAATGATACAAATTAAATAAGAAGAATTTTCTTAATTAGTTTGTACCATTTGATTACTTTTTGTAGATAGCTCCCGTATGAATTTTATAATTAAAAATAAAATGAACATTTTATTGTGTTAATATATACATTAAGATTTAGTGTATGGGAAACCTACAACAACTTTATTATTCCATTTTGACATTAGATAGGTTTTAAAACATTAAAATTAACTACATAATAGACATTAAATAAAAATAAATTTTGTTAGAGTGTACAAATTGATTATTTTTTTACAGAAAGCTCCATCACGAATTTATATTTATCTCTTAAACATTGATTTTGTGGAATTATCACTGAATAAATGTTTTCATTTATATTTTATGTATACTCAAGATATGAGAATTTTAAGTCTCTCTAAATTCAATAGCTTGCTCAAAGTTGATTATATTTTGTAGTATGATTTAGTCTAAAATGACCTCTTATTTTGTTGCCGTTTAAGTAAACAAAGACTAGCTAGTTTTTTTCATCTATATTTTAGGTATATTCAAGATATGAAATTTTTAAGTCTCTCTAAATTCCATATCTTACTCAAAGTTGATTATATTTAATTTGTAATATGATTTAGTCTAAAACGACTTATTATTTTGTTGCCTTTTAAGTAAACAAAAACTAGAGTTTCATGTACTTAGATTTGCTACTTCGATGTACTTAGATTTGCTAGTTAGTTACGTAGTACTAAAGTTTGTTTTCCAACAAAATAAAAGAAAAAGATTCTTCTCCAATAATTAATCGTGTTTCATGTATACTTTTTTTTTTTGTTGATGGCACTGCCCATGAGAGTCGAAACGGTGACCTCTGGGTACTACCTTTCGAGGCTTAACCACTCGACTAGATGCCCGAAGGCCGTGTTTCATGTATACTTGATACTTCATCGTGACGTGCGATCTAAATTGGCCGAATATATGTACGAATTCTCCGAACTTGTAATTTTTTTTATCCAAACCCTTTAACTAAAACCTTTTCTATTAAACCCCCCAACTTTTTAAATTTTGTCCGATTGAACCTTTATTGCTGACGTGGAATAGGGCGTGTGATACACGCCGATCATGTACAACTGAAAGCAACATTTTAATTAAATAATAATATTAAATAATAAATATTATCATGATTTATTTATTTTTATAATGATATATATAATAATATTAAGAATAACTTTTATACATTTTTTAAATATACTATATCGGTCAACTCAACGAGTTTCGGATTTCAATCCATTCGGGTTCGGATTAAAACAGGTTTAGTTCATTTTGGGTTTTCGATTCAAATTTTCAAAATTCAACTCTAAAATTTTTCGATCGGTTCGGGTCAGCTTAGCAGGTTCGATTAAGTTTTGACAACTCTTCTAATCACTCATGTAAGAGTAATTCTAGCCCTATTCAATAAAAAAGTTAAAGTCAATTTAGTGTGAGTGAAAATATTATAAAATAATATTTTAATTAAGTAATTTTATTTGATACTAAAATACATTTTTGTTTTAATGATAAAACTTCTTGCGTTGCAAGTCAAATTCCCTTTAGTTGAAAGAAGATAGATTGTTTGTATTTAGGGCGTTTTCTTGGAGAGGTTGAGGGCGTTTTCCTTAGGGCGTTTTCCGGGGGGTCTAGGGCGTTCGCAGGTTTAGGGTGTTCGCCGGGCCGGTGGGGTTGCCGGGCCGCTGGTTGGGGGCTCGTCGTCTGTGTGTGTCGTTGCGTCTTCGCCGTTGGTTTTTGTGCCGGGCGATCGTCTTCGCCGTTGGTCTGCGTTTCGCTTGCGTTGGCCTGTGTGTGGAGGTTCGTTGGTTTGCTGTGTGTGTCGTTTGCTGTTGTTGGGTGATCGGGAGTTTCCGCCTGCTGTTCGTCTTCGCCTGTTGTTCGATCGGATTTTGTTGGTTTTTGGCAGTCGTCTTTTGTGTTTTGGTTGTTCGGTTGGCTGCTGCTGGTTTGTGGTTGTTGCTGTTGCTTTGTGATTGGTGGTGTTGTTGTTTTGTGGTTGTTGCTGTTGCTTTGTGATTGGTGTTGTGATTGGTGTTGATTTGTGGTTGTGATTGGTGTTGCTGCTGATTTGTTGTTGTTCGTGGTTTTCATGGCTACTGTTACCTCCATCCGTTTTATATGCCCATTTAAAGGCTTTGATGGGTGTAATAGTGGGGGTGACAGGGGCCTTTCGAAGCAGTATTTTATTGCCCACTTGAGAGCGCGTCATTTTTGTTCGGAAAGTTTGGCGGCTTCTCACAAAGCGCGAGTTGCGAGTGATCTGAGCCTTTTTTCTGCTTTGGATACCGTACTTCATCAGGCTGGTATTTGGCTTTGTGGTGTGTGTATGCGCACCCATGCGTTTAGTAAGAATTGTAAACACGCCGACGGTGTTGTGATCCCTGCCCCTAGTTTTGATGATGTTGCGATCCATGGTATTTCCAAGCCTCCTTCGTCTGTTGTGTTGGTTTCTAATGGTGCGGTTGGTGAGTTTGATAGCGTTTCTATTGCTCCCTCTCAGTTGTCGTCTCCTGGGGATGCTCCTGCTTGTTTTGATATTCATCTCCTTAATCGTGTTTTTTCCAGAAAGTTGCGAACGGTTAAGTGTATTCCCCCTAAGTTGCGTCTGGGCTTTGCTAGAGTTTTCCTTAGTGCTCTTGACAAGGTACTGGTTAGCCCGAGTGACGTGTCTGCTTGGGTGCAACTTCTTATTTTACCTAGCTGTATTTTGGCTGCTTTTGTGCCTTCTAATAGGGTTCAACGTCGGTCGGGGGAGCGGGAGCGTTGTCAGTTCAATTGTATTTCTCGCGCCCTTATTCGGTGGAGGGATCCTTGTGAGAGACTGGGTTTGGTGCTTGATCGTGTGTCTGAGGTGGTGTCTCCCTTTAGGGGGGTGGCGAGATCAAGAAGTCCTGACGAAGTTAACCTTTCCCAGTGTAAGCGTAAGATTGGGGACGGGCACTTCTCCGCTGCTATTAAGGTTCTTACATCTTCTGGAGTTGCCCCTTTATGCCCTGATACCCTTCGTGAGTTGGAGGCCAAGCACCCCTATGCCCCCCCTCCAATTTTGCCGGCCTCCACGTTGGGTGAGGATTCTCTCTCTGTTAGCAAAGACGTGGTCCTTGGCAGGATTCGCAGCTTCCCTAAAGGGACTTCTTGTGGGCGTGATGGGCTTCGGGCTCAGCATTTTGTTGATATTCTGGGAGGGGCTGCGTCTGCAGTGTCTGATGACGTGTTAGGATCTATCACCGGGGTTGTTAACTTGTTCCTGCGGGGTCAGTGTCCGAGCCAGTTGGGTGAGTTCATTGCCAGTGCTCCTTTGACTGCCTTGGTTAAGCCGGGTGGTGGTGTGCGCCCTATTGCTGTTGGCACGGTTTGGAGAAGGCTTGTTTCCAAGGTTGCTTCCTCTATGGTTGGCCCCTCTGTGAACCGTTATTTGGAGGATTTTCAGTTTGGAGTGGGTGTTCCTGGGGGGTGTGAGGCTGTTTTGCATTCTGTGAACAGGCTCGTTGAGGCTAAGGGCGAGGAGGTTGGTCATTCTATGCTTCTGGTGGACTTTAGGAACGCTTTCAACCTTGTTGATAGGAGTGTCATGCTTAAGGAAACTAGGTTGAGGTGTCCGTCTATTGCTCCTTGGGTTGAGTTTTGTTACTCTCAACCTGCTAGGCTCTACTATGAAGATTCTATCCTTTGGTCTTGTCAGGGGGTCCAGCAGGGTGATCCTTTAGGGCCTTTGCTCTTCGCTCTAGTTCTGCATCCTTTGATCCAGTCCATTAATCTGGCTTGCAATCTCACCCTTCAGGCTTGGTATCTTGATGATGGCACCATTATTGGGGATACCCTTATGGTGGCCAAGGCGCTTGACATTATTAGGGATGTTGGGCCTGCGCGTGGTTTGTTCTTGAATGTTGATAAAACTGAGCTATTTTGGCCCGTGGAGGATCCTAGAAGTTGGGTGGAGGGTGTTTTTCCTTCGAATATCTCTCGCCCACGCAGTGGAGTCAAACTTCTTGGTGGGTCGGTTAGCTTAGACGCAAGTTTCAGCCGGGACTTAGCTTTGAAGAGGGTCTCTAAATCTGTTGCTTTAATGGAGGCGGTCAATCGGCTAAATGACCCCCAATGTGAGCTCCTTCTCCTCCGTAGCTGTGCTGGGGTTGCTAAGTTGTCCTATGCTTTAAGAACTTGCTCTCCTATAGCTTTCAGGGAGGCTCAAGTTCAATTTGATCATGCTTTACGACTCTCTTTGGAGAAGGTTGTCACTGCAGCTGGGCCGGGTTTAGGTGATTGGCAGTGGCGTTTGGCAACTCTCCCCATCAAAAGAGGTGGGCTTGGTATCTTTGCTGCTGGGGATGTTATCCGTTATGCTTTTCTTGCTTCTCGGCTTCAGACGAGCAATCTGCAAGCTAAGATTTTGTTGAATACGGGTATAGTATCTCCTGGCCCTTCGTTTCAGCATGTCCTTCATGATTTCAATACCTTTTGCAACGTTGATGCTACCTCCTTCACCACTGTTTCTCCTGCCCCCCAATTCATGAAGACTTTGGCAAGGTGCTACTTTGGTGTTGTTGAGAACAGTCTCGTTGATAGGTACAGGCTTGGCCCGAGGGAGGTTGCTGTTATTAGCAGTATTCGTGCTCCCCATGCTCAGGATTTTTTGTTCACTATCCCTATTGATGGTTTGGGACAGAGGATGAACCATCGGCAGTTTCGTTCCGTGTTGTGCTACAGACTTATGATTCCTCTATTTCCTGATGGTAGTATTTGCTCGAGTTGTAACGCTCCCAGGATGGACAAGTGGGGGGATCACGCTGTCCACTGTTCTAGTGAGGTGGGTGTGAAGTTCAGGCATAATCTTGTGCGAGATATTCTTGTTGATATTTGTGCCAAAGTTGGGATCGCGGTGCGGAAGGAGGCTCCCATGGGTTTCCTCTCGGAGAATGGGCAGGATCTTAGGCCCGCTGACCTTTTACTCTTTGGTTGGCATCAGGGGAAAGACGCGTGTGTGGATGTGACCGGGGTCTCTCCCTTTGCTGGTATGGGTGCGAGTTCTTGGGCGCCCGGGTTGGCCTTGCACAATGCTGCTGAGAAGAAAAGGAGGAAGTATGAGTCCAAATGTGAGGAGCACGGATACAAATTTATTCCCTTCGCTTTTTCTACATTTGGGGAATTCGAGGGGGAGGCTTTAGACACGCTCGCGCGTATTAAGTCTCTCGCTATTAGCCACTCTAACAATGTTAAAAGTGGTACTTTTATCTCTCATAGATTGAGCTTTTGTATTCAGAAGGGTGTGGGAGCTCAACTTGTTTCTAGGCTTCCATCCAACTTTATGTAGAAACATTATAATAAATTTTCGTCAAAAAAAAGAAATTAAAATGATACAAATTAAATAAAAAAGAAATTTGGTTAGTTTTTTTTTCGATCAAAAAGAAATTTGGTTAGTTTGTACCATTTGATTACTTTTTTTTTGTAGAAAGCTCCCGTACCATTTATATTTATATCTCAAAACATTAATTTTATTGAATGATTACATAATATATTCCCCAAAGCTACTATTTAAATAGTTTTTGATCATTTTCTTATGTATATTCAAGATACGAAACAAGACTAAACCAAAACTCGAACACCTCACTGATTTGTAACCGATAACCCGAATCGTTCGACAACTAAAAAATCGACCTGACCCGACCCGACCAATCCCAATTACCTGATTACATGTAAAGCACTATAATATGAAAAACCCGAAACTCGAACAATCCATCCAAAACCCGCCTGACCCGCCCCTTTGCCACCCCTAGTTGAGCTTAGAGTTCTTAATGCGAAGGTGGAGTCATGTGTGTAGGAACACGTACTAATAATGCGGCTGATTGACTTAGTAGTTCGAGTTTATGTAGTCCATCAAGAAAACTCTTGTCCAATAAATAATGATGTTTTATACTCTGGGATTTAAATTACATGAGTTCATACTTGATGTTGTTAATTCACATGTTTTCGTACCACATCATGCCAAAATCTTCAAAAATAATTAATTGTGGTGTTGATCACATACATTTATTTCCTCGTATGTATGACTACATTTTTTTTTTATCCAAAGGAGGGCTAAATGCCCGTTTTATTTAATCATAAACTTATTACATATTAGTGCTCATACAGGAATCTATTTCCATGAATGACACGAGTCCCATAGGAGGGTCACTAAACATAACGAAATCACGTATGTATGACTACATAAGTGATAAATCGTAGAAGGAGGTGAAAAAATGTAAGGCTGGCTTAACATGGCAACTAGTCGGTCCATAAATGCCCGTCTCTTTAAAATCAATGGTCAATGGTTAATATATATGTGTAGCTTCAAGCGATAATTTCAGAACATCATTATTAGCCTATCTATATTTGTTTTATCCCTCTCAGTTCTGACTAGACCTACCGAGCGGGTTCAGGTCAGGTAGTTCTGGTTCGAGTTGAGTTTGGATTCGGGTCATGGGTCAAATTAGTTCGGGACATAAATGCAATCTCTTTAAAATCAATGGTCAATAATCAATATATCAGTTTGGATGATTTATTGCAACACTATACCCCTTTATTACAAAGAATAAATGCAGGCAAAATGTTGGACTGACAAGGACGAAATGAATGATAGAAGAAGAGGTATTTTTTTTAATCCAGAAGAAGAAGAGGTATTTAATGTAAGAAAAGTTCCTCGTCAGTTGTCACTTGTTGGCCTATATCGACACACTATGCAATATGCATGCACCATTTTCCAGATTTGGAGCTTTCAATTAGCCTTTTGGGCTTCCAGAAACAAATGAAAAGAAGCACCAAAAACCAAGGGAAACAAAAGTAAAGACTATATACAACATGAGGAAAAGCACATAATGAACTATTGCATAAAGGCTTAAAATCAGCATTCAGCTCCCAATGCCTTATAAGCAAAACACGCTTCGAATCAGATATATGCGTCCAGATCAAAGCTTATTACTTAATAGATACTGGGACATTGCTAAACAAATCTGTTGCAACGTAAAATGAAACACAAGCCCATCATAGTAACTGTTTCCTGAACTCTTGTAACGAAACGCTAGCACCAGGAATACCTGAGCACATAAGGGATGGACAGATAAGCATGATCGCCACCCTCATCACAGCTTCAAGTCGGTTGACCATGTACCTTGTACACTAGGATGTTTGGTTACATGCCTGGTCTTCAACTTTATCACCTTCCTGCCAAGCGCGTTCCTTAATCTGGTTGCTTGCAAGAGTATGTCTTCTGGGTGCAGGTTCTTCACACAGACAACTCGTTCGTTCTTGTTATCTAATCCATTAATTCACCAAGACACCAAACACAAGTTAATTTCACATGAGAAAAAAGAGTACAAGACAATAACATCATTTATTTTATGGTCAACTGACAATATTTATACTCGATGCAATCGTGCAAAATTTCAAATCTAGGTTGATACCAATTCAAGCTCGAATATGGATGTGTTTAGCTTGGCAAAGAGTTCGTTTTTTTAGAGAGTTTGACAAAGAGTTTAGTTCCAATAGTGACTTAACCTTTCGACCATTGTCGACCCGAACTCGAACCCGAACCATGGATGATGGATGGAACCCGAACCCGAACCAGTATAAACATCTTTGCATTTTTGCTTGTCAATTCTAGGGTAAAGGCCGTGATCAACATCATGGCATTACAAAATATTCCGCAGGCACATTGTTAAGTAAAATTCCATGTTCATGCATGTTCTTTGGTTGAATTCATAAGCTTAATAGCCATAGATTTGAAAACAAAGTAAGGAACAGACCAAAAGTGATAAAATGTCTAAGTGAGATAGCGAATTGTGGCAAAGTTTGGAGTCCTTCCATATCCTGTCTTCAACATGGAATCAATCTCCACTTTGTATAAGGTTTGCTTTCACATCTACAAAAGTGACCTCTCTGAAACGATGATTCAGAGAGCTGTATCCAGATGCAGTTTCCAAATATCAATCTGGACCCAGTTCCAATTTGAAGCTCAAAATCAATGGCCATGAAATTAAGTTCCAATTTGAAGGGGAAGATAGAGAACAAGCAAAAACGCCATGAAAGGGGGGTCAGCTTTCAAATTCAGCAAACAAGTCGGAACCGATCAAAATTGGATTTTTAAGAGCTGCAAACAAGACCAAAGAGAGAAAACCCTGAATAAAGCATACACGATTGTAGAGTTTGACGAGGCAGAAAAGATGATATGCCGTCGGCGCAGAAGAAAAAGTTCAATTCTTTATGTTTCTGGTTCCTCTCGTACTAGGGAAAGGTCCTCTCAATGCTCTATCTACGTTCATAGATTTGAAATTTTACACGGATGCATCGAAGGTTACTTGTATAAATACTGTCACTTGTCAGTTGAAAAACATCTCATGTAGTCATGTGTGAACGGGGAAAATATAGTAGAAGATGAGAGAGTGCTCACGATAAAGCGCCTTCAAATGCGGGTGCTGGCCACGTATGAGCTCAGTTACCACCTCTAGCTGTGGGTTGTATTCTTTCAGCACTGGCAGATGATTTTCCATAAAAGCCCTGCCATGCCAAGCATTTTAGAAAACACTGTTCAATGTTCTATTCTTCTATGGAAGGATTATAAGAAGTGTACTGAAAGGGTTACAATTAATGGAAGGAGTCAATTATGATTGATGAACAAAGCTTTATCTTTCTTCCACAAACTATATATCTAATCAGCCAATGCCAAATTCACAGCTACTGTCCTAGTACCAAAACTTTAACAAACGCCCAATATCTTGAACACATTTGGTAACACTATATGCTAGAGAGCTAAATTCAGAGCTCTAAACACTGCATAATCACAAAGTAGTATGATTCAGTATCAATAACAATCATTTCAAGTATCTCTTGCCAATCAGTAATCATCAAGCAGAAGCACATATACAAGAAAAAAAAGTGATAGAGTGAGAGAGAGACCTTATGCCCCTGCTACTGCCTCCCCAATCGCAATAGCTGACGACCAATTTCTGAAGCTGCCACTTCCCTCTCAACGCCATTCCGTCTTTCCGCTACACGAAAATATGCAGTTTCAGATCAGTAACAGAGCCATCGCCCGCCGGAGTTCTCATCCGAACCCCATGGGCACAAAAACAAGTCAAAATATGGATCTTTCACAATCGACAAACTAAGAACGTAGGAAACAGAATTCAATTGAGAAGGACAAGTTCAAACCGATCAATTTCGAGACGAATTTGCAGACTTTGACGAAACAGAGAAGAAATTCCGCCGGCGGTGAGGATTTCGTTCTCCCGAATCCGTCGTTCCGTCCTGATCCTCTCCCTGTAACTCTCTAATTCTAGGGTTCAGTTGAATGAACTTGTTGGGCCTGTAAACAGGCCCGCTAGACAAAACCTTTTTAAAAAAAAAAAACTGTAAACAAAAAAAACACGTCAGCAAAGACTTGAACGATAGAGCGCGGGAGAACGCGGAATTTGGCGCCAAAGCTTGCCCCCGTCAAAATCCCCCGAAACAAACCACAGACGCCATTTCCAATTCCCATCGCCTCTCAATCTCGATCTTCCGATTTCGGTCTCTTCGAACCTCCGTTCTTCCAATTGCGAATTGCTTGTCTCTTTGAGAGCCACTCATTTTGGAAACTCCAGTGTAAAACCTAGCTTTTCGTCCCAACCTGAAACCCTAACGCGATTAAGCTCGTCCGACGAATTTAATGGCGACGGAAGGCCTGTCTAGCATCTGCGCAGGCCTTGGCTGCATTGAGGAAGATAGTTCCGGCAAGCGCGTCGGGTATACCAAGGGCACGCATTGTTTAGGTGCGATTTCTGCTGCCTTCAAGCTTGTACTGATTTCCATTTGACTAAAATGTGCGCAAATTGTTCATGGAGTTGAAATTTGAATGGTTTTGGCAGATAATTTGAAGGATTTGGTCAGGTTTTTGCGCCGCGATGATCCTCAAACGAGGGATGTGTTCAAGGAGATTAGCAAGTGGAATGTCGTGGCTAACGATTTGATTCCGATTATTGAGCAATACCAGGATGAACGTGATCTGGTTTTAAATTCTGGTTCGTTGTTCTTACTATCTATCTTATCTGTGTTAATTTCGTTTTTGATAAGCGTGGATTGCTTAGCGAAATCACTTGTTCTATTGTTTTGATGCAGTAAAAGTATTGGTATTTCTCAGCATGCCAATTGATACTTCTTCAACTGATATCAATGGACAGTTGGAGCACTTGTGGAAGTTGAAAAGTGTAATTACGCATAGTGATGCAGTTGCTGTGGTTGTATCTCTGCTGGAGGTTCCACTGGAAAATCTGGAACGGTATATCAGTTTAACTATCTATCTGAGTTTACAAGCTGTTTTTTTAGGTTGAGATGAATACTTGTCAGCTTACTGTAGAAGATCATGTATCATAGACGTTCACTGGTTTGAAAATACGTTTTTATCATGAAATTACATTTATCAGGAAGTCACTTGCTTCATAAAAAATAGCAAAGCAAATGCAATATAGATACAAGGACCGTATCATTCAGAATCGTTAGATTGACCATGAGATATTCATAACTGACATCTGCTGAAACCTAATGAAGGAAATGGAAAAACTAGCAAGCCACAAGCAGTGTATATACATCATTTTCAGCCACCCAGGAACAATCATAGACACTTCTGGATAATACTATTCCCTGCTGCCAATATACTTTTTCCAAAAGTTTGCTTCCTTCAGCAAGTTTTTAATCTTGAGCTGATCTAAAACTTATATGTTGTTTTGGTCTAAGATAAATGCATCATAACTCAATCTGTTCTTCAGAATCTCAAAATGGGTTTTGCTGAAGTTTTTGATGTTTTTTTTGGTGTGTTTTTTTTTGCTTCAAATGTCTCTTTTGAACCTCTTTGCGGTACATCTAATGATGTTTTATGATTTATTCACTTCTATCTTTGAAGCTACATAATTAGTATTCCTGACTCACTTCAATTCTATAGGGATGCACTTACTGAGGATGATCGTAAATTGATTCAGCTGGTGATGACTCTGTTCCGAAACATCCTAGCTGTACAGGAGATCCCAGCCCATCTAAACGCCGAGGGATCTACTAATCATCTTCTATCCTTGAGAGATAGTTTCCTTGCTCTGTTGTTCCGAGAGCATTTCATGGATTTAATTATAGTCTTAACTCAGCATATTGGTGGTTATCGTTGCCATTTGCGACAGGACAATTTGCTTTTCTTAGATATATTCCACAATATATTTAAGGGCCAAGATTCAGAGTACATTGCTAAATTTCGTTTGGACTCAAAGGTTGGCATGTGTACATTCTGTTGACTATTCTGTTCTATAATCCTGAGCTGCCTCTAACCAATGATCTGCTATTACCCAAATTTTTAAGGTGGATGGTGATGGAAAAGGTTGTATAGAAAGTCTTAGATTTATCATGAAAGAGGAAGAAGAGAAGAAAAAAGTGACAAGATTGAAGGCATTGGGCAGGCACTCCCAGTTTAGTGGAACATTTGCACGCTTTACCATGGTAATGCATTGTTTCACTAACCTTGGTTTAAGAATACAGTGAATACCCTGTACCGGGTTTGACTGCCTAAATAATTTGTTTTTTCTATTAGGATGGTTCCAAAACATTATACAAGACAACACCTGCTGCATCGAGCAATGTACTTGCTAAGCCTCAAGTCCATCGCGGTGCTTCTAAAAGGGTTGTATGGGATCAAAAGAGGCCACCTGTCATAAACAATGATCTTTTAGTTTCACTTCACAATTTCCTGAACCAGTTTCTATCAGGGGCATATAATGGTATTTTGAAAGGCCATTTGGATGTACTTGATTTTAACCCTTTCAGCACTTTATAACTAATGTATTGATTAATTCTTGGTGATTCCAGTGCTGATGCAGTCTATTCGTGAAGATGTTGAGAAGGAGTATCATGGAATACAACATAGTGATGTTCATGTTTTCTTCCAGCTTGCTCAGTTTGTCACATCTTTCCAGTATTACAAGTCCATTATGGCCAAGGTAAGAACTGTTGAAAAATTATAATATCCCTTTTGCAGGTATAATCTTATAAGTATAATAACTAACTGCAGTTTCGATTAAAAAGAGATCAAATGTCAGTTTGAATCGTTTGATAGAGGATACCCCCTGACCTCAAAACGGCTGTATATCTATAAGCTAAGCAATAGAATCTTAATATTATTTGTAAATTATTCATGACATATTGGAAGAAACGGTACATAGAGTTTATGCTTGTTTGTTTGGGTCTTGTCTGAAATATGTTTAAAATTTTGGTCAAGACCGCTGGACTGGAAATATGACATTTTAGTGGTTTAGCTGTAGAGCTCATGAGAATGCTACAAGTATTATTTCGAAACTAATTATTGTATAATTTTCTCTTGGAAACAACACTTTGACTATGGTTCCCACTAATGGTATCTAATTGTACTAAATTTATGAAGATCAAGTTTTAGAAGCTTTTTGTTGTGGACCTGTATGGTCTACTTGGCTCCACTCTGGACCCATGCTCCTCACTTTATCAGAAATATCCTTAAAGCAGTCAATTTTGAATGTCATTTTATGTAGCAACCTTTCTATAATCTGCTTTTTTTTGGTACGACTATCTGGTGTTCCCTGCTTTTTTCAGTAGGATAGCTCAGCTTCTTTCATTTGCACTTATTTTCTCTGATTGCCCAATCACCTTTAAGAAAATGCATTTTGGCAATATAGTAACCCTGTTCATTATTTAAAGCCCATTGAGCGATCATTTGATGAATTTGCTTGAGACAATTTACTAGTTCTTCTCGGAATCTGATGTAATTTTATTTTGCCAGCAACATGGTGAAGCTGGTATGACAGAAACATCCAGTGGTTGTGACAATGGCACATCTGTTAAAGATAACATATGTGGACCAATTGCGGAAACGATGAATCAATCCATGTTTGAGCTAGTAATGTCAAAATGGCGCTATGCTTTTGAATGCTTGAAGGAAACAAATGACTTCAAGTTCCTGTCAACGGCAGGTTCCCTCATGAAAGTCATGGTATTGTTATCTTTGATCTATTTACTCTATATGAACCAATTTTAACTTATAAGAGTATTGTTTATGCTTCCATCCTCTTCCAAGTCTGGTGCATTGTTTAAGAGCTTATATGTGAAGGAGATATAAAAAGCTAATATATCAGGATTATTTACTTAGAACATTTGATGATCAGGAGCCAAAATTAATTCCATTAACCCATATAGCTTGTATTAGGATTGTTCCGTTTGATATTTTGTTATATTTGCTGTGACTACTTTTTTTTTATACCTTGCATGGTTTCCACAAGAATTTATTCGTGCTTCTGTGTATGTTGTTTCTGGTTGTTTGCATATGTTTGTTGTAATTGGGGGGATCAAATCATTCGTTGTGTCTACATGTAGCTAGGACTTGGGAGTATTTTTAGCTGTGTAAATTTTCATGTAATCTTAATGCAATCTATGTTGGTCATGTTACGCAGATCCGTGTGTTGGATGTGGTGCTGAAGCGTGAGCCAGTAGATTCCAAGGAACACCAAACAGCCTGCATTCTTCTCTATAAGTTGTTTTATGATCAAACGGAGCAAGGCTTGACCCAATATCTTTTCAACTTGATGAAGTCCTTTGATTCTCATAAACAGCCAAAGAGGTATTCTCAATATAATGTTTAATGACAAGACAATCAAGACATCTTCTATTGAAAGTTTGCTAGATTTCGTCATGACAAGAATTGCCACATAGTTGACCATTTGCAATCATTTTAGTTTTAGGCTGACTTGGGAATACTGTTAGAAAGTTCCAGTATATTACCTGCTTTGGATTGCAAATAAAACAGCTGTAAATGTATTAAATACAATCATTTATTTTACTTTGTAACCCTAGTCCTAGCTCATGAAAAGATACAGGAGGTCCTTGATTTTTAATTGCTCAAATTTGTTCCCTTTCTTTTGCCTATAGTAAATAGTCTGCATTAGTCAATTGACAGATGGATGTGAAGATGAAAGTCTAAAGCTTTGTATACACGACAACAATCACAACAATGTACAAGACAGTTTCTTATAAACACAATACTTTATTTATGTGTTTATGTATCATTACAGAGATTGAGAGTACTTCATCCGAGTCTCTCGATTACATATATATAGAGTTACAAACTATTTGTTCATAACTGCTTATAACTAACTTAGTCGGTTAATTAACTGCATACACGTCTGGAATATACTTAGAAACCAGACTTAACACTTTCAGAAGATAGCTCAATAGAAGTCTAGATTTGAGAGTTATGAGGACTGACTAGAGTGTTTTGTAGTCCACTTATAAATTTATAATGCATAATGCAAACACACCCTTAATGATTGATGCTTACATCAGTTTGTTTTGAGTTAACAATGAATCTATAGATGTTTACATTTGGTCAACATGATTATAACCTAAGCATTTTTCTTATTATTTTAGTGATCTTGCTGATTTGGTGGAGATGATTCACGTAATTCTGCGCCTTATGGAGAATCTACAAACATTTGGCAAATTAAGGGTATGTCATCTCATTTTAATGTGTTTGATTTTATTTGCTGTTACCTTGGGTCAGTATGAATAGGTTAACGTTAGTTCAAACAGCTACAGATGTAAAATCAGCCGGCAAGGGCACTAGCTTATTAAAAGTATTGCAAGCTTTTCTACAAAATCAAGGAAATGTATTGTAGGACGAACCTATTTCTATTTTTAAGGGCATAGTCTCATTGAAACTTACTCATGGAGCCATTTCTAACCTGAGAAATAACTTTTGAAAGCTTTCGACCATTTGCTCAGAAGTCTCTTTCTTATTATGCATATTCTTTTGGTTCATATTCTGCATACATCACTCTTTAAGAAATTCTCTAGTCACCATCAAGATGAAGAAGTGTAGTAGTTCTAAAATTTCCTTACATTACTCCCATATAAACTATTTCAGCAGTTTTAGTATTGGCCTCATTTGTCTATACTATGAAGGTTGCTCGGAAGGCCAGAAGGCGTAGAAGGAAAAATGATAAGGACAGTGTGAAAAATGTGGATGAAACTCAGGCAAATCAACCTAACATTCAGGATGAGAGCAATGAGAACCCTCCCACTGCTGGTCAGGAGCTTGAGGGTGTGAGCAACTTGCAGAGAGGGAAAGACAAATCAGGCTCTGATACAGATGCAGCTCAGAATATTGAAGCATCAGAGTTTGAAAAACAGGACACTGCAGAAAATATGATGCACGGACAGAAAGGGGACTCAGAGGCTTTTGCTGACAATCTTGTGGGTGGAGCAAGCAATGATGGATCCTCTGGTGATGAACAGGTTGTTGAGACAAATGAGGTTGATTTTAAGCTAACGACGTTGCTTACATCTCTGATGGGCAACACCACAATAAAAAATATTTGCTGGTTGTTGAAGTTCTATAAGAGCAATTCAGTCAGTACAAACCACTACATCATATGCATGCTACGGAGAATTTGTGATGATTTGAATCTCTCTCCGATGTTATACGAGGTGATGACCTATTGCTTTCTTATGCGATTAGTAAACAATTAATGTTCATGTACCTATGTTGCATTAACAATTTAACATGTTTCCTTGCAACCTGGCAGCTGTCATATGTATGCACGTTTTATGAAATACTGGATGAGCAAAAATCCAGTCCTCACAAGGATTACAAAAACATTGTTGAGTTTCTAACTACTTTCGTTCGGAGATTGCTCCGGAAAATGGAGAGTCAGCCCCTTCTTTTTGTGGAGCTGTTGTTCTCAAAGACAAGAAGAGATTGCCATCTCATTAATGCTCAATCTATGAAGAACGAGCTTGGTGATATGAAGGATGAATTGAAGAAGTGGAACCATACTACTGATGAAGGAGAAGCCAGTATTTCCCCAGGCAAGAAAAATGCTCCTACAAGCATGGCTGATGCACTTGGTGACGATGAATTTGATATTGCAATGCCTTTTGAATCCAATGATCATGAGTAAGACACAATTTCACATATATCTTTTACTAGTTCTTGATACTGTGTTGTTGATCAAGACAGTGCTGTCTGTGATCTTGCTTTGTCTTCCTCTGTAACTTCAACAGCAGTTTTGCTTTGTTTTAATGGAGAAAATACATACAGGAGACACTGATAATAAATGTTTGAAAATGTTCCTATGTGCAGGGATGATAATTCAGACGAAGCTCAGCCAGAGAAGGTCCCTGACATGGGGAACGAATATGTCAGTGAATCAGGAGAAAAGTCCAGACCCTTAAATATGGATATGGATGATGGAAACAGTGAAGATGATATGTATGTACCTTTACCTTTGATCTTAGATCTGTTAATGTTGCTTATGTTTGAGAAATGTTTGCTGATCCTTGCTTCTGACTTTTGTTTAGAGTGGAGCCTTCCAAAAAAGATGCTTCCAAAAGAGGCAGTAAACCACGAAGAAGAACAATATTCAGCGACGAGATGGTGGAAGAAATTAGAGGACTTCATGAGAAGTATGCTTTTATTATCTGGCTATTTTTCTTTAAATAATTGACACTAAATTTTCTTATTACTTTGAATGGCCACATTTCACATGTTAAAGTACTGCTGTAAAGATCTTTCAAAGGCTGGATGTCTGTGTCTTGTAAGATGTTAGACCAGATCACTTTGTCGTTCACTTCATGCTGTAAAAACTACATGTTTTGTAGTTGAAGCACTTCATAATCTCACTGATGTTATTCTCTCAAGTTTTGTAAGATGTTATTTTATGTTTTGTGCAGATACAAGGACCAGAAGAGATGTGCCCACTTGATTGCCAATGAACTTAGTTCAGAGGGCACATTTACAGCTGCACAAGTTTCACGTAAACTCAA
The DNA here is from genome assembly GCA_934048045.1 of Polygonum aviculare. NCBI lineage: Eukaryota > Viridiplantae > Streptophyta > Magnoliopsida > Caryophyllales > Polygonaceae > Polygonum > Polygonum aviculare. Next base: position 2,921,724 of record OW204027.1, read on the forward strand.
ACAATTAGGCCTTCACACTGATAAACAGGCTAAAGAGGAGAGCATGCCTATGACGGATGAGGACCCTGACAATCTGACACTGGCATCACTAAGGAAAAGGTAATGTTTACTCGGTATATGATAGGCAAAATATCTAGCTAATAAACATGTGCCATTTGATATGGTAAGATAGAAGCACTCATGCAAACTCAAATCATAGTGGTGTTTCTAATATGGCTGTACAATTTAGGAATCAACAAAACAAATCATAGTAGTGAATCCGATATTTGGCATACATGCTGGCTAAGTTGTTTGATTTCAGTGCATAACAGTTATTTTTTTGAACTAATGCTTAAAAACACTTTAATGGTCAGGCGCAATGCAGAAGAGGTCAACGCAACATCACCAGACAAGGATCAATTAGCTGAGAAAGATTCTGCTGTTCCTAGTTCTGATGATGAAATTTTGAGCTCTATTATAAAGTGAGTTGTGCTTCAGTCTATCCTCTAAATCTTCTATATCGTTATTAATTCTTATTCTAATTATGTTAAGGAATAATTAGAGTGCAATTTTGGTATGAGGGGTTGTGCACTAAGAGACTGAACTACACAATTTATTGCCAACTCTTTGGATTGCAGGTTAATCTATATGTTTTATCCCCATCATGTTCTGACATTCTTTTCTCGTATGCATCAGAAAATCTAAAACTAAACCAAAGAGAAAGGGGAAACTATCTGCAGTTAATCAACAGCCTCCTGCTGGAACCAAGCCTGATGATCATGATCATCCTCAAGGCTCTTCAGAAAGGTATGTAAGCTATTAGTGATTTGCAGGTTCTGAAAATTTGGATTTTGGTACTGAATATGCTGTGAGTGCAAAAAGATAGAATTGGCCTAATAGATAACATAGCATTACATCAATGGATTTTGGCAGGGAAAAGTTTGCTGATTCTTTGAGTGACAGCCCTGAACATGAAACAATTAGCTTCAACAATGCAAGTGAGGAAGGAACTCCGACTGGGGATAAGCTCTTTGATTATCAGGAGAGCGACGTTGAATTAGAAGATTCGGGAGATGAAACTACTCAAAAAGCATCACCAAACAGTTCTGTCAAGAGAAGGAAGCTGAGGATGGTGATTGACGATGAAGATGATGAAGAATGATTAGAAATAGCACAATTTATTTGATTCTCTACACATTAATCTGGATGTGTAATTTGGTGTAAATCTTCTTAAAAAGGGAATGCTTGTACGCATTTTCATCTCACTTGTACATAATCTCAGTTTAGATTAAGAAAGATGATGATCAGAGGTGTCAAGAGTATAATGTTTTGGTTTGGGGTCTGATCCAGTTTTGGTAATGCTTAGTCTATATGTTTAGCAATGCATTAAGGATTCTAAACATGTATAACTGTATAAGGCATGAACTAATACTTAAAACCTGAACCGTCAATAATTAATACATGTATAAATTTAACCAGAACATAAAGATCTCTATTTTAACAAGAACAGTTGTGGCGGGATGTGTTTCAATCTTTCATGAAACAGTTTTAACAGTAAGCTATCTAAGCTTCTAGCTGGTTTAGATCATATCTTACATTGGACCAATATCAAGTACAGAAATTGGTGGTGGTGTATACTATGAGACTGAATTTATGCAAGAAATTAGAGATCTTTATGTTGTGGTTAATTTATATATTTACAAACATCGAAGGTTCAGCTTAATTATATAATGATTTCACGCCATATACATGTAAATACCTGAGTCAAAACGTGATTTCTGTGCAAAATATTAACCTGACATTTCCCACCACATTACATGGAAAGAAGTCAATTGATTGACAAAAGGAAAACACTTTCGGTTGACCAGTTTCTCTGAAATAAAGTGCACAAATGGAAAGGTATTAATATTGCACGAAAAATAACTATGTTGCATCATGCAAAATGCAATGGCTTACTTACAAAGAAGAGTAACGCCTACCCATGTCAAATGGTGCTCCCCTTTTTCCCTCCATCTGCATTATACATGTGATCTCAAACATAATATAAATCAACGCACATCTAAATCTTCCTAAATCATCATCATAATACATCTCTTTGTCAACACATACAAGAGTCATGCCAAGATTAGCCACAAAAACAGTTTTGTATTGTTTCTGTATATTGTCTTCTCTGCTCATCCCAGCCTCTTCTATTGAACAAGAGCGCGCGATTTACATAGTTCTACTCGAAGGGCAGGAACCGCTAGCGTTTTCCCATGGCTTGGATCCTTTGGATGCAAGCAAAACACTTGATCCTAAGAGGTGTCATATGAATCTTCATATCTATGATTTTCCTTCTATCTAATTTTGAGCACAAGATTGTACTAACACTTGCATGAAATGGCAGCACATTGTATAACTTCCATTCAAAGAAGTTGGAGGACTCTCATGACCAACTTCTCCAAAGCTCTTTAGAGGCTGATAGCTACAAGAAGCTCCATAGCTTCACACACCTTGCCAATGGCTTTGCCGTCCACACCACTCCCACTCAGGTACTTGTTCGTAGCCTCGGTTTTGACTAGAAATTCGAGATTCACCTTCTAACGCGAAAGTTTCAACCCTTCTATACAAACTTACCCTAGACAAAATTTATGTTAGATTTGTATATAGTATAATATGAATTTTTATAGGTATGTAGTAATGAATCTTTTGATAGGCTGAAAACTTGGCAAAGATCAAAGGGGTAAAGAAGGTGGAGAAGGACAGAGGAGCAAAGCTCATGACAACCTACACACCTCAATATCTTGGGCTACCTCAAGGAGTGTGGTCTCAAGGTATGGGAGGAGAAAGTAACGCGGGAGAAGGGATCATTATCGGGTTTGTGGACACTGGAATAAATCCGATCCATCCAAGCTTTGCCTTTGATAACTTTCCACTCAACACCACCGTGGCAAACTTCACCGGGGAGTGTCAAGAAGGCCCGAACTTTCCAGCGAGTTCTTGCAATGGGAAGATTGTGTCGGCGAGGTTCTTTGCAGCTGGAGCTCAGGCGGCTTTGAAGCTTAATGAGTCCGTCGATTTCCTCTCTCCCTTTGATGCTGTTGGCCATGGAAGGTATGTCCTTAGCTGGAACTTTTTTGGTACTAAGTAACAAATATATATTATGCAGACTATTAATAACTCCAAAGATGAGATCTTGCTCCAAGAGTTATCTTACTTGGTTTAACTAGCAAACTGACATATCAACTCAACTTTTTCATGATTTTGTGTTTTCATTCCTTTATATAACTCTTTGAGAACAAAAAATGTATGTATGTACTGATGATGTGCTGTTGGTGTACTAGTCATGTGGCTTCAACAGCTGCTGGAAACTATGGAGTACCGGTTCAAGTGAATGGTTTCTTCTACGGATACGCAAGTGGCATGGCGCCTCGTGCAAGGTATGTATCTCAATGCTCATCCCAAAATCTATCTTTTCATGTTTCAATAGTTGTTTCCTTCATCTTACAAAAACAATACCAATATAACAAAAATTCTACATCTTAATCTGCTTTTGGTATACCTTGTCAAAGAATTGCTGTTTACAAGGCTGCATATCCATCCATTTCTACTTTGACAGATGTTCTGGCTGCAATTGACCAGGTAAATAAACTCAAAACTTTATTTTGTATATACAACTACATTTATGTCATTTATAATGTAGTTACACTATGATGGTTATGCACCAACTGAAAATAGGCGGTAAAAGATGGGGTGGACATCTTAACCTTATCAATAGGACCAGATGAGGCACCAAAAGACACAATCACTTTCCTGAATGCTTTTGACATCTTCATGCTATTGGCTCGCCGGGCTGGAGTTTTCGTGGTTCAAGCTGTAGGCAACGGCGGCCCAAGCCCCAGCTCGGTGGTGTCCTTTAGCCCTTGGGTTGTGGGTGTGGCTGCTTGCACCACAAACCGCGTTTATCCAGCCACCCTTATCCTTGGAAATGGCCAAAGCATCAGTGGTGTGGGCTTGTCAGCACCGACGCTCGGGTTTGGTGTAATGCAACATAAGCTGGTGTTGGCCAAGGACGCTCTCAAGACCAATGGGACATTCCCTGTGTCCTTCATAGAGGAGTGTCAGCACCCGGAAGCGTTCGAGCCTCAACTAGTGCAAGGTAGCATTGTGATTTGCAACTTCTCGGACGGGTTCTTCAACCAGACATCAACTGTTAGTGCAATTGTTGACACTGCAAAGGCCCTTGGTCTTGCTGGGTTCATCTTGGTTGCCAATCCTGCCTTTGGCAACTTCATCGCTGAGCCGGTTCCGTTCTTGGTACCAGGGATCATGATTCCAAGAGTAGATGATGCTAAGGTACATGTTTCATGCCCATAAGACTAGCTAGACTCATTGTTGTTTTATAAATAGGAGGGACTAATATTGCTTCTTGAACTGTTTGCACAGAGCATATTACAATACTATGATCAGCAAACTGACAAAGACAATCAAGGACTTGTGGTAACATTCAGAGGATCAGCTGCTGTTGCTGAAGGAAGATTGGCCATCTTGAATGGATCAGCACCAGTTGTCAGCAGATACTCAGCCAGAGGACCTGATTTCATAGACACCAGCAAGAAACCAGCTGATGTTCTCAAGCCTGATCTCGTCGCTCCCGGCCACTAAATCTGGGCCGCTTGGAGCCCCATGAGCCTTGAAGACCCCATTGTTCGCGGTATACCAAGTGTTGATGCTAATGTGATGTGTTGTATTGTGTGTGGTTATGGTAATGTCATACAAAATGTTGATGCTAATGTGATGAGTTTATGTTGTAGGAAATGACTTTGCTCTATTGTCTGGTACGAGTATGGCGACGCCCCATGTAGCAGGCATAGCTGCTTTGCTCTTGCAACGCAACCCTTCATGGACTCCGGGAATGATACACTCTGCGCTATCAACGGCGGCCACCCAGTATGATAATCAAGGACAAGTCATACAAGCTCAAGGGAACGAAATCGACAGCTTGTCTCCTTCGACGCCTTTTGACATTGGAGCCGGTGTAGTCAATCCCACAAGAGCATTGGATCCTGGGCTAATGGTTTCACCAAGTATGTTGTTCACTTGTTTATGTTGTTATATTTTATGTTCTTTTCTATGAGCAACATCTTATAGAGCCCTTCTCTTTTTTTGGTCGAAGGAGAGGCGACACTTCTTACAGAGCCTTTCTTGCACGAGATTATTTCTACCTAAAGTTGGAACATATATTTTGTTACATTAAGTCTTTACTAAGCACCTTTGTCCTTGTGGCAGGCAAGGGAGATTATGTGAGATTCTTGTGCTCGTTGTCGAATGTGCCGATTGAAAAAGTCGAGAGCGCAACAGGAGGATCGTGCAACGACGCGTTTGCCCATCCGTCGGACTTGAACCTCCCTTCCATAACTATAGCAACCTTAAATGGAAACCAGACGGTGAGGAGGAGCTTGACAAGCGTCGGGAGCCAGCCCGAGACGTACGTTTGCTCGGTGCTTCCACCGGACGGAGTCATGGTTCAAGTGAGCCCATCATGGTTCACCATAGCTCCACTTGGAACCCAAGATTTGGACATAATGCTCAATGTAACTCAAGTCATGTCTAACTTCAGCTTTGGTGTAATTATTCTCACCGGAAGTTTGGATCATTCTGTGAGAATCCCCTTGTCATTGTTACATAATGGACAGTGATTAATCTGTTTTACTACAAAAGCTCATCTTGGCTTTGTAATTGAGGCCTTATTATGTGTACGTGTGTAACTATAGTTTACACAAAGTTAACTAGCAAAATTAAGTTATAGTCTTCCTCTTTGTAGCATTTGGCAGCTATTTTGAGTTCAGCAGTGAACATTTTTCGCTTCAAATTACTTTTTCATTGAGGCTAAGAATTTACTAAACAACCCAATGCCTCAAAATCTATTTAGCTGAGCTCTTGAGTGGAGTTTCTTTGACTAAGACATGTGAAATATTAGCAACGTAAATTGAGTAAATAGATAGTTACTACTGTAAATTCCTATATTTACTCGTGTAAAATGTGTTGGTAAAACTAAATTAATCAAGTTAACATAATCGGGTAAAGAACAAGTTTAGGATCTTGTCTCACAAACAAACTAAACGAGCGATTCAGGCTAAACTCGAGCTCAAACAAATCGAACCACATATTACAAAGCTAGCTGAGTTCGTGCCGTTCAACTCGGATCGGCTCGACTCAGTTACAACTCTTGATGTCCAGATATTTTTCGAAAAAATATCATGGGTCAAGATATGTAATTTTTCCAGATTTGGTTAATCTTCCAAAATTGAATTGGTCCAAAAATCGAATTTTCCCTCCGAAAAGTGCGATTCATTCCCGTGATTCGTTACCGGCTTTCCCTTTATTATTCCCGTCGTCTCCATCACTCTCTCCACATCTCTCCTTCAGAGAAAAAATCATCAGAAAACTCCATCATCAGAGAACCACCAATTATGGCCCTCACAAATTATTTAGCAAGAATCCGAGCTATGTTTGCAGGCTTATTCTCCATAGAAACCATGACGATCAATCAATTTCTCTGAAAGCAGAAAACAAAATCCCCCAACCTTCAACTCTCACGATATGTCGGCAGCCGATTTCCAGATCCTTCCTCTCCACGCCATCGCCCGTTCGATCCTCGGCCTCCGCCAGATCCACCACCACCAGATCGGCCACAAGGACGAGGAGGCGATCGACGCCTTTCAGTACAAAGTCGCTCAGCTCTTCCACGCCCTCAATTCGACCTCGGTCGGCGAGATCCTCTCGCTCCCATGGCTCCGGGGCCTCCTCGAGGTGTTTACTATCTGTCAGGAGGAGTTCCGGATTTTGCTGTTGAAGAACAGGTCGTGTTTGGGGAAACCGCCATTGGAGAGGTGCGTAGGCGATTTCTATGAGCGGAGCGTCAAGGCGCTCGATGTTTGTAACGCGATTAGGGACGGGATCGAGCAGATCCGGCAGTGGAAGAAGCTTCTGGAGATTGTGTTTGACGCTATCGGTGATGGTAAGTGTAGGAGGACGAGTTGTCAGAAGAGCTTGTGCGAAGGCCAGATTCGGCGTGCCAAGAAGGCCTTGGCTGATCTCGTAGCTGGAATGTCGGAGGAAGAGAAAGGATTCAACTCCTTCCTCCACAGGACGAGGCATGTTCTCTCTCTCTCACTCTCTTTATCTCCAATTCCGTTGCTCATGTTGAATTTTCGGTCAATTATCTGGCAAGATTACAGAGAAATGATAACACGAAAGTTCAAAAAAGTTACTGTTCATCATTCGAACTTTTCAAGGATTGAATGGAGTTGATTAAGGTCAAAAAAAAAAGAATGGAGTTGATTTTAGTGACATTTCATTCTCAGAGTTCTTTGAGCTCATTCAGATATGCATATACAATTGTGATGCTGATATGCAGACGAGTGAACAACATGAATGTGGATGTTGTTCGGCCAAAAGAAATGAATGTGGATGTTGTCAAGTCGATATGCATATGAGTGCATACAATAAGGTGAAATAGGGATTTGATTGATTTTTCAATGACAGATATGTGATGGAATTGACAATGTGAACAGATCATTAGGGAGGAATCAGTGTAGCAAGGATCCGAGGAGCCTGCGCAAGACGCTGTCATGGAGCGTGTCTCGGAGCTGGTCTGCATCCAGGCAAATCCAGGCCATCGGCTGCAACCTCTCGGCTCCCAAGGGGAATGTCGATATCAGCACGACTCACGGGCTTACTGCAGCAGTTTACACCATGAATTGCGTGCTCTTCGTCGTGATGTGGGCCCTGGTTGCTGCAATCCCCTGCCACGACCGAGGCCTCCAAAGCCACCTCTCCATCTCCCGCCACTTCGTCTGGGCTGCTCCTATCCTGTCCATCCATGACAGGTGCGTACACAACGACTCTATCCGATATGAAAGCCCTTGCTGACATGTTTGTGTATTTTGAAACATGGTACACTGCAACAATGATTACTATCTCTATGGACAGGATTGTGGAGGTGAGCAAGAAGAGGGAACGGAAGAACGCGTGTGGGTTGCTCAAGGAAATCTACACGGTCGAGAAGTGGGCGCGGGAGATGAACCGGCTGCTGGATTCGTGCTTGGAGTTTCCCGTTATCGGGGAGAAAGAGGCCGAGGTAAGGCGCAAAGCAGAGGAGCTACACGAGGTCTACGAAGTGTTGAAGGAAGGTCTGGAGCCATTGGAACGACAGGTTCGAGAAGCTTTCCATGTGATTGCGAGGAGTCGGATGCAGGGTCTTGATTGTTTGGGAGGAAGCTGTGATTGTAGTAGGCACAAGAGGCAGATTGATGTTCAGGCTCTGGAGTCTGTCCCTTGATTGAGGTAAGACTATATCTTGAAAGTTTGAAATGATTTTGTAGCCCCCCGGCCTTATTGTTATGAGTGAATATGTATTGCGAAGAGTAGACGATTTTGTAGCCTGGCCTTATACTTTATATGATTCTACTAGTATGGAGTGTGTAATAGAATTAGGCCATTATAAAGTTGTTTGATGATCTTCCTTAAAAACTCCTCTTGATAAAAAAAGCTTATACTAATATGGAAGATTGTGAAATGTATATCTTTAAACTAAAACCTATCTCAGATCGTGAAATTGAAACTAAACCACCCATTATAAAAGTACATGGTTCGTGCGCATGTGCGTGTTAAGCCCAACACATAAGAACATGAGGTTCCACCCTAAAACCAATGGACTACCCTCCCTATTACCAATTGGTTTTAGGGTGGAGCCTCATGTGCTTTATGTGTCAGGTTTATCGCACATATGTGCACGAACCGACGTATGACTCCCCACGTCATATATGGCCCACCACAAACATATGCTTATGTGTCGAGCTTACCGTGTACATGGGCTCACCGAGATTTATCAGTATATCTTCAACTCCCAAGTTTGAAGTCATCCCATGGAGACGGTGCTAACAAGTATAGTGTATAAAAGAGTGTTGAAGACATAGTAGTATAGAGGTCCATTGACAAGTGATTTGTCCTTGTCCAATGTTAACTTTTGGCCGTGGGTGCAAGTGACAAGTGGGTGTGGGGGTGCAAGTGGCAAGTGGCAAGTGGGGAAGTCCCATAATCACCAAGTCCATCCGAATCTTATCCCTTAGCTTGCCCCAGCAGCAGCAGCGTCCGAGAGAGAAAAGAGAAGAGAAAGCAGCATCGTCCAGGTCCATGGAGAGCGGGAACCATCCGATTCCGTCGGGTGCGGGGACTCAGAGCTCGAGCAGCTACCCGACGACAGCAGCGCAGGGGGGCGGGCAGGGGTACCAGCACCTGCTGCAGCAGCAGCAGCAGCAGCTGCAGATGTTCTGGTCGTTCCAGCGGCAGGAGATCGAGCAGGCGAACGACTTCAAGAACCACCAGCTTCCCCTAGCGCGCATCAAGAAGATCATGAAGGCGGACGAGGACGTGCGCATGATCTCGGCCGAGGCGCCCATCCTCTTCGCCAAGGCCTGCGAGCTCTTCATCCTCGAGCTCACCATCCGCTCCTGGCTCCACGCCGAGGAGAACAAGCGCCGCACCCTCCAGAAGAACGACATCGCCGCCGCCATCACCCGCACCGACATCTTCGACTTCCTCGTCGACATCGTCCCCCGCGACGACCTCAAGGACGAGCCCGTCGCCGGAGTGCTCGCCGCCCCCGCCTCCATGACCATGGCCGCCCCCGAGACCGCCAGCGGCGTCCCCTACTACTATCCCCCCATCGCCAGCGGAGTCATCGGGAGGCCGGCCATGGACCAGGCCGGCCTCTATGCTCAGCCCCCCTCCCAGGCCTGGCAGTCCGTCTGGCACCCCTCCGCCGACGACGCTGCCTATGGCACTGGAAACGGGGATGCCCAGAGGTACTTACTCTACTATATAATCCAGTTTTTGTCAAGCAATTTGGGCTTTCCTGATTCCCATTTGTCTATTCAGTTGAATATTTTGAATGAGTGTACAACATTCTAAATCCTAGTCTGAGGATTTAGATTGTTGTACACTCATACATGGGCGAGTGGGCGACTAGGTCTGAATTAGTGGTGTGCATAGGAGCATTCACAACGAAGACTGCCTACATTTCTTTAACCTTTAAAAATTGATAAAATGTCAGGGGAAATCAGAATTATGTCAGGGAAAATTTTCTTACTTGTGAGATAACTCTCTTGTAGAAGAAATGTGGAATAACACATTGCTCATGCAGCTTCCTGCAATCTTGCCTCTTTTGATTTTAGCACTTGCTCCATCAGAAGTGAAGCTTACGAATAATGTGAAAACTAACTCTGGTCTGTTTGTTATCATTTTCTTTTGGCCTGATCGACTTTGCTAGATCCTAACAAATGGCCTTTTTTGCACAACTTCAATTGCAAATGAATGAAAAAGGGATGCTGCCCTTGTACGTTTCTATATCCTAGAACTGGCTTCCAGTTGAAGCTCTAATCGTATGGATTTAATTACTAATGCAGCTGATCCACTCATTTGACGACATGACCGGAGTGCTGGACATTTGCATCAGCGGACGATCCAAGTTGTGGCTGATGCAAAGCACTTGTTATTATTATTGTTGAGAAGGGAAGGAAAAAACCTCTTGTGTAATGACTTGCTGGAACTGCTAAGCAGACAGCTGTGGTGTAATCTAATTCACTTACAAATTAGTGAAATGCAGCCTCTCAGGGCCTTTTCAGCTGCCAATATATCAAATAACCCTTCTGCTTATGGATGCCAATGTGCTTATAGTACAAATTGTACTTGTTTTGGACCTGTATGTAGCTTCTAAATCTCTACAAAAAAAAGTCCCATAACAAAAGATTATTATTGTCTCATTACACAAGTAGAGCTAAGCATGACATATGTGCTACAAGAATCCACTATACAGATGTTTCTGATGTCTCAAATTTACTACTTAGCACCTATTTTTGCATCGACTTTATCCCTCATCAAAAGCATACATGCTAAAAATACTACTGCTGATTATATAACATGATACAGAATAACGTGGGGGATGAGGCACAAATTGTAAAGCATGAAGTGCTGATTACATAAATTTGGCCCCATCAAGATTAGTCTTCATGTTCTTCTTCACCTTCTGAATCTGTGAACATAAAAATGGCAATTAGAGTTTTACACAGACCAGAAAACCAACACAGTATGATCTTCAATAGGATTCCTCTTTGAAGATATGAAGTAGTAATAACAAGCATGTAATGTAACTCACCAGATCGAACATCATCAGTGACTTGGCCTCTGGCTTTGATTTGCTCCACGAGCATACGCCAAATGAGAATCCACCAGTAAATGTTAAGTACAAGGATAGTGTATAAAAGAGTGTTGAAGACATAATAGTATAGAGGTCCATTCACAAGTGATTTGTCCTTGTCCAATGTTTCGACAACTTCATAGCTGCAACATGGAAAAGAAAGAAAACAATGACATAAAAAACCCAATTTAAGGCACTCGACCCCAATGAGCCCGTACACAATAGGTACACAGGAATCATGGTTTATCCATGCACAAACTCACATGTCTCTTAAGCATATCAGTCATTATATCATGGTCTTGTCGATCATTTATGTGAAATCGAAGCTTTATTTTTAGAATGGTTTTGGTTGTCATTTACATAAATGTGAGTTTGTGCAGGGATAAACCAAACAAAAAATTATGACTTTTCCAAATTTAGAAAGTTGAATACGATGGTAGATAAGCATCAAAAGAACACAAAGCCACAGCAGATTGACAAAATTCCATCGATTTATTCACCTTGTACTCCAAAGGATCCAAAATGGGTAGTAAATGACGCGGAGCAGTAGCCAAGAAATAGCAAAGAGGAGGAATGCAATGCTAGCAATTACTTCAGCACCGCTGTATTTAGACATCTTTCCGGTTTCCAAAAACACATCATTTCCATCATGAAGAGCTAGCACAATCGCACCAACGCGCACGAATCTGCAAGAGCATGGAGACAAATGATAAGAATGGCCACATATGATCTCAACAACACCAAATCTTTGTTGCTAGAGATGATCAACTTCTGTTTTCTTCTTCCATGGTAACATATTTTTTAAAGCATCATATCTTCTATGCTGAAAGGAACATGCAAGGCTTCCATAAAATTCAACTCTAATATTACATCCATTTCCATTTGGTGATTTTTCTAAAATTGCCTTTTGAAGAAAAGTGACAGAATCATTAGAATTTATATCAAAACAATTATACCGAATGATGAAAAACAATGCAAAATACCTAAAGATATAAGACAAGACAATGAGAATGATACTGGCAACATGATGTCCCATCGAGACGCCAAAGTCCTTGCGCCTCGTCTCCCAGAAAAGTAGAGCAAAGATTGAGTACACATAAAACCCAGCAACATACATATAATGTCCTTTCAACTTCAGCCTGCATATCAAATAGTTGTAAGCTATGTCAACATCTCCTTCAAGAGCTAGCCCTTGATGTGAAAGTAATGATACAAAAACGAAGAACAATATCAAGAATCTTACTTCATTTTAAGGTTAGGCCATATCTGATCTCCAGGTCCCTCCCAGAAACTCTTCGTATTACTGAACCATGGTTCGTTATAAGTGACGTACAGAGCCAGAAGCTCTGCTGACAGAAAATACACAAACTTCCAAGCTGATTCCTTGAATTTCCTCAGCTTCTGTTTTCTTTTATCCACATCAAAATACTTTGAGTCATGCCCCTTGCCAAAAATCAATCTCTTCCCCAGTTTCTGTATCAGATAATTCAAACTTCAGACAAATTTGGACTGTGAAATTCTCATCTAGAAAGAAGCATTCTCCTAGAACAAAAACCTACTAGAAAGAGAGCTAATCTGTCTAAGAACAGGAAGCATAAATGTTCATACATATAGCTATTTATTTCATCCAACATCAAGGACAGATTCCTTCGTACTTGCACAAAGTAGCTTCAGAACATTCAATAACAATAACTATTCATACTTCTTCTCAAACAGACATGATGACACAACCAGAAAACCCTCCCTAAAGCCATTAACAAACTCATAAAGGCCTAATTCAGAAAATAGTCACAAGCAACGAATCTCAACATACCTCAAAGACGAATCTGTCCAAGAACAAGCGTATCGAAGGGAAGAAGAGAGCGAAAAGCGGTATGGCGACAAAATCGCCGAGCGTAGGATACGACTCTTGCTCCCAATCAACGGAGGCTGTCAAATCGAAAATCCCCATCGCACAGACAGGAGAAGAAGGCAATCGATTCAAGCGAGTCGAAATACAAAAGAAAACACGCGAACGAGACAGAGATCAAGATCAAAAATCCAAAATCCAAAATCCAAAATCCAAAATCCAAAATCCCTCTCAGAATTCTGGTAATCGGAAAGCAGACGAAGAATTCCGATTGTCGAACTCGGAGAAGTGCAAATCAACTAAGGCGAGAGAGGAAATTGAGAGGTTCCGAAAGCGTGTTGGCGATTTCCGGCGGAGGCTGATCGGCAGAATTGGGATTTTGCAGGCATGAGAGTGGAGAAGATGGATGAAGCTCATGAATTTCATAATTACTTCCTTTTTTAATTATTTTTCCTTGGTTGGCGGCTGTAGTTCGCTTTCGGTAACAAGTGTGCTTCCGAACCCGAACATTTGAAAATTGAAATTTCCAAACCGGGTATCCGATTTTCTCACATCATACTATTTTTAGGCTTTTGCATGAAGTCATCTTATTATCTTTTGACATAGTCTGCTGATCAAAAAAAAAATCTTTTGACATACTTATAAAATCTATAAGGGATGAGAAACAAGAGAAAATTTGGTAAGTAGGCAATTTGGGGAGATTTGTGGAACGGGTAGGTTGCCTTGAAAATTTATGTGCTAACTAGTCGTTTTTCCGAAAATATCCCTGGTCAAAAAAAAGAATTACACGCGTGCCACCGCGTCCCACCTGAAATCTTGTCATCGGAAATCCTGTCATCCAAAAATCCTATCACCGAAAAAACTTGTCATTGTGTAGAAAACTTGTCATCCCTTATGAAAAACTTGTCATCCCTTACGAAAAACTTGTCATCGCTTATGAAAAACTTGTAATCGCGTAGAAAACTTGTCATCGCGTACAAAAACTTGTCCTCGCGCACAAAACATGTCATCGCAAAGAAAAACTTGTCATTGCGCACAAAAAACTTGTCATCGCGTACGAAAAACTTGTCATCGCGTATAAAAGGATCAATATTTTAGCAATTCCAAATCTACCATGATAAAGTAAACTGGACTATGAGACAATCAAATTCAAAAGGAAAAAAATTCAGAACGTGATATATAGTAACATGGACTATGTAAAGAGAGATTACAAGTAAAAAGTTCAACTTTTACTATCATAGACAATCAAAATATATGTTTAAATATGTACAGAGCCATATGGTTACGTCCGTTGCCAATAAGGACATGGATGATTTCACAAGTTTCACAAACTAATTTCCTACTCTCACACGCCATCACTCCAATTTACTGTTACTAAGTAGTCAGAAAGGAACATTGATCCAAGAGCAAACACAAGCACGAAAAGAATAGATAATCACTAACAAGTACAATCAGTATCGCACTCAGACTTCGATTAAAAAAATCCAATCGGTACATGAAATTAGATAGTGAAAGGGAACCAACTAACTCGTATATCTCTGGATTGAGGATGGGAACAAAGAACAGCGGTGCAAGTCCGATCAGAAACCGTGAGTTCAGCAACGCCGTTGGAGACCTTGCCGACATCGTATATGGTGGCCGGAGATTTGGAGGCAACTGCGGCCTTTCCAGCTCTCTTGGCGGAGGCAGCCTTGGCTTTCTTTTGAGCGGCCTTCTTCTTACTGGCGCCGGAAGTCATATCTCCGACTTACAAAAACCGCAGATGTCCGATTCGGAAGCTGAAGAGATGAGTGAGTTAAGCCTTGTTGAGTAATTGGTGAGAAGGAGAGAGCGATGTGTCTGGCGCTGTGTCTTCCTCATGGTCTCCATCTTCCTCCCTCCAATGTCTTCTTCTTCTTCCTCCCCAAATTCCTCCGGTTTCTACGGCCAGATACAGAGCTTTCCGCTTCTGAAACATCGAATTGGTTGAGCTAGGGTTCGTGCAGAACCTCAATCTTGGATCTCCGAACTCAAAATCCCCCAATATCCTCCCATTCCTCACAGATCCATCACCTCTGCGTCGTCCAAATCCATCCAGCCTCCGATCCGCCAAAACCCTAGGTTCGAACCGCCTCTTCTTGATAGCCTGGTGGCCGTAATCCTCGTGATCCATATCGTCTCCGTTTCCGAAACCTTCTTCGTCATCGTCGTCGTCGAAATCGTGTTGGCGATTGAGCGTGGCAACAGGGAGGGTGACGAAGATGGGGAGGGAACCACGCCCATCGGGCGAAGAGGGATCTCAGATCCAGATCCGAGAGAAAAAAAAAAGGAGAGAGAAAATAACTTCTTTTATACCGATTAGATAGTAATTTATTTTTAAACGGGGTCTAATTAATTTCTAAATGTTCCAAAACCGGATCCACTGCCCCCTTCCCTCGAGAAACAATGATCTCAGAATCCGAGACTTGCCTGCCGAACCAAATCTGTTTTTTTTTTTGAACGAGAGAATTTTTCATCAAGTCCACCACTCTAAACTAGATGATGATAATGTCCATAACTATTAGTTGTAAAATTAAATTTATCCTCTTTCTAATGAGCTAAGTGTCTCATGTGAATTAAAAATCACCTTATTAATTAAATGATGGACTAATCGTATTTGTAGTTAGATTTCAATGCACGATAAGTAAATAAGTATGCATCTCTTATTAGACCCAGTAAAAAGTGATCCAAATTCAAAATCCGATTCAAATCCGAAAAATTGAAATATGATAGATGAACAATAGGAACATGATCCGACTTCCGAGACCTGATTCGAAATCCAGGTTTTCCAAAACTGACGCATGCCTGAACATACATATCCAAAATCATCTAATCTGAAAACGAAACGATTTGAAATGACCCAAATTAAATTTGACCGAAAAATCATCCGATCCAAAATGACCCGAATTAAAGCTACTAAGAAACAATTAAAAAGATGTTTTTCTAACTCCTAAGACCTAACTGTTACACACTTACCTCGTCTAACAAATGTCATACACTTAAACCTCTATAAATTAATAGGGTCGGGACTGGAGTATTTTATTATTTTAGAGAGGTATTAATTCATCGATAAATTAATATTTATTAATTTATAGAGATTTTAGCGATAGAAATATTTCCAATTAAATAATACCAAGTATTGTCATTTAATCAAAAATAATATCAACTACATAAATCATAAAAGTATAGACAAACTATTGAAATATTTACTAAAAATAAAATATGGACAATTATCGAACAAATTTTGGATGATTGTTATTATTATACATTTTTTATACAATAGTTATTAATTTATGATTTAATTGGGACCTTATATTTCTATAGTGGTTTTTTGAAAATTTATTATCTTATTATCTTATCGAAAATCGGCAAATTTAACACTAGCTCAAGTCGGGACCGGAGAAAAATATTAATTTACCGAGTTTATTAATTTATCGAGTATTAATTTATGGAGGTTCTACTGTATATCATATTATCAATATATAGAATGCTCAATGAAAGATATGAACTCAATAAAACATCCATTTGGGTAATTATATGTGCACAAAAATAAGTTCTTTATGAATGTATCTAAAAATACATTCGATGAACAAATGACACGACATGTAAAATGAGTTGAAGTAATATCGACATGAAACGAAGTGACGTATTATAAATTTATAATAGATCGAAATTTGAGTTGACCTCATATAATCCGAATCTAAATTATTAAAGTAATATGTTAAGAAAGGGGCAATAAACCCAATATCACAGCACCTCAATTATTTTAATCCGAAAAGGAATTGAATTCAAATAATAATTGAGTTTGAATTGACCCTAACCAAAATGATCTGATCCGAAGTGATCTAAAATATCACAATTCAAAAAGGACTCAAACTCAAATAGATTCAAAACTGAACAACATCAGAATTCGATTTAGTTCGACTACAACCCAAATTAGACAATTGACCTGAACAAATCCGATCTGATCAAATGAGCGAAGGTATACCTCTCATCAATGGTCCATTAGCCATATTCTTTTATCTGTGCGGACCATTAATGGGGCAAAATTAGGTTGAGAAAATAAATGCTCTGGCCTCATTTCCAACTACTACTTAAACCTTATTTGATAATAATAATTATAGCAATAACAACAACATGTGATAATGAATAAGGGAATTAAAAGTATTAAATACTCAAATTGGTCAAATTGTAATATATGAACGAGAAATTTTCAATCGTATATTTTATAGGTTGAATTTTCAATCCTAAATTTTACCAGATATATTTTTGGTATCATATATGGTGACCCTCGATGTAATTGTGGATTCACATAAATAGCTAGCTTGTGTATAACTTGGCATATGAGCTCGTATGATTCGCAAACACTCTTATTTCGATCACGAAAATTGTTATAGATGAGCGGCTAAGATCCTTGCTTTAAACCTTCCAATGGCGCATTTTTAATACAACTTGGTTGTCAATGATACAAATAAGGTTTTCTTATAATTTAGATCAATAAATTTTATCCTACTCTATGTGATTTGAGGAAAGATGATTTTGAGACAAATACCTTATGTTTAGGGACCTTAATTTAACAAACTAAAACGTGTGAAACTTCAATCTGAAAATGAATATAACTTGCTCTGTAATTCAAATCGACAACTCTTGAGCATACACATGTACACTATCCACCACTTGGTGCATCAACAAACAATAACATGTCAACAATTAGCATGAACCAAAATAAATCACATAAAATACCTTCCATCGAAAAACAATAACATTCTCTTCTTTGGGCCAAATGTTTATTGGGCTTCACAATTAAGAAATCCATTTGAAGTATTATACCAAGCCCATTCGCAAACATTCCAACCCACATTCACCCTACTGGAATTGGACTACTACGAAAAACACCATCTGATTACCGGTTTGTATCTTTTTCGGTGGAGGGTATTCTTGTCCTTAAAATTCGAATCGGAGACCTCTCAATGCTACTAATCTTTTTTTTTGATCGAATGAATGCTACTAATCTTAAACTTAACCGCTCGACTAAATATTTGACATCTATACTGTCTATAGTATAAAGCGGAGACAAAGTCTTCACAAAAAATTGCGTCACATGTCATATCTTTAATAAAGTAATCAACTGGGCCCTTGCGTATATAAAAAACGCTAATCACAATAAAAAGATAAATATATATAATTTGATAATTTTAACCAGATAGGAAGATATCTATAGAAAGATATAATTTTCATACGATCATTGACACACTAAAAAGACATAATATTTAATAAAAATTTCCATATCTACAAAGGAAGATCTATATTATAGAAAAAATATATATATAATTCGCAAAGTTTGAAGAGAGAAGTATGAAGAAATCCAATTCGTGCATAATGCACGTCCACTAGCAAAGAGTAACTCAATATTAATTGGGTTTATAATGATGTTTTTTGGTTAGTCCATTTTTTTATACGTACAAAAAGATATAATAATATATACGTACATACATCAGTTTAATTTTCACTAGATATATTTTATTAATAATTTACGTACAATCTATATTACATTCTAGATAAGAAAAATTTGCCCCGTATCATGTACGAGTAATGTGATTATAAACTCAATTTAGTATAGAAATCTAACACCAATGATCACGTTAAAATTATATAATCGTATCATGATTAGTTTTTTTTTTACCAATGATAGTAAATCAACTCATAATATAAATAAGTTGGATTTGTTTAAAAATTACTTTACGATAAATATCATATTTTACTAAATAATAATATTTATCAAAAGACTACAACTAATTCTTGGTAAGGAATAATTCATACTTTTCGATAATTTTTAAGCAATTTTTACGGGATAAGCTTATATGAGATTCTAACTACCTAATTTACATAAGAAATCATTGGCGTTTATATATCAATATTAAATTGGGTTTATAATAACATTACCCGTACATGGTACGGGGGTTAAACTAGTTAGGCTAATACTATAGCCCGAAAAACACATATAACTTTTAATACGGATAAAACTGTTTTTATCGATAAAAATGAAAATCTATAACTCCAACAACTTTTAACTTGTATTTTTTCAACAACTTTTGAGTTTTGTTGGGGTAGGTTTTGGTGTAGTAACCTTGTAAATGTTATCCCTCTCTCACTTTTTGTGCAATGGCACTAGCTAGATCACATCACAAGCACACAAAAGCTGGTTTGTTCCACATCTATGCATCATGTCATGGTTAGTAACAAGTGTGGTAACATGTGGATTCACTAACCCATGACCTTGCACAATGTTCAGGTAAATATTAGGTTACATAGCATGTGTGATGTATAGGGTGTCAATCGGGTAGAATGGGTCATAAAAAGTTTGGGTTTCTTCGGATATCGGGTAATATCGGGCTAGTACATTCGGATATAATCTGTTACGAATTAATTTCGGGTTCGGGTCAAATCGATTCGAGTCAAAAAATCTCGGGTATACACATTTGTCCTCTTTTTCAGGTGTTGAGCCGTCCGGTTCGGTTTCAGCCGGGTTGGGTGGGTTTCTTTGAGTCGGGTTAAATTTTGACCGCCCTAGCGGTGTACGTATATTTTGGTTTCATTTTGGTCAGTTGGACCTAGCTACTATCTTCCAACTTTACTACTTTGGTTGTGAACCAAACAATTTTCTTCCTTGCAATTCAACTTAAACTAGCAAACACGATAAAAAAAAAAAAAAGTACTTACTACGTTGAGTTGTATAATAAACATGCTTTCTTCCCGCTAATCACGCAATTGGTCAACTTTCTTGGCTCTCTCTAGTTCATGCATCAAACATTCACACACGCACTAGTTGCAAAAATTCAACAAGAACCACACGGCAAGCTAATGCATACAAGAACGACTAATCTAAACAAAATGAGAAGAAATGGTCATGAAGGCCACCTTTGGCTACGAGAATGAACAGCCATACTTTCATCATGACCAAGTAACAAACCACTACTTGCAGTTCTAGAATCGGACCACTTGCATGTGGATGCATTGCTCATGATCGAAGGCATACTAGTCATTCGAATTCGACGAACACTAGTCAATCGAAGTGTGCCACCCGCGCCCATGTGACGGGTATACGACCCTAATCCCTCGATCCTCATTGACATGAGTAACGGATAATGCTATCGCAATTCGGTTTTGACCAGATGGTAAGTCGAATCGGGCGAATCATACGACATGACTCTATATATTACTTCTTTTTCTATTCGAATCAAACTTTCTTACTAACTTGATTTTTAAATTTTAATGATGATACACTGCTAAGAAAAATCAAACCAACTTTTCTAACAAACTATTGATCTCAAAACTTAGTTAAGTGACGTACCTAAAACGTTGGATAAAAAAATAAGAGCGGAGACCTCGTTTTGACTCTAAAAATGTGCGAAGACTACACACGTACATGATATATCCCGAGTTTCCAAGTTGAAGCTATAGTTACCAATTTTGACTTAATTATGTTTTCTTAGGAAATCTAAATGAAATGGACTTGAACCTTCCAAACCAGACTAATTACCGTCCACATCCAACTTAATTCCCTACACTTTTCTTCTTCATTGCGCCAAATGGCCCAAATTGCCTTTTTTTCCCTATTTTCCCCATATACATCGAAAATTAGGAGCCATCCTAGCTTGATTATGAAGAGGTCAAATTCTTCTTTGGGTGAGATCGATTGGACGTTAATGAATGTCAAAAGCTGGATAAAAGAATGGCCAAAATGTATGTACACGTTTATTAGTCTTACAAATGATGTATATATTTGTATACAATTACCTTATCTATCCATCATCCTAACTATATATCAAAGAGGAGGTTGAAAATAATATTTGACACGGTATGTCTCGATTTTTTATTGGACCGCATCACCCATCTTTATTAAAACAATTTAATTTGTTTAATTGGTTGGAATTTCATTGTAGACCCCATATTAAATTGTATACATAATAAACCTCTCCAAATCTTTAAAAAAAACTATCCAAATTTATACAAATAATAAAAATCCACTCTTTATAATTTTCAATAAATATATTTTTATTTATTTATATATCACTAAAATAAATCCCATAAGAAGCAAGTCATTAATACAAGATTTTTATATCAAATTATTCTAATGAAAAACTATATATACTATTTCACCTAAGATTTTAGTTAAATCAAATTCGTGTATTCAAGACACGGAATTAATACTAGTTTATTTCTAATGTTTGTGCAAGCAACCACAAAAATCTCGCTTTTATGAATTATTTGTTAAAATATAAATTTGGTTTGAATAAAGTAGGCATGTGCAATATTAGACCGAACCGGATCCGGACCAGAAGTATCCGGTTTGGTCTAGGTCCTTCATTTTCTCGGGTTCCGGTCCGGTCCGGTCTAAACCCAAAATTTTCTGATCAGGACTTGAATATAGTATTATTAATTAATTAATTTTAGAAAATTTTAGAAAATTTATTTATAAGATGTATTTAAATTACATATAATTATAAACCTATTGAAAAGATTAAATCTATTAATAAATATCAAATATAAAAATAAAAAAAAACAAATTAAATATATTACATTTTTAAAATGAAACCGGTCGAACCCGGTCCAAATCTAGACCGGATCAAAATTCCGGGTTCGATATGGTCCCCGGTCCATGTTTGTGAAAATTCCCGACCCACTGGGTCGGACCGGACCAAAATTTTCGGGTTAGCTTATTTGGTCAGTTCGGATTTGGTACTAATTTGGATAGACCTATCATGCAACCTTAAGGCCATGCTTCGCTCCCATATAAAAAGCATACTTTTTTTACATTGAAATTCAAAAAAAAGAACTAAGTTTTACGATTTTTGAGGCATAAAAAGTATATTTTTTATACCAAAAACTACTTTTTTCCCATAAGTATATCAAGCCCTAAGTCTGATCAGTTTTTTAACATTAAAAATAATTATTAAAGTTATAAACTATCATTTTAATAATAGATATTATTGTATAAATTATAGTAATATATATAATTATAATCATAAATATTATTGTAAAATTCAATCTAAATGATATATTTTATTTTAAGAAAATACTTCAAATTGATCCATCAAATTTCATTTTCAATCCACTTGTACCTTGATAGTTCTTTAACTAATTTAGGATTAGGTTTAAACGTGAAACTTTTTGAGTGGATCGGGTCGAGTTTTAATAGCTTACTCATATCTGTCTGAACCCGACATATGTACATATGACTCATCCAATATGCACGTCTAATGTATGTTGCTTGGTGTGCAGCGATTAGTTTCTCGTGCACTCGAGGAAATTAAAGCTTAAAAGAAAGAGAAACGATGATCAACCTACACTTTCGGTCTTTTCAATCCCTTAAAGCACCACTTTCTTTTCATATAGAATATAAATATTTTGAGAAAAAGGACAAAGTATATAATATTTCTAGTTCAATTGATTGTTTTAAAAATAATTATCTTGTTGAAAGTTATATTTAATAGTCAATGTAAAAATAATATTCTTCCGTGAAAGATGATCATTTGGCTTGGAGCTATCAAATTTCATGTGATTAGAAAAATCCACCGATAATCATAAGGTTGAAATTCAACATGTAAATGAGCAGAAACTGAGCCCGATTGATCTTAATCCAATTAGGTTGAAACCCGAACACAATCCGTATCCTTTGGGTTGACTCGAGTGGTTATAGATGTAGAATAGATTGCATGAAAGAAAAGACTGAGCTTTTGGGCACATGATTGAAGGTTTTAAGTCTTACAAGAAGTTCCTCGAAAGTTTAGTCCAAAAAAAATACTTGCACAAGTACCTTGAAAAAGACGAGCATGAAGATCGCGAAGGGCCAAGAAATAGGCAGATTGAAATCCTTCAGACAACCTCGGCAACATTCGAGCACGAGGACGAGTCGTATGACAACAACCAAAAGCGCAACCGCAATCGTGGGCCGGACAACCGCAACCGCGGATCTAGTCCAACAAGTGAAACCTCGTTTCTTAGGCCAAGTAGTGATTGTGGTCCATCAAGCCGCCACCACGGTCAACCGCTCCACAAGCGTGGATCGGATTTGAGAGTCGCTCACTCTTAGGAGAAAAACCACGTACAACCGCGGCCTACACGGGCGCGATCGCGGGTACCCATTCCCTCTTGCGCAAGGGACTCGGGATTAGGCGAACATGTGGATAGGGTCATAACATTCACGTTTATTTTTAATATAAGTATGGATTTTGCATTAGCTTGAGTCTTGCATAAAAAAACAAATCTTGAGTTCAACGTTAGTTTATCGCACTAACGGATTCTGCATACGTGCATGTGTAGAACACAATCGCATGCACGCATGCACGCTGGAGGCCCGGGGCCCAAACAACCTAATCAATCTGCACGATCACTACGAGTTAGACCTACGGTATCCCTTCAGCATAGACTCAGTCTAAACTACAGGGTGGGGCATTGTGAGTGGATAATTAATCGTCATAAATACTTTTTCTCCATTTTTCGCCGTAAAGGTATTTTTATTTATTAAGTTTTTATCTTTAAGTAATTTATTATTAAAATTAAAGATGGTGGTTAAGCATTGTGATGGAAGGTTCTATCTTATCGTAAAGATAAAATTCTCACTTGAATTAAGTAGCAAAATATCGCTTGGAGATGAAAAAAATTCCCTCCCTACCCTCTCTCTTCCATTATAAATGCATTTCTTCGTCATGTATGGAGGTAAGTTGCATCTTCTAGCTTTTTTAGCAATTCTCATCTCGTACCTTCGAGGCTCGACTCGAACAACTACTCTTTTGACTTAGGCATCGAAGGTGGATTAGGGGATCCTCACCCTCTTTGTCCTTCGTTTTGCAGGTTTTAGGTTATTGAAAAAGTTAGAGCGGAGGTTGACGAAAAAAGGAGTAATCAATTAGTGCATTAAATGCAGAATTTTTTGCACATTATCAATATAATATAATACAATTTTCAAATTAGTTTTTATATATTTTGAAATATAATATAATTTGATATAATACATTTAAGGGGGTTAAACCTAATAGGTTTGGGTTTCAACCCAATAGATTTCGGGTTTAATTGGATCGGGTTGAAACTGAGTCTTAAGTTTAAATTTTCGGATTAAAAACCAGAAATTTTGGGTCGAACCGGTTGGGATCAACTTTTCACAGGTCTAGATGTACCTCATAATAGACCGACCGACAGTCTTGTGAATATAACCATTTGAAAGATTAATTTCTAGAACTTAGGATGATAGGAAATTGAAGGACACACGTACCTTGTCAATAAACAACCATCCGCAATAGGCAGATTTCTTTTGCTAAACACATGCAACCCCACATCGTAGCCAAAAAGAATGGGCCAAACCGTTTGGTGTGGATAGGAACATTGATATGAAATGATAATGTTACTTCTTTTTATTTTTATTTTTTTGCATTAAGCAAAAGAAACTTAAACGACTCAAAAACATACATGTTAATATTCAATGACAATGTTTTCTCTTATTATGTTCTTTTTTTTGTCGAACTTCTCTTATTATGTTCTTGCTATGTAGTTAGGAAGTATATGTCATTTCACATGAAATTAGCTCGTCACCTACCCACTCCACGTGGGAAATCAAAAAATGGCCGATTCAATTTTTTTTATCTCCTTTGATATACTCTTAATATGTTATAAATTTCACGAGTCGATAAGATTTAGTAGGACATGAAAATGGAACATGAAAATTGGGAGAGAGGATCCTGAACCCATAATAAGTTAAACATTGATTGAGACAATAAAATACAGTAAGATTTCCACCACGTGTATCATAATCAGTGATTTTTTCCACTTTAATTAGGGTTAAAACATGATTAAAGCAAGCAAGACCCACAATAAAGATTCTTATAAAGGAAGCGAGAAAAGATTCATGAACCAACCTAATTACGGTAATGAATAATTACTTATATGCACAATCACTAGTAACTTTATCATTTAATGTTGTTGATGAGATTAAAGACCTATCTCATATCAAAAATTAGAGCATAAATCTCTCATTATATAAGTGCATGAGTTACTCCCTATTGCTAATTGGTTTTATGGTAGTACATTATGAGCTTATGTGTCGAGTCTATCGCATATATGTATACAAACCGACGTGTGAACCTTATTAGAAATGACCCAATGACTTCAACAAGCAACAAAATTGTAAGGACTCTTTTTATTAATACTAAGAATATGAGTATCACACATCAGCATTAGAATGACAGTATGGACATCAATGTATGGGTATATATGCGTGATATTAAGATATCGGATAGGAATAGGAGTATAATAAGCACTAGATATGGAGGGTATAAAAAAAATTTATCTATAGTGTGTAAAAAAAAATAGGAATTAGTGATCTCTTAAATGACTAAGTTTTTAAGAACTTTCTTAAATTACTCATTTTTCACTTTTATACATTGTTATATACGTGACTTCACATCAAGATATCACTCATGCATACTATAACATCACTTAATACCATTTTCAATCTCAAACCTATCCCAATCCAATTTCATATATTAGTCCCATTCCTAACATGAGGCCAAAAGAGTCCTCATTATACGAATAAATCGTTAACTGTGCAATTTTAAAAAAATGACATATAATTCCGATCAAACTCAAAGCGAGTATGAAACGGATGGAAGCAAATTATAGCCATCCCTCAAGCACATCTGCACATGGCAACGAAGACAAAGTAAGGCAAGCCATTTGACTAGGAACGTTACACGAGCCACACAAAGTTTTAGCCAAACTGTTTCTTCAACTACTTCCAATAACGAGGACTCACCACTTTGAACCTTTGCTAGTCTCTTGACATTAGAAAAATCTTCAAATAGGCTTGGAGCGCAAATCAATAAAAGGGGCCTGAATTTAGCATGCACCATATATATAAGATATTTGACATGTCAAATTATTCTATATAGATCCGTCAAAAGCTGACCCGATTTAAAAAATTTGAGTTTCAATCCGGAAATTTGAATCGGCGATTCAGTTTCAACTCGATCCGATTGAACCCTAAACCGTTAGATTGAAATCCGATTTATTGTATTTTAGAATATATAAATTGTATTTTCAAAAATATAGAATATTATTATTAAAAACTCTTTTGTAAGTTATAGTATATTATTAAAAATATAGAAAAGAAGCAATATTTTACTACTATATGTTATTATTTAAATAATCTAAAAAATTTCAATACACTGGACCCGTTGGGTTGATCCGACCCGAAACCCGCAACAAACCTATCCAATAGACCTAAAACCCGCAACTACTTATATTTTAAAATAAAGTATTTTATTATGATATATAAGTAGCTTAATATCATCAGTTGGAACCAAAATTAACATGAGAACCCAAAAAGAGACAACTTTACTATATAGCATAGATTTATAGATTTTGTATAAAGCATTTATACCAATGTAGATTTTATTCACTACACACCTAGAAGCAAACATATTTTTTGATTTTGGGCTAAAGATTGATCCACCAAAGATAGTGAAAATGAAGATGAAGATGCCACAATTCGCTTTCTACATCATGTACAGTACATTGTGCCCGTGACTGACTGAATGGTAGCATTACCAATTCCACCATTCCATTAATCCCCCATTTTTCTAGAGCCTCCCACTATCATAATGACCTTAAAGGTAAGTCTTATAAACAACAAAAACAATATATTCCCTAATACTCCCTCCGTCCCTTTTTGTTTGTCCAAAAGGACAATTTACGCGGGTTTTAAGAATGATATAAAATAGTATGGGTAATTGGGAAAGTTGGTATAAAGTAGGTGAGAGAGTTGAATAGTATGGGTAAAATGTGTGATTGATTGGAGTGAAAAGAGATAAAGTAAGTGAGAGAGTGAAATAATGGGGGTAAAAGAGTGGATATAAATGGAAAGTGGACAAACAAAAGGGGACGCCCGAAATGGAATACTGGACAAACAAACCGGAACAGAGGGAGTATTAAGAACAGGGGTGGTCCAAGGCAGGTGAGGGCCCTCGAAAATAATAGTAGGGTCTAAATTTAATGTAACGATGGTATTTAATTTTTTTACTATTTAATTTTGTTTACAACCCGTAGTTTGTACCATTGCTTTGAAAAATATATATTTTGAATTGATTATTATATATTTCATTATGACTTTTTTTATAATTTTAAAACGGGGTCTCTAAACACTATTGACCGCCACTGATAAGGAATAAAAAAAATCTCTCGTAGAACTTATTTTCAGAGATTGAGTCCGAGAACTCTATATTAAAGACGCAAGACATTCAATTCCTACGATCAATTAACCTTATTAGACTTCCGATCTAATCCTATAATCCATAATTAACAAAACGATCAACAATCAAGGTAAGAGATTAGAATAAGGTCTTAAATAAACTATAATGTAATTTTGATTTAATTCTGATTTTACATACGGTTTTATAAACGATTCTACCAATTTTACAAAATAACTGTTATGATTTTATATCATTAATAACAACTTTGCTATGGTATGGCACATTATAAGATACTCACTCTGTTAAAGTAATACTATATTTATTTGATAATATTTGTCATTAGAGGAATTTAATAAATATTAAGGAGCTACTTAATTTTAATTACATGTCATTTTATAATTAGTATACTCAGTTGTATTTTGCAAAGAGAATAAATTTCGTTTTTTTTTTTGAGTAATTTGTTAAAGAATAAAATTGAAAAAATCATGACAAAATGTGTAGAATGATAAATATATTCAACAAACAAATCAATAATGACAATTTTTAAGCTAGGCACCACGTCAATTCTGGTCTCACGTAGTCACGTCATATTTAACTAGTTGAAGACCCGTACCATGTACGGGTAATGTCAATATAAATGTGACTTAATCGCTTAGAGAACAAATTTCAATCGAGCCGACATTGAAACAAATACTTAAATTTGAAAAACCAAATATGTTCGTAAATAATGTCACACTAATACATAATATAAATAAATTAATGTTAAGTGTTCAACAATTAGAAATAATGAAAAATAAAGTATATAATAGATTGAAAATGCCCAAGTGGTATGATACGCTCCATTGGTGAATAATTCGACATCGAATTTTCCAAGGTTGTTTGCTCGCATCAAATATTGGCAATATCATCGTACATGAATCCCATCTTCAAATCCTTCAAAAGTACAAAATAATCTTAATTTAAATAGAATTTAACTTAAGGTAGATAAACGTAAAAAAAAATATCAATATGTACTTACACGTAAGTGATGGAGGAGAAGAAATCAATGTCAGAAGTATTTGGACAATATCGAAGTGTTTGGACAGTATCTATGTACGTGTATGTATATAAACTCGATATACCTAGAATCCCATACCGAGTAATATCGATACATCTATGTACTTATATATAAACTCGATATATAAAAAAAGAAATTATTATGTAGGTATATCTCCAAATATGGAAAAGCAAGTTTATCTCAAAGCATTATTTACAAAATATGCTAACTAAATTATACGCATACAAACAACCTAATTGTTTGTGCTAATTATATATAAGATTAATTTAATTAGTTTGAACAAAGTCACGTACCGTAGTCTACCTAATGATTCATTATATGTGTACTTTACCCGTATAATATCTATGATTCATTATATGCGTACATAGTCTACCTAATTATTCTAACTAATTATGTAGAAAAGAGTCCTACGCAATATTCTAACTACCTAATTAGTGCATATATAAGCAATATCAGGATCATTCATATTTTTTCAATATATTTTTTTGCAATTTCGGGATCATTCATAAACTACCTAATATTCTAACTACCTTATTGGTGCATGTAGAAGCAATTTCGGGATCATTAATTTTTTTTCATGATTTTTTATGGATTTTTTTATTCAGTCTAGATTACGTGGCATAAATAACATTTTTTTATACAGTGTTGATGAGGTGGCGCAATTTTTTCAACAGAGATGGGTTCTGCTTTATACTGTATTATTATAGTAGATAGATAACTAATTTTTTTACTTTATTATTTGATTTACTTAAATAAATTTATTACTTTTAAGCTTAAATTATTTTCTATATTTACATGATCAACTATATTTTTTTTAACTATTATATTTGATTTTTCTTCTTTCTTAATAACAAGCTTAATTTTTTAGCCAAGTAGCTAGTATGGATAAACAACTAAACATACATCTTTTTCAACTAAACTTAATTTTTTTTCCAAATCAAGCTTAGGACACATTCAATCATTCCCAATAAGATACTTACATCATTCATTTACAATATTGTTATTTATCAAGTTAATAATCTTTTTACCGTCATATAATACATAAATATGTTATCTTTACATACTTTAAGTTATACCCTCAATGACCCAATTGTAGATTTCCGATCATGGTACGGAGTATTCATTACTTCACTACATAGAGATTTGAAACCCATTATTCATATATGAATCATGAAAGTACGTATATATGTTAAACTGATAAATAGTCTCATTCACTAATAAATTCATACACTAACCCATTTAATTAAATCTCCCGTGACAAAGGGGAAATTAAAGAAAAGAAAATCCCCCACAAAGCAGCATAATTCATGATCACCCTTCACCTCTAGGGTCAAGGATTCCAACTACCTAACCTTTTTACTACTTAACTTTTTGACCCGAATTCGATGCCCCTAATTAACCCCTCCAAAATCACACATTACGTTACGATGACATTTCCCTTACGTCAACTCTTGCTCACAATCCTTCCTCCACTCCACGTTATAATGTTATATATACCCCCCTTGAGCTAGTGCAATTTAAACACCAATCATCTACACAAGTCCCAATCAAACCACATAACCATGATTGTTTCCATGGCAAACCTCCAACGTCCCATGTTCCCCTTCTTAGCCTTAGCACTCATACTCTCAATGAGCCACGCAAAACCGCACATTCAATCGAACCTTCAAGGGGGGTTCGAGCAGTGCATGGCCGACAACTCGGACGCGTCGACCCGGGCCGCGTTCCCCTCGACGTGCTTCGCGCCCTCGAACGCCTCCTTCACGGCGGTCCTCAACTCAACAGCGCAAAATTTCCGGTACCTCACGCCCTCCGTGGGGAAGCCGAGCCTCATCTTCCTCCCGCTCGTGGACGCGCACGTGCAGGCCGCGGTCATCTGCTCCAAGAAGCTCGGACTCAACCTCCGAGTCCGGAGCGGGGGCCACGACTACGAGGGCGTCTCGTACGCGTCCGAGATGGACCAGCCTTTCCTCGTACTCGACATGTCGAGGCTCCGGTCGGTTTCGGTTGACCTAGACGACAACTCCGCGTGGGTCGAGGCCGGGGCCACCATTGGGGAGCTCTACTACAAGGTCTTCGAGCAGAGCCCCGTGCACGGGTTCCCCGCGGGGCTCTGCACGAGTCTGGGAGTCGGCGGCCATATTACTGGAGGGGCCTACGGGCCCATGATGAGGAAGTACGGGCTCGGGGCCGACAATGTCGACGACGTCCGGGTCGTTGACTCGGATGGTCGGATCCTTGACCGGAAGGCGATGGGCGAGGATTGGTTCTGGGCGTTGCGTGGCGGCGGGGGCGGTAGCTTCGGCGTGATCCTCGCGTGGAAGGTCCAGCTCGTGGCGGTCCCCGCCACCGTGACCACGTTCACCGTGGCCAAGACCGTTGACCAGGGTTTGACCAAGGTGGTTTCGAAGTGGCAGCAAGTTTCTGACTCCACCGACGACAATCTGTGGATCAGGCTCATCTTGTCTCCGGCTGCCAAGGGCACGGTTTCGGGCGCTTTTCAGGGCTTGTACCTCGGGCGAGCCTCTCAGCTCGTCAAGCTCATGGAGAAGGAGTTCCCGGAGCTCGGGCTCGACGTGAAGGGCTGCACCGAGATGCGGTGGATCGACTCGGTAATGTACATAGCCGGGTACCCGGCGGGCACCGACCCGGCGGTCTTGCTCAAGGGGAAGCCCACGTTCACAAACTACTTCAAGGCTAAGTCGGACTTTGTGAGGACCGCGATACCCGAATCCGGGCTAGACGGGTTGTGGACCCGGTTATCCGAGGGCCCCGGAGCTCTGATGATCTTGAACCCTTATGGTGGCATGATGAGCCGGATACCCGAGTCACAAATTCCATTTCCTCACAGGTAATTAATCTAATTAATTACCCAATCCAACATTCATTAAGTTTCTTTTTCAAAACTAGGCTTTAACATAAAGTTGTTTCGGATAGAGATATTTTCTAACATAGGCGGACTGATGAAGTTTAGTTTGATGCCTATAACTTTAAGAGTCATCGAAGTGTACAATTATTGACTTTACCGGAGTCTTGAAAACGAGCCCATATAAAAAACTTACGTGTATTTATTCATCAATAACGTGTAGGAATGGGACCAAGTACAAGATCCAGTACGTGGTGACATGGCAAGACGCCGACGAGGTGGCAGGGGCGGCCCCAGTGCGTATGGCGTGGATAAGGAAGTTGTACGACTACATGGCGCCCTACGTGTCGATGCTTCCTAGGGAGGCGTACGTGAACTACCGCGACTTGGACTTGGGGATGAACGACAAGAACGGGAGCTCGAGCTTGGTTCAGGCGAGTTCGTGGGGGGCCAAGTACTTCAAGGGCAACTTCAACCGGTTGGTGAAGATCAAGACGAAGGTCGATCCGGACAACTTCTTTAGGCACGAGCAAAGTATTCCGCCTTTGCCCGTGGGGTCGTCAGGATCGGCGGCAACCAAGGGTGGGAAAACAAAGCACCACGGACACTTTCATCATGAGTACAAGCACCATGGCCACGTAAGCATGCACAAGATGGATTAATTAATGGTTGTAAGATTGATTACGGTTGGTTTAAGTATGGGGTGTTTTGGATCAGGAATAATTTGAGTCATCAGTCACTAAAAGAACGAACAAGCGTGCATTATCTAAAGAAGTTGATTGATTAAGTAGAGTTGTGCATGTTTTTGGTGGTTTGTAGTACATCACACTATGTTATAATAATACTAATAATAGTTAATTAGGGTGAGTATGGGAAAAAGCTCAAAGTGGACATGCCACTCTCTAGCTAGCTATTATAAGTCTTGTTTGTATCAATGGTGGTGGTGGGTTCACAGTTTGGGCGCACAGCATCGGTTGTGCGCTTCATATGTTGCCAAATGTGATATTTATACTCAATGAAACAGTACTTTTCTTTCTTCGGTTCTTGTGGTATTTCACTTTTTTTTTTTTATATGTTTGGACAGGCATGTTGATCGATCCATTCCTGCCCATCTAGCCAGCATAAAACTTCACCAAAAAAATATTTAATAACATAAAACTTACAACTATGTTTCGGCATTATATATTACTTATCTGTTACAACTTGCAAGTAATGAGAGTATGTTTAATAGGCGTCTTTTTTACGACGATAAACCTACTTTCAATGATAAATTTTGAGTTTGTGACTTAGCCAAACAAGAATCACGAATTGGGTAAATTGGTTTGGTCAATCGACTCAGCCTATTGATAAAAATATAATGGTGATGTTTGGTTTTTATATATCTTAAATCTTTTGGGTCAATTTTGATCGGATATGGTCAAATTCGACTTAAAGTTTTGTTCTATGGAAACGGGTCAATCTAATGAGCCATACGTGTGTAATTTTGTATCCCATCCTTGCTCAACCCGAACCTAGTTTGAGTACAGGTTGGGCCGACTCAAATCAGTGCAATTCGTCTGTTTCTCAATCATGTTCTAAAATGGTGTTTTGTGTGCAAATTCTCCCCCACGTCCATCTTCAATGCAGGGGCCCCCATGTGCAATAGTGAGTGAGAAACACCATTTCGGAACATGATTCCGAAACAGGTGAATATCATCTCAGGTTATAGTTATGGACATTAATCGAATCCAAAACCTCAAATATTTCTCCGTACCTCTTATCACCAGACCAGATGCGACCATGGCTATTGATAGCATAATTATGTTAATTAGATAACCGATAAATAATAGTAATACATATAACAGGCAAAAGTCGTGTTGGGTGGGAGTTGGGTCTTTTCATGTCTGAGCCAAATTATTTTGTGAGCTATATATATGTAACAAACAAGTCCACCTATTCATAAATATACTTCTACCCAATACATACTTCAATCTTTTGACCAAAATATATATATATATATATATATACTTCAATCTAAATTGACTGGTAGTGTTTTCCTTTTACTTGAATGGAGTATACCAACTCAAGCCATGCAATTTACCTGATTTAGTCCTCATCAGTTTACCAAAATTTAACATGGTATCAGAGCAGGTCCAGTTCGGGTCCGTTTCTTCCTAGCTATTTGGGTTTGGATTTAGCGATATGAGCCACCCACCCGTTCTTGGGGTTGAGTTAGCTAAAAGAGATTATGTCACCACCCGTTCTCTGGACTAGCTATAAAGAGATTGAGATGTTAGATTTGTGCGTCAAAGTATTCAAACTTGAATAGCTAGCCATTAGCCTCTGAGTCCAACACAATAATATCACTATGACTAAATTTACGATGGATTTTATGTTATAATATCCTGCTCCACAAAACTCATCATATCATAGGATTCAACCGTGAAGATCTGTTTTTGTGGCTGGTAATGTCATGGTTATGGATCATGCATTATTCTAATGGAGCATATAAGAGTAGCCAATTAATCACCAATTATGAGGTGCTTATAGATAGGATTAGAAATGTAGAGACAGAGTCACCAACAATGATTGGAGACATTCAAGTGAGTGGGCGGAGTCACAACTTCATTAACGCCGTGCGAAAACATGCAATAGCGCAACTAGCTAGTTGACTTCACCGTATAAGAAATGTGGCAAAAAGTTAACCAAGTATTTATCTTGTAGGACCATTTGGTTACAATTTATAATTAGGTTTGAGAGTTAGCTTATCTATCTATATTTAAAAAAAATTATATTCGAATATTAAGTCAATTAGTTAAGCCTCTAGATAGTAGATAAGATTTCTAGTTCGACTCTAACAGGTAGTACTATTGGGACGCACTATTGACGAAAAACATTGTAGTCATATGTTAGTGATGGTACCGGTATTTGTGGTGACATAATCATAAATTCAAAACTCACAAAGACACATCATTCTTTACAAACAAGGCTCCCTTAAAGAACACATTAACACAATATGTTATGGTTAGTGCTTAGCCCTGCGAATGTATTATGGTTGCTTGAGGCCCCGTCTTGATCCTCATCTTTGTCATGGAACGCAAAGCCCCTTACCCGCGCATCTCGCCTTATCTCTTCAAGGATGATCGCGAGGTCTTGTCTCGACAACATGCATTTTCACACATGTTAATTATGTCATATTTACATTCATTAAGTTTGGGTCTTCTACATTTTTTAACAGTAGTTACTGTTGTTTTTTCTTTGTTCGTGGTGGAGAAACAAACTAACAGAAAGTACACATTAGATTGATCTTTTACTATGTACGTACCAAACCCTAATTTCTCATAAAACTCCCATCAGACCAATCAAGGCTTTGTTTGACACTAGCACAATAGATGGGGTGTTCCACTAGCGGAAGCGGAATCCTCCAAAAGACATAGCACCCTTGTACCCCAAAGTGGATTAGATTCCGCTAGCGTTTTTCTTCTTCCGCTTTTCGCTACTTGGTGTTCCGAACAGAGCCTAACTTGCTTAAATAACTTGTAGTATAAAGTTAGGGACCATATAATAGTACGAGTACAAAAGATTGGGGCCGAACGTGTAATTAACCTCTTTTTCTTGGTAGAATACAATTAATCCCTTTCTAAATTCAACTGTTGTGCGTTTGTTTGTGGTTTGTGCGTGCTAGAGAGAGAACAGAGAGATGAGCGCGAGCCCAGTGAAGAGGAGAGAAAGTCCATGGGGTTTGCCTGAGGGCGACACTCGAGAGCCCAAGCCCCATCGTTGCAACGATCGCGCCGAGGACATCATTCAAGTAATCTCTCTCTCTCTGTCTCCTTTCTTCTATGTGCTCTACTTGATAATGCTTGGATTCGAGATCAATCGCTCTGGTCTAGGGTTTTGTGCAGCCTTTGTTAGATGGAAAAAGATTAGGCGAGAGATAAATTGGCCATGAATTAAGGGACTACTGAGTGTGAAATTAATGCGAGTAGTGAGATTACAGTGTTCAGAAGTGGAAAAGTTGAACCTTCAATGCAATTATGTCTTTATTGAGTTTTAGACTTCTAGTTGATCACTTGATTGAAACATGGGGTGGTTGTTCGCCTGATATTGTGCTGTAAAGAGCTTTCCTTCCTGATTGGGATCTGATTTTCTTGAATGCTGCTTTCTTTGACCTATTGTGTGAAAAGACTTGTTTACCAGTCACAACTTGCACAGAAAGAGGATGAGTGTGGGTGAGTGCTATGAGTATTGACCCTGTAGTGAGTGGGGATATAACTATATATAACTATATAAGCTTAGTTTTCTGTAGTAGACTGAAGAATGAGCTGCAGGAAGTAAATAGTACATGGATTGGTCAATGTTTGTGGGTGAAATGAAATCTCCTTGTTCACATGACGAAATTGTGTAGAAGTTGCATGTGATCAAGTTGTTAGGGTACTCCTCATTTGGTAGATGTTTAGATTGTGAACTTGGAGAAGGTTGATATCGATACTTAAGGAAATTACGAAGGTTTCAGGCAAGAACAAGTTCATCCTGCTGTAGTGTATATGCATTTTCGTCATCAGTATGCTGCGTGTTTTAGTAAAAATACAACACTCTCCAGGAAAAGTAAGGTAGAAGCAAGTTAGAACTAGCCATGTTATAGTTCTAGAGGGACTGGCTGCCCAAAGATA
Organism: Polygonum aviculare; assembly: GCA_934048045.1. Classification (NCBI taxonomy): domain Eukaryota; kingdom Viridiplantae; phylum Streptophyta; class Magnoliopsida; order Caryophyllales; family Polygonaceae; genus Polygonum; species Polygonum aviculare. The sequence continues at coordinate 2,957,627 of OW204027.1, forward strand.
TGTAATTCCTACTATGTGTCAATACTTTCAACTGAAAGTCTTTGTTCTGAATACACTGAAATTACTGAATCAACATTTCTCAAATATACATGTAGGCTGAGTTCAGAGTTCTAGCTCATTCTAAGGGGAAAGTAGAAAGGTCATACTCAGGAATATATCTAAATGAGATTGTTATGATCAACCTAATTCACCTTGAACCAAATTAACCCAAACTCATTGATACACATTTCATGAAAAAGATGTGACCAATTATAGGTCTTGATTATATATACCCAATAGAGAGAATTTTCCTTAATCTCCTAAAACACCCAACCAGAATGCGAAGATTCAAATTTACCTCTTAAGATTTCAATTAGTTCACGTATTACTTGAATGCCTAAATTAGCCTGAAATTTGAGTTTTGATGCAAAAAAGCATGTCATGACCTGGCTTAGAATCCAACAATAGCAGAAATCTTAAAATCCAACCAAATACATTTGTTATTGGAATGAACCAGACTTATTCCTTGCACCATGATTTAACTCAACCTAAAATTGGCTGAATCTACTCTCTTCCACCTCCAAATATATCCTGGCACTCTCTTACGGACCTTATGTTAAATGAGTATTTTTTGGTTTTGCTGGTTTCTTTTAGTTTAATGTGATGAGTTGTTACACAGGATCCTTAGAAAGTTAGTTTAACCTATATAGTTGTAAATCATGCCGTAAAAGAAATATTGTTGTCATTTTCACAGGCTTGCTTTGAAGGAAACCCATTTAAAACTGTTCCAGGCCCTTTCAAGCTGTTCTGGCAATGCATGCGCTCAAAGCCTGGGTACGCTCTTATCTATCTGATAACGATAATTCACTCTGCTAATGCCACTTTCTGATAATTTGTTTTGGAATAAGTGAATACGAGAATATTTGTCATTGCGCAGGGAAGAGCCAACTGATCCTTTCTTCTATCTGGAGCTGGATCCTCCTACAAGAGAAGTTAAACTGGAGTGATGATGTCAAGACACTTGCTTTAGAAACGCCTAAACATTGGGTACAAGAGTTTTCTCGCAGACTTGGAATAAGAGTGAGCTTCTTGTAAAAGATCATCTTCTGATTTAGTTATGAGGGCTCATTGGACCAAAATATCCATGCATTTCTAATATTCTTGTGCTTGGTTGCTCCATGTAACTGTGTCTTTGGTAGGTGCTGAAATATTTTGTGGTTCACATAACTTGTGGTTGCAACATCTTTTTGTGTGAAAAGGAAAGCAAAACCGAAAGAAACGCCAGAAACAAGCTGATCGGCTAGACAAGAACTGTGTTTCGTTTAATAACTTTTGCATACTTTTGAGGTTGAGGATGATCATCTTTCACTTAAGTTGTGATGACTTGTGAGTTCAAACATGAACAAAATTGCTACTGAATCTTTGCAGGCATGAAATCATTCTGTATATAATATTGAAAATGATAGTCTTGATGGACCTTTTCAACAAATGGGCTTTCTGGAAGAAATTAAGAATGGCCCAAATTGTTAAAAAAAACCGTGTTAAGGTCAATGTTGGGATTTCCCCGGAAGCTAGTGAGTAGTGAGTTGTAAATACGTGAAAAATGGTTCAATATAACTCCTCTGATACTCTAAAAGCCAAAATATCAAAATTACTTGAAATGACTTAAAATTGAAGAATGACTCAAAATTAAGAACAGTCCAAATTGAAATGACTCAATCTTCTGCAATTGCCCAAAGTATTATAACTCTTAGGCTCTGTTCGGCAGGCCAGGTAGCGAAGAGCGGAAAAAGAAAACCGCTAGCGGAATTCAGTCCCCTTGGGGGTACAAAGGTGCTATTTTTTGGAGGATTCTGCCCCGCTAGCGGAACGCGTTACCCATTCCGCTAGTACAGACAGATCTTTACTACGTAATTCCATTACTTTCAATATCTGTGGCTTTACCAATGAGGCTACTACTATCTAAAACCCTCCTAAAAAGAAAAGGGTCCTCAAGAAATTGAAGAATATTCCACTGAATCATGCCTGTTATATTAAACAATACTGCGATAGCATGAAATGAAACCAGTAGTAGTAAGACGAAGAGCTTAGCTTGAAACAGCTGTAAAATGCCAACCACTAACCGAAGAAATGATCATAGAACAGCTGTTAGTTATTAGAATCCAAATCCAACCAAAAACAATGATTTTAAAAAGTTCAATTATACCGATCGGATCGGTAAGGTAACGTGACACCGCTTTTGCCCGACAACGAATAAGTTGCAACTCGCATGGCAATCAATAATTTGGATTGTCACACGAGATCTGCATATAGGCCACTCATTTGTCAAATTGATGGAGTAAGGCTTGGCTTACATAATTACATTAAAGAATTGTCTCAGTAAAGTTACCTACAAGTTAAATGATTACAGCTATGGGACACAGTAAAAAGTCCCCACCTTGTTGTGTTGTTGGATTAGACATGTGTTTTACTGTTTAAGGCAGAGTTTAGTCGAGTGTAAAAGGAAGCTTAAGAAGAGAAGGGAAACACAAAATAGTACGAATAAAATCCACAAAAGACGGACACAAAATTATAATCCAATCTATTACTCTGATAACTGACAAGGCATAACACTATGCAACACAAAACCCAACCCCAAACAAAGTACAAACCCACATAGTCAATTCTTCCACTGACACTTCCAAAGATCCAAAAGCACTAATCAGCTGAAAGAGGGCATCAACCATTACAGAAAAACATCATAAGAACAGAAGATACAATTGAAAGCACATACAAAATACACTTCTTCTTCATCAACCAGCAATCTCCTTCTTCATCATCATTCAGCAATCTCCTCTTCTTCCTCCTCTTCCTCATCATAGTACTCCTCGTCCGCAGTTGCGTCCTGATACTGCTGATACTCAGCCACGAGATCGTTCATGTTACTCTCAGCCTCGGTGAACTCCATCTCGTCCATTCCCTCACCCGTGTACCAATGCAAGAAAGCCTTCCTCCTGAACATAGCAGTAAACTGCTCGCTCACTCTCCTGAACATCTCCTGAATGGACGTTGAGTTCCCAATGAAAGTGGAAGACATTTGCAATCCCCTTGGAGGAATGTCACAAACGCTGGACTTCACATTGTTCGGGATCCACTCAACAAAGTAAGATGAGTTCTTGTTCTGGATGTTGATCATTTGCTCGTCGACTTCCTTTGTGCTCATCTTGCCTCTGAATACAGCTGAGGCAGTCAAGTACCTTCCGTGGCGTGGGTCAGCAGCACACATCATGTTCTTGGCGTCCCACATTTGTTGGGTGAGTTCAGGAACAGTTAGTGCACGGTACTGTTGGGAGCCTCTTGAGGTCAAGGGGGCAAAGCCAACCATGAAGAAGTGGAGACGTGGGAAGGGGATCAGATTCACTGCTAATTTACGGAGGTCAGAGTTGAGTTGACCAGGGAAACGTAAACAGCATGTTACACCACTCATGGTAACAGAGATGAGGTGGTTGAGGTCTCCAACTGCAAGATGAAAGGGAGAAGGTCAGCAAAGTTTCATAAAACAAAGTAATAAAACATTCAAGAGAAAGCAGCAGATTGAGTTCTCCTTAAAAATCACCAAGAGTTAATTTTCATCATCAAAGCAATAAGTTTGCTCTTAATCAAGTAATTGGTATCACTTCATAAAATCCAAAGATCTTATCCTAAAGTAAGTGATAGTAAGAATGTTGTAGTGTATGTTGTGTCATAAAAAGGACTTATAGCCTCAGAAGATAAGTTGTTAGTTCAGTACAGCACATGGGTTGTCTAAATAGTACAGCTCATTGAATGCAACCATCTTGTAATCAATTCAATAACCAATGAAATTCAGTTTAAAACTTTCACTCTGTCCCTTTCACTTGATCCTGGATTCCTGGTCAGGGGAAGATATAATGGTAGTTGTTTGACATATCAATGCAGATTAGCAATATCAAGCTCTATGAAATAACAGCTCATCACCTATATAACTTCTCACAAATCATATGCTCACAACCAAGCCAAAAAGAATGAGGTAACTACACTAAAACCAAAGTAAATAAACCAAGGAGAATGATCTACTTACAGGATGGGGTTGAAAGCTTCAGAGTCCGGAAGCAAATGTCATAGAGAGCCTCATTGTCCAGAACCATGCACTCATCAGCATTCTCAACAAGCTGATGAACTGATAGGGTGGCATTGTAAGGCTCCACAACAGTGTCAGACACTTTAGGTGAAGGGAACACGGAGAACGTCAGCATCATACGGTCAGGATACTCCTCCCGAATCTTCGAAATAAGAAGCGTTCCCATACCAGAACCTGTACCTCCTCCAAGTGAATGGCACACTTGGAATCCTGTTCCAAGACAACAAAAGATTCTCAGTTAGACATTAACAATCAAAATCCCTTCAGAACAATTGAAATCCACAGAATGAAGCAATTAAAACTCAAAAGAGCACTATAATTATGGCGGCCAATTGCAGATGAGAGCTGAGAACAACAGATTCATGCCATGAATAGACCAAACAGCTTCCAAAACACAAGATCAACACCAAAAACATAATCTATTTCGCAAGCAAGCAAGACTAGTTACGAGAAATTTATCCAGAAATGGAACGCGTAAGTAATCCTACGAATACAACAGTTCAAATCCAGAAACGGAAGACTACTCGAACTCTAAAATCAAGCATCCACAGTCAATCCAGACAAACAGAAACGATATGCAGAAGAAAAATCAAAGAAACATAAAACATGCGAAAATCTAGGGTTTGACTGATGAAAAAACAAAAAACCGGCTCATACCTTGCAAGCAATCACAGTTCTCAGCCTCCTTCCTAACAACATCGAGAACAGAATCGATCAACTCGGCTCCCTCGGTGTAATGTCCCTTGGCCCAATTATTCCCGGCGCCTGACTGTCCGAAGACGAAGTTGTCAGGGCGGAAGATTTGGCCGAAAGGACCGGATCTGACGGAGTCCATGGTGCCAGGCTCCAGATCCATGAGGACGGCGCGAGGAACGTACCTTCCGCCACTAGCCTCGTTGTAGTAGACATTGATGCGCTCGAGTTGGAGGTCGGAGTCGCCACAATACTTTCCGGTCTGGTCGATGCCGTGTTCGTCGCAGATGACCTCCCAGAACTTGGATCCGATCTGGTTACCGCATTGACCGCCTTGGATGTGGAGGATTTCTCTCATCTTGGATCGAAATCGATGGCGGAAGGGGAGAGAGGGAAAGAGGGGAAAGAGAGAGAGAGAAAGAGGGGAAATTCAGGGTTTTTGTGAGAGAGGCGGTGAGAGACAGAGTATACAGAGGCGCTTTCAAGATGTGTGTGAGTGTGTCTATCTGTTTTGAGTGAGTCATTGAGCTGTTTTATTTTTATTATTTAATTTAATGCTATTGGAGTATTAATGTATTATTTTTATTACTTTTAAATTAAAATGGACTGTTATTTGTTTTGGTTTATTTATTTTTTTGGTTGAAATATTTGGTTTGGTTTATTCTTCTATGAAGTTTAACAAAGCTGTATAAGTGTATAATATTGTGATTTTGAATTATTTTTTTTGTCTATATGAAGCTCACAATATTATTTAAATTTTGACCGGTGTCAGTGTGGAGTAATAATCTCAGAATGAACATTTTCCTAAAAATGATACTCCTACGTGATGATTAAAAAAAAAATCAAGCCTAGACAATAGACATGGTCTAACTCTGACTCGAAAACCCGATCAAAGTGTCTGAATTTTTTGGGTTTTAGCCAAACCTGCAATCAATTGATCTCTAAAACCCATCGTTCATTAATGGTAGAAACTCGTGACCAATTCGATTGACCCAAGGATTCCTTCGACAAGTGTGTACTTATATGAGCTTATACTGAAACTTTGAACTTGAAATTATTTTTGATTGGGTATTCAATATAGACAAACTGATTTGGTTAAAAAAACATACTGTAAACCATCAAACTTGTCCTTATAAAAGTTAATAAAATTGCATTTACTTTATCAAAGTTGAGCTTCTATAAGTTACGATAAGTGACTCTTATCGAACACATATTCAGGAGCTTATATTCCCAGTAAGTTTTTACAAATCTCATTACGGCCGAGTTAGAACCAACCACCAGAGAGGTCCAGACAAATTTGAAAGCACAATAGGTGGGACAAATACAAACAAACAGAGAGTTATGTCATCTCTAAAGCCTTTTTTTTTAAGGAAATATGTTATCTCTAAAACTCTTAAAATGCAAAGCAACAAGGAATACGTATATGAGTACATCACAAGATATGTGACATTGCTGTACATTGTTCGATCTTGGACCTGGCCACAACATGCGAGCACGTGACAAAAGAGGTCCAAAAAGCAAAAGCCTCTGACTTGGGAATTGGATTCGGCTCCATGCACATTGTCAGACAAAGCCCACAATCCAAATCAGCCCATTTTCTGATAAAACCGGCCCAACAAATAAGTGTGACAAAAAAAGTACACAACATGTCAACAACTGGTTCCTTATCAACCAAGTTAACCAACCAACCAAGTGAAAAACCGAGGCTTCTTATTTACATAGAACAATTTTTGAAGTGAATCATAGGAAGGAAACTAGTACAATATTTATACAATTTTAACAGAGCTAAGGCTTCTTCACTTAGCTTTTGCAGCTGCGTTCGACGGAGGAAAAGTCCCGAAAACCCTATCCCACAACGTCGAGGTGACCCCGAAGCCCTTGTCGTGGATCCTGAAGTGATGATTCAAGTGATACTTCTGCAATAGTGGTTCAAAATTCACATAAAACTTGTCAAGAATCGGAAAAATAAGAAGCATATTTCAGCTACTTTGTTATTATTTGATCAAAATCGAATCGGTTACCTTGAGACTTTTGGTAGTCTTGTACGTTGGCTGACCTATGTGCAAGTAGTAGTGGGTCATGTCGTAGACGACATACCCTAGCACGATGCCTCCAAAGAGAGCGGGTCCGGTTGAAGGAGTTGCAATCGCCTTAATAAGGCACCACAACTAGCAATGTCGTTATAGAAGGGTCAGCGATCAATAAAGCCTAAGACGATCAATAAGCGTAATGTACTTGTATAAGTGTACATAGTTACAATAACAAAGACGCGACGAAACATACAAGGACAACTATAACAGCGACGGGAGTAGGAGGTGTAACAAGGCGAGGGAGATCCATTGGGTGCTTGTGATGGATCCCATGAAGAAAATAATGCATTGTGTTTCCCCTACATTTAGTTAGTTTCCCATCCAAACAAGTATATATTAGCAAGTTTCTACATCCAAGAAGAAAGTTTATCATAGAAGGACAAGATCGAGACACACCAATAGCTCGTCGTTTTGATGTGGAAAAGGTACCGGTGTGTCGTGTACTCCATCAAGGTCCACACGAACATGCCAAATATCGCTATCAACGCTACCTCAGCCACCGAATGGCCCATTCGCGCGGATACTGAGATACTATAGGAGGCCACAGGCACCCAAATGGCCGGGATAGCCCACCACACCGTGTACGTTAAGGACTGTTAAGACATATACATAAGAAATGAAAAAACATTCGTATAGGTCAATCTGAGCAAATGAAAAGAACTTATACCAAGAGTACGTTAGCTTCTTAAACACTTTGCACCTTATGAAGCTAGCTAATTACCTCCAAGAAATCGCTTTCGAAGTAACGAGGGCTTTCCTTGTTGACGATAGGTTGGTGAATCCATTCGTCGTATCCTTCTCCAAGGTGGCCAACCTGTGATGATCGAACATATATAATGATCGAGATGAATTGGGTTCAAGCTATAATGTAGCTTAACTATGTTAAGATTGAAAGATATAACGTAGCAATTAATGTAATTACCTGAAAAGCAAGTGGTTTATTTAGGTCCACAGTGAAACCCTTTTCAGCCATCTTTGTACCTTCGCTATAAACTGAAAGAAAGAATCAAGAAATGATCATTAACTTGAGCTATGATTCAATAAAACAAACGGTTTGTACTTTTCAAAGGCAGGACAAAAAGAAAGGGGTCACGGTTTCCTTTAAAAACAGGACATAATCAAATGTCTTACATGAAATGGTAATTAGTATATGACAAATACTGGATTGGTTTATTCGATCATCAGAAATGTGGAGATACAATATTTATAAGACAATAATACACATGCCCGAGAAACGTGAACAATATTTATTTTGTTAGGCAATACACATTGCGTATACACTTGCCCCATATATTAAGATAGAATACGATAGTATATAGCATGCGTAACGACATTATAGTGATTTATTATGATGCTTTCCAAGACAACGGTATCCACCACCCACAACGTGGAAGTAACGAAAAAGATTTATAAGCCAACGACAATCAATAAATATTAGGGTCAAATTTTGTTGAAAATTTACTTGTATTGAATTAATTAAAAGGGACCATTTTGTAAATCATCTTTATATAGTGAGCGATATCAAAATATAGTCCCTAATGTATACACTACATTGAAACAAATGTACAAAACAATTTAAATAAGAAATGTTAGTGTTGTTTATATATATAAAATAAAAATAAAGTACATTCAGTATCATAATAATTATGATTTAGTAACTTAACTATTACATAATGTTAATGTACTTAGAGAATACTAACTAATGACCCGTACCTTGTACGGGGTGTTATTTACTTATTTAATACTTTGTATATGAATTTACTAAAATAATTACATGTGACATTTTTATTTTAAAACGACGCTTATCTTATGGATTATAAAATAATTTAATTCTCTTATATAGAATAAATAAATCTTTATATTTATATAAATCTCGTATATCATCAAATCTTTATATAAAGATAGTTTTATTTATACATTAGCTTTATACATACATAAACATATATTTAAATAACCGAGAAAGAATGTCATAAGATAAGATGTATTATAAACTTTTACTAAAAATTGATAATAGTATTTTGGCATTTAAATAAATTACATAAACCAACTTGTATAATTAAATCAATAATTCTAAATAAAAACTCGGATTAACAACTCGTGGAATGATTGTTGGAGGAGAGACTTCGTTCAATGTTCTACCAATGATGATGTGGCGCAATATATAGGATAAAATACATGTATGTAATTCTATCTTTCTCTAATATGATATAATATATATGATAGTATTTTTAATTATTATTAAATATAGTCAATAATAATACGTGTCCAAGAATTTCATCCATGTTTTTTTTATCCAAGCATGAATTTTATTTTCCTATAAAAAAAGAGAATGAAATTAATTGATTAGCAAAATTACGTAAAAAAATAATACAAATATGTAATTGGTTTTGTAGAAATTCTAACCTCTTCATCTATAAAAATTAGCTCTTTCGACAATATTTCATTATTAGTATTAACAATATTCCACATCTTCAAGAGACGACCAAAAATTGTATATTTTTTGTTTCTTTGATTAGTAAGCTCATGAAAAGAGTGAATCTCCATAGTAGATAACAAAAGATATAATTTAATAGGTAAAATTTACATACATCTTTTCCAAGTATTAACCATGTACGTACATCTTTTCCATGTATTAACCATGTACGTACATCTTTTCCATGTATCATGTACGTATCAATTTAATAGATAAAATTTACATAGTTTTTCCAATTTAATAGATAAAATTTACATAATTTTTCCAATTTAATGGATAACAAAAGATAAAATTTTCAAGTAGAGAGTAGAAAGATAAATTGTCTAATTTAATAGATAACAAAATAATGAAAATAAAATATATTATTTTAATAAAAGGGGTGATGTGGCGCAATATGGTGGCGGAATTTGCTTCCGCTTTAGTATATTGTAATAGATAGATTTTTCACATGTGCTTATTTTGATAAATTGTTATATATCGAATGAGATAATTTGTTAGACCATTTTAAAGAGACGAGACAATTTATAGACAAACTAAAAAAATTGTTATATTAACCTTTAGGTATTTAGTCAAACGATTAAGCCATTAAGTCTAGTATCTAGAGGTCGTCGATTCGTGAGCAAGCGTCAACAACCAAAAAATTGCCACCTTGAGCCAACCTGACATTCTTCATCTCTTGCTACAACTCATGTACGATATATGACCACCAAGGAAGCAAGTGTATGTGTATGTGATTTGGTCAAACAATTTATTACTAGTTGTACCCGTCGTGCCATGCACGACTCGTGTTTTATAATATTTTGAATATTATATAAATATAATATTAGTGTCAAAGATAAAAATTGTTAATAAATACATTTTAAAAATATAATTTACTAAATCAATTGTCAATATTAGTGTTTCATAATTGATTTAGTATACTATATTAAAATTGATTTAGTATCAAAGATAAAATTTAATTTATTTAGAAAAAAGGGCTTCCATTTTAAAATTATTTTTTAAATTCGAATTTTTAAAATTATTTCACACATAAATAGATTAAAAAGGTAGTTGAAAAGATAAGTTCATTAATATGTTTCTTTTATAGAGGGAGATTTTAAAGATAGATCATATTGCTTTAAAGATAGATATGAATAGAAAAAGGATAAAATTAAAGATTCGATAATTAAGAAAATTTTAAATACAAATATTATGCCTTCAAAGATAGATATTAGATGGGTAAGAAAAAAGATAAAATTAAACATTAGATAAATAAAAAATAAAACATATAAAATTGTTAATGAAGTGGGGACAGAATTAACGTGGAGTCTCGAAATTCTCCGGCTTTAATATATAGTATAGAATAGATGTATTAAAACTCTAAATTTAGATCAGAGTAGAGTTTTAAAATATATAAAGATAAAAAATAATTAGTAATTAAAAAAAACCAATAATAGTTATAATTCAAACAAAATCATCCATCTTTCCATAATGAATCTATCAAGGATATGAGTTGTACGTGGTAGTTGATAGGGAAATTTTTGATAGGGAATATATTGTATTACGTGGTAGTTGATAGGGAAATTTTTGCATTTTCCAAGCTATACAAAAGGCAAGTGATGGATATACTTTAGGGATATGATTTGTAGGTGAATCAAGGAAATTTTTGTAACTAAATCAAGGAAATCACCAATTTTTGTACGGGAATCAAGGAAATCACCAACCGATCACCATACCTATGGATATATTTGATATGAGATGATTTTTTTTTAATATATATGATTTGTAAATGAGATGGAAACATGTAGATGACATGGATTAATTAGTAAATAGAAAATATATGACGTGGCTCAATATTATGGTGACACGTGGCAAAATCCTTGGTGGCGTAATGTGGGTGCGACATGTGAAAAAAGCTGACGTGGCGCAACGTGGTGGCTCCAATCCTTACGGCTTTTATATATATACATAGATTGCATAAGATTTTGGCATGACTAAGCAACGAAGCATGAACACGTGAAATAATGTGTTATATCTTTGTGCTATGTTTGTTTATAAAAGGAAATGAATTCAGCGTATCAAATAAATATATCGAGAGGCCATAGTGAATTAGTGATTGGCAATTAAACAAACCAATATGAGTATTATGAGGGCACAAACGCGCACATACACACACAAAGTTTGGCAAAGGAGAAGCCAAATAGGGGATTAAAGGCCTAACAGAGCACATGAGGGATAAGTACCTCAATCGGATTGAGTATGAACTCGAATCATTAAAATTTCTGGGTCAATTGGTATTTGACTTATTATGGAATTCAGGTAGGTTCAGGTAGTCATGGATCTGGTTCCGGAGCCGTCAGTTCCGATTTGAATTTATTTTTATTTTTTAAATTAAGGCCGTGACCATGGTTTGTGCCTGGTGTTCATTTTTTTCTAAAAAAAAGGTGGAATGGCAATTAAGTCCGGTTTCACCTTGTCTGGGAACCCCCGAACTGAAAACGAAACCATGAGTTGACCAGAACCGCTGATTCGGTCTTGGTTCTAGTTTGGTTCCTAGAATTGACGATTTTTTACGATCCAGTTGGACCCATGACTAGGTTCAGGTCGACCCACTAAGTCAACAGCGTCATCAAACTCGTTAAAATGATGATTAAATAATATTATTTACTAATAAAACATAAAATTACACACAATTCGGATTGTGTTGGATGAAGTTTTGACAATAATATTCAAACACCAAGTCGTTTTTATGAAGGTGCTTGGATTTGACGCATGCTTGGTGATTAGTAGGATCATATTGATATCCAACTGGAACTCCAAGAACCCAAGCTGGACTCAGACACACAGCTGTTCTTACATTGCTACAATCTGAGCAAACTACATTTAACATTCAATTTCCATTGATCCATACCTGAAAACAATATGATAGCTAGAGAAGTGATGTCACCTTTTTCCCCATTCGAATTCACACACATTATGCTGAATCCTATCAAACCTATACAGAGAAAAACAGAGCAAAAGAAATGGCAATTATTATAGGACGAAATGGGTAAGTGGCCCTTATGGGCTACATTATGGAGTGGGAGGCCTCCCACAAAAATAAATGTGGTAACTAGGCTTTTTTCCGAAAATGCCCCTAGGCAAAAAAAAAATTACAACCATGCCACCACATCCCCTGTCACACAAAAAATGACCTGTCATACAAAAAAAATTAAAATTTACACCCATTTCACCAAATCCCACCTCACACCCCCTGTCACACAAAACCTGTCACACAGAACCTGCCATACGAACAAAAAACGACCTGTCATACAAAACCCCCAATTTTCATCCATTATCCACATACAATTACTTGTCACCACAAAACCTGTCACACAAAGCCTATGTGGGATTTGAACCCACATTACCGTGCATTTAGCACGTTGCTCTACCATTTGAGCTAATAGGCTATGATTATAATTAATATATAAACAAAACCAAATCTGTCACACACACAATCGATAACAAAAACCATGTCACACACAAAACCCATAACAAAAAACCTGTCACCACTCAAACCCATAAACACAAAAGCTGTCACACGAACAAAACAATCTGCCACACACAAAAACCATAACAAAAAACCTGTCACACACAAACCCTATAACAAAAAACCTGTCACACACACAAACCTATTAACACAAACCCTGTCATACGAACAAAAACCCAGCTGTCACACACAAAAAAAACAGTTTAACCAGATGTCTTGACACAGCACATGAATTCCATAGTGTCAAAACTGGTTTTTACCATCATAACTAGAAATCTCATCATAAAACTGTTTAGCCAAACGAAACTTAACATGATAAATGTAAATGTCCAGTATTAGGTGGACAAAACTTACAGACACAAGTAGAACACCTGTTACAGCAGGAGGAATATCAAACAGTCGTCAAGAGGAAGATAATGTATGGTGTATCCGATGAGTTCCACCGAACAGTCGTCGAGAAGAAAGTTTTCCATTCAAAGAGAAAGCAAGAAAGAAACATACCAATAGGTGGTTGGTTTTGATGTGGAAAATGTCACCATCGACGCTATCTCAGCCTCTGTACAGCCCATTCGTGCGGATACTGAGACGTTGTAGGAAGCCACAGGCACCCAAATGGTTGGGATGGGCCACCACACCATATGTGAACTTGCTATAAACTAAAAGGAGACATCAAGAGTATGGAAAAGAGTTGTAAAGAACCTGAATTGCAATAGTTTTAGCTCCATCAAGTTCTCACCTTTCATGTCAGAAGGACAGAAACCAAATCTTATGATGGAATTACCTTTGTCATAGTACATGTATGATGCTTATCAAAGTAGTATCCACCAGAAAGACATGTGATACTACTGAAAGAGAATTGTAAAGAGCCTGAAAAGTAGTCAAAAATAGAGCAAAATTGAAACAAACTAACTTTCCTAGATGTACTTAATCCCATATTTTTCTTTTTTCAGGTTCATTTTTGCATTGATAACAATACATAAAACATACTTCACATTGCAAATGTCAAAAACCTGAAATTATGTGTAGAGTAGATTCCATAAACCAGATTTGCACAGAGAATAGTACACAGCAAGTTCAGGTCTACTTTCATTTTCTTGCTTTATAAGATTCTAGATACAATGCCAACAAGAAGCATATTTCAGCTGCAATATTCAATCAATGATGATTTTCAGAGTTTAAGAGGGACCCAGCTAAGCATTTGCCAAAGTACATAATACTAGCAAAGCTAGAAAGAAGCACATATCAGTAAGTAACTGATTAGTAACAGGAGATGAGCAACATGAAAGAAAATCATGCTAATCAATATACAAATGCAGACACAAAGCTTCAAGGTCCAAAACCCCAATTAAGATGAGCCAAGTGGGCATTTATTCATAGGTTATGCTTGACACTACACATTATAATCACATTCTACCATTATAATCAACTAGAAAAGTCAGTATACAATGGCCTACCAAACAAAGCCTGAGATGAGATAATAAGTGTGATATACATATCTCTTTATATCAGCTAGACAAAAGACATTCAGAATCATATTGACAGAATATCTATTCTAAAGGAAACATACAGGCAGAAGTATAACAGCTGTTGCAGCAGGAGGGAAAACAAGGCGAAGCCCATCCATTGGGTGCTTGCGATGGAAGCCATGAAGAAGATAATGCATGGTGTTTTTCCCTGCGACGACATTTTGGATTACCCAGATGTAAAAATTGGTGACAGGTTCCTTTAAGATTCTAAATTCAGCTACATATAAAATGGAAAAGGAATCAGCTTTTTACGGAGCTGACAAACAAGGGGCTTATTTAGGTCCACAATGAAACCCTTTGCAACCATATTTGTACCTTCCTATACACTGAAAGAAAGCATCAGGAGTTTCATATGAACTATATGATTCTATGACACAGTTGTGCTTAGATAATAAAACACACAGTTTGTAATTCTCAGAGACACGGCAACATGAAAAGGGACACAATCTTGTCTTAAAGTAGAAGATCAATCAAATGCATTACATGGTGAATATACTTCTGCAGTTGGACGAGACAAAGGCAGTAACTTACAACATACTGCATATTGCAAACCTCATTATCTCACTTTCCATGTCAGGAAGACAGAAACCAAAACTTACAATGGAATTAACTTCCTCATTTCATATGTATGATGCTTTTCAGGAAAGCGGTAATAATGAAAAACGATTTGTAAACCTGAATTCTAGTAGGTTTAGTTCCATAAAGCCTAATCTGTGAGCCAGCACACAGATACAGATAGCTCCTTAGAGAAATCAATGTTTCATACTGAAGCTTATGACATAAATGTGCAAACACACGCTCAAAAGATTTGAAAATTGAATGCAACCGCCAACCAGTCAGCCACCACACATAGCATACTGAAATGGACGATTCATGAAAACCCGAATCTGCAATGAAAATGAAAGAACCGCCATGGTTATGGTTATGGAAGGCCGCAATTCAGAGTAAGGAGTCAGTCAGGCCTGTCAGGGGCGCTAGATATCTTATTCAAATTTTTCGAGTTTTTGAGGCACCATCAATGTACCCAGTTTGGGTGAGCCTGACGATAAGTGACTATGACATTAATTGTAGCATAAATTTTAACAATATTTAATACCAATAACACTTTTTTATTACTACTGTCATTTATCAGATGACAAGTTCGTCAATAATGATCGGAAAATTTACGACCTTGGTCCCCACATGGGATGACGTGACAAGATAGGTCCAAAGAAGAAGAACAAGACGGAGAAGCTGACTGAGTTACCGAGCCACATACATTGAAATATCATTTCTATTGAGCTATTGCAGAAAAGTAGTATGATACAAAGAGAAGGGATGACATCTTCCTCCCATTTAAAAGAAATGAGCACTCGAGCTAATGATACATTAGACCATGTCACACAAAGCCCACAATTAATGTAATTTCAACACCCTTTCTAATGCTTTGCAAACCCAAGATATAGTTATTGGCTAATACAGTTTTTATAGAGCTTTAACAGAGCACACTAAGACTGAGCCTTTTACATACTTCTTAGCTTAACATTTGCGGGCGCGTTCAGTTGAGGAAGTGTCCCGAAGATCCCATCCCACAACGACGAGGTTATGCCAAAGCTCTTGTCATGGATCCTGAAGTGATGATTCAAGTGGTACTTCTGCAAGGATTAAAAATACACATCACATTGCAAATGTCAAGAATCTGAAAAACAATTAAATTATATGCAGAGTTTATTCCATAAACCAGATTTGCGCAGAAAATACACAGCAAGTTCAAATGTTATCATTTTTGTGCCTTATAACACCCTACATATTATGTCAAGCATATATATATATATATATATATAGATATAGATAGATAGATAGATATAGGTAACAATCCTAGAAAGGAGAATAAACCAATTTTCATAATGAAACATTTATTTGGCTGTAATAAGTGCTCAGAATAATCTTCAAACTAATATGATAAAATATATTTAAAAACAAACAAGTCACCTTGAGATTTTTGGGAGTCTTGTATGTAGGCTGTGCATGGTGCAAATAATAGTGAGTGATGTCGTAAATGACATATCCTAGTAAGCCACCTCCAAAGAGAGCAGGACAAGTTGATCGAGTTGAAAGAGCCTTAAGGGTGTACCAGATCTGGCAAAGCCAAGTGAATAAATAGCTGATTATTATCAGGACACAAGCCAAAATGATATGAAAGAAACTCATGTATCAATGTACAAATTCAGGTCCCAAATCCCAATTAATATGAGCAAATTGCAGTCTGTTAATAGGTTTTGAGTAAGGTCATGTTTGATACTATAATAAGAAAAGTCATTCTATAATGGTCTGCAAACAAAGACTACAGAGAAAAGATATCCTTCAGAACCATATGGACAGAAAGTCAATTATAAAGGAAACATACTGGCACAAGTGCGACAGCCGTTGCAGCAGGAGGGAAAACAAGGCGAGGGGCATCCATTGGGTGCTTGTGATGGAACCCATGAATAAGGTAGTGCATGGTGTTTCCCCTGCAATGAGTACCGCCAAAATTAGGCCATCTGTTCGCAAGATTTATTTTCTGCACTCAAGAAGAACGTTTTAGGGACTGCAGCAAGACGGACATACCAATAGCTCGTTGTTTTGACGTGGAAAACGTATCGGTGTATTCCATACTCCAGCAATGTCCAGGCAAAAGCACCAAATATCATCATGAATGCTAGCTCAGGAACTGTATGGCCCATTCGCGCAGATACTGAGATGCTGTAGGAGGCTACTGGTACCCAGATTAGCGGAATGGCCCACCATACTGTGCGTGTTAAGGACTGTAACAAGAAGGACATACCAAAATGAGTGACCACTCAAATGTGACAAATTGAGCACATGAATTTCAAAAGTACCAAGAGATAGCTCTTTTAAATAGTTTACACAATAAGAAGGAGATTACCTCACAGAAATCACTTTCAAAGAAACGAGGGCCTTCCTTGCTGACGATAGGCTGGTGAACCCATTCATCAT
Source organism: Polygonum aviculare (assembly GCA_934048045.1). Taxonomy (NCBI): domain Eukaryota; kingdom Viridiplantae; phylum Streptophyta; class Magnoliopsida; order Caryophyllales; family Polygonaceae; genus Polygonum; species Polygonum aviculare. The sequence continues at coordinate 2,975,013 of OW204027.1, forward strand.
ATTCTTCCCCAAGGTGGCCAACCTGTGTCGAACATGGAGAAATCAGTTGAAAATAAGCCAACAAAAACAAGTATTCGCGTCATGCTTCCTGTGGACATGTTGCATCAGCCAGATGTTAAAATTGGGTGACAAGTTCCATTAAGAATCAAATGCAGCTATACAGAAAATGGAAAGCGAATAAGCATCGTCATTACCTGAAAAACAAGCGGCTTATTTAGGTCCACAGTGAAACCCTTTCCCTCTGCAGCCATCTTTTGACCTTGCTATCAACTGAAAGAAAACATCAAGATTATTCATATGAGATACGATTCTATGACACAGTTGTACTTGGGTAATAAATCAGACAGTTTAAGCTTTTCAGAGACGGGACAAAAAGAAAAGGGACCATTTTTTCTTGAACTAGGAGACAATCAAATGTATTACTTTGTGAAAATGCTTCTGCAGATGGATGAGCTAGAGATGGTATTTTTTGACAAACACTGGATTGGTTTATTTATCAGAAACGGGTACAATATTTATAAGACAAGATATTTGCCTATACACTTTTTCTTAGGTAGATGTACAATATTTATAACACAAAACACTTGTCTATCCACTTGCCTTATAAGATAGAATATGATTAATCAAGAGTTTCACACGCGATATAATTCTATGATACACTTGTTAATGTTCTTTAATGATGAAACAGACAGTTTATACTTATCAAAAACAGGGCAAAAAAACAACTTTCTCCTAAAACAGAACACAAATCAAATGTATTACATGTGAAAACACTTTTGCAGATTGATGAAATATAGAAAGTAGTTAGTATTTGGCAAATACAGGATTGGTTTATTCATCAAAAACGGGCCCAATATTTATAAGACTAGACAATTGCCAATACCCTTTCCTTAGAATGTGTACAATATTTTATATGACATTAAACTTGCACATCCACTTGCCTTACAAGATTGACTATTAGAACATGCCTGCATACAGATATTATAGAAAAATACTCTGATCCTTTTGTATTATCATACCTATGAGAACAGAGGACAGTTGTATCCACCAGCACAAGACAAGTGGTAGTATTGAAAAAGATTTGTAAACCTGTATTCTAAGAGTTACAAACATGAATTGTAGTAGGTTAAACCTGTACTCCTTTCTTAGCCAAAAAAATGCTATAAACATGTGCATATCTTTCTCACTACCTTGGTCATTCCTTAACGAAAAGGGTAAACCAAAATCAAAGCAACAATTAGTCAATCAACAATGGATAGATATTAACCTGAAATAGTCAATCAACAAACAAATGAAAATCAGGAAAAAAGATTCGCACTTTTTAAGTCAAACGGGCAATCAAAGAGCTCGTTAGAGAAATCAATGTTACACACTAAGAAGTAAGAAGCCTTTGACATAGACGTGTAACACTGTAACAGATATGGAATCAGTCAAACAACTCGCAAGGCATACTCAAATTGACTCCGCAATAACACAGCATCAATATCACACCTTCCCAACCACTCGCGACCCCACACAATGATCAGATTTTCAAACTAGATCATTTACTCCATCAGAAAAAGTCCAGATCTGAAAACAGGAGCACACGGAAACTTCAAACTACCGAGAAGCAGACATTCGAAAGAAACGGGTCCTAGATTCGTTCAAAACCCTAGAAAATTCGCAATCCGAAGCAAATCGAGAACAGACCTGAGGAAATCCGGATCGGATCTGCAACGAGAGTGAAAGAACCCTAGAATTCGGCGCCTTCGAGTTGAAAAAGTAGGCCGATCGATAACGGCTAGAATACGAGTGGATTTGACTAGAGGACGTAAGCGACATGGCCAATTCGCCATGGTTATCAGGGTCTAGGGTTATTAGTTTAATCTGAGTACTCAGAGTTCCGAGGCCGTCGCCCAATCGAAATATATATTTGACGAGTTTCGGTGAAATTCCGGCCATTCGGGAAAACGGGGAAGGCGCGCGCAACAAGACTTGCAACGCTGCGTTTTGATGGGGAATGAAACGCAATAAAACGGTGTCGTTTTGAGATGAGGCTAGAATTTTGAAAAAAAATGCGCGCCGGAATTTATTTAATTCTCAAATGTTTAAGTTGTTCATTTGGATAATTTAAACAATAACAAAATTAAAATTTATGAATGGAGATATGTTTAAAGGGAGAAATATCTAGATTTTTTAGGGGAAAATATATATATATATATATGGCATTATTAGGAATGGTGAGAAGGATAAAACAAATATCGATAGCCTAAGGAAATTATGTAATCATAAAGGGAGAAATATCTAGATTTTTTAAGGTAGTTATTGTTGTTGTACATACGATCGATCGAGATGTTCCCTACCGGAAATAATTGTAGTTGATCGATCCCACAATTAATTAATTATTTTAGAAGATTCAAGATGAATTGTACCAAAACATGTGAGTTAACAACGTATATCAATTGTGAACGCATGTAATTTAGATCCCACATCGATGAAGTATGAAGTTGTATATGTCATATGTGAAACACTATTAGTTATTGGAGAAGATTTTTTTCTTTCTTTTTTTATCGAAAGCCCAAAACTTGAACCAAAATCGAATGGATTGAAATCCGAAACTCATTGGGTTGACCGATATAGTATATTTAAAGAATGTATAAAATTTATTCTTAAAATTATAATGTATATTATTATAAAAATAAATAAAAATATTTAATATTTAATATTATTATTTAATTAAAATATTGCTTTTAGTCGTACAAGATCGGCGTGTATCACACACCCTATTCCACGTCAGCAATAAAGGTTCAATCGGACAAATTTTATAAGTTGGGGGTTTAATAGAACATTTTTTAGTTGGGGGTCTGAATAAAAAAAATTACAAGTTCGGGGGATTCGTACATGTATTCGGCCAATTTAGATCCCACGTCATGACGAAGTATCAAGTATACATGAAACACGATTAATTACTGGAGAATAATTTTTTTCTTTTATTTTGTTGGAAAACAAACTTTAATAACTAACTAGCAAATCTAAGTACATGAAGTAATCTAAGTACATGAAAATCTAGTTTTTGTTTACTTAAAAGGCAACAAAATAATAAGTCGTTTTAGACTAAATCATACGAAGTACTACAAAATATAATCAAGTTTGAGTAAGGTATGGAATTTAGAGAGACTTAAAAATCTCATATCTTGAATATACATAAAATATAGATGAAAACATCTATTTAAATAGTAGTTTTGGGACATTTATTCAGTACTAATTTTGTAAAATTAATGTTTTAAGATATAAATCCAAATTCATACGGGAGCTTTCTACAAAAAGTTAATCAAATGGTACAAACTAAGAAAATTCTTCTTATTTAATTTGTATCATTTAATCAATTTTAAAATTTTTACAACTTATCAAAACAGAATATTCAAGTTGTTGTAGGTTTTTCATTTACTTAATGTATATAAAACACAATAAAGTTTTCATTTTATATTTAGTTATGAATTAACGGAAGTTTTTAAAAAGAATTCAAGAAAGGGTTAAAAACTTCTTCTCTTTTATGTTCCCATTTAAATAAATAAAATACAAAAAATCGTTTTTAAAAAAGGAAATAAACCAAATTAAAGTAAAGAGAATTTTGACTTGCGGCGCAAGAAGTTTTTATTACACCTATATATTGATGTGAGGTTATTCAATTAGATATAACACAAACAATACTATTATTTGTGCATAAAGAAAGTAGGAGAACTAGCTAGTTTCGTAAAAAAGGAGTAGGAGAATTAGATTTGGTATGTGCGCAAGACTTACGATTAGTGTTATTAATGTGATTAACTTTGAATAAAAATCTAAGATCATCTATATAGCATGATAGTATGATGAGGTAATGAGCATGTGATTAACTTTGAATTTGTTGTTTGTTAAGATGGCAACCTTAAGCGATTTCCTAAGCAACATGGGAGATGGTTCGATCGTAACATTCGACAAGGAATCCGATGAACTTTTGTTGGAGATAAGCAAAGCCTTTGTCGACGAGGAAGAAGCCTCGTACTATGTCAACAACGATTGCTTGCCTTACAAGAAACATGGGATTGGAAAACAGTTGAGAATAGACCCCTATGACTCCGACTTTGATCAAGAAGAGGGACAAGTTGTTATGGATGGACAAGAGGTAGTTATTTAACATGTTAATTGATCATGATTCTAGTTTAATCGATCATCATAATAAGTTCATGTTACTATATGTTTAAGAGTATTATATTATAGATATTAGCATCAACCAACAAAAGAAGATTGTCATGTCTAAAGCTTGGTTAATTTCTGACTTAAGGTTGTAATGTCTCCATTTTTGTTTATGTCTTAATTAGGTCAATGAAATTGATAACTTGCTGATTGAGCAACCCCAAAGGAAACATGGCATCGGAAAGACTTTGAGGGTTGTTCGCGAAGCCTATGAGAAGGCAGAGAAAGATGGAGAAAACAAGATTAATGGACAAAAGGTAATCATCTATTTAGGCTAATCATGATTAAATTGCGAGTATCACTTTTAATATAAGTAACGAACCCACTTCTCCTTAAGAGCATTTCTAATTTATACAACCAACAAAACAAGGTTCTAATGTCTCAATTTTTTTGTGTACGTTTTTAATTAGGTCAATGATGTTGAAGTTGATAACTTGCTAATTGAGCAACCACAAAGGAAACATGGAGTTGGAAAGGTCTTGATGGTTGTTCGCGAAGCCTACGAGAGGTCTGAGCAAGATGACAAAAACAAGATTAATGGGCAAAAGGTAATAATCTATATAGTTTAATCGTGATTAATTAAATTGCTACTATCACTTTGTTAATTGATAAGAATCTTCTTGGCTGTATATATACATAAAAATATAAGTAGCATTTCAAGTTTATACAACTTGCCCAAATTAATCATACATAATTAAATTCCATTTTGATGCTAGGATGTGAAGCCTTCGATCGATCGCGAGCAAGACTTGAAAGCAAATTTGGAAGCTACAAAATCAAAGCTGAGAGAGAATTACCAAAAAACATGTAAGTGTTCATAACTCATCAAAATAATCTATGTTAGAGTCAGATTTTGGCTATGTATAATCTTGCATTTCATCAACAATAAATATGATTTGGAGGTTTAAATTCACAATATATATGAGACTGACCACGTTTAGATGCATTTTGCTCTTGTGTAGTGCCCACTAGGCATACCAAAGTTCTGAACATTAAGGATCTTCCGGATCTCAAGCGTTCCAGCGCGTGCCCGAAAAAGCCCGTGCCTAATCAACGCGAAACTAAATCAGTGCGAGCGCCTAAGAGGAAGCTAGGAGAAGAGGCCCGACGCATCTATAAGAAGATCAAGACGGAGTGCAGGACCCGAACGCTAGCGATATAAGAAGATGGAGTGCGGCTAGAGTTAGGAGAACTACATGCAGCTTGATCCCCGAGCACTAGGCTCGGGTTATGTAGGTAGCCGGTACAATTTAGGGTTCATTTTCTTGTGCTCTACATGTTCGAAGACCAAGACGAAGACGCGCGCACACTTTGGAAGGCAAGGAACCGGACGATCGTTCACTAAGGAGAGCTTCTAGAGTGATTTTTGTTCATTTGTATGAAAACTTAGTGCATGTACATTGGACATGTAGATCAGTATGGGTCTGTACCGGTGCAGCTGCACCCATTGTATACACTTTTGTTGATCATAGCAAGCTTTTGAGCCCTATAAATGTATACACATGTGTAGAAAATCGTGTAATAAACCACGACTCTTAATACGATATTTGTGTAGATATAGTTTGTTAAGAAAGATCTCTATCCATCCTGTGAATATCTTATCTAGTTTATAGCCTTTTAGGTCAGCTGATGTACTATATATATGGGACCTTTCTTGTTGACAATAGCAAGAGGAATTATCACCATGTTTTTGCATCTCTGAAATCCAAGTTGATGTATAGCAGCAATAACCTCTTTTTGTGAAATCCATAGATTTTCGGATCGAGCTTCGACTTATAAATTTCAAACAATTTCGTTTAGGGGGGCTCGAGTTTCGACAAGTCTAACTCAAGTCTAGCATGTTTGGCGATTAGTATCGTGTCCACAGTCTAGAGTCAGGCACACAGCTGTTTTTAACAATGCCACAATCTGAAAATAATATGATACGTACACAGAAAGGTTAGGGATTCAAATTAGATTTTTAATTATTTTTCTAAATTATACTTTTAAGCTTAGGTGAAACCAGAATTAACAAAAGGTTAGGGGTTCAAATTTAGAACAAGTACAAAGAAACGTTGATATCATATATTGAGTGCCATTAAACAGGCCCAAATCCACTTGAGCTGATAAACAGTCCTATGAAGAACGTAGTCTCCAAAAACCGGTCGATTTGAACTCGTCCTTCTCAATTCAACTCCGATTTGAACAGTCCCGAATTCGCCATGGCTTGCAACGTCCTCTCTCACTCCAGCCCTTTCCATTCCCCCCTCCAATCCAAACCCTCCCAATTCAACCCCAATCGAGCCTTAAAACTCACCAATTCAAACCCACGAACCCTAATCATCTCTCATTCGGGGGCCACTTTGGCAAATGTCGAACCTTTAAACGACTCCGACGAAATTCCCAAGTTCAAGTGGGTCGATATCCGTTTAACAAGTGCACAGGTCTCAGAGGAGCAGAGAATTGAGATCTCCAAGCTCCCTAGAAAGATGGCCAAACGGTGTAAGGCCTTCATGAGACAGATTATCTGCTACTCTCCTCAAATGGGGAGTTTGTTGGATTTGGTGTCGAGTTGGGTTCGGATTATGATGCCCATTAGAGCCGATTGGCTTGCTGTTCTCAACCAATTGAGTGATATGGACCATCCCCTCTTTCTCCAGGTAAATTGACCTAATTAGTTTGGTTTCAGTTTTCAAGTTCATCTCTTTTTTGGTTTTCTGATGATGAGAATTGAAAAGAGTAGTGTCACAGCTTGCATATATTCATGTAATCCTAGTGACAATGAGCTTGCTGATGAGTTTGGTGTTTCTCATTAATGTGTAGCTGTGTACTTCTTACATATTTGTATGTATAAAGTCCTTGTCTTCTTGAAATGAATGGAAGTAAGTTAGCTATGCATTTCAAGGACTTTATAAATAATGATGTCTTTACAATGATGATGAAGAACAAAGCTTTAGTTGGCTTCAGTTCAGTACTGTTTGGGTTTCTGAGGATAAGATTAAGAATGCATAGTTGGTGTTGCTCAAATCATGTTTCAGAAACTCTAGTGGTTGTTCTGCCAGTGTTTACAGCTTGCTTATATTAATGGTGACATTGAGCTTGCTGATGAGTTTGGTGCTTCTCATTGATAGGTGTTGTGTAGTTGTGTATCCATTAGGCTGAGTTTCTCGTTGATCTGTGTTCGACCCGTGTTGCAACTTGTAATGATTGTTGCTTTGCACTACCAGATTTGTGTATATCCTTAAGAATTTTGGCACAATTTGTCTGTCTGCCTATAGGTGTTTGAATGTGCTCTTAGAGAAGACTCGTTTGAAGCCAATGTTCGTGACTATACAAAGATGATTCATTTATATGCGAAGCAGAGTCGCCTTCAAGATGCAAAAGCCACCTTGTTAGCCATGACGCGGGAAGGCTTGACTTGTGACCAAGTGACATTGACCACCATGGTCCACATGTACAGCAAATACGGCAGTTTTGACAAGGCCAAGGAACTTTTTGACGAAATGAAACTTCTGGGCCAACCGTTGGATAAAAGATCATACGGGTCAATGATCATGGCGTACATAAGAGCCGGGCTACCCAATCAAGGTGAAGCGTTGGTTCTAGAAATGGAAGCCAAGGAGATTTACGCAGGTAGCGAAGTTTACAAGGCCTTGTTGAGAGCGTACTCCATGAAAGGCCATTGTGAAGGAGCACAACGAGTTTTCAATGCAATACAACTTTCGGGCACCTTCCCTGACGTTAAGCAATGTGCGCTCCTTATAAACGCGTATGTCGTTGCAGGACAAACCCAAAAGGCACGCGCGGCTTTTGATAATGTAAGAACGGCTGGTGTTGAACCCAGTGATAAATGTGTGGCCCTTTTGCTAGGAGCATATGAAAAGGAGAATGACCTCAATGCAGCCTTGGAGCTGCTAATACATCTTGAGAAAGACGGTATCATCCTCGGGAAAGAGGCGTCGGAATTGTTGGCTGGCTGGTTTAGAAGAATAGGAGTGGTAGAAGAGGTAGCACACGTCTTTGAGAGAGTATGCTGAAAAAACTGATCATTTTGTTGCACAGAGGTGAAAATCCAATAGCATATATCTTACCACACTTTGTTATAGCTACCAATGTGTATTTTGCTTGCTTGCAAGAGCCAATATTACAAGTTAACTGTAATTTGCCTGGGTTTTGATCAGTAAATTTGATAGTTCCATCATTTGTAGGGGTGTTCATAAATATCCGATACGTTCATTCCGATACGACGATCCGATCCATGAAAATCCGAGTCCAACGGAAAATTATCCGAATCCGGTCCGATCCGAGAAAAATTAGTCGGATAATGGACCGGTATGGAATATAATTTTACCCCTAAAATCCGACGGAACGTGATCCGATCCGATCCGATCCCATAAAATCATATATTTTCTTAGCATAATGTCATATTTTTGTGTTTTAAACTTAATTTTAGTTGAAAAGTACATGTCAAATGGTAAACCGGATATCCGTATCGGATATCCGATTCAATCCGAGATAAACGGATTGGATATCCGAATATATCCGGATCGGATACCGATAGCACTTTTGAGAACTTTTATCCGGTAATATCCGATCCGTTTAGGCTAAACGGATCGGATATCCGGCCATGAACACCCCTAATCATTTGTCATATACCTCCACACATAATTGTTTATATGTAAGCTAATATCGAATTCCTTTCCTTATCATAAAAACTGGAGCGCGAATTGAACAAGCTTGTACTGAGCACATTATGCCCACAAAAGTTTACGTAATAAGCACTAAAATTTCACATTAGCCCTCACTTGAAGAAGCTAATCTCATCCCTTAAGGTCTGTTTGGAACCGGCCGTGCGCTTTGGCAATGCTTTCAGAGCATGGTGACACTAGCGAGAGCGGAAATCCAGCAAGTCTGGCACCCTTCTAAGTTCTAGCCCAAAGCTTACAACGTTTACAGGCTATCGTGAAGACGCTCCAACATCGCCTAGCGGAACCTTAAAACTAATGATGTGTTGCAAGCCCTACAACATGGTTCATGGGGCCTAGCTAGAGACTTACAGGCACACTCCATTCCATGTAGAATTACACGTTTGTGTACGTGCATGCATATTGCCATCTCCTATCTAAGATCTTAATATGCATGTTGCCATATTTGTCTCTCTTAAGCCTTCGGACATCTAGTCAAGCGGTTAAATCTCTAAAGCTGGTATCCAGAAGTTAGTGGTTCGATTCTTATGGACAGTGTCCTCAACCAAAAAGTCTCATTTCTTAGGGTTTGTTTGGAACCGGCCGTGCACTTTGCCAATGCTTTCAGAGCGTGGTGACACTAGCGAGAGCGGAAATCCAACAACTTTGGCAGCGTTTACACGCTATCATGGAGACGCTCTAGCATCGCCTAACGGAGCCAAGCCATAGAACAGGATCCATGGGGCCTAGCTAGAGATTCAAAGGCACACTCCATTCCATGGAGAATTACACGTTTGTGTGCATGCATGCATGTTGCCATATTTCTCCATTCTAAGACCTTAATATAATTTGTCTCATCTATTAATCTATATATGAGATGCATTAGCTGTTAAAATGTAGAATACATGCTATGCTTGATCGATCAAGATGATCTGATATAATTTTTGTGGCAACGCTTGATCGATGATCCAACAAAACTACATCTCTGTTTTGTGAAGATCGATCAAGATGTCCCTAGGGGCTCCACTGATATGCATGTATTTGATCCATTTGAATTGTTTATCTTTGTCATTTTGTGCATGTTCTTTTCTCAAATTAGTGTATGTTTTTTTCCCTTGTTTATTATACACATTGGTAAGAAAAATATTATATCTACAAAGTACACTTATTTGAACAAAAAAAAAATTAAAATAATTTAATGAATATTATAAATATATTTATGTATATGATTTAAAGTCTAAACCATCAAAATAAATATATAATATTTCAATTAATAAATTTTAGAGAAGGTAAAAAAAAATTTAAATAATTTGAAATTTACATACCTTAATTTAAAAGATCATGTTTAATTAATATAGATACATATTCTTCAATAGAAATTGCTATATACATATTGATATAGTCTAGATTATTTTTAAAAAAATCTGAATTATATTTCGAAATACATTATATTTGCTAAAAAATAATTAATTTCAAGATTATCTATCAAAAAATTACTTTCCAATTTTATCTTGATTTTATTTTTAAGTGGAATGATCATGTTTTATAAGTTAGATAGAAAATCTTATACATAGAGATATAGTTTAGATGTTTTTATTTTTAAAAAATCTAAATTATATTTAAAATTTATAAAAAAATCCGAATCATATTTCAAACATATATTGTAGTTGTTAAAAAAATAATTTCATAATTATATTTTAAAAATTACATTCAAGTTTTATCTTGATTTTTTGTTTGAGTGAAAAGATCATATTTTATGAAATAATAATATTTATTACAAGATTGCAGCTTATCATATAAAAGAGGATCCGGTGGATTATTTTATTATATAGAACTGACATGTAGAAAAAAAAAAATGTGAAGGCATTGACTCCGTTTTATACTATACGGAGTACTACCTCACCTTATGACTTTAATATTTTCGGTGTTTTGTATTTTTTTGTCTCTCCCCCGTATTATGCTCCTTAATTAGGGCTTGTGTCCCACTTTTGGTTGGATTTGTCACTAATAATATGTATTTCTAATTTTACGTTAAACATAGATAAATATAAATTTATTCGTGTTATGTGACAAGAAAATGAACAGTTTAGTAGATACTAGTTGATTAGCTAGTTGCTTCCTTCTCATTTTCCTGTCACATTATATGGAGTATTAAAATTCCCTACTTGTTTTGTATCTATATATTTAATTTCAGCTTGTTAATTGTGTTTAAACTTGGTTCCCTTGGTGCCCTTTGCAAAGTAGGTACGTACACATATGATTATGGACTTATGGTCACATTATACGTACATGATCTAAAAACATTCCTTTCGTCTAGTGTCTAAATGCATCGTATTATCCTTGCTCACAACCAGAAACACTTATTTGGACCTCCTTTTAAATTTTGTCATGCTTTTGTCTTTAGAGTAGATTATTAATTTATTATGAATCATAATAAAAAACAATTGAAGTTTGTTATTTTAAAGTACTTTCTGACACCTATTTTCAAACTAATTTTACCTCAATAGAATCATTTTTCTTAATTGCTAGTATAAGCGTTTTTTTCATGAGGAAAGAATCAGGAGACCGACTTAACGAGAATTCGATCGTCCTAGACCTTTTAATAGTGCTGATTTACATGCCTTGAAGACACAGTTTTAATTTGATTAAAAAAGTTATTTTAGGTTTTGTATAATTTGTCTAAAAAATACAATAGTAAATAAGTTTAGAATCTTGTATTATTTTATTTTATTTTATTTGTTTGTTATGAGATCGGCTTTGATGATATCTTTTAATTTTGTGACAATATAGTTTTCAGTTAACAAAGATTTGTAGGGTTATATTTTTTGTATAAAAACTAAATCATTATTTTATCAATAAGTGATTTTTTATTTTGTAGTTACTTTGGGAAAAAAGCCAAATCATATAGAGATAAGTCTTTTTTTATATGTGGAATGTACAATTAAACTTTAACTAATAAAAACAAATAATTAAATTTCAACCAATCAAATTATAAAAAGTGGGGTGATGTTCAATTTGGAGTTGGCATGAGTTTTTTATATTACTATTTTAGCCTAGTAAAAAGATTTCCAATGATATATTCTTTTATAGTTATATACATGTGGGTTTACAATTAAATTTCAATTAATCAATTCAAATCATTTAGTAAAAATGAATGATGTGATTTAACGTAAACTGTGACACGTATCATTTATTATTTTAACTTTCGTTTTAGTATATAGTCATGATATCGTTTTAATTATTATTTTAACCTCTCTTCTACTATATAGTAGAAGAGAGGTTAAAATATTATCGTGATTGGAAAATGTTGTCATAGTTAAAGAGTGGAAAATGTTGCCATAATTCAAGCTAAGAGCTAGTGTTTTGATTCATCTTTGCGATGTGATCGATCAGCCACCTTGTTGATTTACTCAATCATGTGGATCAGACAACAAAGTGCGAACATTTGAAAAGGGCAAAGAATGTCGAAAACCATCACTCAATCTATGTAATGTAACTATTATAGTCATATTTGATTTGCAAGAAAAATACAACTCCTCAAGAAATCGTCCAAAATGAATTGTTTGGTTAAGTTTGAGTGAACCCGGCCAAAAATCTCACAATACGTCAACATAACTTCATCCAAAACTAACTAGAAGCCCTTGTTTGGTTGCAATACTTGCGTTATTTTGAACCATATTAATTCGTAATTTCTTAGTTAGCTAAATTTTATCTTTAGATTTTGCGCTGTTGTATTGTCTGTTTCAACATTTGGTTATTGTTGAGAAGATTAAAGAAACTGTTGGGCTTTGTTCCTTTCTTGTGGAGACAACAAGGGGGACCTCTGTCTTTTTATTTTAGCTGTTTTTAAGAATGTCTACAACAATTATTGGAATTTTATTTGTTTTTTTTTACAACAAAATTTTGATATTTAAGCCTTAAAATCTTAGCTGAACACAATGCAAGTCTGTGGACAGGGATATGGTTAGGCCAAATAGGATCCGAACTGAATCCTCGGTCCACAGAAAATGGAAAAGTTGGTTCCTATCAAACCAACTTCTTTAAAGATATGATAAAAATTACATTAAGTTTAATGTTATATAGTTTATATTATATTTAAGTTTCACATTTATCTTATATACTTAATAATATTATTATTTTTCATAAATCATATATAATTTCTCGAACTATATTTAAGAACCATAAAGTACGTCTACGAAAAATATTATCGTGATCGAGAAAGACCCAAACTATCTTTCTCGATCAACGACCAGAAATTAATGTGATCAAACTGGTCATAAAAAAGTTATAAAAGAAGATCTATATTAACCAACCCAAATAAGAAAAATGCATGAACCTCTCCTCTTACGTACATTTGGGAAAAGGTTCATGCATATACACTGAATTCATGGTGTTTTATGATTTGTTTTATTAACTGTTTTGCACCTTTTCAACTAAAACAAAACAAAGCCCAAAAACATGCAATGATTCAAGTCTTATGATGACTTTGAACTTTCCACAAGAACTAAGAAGTAAATATTCTAAGTATTCCCGACAATGTTATATGTCCTTTCGTCAAATTCCTTTTGTTTTCATCACATGCACTATGTAAATAAACATAATTATATTTCATCAGTATTTTCAAATTTAAATGGTTTAATTTAATCTCTAATAGCTTGAGAACACTTAAATATTTCGATCTAAAATATCTCTACGTTATTTTCTTACAAGCATATGCTCATATTATATATTATTACTGAAACTTACATAATCCTACAAATTAATATCTTGTTCGAATTTTCCAACATATTCCCAAAAAGTGTATTGTTACATATACTTACATTGATATAAAGTATGGCGCTCCTCGGCTTTATAGGAAAACAAAATGTAGATTTCAATTCATAATTTTTTGAGCGTTCGGGTCTGGGGTGGGAACTGGTCTAAAACTGGACTGGATTAGGATTGGGTTTCTCCAATCTTATGGAACGGGGATCGGATCTTTTTTCAATCCGGTCTGGTCTAGGTCCGGTCTCGGTTCCGGTCCGATTTTGGACCAATTTTTTATTGGATTTTGCTAGACATCTCGCCAAAACGGGCGAGGAATCAGCTCGCTGTTGACGTGGCGGTCCCACACACTAATTAAAAACAAATCTGAAAATAAAATTAAGGGTTTCCCCCAAAAATCACCCAGATCTGGAATTCTTTGCCTTCCCTTCCCTCTCAACTCTCCCTCTCTCTGCTCACCCGCTATTCATATCCGCCGCCGATCATTCTTTTGGGGAGACTTGAGAGGGAAGGGAAGGGAAGACGAAGAGTTACAGATCTGAGTGTGTTTTGGAGAAACCCTTAAAGTTTATTTTCAGATTTTTATTAATTAGTGCGTGGGGCCGCCACGTCAGCAGCGAGCTGAATCCTCGCCCGTTTTGGCGAGATGTCTAGCAAAATCCTTTTTTATTTAAGTATTTATAATTTTAGCATTAGTCATTAATTTAGTAAATCGGGCAGTGTTGATGTTCCGTGTTCAAACCACTATGTGATCGACTAGCAACTATCATTCTTTTGGGGACTTGATAAGGGGATAGAGGTTTTGATTTGGAGGACGATCCCAATTGTTCTACTTTGATGATCAAAGTTGTTTTTGAAGAGAAAATAGTTTTGTTGTATTAAAAGATGTAAAACGTAGAGAGGGATTTACGGATTTCATTGAAATTGAAAGTTTTTTTTAAAACCTTGTTGTGATTCTTGATCATTTTGGACATTAACCGTTCAATTTTTCCTCCTTAATATATATTCCTACTTTTCATGGTAAAATAGTTTATTTGTCGGATGTAAATAAAATGGTTCAATTTTGTGTCACACTATGCTAATAAAATTTTATTTTCTTCTTTTTAATATATCAGCTCCCAAATCTTTTCTTAATGCCCGTTTTCACTCGAACCCAACTTCCCCTATTACTACGATTGGAACATATCCAAATTCTTACAATTATATCGATCAAAACATATATATACAATGTCAAGAAATGACATCTGTACTGTTAAAGTCTCGATGGGTCAATATTAGACTTGTGGATAGGTCTAGATTTATTAAGTTTAGTGAGTTTCATCATAAAACAAATTGGTAATTAATAGGAAAGTAATCCATCACCTTATACATTGACTATTTTGTCCTAAACTTTAGATATGGGATAAATTTTCTTTTGTTTCCCATCCCCGCCTAACTTAAACCTATTAGTTAAACCCAAATGTATAGAAAGTTACCAATTAGTTAGCATCTATCACGTAACCTCACTACTTCCCAACTTCATCTTTCATTTCTAAAAATCCCTTCTAGGCTCCGTCTAGGGGATAGGCGATCCCCCATCCGCCTAAACTTTTAACCCGTCTGGGCCGTCTAGGCAACCGTATAGGCCGCCTAGGTGCCCATCTCCACCTAGAGTACGCCTAGCGTTTTTTCTAACACTGCTTTCATCTAATTAACCTAGTTCAGATGTGAACACACCAAGAGCTAGTTAGACATAGAATCATTTTGTATTACCAATTAGACCATGAAAGCAATCTTCCTCTCAAGTTGTACTATTAATTACTTACCACTAACCATCAAAAGAAGACCAATCTAGAAATTAAGGGACCATTTTAGGGAAGGGAGGAACAACTAAGATGCATGTGGGGTTCACTTATTCTCCTTCCCCTATCAAATCATTAAATTCATTTGTCATTCTTTTCAGACACACTTTTAATTATTTGCCAGACCACACCTTTATACCCCTTTAATCACCTAATTAGTCATCCCTCCATTTTGCAACCCTTCTCTATATAAATACCCTTTTCCCATTTCCCCAACTTGCATCAACCAAACACCTCAAAAAACCCTTAAAAAAGGTGCATTTCTACATGGCTTCTTCCAATCAACAACAACAACAAGAATTCCCATTCTCCATTGAAAGCTTCACATATAGTTGGTGCATCAATCTCAACCCTCCATCCTTAGAAAGCCTCAACAACTCCCTTAGATTTTCCCTTGAGCACACTCTTTCCGACTATTTCGACATCGACCTCCTCAACCTCGAAACCGAACCTTCTGATGATCATGGTCATGGTCATGGTCATGGAGTTGGGTCACACGGCGTCTTGGAGCGTTCTTCTCGGGATTCAGGCCAATCGGGTTCGGGTTCAGGATTGAGGAGATGCAAAAGTTTCATGTCAAAGAAGATCTTGAAGAGATACTTGGGCTTGTTTGTGAGGATGTTCATTTGGAGGAAACTAAACAGGGGAAACAAATCAAGAAAAAGGATGAGCTCAAGAGTGGATGCCATTGTTGATGATCAAAGCTTCAATTGTAGGGCAGATTGGAGAATCTCTTGTGACTCTGAGACCTCTATTCATGAGGCTGTTCTTCATTGCAAGAGATCCATAAGCCCGCACGCGCCAAACGGAGCCTTAGCTTAGCTAGTTAATTAAGTCCTAGTTATGATTTAACTCAAAGCATGTGGAAATTATATATGAGCAAGTGATTAATTTTTGAGTATCTTTGCTTTGGATATATGGTTCATGTAGACTGAAAGAGATTAAAGGAAGAATAAAGAGTATAAGACTATAAGAGTAATTAATTGTTCCTCTTGTTTTTTTTTTTAATTATTGTGAAAAAAAGGGTTCCAGCTAGGTATAAAATAATATATGTGCATGGAATCTTCTTATCCTGTACAAAAATTATATGTTTGGCTGGTAACAGAATTGAAGAAGCCGCCGACGTATCTTTTTAAGGTTTTTGTCCTTTAAGTTGTCTTGTGGCCAATGAGGAATGTGCTTGCTTGTTGTCCATACCTCACAATTCAACTACACTATATAGTAACAAAAATGATGTGGGTAATTACTAATCCTGCCAAACCTTGAGCAATCAAAACCAAACTGGCCAAATTGGAAAATTAACGTTTTGATATAATTAACTTCTTGACCCGGAAGTGGACCGATTCTATCTTAATTGACCCGAATCCGAAATGATCTTACCGTCTCATTTTGTCCTATGTATGATTGACCTAAAGTGGACCCAATCCTATGTATAAGTGACCCGAATCCAAAATGATCGATCTTACTATCTCATTTGATTGTTTGACAATGTGGGTAGACAGTTGTATGCTACAATAATTGTACAAGAACAAGCCAAAAATAAAGACTAGTGTTTTGTAGTGTAAAAATTGGACCCAAAGATTGAAAATTAGCCAAAATTTTGTACTTGGATTATTCATACTGTGTTATGAAAATGTACTTTAATTATATTGAGTATGGGTGGAAGTGGGTATTCAATTGACGCTTCGAGTAATTGGACATCAATTGGATTAATATACCGGTTATTAAGTTTCAATGACCATAAAGTTATTTCGACCAAAAAAAATGACCATAAAATTATCATACAATAAAAGAGAAAGAAAAATCAGATATTAAAAAGGTCCACACCTGTCTCTTATTTGTAAAGTACTCCCTTCGTTAAGAAATACATGTCGTTTTATTTTCTAGTATAGATTTAAGTAATTGTTTTAAATTAGTAGGGATAATATTGGAAAAATGATGTTAAAATTTCTAAAACGACATGTATTTCTTAACAACTCAATCAGCCTAAAAAGACAAGTATTTTTTAACGGTGGGAGTAATAAATAAATCTATTGGACGAGATTGAATAAATAGATCTACTAAATAAATCTAACAATCTGCCAGATATATACTTGCTATAATAATTACATTGATCCACTAAATAAATCTACAATCTAAATTAATTTAACTTTCTTAAATAAGTTGAGATATTCTAAATCTCATGGTTATATATGCTTTACCAAAATCTTTATAATCGAACCAATTATTGTTTCTTTTGTTTTTTGAAGCGCGCAATTGTTCGAAAATAAAATGAGGTAGGCAATGTCTATCTTGATCAAAAAAGGCATGCAATCATCATTCTGGTCACTTGATGGTTGTTTTTGTAATTGTATTGGCTCATGTGACTGTGTAAGACTTTAAAAGTATTACAATTGGATTGCCAATAATTGAAATATGTTTATAAAAAAATACAAATAAAGTATTATGAATGATTGAATTATAATCATCTTTGAGATCTCTCAAGAATTTCCAACCACTCTCATACATTCTCCAAATAAAACTCAATACAAAATGTTGGGAAGAAGGCGTCAAATGGCATGCCTTGACTGATTACTTAAACAATTAACAATGGTCAATGTGACAACAATATATTTGCCAATTGCCATATGCTCATGCTATGTTTTTTTTTAATCGGTGAAGATTAGGATCTCGTATTCAGGCGGGATTCCTAGCACATCCTTTCGGATGAGAGTTAGAAGCTTATGATGGTTCCAAATTGTTTCCTACAAGAGGTTGTGGCCCAAGAAAGCAAATTTTATCGGCCACAAAATTTCACTGCCTACTCCCATGAAATATGACGACTGACTCGAGCCCCCTTAAAGATACGAGAATGTCTGTAATAATTTTTTCAATTTCCCATGTTGGTGCATCAATATCAACCCTCCTTCCTTAGAAAGCCTCGACAACTCTCTTAGATTCTCCCTTAATCACTCTTTCCAACTACTTTGATATCGACCTCCTCAACCTCGAAACTAAACCTTCTAATGACCATGATCATGGTCATGGTCATTGTCATGGTGTTGGGTCACATGGCATTGGAGCGTTCTTCTCGGGATTCAGGTCAATCAGGTTCGGGTTCGGGATTGAGGAGTTGCACGAGTTTCATGTCAAAGAAGATCTTGAAGAGATACTTGGGCTTGTTTGTGAGGATGTTCATTTGGAGGAAACTAAATAGCGGGGAAAAAATCAAGAAAATGGATGAGCTCAAGAGTGGATGCTATTGTTGATGATCAAAGCTTCGTAGGGCAAATTGGAGAAGTTCTTGTGACTCTGAGACGTCTATTCATGAGGTTGTTCTTCATTGCAAGAGATCTATAAGCCCGCGTGTGCCGAACAGAGCCTTAACTTAGCTAATTCATCAAGTACTAGTTATGATTTAAGTTATGATTTAACTCAAAGCATGTGTAAATTTTGAGCAAGTGATTAATTTTTTGAGTATATATCTTTGCTTCGGATATATGGTTCATGTAGAGTGAAAGAAAGGAAGAATAAAGTGTAAGATTAATGATTAGTTGATTAATTAATTTCCTTTTTTTTGTTAGTTGAGAGAGAAAAAAAATGGGTCCAGCTATATATATATATATATATATATATATATATATATATATATATGTTTGGCTGATAATATTATTAATATAGGAGTAGAAGAAGCCACAGACGTATCTTTTTTAAGGTTTTGTCTTTTAAGTTGTCTTGTGGCCAATGAGGAATGTGTTTGCTTGTTGTCGACACCACACAATTCAACTATATAGTAACAAAAATTATGTGGGTAATTACTAATCCTGCCAAAATTTGATCCATCATACCAAGCTGCCCAAATTGAGATTAATTAACGGTATGATATTTATTTCTTGACTTGGAGCTATAATCAACCCCAATCTAAAATGATCTCATCTGATCTGATCTGCTGGTTTGATTGTTTGACAATGTCATTAGAGTATGAAAACTTACTTTAATTATATGGAGTACTAAGTATGGGTTTACGTGGGTAGTTAATTGATTCTTCGATTAATTGGATATCGGTTGATTAAAATTTGGTTATTAAATTCCGATGACCACAAGTGTATCAAAAATCTTTATAATCTTCTACCAAAAAAAAAACTTTATAATCGAACCAATATTATTGTATCTTTTGATTTTCGAAGCGCGCAATTGTTCGAACATAAGATTGGCAATGATTATGTTGATCAAAAGAGGCATGCAATTATTATTATGGTCACTTGATAGTTTTTTTTCTTCAATTGTATTGGCTCATGTGACTATGAAAAACTTTAAAAGAGTTATGATTAGATTTCCAATAATTGCAATATGCTCATAAAAATGAAATACATACTGTATAAAGTATTATGAATGATTGAATTATAATCACTTTTGAGATCTCTCAAGAATTCCCAACCACTCTCACATACATTCTCCATATAAAACTCAATACAAAAATATTGGGAAGAAGGCGTCAGATGGCATGCCTTTGACTAGTTGACTGATTACTCAAACAATTAACAATTGACAATGTGACAGCCGTTAATATTTGCCATCCTTATGTTATTCTTTTTTAGAATATAATTAGTATTAGTCACCGTTCGTCTCTTAAAATATGATTTTGATTTAACTAAAGATTTATTTTAATTTTTATATAAAGTTATTCAAAAAAATATTTTGATATAAAATTTTGAAACATTTAATTTGATTTACTTTTTATGAGAATTCTTTTAATGATACATTATTTCTGTTATAATGTTTTAATCAAACAAAGATTTGTATGATTATAATTTTGTATACGGATTGAATACTTGTTTTTGTCAATAAGTCTCTTTATTTAGGTAATTATTATTTTATAGTTTTTATAGTTATTTTATTATTTGATATATATATATAAAATTTGATATACAATTATATTATTTTTATTTTATAGTTATTTTGGAAAAATTAATTCAAACCTAAATCATATATATATATAGTTTTTATATATGTAGAATCAACAAGAAAATCTTAACCGATAAAAAAAATTCAATTAAATGTCAACCAAACAAATTGATTCGATAAAATGGTTATGTGGTTTATTATATCTTTTATATACTACTATCAATTATATTATTTAAGTATATATTTATTTGGATTTGACATATATTTATTTGGATATGACGTACATATTATTATTTGTATTTGATTAAATGGTAGTCTGTTTATTATATCTTTTATATACTACTATCATTTGGATTTAACAACTATTTTGAAACGGATGGAGTATATAGTAAGATTAATTAATTATATATTTAAGGAAACATTACAGATATAATTTCAATTTTAACCAGTTAAATTTTATTAATAAAGATAAGTGATGTGCATGGTTCAAAGTGAAGTTGACACATGTTGTGATAATAATTATTTTTAATCTCTACTTTAGTATATACTTACGATGGTTACGAATGATGTGATAATTAATGTCCTCGTGCATCTTAATGTTTTCGGTAGAAATTACATCCTAATTATTAATAGTATAAAGAGTAACAGTACATATATACAATTTTAATTCTTTTCGCAAATTATATAATACAATCTTTCTAACCTATGTTAAGGATATAAGATAGGTTTTTTGATTTTGGAAATTGAAACCCTATTTTTTTGGTTAAGGGCATTGCCGATGAGAGTCGAAATGGTAACCTCCGTGTACTACCCTTGGAGGGGTAATCGCTCGACTAGATGCCCGAAGGCGAAATTAAAACCCTATTAGAAAATGCATACAATGATAAAAGATTTAATTGTCTAAATAAATAAAGATAACAAATCTTTCTAAATTTAGATGTTTATCTTAGGTCTTTAGAACATAAACTAGAAAATTAATCTGTATATAAAAATAAGCAATTAGCTCATGCTACTGCTCAGCAGTAGCCGTTGGTCTTGCTAATTTAGTACAATATGATCATACTATAACCACTAGATCAATCCACTTGCTGAGGAATTTGTAGGTTTGCCATTGTTTGGACTTATAAGGCTTTTCACAATTCAATACAGTTGATACTTGATAGATATCATCATGTGAGGAGAATCCTTACGTATTAAACATTCTTTCAAAAATCTTGTGAAATCATGACATATATATATGTAATTTGAAGTACCATAGGTATTAATTAAATATTGCTAGATCGACTTCTATATTAAAAGATCGTTGAAAGAGTATAATTTAAATAAAATATTAATTTTCATCAACAAGAAAATATAAAGTGATCGAGATCGCCCGTGGTCACCCACTCCATGAGTCCTTGTGTTACATTGATTAAAAAAAATGGCATGCCAGGCTGAGCTTTGACGAAGCATAGACGACAAAGATTAGTGACAAAATGACAACAACAATGGGAATAAAACGACATTACAATATAATTTAATTCATTGGAGTATAACTTCGTAATTTTACCCCTTCAATGATATCTAATTATCATTTCTTGGGAGGTGCGACTCTATCGTGTCTTTAAGGAAACGAATACGGTCATCGACTCTCTCATTAAAACTGTTTTTTCTTACCCTATTGGTTTTTATGTTCTTACGAAGGTACTTCCAGATATCCTCCAAATTTTGTACGATGATGTCGCGGGTATAGTGACCTCGCGCATTGTGAACTCTTAAGTCCTTCTTTTACTAAATGGGTCTATTCCCCGTTCCTTGATAAAAAAAATTAAATCTAATTATCATATTAGCCTTTAACTTTTGTGCATCTTCAAGTATAAGATTTTTTATTTCTACCAAAAAAAAAAGTATAAGATTTTTCATAATAGTTGTCTTCCACATTTCGGGAAAGTAAACCTCCTTGTTTAAAGTAGGCCCAAAAACAAACCCCTCTGGCCCAAACCAATAATATGGGCCTAAATTTCTGTTACAGACCTGCTTTCCAGTGTGGGTGAGAATTATTTACACGCATATAGAAGTTATTTCAACCTTGACTAGTATTTAGAACTTTTGGTATTGGTTTACATGTTAATCTTATTGAATTTGAATCACACATTGCGATATGTAATACGGGGATCTCACTACCTGGTCAGAGAGTTAGGGGTCCACGGGACGGAATAGTCCCCGAGCCAAACACTATACTATATTTTCTGTTTTCTAGGTTTGACCCAATCTGTTTGGATCTGCGTCCCATAATTGTAACTACGGTTTCGTAAGTCACTATATAAAAATCTCGAAATACCTAGAGCTCTTAATTCGAATTAGTGTAAAGTGTTGACAATTTCTTGACCGTCATCAATTGTTAACTCTTGATAGAAGCTAATACAACCAATTAAACTTTTGTATAAATCTAATGTTGAATAAACACTTTGAATTGAATATTTGAGACAATAATCTCCAAGAATAAGAGGTTAATGACTTAATGTATGTAACTATCAAAGCCTTTGGGATTTTTTGGGTCAAATTATTTGAAAATTCTACAATGGATTCCTCACGATAGCACATAAGAAGCATCATCACCTTTTTTATCTGCACTTTTTCTTCACGAATAAACTTATTTATTTTATTCTCAAATGAAATTAAACAATATCCGGAACCAATTCCATACACATATAATTTAACACATATATATAGCTAGGTTTTTGTATTAGAATATATGATTATTGCATGTGTTCAAAAGAATCAACCACCAACACCAACCACGTAACAAACACCTACTAGCCTTTAGAAGATCTTTATCTTCTAATCAATAAATATTCGATTCTCCACGACCCTTTTATTTTTGTCCTTTTCAAATTATTATTTTTACCTTTTATGTGAAAAATTCTTCGTTTTTAGACAACTAATTACTACTTATAGAACACGTATATGAATGCGCAAATCGTGTTAGGATCATAGTGTTAGATGGAGCAATTAGGGGAATGACCTTTGTAAACAAGTCTTCCCTTGATTTATTTTTTTTGGTTGAGAGTCTTCCCTCGTTGATTTATGATGAGTTATTTGTCTATATAATTTAATCCATTGGTTGTAGTACTAATCTTAAAGCTTCAACTTCACATGGGAACCAAATTGATTGAATGACGATGACAATTGAGAAGGGTCCAAGTTGACGTCAACAGAACCCAAAAATATTGGAGCCCACTTAAAACAAGTTGCATTTCGGCCGTTGGATACGAACTAACATTTCAAACTTGATAGTTATAGGTTGATCAACGGTTGGATTTCCTCACCAACTCTTCAACCATAGCAATTGTACTACATTTAGGAATGGGTAGGAGAGCCATCAACGTAGAACAAGTCTTGTACTCCTCAGTTCCCATGCACTTTAGGCTCGAACCCACTCCAAACCTAGAACGAATCGAACCAGTTAATCTAGAAGTTTTATCGACCGAATTTCACAAATTCTTATTCGATCCAAATCGGCCATTTGATTCGAAAATGGTCGCCAAATCCATTTGACAAGTCTCTCATGAATTACGCGTTTGTTCACATCAATCCAATTACCATCAAAAGCAATGGTTTTGCTCCCACCCGGATCTCAATCTCTATTCCATTAGGATTGCTCTTGAATCTTGATCATAAGCCCCAAGATCCAAGCTAAGGCTCATTTGGATACCATAAGTAAACACTAATGGGGTGCTTTTAGCATCGCCAACCATCTCTTCCCCTTAAGAGGGTAACTTTTTAATAGATTTTCCACTACAGTTAAACCTCTATAAATTAATAGAGTCGGGACTGGAGTATTTTATTATTTTATCGAGATATTAATTCATCGATAAATTAATATTTATTAATTTATAGAGATTTTAGCGATAAATGCTGATGTTTAGAGTTGATGAAGCTGAAGACGATACAATTCCTTTGGAACTAGTCACGCGAAAGGAAGCACTTATCGCGTTCAGGACTCTTCAAAACTTTTTGGTGCAGTTCGAGAATACAATGCCAGAAATGTTAGATACAATGAGACAAGTTAGAGATATTCTTCAAGTAGACTTAAGTTTTAAGAAAAAACAATCAACAATAGAATCATATTTTACTAAGCTTTGATAGTATTATTAGTTATATTTATGTAATTTTTAGATAATTATTAATTTATGATTTTATTAGGACCTTTATACTTCTATAGTGGTTTTTTTAAATTTATTATCTTATTATCTTATCGAATATTGTCAAATTTTTCACTGGCCCAATTTGGGACCGGAGAAAAATATTAATTTATCGAGTTTATTAATTTATCGAGTATTAATTTATGGAGGTTCTACTGTAGTTAGGTCCATCAAATTATTATTTAATAAAAATTAGAAAATTTATTTTGATGCCCCTCAAATTTATTTATTTTCCTTTTCGTATCCTAAAAAAAACTTATTTATCTTGATACCCTCAAGGTTTTGGGGTAGCCTGTTTATGCCCCTTTATATTAGAATCAATCAAGTAAATTGAAGCTTATGATTGTGTCATGCATCCTTAAATTAGTAGGATTTGACTCTTAAACACCGAAATACATAACCATATAATCTCAATTTGAATTTCTATACAACCCACATTTAATGGTAATTATTTAAAATTTCAAATAAATATGTTTTGATGATGCATTGAGTGTTTTAAAATTTAAGGGTGAATACAACAATAATAACCTTGAACTTGACCAAAAAAAACAAAGAAAAGCTTGAATTTACTCAATTCTAACACAAAAAAGGTGTAAATAGAAAAACGAAAATTGATGGTCACTAAAAATACTTTCCATACACAAAAAAGTGGTATGAATTACGGAGTACAAAAATAGTTACAACAGTATGAACACTAAGCATCTTTATGGCAGTTGTATTTTTGCAGTACCATGTTCTTTCCCACCTAGTTCTCTGTGCAGTACAACTTATCCCAATAAAGACTCCAAAAAAATCCAATCTTGTTCTTACACAAAAATACAAAAACCCTTTCCCAGTTTTCCCTCCACCAAATTCCTACCCAAGACCCAGATCCATCTCAGATGGGTCGTCGTCGTCTTCGCCCTCTCTTCCTCACCCTCCTACTCTGCTCTCTACTCCTCCACTCCGTCGCCGACCAAGACGACGCCGTTTCATCCTCCCCAAAGCCCAATCTCCGCGCCAAGTCCCTGATCCTAGTCAAAGTCTGGTGCTTGATCATCATCTTCTTCGGGACCTTCATCGGCGGCGTCTCCCCTTGCGTTTTCCGATGGAACGACGCGTTCTTGCTCCTCGGAACCCAGTTCGCCGGCGGCGTCTTTCTGGGCACCGCCCTTATGCACTTCCTCAGCGACGCTAACGAGACTTTTGGGGATCTGACCCCCAAAGAGTACCCTTTTGCCTTCATGCTCGCTAGCGCCGGCTATTTGCTCACCATGTTGGCTGATTGTGCTATCCTTTATGTCTACAAGAGGCGGAATGGAGTACCCAGTTGTGGCTCTGCTGGTCAGAATGGTTCAATTGAAGGTTTGTGCTCTTTCAAGTTTCAATCTTGTTGGGCTGATTGGTGTAGATAAGGTGTTTGTTGTATTGCCTGACTGAAACTCTTGAGCTAGATTGACCAAGTTTTACCCGTCTAGGCCCCCTCTAAGCGCTAGTGGGTCCTTGTCCATCTAGCCTTTTAATCCGTCTAGGCAGTGTCTAGGTGTCCGTCTAGGCAATCGTATTGACTGCCTAGGCGCTAGACGGTCCCTTTCCGTCTAGAGGTCGCCTGACGTAGTAGATAAGTTGTTTGGTGTATTGCCTGACTGAAACTCTTAAGCTGAGACTGACCAGTTTTACATGCCTGTGTTGAGTTTTCAGATGGGAAAGGCGGCGAGAATGGAAGAGCGAGTGTGACGTCTCAGGCTCAGGTTTATGATGCATCAGCCCACCATAGCCCTCATGTGTACACGGCCACCTCAGTAGGAGACACGATCCTCCTGATCGTCGCGTTGTGCTTCCACTCGGTTTTCGAAGGGATAGCCATAGGAGTGTCGGAAACCGAATCCGATGCGTGGAAGGCGCTTTGGACGATTTCACTTCACAAGATATTTGCAGCCATAGCCATGTCGATAGCGCTGCTCAAGATGGTCCCGAACCGGCCTTTTCTCTCGTGTGCAGCATATGCCTTTGCGTTTGCGATCTCTAGCCCGATTGGGGTCGCGATTGGGATCATCATCGACGCCACGACTCAAGGAGCCGTTGCTGACTGGATCTTTGCCATCTCCATGGGCTTGGCGTGTGGTGTGTTTGTGTATGTTTCTATTAACCATTTGTTGGCTAAAGGGTATAGGCCTCAAAAGAGCGTTTGGGTCGATACGCCCTTTTGGAAGTTCTTGGCTGTGCTTTCGGGTGTTGGGGTCATTGCTGTTGTCATGATTTGGGACACTTGAATTGAGGCTTGAGTTAGTTTTTATAGGGTTACAGAAATCTACCCATAGAGGTTGTTATAGACGATTGGAACTTGTATTGTTTCGCGCAATCTAGGCTTTGGAGATGGTTGTTTTAGGTCTAGATTGTGCTGGATCAGTATGAAAATGAATATAAAACCTGGCTTAGATTGGGCACATATGTAGTATCTTAGATCTTTGCTGTTGGAAGACAAATCTTTTATTACTAGTAACACTTGGAAAGTCACAGGATTGGCAAAAAATGCTACCCTCTGTAACTTCACCTCTTCACAGACACCTTAACAAGAACTCACACTAGAAGGAGAGCTCTGGGGATAAGCAAAGCACACATGTACAAATCTCAACCCCCATCATTGCCCCAAAAAACACACAAAATCTTCCCAAACCCTGAAATACTGATCACTCAACATGCCTAAACAGCATTAGCATCACAAGGCTCAGCAGACGTGCCCATGATCTTACCGTCACGGTTAACAGCAACTTCCACTTCCTTTCCATCAGAACCAAAAAACTTCAAGTAATGCATGAAATCATTACCGCCACCCGAGCTACCTTCAAACCACTTCTTTTTTACAATCATCGGCTTGTCACTGATGGCAATGGCGTCGTCATTAGGGAACAAGTCTCGTAGCACAAATGCGTGGAATATGGTTGTCACAAGAAGAGCGGTCACCATGAGTGTGGAGATCGCACTCAGTGTGACGGCTAGAGTCTGGGTGAATATGCTCCTGACTACATTTGAGTACCTGATTGTTGCAATGGCTGCTCCAGTCATTGGAAACGTGTAGGCCCACCACGCCAATGAGAATCTGCCACAATACAATAGGATAGCTGATTGATTACACCCTTTCGAATCCAAATTTGGAAAATAATACTCTAATGTAAGAAGATAAAACCTATGCATGGACTTTTGAAAATTCCTAAATTGGTATATCTACAGAATCATTCCTACTTTTATTCTTATCAAGTTTATTTTATACAAGAATTATAGGTTTGTTGTATACCTGATACCTCTGAAGAAATTCACCCTCACAGCCTGCAAAAAAGAACACAAAAGACACACCATGTCTTAATCCAAAGTAACTGATTTTGATGCAATAATCTGAAGTTAATAATCATAGCTAAAAACTAGCATAATAATCTTTATCCCGGTGTTTTTTTCAACTCCACTATCCTAATTTGCACTGCAACATCTCAATTGTTTTTCGCCACATTTTAGCTGATAATATTTACTTTAGAATCATAGAGAATACAAATGAGAAGTCCTGTCAGACAGACCACAGAGACATTATAAAAACGCATCATGTATACGTAATGTTAAGCAAGAACAAAGACTAACCAATGAGAAGTAGAGGAACAGAGCAATGAAGTAAATGATCTTCGCTCCATTATCAAAGGAGCCCTGGATCTTTGCCCATGCCATAGAAGCAACACTAGGAGCAGCTACAAAGAGGAAAAACACTGGATGTAGCTCCTTTGGAAGTGTCTCATTTGTCGGGAGCCGTTGGTATAGAGTAACAAACAGGACCGTGTAGTGAGCCATGCCAATTGCAAAGAAAAATAGCGGCCCTTCCTTCAGCCCAATTGAAGCACCTAACAAAGCGCCAACAAAGTTTCCAACAATAGATAGATGGTTTGAAGGGTTGGCAACTTTTGAAAGCCTGCGTTGGCCACCTGACATCCACTGACCGTAAATCTTCAGCTCAAGGCAAAATATGGGCGTCATGAGAACATACCAAAGAGCATGATGTATTTGTTGAGAGATTGATGGAGGAACACCAAGACAAAGAAACAGTAAGGCTATCCATGGGGCAAAGAAGAAGTTAACCCGTATAGGATGGTAATATTCACGACGAACTGCTTCAAAGTAGAAAACCAAATTCATGATATAGATGGAGCCAACAGTCAGTATCAGTACAACCGAGATGATCCACAAGATCAAATTTACTTTCAAGCTTATGTGGAGGAAATTAGTTGATGCAGATGTTGCCAGGGCTTTCCACAAAATGGCTTGGCTGCTGACACCAAGGCATATACCAAATGAAGATATAGTGTAACGGAGAAGAAACGGCCAGTTTCTGTCATCCGGAAGAAGTGACCGCTCAAGTGGCTGTAGCAAAGATCAGCAAGGAAATATGTCAAGCTTAGATCAAGCATATTCCAAAGGAGACAATCTTATCAAAAAATGAAAATAAGATCCATTAGTTTGTTTCCGCTTTTGATTTGGATGTCTGTCGAGGGAAATCACTTGCTTTTTTGAGAAAATGGCAATATCATTAAGAGGTCAAATTACAGTGAACGTGTATTATAAGCCAGTATAGAAAAAGTAACATATTATCAGTGAAGATTAAACATCACAACATATTCCGAAGATCAGATTGTATCAGGCAAGTTTGCGAAGAAAAAAACTTTATGATGTGATCTCTACTAAAGGAGCAGAACATTTACCCTGAGCGTATCTAACTCTGGCCCCTCCAATGCATCAAAGTATCGATCTACTGGCATGGCATCATTTTCAAGACGGGTATTCTGCATCTCTGGCTGAGGTTCCACTGGTTTACCACGTAATATGGATAACTGTCTTTCAAATCTTCCAGACATTGTCTTGAAAGGATCAAACCTTGCATCCCTTCCATGCTGTCGTTGAGAAGGTTGGTTAAATTTCACACGATTAGTTGACTGCAGATATGTGGCCCCTTTTGGCATTGGCTGTGAATAGAACTTATCCTCACAAGTTTCTGCATTTTCAGGGACTGTTGATGTGTCATGGACACTTTTGGGTAAGTTCCAATCATGATCACAAAAAAGAACTCTCTTTGCAGTCTGAGTATGGTGAGTAGGAGAGGGTGGCATGCTGATAGAGATGGCATGGACTTTATTAGTATCAATTGGTGGAAGAGGTGGTTTCCACCCACAAGTAGCAGCTCCTTCAGATTCCTAGTGTAAATGAACAAACAAATGAGACATAAAACCTAACAGTAGAGCATTCTACAAAGAAAAGAAAAGTAGATCTAGAGATTATATGGCCTTCTAATCGAACCCATGTCACAAAACTATAGCTGAGGATATGAGATTGCAAATGGTAGTCAAAAGACCATTTTGTTTATAGAGATAACCTGCCCTTATTTTTTTAGAAAGATTTGAAACTTAAACCATGTTCGTAAACTTCCACTAGATTCCATAATCTTACAAACTGAAGTCAAAAGACTATTTTCTTCATGAAACATGAGATAGAGAAAGTATTCTAGCACAACAGTCAAGAGGAAGAAATCACATGATTTACAAAGTTCTATGGTCATGCAACAAGCTCATTGGTTCAAACTGATAGAGGCAGCAACTTACCCTGGCTGATGTGCTGAAAACCTTAGATCCACTTAGGCTGCTTAGCTTATCACATTCTTCTATGCTATCAAAGTCATCTAATCCATTTGCACTAATATATTTGATAAGAGATGGAAGCGGTTCCTCCGAATCCTGCCTCCAGGTGCAAGGATCTTCAGCAATGTCCATGGAGAATTAATGTTGCCTACAATCTCAAAGAAGAATAGTCATGAAGAGTTGGAAAGATTTACTTTTTTACAAAAATAACAACTTGAAAAAAGTATGTGAGGTTAGGAAGAAAAAAAATGTCCTGCAAATCAGTATATGTGCAGAACTAAACATTATGTGCAGAAAAGCACAAAAATATCTCCACTGACCAGCCATGATGGATGAACTTGCCTCAGAATTAACTGGCTGATCTTCATCCAGCTGACTGATTGGCATTATTAGTGCCAATCTGCTTGATAAAAAGACGACTAACCCTGTACCATATTTGTTTACGAACTCGGCCATTGCAAATGGTTGCAGATGACTAGAGCTGGAAGACAAGATTATGAGGAGCACAAGGACCTTATCGGGCATTATTTTACCTCTCATACACAACAGCTCAGTTTGTCAAGTAAAAACGGAAAAACAAAGTTCATCCCATCTAGAACAAATTATATTAATCACATAAACCAAACAATACCTCACAGAACATGCAACGTTCTTTCTATAAAAAAAATGAGAAAACAAATCTGTACCTCTGAAGTATGTATTCCTTGTCCGAAATTGTACGAGGTCGGTTTTTCAATCTCCAACAGCTTTATATCGGTCTATAGAAAAGCACTGCCAAAATCCACAAACAAGAAAGCACACCCTTTCCCCTCTCGTATCTCCACTCACTAGTAAAAACCAAATCAGAAATTATATAAGAGGAACTGGATGAAAGGGAAAAACAATGTGCTTAGTACAGATGAAAAATGATACACGCTTCTCTTGCCAGGAATCACATGAACTTATTTATAGACAGCAACCAGCAAATAGGATGGTTTGTTGACTTTTATGGTTAGCCAATGTACTTACTACAGATTATCTGTCCTACAATTTTTGAACTAACTTCTATTTGCCTGCATGCATCACGGCATCATGTTGGAAAGCAACCACAACGAACCTCAGAATAGGACAAAGTGATAGGCTAAAAGATACTACAAACTATCCATAGCGGTCGCCATCATCAAAGAAGGCTCATTTCCGGCAACTTGACTTGCAACCATTTGACGTGACAAACTTAGGCAAACATTATTATAACGTTAGCAACTACTCCAAGAAAAAAGAAATCATCTTATTTCACGATTAGTTTATTAATGATAATACTTACAATTAGAAAAGAATAACTAAAAAACAGAAGCAATTGACAAGATTGATGATCTTAGCAGCAATTGAGCTCCAAGTTGCTAGCTCAGCTCAGTCGAAAGTAATGTGCAGGGGAAATTTTATATTACCGACAAGGACAACATAGAGAAATGCTTGGAATACATACAACTTACAAGGGTGATGCAGAAGAATCTGAATACCTTTAAAAAAATCATCATATTTCACGAGTAGTTAATTACTAGTAACACTTCCAATTAGATGAGGATAACCAACAACAGAAGCTCTTGACAAAATTGGTGATCTTAGCACTAATAGAGGTGCAAGTTGCTATTGAGAAATTCCTGGAGTTAAATATAACTTACAATGGTGATGCAAATCTGATTAATATAAACATATAAATGAAAGCTAGATCATTGATCAAAAGCCAATGTGACAATAGACCAGCTACATGAAGATGAATTATATATAATCACTAAACAAGTCAGCAGAATCCCAAATTCCCAACAAGTTGAAACTCAGGTGTACTGTATAAAAGAAAAGTATATTCCACTGGATGGACAAAAAGCATGTGGTGGCTCCAAATTCAAGCACAATTCCAATTGCTCGTCCATTGTTAATTATTAAACACATTATTTAACAATTAGCTGGACAATTAGGGTTTAATTAAACCCTCTGCCCGCCAAGCAGGGTCGGTGAACCATCACTCTCAGATTCCTAAAATTAAATGCAATGCAATAGAAAGTGAGCTATTTAAGAGTAGAAAAATCAAGCCTGCCAAAATCTACTAAGGAAATCAACATCAGAGGGATTAAAAATCAATTTCCGCGTGCTGAAATCGGCGCCGTCGTCAACACGAAAAAAATGCACAAATTCAGCCCAAGGTCAGAAGAAACTAGATCAGAAGACGTCAAATTGCAATGCGGACGATGAATTAGTGGCGATTAAGTCAACAACAGTACAGCTAATTGGAAGATTATAAAACCCTAGAAAACCTAATCGTCGTTATTAAAATCGGGGAATATCGAAGACGGAATCGAGCAAGATATTGGGAGGAATTGAAAGTGCGAGGAGGATGTACGGCTCTTTTTTGCGGTGGGGCCCGAGGGGAGGGAGAAATGGCGACGTTCTTGGAAGCTTCTTGGTGTCCCCTCTGTGAATGTGGTGCAATCACGTTAACATCAACGATCGAGGAAGAAGAAGAAGAGTTTGAAAGTGCAAGTTGCGGAAATTTTGCGTCAGGGAATTTTTTTCCAGTTTTGACAGCTGGAAAATGACAATTTTCTTTTGCGTTTTGAAAACCATAATAGTTTTTTTTTTTAAATTGAAGGAGAGGCGACACTCTCCGGTTCGCGAGGGAGCCAGAGAGTATTGAAATGTTGGGACTTTGGTTAAATCGAGTGTTTTCATTCAACCAAAAAAATTTACTGCTATATTAGAAATTTAGTTCACTACGAAATCGAATTACGAATTAAGCTAGATCGAGTTATATAAGGTTTTTATGTGAGATCGGTTGATTAATAGGTCAACAATGTCATTTTTAAAATTTATATTAATTATTGAATTACTATAAAATTATTAAATAATAATATAAGTAGAAAATTTGGACAAGTTTTTTGAAAAATGTTTTAAAATTAGATTATATTAATAACTTTAATAAAAAATACATATATATGTCAATAAATTCGGATTCAGGTCTGTCGGTTTTGAGTTATAAATTCTCAAGTAAAAAGCTGATCTAGATCAAAATTCAATCTCGGATCGGTTAAGTTGGGTTTATATTCGCATTACCGGTACATTCTATGAGATATATGCTAGTTTATGGTAGTTTTTAACATAATAGGAAGGTGCATAAAAATAAGGGTCTATTTCTTCTTTAATATATTAAAAAATCACATTGCAAAATGTGAATTATAAAATTTTTTGAAACAAGACTAGTTGAAGACCCGTACCATGTACGGGTAATGTCAATATAAATCTGACTCAATCGCTTAGAGAACAAATTTTGAGCGAGTTGACATTGAAACAAATACTTAAATTCGAAAAACCAAATATATTTGTAAATAATGTCACACTAATACATAGTATAAATAAATTAATGATAAGTATTCAACAATTAGAAATAATGCAAAACAATATGTAAATTCTAATTTAACTTTTTGGAGGACTTCTTAATACTCGGAAAAAGTCTGATTCTTGTTTTGATGTACATAATTTTGAAAATACAATGTCTATTGTTTAAGTAAAGTGTATGTTTGCACAATATCTTCCACATGTAGATAATTATGTACGTATCTATCCGAATAATTATGTACATACTTTTGAAAATATAATTTTAGATATCTTTGATATCTTCCTTAATTTTGATATGAAAATATAATTTTCATATTTTCATATCAAAATTATATTTTCATATCAAAGATGGGTTTCTTTTCTTTTCAACATGCCGGTTTCTCCTCTTTTCAACAATAAAATATACATAAATTATATCATATATTAGAAAAAATACAAATCAAGCATTAAATGTTTATATATAATAATAATAACCAAATTTATAAGCCAGGTTAAATATACCCAAATTTGACAACATATTTTTTTTAAATTATATAATAAAAAATAAATTCTCAAAATTTAAATTTTCAGCCGGTTCCAGAACCGGAACCGGGTGGAACCGACCTCGTAACCGCCTGGAACCGGAACCGGAAATCCGGCCATGGATCGGTTCTGGTTCCGGTGCCACAAATTTTGGAACCGGGAACCGGCGATTTTGGAACTGGAACCGGCGGTCCCAGAACCGGAACCACGTCAGATTCCACCATGAATTTATATCCTCCTTTTTCGTATAAATGCTCAACCTTCTTTTATAAAATATGAAAGTGTATTATTTATTCAACCCCAAAAAGTGTTTTGTGCCTACAAATTACAAATGTACGGGGCACATTAAGGCCTTGTTCGGCAAAACAAGGTTTTTGAAGAGGTGTAGGTTTTTAAAGAGGTTTTTTTTATAGGTGTAGGTTTTTTTAATGGGTAGAAGTTTTCTTTTCCAAAACCTGTTAAAACCTAATATGACATTCGGTCTTACAGGGTTTTAAGTAGGTTTTGTTCTAAAATTACCAAAAATACTATTAATTAAAACAATAAACAAAAAGTTGAGTTATAAAATTTCGGAAATCTTCTAAAACCTATCTCTATCAAGGTTTCTATTTTATCCTTTCAAACCTCATCAAAAACCTACTAAAATCTCAACCTCCAAAAAAACCTTCTATTATCAAACATCTGTTTAAGTAGGTTTTAAATTGTACAAACCTTCAAAAACTTTCGTAAACCTATGCCTAACAGGGCCCTAATAGTCATAGAATGGAATAAATTCAACGGGCGACTTTATTTATTCAATCCCTAAAGAGTTTCATGCCTACAAATTACATATACAAACACATTTGTCCCACCCAAATCACAACCCAGTTCTACACTAATCTAATTTCAATCTTTTTGAAAACAATCCCACTCAACTAAACAAAATTTTACAACATCAATAAAATAATTAAATCAACAAATTTTGCGATGAATCAGTGCATGCTACCGAAAATAGTCTAATATTCAATGAACAAGATCTCGCTTCATCCTTACGTATGTTCTAGCATCTTCTTACTACTACAAATAAATGATAATTCCTTTCATAAACAGGATAAAAACATAAAGCAATCCAATGTACCGAGAAAAACTCCAACAAATACGCCAAAACGCATTCAACAAAGTCATTGTCACGTCAACAAACAGACTTAACCTACTAGTAAATATAGTGATTACTGAATATGTATGACAAAACGACAACTTTTATATCTCATTCTTGTTTCATTAATGAACATAACTGAATTGCATTTAAATGCATAATACTTCTTTAAAAATCTTCCTTCAAAACTTTCTCAATACTCTTTTCGACCTTTAAAACTGCATATTTAACAAACAACATAAACATTCAAAGTAAACTGCTCAAGTTTGTTTATCCATCATACATATATTCAAACATGTGATAATTCATGAATTTTAACCTCATATTCAACTCACCTATGCATGCATACATATTCAACAAATAAACATTACTATTCAGAGTGTAATGATTATCCATTCATTTTTTTTAATGTAGTATGCACACGTTTGATACACATATTCAACTTTCTCGATGATTTTTTACCTCAAAAGTTGCATATTTAATAAACCATATGTAAACTTTCATAATAAAATGATTATGAATTCAATGTTTAACTATTATTCACATATTCAGAATATCTATGTATATTTAGTTGTTCAAAATATATAATCAAAGGGTCACGTATCTCAAATTTATTCATGAATGCATATTCAACAAACAAAACATTAAAATTCAAAACACAATGACACATTTCTTTATATAGTATGCATGCATTTTTCATATGCATATTCACTGCATGTGGTTGCAGTTTACCTAAACTATGAAAGGGAGTATATTCATTTTGACTTAAAATATCCTTAATCTACTACAATACTACACGTATTATACATCACTTTTTTTTATCCTAGCTTGCAATATTTTTTAAACAAAAGATTATATAATTAATTCATTATTTCCTTCCCTTGGTCTACTCTCTTGATCCCGATTGAGATATTAATCCTTTCATCTGCTAATTCTCCAACTATAGTCACTAACTCCAAAAATTTCTTTAAACATTGTTTCAACTCTGGTAGATTATCCAAAATGGAGAACCAATATTTATTATTCTTTTTTGTTTTAAAAACTGTCATAAGCACACAATCAATCGACATTTAATTTTTTGGAAAAAAAAAGGAAAAAAAAGATTAAATACAAATTGCAATATTGGGGATGACTCTATATATATTTGCAAAAATCCTCTTAAGCTTTGAAGATTCGCTCCTTTTTTAAAGATTGATATATAAATGATTTTGGGGTCTAAAATATAAGTCAGTATTCTCAAAAAATACAATTCAATATTTTGGAAATGTCTTCCTCTTCTTCTTTCCCACGTATATATGTCTTCATCTTCTACAAATATTGATGTTTTTTAGTGTACAAAATTTTTGACCCTAAAGATAACATTGGTTCATTTTGCACAACTATTCTCATCCTTAAGTAGATATTAATTCCTCCGGTCCTAAATGTTTGTCTTATTTATTTATACTTTCGTCGTCCCATAATATTTGTCTCATTTCTATTATATCAATAATTTCTTATAATATTACCTTTATTCAATCTCACGTTTTACCCCATGTTATCTCATTTTAATTTCTACGTGATCTCTTTTTAACCTTTTTAC
Organism: Polygonum aviculare; assembly: GCA_934048045.1. Lineage (NCBI taxonomy): Eukaryota > Viridiplantae > Streptophyta > Magnoliopsida > Caryophyllales > Polygonaceae > Polygonum > Polygonum aviculare. Next base: position 3,011,815 of record OW204027.1, read on the forward strand.
CCATATGAAATTACAAAACTACCTTTATTTAATTTCAATTTTTATTCATATTGTTCAGTTTTCTATTTTTCCAACACCACTTTATCCGAATTTGAGTTAAATGAAAACTTTTCTTAGCCTTTATATTATAAACCCTGAAGATGAAATAGATATACGTAAACCCAAAACATAAGTACGTGAACTCCCAAAAAATGTTTGTGATTTTGTTTTATTATGTGTAGTAATCTATGAAAAATTGTATTATAACATATATTAATACGATCCATAATAAAAATTGATTTTGTTCACATATCATAACTATATACTAAAGCGGAGGTTAGATTTAATATTTAGCACGGCATGTGTCACTTCCTTATTGGACCGCGCCACCCATCTTTAATAAAATAATTCAATTAATTTGATTGGTTGAAATTTCATTGTAGACCCCACATTAAATTTCTTATTATCTAGCCAATTTTTTTTTAAAAAAATCTTTCTAATATATTTCTTAAAATAAAACTTATCTAATCACAACTAATTGATCAATTCTTATCCAATATACCGAATCTATCTAAATATTAGAAACATACCAAGAAACATACGTAGCAAATTGTTACGTATTGATCAAACTGTTATCCAAAAAAATCTATCTAACTGAACGTATTGATCAAATTGTTACGTAGGCACAAATTGTTACGTGTACAAAGGCACAAATTGAAATTGTTACGGATACATTAGATTTCTAGCCAATCTTTAAAAAAAAATCTTTCTAATATATTGCTTAAAACAATCTTTCTAATACACCGAATCTATCTAATATACCAAATAGTACACAATAATTTTATCCAAAAAAAAATCTATCTAACCTATCAAGTCTATCTAATGTACCGTATGGGTTATATAAACCTACCAAGAAACATACGTAGCACCCAATCTTGATTTCGATTAGAAACATATGTAGCTAATTGTTACTAAATTGATCAATTCTTGATTTCGCTACAAAGGCACAAATTGTTACGTAGGTACGTAGCTTCTATGTCTATAGATGAAAAAAATAATATATACTAAATTTCAAAATAAAAACCAAAAAAATACTATAATTTATATATATAAAAAAGACGTGCCTTCAAGGCACGGGTAGGGCTGGGCAAAAATAACCGGATACCGGTTAACCGAACCGTTTAACGGTATCCGAAAGCTTTTTCCGGTTAACCATGACGAGAATAACCGGAAAACCGGTTATGGTTAACCGACCGGTTTTTTAAACGGGTTAACGGTTCGGTAATGGTTAGTCATATATTTTCAACCGGTTAACCGTTAAACCGTTTAATAAAATATTAATATATATTTTTTTGAAAAAAAATATAAATAAGTTAATTTGATATTATTAGGCTTTTTTTGATAAAAGTTATATTCTACATTTGCAAAAAATAAAAGATATATTCTATACTTTCTTTTCTCTGAATACCCAGTCCCCAAACTATCTTTCTTTCTCAGCCCAGTCGAGGAGAACCTACTTGAATTAGAGGATATGGCTTTGGAAGAAGGTTAGTGTATTATATCTTGCTTTCTTTTCTTTTTTTATTTATATTGTCTAACTCACTATTTTGTTGTGTTACTGTTTATAACTTTTAGACATGAGAAAACTGATGTTAGAGTAACCGTTAATTGAAATCGATGAGGCTATGGAAGAATTAACCGTCGATTGAAATCGATAAGGCTATGGAAGAATTAACCGTCGATTGAAATCGATAAGGCTATGGAAGAATGAAAAAATATGTATTAGTGTTTTTGGATTGAGTTATGTATTTTGATCTTAGTGATTCCACTAAAAAGGTTTTTTTTTTAATTTGTGAAACTCTATGTAATTCGATTGATGCTTTGATATGTAATCCAATTATGTATTTCAACAATGTATTCGACTACGTGTTTTGATAAAAAATATATTTTCTTTTTTTTTTTTTTTTTTTTTTTCTTTATCTTGACCAAAAAATAAACGGATGAAGGGGCCTCGGGAGGGAGTAACTTTTTTTAAAGTAGATCAATATGTTATCTTACCTTCTGCTGGATTTAGCGTAAAACTACTCTTTGTCAATAATCGTGGTGGGTGATATCATATTTTTTCACATCGACAAAGACAACAAACAAGTACGATCATCATTTTGATTCGGTGGTTGAAAGTACGATCCTTTATTCGATCAAATTAATTACTTTGACCACCATGCAACAATATATTAATTATTTGTTAGAGTACTCTACCAAGTAATTAAACCAGCCGGCCAATGTAAGTTTTGTACGTATTTTTATTAATTTGACTTAAACTATAGTTACGGGCTTAAATTGTCTTCTTAGCTATATTAACTCATGCACGTACGTGGTTTCGATCTATTGGATAAAATATGCCCATCGATCTCCTACCTCATTTTCGTACAAACGAAGGGCTGTCCAAGCTAGCAAGTTGTTGTCCTTTGCATTGCCAATTAATACAAATGGTGTGATGTTGGTAAACTAATCTTTTTTGTCTCCTAAATTGTTTTCACCTACTGAACAGTGAGCACATATAACTACATGAATTCTCATAACTCCAGTCAGTGGCGGAGCCAGACAAAATTGTAAGAGGGGCGGATTAAGTTTTGAGGGAAGGCGGATCGAGGACAACTAAATACTTTAATAAATAATATATGGTATATGATTAAAATATATGTTAATATATACATTATTTAGGATAAAATTAATAGTATTATTAGTACTTACAGTATTAAAATAAACAGAAGATTTAGCTCAAATAATGAACACTGGCTATGAAATTAATTGTGAACCAGCACCTCTTAATAAAACAAAAACAAATTCCCAAATAGTGGCTGAAGTGAAAAAAAAAACCTCCAATTTGCTCCCAGTGGGGTTTGAACACGGATTGCTTCACAGCACGGACCACACGGTGAAAGAGATTGCCATCTAGACTAAGAAGTTTTGCTGCTTTTTAGTAGAATTTACTAACTTTAACCTATATTGACCAAAAAAAACTTAATTTTCCCTATACTTAAAATGGGAGCAAGAGGGGGCGACCGCCCCCCTTCGCCCCCCTTCGCTCCGCCGCTGACTCCAGTGTTAAAAAAAAAAAGAAGAAAAAAAAAACAAAATAAACTAAATCATGATTATCATACACATGTGATCCAACGGTTATGACTTCCAGGGAATCCCAGAGGTCTTTATTTCGACACATACCGACAATAAAAACTTCAGTATGATTAGTTAAGTAAATGAAGTTACCATTGCAGTTAACAACAACTTCCATGTTCCGGGTTCCGTGTTTTCCGTAGAATAGTAATTCTCAAATGGAATGTGAATGTAGATCAGTTCTCAACCAAAAATAGCAATTGTCACAAGAAAAGACAAGTAAATAGAAATAGTCGTAATAACGTGTATAATACGAGAAAGTTATTAAAATGTTGAGTTTCCAACGGGTATGCCCATGATTATTTTATTTTTTCGGTTCATGATTATGATATAATTGGAGAATTCATACTCTTGAATTAATTCGTTTGGGTTAGGTTAGGCGGAAAGAGATAGGCTGTAAAAGTGCGGGAACGGGAGCGCAGCAACGGCTAGTTAAAAATATGACCGTTAGAATAAGCCGTGAAATTACGAAAACGCCCCCGTGTGCGCCTACCCAATAAAATGGGTAAAAAATCGGACCGTTGGGAGTTCAAACATTAAACCCTCTCAATATTCTCTGGGTGTGCAAATCCTCTGTCCCAAATCAACCAACCGATCGATCAATCGAGTAGAGACGAGCCGACACCGGGATCTCGACATGGAACCGGGCATGGAGCGAAGAAAGAGCGGGCTGAATCTTCCAATGGGGATGTCACAGGCGTCCCTAAAGCTCGACACCTGCTCGACACCGCCCCCGCCTTCTCGAACCGTGGTGGCATCGCCCCGGTACATCTCGAGCCTATCGTCGTCTCCCTGCTCGAGATCGAACCCGAAGTCATCGGCCTGCAGCGACCGGTTCATCCCGCTCCGATCGTCCTCGAGGCTCCACGCCTTCGACCTGATCGAGAGGCCGTCGCCCAAGACCCCCAAAGAAGGGGGCGCGAGTGAGGTGTACGCGCGCCTTTTGAAACAGGAGCTGTTTGGATCTGACTTCGTTTCTTCTTCTTCTTCACCTGCAGGTGGTGGATCGCCCAACATTTTGAGGTTCAAGACCGAACATTCGCCAGTTCCGAGCGGCGGGAGCTCCCCGTTTTCGTCGGCGTCTGGTGCTGCTGGTCGGGATTCACCGTCGTCTCCGTTGAAGCCTCCTCGCAAGGTCCCTAAGACCCCTCACAAGGTATGTCTTAACTCTTAACTAGGGTCTTCTGTTTGGATTTCCCCAATTTAATGCATTATCCTACATCTAGGATAATGCATTCTTTATAGGATAATGCATTATTTGGGGCAATCCAAACAGACCCTTTAATTAGCAGCTACTTGTGAATAGTTCAAGTCATGATGAATTGCCTTGGTGTGTAGTTTTAGATGCGCCATCCTTGGATTGCCCCAAATAATGCATTATCCTAGATAGTGCATTATTTGGGGCAATCCAAACAGACCCTTAAATTAGCTACTTGCAAAGAGTTCAAGTCATGAATTGCCATATAATAATTGTTCACCTGTGTGTAGGTTTTGGATGCGCCAGCTTTGCAAGATGACTTCTACTTGAACTTGGTTGATTGGTCTTCCCAGAATGTACTCGCTGTTGGGTTAGGCACTTGTGTTTATCTGTGGAGTGCATCAAACAGCAAGGTGAGTTCATTTCTAATGTGATTTAAGTAGTAGTTGTTACATTGAGATAAAAAGAGATAGTAAGGGTGGTTTTACTTGCTTGTGCAGGTGACGAAACTGTGCGATTTAGGACCGAATGACACGGTGTCTGCAGTGCAATGGACCAAGGAGGGTTCATACATATCAGTTGGAACCAATCAAGGTCATGTTCAGGTTGGTAGTAGCACATTGATTTGTCATTGTAATTGTCATCATAAACATATACAGATTGTAATGTAATGCTGACAAATGGTGACAACAGGTGTGGGATGCGAGTCAGAGCAAGAAGCTGAGAACAATGGGCGGGCATCAAACCCGAGCCGGAGTCCTGGCATGGAATTCGCGCATTTTGTCATCCGGTAGCAGGGACCGGAGCATTCTTCAGCACGATCTTCGGGTTTCGAATGACTATGTCAGCAAATTCGTCGGTCACAAATCGGAGGTTTGTGGACTCAAATGGTCCCATGATGACAGAGAGCTTGCCTCTGGAGGCAATGACAATCAGGTCAGCAGCTGAGCACATAGTCTATAAATAGCTAAGCTTCAAAAGCATATATATGGATTGATTTATAATTGACTGATTGAGTACTTTGTTTGAGTGATCATCAGCTGCTGGTGTGGAACCTGCACTCTCAGCAGCCTGTCCTAAAACTGACGGAGCACACCGCGGCCGTGAAGGCCATAACATGGTCACCCCACCAGAGCAGCCTTCTGGCGTCAGGCGGTGGCACTGCAGACCGATGCATTCGGTTCTGGAACACCGCGAACGGGAACCAACTGAACAGCATCGACACCGGAAGCCAGGTGTGCAACCTTGCTTGGAGCAAGAATGTGAATGAGCTGGTTAGCACTCATGGTTATTCACAGAACCAAATCATGGTGTGGAAGTATCCTTCCATGTCCAAGGTCGCCACGCTAACCGGTCACAGCCTTCGGGTTCTCTACCTTGCTATGTCACCAGATGGCCAGGTAACTCACTCCATCCCATTCTTGTGATATATGCTCCTGTTTTTCCTGCTAGTAAAGTCTCTCAAATTGTCTTTCATTTTGTTCTTCGCAGACTATAGTGACCGGAGCCGGCGATGAGACCCTGAGGTTTTGGAACGTCTTCCCTTCTGCAAAGACACAAGGACCCGTCAAGGAAACAGGTTTATGGTCTCTTGGAAGAACATACATCCGCTAATTTTTCGAGCGGGGTGGGGTACACTTCTTGGCAGTGACAATGAAGTGTCAGTCTGTGCAAATGTTGTGTAAACAAGGATTATAGAGGGCTATAGATTTTGTTCATACATTTGTGTATAATGACATGGTTTTTTTCCTTCATACATGGATGGATGGATTACCACTTGAACTTGTAAAGTTTACTTGCGGACCAAAATGTCAAAGACATGATAAAAATGAAGAGCAATTGTTTATGACTGCATTATGTTTTTTAAATTGTGTGTTAGATCTTTTGAATATCGGACATCTCTATTATGCCTTGTGACTTTGTGAGTTGTGAATGGTTAAACTGAACTGTAAGTAGTAACACTTTGCTCCGGGAAGAAAAGACTCATATTATTATTACAGTGATATTTTGGAAAAGTTATAGAGCGGTAAAAATCTACTCTTCACAGGAGCTCTGGAGGCAAGCAAAGAACACATACATGTTGTACACATCTCAACCCCCATCATTGCACCAAAAAATTTACCAAAACCTGGAAACCCGATTACTCAACATTTCAACACTGCCCAACAGAATTACCATGACAAGGCTCAGAAGATGCGGTTGTGACCTTACCATCGCGGTCAACAACAACTTCCATTTCCTTTCCATCAGAAGGGAAAATTTTCAAGTAATGCATAAAACTGCTTCCGCCTCCGGAGCTATCATTCTCTGGTTGGAACCATTTTTTCCTCGGAATCAGTGGTCTGTCGCTGATGGCGATGGCTTTGTCATTAGGGAACAAGTCTCGTAGCACAAACACATGGAACATGGTTGTGAATAGAAGAGCCGTCACCATGAGAGTGGAAACTGTGCATAGAGTGATGGCTAGTATTTGGGTGAATAAGCTCCTGACCTCATTTGCGTATCTGATTGTTGCAATGGCTGCTCCTGTCGTTGGAAATGTGTAGGCCCACCATGCCAATGAGAATCTGTCACAATAACGTATCTAAATTAATCAAGGTTAATCTATCTTATGCCTTTAGAATCTAGAATTGGAAACTAATATCCTACATTTGAAAGGAGTTTTGAAAATGCTACATTTCAAAAAAATCTACAGAATCTTTCAAACTTTGCATTCGTATCTGCAAACTTGAAAAGAAAATTAGTTATGTGAGATTGTTCTTGATGATTTAGGAGGGCAGATGATCATTGTATAGCATACCTGAATCCTCTGAAGAAATTCACCCTCACAGCCTGCATACAGACACAGAAGACACCATGTCAAAATCCAAAGCCAAAAGTAACTAATTTTGACAAATGATGTTAGCTAAAAAAAAACAGCATTTTTTTTTATGTCTGTTCCCTTCCAATGAATTTAGAATCATATATGTGAAAAATGAGAAATCCTGCCTAGATTCTGCCGATGATCATACAAAGTAACGTTAAGAGAGAACAAAGACTAACCAATGAGAAGTAGAGGAACAAGGCAATGAAGAAAACGATTCTTGCTCCATGATCAAAGGAGCCCTGGATCTTTGCCCAAGCCATAGAAGCGACACTAGGAGGTGCAACAAAAAGGAAAAACACTGGATGAAGCTCCTTTGGAAGAGTCTCATTGGTCGGGAGGCGTTGGTATAGAGTGACAAACAGGACAATGTAATGAGCCAAACCAATGGCGAAGAAAAACAGTGGGCCCTCCTTCAACCCAATTGATGCACCTAACAAAGCACCAACAAAGTTTCCAATAATAGACAAATGGTTTGAAGGATTGGCTACTTTTGAGAGCCTGCGTTGGCCACCTGACATCCACTGACCGTAAATCTTCAGCTCAAGGCAAAATATGGGCGCCATAAGAACATACCAAAGAGCATGAGGAATATTTTGAGAAACTGATGGAGGAACACCGAGACAGAGAAACAGTAAGGCTATCCATGGAGCAAAGAAGAAGTTGACCCGTATAGGATGGTAATATTCACGGCGAACTGCTTCAAAGTATAAAACCAACTTCAAAATGTAGATGGAGGAAACTGTCGCTACCAGTATAACAGAGATAATCCACAGAATCAGGTTTACTTTCAAGCTTATGTTGAGGAAATGAGTCGATGCAGATGTCGCCAGGGTTTTCCACAGTATGGCTTGGCTGCTGACACCAAGGCATATACCGAACGAAGATATCGGAAAACGGAGAAGAAATGGCCATTTTCTGTCATCAGGAAGAACAGACTGCTCAAGTGGCTGTAGCAAAGATTAGCAAGAAAATATGTCAGAGCTTAGATTTAACTTCACAATCATATTCCACTAGAAACCTTATCAAGAATCAAATCGCGTTTTATGTGAGTTATTTCAATTGCATGCTTTCTTTCCTTAAACAATAATTTGATTGAGCAGTAAGGTCAATTATTTATTTAACTAGCGGTACCCGTCGTGCCATGCACGACTATTACTCACATAGTCATGCTTCATATTTTATTTTATTTTGTTATAAATAGGATAATAATGAGTGGACATATAATGGAAATTTGAACATATGAAAATATTATTCTTCCTTAGGCAAAAAAGAAAACTGTTTTTCAGATTTATATAACCACATGTATTAGATTATAACAAACTATAATCATATTTTAATTATAAAATAATTCAGTAAATAAAATTCACTACTTTTTTCATCCTCTAACATTTGTCTCTAATGATAAATAAATAAATATATATATATATATATCATTATCCCTATTATCACAACTTTGAGGCATTATCTTATCAGTTGATGTGATATAAAGTAAGATGTTTTAATTGATATCTTTGGTTTGATCTTATACTTTTATTTTAATATTATAATGCATTATAATGAGATATGATTACAATGAATTATTGTTTAAATAAGATATATAAAGATATAATGTAAAAACTTAGAAATATAAAATGCGTCTAATATGATTCTAATGGCTTGGTATATTAAAATAAATAAAATATATTAATTAATAATTATTTTATTAGAAAAGATAAAATCTATGTTATTATAAGCATGATAATATATAAGTCAAGTAAAAGATAATAAATATAAATTGATTTAATATCAAAGATAAAAATAATCATTTAAGTAGAAAAAAAAAGGCTTCCGTTTTATAAATTCAAAAAATTTAAATTACTACTTACATAAAGAGATTAAAAAGATAATTAAAAACACAACTAATATATAAAAAAAGGATAGAATATCTTTTCAAAATTAAGAAATTTGAAAATATCTTTACAAAAATTGATAATAAAGAATGTAATTAGATTAATTTAAGTAACATGAAAAAAATAATAGTTTATGTATAAGAGATAAAAGATAATTTATAATATATTATAAAGTTGAACGCCCTATAAAGTAAAAATATCAAATTATAATATATTATAATATATGGCTGTGATGTATTGTAATATATTATAAGTTGAGCGGTCTAGTTTATATTAACATATATTATAATTAATTATAACTGTATGTTCATACATTTAAAAAATATCAAACTATAACGTATAATAAATTTTATCTTTTATGCTTTGGCTATAAAGTTTATAATATGGTGTATACGGTGTAACTAATTATAATTGTATGTTCATACATTTCAAAAATATCAAACTATAACTTATAATAAATTTTATCTTTTATTTTTTAGATATAAAGTTTATAATATGGTGTATACGGTGTATTCATATAATATGATAGAATTTAATTATCTAAAAAAACACGGTTAAAAAAGATTAAACTAAAATTTATAAAGCGGGACCAAAATCAACGTGGTGGCTCAAAAACGGTCGGGTTTTATAATATATATATATATATATATTGATTTTATTAAGATAGTATATCAGTAAATCAAATAAGATCGAATAATATATTTATAATATAATGAGATTTGATACTATCATGTTAAGTAATATATATATATATATATATATATATATATATAGAAAATAACTTAGGCATAAATAGATAAATTTATTTAAATAAATCAAATAATAAAGAGACAAAATCATTTATTTTTTTAAATATGATATGAGGTCATAATCAATCTTAAAAAGATAAGTGATAAGTGATATGTTGAAAAAGATAGAATTTTTTTACCAAATTCAAATTTTTGATCTTTTACAACTACATTCCAAAGGATTAGGTTGATTTGTGTATTATGTTTAGCTATATGCTAATTCTACGACCCAATCCAAGTTGCTTTTATTAACCATCCGTCACTTAATGTTATATTCTATAAAAGATAAAATTGTTTAGGGAAAATAAAATTAAAGATAGGTTTTAAGGTTTTAAAGATAAAACTGAGGATTACATAATCAAGGAAAATAAAGATATGGAGTTGTTATTATCTATTTAAGTCGGAAAAAAAATAAAAATCAAGTGGGGCCAGAATCAACATGGTGGCTCGAAAACGGTCGGCTTTTATAATATATATTGATTTTCCAACTCTATATGGATCAGAGGACTTACCTTGAGTGTATCAAGCTCTGGCCCTTCCAATGCATCGAAGTATCGATTCACTGGCAACATATCATTTTCAAGACGGGTACTCTGCATCTCTGGCTGAGGTTCCACTGGTTTACCACGTAATATGGATAACTGTCTTTCAAATCTTCCAGACATTGTCTTGAAAGAATCGAATCTTGCATCCCTTCCATGCTGTCTTTGAGGCGGTTGGTTGAAGTTCACAGGATTAGCAGACTGCATATATGTGGCCCCTTTTAGCATTGGCTGTGAATAGAACTTATCCTCAGTAGCTTCTGCAGTTTCAGGCAGAGAAGAGGTTTCATGGACATTTGTGGGTAAGTTTCGATCATGATCGCAAAAGAGAACTCTCTTTGTAATCTGAAGATGATGTCCTGTAGGAGTGGGTGGCATGCTGATTGAGACGGAACGAACTTTGTTAGTATCAACTGCTGGTTTCCATCCATAAGTAGCAGGTGCTCCAGATTCCTGTTGTAAATAAACAAAGAAGTGAGTTAACAACGTTCATGGGAAGCATTGTACAAATAAAAGAAAACTTGTTCTAGAGATTCAATCTTCTTAGCAAATCCATGTCACAAAATTACCCCAGATTTCAGTGGTGAGGAACGGTACAATAAACACAAACAGGAGAGACCATGCAATAAGTAGAGAATTGATGTCCAAAAACCATTTTATTTATGAAACATGAGATGGATAAAGTACTCTAGATTTCAAGAACAAACGGGAAGAAATCAAATGCTTTACAAAGATACTGGATTTAAGGTTACTTTCTTATTAATTTCAGTCTGTAGATAAAAATTCTCTTCATTTTGTTTCTTTTGGTAGTACAAGTTCTGTCCTGTACATGAAATTATGGTCATTCAACAGAATCAATGCTCAGCAGTGAGCTCATAAGGAAGTGACTTACCCTGGCTGATACACTGAAAACTTTAGGTCCACTGAGTTGATGGGTGCAGCAATCAGACCCTTCTATGCTATCAAAGTCAGCCAATCCATTGGCACTAATGTAGTTGATAAGAGAGGGAAGTGGTTCATCTGACTCCTGCCTCCAGGTGCAAGGATCTTCAACAATGTCCATGAAGAGTTGATATCACCTAATATTTCAAAGCAGTCCAGTCATGAAGAGTTTGAAAGGTTTACATTCTAAAATGAAACATAACTGACTATACTAGGGGAAAGTATACAGAGCAAAACACTGCATAGCATTTGTTGTGTAACTCAGCAAAATAAAAGTGTCCTACAGAAACTGAGATCTGCTATATATACAATACTCGAGAAGCCGAGGAAGGAAAACTACGAATTCATGAATGACAGTATGAGTTATTCTATGTTAAGCTAGCATCTAAGTTAACTCCATTGACAACCCGCTGACTGATTGTCGTTGCAGATGTTATGCAGTTTATTTTTGAACTCTGCCATTGCAGATGACTAACATAGTATAGTTCTCATACAAAACCAAACAATATCTCATATTATATGAATCTGTCTGCTATATTCAAAAAACAGGATGGAAATGAAAAAATAACAAAAGGGCAATCTGTACCTACAAAGTATATACTACCAGTCAATAGAAAACTGAGGCAGTCCCTCCTTATCTCCACTCGCTGGCAAAATCAAAGCAGAATTGCAAATAAGAACGAACTGAATGAGAAGAAAACACATGCAACTCTCACTATTTTCTCATCTGAATGACCAAAAAAACACGCTTCTGTTGCATGGGCACAAGGCCTATATATGTATGTATACACAGAAATGGATTATGATGGTTTGTTGACATTTATAGGAAACAAATTGTTGTGGGTTGGTAAATATTACGGCATTGATTACTACAGATTCTCTACCTAAAATTTTCAAGCAACTTCTTTTTGAATGCATGCACCAAGTTGCAGACCAATGAGCCTCCTAATAGGACAAGGTTTGACTGGCAACCATTGATGTGACTTAAACATAGGAAAAATCCTTATGAATTCTAACAACTAATACTAGCAAAAGAAAAGATCATTTCCTGATTAGTTTATTGCTAATGTCCCTTTCAATGGGAAGTGGAAAACAGAAGCTGGTGCTCTTATCAACATTGACCATCCTACCAACTGTTTCAAGCTATAATCCATCTAACTATGGAGTATTAAACTGTACCTTGGTGTCAACAGAGTAGTTATGTGAAGATGCACGGAAAATCAGTAGATTAATGCTCATCTTATCACACTAACAAACACGTGGGGGCTCAAAATCCCTCAAATTCAAGAGCAGTACACTACACGTTGAACTTTTGCTAATTACGAGTATATTATTGAATTAATAATCTGCACGTCAAGCTGGACCGGTGAGCAATCCCCCTCAGATTTCATAAATTAATGCCTGCCAAAATCCAGAACGCAAAATCTAATCCGAATACTATAATCATTCAATTTCGCATGTTTTAATCGGCGGCGTTCGCCAACACGAAAACTGTTCAATTGAAGCCAAAATTAAGCAGAAGAGGAAGACAAGATCAAAGAGAAGACGCCAAAAAGCAAATCCGGAGCGATTGGAAGGGATTGATTTGGTAGCAATTCAGTCAACAACAATCCAGCTAATCGGAGATTATAAAACCCTAGAAAAACCTCGATAAGCTCAAATCTCAAGAACTCGAAGGAGATATTCGGAGGAATTATACCGGCGGAAAGTGCGATGACGTAACGGCGCATTTTCCGGTGGGGCCCGCGAGTGGAAATGGCGAGCTTCTTGGAAGCTTCTTCTTGCCTCTGTAGGCTGAGACTGTGAATTTGTATTTACGTTAGTATTAATGGTGGAAGAAGAAGAAGAAGAAATTGAAGGCAAAGTTTGAAGAGTTTTGAAATTGAAACTTGCTCGGGAAGGTGTTTTTCGAATGTGGGTTTCAGAGCAGATTTTCGTTTTTGACAGCTGGAAACGACGGTTTCTTATGCGTTTTGAACTGTTGGAAGAACAAGAGAATTCGCACATAAACCTTTTGCATGAAAACTTATGGTAGAGTTCGCACAACAAATTTTTTGTTTCCATGAAAAACTTCTATACGAAAGCTTAGCATATGTATTGGAAATTTGGTCATAGAAAAAATAAGATATATATTATTACGAAATAATACTCCTTCCGATTGGTCATATAAGTCGTTTTAGAACTTAAATTTTGATCAGCTTTATATATCGTCTTAGGTTTACTAGGTAATTAATAATGAGTGAGATGTGAAAAGTGTTATTGAAATTTGTTTTCACTGATTAAAAGTTTTTATTTATTGATTAAAAAGGGTGGTAAATAATTAATTAGAGATAAAATTGAGAAAAAAAAATACCTTTTGAAAGGTAAATAATAATTTTCTTAAAAAATGTGATAAAAGCTAAAACGATTTATAAATACCAGATGGAGTATGAAAGAGAAGATTTTAGTTAGCATGATGACCAAATTCTTTTTTGTCTTTGCATAAGAGTGTGACACGTGTATCGTTATATCACTTATTTTTGAATTTTCAATTTATCTAATAAGATAATAATAAAATAATATAATTTGATAACCATTGTGTTTGATCAACCAATATTTATTATCTGCATGCTGCTTAAAAAATAGATCCATGAGTGAGTATAATGTGAATGAAAGTGCGATATTGTTGTTGATTTTTCTATGCTGGAAATTGTATTGTAATGTTGTGATGATTCATGAATTGTATTCCCCTCATTATTCATTATTATCTTGCACACCCAATCTTTTGATTTCTGTTCATCTGTTATTTTGTTTCTTGGGTTATTTTTCGGTATCATGTCAGTTTGTTCGGTTATTAAATTTCTCGTTCTCTTAAACTACTAGACATGCATTGAAATAGCGAATATTAATTACTTACCTTGTTGAAAAAATATTGGATGGGTACTTGATCGATGTCACGAATCCTTATATGTAATGACCTAAATTGCGTGAAAAAACAAAGTATTGCACTAATCCTGCTTAATTAGTGTAGTAAAATGAAATTGATCAGATCTCAAACTACCTAGTACTGAGAATACAATTTTCATAACAACGTACACGAGCCTAGTTAGTACTCGGCACTTAGGCAGTGGAGCTCCTATGTTTTAGAGGCTTAAAAAGAAATGTTAAGTTGTCACAAGAATCTTGGTCGAGCACCTCACTTCCATCTAAACTCTTCAAGATTCTTAATTCCACTTATGCATAAAGAATTGATTAACAAACCACTTGCACTCATTTAATGTTACTTTCTTTTTTTAGAAGGAGAGGCGGTAGTTTCCGTGCCCTCTAGGAGACTAAGTAGTACGTAAGCGGGGGATAGTCCGACCCCTTACATCATCCAAAATCAAAGAAAGCACCCCCTCAGGTGGGTCACACAATACATGATAACCAATTGTAAAAGCAAAAGCAAAGGAAGCAAGGTGATCAGCAACACAATTCGCTTCCTGATACACATGACGGAACTGGACATCCCAGCTCCTACGAATAAAGCTTTGGCACCTACGTACCAAGCTAGCTAAGGGATGGCTATCCTCTATAGGTCGCCCTAAAAGCAAAATCACCAGTTGTGAATTAACCTCTCGCGAAACCCTCCTATACCCCATGCTCCAAGTAAGTTGTAATCTCTGCACGACCCCCCACAGCTCTGCCGATATTATGAACAAAACCACATAACCACTTACATCCGCATCACGGAGCACACCACCCGCAGCAGCTAGCCCCCCACTCTTGACGGACCCATCCGTGTTCAGTATGACCCACCCGGTCCTGGGCTTACTCCAATATAGAGACTATGTATAGTCAGTATGGATTATTGGCCACCCAAAAAACAATATGTTTATGATTCTCACCTTAGTCACCTATATATGTATGTACTTAAAAATATAACGCTCATCATGGACATGCATCTAATGAGTAATCACCAAGCTTAGCTAGTTGTAATCCCGAAGACAAACTTAGAGACTTCCAAATACCATTTCTTTCACGTTTCACCACGAGCTACGCATTGATCTACATGGTTAACAATGGAAATTTTGGAGTTCGTGAAAAAATTTGGTTTAGCAAGGTGGTTTGGAACAGTTGAATTGGTAAGCAATAACACTCGTGATCATGATTATATCACGAGTTCAAAATTTCCTTCTTTCCTAAGTTGTTTAGCTTATATATTAAATCAAATAGAAGAATTAAAGGGAACGTCAAGGTCAGAAAGCCAGTCACCGTCGGCCAATAAAAACCGACCAACCGAGAACTGAGAGGCCTCAGAGTAGCTACCCAAGAGACGGTGCCCGGGCCACCTAGCTTTGCCGGTGGCGTCAGCACCGGGCCCGTAGTTGAGGTACTCTCCAAAGAAGACGGTGGAGGGAATAATGCCATCGAATGACCATGGTGCCCACCCGATTGGGTCAATGTGGACGTCTAGGTATGTCTTTATGTATACCACACTAGCGTACTTTCTCCATGCTCGCCCTAAGTACGCATGCACCGCTTGCCTCGGCAATGGCTCTAGCTCCGACAACACCCTCACATCACAGTCGTGGAACACAAACCCCGAGTATTTACTCGATGAGGACTCTTTACCCTGCCATATTCGACTTATCAAATAAATTTACTAAATTAAGAATCGAGAGATTTAGGGTCTGTTTGGCATATACCTCATTATATAAAATAATAATAGCTTATTTTTGAAAACAAATTTTGAAACCAAACAAACATGCATAAACTTGTGTAACCTCTGTAGAAGAAAGTGAGGTCTACTTATCTACTTTTAAGCTGATAGGACTCGAGTGTTTGGTTCAAATAATAACTTATCAAAATTAATGCATTATTCTATATAATCTGCGATCTACCGAACGCACCTTAACAGCTTGTCAAAAACGATATGAAAATATAAATAGATAAAATAACAATATTAACTTGACAAAAAATGCAAAGAAAAATCATATTATAGTGGTTCTTAGATCATCAACATTATGACATATTTCATGTGTTAGTGGCTTTGTGGGCTTAGGAATCAAGTTAATGGGCTTTGTATCCCTGGTATGCAAAAACTCTCTAGTTTGAGGATTTCTTGGGCTGGTCTTATGAAACAATTAAAAGTTAGATAATTTCTTGGTAGTCAAGGCAGTGTTTATATTACCTGAGCAGTAATGTATATGATGGAGCTGTTTCTCAGGTGGAGAAAGCAATTCTGGAAGACGGCGGCGCCGAAGCCGAAGATGAAGTCGACGGCCCCGTAAATGTGGGTGTTCTTGTAGAAGTGTCGGCCTCCCCACACGTCGAGCGTGTCCTGGAAGCCCTCGACGCTGCACCCGTATAACACCGTCTTGTCCGCCCCCGACTGGAACGCCACCGCCGGAGTCCCCACTCCGACGCACGTGTTCCTAAACGTCATTCCCCGACCAACAAACCCCGTCGCAGACGGTTCTGCATCGACCGTTTGATTCATAGTTATTTTCTCAAATAAGAGTGCATACATCTCGATCCCTAGCCTTTATCTCAGAGCACATATATATACGTACATTTGTGTTGTAATAGTTAACATACTAAGATAAGAAAACAAAACGGAAAGTAAAGGAATTACAACTAAGTAATAGTGAGTACAACTTATAAAGGAAATGAAAAGTTTTTATAGTCAATCCCCAAAATGCATGTTTTAACAAAACTATATAGTCCTTTTTTTGAAACTCTTCTATAAACTGTTACGCTAATGGCATAAGAGGATTTGAACTCGTAACCTTAATAGCTCAAATCTATACATTGCATAACTTACCAAAAATATATATAGTAATACAGTATTGTGTACGTACTAGAAAAAAGAATTGTTTCGACCAAAAATGGATGAAAGAATTGTACACCGCACTATGGTTAGAGCTACACTATATAATTAATGACAACATACAAAAGAATGAAACTTATTTTGATATGCTTTATAATTAATCTTCTTAACTTCAGCTTAGATATATGGAAAACAATAATCATATCTTTATAATGAAAAACTACTGTTAGAAGATCGGCTATACAAGGACTAACAATCTTCTCTTTTCCATCGGTAGGAAATCTTATCCTAAGATAGAAGATATGATTATTCTTTTCCATATACCTAAGCTGGAGTTAAGGAAATTAATTATAATTAAAACATATCACAGTATAACTGCTCATGTTAACGACGTACCCACAGAAAAGGTGGCCGTCTGGTAGGTCGTCAACCGGCCGCCGGCGGTGCTCAGGGAGCCCGTGATCACCGACTTTCCGGCGCCGTCGCCGATCAACGTGACATTAGGCCTTGTCACCACAACTTTTTCCTTATACTCACCACCCTTCACCGTTATAACAACTCTCATTCCTTCAACGTACTTCTCCGCCGCCGCCAACGCCTCCTTCACCGTTCGGTACGTGCCCTGGCCGGCCTTCGCCACCACTAGGACCGGCGGCTCGGGCCCGAGTGTTAGCTCTGCGGGCCCGGCTGCCGGACGAAGTGGGTGGTGATCAAGATCAATTGCAAGGGCCAAGATTAGGCTAAGTGATAGTGCTATAAGAAGTGAGATCATTTTGCTTCAAGTTGGGAAAGAATGAGAGGAAAATGTATGGTTTGTATGTTTTTTTTCAAGTGTTTTGAGGTCCAAATGGGTCCAAAATTTCATGGGGGTTTTAATTAATGTTGGTGGGTTAACTAAAACTGATCGGGGTTATTAATTGGTGTATTGAACGCTTAATTGATTTGCTCTCTCTGACCAAACGATTCAAAAATATATCAGGTGTTTTACTATGCAACATGCTCAATTTTGTGCTCAATGGTTATAAGATAAATAATATATACTTCCAGCCTATTGTACGACTGATCTGGTATGAATTTATACGCCTCCTACATCTATCTTCTATAAACCTATGAAGAAAGATTTTTAACGTAATAATTGCTAAGCATTTTATACAAATTTATATAGTATTCATTTAACAACAAAGTGTAATAAATACACACAAGATTCTTAGCCTATTAATTGTCTTATGCAACCAATGTGACAAATAAAACCGTTCTGTCATCAATTTGGTGATGAACCAATTTTAACCGTTCATTAGTTATTTTAGCCGTTTAGTAATTTAAAGCACTTATTTTACACATTGAGAAACAACCAAATTTATAAAAAAAATAAAAATAATGGCAGCTCCCTTCTTACATCTGCCTTTCATATCTGAACAAAAATTCATCTCCTTCTTTGCGCCTTCCTCGATCGTTGTCGCCGTCGTTCGCCCTCATTCGCTGTCGCCCTCGCTCACCGTTTCCGTCGTCATCGCCCCCACTCGCCTCGCTCTCCGTCGCCCTCATCTGCCCTCCGCCGACCTAGATTTGCTCCGCCCTCGCTTCGCCTTCGTCAACTCGGCGCCTTCTTCTCCCTCATCCTCTGGACCGCCGCTCGCCCTCAGAAGCCAAAGGTCACTGTCAAGGTATGCCAATTCGCCTCATCCTCTGGGCGCTCTTCCGAACCGAATCGATGTTCAATTGTGCTCTTCTGATTTGGATCTCTCTACAGAGCATCAAGTTTGAGAGATTCTCCATCTCTTCCGGATCAGATGCGACCGTTGTTGCCACCGAGATGGCCTCTGTGAACTGCACCTTACGATTCCTTTACCGGAACACCGCACGTTCTTCAACGTCCACGTTGCCTCTTCTCCGATCGAGCTCTCCTACTCTCAGATCGCGCTCACCACCGGAAGCATATATAAGCCGATCTGAAAAACCTAATTGAAATTAATTAGATCTGAGATTGATTACTGTTGTGGTGTGAGGAATTGAACCGGATCGGAATTCAATTTGAATTTATAGGATTTTGTTCGAACAATTTATCAGTTGATTTTGCATCTTCTGTTTCCATCTTCATAAGCTTTGTGTGATTTTCAAGACTTGTAAGACATGACTTCCGAAGGTTATGCCACTTCGAAGAAAATGGACGTCATTTGTGACGATTATTGTGGTCAGGTGAGTTCCGTTTTCTGATTTTACTTTTTTTTCTTTAATTGATTGTTTAATAAATCTCTGGTCTTGCTTGATAAATTTGTAAATCGATCGTTTGAACCTTTTTGGTTTTGGGTTGTCAAATAGGTGTTTCAGGGCGATTCGAGAACGGCTTTTTTCGAAACCAGTAGTTTATCGCTGCAATTTTTATTCTTAAGCGTTGTTTTGGAACTGTTTTTCTGAGATGGGTGTTTGGCAGTTTCAGCGACGGTGAAGAAGATAGTGATGGTGCCTGCAGATCAACTCAACCTGGATGTTGCCCCTTTTTTCTCTTGAGAGAACATGGGCCTCTGCATGAAGTGTTTTGGCTGAGCTGATCCGGCTTCCCAAGCCGGAACGCTACACCCCAATGCTCCACAATTGTACCTAGCTAACGCAGATTTGTTTCTCGGCTGAGCAGATTCGGCTTTCCAGGCCGGAACCCCACGCCCCATCAATGCTCCGGTCTACGGATCCGGGACTCCTCCGTCCCATCGGGGATGGGATGCCCCCAGCAACCTGCAACGGGTGGATTCAGCATTAGCCTTTAGACAATACTAAAATATCCATAACATTTCGTACTAGTTTTTTTCCTCTCCTTTTTGCCTTGTACTCCAAACTCATGACGTCACTCTTGAAGACGTCAGTGGCTCTTAAACCATCCGCAATTCTAAACTTCAAAACGGATTCTTAACCCCTTGACCCCCTTCATATCAAATATCTCACTCCTCCATCTCAATTAAAAACTCATTTCTACTTTATCCTCACAAGTCACAACCCATGTCTCCACTTTTTTCTTTAAACTCCCTATCTTCATTTTATTTTTATCTTTATTTATCTAATTTCATTATTGATTTAGCTTATTATTTAATAATATGTTATAAAAGAAACTTAAAAGTGAGTTTTAATACTCAAATCAATTTTCTCACTAATCCACCTCATTTAAAAACTATTTTTATTCTTCTCGCAATCCACATCTCCATTTATTCTTTAAAATCCACTATCATATTTGTAAAGAAGTTAACGGAAGTTTATTATGAGGGCACGTTTTGAACTTGTTCGAAACCTCAGGGGCATTTTACGGAATAAGTTTATTTCGTGGGCACCATCCGGAAAAGTCCAAAACTCAAGGGCACCATCCAGAAAAGTCCAAAACTCAAGGGCACCATCCGGAATTTCCCTTAATTTAGTTTTAAAACAATCCAAACACATATAAATTTAGTCTCTATGGATAGATAAAAAAAATATGAATCGTGATATCATTTTTACTTAATTTTATTAAGTTAAACTTGACCAAAATAGCTATTACATATTAAGGCGGTCAATTAAATGTGGAAGATGTGAGACATGTGTGATGCTAAATCCAACGTCTCAAATTTGAACCCCATGATACGAGGATTGAATGAAACCCAAACTTATGTATCATGTCAAAAAAATTTGTTTACTTTTTCTTTTTAGCATGAAACTCCCCGAAAACCCACTTATGATCCCCCAATATTCATGCTCTAACAGTCTAACCGTTAGGTTTCAAAGGATTGGAAATGAACAAAATGCCATGTACGTGGAGATGTGCATGAGATGGCGTCGGACCAAATAGAGCCAAAGTATAACTACCATAACGTAATTGATTCTAAGTAGAAAAATCCCCCATTCATGCAAGTCGTGCTCATCACCAACTCAAGATCTTACGTACAACATATAAATTTCGGAAACATATATCTTGTGTTTTTAATTACTAATCCTGATTTTAGAATCTAAATTAGAATTTATATGTCATCATTGTTGGTGGAGATGTTACACCAATACTTAATAATAAGCCATGACATGGACGCATGCCATTATATACAACTGGATCGCTACGTCCCCGAGTCTCAAGTACAAGTGCTTCTACTTCATGCCAAGCACCATTTCTTCTCATACAATCAAAAACTAAACGGAATGACAACAAACATATTTTATATTAACATTGTGATATATCATATACAAATTTTAAATTGCCATAAACTATATATAAAAATCACCGCCGCATGTACTTTTGGGATATTCTATTCGTTTCTCTAATCCAATAATGGGGTGAAAAAATGGTATAATCAACCTCAAGGAATTGGTCTGGTGAAACAGTAGCGGTCAACGGTGTTTGCAGGTCCTGTTTTAAAATTGTAAAAGAAGGTTAATGAACGATAAAATATTCAATTTAAAATATATATTTTCAAAAGCAACAATGCAAATTACATATGGATTGTTAAAAAAATTACATATGGACTGTAAAACAAATCACTTCATTACATCTGCTTCATAATAAAAAATTATATATGGGCTTTAAAAAAAAGTTTGGACCCTATTATTTTCGAGGTCCCTTGTAGGTGCACAGGTTGCACCTGCCTTGGGCCGCCTTTGTAGTAGAGCAAGACATCGATCTGATAGGTTTCAAGTACGGTCCTCCACTAGTCTCCTTGAGGGAAGACATATGTAAAATCTCTTTATAAGAGCTCTCTGATGGGGTAAAAAAAGGGTATACTCATTCTCTTATTTCCTTCTCTAGATACGCAAATTTGTAAGTTTTAAATTAGGATAGCGCCGAATACATGTACGATCCCCCGAACTTGTAATTTTTTTTCAATCAGACTCCTCAACTAAAAAATATTCTATTAAACCCTCCGACTTACAAATTTTGTTTAATTAGGCCCTCACCACGCGCCATGTGCACGTTAACACCACATCGTACTACCACGTCAATGCCATGTCAAAATGCCACATGGAACTGACATTAAGATGATGGGGCACTGATGTGACGCTGACATGGCAGCTACATGGAATTTTTAAAAAACTATTTTATTAATTTGTATATAATTTTTTATCCAACTCGTTGTACGAAACACGTTATAGAAGATTTAGCTCATGCAATAATTTTTTATATTATATTTTATCATTAAAATAAAAATATCTTTTAGTACCAAATAATATTACTTAATTAAAATATTATATTACAATATTTTTAGTCGCACTACATTGGCGTCATTTTTTTTTACCGAAGTGAGCTTGGATTGCTAAGCTGACCCGAACCGATCGAAAAAATTTAGGGTTGAATCCCGAAAATTTCAACCAAAAACACAAAATGAACTAAACCCATTTTAACTCGAGCCCGGATGGATTAAAATCCGAAACCCGTTGGGTTGACTGGTATATTATATTTAAAGAATGTATAAAATTTAATTTTAATATAACAATATATTGTATTATTAAAATAAATAAAAATAATATTTTATTATTTAATGTTATTGTTTAGTTAAAATATTGCTTTAACAATATTTCAGTCGTAAGATCGATGTGTATCACAGGCCCTATGCTATGTCAGCAGTAGGAGTTCAATCGAACAAAATTAGTAATTTTAGGGGTTTAATAGAACATTTTTTAATTGGGATGTCTGGTTGAAAAAAATGTTACAAGTTCGGAAAATCGTACATGTATTTGACCATTAAGATAGAATTTTTTTTAAATGTATCATTTTTTTGTCGGAAAAAGGCTTAGCCTAGGATTTTATTGAAACTTAAATGCAAATGTTACGAGGGCGAACACGCCAACGAAAGTCCTCGGACAACAAAAAAACCGAACCCACAGGCGGGTTGGAGAGCAAATACAAGCCAATCGGATAAGAAAAGGCGAGGGCGGCGAGAGAGTCGACGACGGACTTCGCTTCCCTAAAGACGTGGTAAAAAGTACTGTTTCCGGAATAATGCTAAAATTTTGAGGATTTTGGGTAATGGGGCTGCGGAGGTGACAACAATGTGGAGAATGGACGGCGCGGTGAAATAATGAGGTAAATGGACTTTTTTTGGTGACAACTGCAAAAACATCCCAAAACATGGCCTCATGACACCCAACCTTGTCACCACCAAACAAAACCTTGTCACCGCGTACAGAAAAGTCCCCTCCCCCATACAAAACCTTGCATCACGTACAAACCCCCCTCCATACAAAACCTTGTCATCGCGTTTACAACTTGTCACCTCTCAAACTAATATCACCAATATTGCACTCTAATTTGTTCATCACGTACAAAACTTGTCACCTTACCTAGAACCGCCCCCAAATTGCACTTAAACTTGTCATCAGAAATTATTAGTAAGCCTATGTGGGATTCGAACCCACATTATCGTACGCTAGGCACGTTGCTCTACCATTTGAGCTAATAGGCTATAATTAAAAGTAATATATAAAAACTTATCATCACCAAGCAATCAAAGTTGTCACCAGCGCACAATGTTAAACCAAAAAGAGAACCTATATGCGTTCAAACATGTCACCGCATAAAACCTGAATTGCATGCAATATGTCACCGCGTACAGAAAACCCTAGATCACACACAATCTTGGTGACAACCAGAAACCCCTATATCAAGTGCAGATCTTGTCACCGCAAAAGAGGGGTTTCTGGTTTGTCACCGCAAAGCTTGGTGACAAACCAGAAAACCCTAGATCTACTATAGGGTTTCTGTCACCGTTTTTTAGATCTAGATCTAGAAACTTGTCACCGTTTTTTAGATCTAGATCTAGAAACTTGTCACCGTTTTTTAGATCTAGATATAGATCTAGAAAAATTCTAGATCTATATCCAAATCTAAAAACATCAACGAAACAAAACGTAGATCTAGATCTAATTCTAGATCTAGAACTTTCAAAAACCCTAGATTTAGAAAATCTAAAAAAAACTAGATTTAGAGGTTTTAAAGAGAAAAATACCTTGTCCGCCACCTCGTCGGCCGCCCCGTCGCCCTCGTCGGCCGCGTCGGCCGCACCGTCGCCTTCTTCGGCCGCCCCGTCAACCTCGTCGCCCCGTCGGCCACCTCGAGGGAGGGGGAGAGGAAATAGGAAGAGAGGAGAAGAGAGAGTGGAAGAGGAATTAGGGAGAGAGAGAGATGGGAAATATGGAGAGGGAGAGGGAGAGGGAGAGGGAGAGAGAGAGAGTTGAGAAATAATGTGAGGAGAGAGAAAGGAGGAGAGGAGTGGGGGGCTTTTAATGCCCACATGTCACCACCGCAGTCCTCTTCCCCCATTAATTTCACCTTTGGTCCACTTCCCCCATATTGTCACCAAACTAGTCCCCCCACCTAGGGATGCACATGGGTCGGGGCGGGTCGGGGAATACATTCCCCATCCCCGTACCCGTTTACTATTTTCATACCCGTCCCCGCCCCATACCCGTTTAATCCCCGGCGGGGATCGGGGCGGGGAATATCCGTCGGGTTTAGTACATTTAACGGAGCCCCGTTTATATAATTTTACGAGATATATAATAATTTTTTTATGAATATATAACAATTAATGTAAATTTATAATGCATTTGTAGATCGTAGTTAGTAGACACGTTTATAAATAATACTAAATATCCATACTTTTTGAATTAATAATAAAAAGTTATATAATAATATATACCGGGGATATTTCGGGGCGGGTAATGCTCTCCCCGTCCCCGATCCGAACCCGAACGGGTATTTAAAATCCGTCCCCGTCCCGGATCCCGATACCCGATATACCGGGGAATCCCTGCCCCGTTAGGGTCGGGTCCCAACGGGTACCCGACCCCGCGGATAAAATGTGTATGGCTACCCCCACCCAATTCTCTCAAAAATTTCCTCCTTTTCGTTTAAGTTTCCGGAATTGGAAGTAAAAAGTACTGTATAATGTTGGTGGGTTCGAACTTCAATATATCCCACATAAGTCAACAAGTAAAAGTAATTTAAATTAAATATAAAGCATCCGTAAGTAGGTAGGTAAGGATTATCTTACAAAATATAATAAGATTAGGTGTATTTAATGGTTGATGGAAATTAAGGTTTAGTTGTGAAATTATTTTCGATGGTAAGGTGAGGCCTAAAATTAAAGTACTCTCAACCTTTGACATTTTACGTGTTGAGCATGACACATAAGTTAATTACGCGGATCTGAATTTCAATTAGTGTAAAACTATGACTAATTATGAGATTTGAGATATTGATTAAGTGATTTTGTACTTTATAAAAAAAAAGTTATGATAAATTTATACTTTCAATTTACTTTTTAAAATGTTAGTTTCTAAATTGGGATGAACATTTCATAAAGATGTTCATTATCTATTAATCTTATATTCGATCGCTCTAGTGTATTTGGTGTTGGAGGAACGAGGCGGTTTTCAGTAATCCCAAGTGTGTTAGTCACTATGAGATCGCTTGGAATAATAGAGACAACAATTGCTTGAAGCCTAGAAGAACAAAAGAACTTATCTAGTGGAAATGGCGTGGCTCAGTTAATCAGGATGGTGTGGTTGTTGCTGGAGGCGTTTTAAGGAGCTCAGATGGGTAATGGATCGGCAGATTTGTCCACCATATCGGCTTGTATACCGTTTCAATGGTTGAGCTTTGGGACGCCTTGAATGGCCTCAAACTTGCTTGGGACAAAAGTCATAGGGAAGTTTGTTCAAAAATTGATTCTAATCTTATTATGGACCTCCTCTAAAAACCGGTGACCCCATTTCACCCCCCTCAAGCCTGGTCTCTAATTGCCAAAACTATCTATGTTAGGATTTGATTGTACGGATTAACCATGTTTTCAAGGAAACAAACTCCGTCGCTAACTTTTCCGTTGGTTTGGTCTTTTCTTTTTCCACGGGATTGCATTTGCTTGATTTGCCCCCCTTTAAACACGTTTTTTATTTCCGAAGATCGTTTAAGGGAGGGCTAGTCTCCACCTGATTTGTACTTGATGTCATGATTGCATCTTAATCGACGTGTATTGTTTCCGCCTTCATGCATAGACAGCCTACCGACCCTCTATTTGTTTTACTTTGAAATTAAAAACTACTCCCTAGTCCCTATTAATTACATGATTACCTTGAGTGATTTATAGAAATAACTACTTTAATTCTCATGTTCGGAAAGGTGTGGTTTTGATTTAATTCAATAACTTATTCTTTTCTATAAGTTTATCCGAAAAATAAAAGATTATCAATAACTTGTTTTTTATAGGATTTATTTTAATAATATTTTTTTTTCACTTATAGTATAGTTTTATAGTTGATGAAAGGTTTACAAGATTATAAATTTTGTATATGAATTGGATAATTGTTTTGTTTTATAGATAATTTTCTTTATTTTATAAATAATTTATAGTTACTTTAGGGAAAAGCAATTCTAGATCATATGTATATAAATAATGTTGTATAGGTGGAGTCTAAAATAAAGTTTTAACCAATAAAAAATAAGCCAGTTAAATTTCAACTAATCAGATTAATTTAATAAAATGGTTATTTGGTTTAATACGGAGTAACATCTTTTAACATTTACTAATATTGATTTAATTATATATTTATCTGAAAAGTTGATATGTGTTGTTTTATGTTATTATTTTGATATTAGACTTAGTATATAGTAAGATTAGTAGATGATATCCTTAAGAAAACCTTATAAATAGAACTTCAACGGTATATTATTTCACATTTTATATAGTACAATCAAATTTTAACTAATTAAATTTTTTTAATAAAAAATGATGTTGTGATTCGACCAGATGTTGACCCGTTTATCTTCCGTTTTAATATATAGTTAAAATGATTATCGTATATTTTCATGAAATTAATTAACAAGGGGGGACTTTCATGAAATAGAAAACAAAGTAGAGAATATATAGCCAATCGATCAAGCAAGTTCATATGGTAGATAGCCGATAGTGATAGCCAAAAACAAAAACACTTGATCTGCCTTGTGATGACGTGCGACCCCGTTGTAAGTACAAATATAATAACTAAGCTTCGGTAGATCTGCCGTTCTTGAGCGGGTCGTAGGGATACATTGGACCTCTAGCGATGACAGTTCATTCCACTTAGACTATTCAATTGGTATTAATAAGCTGATTACGGTAAAAACATCCCGTAAACGGTGAATCACACACACATATATATATATATATATATATATATATATTAACTACAATCAACCACTCTTAGTACAATGATGGAAGTTTGAATGATGTAATTCTAGTTTGAATGATGTACTAAGATAAAAACATCTCGTTTGATTGGTTAGTTTTAGTGACATGAATGATGTAATTCTAGATAATTGGTTTGTTCAATAATGAAGGTTTAAAAGGAACAGGTATTATAGCAAGACATTCAGGTCATGTATTTACAAGAATTATATATAATATATATACAAAGACTAATTTAATATTTCATTTTATTACAATATATATTTTTGTTGCAACAATATTTTGATAAATGGAGCGAGAGTGCTGTAATATATATTGTTGTTGCAACAATATTTTGATAAATGGAACGGGAGTGTTGTAGCAAGACATTCAAGTCATGCATTTACAAAAATTACAAAACCAACCCCATTAAAATATGACAAGCCACTACACAATTGCATGCATATATATGGATCGAGTGTGAGAGATAGCATCAACGTGTGAGCCTAGTATAAGAATCGGTTATTATAAATAGGGTATATGGTTTAGAAAAAACTAATTGACAAAACTGACCTTAACTAGTTCAGGTTTATAGTATATATTAATTTGAGTTTACGAGAGGGATTCTTTATTTGATTCAAACCCATTAATTAAATAAAATCAACTTGCCACCTACAACATGATCTCCTTTATCTTTTGTTTGTTGGTATATATATACATAGAGAGGAAGCTTGACATGTTAATTATAGTAGCTCTTTTATACCAAAACAAAGAAAATGAGAGGTTGCAATGGTATTGGGAAGCATGTCTTCAACCTCCGGGTTAGAAGAGGGCAGCCAACCCTAGTGTGTCCCGAGAAGGCAACGCCGAGGGGGCCATACTTCCTATCCAACCTTGACCAAAACAAGATCCGGCTAAACCCTAATGGGAGGCCGATAAACAAAGACGATCTCGAGGATCGCTTGTTCTTGCTGACGAGCCTGGAGGAGAACCTCGGGATGGTGGTCTCCACCCTCTATTGCTACAAGCCAACGGACAAGGGGAACGAAACGGTGGGCCAGGTGATGAAGGAGGCCTTGGCTAAGCTTCTCGTCGAGTACTATCCCTTTGCGGGCAGACTCAGGGTTAGCCGCGAGGAGAAGCTCATGGTGGAGTGCACGGGAGAGGGGGCGGTTTTCGTGGAGGCCGAGGCTGATTGGAGGATGGAGGAAATGGGCGATCCCGCCAACCCTAATCCCGCCATCTTGGGCAAGTTTGTGTATGACTTCACTATCGACAACCCTAGGACCGTTTTGGACATACCCTTGCTCATGGCCCAGGTTTGCTTTTTTTTGTTTTTAAATGGTTTGTCATTCAAACTTAACAATCTACGTTTATATAGTAGCATGTCATATTTTGGGTCGGAAGATTAATAGATCATTATGATTATCGCTAACTATATGGCATCAATATAAGGAACTGATCATTATTTTTATTTTAATGTTCACAACAACTGACGAGTACATCCATGATAGATTTGATGTAGATTGTTGAAGATCCATACGGAAGGTTAATGCCCAGTACTTGTCCCTACTAGTTTTGGTAAATCATATATTTTGCCAACAAGAGTCAAACGGTAAAAAGTCTAAAGGGAGTACCCAATGGTTAACGGGTTATCGAGGGAGTAGTCTCAACCCAAAAAACACTTGTATTTCCTACGTGGTGAACGTGGGACCTAGTTTGGTAATCGAACGTGCGGGGATAAATTTAGGGCATCAAATAAAGCCTATTTTTTTTTGGTCGAAACATAAAAGCCTATTTCATTTCGACTAAAAAAAATAAAGCCTATTTAATTAATTACAACAACTCTTAAAACTAAAACTCAATTTATATGATGATTACGTGCACTGCAGGTAACAAAGTTCAAGTGTGGGGGTTTCATTCTAGGGCTAAGCTTGAACCATGCCATGGTTGACGGCGTAAGCGGGACGGGCTTCGTCAAGGCTTGGGGCGAGATCGCGCGTGGCCTCCCACTCTCCAAGCCGCCATTCCTGGACCGCAACCGGCTCCAATCCCGAATCCCTCCGACAATCGACCACCACCACCCCGAGTTCCAAGGAATAATCGACGAAGACGAAGACATAGACAAAGACGACGAAGAGCTGGAGCACAAAACCTTCCATCTCGGGCCCAAGTGGCTCGAGAGGGTCAAGTACAGGGCCATGGAGGACAAAACCCTAAAACGGTGCACGACCTTCGAGGCCCTGACGGCGTTCGTGTGGCGGGCCCGCACGACCGCCCTGATTCTGCCACCGTCCTCATCAGCATCCAGGCCGTCCAAGCTGGTGTTCCCGGTGGACGGGCGGTCCCGATTCACCCCTCCGTTGCCAGAGGGGTACTTCGGGAACGCCATCGTGCTGACGTCATGCACGTGCCCCGAGGAGGAGCTGGCACGTGAGCCCCTCTCCGGGGCCGCCGCACGTGTGCAAAGGGCCATTGCCTCCGTGGACGACGGGTTCATGAGGTCGGCCATTGACTACTATGAGTTGACCCGAGCCCGGCCGTGGATGAGCTCCGTGCTGCTCATCACCACGTGGGCCCGGCTCTCGTTCTACGAGACCGACTTTGGGTGGGGCGCCCCGTCCCACTCCGGGCCCATCGGGTACCCGGTCAAGGAGGTCGTCATGTTTCTCTCGGACGGAGACGACAAGGACACCATCAACTTGATGGTGGCCTTGCCCGCCTCCGCCATGGAGAAGTTTGAAGCCATGGTCAATGACATCTACTGATCTTAAGAGTATTACTCTAAGATCGATGGCCAATTATACATACGTACCAAGTGTATTTTAATTGAGTTGTTTTGTTTCATTCTATTGATCTCTGCATGTGAGGTACAAGTATGATCGATACATGCATTGTACTTCATCTCATCTCAAGTGTAATGATAGTTTTCTTTGTATTTGAAGCACACGCACTCGATCTCCCAAATTAACTTACTTTTGTGAATCATGAACTCCATTTGTAGCTTGTGCATAGTCATTTTAATTAGATACGACCATACACTACTTGATTGATGAATTTTGCGTTAGTTGAGCATGACTTAGTTTTTCGCAATGATAAACTTATCATCACGATTCACGTACGTAGGCCCAATTTTCGGTGAAAACAAAGTATTCAACGCAAAGTTGATAAAGATGTTGCACTTGCATAGAGTATAGTTGCATTACTCCAACAGGAGCTAGACATTTAGGTAAAAAAGAAAGAATCTATACTACATTTGCAAAATGACAAGATTAAAAGGTAGATATATAATTACCAATTCAATCTATGTATATATATAAAAGCCGTAAGGATTGGAGCCACCACATTGCGCCACGTAGGATTCATCCACATGTCATCCCTATATTACGCCACCTAGGATTTTTTCACGTGTCATCATATCGTTGATCCACGTCATATAATATTTATTTCTTAATTAAGTCACATCATACATCGTAATCCATGTCATATATTTATTTGAGATTTTTTAAGGTTATAAATATTAGGTAAATCAACTTTTCCATAAACTGTGCTTATCAAATCTTTTTTAATTGTAATATTTTGATATGGAAATATGAATATTTTCACTTTTAGTTAATAAAGATCCATCTTTCAAAAGTTAGATGATACAAAATCTTCTTATTTTTTATCCAAATTTGTGTTTCCTTATTAAAAGACAAAGACAAAGACAATATGTATGTGGACCGTGGAATACGTACCAAATCTTCTTAATAAAGAAATCTGTGTCTTAACAAAGAGCTATCAAAGATAACATATATAAAAATTAATTAACTTTCAAAAAAATCAATTGGGAAAATCTTAAACAATATCAATTATATTTAATTATTAATGATTTAGTTTGAATTTTAACCATGATGAGTTTCATTTAATTACTAATCAAATTTTATCTTTATATATTTTAAAACTTTGCTCTAATCTTAATTTAGAGTTGTAATCTATTTGCTTTGACAATCGTAACTAAATCCGAGGTATGTTAAGATCTATATGTATCTTCATCTTTAAGTAATGTGCTAAAAAGG
The DNA here is from genome assembly GCA_934048045.1 of Polygonum aviculare. Taxonomy (NCBI): domain Eukaryota; kingdom Viridiplantae; phylum Streptophyta; class Magnoliopsida; order Caryophyllales; family Polygonaceae; genus Polygonum; species Polygonum aviculare. Next base: position 3,043,193 of record OW204027.1, read on the forward strand.
TAATTAAATTTTATATAGATTTGTGCTTATTCCACAAACTGATTTATTAAAATTTATATTCAATAATGTATCTTTGTATTTTATGTATATGTATAAATGAATTCATTCACTTTAATCAATTCTTTTAACAATATTAGGTTATAACTTATTATTTACTAAAATTGTTTTTAATACTTATTTAGTAGGGGGGATCTTATTTATATTTAATATTTCTTTTTGTATTTTGATCTATGAACAAATAAACACATATTAGTTATAGTGATCCGTTATTTTATTAATTAATGTTGTGTGATATAATTTTTTAAAATTTGGGGCAATCCATTATCTACTCACTCTCTCTCAAATTTTTAGGTATATTATTGCCACGGTTAATATTGAAATTTTTTTATGCATCTTTTTTATTTTTTATATGTATTGATTATATTGACATTTTTTATAGAGCGTAATAAGTCTTACCTATTTATATTAATGTCATGCTGTTTTACACTACTTTTATTATTGATTTCATGTTTTATTATGTTTACAATTATACAACAATTATATATCATAAACTGCTTTTGATCTATAAAAAATATAATAATCCCGTGCAGGGCACGGGGGTTACTCTAGTAAAGTAACTAAAATCAATCATCGATGACTTTTGTGATGCACGCGTTAAAGATGGAGGCTTCATACATCAAGAGACTAATCATTTGTTTTTTTAATAAATTTATATAAATTTTAAATAAATTTTTAATTAAATCAAATCGTGTTTTCAAGACACGAGGATTGATACTAGTTAATAGTAAAGTATGGGCAGAAAATCCTTTGAAGTTTAAGAGTAAGTAACAGATGGTTGTGTTATTTTTGTTAAGTTTTTTCAGTTGAATATTATTTCTATTAAGTTACCTACCCACCACTATAATTGACTGGATTAAAATATTAGTCCACATCATAAACATAAATATACAGATAGAAAAAACACAATATATAACTGATTGGGTTAAAATCTTAGTCAACACCGTGTACCGGTGTACGTACATATTATATACATGTATCAAAAGGTTGTGGAATAAAAATATTATATACTGTAACAAGTGATCATATACTGTATTGAGTTGAGAATGATGACTAATGAGGCGAGAGTACCAAATTACACGAATATCATTAATTTGGTGTGCTTAATTTTGATTGGGTACGTATCTCCTTGTAATAATAACATACAAAATTAAGCTTGGTTGGTGAAGCGAGTTAGGTCATCATTAAAATTTAGATATTGTTGTGATAATTGGAGCTAGCTAGGGAACGTCATGTATGATTATGTAACCGACTAGTTGAGGCGCCCCGGTCATGCAGGGCGCCCCGTTCTTGTGCTTTCGGCCGGTCATACCGGAACCAATTTAAAATTTTTGAGAAATTAGTGTTCCGCATATGAGCACCGGAACCGTAATACATAACTCAATTTTTAACAAAACCATTTCAACTGCACACACAGTACACTAATTAACTAATGGCACATATATTTGGTATTTACATACTATATATCCTAATCAATTTTAGGTTTAATCCCTAATGAAATTATATATTTGTAAACATGCATCGGATTTTGAAACCGATGATTTCCGGTTTCACATTTTGTAAAACTGGACCGAAGTCATTCTTTCGCCGGTTCCTCGGTTTCGGTCTCGTTTTTGGTTTTGACCAATTTCACCCGATTCCAAAACCGGTAAGAGATTAAGATAATTAAAATACTATCAGTTATTTATTTATTTATTAAAATAAATTTTATTAAGTTCGTGCATATTTGACGTTTTTCACATGTAAATTGGTTTCGATTGTTATATATAGACATTTAGAAATTGATTTGTATTTTTAAAAAACTTTGGTATAATTTATATATTTTTTTCTAAAAAATGAAGAAAAATCGAAGGATGGGGTTGGTTCATAGCTAGAAGGAATCACCAATTCCCCACCATCCTTGAAATTGCCAGTCTAGTTTGAATTTTGGCCTGGTTCCAAGGGACCTGGACCAAGGTCTATGCATTTGTTGATCTACTTGTTTCCCTAAATTTAGTGTTGTGTCCGGTTCGGTTTGAACCGGCGAACCGGACCGGTCAAAACCGGAACCGAATCGAAACCTTAACCTAAACTGCCAAACCGGCCGGGCTAGGTTTAGGTTAAGGTTCGGGGCTATGCCAAACCGGTGAACCGACGGTTCAAACCGTCCGGTTCAAACCTGAACCCAAACCGGGTAAAAACCGGTGGTTTACGTTTTTTTTTAGATAAACTATATTTTTTTTAGTTTTAGTAGTCGTGAATCGGCCAAACCGCGGGCGCGATATCCTGAACCGCGACCGTGGGTTCTTTCTGGATGAGAGCTGCGGTCGCGGAATGTGGGACGCCCCTGCGGGCTCTCAGGAAATAAAAATCGGAACCAAGCCGGAACCAAAACTGGCACCGGAACCGGTCAAAACCAGGATGAAACCGGTCAAGATCGGAACCGGCTAACCGGGCACAGCTCTACCTAAATTGAGTGCTTATTTGTTTTTCGGAGGGCTCCAACGCCCCCGTCAGATGTAGAAAGCGGCCCGCTTCGTAGACATATTTGTTTTTGTTGTTCACATGTTTGTTATATCCTTATTAATTGTACAGTTAAAAAAATATCTTATGTCTTTATTTAATTACCATATATTAATATATCAAAATAATATTTATATCAATAATCTATCAAAATAATATCTTTATTTATAATCGATCTAAATAATATATATCTGTACAATCTATCAATATTGTACTTAGACCTATCAATCGGCTTGGGTCGATCGGGTTCCAGTCGAGCCGGTCATCTCAGGTTTAGGTTGAAATGGGTTCGGGTCCCGATTAAGTTTATTAGTTTTCACTACTCTTAATCTTGTCGCACGAAAAAAATAAATTGATTTGTATACTTAAATTGCAGGGAAATTGAGCAATATATACTAGCACAATTTCAAGATTTGTATACGATTTCAAGATTCCAAATTTGTAAAACTAGATCGGAAGCGTTCTTTGGCCGGTTCCTTGGTTTCGGTTCTGGTTTTAGTTTCAACCGGTTCACCAAATTTCGGAACCGACCCAAAATTAAAATAATTAAAAAGTTTTCTAGTTTTATAAGAATTTATTTTATTAAATTCATACATATTTGATATTCTTGACGTATAAATTGGTTTTGATTATTATATACAAATAGAGGTGTCAAATAGGTCGGGTCGGGTGGATTCGGGTTCGGGTTGAGTAGGTTCGGGTCAATCGGGTTACAAGTCAAGCCGGGTCGAGCCGTTACAGGTTATCGTGCGGGTTTGGGTCAACCTAACAGGTCAAGAATTTGAATTTTTAATGATTATTTAAAAAATATAATGATTAAATAATAATATTTAATAATAAAATATTGTTTTAATAGATTATTATAATAATATTTTATTTATAATAGGTTTTATGATGAAATATATTATAATATTTACAATATAATATATTTATTCTACATATATATAATATATTGGGTCGGTAGGGTCGGTCTCGGGTTTCAACCCAATCAGGTTCGGTTTTTTTCTTTGCTCGCTACTAATTGGGTCAGATTTCAACCCAAAAATTGTGAGAGTTACCCGACTTATCATATATGACATATAAATAAAACTTATTTCGAACCAACCCGATCAAGTTTATTAGTTTCAACTACTCTTGATCTTGTCTCACAAAAGAATGAATTGATTCGAATACTTAATTTGCAGGGAAATTGAGCAATACTAGCACAAGTATCCAATTCAATGTACGAATTTGGTTAAATAAAAAGTAACAAAATAATCAATATAAGTTGAAAGATCTTATGTTCTGGATTTAAATCGCCAACTGGAGTATTTTTGTAGCGTCTTTTTGTCAAAAGCTACACTCTTAGAGGTAGGAGCTTTCAGAAGATGCTAAAAGAAACTAGTGGGAGCTTTTCTTTAGTATTTCCAAAAACTTCCTACCCTAGGGGTAACTTTTTTGGCAAAAAAACACTACAAAAAAGCTCCGGCTAGCGTTTTTTTTGACAAGCCGAATGGAGCCTTAGAGTGGGAAAGAAGATTTATAGTGGGAGACTAGCGAAAGAAAATGAGGGTTAGAGTATAGCGAAATGGAGTGAAAGGCAGACGGAGGCCGAGCGAAACGAGGGAAATGAAGCTTATGTACACAGACCTGACAAATCGGGTTGTTCGGGTCAATTTGGATCGGGTCGGGTCATTTCGGGTCTTGTTCGGTTCGGGTTCGGGTCGTTTCAGATCGTAATATTTCGGGTTAGTTCGGGTCGTTTCCAGATCGGATGTTGTTCGGATCGGATGTTGTTCGGTTTTGGGTCTAGTTCGGTTCGGGTCATTTTCGGATTGCTTCGAATCGGATCATTTCGGATCTGGTCAATTCGGATTCGGGTGTTATTACCAAAAACTCGATCAACCGGTAAGCGACAAGCTGGAAGTGTGGCGGGAGAGACTGGAATCTAAAGGGTTTAGGTTGAGTAGGTCGAAGACGGAATATATGGAGTTCCTGTTCGAGCGAGATAGTGAATCTTCGGGTGAGGTGCGGCTGGGAGGCCATGTCATTGCAAAAAAGGAGAACTTCAGGTATTTAGGATCTGTTTTGCAGAGTGATGGGAGTATTGGTGATGATGTTAGGTACCGGATTCAGAGAGGTTGGCAGAAGTGGAAGGCAGCGTCGGGAGTTTTGTGTGACAAGAAGGTTCCGCTCAAGCTCAAGGGCAAGTTTTACAATTCTGTTATAAGGTCGGCGATTCTTTATGGGGCAGAATGTTGGCCAACGACAAAGGCACAAGAACAGAAGCTCGCAGTTGCAGAGATGAGGATGCTTAGATGGATGTGTGGGCACACGAGGATGGATAGAATCAGGAATGACGACATTAGAGGTAAATTGGGGGTAGCAAGCATAGCAGACAAGCTTCGGGAGTCGAGGCTTCGTTGGTTCGGGCATGTTCAGAGGCGGAGCCCGGACGCCACAGTTAGGAGGTGCGGGCGCTTAGACTTTGGGGTATGTCGGAGAGATTGAGGACGGCCGAAGAAGCGATGGATGGATAGCATTAAGCAGGATCTCAGCCTGTTAGGGATTTCAGTAGACTTGGCTCAGTGCAGAAAGAGTTGGAAGGAGAAGAACAGAGTTGCAGACATCGAGGCAGCTAGTTGACGGAGTTTGTCTTTATTTATGTATAAATTTAGTTATTTTCGTCTCTCTTTTATTTGCTTAAAGATAGTTGTTTTTCTACTCTTGGGTTGTCTTGGGCGCTCTCTATCTAGGTCTGGATTGCCCCCATCTTGACCCCCCAAACCCTGCACGCGCGGGATCCACTGGGTATGTTGTTGTTGTTGTTTTTGTTGTTGTTTTTGTTGTCAATCAACCGGTAGGTGAGATACACGCTTTTATTAAAAACATAGGTAGTTTCTAATAAATTAATTTAAGACGGTTTCTTAGGAAAATTTAATGAGGGATTGAGTTCAGTTTCGGGTGACGATATCTCCGAGACTTCGACCCGACCCGATCTGACATGCTTACCTGATTTGCACACGTGATAATTTGATTTATTTTACTAGACATAATGTATTATGTATTAAATTAATGCATAATATATATAATATAGAGCAATATATATATATAATATAGAACATAAAAAAAAAAATAAACGGAGGGACTAAAATTTAGTGAAGTTGAATTCTCAAAATTTCCAAAATTTTGAGCCAAACCCTTTAGATGATTTCGGGTCATTTTGGATCGGGTCAAAATTGGTTCAGGTCGTTTTGGATTGGGTAATTTCGGATCGGGTTATTTCGGGTCAAGTTTAATTCGGGTTAGTTCGATTTGGGTCTGTTCGGTTTAAATTTTATTCGGGTCATTTCGGTTCGGGTCGGATTCAGATCGGGTTTAGGTCATGTTCGGATGGTTCATTTTTCGTTGTTCAGGTCAAATTTCGGGTTCGGTTCGGGTCACTTTCAATGGGTCTAAATGTACACCAGCTTTAATTGTTTTTATGTACACGTGCCTGTTCCATTTCAAATGGCCGGGAGCCCTTATCACCGCACAGTAGACAAATGCATGCACACACATCAGAGCCTTGATCGTTTGAAAATACTCTAATAAATTAAGTTGTTCCGAAGAGGGTGATCGGGAACACGTCTTCCGGTGGGATCCATCGGAATCAAAACCAGGGCGCCCGGAACCTCTGACAGGGGCGCGTCTGATATCCCTTATGTAACTGATGTTAAATCTCGGTGGGTTATATATGACGTGGGGGGTCACACGTCGGTTCGTGCGCATATGCGCGGTAAACTCGATACATAAGCACATGAGGTTCCACCCTAAAACCAATTGGCAGTAGGGGGAGTAGCCCATGTACTTATATGGTGGGTGGCTTAGGTTTCAACTCCTGACGTGGGATAAGTTTAGTCTCAACACGCCCCCTCAAGTGCAACTGTCTGGCCCCGCAATATGCCAGTTGCACTTGACGTCTCGTGCCTTAAGGCCGGTCAGCCCATTAGACCAGGATAGTCGGACCCAGACCGAACAGGCTCTAAAACTAACTGAAATCAAGCTGAAATGGTAACTGAAGCTTTTTGTAACTGAAGCTTATATTTCTAGCTGAAATTCGTGACTGATTTTAAAGGCTGACAATTTTTAGTAAGCTAACGGGTGTTCGGTAGAACAAGCTGATTGTTGATAAAAGTAGAGGGTAAAATGACGAAAAGGGTATTGAGGAGGGAGAAGACAATAAGATGAGGGATATGGACCCACCTATATAAATTTGGAGAAAATGGGAATAAGCTACCATAAGCTGGATAATCTACACATGAGGAACTTAAATTTATAACAAAAGCTAAGCTACTATAAGCTAGAATAAGCTATCATAATCTACTCCTGCCGAACACCTCCTTGCAAGCTTATTTATTTCAATAAGCTATCATAAGCTCTAGTAAGCTCCAATAAGCTTTTGCCGAACACACACCATGTTAAATCTCGGTGGGCCATATATGACGTGGGAGGTCACACGTCGGTTCGTGCGTATATGCGCGGTAAGCCCGACACATAAGCACATGAGGTTCCACCCTAAAACCAATTGGCAATAAAGAGAGTAGCCCATGTACTTATATGGTGGGTGGTTTAGGTTTCAACTCCCAGCGTGGAATAAGTTTAGTCTCAACAACTGATGTAAGACATACAGTAATCAAGTAAACGGATAGACGGATAAAGAAGCATCAGGGTGAGTGGGTCGCCCATGGATCATCTTATCACCGGCTATAATAATCTCTCGGTTCCTGAAAAATTTGTCCATAAAACACATTTAACTAATAAACAGTGAAAAAGTTGAATAGTTAAAGGTCAAAAGTAATAAAGTTGACTAGAAAAGTTGAATAAGAGAGTTAATATATAAGATTGATGAGGATCATTTTGTAATTTTATAAGAAAACGTAATCATGTTGATGAGAAAGTTGAAGATTGGGTGTTATGTATGAGATTGTATGAGGATAAGATTGTAAAATTATAGTGATATAAATGAAAAGTATGACAACATAGACAAACTTTCTGGAACACTTGAAAAGAAAAGATGAACAACCTTTCGGGGACGGAGGGGGTACTAGACAACGACTGAGTTTTAACCGATAAACTTCTTCTCAACCGGGTCTGACCATGATGAGCCTCAAAAAAATTTCCTGAAATATAAGAGGCCTGGATGATCCCTGCAAACCGGATGTTTTTATGCGCAACAACAAACTTGACATCGTTGCCCTCTTGGAAACCCGTCTTCGAAAAGACAAACAAACCCGCCTCACCAAACACCTTCTTGGTAAAAGTCAAATTACGATCCTATCTTTTCTTAGACATCCTCTTCTCCATGACTTCACATCAATCTAATGTTTTGAGTCCCTTTGAAGGACGTATGGGTGATGAGATCAAGAGCATTTTGATTTAAGACCACTACACAAGACACACTAATATGAATGAGATCAATCTGATGCCTTGGTTTCTAATTCAAATCTCATCAATCAAATCACTTTTTCAAGAAATACGAGACATCTAAGTCTTGCAAGTGGCTAATTAATGTCACAAAACGATAATACTATTTGAGGCTGAAGGTATGTCACAAACGTTCAAGGCAAGTACCGAGGGTGTTGACCTCAAGATCGCAATCAAGGACGTCGATGAAGGGACCGAATATGGTGAAATCAAGGACGTCGATGAAGGGACCTCACTTTTTTTTCTTTTTTTTTTCCTTCAAAAAAAAATAGTAAAAAAATCCATGGTTTCAAAACGATATGTGTAAATTTATAAAATAAATTAATTATGATGCACGAATGACGTGTCAATGAATATTGCTATTAGTTTAATAGCAATAGTTTTGACAAAAAAAAAAGAGTTTAATAACAATAGTTTGTGAGATTCAACCAATTACTACGTGCGTACGTAAAATCCATCAAACAATTGAAACTGCAGTTGCAATGGAAAGGGAAGAAGTGCAAATCAAATTGAAAAGCATAATATATCAAACCAACTAGGTGGCAAAACGTGGACGGGCATAAATTATTGTTGACAAAAACAAAACAAATACATAAAGGCATTCGAAATTTTTTCAACCAAAAAAAATACATAAAGGCATAGATAGGCCTTGGGTATCAGCCCATTTTATGTACAAACCTAATCAAACCAATTTTTCGCACATGGGCCAAAGTTTGGGTTTTTCACCTATGGGCCAAAGTTCATATAACGGTTCGTTTTTTCTAACTTTGGTACATATAAAAAAAATTGAAATTTCGTCTGGTGTCCCTGAATTTTATGTTTTTTCGGATGGTGTAAAAAAAAACTTATTTCGCAATATATCCCTGAGGTTTTGCTTTTGTTCATCCCGTGCCCTATCTCCGGCAATACTCACTTTTCCGTCCAAAGAGACACACCAGATCGACAATAGCGCCAGGTACACCGCCGGCAACGGCCGATATGCCTCCGCCAGGTCTCTGGAATCTCCCCCGCCGATCTTCATCCTCTTCAGCCTGTGAATCCGAATTCCTCCGTCGCCTCCCAAAATTTCCGCAAACGGAAGCGAAAATCTAACGAGATTTATGACAAACTGAACCGGAAAGGTGAGAGAAACTCGAGGTTTGGCTATGGAAGAGGGGGGAAACAGGGGAGAAACTCAGGGTTTCCTCCCCTCTTTCATACCCAAACCTCGAGTTTCTCTCACCATACCCGTTCAGTTTTTCATAAATCTCGTTAAATTTTCGCTTTCGCTTGCGGAAATTTTGGGAGGCTACTAAGGAATTCTGATTCACCGGCCGGAGAGAATGAAGATCGGCGGGGGCGATTCCGAAGACCTGGCGGAGGCGTATCAGTCGTTGCCGGCAGTGTACCTGGCGCTATCGTCGATCTGGTGGTGTGTCTCTACAATCTGTTGGACGGAAAAGTGAGTATTGCAGCAGATAGGGCATGGGACGAACAAAAACAAAACCTCAAAGGTACACGACGGAATAAGTTTTTTTTCTTGCGCACTATCCGGAAAAGCACAAAACTCAGGGACACCAGACAAAATTTTCCTCTTTTTTTTATTGATGTAGATATGATATAATCTCAATATCTAAAATTACTATCCAATATTTGATATATTGATATATACCTCTAATTTTTGATCAAAAAGTATAATATGATTTATTAAATAAGATTTTAATATTTATATATTGATAGTGTACAAAGCAATTTTAAAAGTTATCATATATATTACATTATTATCTTTACTCATAACATTGATAACTCATAATAAAAATATATTTATTTTTAAAACTAGCGGTCAAGCCCGTGCATACGCACGGGTTCATAATATAAACAAATTTTGTATATAGAATTTTTGAATTATTTGTTTTATTAAACATAATTTAATAATATTGAATTATTTTACATATAATTTAATTTAGTGTATTATTGAATTATTTTTTTAACAAATTTTTACTGAATTATTTTATTTTAACAACTTCTCTTGTATTTAACTGCACTTTATGTTTAAATTAATTGAAAAAAACATTAAGTTGAAGGACAATGTCAAGAGGGTACTAAAGTTTCAACAATCTCTTTCTTTTATCGCATAGTTTGTATCAAAACATATGAATATTAATTGTTATTTTTTCCTAGTCCATATGCCTATTTACTGGTTTATAGATAGATATATGTATATATTTAATGTTTAAAATAATATTTTTAGTAGATTTGTGTTATAATCTTCCAGTTTGAGTAATAAGTAACAAACTAAAAGTAAATCCAAATGAGCTATAATATTGAAAGTGAACAACAAATATTGATACCTTCCTACAATTTTTTAATATTATAATATACAAACAATATTTGAGTACCTTTATACAATTAAAATGATGCACCAACTATAATTTAGATTAATGATTAATATTATATATACATACATACATACATATATATATATATATATATATTCAAGGTAAAATGAAAATGATCTATCATATTCAACTTGAAAAATAATATTTTACTACCTTTGCATTACAACCTAACTTACCAACTAAATTTTTTAGATTATTTATAAAATAATTAAAAGGTGAAAAAATAACTCTCTTGTGAGATAGGTTCATATTTTAGAAGCTTTTTAACCATAATCTTTAATTATAAGTGTATATAAAATTTTGAAGACAAATACATCATATTGATTACTTTTCCATTCTCAACTAGTTTAACCCCCGTACCATGTACGGGTAATGTGATTATAAATCCAATTTAATATAGATATGTAATGTCAATGATCATGTTAAAATTATATGATTATATATATTTATCTTCGTATTATGATTAGTGTATTTTTGGCAATAATAAATCAACTCATAATATAAATAAATTGGATTTGTTTAAAAATTATTTTATGATAAATATTACGTTTTATTAAATAGTAATATTTATGGGAAGATTATAACTAATTCTTGGTAAGTGATAATTTATAATTTTCGGGATAATTCATAGTTTTTGGTAAATTTTAATCAATTTTTACGGGATAAGATTATATGAGATTCTAACTACCTAATTTTATAAAGGAGGGCCCGACTGATTATTTTATTATTGAATGACACGTGGCGCAAATTTTTATGAAGACATTGTCTCCGCTTTATACTATAGCCTATAGGTAGTATAGATAGTTTTCTATGTTTTATGTTCTCATGTAAAAAAAAATTTCTTTATTAAGTAATATTAATATAACATTATCGTATCATGAAGACATTTAATATCCCATCATGTATACAACTTTATTAATGTAGTATACATAAATATAGTTTTCAGCTAATCAGTTTGTGTATTCACTTTTTAGTTTTCTATATGAAACAAAATACTAATTTATACATTTCTAATACAATAGTTTTTTTTTAAAACAATCACCTTTTTTATACACTTCTCTATGCTAATTAATGTGTCATGATGACATTAAATACCCCCTATTGACACAAAATTATAAATATAGTTTTATATTTTATATGAGACATAAAACACTAATTGTTATACATTTCTAACACAATAGTTTTTTCTAGACAAAATTTATAGTTTTCAATATTAATTTAGTTTTCATATGATCACTTTTTGTATTCACTTTTTAGTTTTCTATATGAAACAAAATACTAATTGTTATACATTTCTAATACAATAATCTATTGTTTAAAATGGTAACTTTTTGTCAAAAAATATAGTTTTAAATGTAAATATAGTTTTCAAATAATTATTTTTTGTATTTACTTTTGACTTTTCTATATTAAACAAAATACTAATTGTTATACACTTTAATACAATAGTTTATTCTTTCAAATAATCATCTTTTTATGCTCATTAATGTGGTATGAGGGCATTAAATATCCCTCATGTACACAATATATGTAGTATACATAAATATAGTTTTCAGCTAATCACTTTTTGTATTCACTATTTAGTTTTCTATATGAAACAAAATACTAATTTATACATTTCTAATACAATAGTTTGTTTGCCAAAACAATCACCTTATTTATTCACTTCTTTGTGCTAATTAATGTGTCATGATGACATTTAATACCCCATATTGACACAAAATTATAAATATATAGTTTTATATTATATGAGACATAAAACACTAACTATTATACATTTCTAATAAATTAAAATAGTTTTATCTAGACAAAATTTATAGTTTTCAATATTAATTTAGTTTTCAAATGATCACTTTTTGTGTTCACTTTTTAGTTTTCTGTATGAAACAAAATACTAATTGTTATACATTTCTAATACTATAATCTGTTGTTTCAAATGATAACTTTTTGTCAAAAAATATAGTTTTAACTGTAACTATAGTTTTCAAACAATTATTTTTTGTATTTACTTTTGACTTTTGTATATTAAACAAAATACTAATTGTTATACACTTTTAATACAATAATTTATTCTTTCAAATAATCATCTTTTTATTCTCATTAATGTGGTATGAGAGCATTAAATATCCCTTATGTACACAAAATTATATAGATAGTATAGATTCATTCAAATTCTTATTATTAATAAAAAAAATTATTTAGATCCAATGCAGGCCAGGGACTTTCCGTAGTTCCTTACCCGGGCGGGTGAATGCATGATGGCCATCACCGGCATATTTTAGGGCTTATTCTTGGTTTCCAATGGCGGCAACAGGTGGTCTGGCGTTTTCCTCTTCTTCGCTTCTTCGATTCCACAGAGGCGCGCTGGTCACTATAAACCGCCGGAGTTCACTGATCCAGATCCGACGACATGGCGCAGTCTCTCTGAAATCTATTCCTTCTTCGTCAAGCTTCCACGCTCTCGGGCGGTTGAACACCCCCGCCTCGGCTGGTCGTGAGTTCCTTTCCTATCCCCTTTGTGTTCTAAAAATCCCTTCTAGGCGCTAGGCGGTCCCCGTCCGCCTAGCCTTCTAACCCGCCTAGACGGTGTCTAGTGTCCGTCTGGACTGTCTGGCAAAAGTTTAGGCTGTCTAGGCGTTAGGCAATCCCTCTCCACCTAGAAACGGCCTAGCGTTTTTTAGAACACTGATCCCTTTTTGATGTCTATATAAAGGTCATTGGATTATAAGCTTGACGCTAATTGTTTGCAGCTGATCATTGCGATGTTGAACGAATAAGTAGAATCCTTGCTTCTTTTGAGGCCTTCTAAGGAGGGTTTTTCAGTCTATGTAATCTCGAAATGTTTTAGTTGCTACTTGAAACTACACCATTGAGATTTTTTTTAGGGCAAATTGATATTTAGATTTGGTAGCATTCAACCCGGGCGCCCCTACCAAACCCTGGAGGCACAACGGTAGTGAGAGCGTGGGGATCTGTCCGGTGGTATGCCTTAACAGAGGGATGAAAGAAACCGTCACGGAGACATCCCTCAAAAATCCCCTAACACGGGCCTTTGGCAACCCTCACCACGCACCTACCCATCACGCCAATGCTCGGGGGCTCAAATTGATATTTAAAGCTCAAACAGATTACTACTTATTCTGGCATTCACGCTTCATGGTCATATTCAAAAACAATGTACTAGTTAGTGATCACATTCACAGGTCACCGTAGCTGCTGACTTCTCTATAATTGTGCTTTTTAATCATACAGGCCACATCAACATTGTCTATTTCAAACATTATATAGTTGCTCAGCGAATGCATATGTGAGTTTGGACTGATTTTCAGAATTGGTATTCTTCAGGGTACACAAGAGAAAACAGCAGCATTGTTGTAATCGGTGTAAGCGTCCATTCCGCCCCAGTTGAAATGCGCGAGAAGCTTGCTATTGTAGAATCAGAATGGCCTAGAGCAATTGAAGAGCTCTGCAAATTGCACCACATAGAGGAGGCTGCTGTTCTAAGCACCTGCAATAGATTGGAAATTTATGTTTTAGCTTTATCTCAACACCGTGGAGTATTAGATGTAACCGATTGGATGTCAAAGGTATACTCTCTTTCTGAACCAAGATGGTAGTTTATTCACCTCCTAAGTTTATAGTATATCACCTCCTAAGTTTATGTATCTGAAGAAATATTCTGTATTTTACACATAGGGGTCATATTTACTGAGGCCATCCTTGTTGGCAAGATTTTTGCCGTGACATTTTAAGAAAACAAAGAGCACACACTAGCATTCTCATGAAAGCTATGCTTCTTATTCTCCTTATTCTTTGTACAGTCAAGCGGAGTTCCTGTTTCGGAGATCCATAAGCATCGTGTTTTGCTGTACAACAGTGATGCTATAGAGCACCTATTCGAAGTATCATCAGGTTTGGACTCTTTGGTGTTGGGTGAAGGTCAAATTCTTGCTCAAGTAAAGCAAGTTGCCAAAATGGGGCAAGGTGTTGTCGGATTCGGGAGGATAATCAGCGGGTTGTTCAAGAAGGTGATCACAGTTGGCAAGCAAGTCAGAAGTGAGACTAGTATAGCCGTTGGAGCCATGTCTGTGAGCTCTGCTGCTGTAGAGTTGGCCCTCATGAAACTTTCCGAATCGTCTTCCGCTTCTTCACTTACCGCGGCCAGAGTCTTGGTTGTTGGAGCAGGGAAAATGGGGAGGCTGGTGATAAAACATCTTGTGGCCAAGGGCTGCAAGAGAATGGTGGTGGTCAACCGTAGCGAGCAAAGTGTAGCAGCCATTGCTAAGGAGATGAAGGAGGGAATTGAGATTAGCTATAAGCCAATGTCTAACTTGTATGATTGTGCAACAGAAGCGGATTTGGTGTTCACTTGTACAGCATCAGAGAAGCCATTGTTTTTGAAGGAAGATGTGGGCAAGCTCCCTCTGGGTTCATCAAGACTATTTATTGACATTTCTGTCCCCAGAAACGTCGGTTCGTGTGTGGATGCACTTGAGACGGCCCGAGTGTACAATGTAGACGATCTCAAGCAAGTCGTTGAGGCTAACAAGAAGGACCGCGAGAGGGAAGTGACGAAAGCAAGGGCCATCATTTATGAGGGAAGAATGGAGTTTCAAGATTGGATAGAGTCATTGGCGACGGTTCCAGCCATTAAGAACCTAAGGGCGTCCATGGAACGTCATAGAGTTTCGGGGCTGGAGAAATGCTTGTCGAAGTTTGGCGATGGTATTACGAAAGAGGGACGGAAAGCCATTGAAGATTATGGGTGGTACATGTCCAACATGTTTCTTCGTTGGTCAGTGCAGCACTTGAGATGTGGTGATAGGAGCAACAAACGCTCTCAGAAACAGACCCCAGAGAACATGCATAAGAACAGCCAACTATTCAAAGTTAATTCTAGCTAGTTGATTATCTCCACATCTCTTGATTTTCTGTTTTTCATGAAGTGTTTTTGAGAGAGATTAAGGATGAAAGAGACTTATTTTATTATCAGGCAAGAAGCCTGTATTTATATTACATAGGGAGGCAGAAAAGAAGGCAATAAATAGCACCTAGGAAACCTAAGAACTACTCTGGAAACACTCCAGACATAAGCAGTAAAGACAATAAATATTTACAGCTAATAATAGCAGAATTATCTAGGGAATCAACTAATAGCTGTATTGTCTAACACCCCCTGCAAGCTTGGCCATACAGATCATCCATGCCAAGCTTGGATGTGAGCCACTGAAATCTAGAAGGATGAAATCCCTTGGTGAGGAGATCAGCTAGCTGAAACTCAGAAGAAACATGAGAGATTTGTATAATTCCAGCATCAATCTTCTCCTTGATGAAATGTCTATCAATCTCCACATGCTTTGTTTTGTCATGTTGGACGGGGTCATGAGCTATACTGATGGCAGATTTATTGTCACAGTACAGCCTCATTGGATCTTGCCACTCAACCTTCAAATCATTCAAAATGATCCTCATCCATAATAGTTCACAAATTCCATGAGCTGCTGCACGAAATTCAGCTTCTGCGCTTGAGCGAGCAACAACTCCTTGCTTCTTACTTCTCCAAGCTACTAGGTTTCCACCAAGGTAAACGCAATAGCCTGTAGTAGAGCGTCTAGTTACAATATCACCAGCATAGTCAGCATCAGAGAAGGCTTCTAATAGCAACTTGTCACTCTTGGTGAACAATATCCCCTTTCCTGTAGTACCTTTGAGATACCTAAGTATTCTATATGCAGCTTGTAGATGAGGTTCTCTAGGATCTTGCATGAATTGACTGATTACACTTACAGAGAAAGCAATGTCAGGTCTAGTGTGAGCAAGATATATCAATTTCCCGCACAATTTCTGATACAGTTGCTTGTCAACTGCTGGTTCAGTTTCAGCCTTACCAATCTTCTGGTTGTAGTCAATAGGAGTGGATATGGGTTTGCAATCTGCCATCCCAGTCTCCAAAAGAACATCTTTGGTGTATTTTTGCTGAGAGATAAATATGCCAGTTTTGGATCGAGCAACTTCGATCCCTAAGAAATACTTCAACCGACCAAGTTCCTTTACCTCAAATTCACGAGTGAGAATAGCTTTTAGACGAGCTTGTTCAACAAGATCATTACCGGTCATAATGATATCATCCACGTAGACAAGGAGAATGCTTACCCCCCCGGAGTCAGAGTGTCGTACAAATAAAGTATGGTCACCCTGACTCTGTATATATCCAGCTGCGCGCATTACTCCTCTAAACCGGCCAAACCATGCACGAGGAGACTGCTTTAGCCCATACAGAGCTCTCTTCAATTTGCAAACATGGTGAGGAGAAGTGGATGAAAATCCAGGAGGCAAACTCATGTAGATATCCTCATTGAGATGTCCATTGAGGAAAGCATTTTTCACATCAAACTGAAACAATTCCCAATCAAGATGAGTAGCAATGGACAGAAGTAAGCGAACAGTGGACATTTTTGCAACTGGAGCAAATGTCTCTTGATAATCCAGACCATAAGTTTGAGTGAAGCCACGAGCCACAAGTCGAGCTTTGTACCGAGCTAGTGATCCATCTGCATGATATTTGACAGCAAAAACCCATTTGCAACTAACAATATTGTGACCTGGGGGCCGGTCCACCAATTCCCATGTTCTATTGGTCTCAAGAGCAGTCATTTCTTCAGTCATAGCTTGTCGCCACTCAGCTGATTGAAAGGCTTCCCTGACATTTTTTGGAATTCTGATTTGCTCCAGATTAGAAAGAAATTTTCGATGTTGATCAGAAAACCGGTCAAAAGAAGCATAATTAGACAGGGGATAAAGGGGCGTTTTGGTACATGCCCTAGAACCTTTCCGGAGAGCAATTGGAACATCGAGTTCTGATGGAGCAGGCACAGGACTGAGATCAGCAGCTGGATGGTGAGAAGAGGGGGCCCGTCGGGAGTAGGTCTTGCCAAACCGCGGGTAAGTATCAATTGGATTTTGTGGTGGTAATGAAGGTATCATGGGCTGCTCAGCTGGGGGCTGTTCAGCTGAGACTGTGGAGGGTTCATCTGCTGTAGAGACTGAGGTAGGCTGGGGAGTTTCAGTATCTGTAGCAGGAGTGAGGGAATCGGTGACAATAGGTGTCATGGGAAGGCTGGTGGTGGTGAGGATTTCTGTTGGAATGGGGTTCACTAACTCTTCAGGATTGATTTCAGCAGCTGGTTGAGATGAGGGACTGTTGTAGTATGGGGTATTTTCAGCAAAGGTTATGTCAGCTGTAACAAAGGTCTGTTTGGTGATGGGACAATAGCACTTGTAACCTTTTTTACTATTGGAAAAACCAATAAAGATGCATCTCTGAGCTCGGGGATCAAGTTTGCCTCGACATGGAGTATGAATATGAATATAGACAGTGCACCCAAATATTTTAGGCTCTAACCCATGGTCAATTGACATATGAGGAAAGAAAGATTGGAGATAAGCAATTGGAGTTTGATACTGCAGGGTTTTGGAAGGGGTTCGATTAATCAAATGGACAGCAGTGAGGGCTGCTTCTCCCCAATAAAACTTAGGAACATTCGACTGAAACATGACAGCCCTAGTGACATTAAGAATATGACCATTTTTCCTCTCAGCAAGACCGTTTTGTTGAGGAGTATACACACAAGAAGACTCGTGAACAATGCCTTTTTGAATGAAAAAGGACGATAAGGCTTGGTTGAAATAATCCTTGGCATTATCAGATCGGAAGCGTTGAATGGATTTGCCAAATTGATTGAGAATCATAGTGTAAAACGCAGGAATGATATGACTCACTTCATATTTGTGTTTAAGCAAGAATAACCAAGTAACTCGAGTGCAATCGTCAATGAGAGTAAGAAACCAACTTGACCCATTTATATTTTTTGTTGGAGCTGGACCCCAAACATCACTATGGATTAACTCAAAAGGAAGTACACATCGTTTATCTCGAACAGGAAATGAGACACGTTTGTGTTTTGCCTTTTCACAAGCAGAACAAACAAGATTTTCTGGATTTAAACCAACAAACAAACTAGGAAACAAGTGTTTCATAAGGGAAAGGGATGGATGGCCTAGGCGGTAATGATGGAGCCAAAGTTGGGCTGTTTTTGTAGTGCTGAGATAGGAAGTGATCAAGGAGTTCTCCAGGAAGTAAAGGCCCCCGCTTTCTCTACCAAGACCAATCATCGTCCCCGAGCCCTGCTCCTGTATAGCACAACCAGAGGGAGAGAAAACGACATTACACTTCAGGTCATCAACAAGTTTCTTTATTGATATGAGATTAGAAGAAAGCGTTGGAATGAACAGAACATCATTGAGTGGCAAGGAAGGAAAAACAGTAATAGTGCCACTCCCCAAGATTGGGGCTGAGGCCCCATTGGCAGTTATGAGTTGTTTCTGACAATCAAAGGGACAATAAGAGGCTAAGAGGGATCGATCATTAGTCATATGATCGGTTGCGCCGCTATCCAAGATCCATTGATGATGAGTAGCTTGTTTTTTCATACCTGTAAGAGCTAATGAATCAGAGGAAGATGAACCTGAGGAGGCCTGGAGAGAATGCAGGAGACCTTGGAGATGCGTAATCTCAGCTGCCACCTCAGCCGGGGAAGAAAGGGAGTTTACAGAGGCAGTATTTGCCTTTGGCTGAGTTGGCTGCAAATTAGAAGGTGGTGGTGTGGTGGAGAAGCCAGTTGCGGAGGCCTTCTTCCCAGTTTCTCGTTTGGGAGGCCTACCATGTAGTACCCAACATCTCTCCTTTGTGTGTCTAGGCTTTTGACAGTGTGTACACCACAGATCATTAATATCTCTCTTCCCAGTTTTTGAGTAAAGAGCCATATTCTCAGCTGTGGTAGAATTGGAATGCAGCATGATTCCTCGCCGTGTTTCCTCCATTCGAATAGTGGCAATATTCTCTTCTAGAGAGGGAAGAGGCTTGGTGCCCAACACCTGAATCTGGACTTGGTCAAACTCCGGATTCAAGCCAGCAAGAAATATGTAGGAGCGATTTTGATCGATAGAAGTACGAAGCAGCTCTTGTTCAGTAGGGTCTTTCAAAACAAGAGACTGAGATAAATCCAACTCTTGCCAAAGGTTTTGCAAGATGGTAGCATACTCTGAAACTGTCATAGAACCTTGTTTGGTGGAGTAGATCTTGACAGAAAGTTCGAACAGGGCAGCTTCATCTTGCGACTTCCCATATGAGCGTTTCAGAAAGTTCCAAATGTCTTTCACATTCGGAAGAAAAATACAGTTGGACCCAATGTTGGAGTCCATAGAAGCCCATAGCCACGACTTGATAATCGAATCTTCGCGAGTCCAAAGCTTGAAGTTGGAGTCGGTAGCTTTGGGAGGAGCATCAGTCAAATGGTCATCTTTGTCGTTGCCAGTAAGGGATGCCTTCACAACTTCAGCCCAGATCCGATAGTTCTTCCCATTGAGCCTATAAGCGGGTTGAATAGGAGGAAGAGTTGAACGATTGAAATTTGTGACCGTCTGGTCTATGGGGTCAATGATTTGGTCTTCTGGATTCACCATTGAATCAGGAAAAAAAGAATGATAGAAGGTGGAATAGTTTTTGGACAATTTTTAGAATAGAATCTGGCGGCAAAGGTGGCGGCCAGATTGGTGGTGAAGCCTGAGATTGGCGGAAAAGGTGGCGGCCAAAAATCAGGAACTCAGATCTCTCAAGAGCTCTGATACCATGAGAGAGATTAAGGATGAAAGAGACTTATTTTATTATCAGGCAAGAAGCCTGTATTTATATTACATAGGGAGGCAGAAAAGAAGGCAATAAATAGCACCTAGGAAACCTAAGAACTACTCTGGAAACACTCCAGACATAAGCAGTAAAGACAATAAATATTTACAGCTAATAATAGCAGAATTATCTAGGGAATCAACTAATAGCTGTATTGTCTAACAGTTTTTTGTTATCACCATTAATTTTGGGGGCGTTTAGTTTAAAATCGGGTTTGGGTATGAAATGAGGTATGGGGTTGGTATTTGATTCTTGATAGAACAAAGTGTTATCTAGTAGTCCGTATCTGGTATTACAAACATGAGATCTAGAATGAAAGTATAAGTATTTTTGTTTTATATTTTTTTATAACATAGAATTTGTGAAAAATATTACAGTATAAGATTATAAATATTAGATAAAAATACATTATATTGATATATTTTCCCTCAAATTAGTTTTTAACATTAGTCACTAATACTTAATTTGCCCATAGATTATAGGATCCAAAATATATAAAAGGCTAAAATTGTTTGCCTAAGTTATTAATTGATAGTTACCAAAAAAATTACCAGTCAAGGTTTCTACCCCGACTTCTAGTACAAAAAGTACGCTATCTATTAAAATTTAAAACTCAAATCATCTCCTAAGTTTTCCTTAAAAAAAAAAATCATCTCCTAAGTACTAAAGCATTATATAACACAACAAGCTTCCACTCACCAATAGGACTTGTATAGTATTCATTCATCATATTCGGGATCGTACCTATTATCCTTGCCGACTTAACCCCTTGAGACAACAAGATTCCATGTAATATTCTTATTTCGATTAGTTAGTAAATTTTTTTTCAATTCAACGTCCTCAATGAACACTACGCATAACATTTGCAATTTTTGCAAGATGAGAATTCATATTATTTGCAGCACTTCTAAACTCAACGAGTTGAATGAATTAAAAATATCACACATAATAATAAGAGAAATTTACCGGAAACCACCCGTATGATAGGCCATATTTCGCTAAACCACCCATTTGTTTGGATATTATTTTGAACCACCTGTATGATGGTCTCCGTTAACAAAGAACCACCCCACCTCATATTCCGTCAAAAAACCGTTAACTACGCGTGACATGTGGCATTTTGCTATTTTCTCTTTTCATATAAACACTTAA
The DNA here is from genome assembly GCA_934048045.1 of Polygonum aviculare. Lineage (NCBI taxonomy): Eukaryota > Viridiplantae > Streptophyta > Magnoliopsida > Caryophyllales > Polygonaceae > Polygonum > Polygonum aviculare. Next base: position 3,064,472 of record OW204027.1, read on the forward strand.
ACCACTAAAAAATACAAAAAAAAAGATTAAAAACATCAATTTCCCCCCAATTTCATTTTCCCCCAATCTCTCTTTGCTCACCTCTGTTTTTCCCGACCTCCCTCCTATTTCCCGACCTCCCTCCAGATCTGAATTGCCCACGCTTGCCAGCGAAATTGTACTCCACCGGACCCGGCGACACCAACAAATCCATCACCATCTACGACCCGGTCGACTTCGTTTCCCCCGGCCCGGCCACTGGAATCACGATGACCACCCTCCTTCTCTCTATCCTACGTCGGCCACAGCTCCTTCGCACACCACTCTAGCCGACTCGGAGATAGCCTCCCCGACTGTCTTCTCTGGCCACACACCCGCTGGCCGGCGGTTCCCGAGTCTGCTCTCCCTCGCCAATCCTCTCGCTGCCCTCCTTCCGCCGGACTCCACTCGCCTCGACCCTTTCTTCTATGCTCGCCCATCTCTCTCTGCTCCAGATCCTTTGCTCACGCTCGCCGGCCGTAACCCGACCCCCGACGACGACTTGAAATCTCCCCCGACCTCCGGATCTGTCCGACAATTCCGATCCTCCGCTCACCTCGTCCTCCCTCCTCTCGGCTCCCTCTAGATCTCCCCTCCTCAACCGTAACTCTCCCCTGCTCAACCGCAGCTTGCCCCAACTCCAATTTGTTGTTGACGTTGTTGTTGTAGCACGAATGAAGCTCAATCATCGCTCCTCGCCATCGCCATTGTAGAGTCGGGATTTTGGGAAATTAGGGCTCTGAATTGGGATTTTGGGAATTTTCTGAATTTTGGGGGGTTTTAATTTTTTGTGTGTAAAAGGCTAAAATAAAAAAAGGCAAAAAAATTATTATCCACGTGGTCACGCCCTTTGGACGGATTTTTGACGGAAACTGGGAGGGGGTGGTTATTTGTTAACGGATGGTATCATACAGGTGGCTCAAAATAATATCGAAACAAAAGGGTGGTTTAGCGAAATATGGCCTATCATACGAGTGGTTTCCGGCAAATTTCTCTAATAATAACTCCAAAACAAATACCCAGATAATCGTGAACTAGAAAAATTAAAATAGCATGCAATACGTACTAAATCTCATATTATTTGCAACACTTGTAAATCCAACGAGTTGAATGAATTAAAAATAGCACACATAATAATAACACCAAGACAAATACCCACGTAATCGTGAACTAGAAAAATTAAAATAGCATGCAATACTACATCTGAGTTTATAACATGTTAGGCATGCAATACTACTTATAAGTATCATTTGGCTTATTTTAACAAATAAGTTACTTATTTTATGTTTACCGAACGCACTCTAAGTTAGTTTTTGGATAATCAATGTCACTATTATGAAAAAAACTTATAGATATAAGGATATAATGTTTTGATGTTTAGTGAATTATAATCTTAATCATACAAAAGTACGATAAGAATGTTATTTCAGTTATTTGAACAAGACAATATATTGTTTAATTATAAAAATAATCAAAGCCATAACATAAATGACAACCATACAACACGATCAAAATCAAAATAGTACCAAATAACCGTCTCGGCCAGTGCCGGGAGTAGTTGTCTAGTTTATTTAGTTAACAGAAATTTTGTGTGGTACCCCTAAGGTTAAGTCAATTTTGCTTGATACCCTAATATTTGTAAATTTTTGCACAGTAACCTTGAACCTATAAAACAATCCGCCACGTGCCAAACCATTAATTAAACCTTAAATAAATATACGTGTTGAATAAAAAAATTTACACGCTCGAAAAAATGAGAAGAAATTTCCTGTTTCGTGTATCTTAGCTTCCTTCAACCCTGTATTCTGCAAAGAAATATCTCCCGTACTTGAAGGTCGGTGACGACGGGCAAGGACGACGGCGGACGAGGCCGGACGGATCTGACCTCCTCTCTAAGCTCTCTTCTTTCACATATATTCCATGGTGGTCGACTACTGAACCGAGGTGGACTGGACAAGTTTGTTGGGTGTATTTGAAACAGGTTACTAATAATTGATGAGTTGGACTATCTAATTGTTCAAGAGGATACTAACAATTGATGAGTTGAACTATCTAATTGTTCATGAAGTTATGCTTCAAGAACTTGCTGTGTTTTACAACACTCAAAATTTTATAGTTGTAACCTTGTCATTTTAGTGCTTCTGTTTAAAAATCTCTTATCAAAATGGAGATATCATAGGAGTATATCACATAGTTGTAGAGTTCGTATTTTTTTTTTTCTGATTATAAATATTTTGAAAACTATCTTAGATTCTTAGTATTGTTATTTTGTTTTTATCCAAATTTAACGTTAATTGATTAAACTTAACAACTTGGGCATGGGGTGAATTATTTTAATTTTTAAAGGTTACCATGCGAAAATAAAAAACTCTCTGGTTACCGGGCGAAATTGGCTTAACTTGAGGGTCAGCAGGTTAAATTTCCGTTTAGTAAATTTCTTATAGAATTTTTATATTATTTAAGGATGTGGGGCCTAACTTGTGAGGAATTGATCCTAATAAATTATAATTATTACAAATTTTAAGTTTTATTTAATGTAATAAAGAATTTAAGCAAGTTAGGAAATTTTTATTCCTTATAGTTATCATCAATTGTCAAAACAGTTTAATGACTAACTTTTTTTCATAAATCTTTTATGGGTATTACAAATAATCATCCTTTTTCTCTTTTGTTTGTGAAAAAAGTTATCATTGAATTTGAACTTGTATGTTTTTGTTGTTTTCATTTGCATTGTTTTTTGTTTCATTTTTCTTGTATGTTATGTCATTTTCCTAATAAGGTCGATTTGTTTTTATCGTATCTTGCTTTCAATTGTATTTGTTTTTATATTATTTAAATTATATTTAATAAATTTAATATCATAGACATAATTATTGTGTATGACCTAACAATGGACAAAAAATGGTCCTAAAAGTAGTAAATTAAGAGTTTTTTTCTGTTTATATTGTGTTTTCAATGTTTTGTAGCTCTCATATGATGCTAATTTTTAAAAAGTAACGTTATCACATGATATAGTATATTGTACTCAAGATTTCAATAGATTTGAACTTAATAAAATATTTGTTTATAAATCTCTTTTCATTTTTTACAAAGGGCCTCCAATATCCATGAGGTGGTACACTGAATGTTTTTACATTTGATGCTTCATAACCACCTAATGAAGAGGTAAACTTCACTCCTATGACTTAAGCAAAAAAAAAATCACTCCTATATATGATCAGGAGTTACAATGTTTTAACACTAAATTCAGAATATCTACCTACTAGCTACTTGTTGATGTTGCTGATTCATATAAACATCTGAATATTATCTACTATTTAGTAGACTCTAAGACTTCAACGCCAAACCGGGAAATTTGCAACTCCTGATCATAAAAGTGAAGTTTACCTCTCCAGAAGAACATCTAAGCTTGGAAACTCTGAGAAGATTCATTCTCACTGCTACTTGTTACCAAAGCGCTAGAAATTGTAAAAAAAAAACGAGAGAAAGTCGAGCATGAAAACCCCCTTTCCAAGCAAACAAGAGAGGAAATAAAAGAAACCACAATTTTGACTAACAACTTGAAATAATTAACTAAACCAAACCCGAAAAGTTACAAAACTAGAAAAGGAAATAATTTACAAAGCGAAATAATTTGCAAAACCTAGGAACGGAAATCGGAACGGAACTGGATATTACATCCTACCCCCCTTAAGAAAAGTTTCATCCCGAAACTTACCCAAAGAATGAACGAGAATTAGTGGAAAATCGAAAACAGAATCAATCCGACACCCCAGGTCTCACACCCTCCCCTCCTTTAAGAGGTTCGCCCTCGAACCTAATTCGAAGCTAGGAATACTATCACAACTACAAGGTCAAAAAGATCAAATAAGCTTGGACACCTACGATCAAACTAGCTAGCCTTGTACCAAATGAGAGTCAAACAAACATATCTACTAATATAATTATGCAGTAAAAACAAATATATATATATATATGAATAGTATAACTTAGCTAGCCAACACAAAATAGGAATTCAACTCCCAATCATTGTTATAAAAACTAAACCCGAAGCAACAATGTTCAGAAAAGAAAGTCAAACAAAATCGATATCAAATCAAAAGAGAAGCCAACATAGCAAAATGAACTCAGTCCACTACGCTTTAACTCATAATCTAAGGTCAATAATGAATAGGACAACCCAGAGAGAACCAACGAAGTAACAATCAAAATAATAGATCAAGTCAACCATCAAATCCTAGTTCTCTACCTCTAATCTACGAGCTAACTCTAAATGACATACATACACACAAACTCATATACCACAAGAGGCAAACAAAGTCAAACAAGTCCAACAAGATCATACATGGTCAAACAAATGAAAAATCAAATCAACAACGAAGTGACCTAAACGAACTTGAATTGACACTAAACTTACTAACTACGTGAGATCCTTCGGCTGATGGTGGCGGAGTCGCGATTTGTCATCTATCCCTCCTAAATGCAACATGACTACCCAATGAAAACGTTTGAAAACACCGGTCGGTTTTAGTTTTAAGTTGGACCTCGAGTACACTTGTTGTTTAGTTCCTTGTGCCCTTGTTGCCAACCTGGCTATGAAATAATGATAAGGAAAAGCCGGACAACTTTTGTAGATACAGTCTTAAAATAATACTCTAGTAACCCAAAAATAAATAAACCATTTTCCAATCTAAATAATTTTTCCTATCTATCTATCAATTATCTATAGGCTTGGTAATTTGACCGGGACTAGATGGATATCCAATAAAGTTGACCAGATAAAATGGATAAAAACCCGAAAAAACATGGGTTAAAATGGATTACGAGTCATCCGGTTATGGATCACTCGGTTTCGGATTGCCATATACCTAACACGACCCAAACCATCAACCCGGCCCAACTATCCGAACTACCTACACGTTATATTGTAACATATATATAATATTTTTTATTTTTTTTATATTAAAAATAATTTTACTCAAATATGTGTTGGAACGGGATTGAATAAAACATTTTGCAATCAATTAAAACAGTTGGCAAGGGGTTGAACAAATGGGCAACAGGATCGGAAAAACATTGATACCAGTTGAACAAAATAGAATATATGCAAAAAGGATTTTAACCGCCTCTTCTATTTGTAGATGGAAAATCTTCTCCAATAGTCATCGTTCCAAACGTAAGATCTTTTACAATATTTTTTGCAGGAGGACCAGGTGCTTTTTATACCTAATTGTACGTATGATACAAAATCAAGGAATAAGGATAGTACAAAATTTGAAATCAGTTGAACAGATGAGGCACAAAGGTGAACAAATCAACACTACAAAAAAAACATGTTTATTTGAACACATATGAAACAGAGTTGGACAAACTTGAAAATCAGTTGAACAAATAGCTAACACAATTGAACAAAAAATATCATGCAATATTGAACAAACATGCAATAAGATTGAACAAACTTGGAACGCAGTTGAACGAATAGCTAACACGAATGAACAAATGAGAGAGACAGATCAATAGTTTTCATATAGCAAAACACTTTTAAGATTTGAACAAATCAATCAACCAAATGAACAAATATGAAATAAGGATAAACAAACTTGAAAATGAACCGTTAGATCTACTCTAGCCAAGGCCCACAATTCATTCCTATTTTTTACGGTAAGACTCCTTCTCTTAGGGTTGCATACTGACTACTCTTTTTTCTCTCCTAATGAAAGAAGGGGCTTTTTCGCCAGGATGTCTGGAAGCTGGTGCAATGGATGGATCAGCTCCATCAGTCTAACTAGCATAAAGGGAAAGGGCGAACTCGTATCAATATCCAGTATTTGAAGTTGGTGGGTAGCTCATACAAGCTCCATTTCTTTCTCTTTTCTTCGTCTTTCTCATAAATTTTTATATAATATGACTTCAATAAATAGTTTAGATAAAATACTAGTATCATATTATTTCAAAATATATTTGATTAGTTAATATAATCATATGTGATACGATATGAAATTCCAAGTGAAATATTTTGTCAACATATATATTTCTATAATTAATAAGATTTTTATATGATGATAGGAATCAAAAGTTAAGTTAATTATGACTTATCTATTCTATATGTTAAAGCCGAGGAATTTCGAGTTTCCACGTTAATTAGCGCTCCACTCCACTTAAGAAAAAAAATTAGAATTTTTTTTAAAGTCTTTCTTATTTTGATTAATTATCTATCATCTATCTTTTTTTCTAATTTCTATCGTTTTTTACCTAATATCTTTCTTTTTCACCTATTTTCTTAGATATTCTTTTTTGTAAATGAAAATTAAATTAATTTTTTAAACTTATTAGTCACTCTGAATTTTTGTTTTAATTGTATTTTTATAATCATATACATTCGCCATATTTCTCTGTCAATCTTTTTTTGTCTTATAAAATTATAATTTAAGCTACAAATATTTAAAAATATCTTTGAAAAATATCGTAAAAATATCATTTATAAGTTATATTGATCTATAACTCTATTATTATTAAATTAATTGTTATTTTATACGATCTATTAAAATATTCATTTTATTTCAAAAATTATTATTAATGATACAAGTCTATTTTTCTAAAATATTTATTTCAATAAGCCATAATTAACTTAATATGAGTGTGTTTATAAAATATTTCACTTGAGATTTGATATCGTATCACATTTGATTTTTTAAATTAATCATATACATTTTGAAATAATATGATTGTGTTTTATCTATACTTTTTATGTAATTCATATTATGTAAAATTTAAATTTAAGTTTATTCTTAACATGAAATCACAATCTTAGATTAACAAAATATTGTAATGATTTTGGATAAAAAAAATACGATATCAGTATCTAATGTTTAATAATGTTATTATTCATTTCTTTATTAATTGAATAATACATCAAAAAATTAGTACTATCGTGTCTCATACAGGGTACGGGCAATAATCTAGCTTAAATAGATCCTTTAGAAAAATAGGCTTGTATCAGTAAAAATAGTTTTTGAAAAAAAAAATTAATAGATATTTTAAAACTATAATTAATTTAATAATAGTAGAGTTATAGATCAATGTAACTTATAATGAACTTTATAACACAAATTTAGTTTATATATTTAGGATACTTTTCAACGATATTTTTAGATATATGTAGCTTAAATTATAAATTTATGTGGAAAAATAAAGATTGACAAAGAAATATGGCGAATGTATGATTATAAAAATATAATAAAAATAAAAATTCAGATTGACAAATAAGTTTAACAAATTAATGATAATTTTGATTTATAAAAAAGAATGCCTAAGCCAATAGTTGAAAATGATAGAAATTAGGTGAAAAAGGTAGAAATTCTAAAAAGAAGAAGATAGGTGATAAACAATTAATAATAAGAAGAAAGACTTTAAAATTATTTTTCTAAATTTTATTTTATTAAATGGAGTGGTGTCAGAATTAACGTGAACGCTCGAAAAGTCTCGACTTTGTATAGTATAGATATTTTGTTTGGTGCTATGTTTTTTAAAAGCTTTATTAATTTTATGCATCCAAAATGCATATATTACGCGTGCACTGCATAATGTATACGGTTTCTCAGTCAATATTCAAGTACATATTCTAATTGTTTTTTCCAACTTAAAATTCTAGTATAATTAATAGGTAGTCCAAAAAAAAAACTCCGTAATAATAAAGAAACAACTTTTGCTTTTTGTCTTTAGGTAAGGTGGAATTTGCAAATTTCCCCTTTATTTTTTGTTCTTTTGGTGTACTTTGCCTTTTATTAATCTCTTTTCATTTCTTGGCTTAGAGAAAAAAAAGTCTTTTTCTCATCCTTTTCTACGCTTGCTTGCATGCAATATGGAAGTGTATTATTGTATTATGATAGCTTTATCTCTAGCTTTTACGTGTATTTTCATGGCAAGTTATACTCATATTATGTGCACTTCTCGAGTTTGACTACTCAAAGAAAACCAGGAATCCAAGGTTGAAAAAAATCTAAAAGCTCTAGTCGTATACAATTGATAAGGTCATAACTAATAACCTCCTTTGCCCCATGCTTTTCTGCAAAAGAAAAAGCTCTTACCCTGCAAAGGACATGCATTCATTTTATGACGATATTCATGACAACTAATTTACGAGTTTATAGAAATAAGGCTTGCAACAATTGTTCAACGTCAACCAACAATTGATGTTTAATTTCTCTTAGAGGAGAGGCAACCGGTCGTTGGATAATTCGACGGACTAGATTGAAATAAAGTCCGAAAGACAAAGGCTAAATGGGATTAGGTCACTCAGTTTGCCTCAAGGACTATATCTGCTTGTCTAGGGCACTATCAAATCAGAGATTCTCCACTAAATTCGAGAACTCAAGGATTACAAGAATATTGATCTTCAGATCTATCCTGATCTAGATCTTCCTAACCCAACATCTCAATCTCTCGTTTATTATTTTCTCTCAATGCTTTTGGTAACGCGTCCCGAATAGATTTAGGGATTAGTTAGTTTAATTTTGATATTTATTTATTTGATGCAATTTTCATGGACTAGAGTTTATTATCTTCTCATGTTTTCTTTCGCGTTATTTTTTGAGTTGCATTTTATTGAACCCGTAGAGCATAGCTTATACAGACTCTCTTGTAAGCTTGTTGAGATTTATCTAAGAAAAATATCTCTTCTACCCTAATTCTCTCTTCTCTCGTCTCTCCCTCTACCTCGGGCCACGCACCCTTCGTCTTCTCGTTTCTTGGTTCACAAATCCTTGGTACGTTAGGAATCCTAGTGTATCGCAAATCCTTGGTTCGCAAATCCTTTGTCTCAGTCCTCGGCCCATTCCATCTACTTTTCTATTTGTCACACTGAGCTATATCGATTTTAGATGGTCTTATTCTTATACATAGGGTTTTAGCCATGTTATGTACAATGATGACCATAAAGAGGAAATAACGAGCATGTCACAAAAAATTTACCAAATCTTTCTAATATTAGTATCTTATGGTGTGTCCTTAGAGCATATAATAAATATTTTTTTCAAGTGAGCATTTTACTTTCTTACCAATTTGGTGAAATTCATTTTCTCATTAATTTTCTCGAAACTTTATTATGAAAGTTCACTGAATCTCATCTTAAAACTCAACCAAATAGAAAAACATTTAAACCATACTAAAATTTTAATCAAAACCCACGATACAAACATAAGTGTACAACTTTGAAACACCAATCTATTTATGTTGATTGTCAAATAGTACACCATCAGACTTAATCCTAGGTTAGTAAATTCTTGTTTGCCTTAATTGTACTATGATTGTGTTTAGGAGAAACCGATTCACGGTTGGGTTGCCTTTTCAATCAATCTCCGACCCATCAGTGTCGATATTCATCTGTTAACGATGAGTATACATCACCTTTTTTTTAAAATTAACCTAGCGTGTCTATAAGTATAAAACCCCCAACCCCCTCATTCTTCCCTCCATCCTCCTCCTGCACAAAAAGCCTCTGAAACGCCATTTTCGCAGCCATTCCCTCAAACGAAGCACAACAAAAAAAGATCAATCACCAACAAATTAAGTAAAGCAAAAGCTAAAAAAAAAGCTTCCCATGAATTCCTGCCTTTTCAGCCCTATAAAGCTCTGCATCTCCCCTCGTTCAGTCGCTCAACGCTCTCTTCTTCTTCCGCAAGCTTCCGTTCACCTTCACTCTTCATCATCGTCCATGGCGTCCCTTGCTCTGCCTAATCTCTGGAAGCCTCACACAACCGCCATCGACCGGTGTCTGGTGTCGGTTGTGGAGGCCGCCGAGGAAGAGGAGGATTCCTTCTTCGAATTGGAGTTCACTCTTCCGGATAACTTGGATTCCGATGCGCAGAAGATCGGAAGGATTGGCGATTTCATCTCCGGCGAGAAGCCCGATCCGAGAGCGGCGAGGTCGAAGCCTCAGTCTCCGATCTCGATTCTGAAACAATCGGCTCCTAAGCTCCGAGTCTTCATGTTCGGGAAGCCGAACAAGAGATCCAAGCCGGAGAAATCCTCATCGCCATCGCCTGAGCAAGCGCATAGCGGTGACTCCGGATCCAGGCGGAAAGCTAGGGTTAATTTCACCGTAAAACTCAGGATCGAGACCGCCGCTCCTTCTTCCGACGGATTCTGCAGAAAGTACCTGAATCTGTTTAAGAAGCCTCTGGACGTGAAGCTCCCGAACACGAACTCGAGCTCGAAGGCGAGGAAGTCCTTCGATACGGCGTCGTTTGCTTCGCCGAGGAAGAGCGAGAGCAATGGAAGGCTCGCCGTTCCGGCGAAGAGCTTCGGGAAGTGCAGATCGGCGGGAGCGTTGCTCGTCGGAGCTTCGTTGAAGGACGATTCGCTAACGCAACAGAACGACGGGATTCAAGGCGCGATCCTCCATTGCAAGCAATCCTTCAACTCTTCGAAAGGTATCGATCCAAATCCGAGTCTGTTCCCGCCGTTTTAACCGAAATTCAAGATTCAAACTACGGAGTCCTGATCCGGAATTTTGAATTTTGTTGCAGAGAGGCGCGTGATGTGCAGATCCGCCAGTGATACGTCAAATGAGAAATCATTTCAGACGACTGAGTAAAAATTTCAAAAAAGGGGAAAAGTAGGCAGTGTGTAATTTGTCATGGCCTGTGACTGTGATTGTCTCAGTAAAGATGTGAAGAACAACAGTAAAAGTGAGATTGTGTATGATAACATCAAATCTGGTCTTGCTTCCTCTGGATTTGCCTTGTTACATCAGTATGATGCAGATATGACGATATACCATAGGGATTTTTGCTTTGTTTTTTTGTGGTTTGTTGTTCTGTTTTTGCTGTTGCAACAAACTTGAGATTTTTACTAGAGCTAGGTTTGCAGTGGAGGTCAGCTTGTTTGTTGTGGATTAGTAGTTCGTGTGTTCTGATGGAAGATCGACGACGACCAGTGGCTCTCGACGTACGGGGGCTACTCGTGTCGACTGTAAAATTTGTCAATGTATGAATACGATGTGAAAAACGGTGCTTGTGTGCGAAATGCTTACTACATAACTCGTGTTTTAGGTAAGCATATTGAAATGCAAAAACTTCAAATAGAATTTATTTTGAGGATCATTAATCTGAAAACTATGCTATGTTAGACTATCAAGCTCCTACAAACGAAAGCTAGTTGAAAATTACCATGCGAATAGTCCAAACTGTAATAAGTTCGGTAATCCAAACGCATCCTAAAATGTTGAGATCATTTGATGATCGCCAAACAATTGTTCAAAAACTCGTGGGTCTCTCATGTATCATGTTTATCGAGTTCAACACATATATCCTCTTCTTATGTTTATTGTTCATACTTCCAAATTCTGTAGTCGCCATGGCTATTGAATCTCACAAGTTTCTCAATCAAAGGAAATTGTGAAGATTTCAAAAACTTGTTATGTGGCGGGAGAAAAGGTTGCATATAGCAACTTTAATTATGTGAGCTATCAAAGGGGGAAATTTAACGAAAGGACTTCTTTTCCATGTAAATAAAGTCTACATTTTTCAGCATTGACTCGTAGCTTTATAAAGCAAAGCTAAAGATGAAAGATCTCTTCTTTTAGGATGTGCAAAAACAAAAATGAACCAAATTTACAGATGCAAAGAGAAAGATAAAGGAGCCTCGCCAACCCGGTCAATACTTTTAGAAATTTACAATTTCGCACCTAATGTTTCGAAAAAGGAGAAAATTTGCAATTTTTATCAATAAAGCACAAAAAGAAGTAAAGGAAAATAGAAAAGAAATTTTACACAGCTAAAAAGAGCATAACGTTTCACTTTGAAGTTCCTTTAATTCATTGTAAAAATCAATTTGCTAGTTCCATGCCTTTTTTCCCCCATGACATATCCATCTTTAATAGTAAGACTCACTTTCTCAATAAAATTCAATCTTTTAAAGTGGTGTATTGTTCATGCATTCATGCTACATTCAGTGCCTCGATCACAAGACCCAATTAGAAATGAAATGGGTTTGATACTTGTATGAGAACATGGTAACCTTAGCCCTTCTTCATAGATAAAAAAAAAATTCGATCCACATTCTTATATTATAGATTAAGGAATTCTGTTTTTAAGAACTAAATCCTTATAAAAATTTAAATAGGCCTACATGTAGAGTATAACCTAAATTTTCTAAGTATGTCCATCAGATCATAAGTTAGAAAAATCGTTTATAATAGTAATATACTATAAATGCTTTATATTTATTGAATTTCACACTATAAGAAATGACCACGTTGTATTTTTATTTTTTTAGCAACTTATATACATTTTAATATTTTGTTTTTTGAAACAAAATGCCCTCAAATAATTTCATTTAATATTAGCCAAGGTTATGTAGAAAATTTCAGTACACATTAATTTTTTCATCTAGAAAAAACAAAAAAGTTCTAGATTGAATCTACTACCAATGTATAGGGTTGTCAAAGCCTGACCCGACTCGAAAAACTGTCTATCACCTAAAAACTAGTGGGTTAAAACCCGTAAAAGTGAACCCAAAACCCGATAAAAACCGAACCCGAATGTTATTGGGTTGAAACCCGAATTCGACCCGTTGGCCCCATTTGTTATATATTTTATTATAAAAGCTAAAAAAATATTTTTATTAATTATTTTATTTAATCATGATATTATTTTAATAATCATAAAAAATTGATGTTCTTGATCCATTGACCAAATCAAAATCTGATAAAAATCGACCCGATTAACCCGAAGGTTATTGGGTTGAAACCTAAACCCGACCCGTTGACCGGATTTGTTATATATTCTAGAAAATTATGATATATTTTATCACTAACGATAACCTACCACGACCCGACTCAACTTGACCCGCAACCTGATTGACCCGAAACCGCACTTAACCCGAACCCGACCGAAACGTCCCGTTTGACATGTCTAATGACGAAGGATAGATTTGTTTATTTTGGTCTAGAATATTTGGGATTAAAAAGACATCTATTTCTCAACCGCATAAATATTTTAATATTTAAACCATAATAACATTAATATCTCTTAACTTTAAGATGTTAACTACAAAAACAAATTGAATTCTAACATGAACTTTTAGAATAATTTTATTTTGTTCGTATTGACATAAAAAAAGCATAGACTAATATATCTCTAAAATATATATTAAATTAATTTAACTTTGTTTCTAGTCACTTAAAAAAATATAGATTAATATATCTCTAAAATTTATAACTACAGTTAAACCTCTATAAATTAATAGGGTCGGGACCGGAGTATTTTATTAATTTATAGAGATATTAATTCATCAATAAATTAATATTTATTAATTTATAGAGATTTTAGCTATAGAGATATTCCAATAAAATATTATCTTATGTAGCTAAATTAAACTTAGGAAAATTAGCTTAAAATAGTACCAAGTATTGTCATTGAACCAAAAATAATACCAACTACAATAGAATCATATTTTACTAAGTTTTGAAAGTTCTCTTAGTTATACATATATGTAATTTTTCATAAATTTATTAATTTATGATTTTATTGGGACCTTATATTTTTATAGGGTTTTTTTGAAAATTTATTATCTTATTATCTTATCAAAAATCGTCAAATTTTACACTAGCCGAAGTCAGGACCGGAGAAAAATATTAATTTACTGAACTTATTAATTTATCGAGTATTATTTTATGGAGGTTGTATTGTATATACTCCGTATAACAAAGGCACCTACATGTTGTTCACATTAAAGACAAAGTGAATGTTACCCAAAGGGTAATTAGTGAACCTAATCTAGGGATGTCCAATAATGAGGGGACCTCTTGCTAGGGCTGAGCAAAATTATCCGATCCGCCGATCCGATCCGATATATCCGCCGATCCGATCTAAAAATATCCGTATCCAATGGATAGCTTAGTTTTATTATCCGTATCCGATCCGATCCGCTAATTTTTCCGGATATTTGGATCGGATACGGATAGGGGTTTTGAGTAAAATGGATATCCGAAAATATCCGAATATATATATATATATATATTATATGTTTTAGAAAGAGAATATATACTCCACATATCATAGTTGATTAAAAAGGCCTTTTTTTTATTAATATATGTACATATGAATATATGAAATGAATCTCTCCTTTAACATTCTTTTATTAACCAAATTTTCTTATTTCCACCACGCCGTTTCGATGCTTTTGAGCTTCAAAATTTATTCTTAATTCCTAGCTAAGTAACAACTAGGTAAGTCACTTACAACTTTACTTACATAAATTTTTTTTATATAATGTTTTGTAACTTAATGTTTGGACATAAATTTTATTTAAATTGGGTTTAACTATATTTTTTTCTTGAAAATGGATAGTTTGGATATCCGAGATATCCGGCTCTGGATATCCGATCCAAACGGATAATTTTGCCGGATATCCGGCTAAAAACGGATCGGATACAGATCAAGATATTTGGCTAAAAAATTTTCGGATATCCGGGTTTTCGGATCGGATCGGATCGGATTATCCGAACGCTCACCCCTGCCTCTTGCCCTTGAACCTTGCAAACATTGGTGTCAATAAAATAGGGCATCGAGAGAAATTTTACTTGCATGTGCTATTGTGCATTTAATCTAGCTACTCATGATAGTAGTGTTCAAAATCTAATCCCATGTACTTAGACTAATGACGCTACTTATAGTAGTTGATTACTCCTATATATCTAGGTATTCCCTATAGTGTACTATAATATTAAAATTTTATACTATGGCTCCTGAATTCCACACTTTAATTGACTACCAAAGTTTAATACTACAATCTGCCTAGCTTGTAAAGGAAACCTACTAATTTCTTGTGTTTATTGGTTGGTGTTCTGTCTGTTGGTAGTTGCTTAATTTTGCTACACAATTAGACCGACAGTACCATGTATGTTTCCTAGTAAATGTAAGTTGCTAATGAAACCTAAATAGATTTCATCATAGATTGTGGGGCATTTCATTATATTAATTTGGTGTATATAATATAGAAATTATGAGTACTAATAAATAAATGTACATACTGTCCATGCATCGTATCAGACCGCAACTTTGAGACACCAAACTTCAATATCACTCAAAATCAACATATTATATGATCTAGCTCGACCGCCAAACTGGCAAATGATTATAATGTCATTATATAATGTCTCGCTTATAATGCAATTTATCTAATTAAGGTATTATAGGGTTTTTTTGGTGATAAGGTGCATTTGATGTATATCAAAGGCTTGTTGGATCGAGAGATCTAAAAATTTCACAATTACCTGGGAAAAAACGAAATGATCGAGAGGTTGAAAAACTCAACAACTGACTGGACAATGTTGACTCAAAGAAAATTAAAGGTTAGGATTAGACCTGTCAAAACATGACCCGACTCGTAGACCCGACCCGACCCGGTCGGAAATTTTAGGGTTTCAACCCGGTAATTTGAACCCGAAACCCAGTTTCAACCCGACCCGGTAAACCCGGGAATTTTTGGGTTAGGGTCGGGTCCAACCCGTGGGTCGAGAAATTTTAGGGCGGTAAATTTATTTTAAAATTTATCCTAAAATTTTGAAAATGGCGGATTTTTTTTTGATAAAATTTATCCTTGCTTATCCAGAATTTTGTGTTGGCAGGGACGATGTGCTGGCATGGGTCGTAATTCGTTTGGTCCATTAGAATTTGTTGAGCTCCGCTCTTGAAATATCTCATAATATGAAAAATTTTAAATAATTACGATGCAAAGTAATCTCTCTCGTATTCAACCAAAAAAAAATGTAATCGCTCTCGTATAAGTTGTGTTGTATTTGTGCATACAAGTTATTTAGCTAGTTGTAGTTGAAATTGGAGTTTTGTTAGACAAAACATATTACTAAACTGTATTTGAGCATTAAATAACTACTTTTAACTATATATTACGTACAATTTCTATTTTGTAATTTAAAATGAAAAATAAAGCTAATTAACAACATTTCCATTATGATTTATTTATTCAAAACAACTCTAAAATAACTACCTAACTAGTTAATCAACTAATTACAATTTGATTTTACCTTGAAAAATATACATTATATTTTTTAGTCACTACTTGGCTCGTTAAACAAACCTATAACCTTAATATATATATCCACAACCTTATACTATATATATCCAGAATTTTGTCAATATCAATACCACACTATTTAACATGTATGTTTTCGTGGTCATCTTTAAAGTTTCAAACTTTTAGTTTGTAGAGTTTCAAAAAAAGTTGACCCACCGGTCAACCCGACCCGCCCGATAACCCGTCAAGACCCGACCCAGGTGGACCCGAACCCGATCTCAACCCGAACCCGAAATGACCCGAACCCGGACGACCCGAACCCGAACCCGCCCGCCCGACCCGATTGACAGGTCTAGTTAGGATTCATCTTTGTACATTAGTTAATATACAACTCGCAGCATATTTATTTCTTAATACTGTATTAATTTATGTGGAATTTACCACTCCAAGTTCCTATATGCCCAAGTAGGATTATAGTCTGGTTAAGGGGTGAGCACCGGACCGGGACTGGATTGTCTGAAATGTATGGACCGGGGAGTCGGGGACCGGACAGGGAAAATCCGGTCCGGTCCGGTTTTCGCCGGATTTTTATTTTTGTTTATTTTTAAAAATATTTTTATATATAAAATTATAATATAATTAGAAAAAATCATATATGATTAATGAAAAATATAATATTATTAAGTATAGAATATAAATGTGAAACTTAAATATTAAAAATAAACTACAAAAACATTAAAACTAATATAATTTTTATTTTTATTTAATTTTTATAAATATCCGGTACAAACCGGACCGGACCGGGGACCGGACCGGGGACCGGACCGGGGACCGGACCGGGGACCGGACCGGGGACCGGACCGGTAATCCCTCGGTCCATTCCCGGTCGGTATCGATCCGGTCTAAAAATCCGGTCTGGACCAGTTTTTGCTCAGCTCTAATCTAGTTAATAAATGAGCGAGGAGTCCAGTTTATCGGTTAAGACCGTAGGGGAGAATCAAAAGTCTCTACTTTGAGAACCATGCATCGACAACGAAATCTTAAATTTAATTACTTAAGTCATGTAGAATGGCAAGTTCTTAGACGGTACTTAAGGGTATTTGTAATTTTTTTGGGTAGGAAAAAAAGAAAAATGCTAAGAACCCAATAGACTTGAGCTTATATAAGCACTTACTAATCAGATCAAAAAAATATAAACACTTACTAAGAACTCTTTCTATTAACTTTCAACCAATAATTTTTTATCATATGTCATTTAATAAATCCATTTTGTTATAAAAAAATAAAGGTAAAAAAGAAATAATTGAGTGCTTATAAGTACCCTATAGTTTCTCTATTGGAGTAAAAAAAATCAAATGAGTGCTCAAGTTCTTATTTGTAGTACTTAGCTATATAGCTAAGTTCTACAAATAAGAACTTGTCATTGTACATGCCCTTAGAATTGTTCTAGGCTCTCATCCGTTCTCGTAAACCTGGTATAGTGCATTAGGATTGGGCTTATCACTCATCGTCGATGATTTTCTCATAATATATAGTTTAATTATATGTTAAATCTTAATTAATGACTATGCTCCAATTATTACCACATTTAAGTGTATTAGAACATGTATAAGTGGGTAATCGTGTACATATGTTATAGCTATATTAGTCACAAACTTCGATCTCCTTTTGATGTATCATGTATGTGATTGGTTTTCTCGTGGCATTTAGTTTGGTATAGTTTTACTCGCGGTTAGATCGAGGCGAATTGAAAGACGCATTTTGTACAGAAAATGGAAGTTTTAGAAGTTAAAAACAAATTATGTACAACCTTGAAATTGGCACTAATTAACATGAACATTGACCACATAAAAAGAGTAAAAGATGATGATATTTAACTAAACAACCTACAATAGTACAATCCATTACCATTACATACGTGTTTAGGAAGATAAAACTAAAGTGCACCTTTGACTACCTGTTTAGTTTGAATGTTATAAGATGTTTCCTTTGTCCAAAAAGTAACGATTAGTTATAATGATAACAACACCAATAATGGTGGTAAAATGTAAAGCATTATTGCCCTAGACGTTTGATTAAATGCAAAATGGACTCATTAAAGCAATGTACGTACCAAATTAGACCAGACCTAACATTTTGGGTTTAATTATGCAATCAATATATGTTCCCGAACAGCTGAACCATTGAAACCTAACATTAAAGCAATGTACGTACAAAATGGGAACAATTAGCATTATCTTATCCCAAATTATACACTAGTGTCCGGCTCAATTGAGTAACTTTAAAGTTTAAAGTTAAACCATCCTCTTTTTTTTTTTTTTTTTTTGAAGTTTCATTTTTTGGGTTGATTGATGAAAAAAGAAGCCCATTCGAACTAAAAAAAAAGCCCAAGTCATTCAAATAACTCCAGACTGTTAGACATGAAATGATAGAAACTAGCCCAAAAACAAGAACCTTGCAATAAATGAAAAAGTGTTGGTGGACATGAGAACTGAATTGAAATTTGAAATTTGATTTAAGCCAAATTGCAAACCTAATAAAATTGGTTCGGTTCAATTTTCTCGTTCGACATGGATGAAATCATGAAAAACTTCCCTTTAGTAAAAATTTTATCAATCCAAAATCAAACACCAAACGAAAGTTGATCCGAATCAAAATTTGGAAAACTTTTGAAACAAAAACAGAATTGAATAATATCAATTTGTGCATGAAGAAATTGATGTAATTAACAAAACCTTCTTTTAGAATAAGGATAGACAACATAAAATCCTGATAGGATGGGACATAGTGTGCAAACCAAAGGCATATGGTGGTTTAGGAGTAAGGAAAGTTGTGGATATAAACAAGGCATTACAAATGAAGGTATTGTGGAAAATACTCACAGAGAATGACAATGCCTGGAGTAACAGTTGTAAAAGAAAAATATCTATGCGGGAACGCGCTGACAGAATATAGGGTCAAACCTAACACATCATGACAATGAAAACAATTGATGAAACTCAAAGTGGAATTTGAAAAAGGACTTATTTGACAAATAGGAAATGGTAAGACAATAAATGTCTAGACAAATAATAGGGTAATGCAAGAACCTATGTAAATATTTGTAAACGGAATTGATGTATAGGGAACAATACTATCAAAGTGGAACATTTCATTTCAACGGTCAGAAAATGGAAAACAGTTGAGTTGCGACAAGTTATTCATACATATTTAGTAGAAAAAGTAATGTTGATATTTATACCACGCAATGAGATAGAGGACAATATATGGGCACTAGGAAAAAGTGGATAGTTCTCCACAACATCGATAGTGAGTTTAGTAGAAGGATGCGATGAACTCGAACCAAATGGTTGGATCTGGAAATTAGCCACCTACCCAAAGGTGAAAATTTTCTTATGGAAAATTGATATAAATGGACTTCCAACGAAACAGATGCTTCATGAAAAACATGTCACAATCCTGCAAGGATGTCCCATGTGTCATTGAACCCACGAACACTCGATGATTAGTTGCCCACACAAGTTGGGAGTGATAAGAAGCAATGGAAATACCGAACGAGCAATCAAGACGTATATAACTCCACATCAAAACTCGAGGAACGTATTAAACGACATTAAAAGCAAAACTAGGAAAAATCGATTTCACTGAGCTTGTAATAATATGGTGAAGCATATGGCATCAAAGGAATAAGTTGACTTTCCAAGTAATGCCTAATGACTTTATACAAGACCTAAGCCTACATATTCAAACACAACTACAACAGTTAGAACAGGCCAAGAGAACTGAGATGATACAAGACCTTCTAAGTCAAGGTCCAATCACTACCATTGATTATTCTAATTCGTAATGATCGTGCATAAACTTAGGTCTTATCGTACTAATGAATGCTTTAATCTTACTTCTGGAATACAAACTACCCTCTCTTTCGTAATGTGTGTATTTTGAGCTTGTTTTGTGTTTTTGGTGGATTGTCCTCAAATCTTTGTTCCTCTCTTTCTTTGCTAAAAAAACTTTAACATTTGAAAAAAAAAACAAAAAAAAACAAAGCCAACCACATTCTATATCTAAAGTTATGCACAAAACATTTGTAAAATATGAGCTATTGCATGCATTATACCTCCTATTTTCATTTTTCCAATTAATTTTAGGATAAAACTCTGATTGAAATGATATGCTAGGCCTAACATGTTTCACGTCGGCCTACAAAGACAATATTTATAACAAAAAAAAAAAGAATTATCATTGTGGATACTTGATAATGCAACGTTTAACATCACAAAACTAAATAAAACAAATGCAATCACGTACTTACTAATAAAATTGGAAACCATGAGCATGGCAAATGTTGCTTAGTTGGATGTCAGAATTGCTTATAATTGCATGCCAATCAGTGAGTCCGTGACTCCCAAATTTTGTCCTTTGAGAAATTGAGATTGTGGCTACTCGCCTACCGCTACAACTTCTACTCACTCTTCCATGCACTTTCCCTTCTTTCATGTACGTACATATAAAACAGCGAGCAACAGTTTTTTAGTGCAAAAAAAAGTCGAAGATAATACTAGTTAGGTACTAAAATACAACATCCCAACAATACTTTGTGGTACAAAAACTTAATCATCCAATATATTGGTATTATAATGAGGCAAAATGGTCACTCCTTTTACCGAGTGCGAATTTCGGACAAACGACCCAACCCGAAAGATCCAAAAATCAGGTAAACCGACTTGCACCAACTGACTTATTTGATGATAACTTAAAACGGATAACAAGACTTGGTTTTTCACCGAAATAAAGAAATCGAGATACAACTCGAACTAAAGCCTTCTGTTGAGATTAAAGAAATATCTAATGTCATGAATTAGAGCATAAATCATCCATCATATAAGTACATGCACCCTTTCTCCTATTATCAGTTAGTTTTAGGGTGAAATCTAGCTCATATGCTTATATGTCGACCCTATCACGTATATGCATATGAACTGACATGTGAACTCAACGGTTAGATATGTCCTACCAACTTTACCTCCTTCCAACATTCCTAATAGCCTACCTTTTACTAGTAGGCTACTTGTGTAGTTACCGTGGTAAAAAACAAATTGGCAATTCAAGACGGTGTATATAGTGATAAGCTCGTCCTAGCTAGGCTCTCTTGTGCTTATATCCTAGCCAACTCAACAACTCTCCAAACGTAAAACACTTCCAAACCCAAACACCATCACATACAACACCACTCAACCATTCCAACTCACATACATTGCACAACCTCCCTACATAGACACCACATCTTCACTCCCCACAACCACCAACCCCACCATGGAACCCGCCACCTCTCCGTCACCACCGCCACCACCGAAAACCTACACCCTGACGGCGTCGTCCCTCTCCTTCACAAAATCCACCCACGCCCACCTCCTCAAACCCTCCTCCAACCCCACCCACATCCTCCACAACGTCTCCTTCACCGCCCACCCCTCCCAAATCCTCGCCGTCGTGGGCCCTAGCGGCGCCGGCAAGTCCACCCTCCTCGACATCCTCGCCGCCCGCACCTCCCCATCCTCCGGCTCCCTCCTCCTCAACTCCGGCCCCATCCCCACCCTCTCCTCGTACCGAAAACTCTCCTCGTACGTCCCCCAACACGACGCCGCCCTCCCTCTCCTCACCGTCCTCGAGACCTTCTCCTTCGCCGCCGCCCTCCTCCACCCAAGCCTCACGTCGACCACACGCGCCTCCCTCGTCGCCGCCCACCTCTCGGACCTCGGCCTCCTCCACGTCTCCCACACGCGCCTCTCGGGCTCCCTCTCGGGGGGCGAGCGCCGCCGCGTCTCCATCGGGCTCAGCCTCCTCCAAGACCCGCGAGTCCTCATCCTCGACGAGCCCACCTCCGGGCTCGACAGCGGCTCCGCACTCAACGTCATGCTCACGCTCCGGGGGATCTCACGCGCCCGGCTCACCACCGTCGTCGTCTCCGTCCACCAGCCCGGGTTCAAGATCCTCGCCACGCTCGACGCCGTTCTCTTGCTCTCCAAGGGCCGAGTGGTTCACCATGGGAGCGTGGCCTCGCTCCAGGGCTTCTTGGCACATGACGGCTTCCACGTGCCTCCTCAGCTCAACGCGCTCGAGTACGCTATGGAGATCCTTGACCAGCTGCCGAGGTGTGACGACGACAAGACGTCGACACCGGATCGGGTGGACCCTGATCCGGTGGTGGTGCAGGGTGGTGATGTGGAGTGTCGTGTAGAGGATCGTGGCCGTGGGGATCATTGTACTGCTCCCACTGGATCAGATGGAGCCCCACTCTCAAAGGATATTGATGTCAGGTATAATTAGGTGTAAATCAATCGATTAATTGTTACCATTAACGCTGAGAAAATTCAGTTAATTCATTCTCAATTATAGTACGTATTAGTTTTAAATCAATCAATCAACTAATTCTTTTTTTTTTTTGAAAAATAACAAAATAATCACGAAAAATTAACCATTTCTATCTTAATTCATTACTATAGTTTTAGATCAATCAATCAATTAATTTTTTTTGAAAAATACCAAAATAATCACGAAGAACTAATCATTTCTATCTTATTTCATTATCTGCATTGTCATTCCATTTGATTTTTTTCCACATGAAATCACGTGAAATTAAATGTAGGAATCTACACTTTTTTTTATACGTGTGTGGAAAGGGTTTTATCATAAAAATGTACGGTATTAATTTGATTTTTTTCGATCAGTAGCTTGCCTACTTAGCCAAATAACGTACATCATTGGTAAATCGTTTAAATAGTACATAGGGTTCAATTTTGGAATACATGAATAGTATTGTGCAAATAGGAGTTGATGCAACTAATATATATAAACACGACAAATTAATTAGCATCTAACAGGTCACATGTGAACCGTTCATGCAAAGAAAATAATTGGACTCGAGAATGTGTAAGACTGTGCACCCCGCCAAAAACTGAAAAAAGTTGCACATGCATTATCATACCCAAATTTGAAATGATGTAGTATCAATAAGAGTGTTTCTGTCTTGCCAATTTGAGGCTAAAAAATGAACGTCTTTAACTATAGTCTTCAACTCAAATTACCCAATATATATACATGTTTTTCCAAAAGAGTAATACAATAACATATTGTACAACAGACTAGAAAAACTTCAATTTCAATTAACAATTAAACCTAGCTCATCGACCACTCTTAATTTTGCTAATAAACTATGAAAATCAATATTTGTCTATAATTCAACTTAGAGTGTTGTTGAGTCAACAACCATTGTTTTTGGATGTCTTTAAGATCATCACGTTTGATGATTTAAGTTGGTCTTGTAATATTCAAATAATTAATTTTGACTTGTTAATAGCTAGTAGCTCTTCTATTAAAAAAAACTATCAAACTCAATTCATGTATTAATTTTCTCAATTTCAGGTACAAGAGTTCAAGGGCGAATGAGATAATCACGCTTTACGGTCGTTTTTGGAAGATCATCTATCGAACCAAACAACTTCTCTTGACAAATGCCCTAGAGGCCCTAGGCGTTGGACTTGTCCTAGGAACCATATACATCAACATTGGCTATGACAAGCAAAGCATTCAAAAAAGGCTAGGTCTCTTCGCCTTCACTCTCACCTTCCTCCTCTCCTCCACAACCGAAACCCTACCGATTTTCCTTAATGAACGCCCCATCCTCCTCCAGGAAACCTCAAGTGGAATCTATCGCCTCTCGTCTTACCTGATAGCAAACACGCTTGTCTTTCTCCCATACCTCCTCTCAATCGCCATCCTCTACTCAATCTCAGTCTACTTCCTAGTCGGCCTGTGTGCCACATGGCAGGCATTCTCGTATTTCATACTAGTAATCTGGATCATCCTCCTGATGGCAAACTCATTCGTTCTATTCCTGAGCTCGTTGGCTCCAAACTACATAACGGGAACTTCTCTTGTGACCGTGATTCTTGGAGGGTTCTTTCTGTTCTCCGGTTACTTCATCTCGCAGGAGAGCATGCCGAAGTATTGGCTCTTCATGCACTTCTTGTCGATGTACAAATACGCCCTTGATGCGTTGTTGATCAACGAGTACTCATGCCTTACGTCGAGGTGTTTGGTTTGGTATGATGAGGGGAAGGGCAGTTGCATGATGACAGGGAAAGATGTGATGGAGAAGAGAGGATTGCATGTAGGACAGAGGTGGACCAACGTCTATGTCTTGCTAGGGTTCTTTGTACTCTATCGTGTGCTTTGTCTTCTTGTTTTGATCAGAAGGGTTTCCCAACTAAAGAAGTGAAATAAATCATGCATGCAATTAATGTATTATTGGTCCATACATATAGATGTACGTTTTATAATATTTCGCGTATAGTAAGGAATGAAGGTAAATCCAATGGACGAGCTTACAAAATTCATATATTATAAAGTGTGTTAATATTTCACGTATACTTATTGTAAAGTTATGGATGAACTAGTTCTCGCTCAAACCAAAATCTATAAGTTTGGATTGCACAATCATTTGACAAATCCTCAAGACAGCTAGCTCTTAGTATATAAGTTTGGATTGATTCAAGTATAGAGTCACTGTAGACAATTCATTGTCACCAAGTACGTGTTTATCGTATTATTGTCGTGACAAAACGTAAAGTGTGTTAATGTTGTCTGGACGTTGCTTGTGAATCTGTGATCGATCTGTAACACTAAATTACACGTCTTCGTCATCGGTCAGAGTTGCTGAATAAGTTTATTTTTCTTATGTACGTGACAAATTATCAGAATTTGGTAGTCACGGGTTGAGTTTGTCGAGTGGCTACTGGACTGGCTACTAACAACAACGGACCTTCCCGTGATCCACTTTGAATTGAGTACGTATTTTTTTTTCCCTATCTTTTTGTACTCATAGGCTCCAATCCACTTGTAACTTGTCTGACATATTTTCTTTTGTTTAAACTTGGCCCGTTTTACTAATATTATTGAAATCGAATTGGAATTAGGAATCGAATCATTTATGATAATTATGGTTTAAGTTCTAGAAACATATATATATATATATATATATATGTTGTTTGATATATTGTCAAAACGAACCATTCATGATTATCATGGTTTAAAGTTTTTAAGATTTAGGGTTCTTAATTATGATCTTAAGGGTTTAAAAAAAATTTGGTATTATAATTAAAGTTTTGGAGTTTTAGGATTCAAGATAAGCAATTGGAATCCTTGGAATGGATGATACCTGCAATTTTCAGTTGAAAACAAATTAGCCGGCAAACTTAGAATGAGTCATCCATTGGAATAAAATTGATTCCACTTTTTTCAATTTTCAATGTCAAACATTATACTAGAATCATTTCTCATTTCTAGAGAATCAAACCAAATGTTACATGACAAATAATAAAATAATATAGGAATATATATATATATGTATGTTTGTAATTCGATTAGTGGAACAGTTGATGGACAATGTATGAATCAGAGATTGTATTTTATTTATTTATCTTCCTAATATATTTTTTTAAAGATATCAAAATAATTATATAATTTAATTTAAATAAAGTGATGTAAATTTTTTATAAAGATTTGAAACTGGACCTCCATTAATAAACCCATTCTAAAAATAACGATAAACCAAGTATATTTATATTTTAAAGATTTTAACCTATACTCTTAGCAGATAGCTATATGTAATCGATATTATATGCAATATACATCACCCTGCGACTCCTAAGATAAGTACATATAAACTCCATAGTAAAACCCAAAAACAGATCAAAAAAAATAGTAAAACCCAAAAACATTTCAAACAATCGACCCAAACTACAATAGGCATAAAGTTATTTCAGGAGGCCCAACAATATCAATTATTAATCCTATCTTTCACAAGAAAAGAAAAATATGAAGCCCATCAATAGGCAAAATTGAGCCCCGTGATGGGCCAACTTATATGCATACGGGAAAAAAAAATTAACCCAAAACAAATAAAAGGAAAAATCATTGGAACAACGAGTTGATGGATTCACGAATTAGATGGATTACGGTTTACTTCGGCGAGTCCAAGAAGTATTTGTGTCAAACCTTGTATTTGTGTCAAACATAATCCTTTTTTTATAAAAAAAAAGGAAAATGACTTGTAATAATCTCAAGTATCCACATTTAACAAAAAAATAATCTCAAGTATCAAAATCGTCACTAGCGAACCGAACTATCGCAATATTAACCAGAAATGATTTTCCGGTATTTTTTCCGACAAGTTTGATGACTTGGCGGTCGGAAAAATGACGTGGCAAGGGCAGTTTTTTATTTTAAATTTTAAATATGCCATGTCAACATAGCTTGCCATATCATAATTAATCTTATCTTAACCTAACCTAAGTTGAAACAAAACAATTAAACAAACAGAATCAACGAAAGTTCAATTAAATCGGAAACAAGTTTGATCAAAATAAAATTGAATCAAAGAGAGGGAGTACATAAAGTTTGTTTTGCATTACCTCCTTTTAGCTTTATGAAACATTTAATATCATCTTAATCATTTCAACTCATTCGGGTACGTAGATCTTAAACCAATACACAATTATGTTGTTACCATGAACTCTGTAAAATATTTTGTTGTACTAAAAGAGGTTTTGTCTTCGAAAAAGGTTGTTGTTGTTGCTGAGTTGATGTTTGACATTATTTAGGAAATTGGGTATGTTTGGAGTAGATGGGTCAATCTTGTGTTGGTATGAGGACATGATCTCGAGAGTGTAGTGTGCAAGGATAATGCAGATGGAGAAATGTGCTTTATGTTAGAGACAACTTGCTTGCCCCCTTGAAGGGTGATGCCCAACATGTGCTACTTCTAACTAGGAGGGCAAGATGGATGTTAGAGAGTTGTATGACAATTTCAAATGTAGAGAAGTGGAAGTGCCTTGAAATGGCATGGGTGAGTTTGGAGTAAACTTTCAACTCCAAGAGTTGCATTCAGTTGTTGGATGGTAGTTAACACGACGGTTATGACAAAGGACAGACCAAAGTCAATGAATTTGATATAGAAAGATAGTTGTATGTTATGCAACAACAAATATACTAAGCTGGATGTAGGTACCTTGTACAACTACAGCAGAATAAGGGGACAGATTGTAGACTGGAGTAATATGGTCTGGAACAAGATAAACATGCCAAGTCTGCCCTTCAATGCATGGAAGACAATAAGGGGTGGTGCTCTAACTAAAGACAAGTTTATAGTGATAGGAGTAGTTCAAGATGACATATGTAGGTTGTGCAACACTGGAAGTTAAGAAAATGCAGCTCATTTGTGGTTTGAGTGTGATTATTCAAAGAAAGTTTTGCATGGAGTTTTGAGTTGTGCCAAAATTGGGAGAAAAAGCACTAATTTGTCAGATTGGGTGAACCAAACAACACGTATGCAAGGGAGGAAGTCTTCGAATTTTACAAATGAGCGAATGAAGGTTGATGTTTGTACTAGTACTAGCATTAATCTGGTTAGAAATTGTTTGATCGCTAGATGGGAGGTCAAATCGAGAGAAGGGAGAAGCTTCTTTAGTTTTTTACTAGCTCAATTTTGCTTCAACTCCTTTTGTCAATAATATTACCTTTATTCAAAAATAACTTCTTTTGTAATTTCCCTAATCATATGGGTTTCACCTGTTTTTAACTCACCAAAGCCTTTTATTATGAGCTAGTTCCTTTGTTTCTTTAAACATTTCATCATCATCTTTTTTTTCAATTCCATTTAATAAAAAACATTGTCGTTACATCTATTTAATCCTTTTGCAAATTTTTTCGTAAAATTCTTAATTTTTCCAGAATATTTTTCAAAGACTACTGTCGTCACCTACTTCTTTTGTCTCCCTAAAACGTATCGTCATCATCTCTTTTCAATTCATTAACAGTCATTTTATCGTAACCTCCATTTAACTCTCTGACACATTTTGTCGTGAAGTCCTTTAACACTCCTAAAGCGTTTTATCCTTCATTTTCAGGCTAAAATGACAAGTAGAACTAAATAGAGGGGGTAAAGTGTTTCAACTCTATAACATTTAATGTTGTCTTGCTCCTTGAATAACTTGTCAAAGACTACTGTTGTCACCTAGTTCTTTTGTCTCCTTAAAACATATTGTCATCGTTTGTTTTCAATTCCATAACAGTCATTTTGTCGTAACCTCCATTTAACTCTCTGACACTTTTTGTCGTGAAGTCCTTTAACACTCCTTAAATGTTTTATTTTTCATTTTCAAGGTAAAATGACAAGTAGAACTAAATAGAGGGGGTACAGTTTTTCAGTTGTATAATATTTAATGTTGTCTTGCTCCTTGAATAACTTGTCAAAGACTACTGTCTGTCGTCACCTAGTTCTTTTGTCTCCTTAAAACATATTGTCATCGTTTGTTTTCAATTCCATAACAGTCATTTTGTCGTAACCTCCATTTAACTCTCTGACACTTTTTGTCGTGAAGTCCTTTAACACTCCTTAAATGTTTTATTTTTCATTTTCAAGGTAAAATGACAAGTAGAACTAAATAGAGGGGGTACAGTTTTTCAGTTGTACAATATTTAATGCTGTCTTGCTCCTTGAATAACTTGTCAAAGACTATTGTCTGTCGTCACCTAATTCTTTTGTCTCCTTAAAACATATCGTCATCGCCTCTTTTCAATTCCATAATAGTCATTTTGTCGTAACCTCCATTTAACTCTCTGACATATTTTGTCGTGAAGTCCTTTAATCCTAAAATGTTGTATCCTTCATTTTCAGGCTAAAATGACAAGTAGATTTAAATAGAGGGGGTAAAGTGTTTCAACTAATGTTTAATGTATGTCGTCACCTAGTTCTTTTGTCTCCTTAAAACATATCGTCATCGTCTCTTTTCAATTCCATAACAGTCATTTTGTCGTAGCCTCCATTTAACTCTCTGACACATTTTGTCGTGAAGTCCTTTAACACTCCTAAAATGTTTTATCCTTCATTGTCAGGCTAAAATGACAAGTAGAACTAAATAGAGGGGGTAAAGTGTTTTTGCATTAGCTCCTTTCAGCTCTATAAAACATTAAGTATCATCTTAATCATCATTTCAACTCATTCGGGTACATAGAATTTGAACTCAATGAAACTTTACGTCGTTACTATGAACTCCATGAAATATTTGATTGGATTAAAAGAGGTTTTTTCTTGGAATAAGGCTACTTTTGTCGAGTTGATGCATGACATTATTCTTGACAATGAATTCATTTGGAGTAGATGGGCCAATCTTGTGTTGTTAAGAGGACATGATTTCTAGAGTGTAGTACATCTGCAAGGATCATGCAAGTATAGTATGGAGAAATTATGTGTTAAATGTGAGAGACACCTTGCTTGCCACCTTGAATGTTGATGCCCAACATGTGCTACTTCTGAAAAGGAAGGCAAGATGGATGTTAGAGGGTTGTATGACAGTTTCAAATGCAGAGAAGTGGAAGTGCCTTCAATTGCCATAGGTGGGTTTGGAGTAAACTTTCAACTCCAAGAGTCACAGTCAATAGTTAGATGGTAGTTAACAAGGGAGCTATGACAATGGACAGACTGAAGCCAATGAATTTGCAATAGAAAGATAGTTGTATGTTATGCAACAACAATTGTACTAAATCCAAGGTAGTATTCTTGCAACTACTCTAGGGAGGTACCTAAGAAAGTTTTGTTATGGGGCTGGTATGAAGACATTCTAGTAGCTTGCAAGATAGGCTTACTAGTACAAGTCGGTTCACATGCAAGAGGAGTTTGATGTTTTAACATGCAGCTAGTATGTTATATATGATTGTTTTGTATTACATCTGGAATGCTAGAAATAGGAAAGTATTTCAAGGTGACAATACCTTTGTGGAGGTTTTTTGTCAGTCATAGTATAAGGTTTGCTAGAAATTGCCTTGTGGTGAAGTGGAAAATGAGGGATAGAGAAACATGCATTAATCAGTGAAACATGACTCAAAATTTAAAAACTTACATAATTCTAAAACATTATCCTACCCATCGTCTTAATTCTTGACCTTCTCTTGGGTGGACTTCTCATGACCTTATCTTAAAATATTTGAACATAATACTCTATGACCTCATACATAAGAACAACCATGAACAACCTAAATATTAAAAAGCATTGCATATAGGTAACTTGAACCGATTGCATTAGCATCCTCCATCGATCACAACTACGTACTCTCAGCCGGCTTGGTCGAGTCCCAACTAGTAAAAACCCGGTCCACTTGACCCGGATCCGGATGCTGAAGAACTTGGTCCATTAGCCAAATCAGTGCACATCTTCCAATAGCTCATAATATCCTCATCTACCATCAAGTTAGGTATCAGCAACTCCTCCTCTTCTCCCGCCGCCACTGACACAGTTTCTTGTGGTGGCGGAATAAGCCCTAAAGGGTGTTCATATGGTGGAGGAGTTTGTTGGAAAGGCATCTCCGAGGGGGGTGGTGGAGGCGGAGGTGGAGGCAACTGATCTTGTGTCGGTGGCAAGAGGAAGTGGTTAGGGAGATCACAAAGCGGGTGTGAGGAATGAACCGGACCGGGTAAATGGGTGAGCTGAACCGGGTTCGGGTGCACGTGCTCGCCTTTGTAGGTGACCATGTAAACTTCCGGGTCAAGTAGGACTTGCTCCACTTGCTTCTTGGCCTTGCATCCTCTATAGGTGCTACATTTGTAGTAACTCCTACAATTAATGAAATGATGGATACTCAATTAATACTTTCATTTATTATTACGGTTCCGTCAATTATATTAGTGGGTTTCTTAATTGGTTTTGAAATAAATAGAGCATAACCGAATATAATAAAAAAACCAAAAATAATACCTTGGGAAATAAGTGCCTTTGATGGGCTTCTGGCCGTACTTACGCCATGCCCACCTGTCCACCGCCTTGATATTGGATCCAGGCACCATGTACACCGATTCCCTCTTCTCCGACGTCCTTCTCCATCAGATCAGTACATCAACACAAAAATTCAAAAAAAAAAGGAAAAAAGATTAGGATAAGCTTGTTTAATTCATTCAAAATTTCATAAAATCACCTCAAATATATTTTGATAATTTTTCCTCTCAAAATAGTCATAATTATTTTCACAAAGTTTTGACATTTTTTAGAGCATCACCCCTTCATTTTCTTCAATATTCCCCAAATAATATCAGTATGTTTTCCAATATTTGTATAGCAATTAAGCTAGTTTTTTCGTAATTTTGAACGTAAATTTTATGGATTTTTTTAATGGAATCTTAATATTGAGGGTTTTTTGAAGATAAATACAGTATTAAAGAAAAAGAAGGCATGCTTTTCTAGCGGAATTGGGGAAATAAGATAAACACTATAAAATAACTAGGGTGATTTTATGAAAACTATCACAACAATAACGCATGCAAATGATGAATTGAAGATAAAGAAATTCGCTAGAGGTAACAAAGGAATCGAAATTAATACTTCTTCTTTCGGATGGGAGTAGCACTAGCCG
This sequence comes from Polygonum aviculare, assembly GCA_934048045.1. Lineage (NCBI taxonomy): Eukaryota > Viridiplantae > Streptophyta > Magnoliopsida > Caryophyllales > Polygonaceae > Polygonum > Polygonum aviculare. The sequence goes on from OW204027.1 coordinate 3,095,990, forward strand.
GTTGCGGGTTTCGTCGTCCATGGCGATTCGCCTGTTGCATCTTCCTCAAGTTGTGCAAACAATAACACTCCCAAAGCAAAAGTCGTTGTTCAGCCTCCAAGCTCTTGATCCTCCTCAGGTTTGACGCCTCCTCCTCTTGCTGACGTGTCTGCTCCGCCAGATCAGCGGCCGCCACCTCAACGACAGGTGGCTCCGACAGTGGTGGAGCTTCTTGAGGGAGGAGTTGATCGGCGACCTGGGCCGGACCTAGCGGTGTGGTAGGGTCCGCTCCAGCCCACCCTAAAAATAAAAAAAATTAGTGTATTCAGTAAAATTTATAATAAATTTAGCCCACCTTAAAAAAATTAATAAAAATATAAGTAGTTTAGCCCACCCAAAAAGTTTATATTTCTGGGTCCGCCCCTCTCGGCGACAGTCGTGATGGTGGTGGTGGTGATCAGTTGTTGGCTTGAAGGTGGTGGTTGTTGGTGGTGGTGTTGGTCAGATGGAAAAAAGATGTCATACAATTTAGCAAACATTTTATCTTCTTTTTTCCTCTTGTATTCTTCTTCGTCATTGGTAGGGTGGTCGCCTCCTTGTGAATTTCCAACGTCCATTTTTAGGGTTTTGTTGGAACTTTTTTGTGAGTTTTTTTTTTTTGTAGAAATTTCAGTGATTTGGAAAATGGGTTTGGAGGAGGAAAAGAGATAGAGATGGAGGGACTAAAATCACTATGTGGGTTATATTTATAGTGGGCAAACAAAGATTGGGTTTTTGGAATTTTTGAAATAGAAAAAAAAAATGAAATGTGAACACTGAGCAGAAAATGGATGGTTTTGAGTGTTTTCTGTTGGTAGAAATGGGTATGGGGAGGAAAGGAAGATAAAAATTGTGGGTTTTGATGACATTTAATATGGTTTTTCACTTTCGGTAGTCAACTTTTTTTGTATGATTTTTGTCCTTAGGTTTTAGGGAAAAAGTTTGTTTATAGTGGCAAGAAATGGCCATGTGCATGTATAATTTCATACATGATTTGCTTGTGATCTTTGACTTGGACAAGTGTCAACGAAGCTAGGGCTCTTCCTCATATGACGTCAGCTAGGGCTTTCTCTTCCATTGCATAGACATGAAAACTGAAGGGTTAAAGAAATTATAATTTGTTTGTTCACATAAGTATTAATTTGACAATACCATATACATGTATATACCTTGCAGAAAGTTACACCATTCGATTGTGTTAGAACACGATAAAGTGTTTTGATGGTTCCAACCAAGTTGTGGATATATGGTTCGCTTCACAGGTTGTTGGCCAAAGTTGCATAATAGCTTGAACAAAATTCTAATTAAGGCAACGCAGAGAAATTCATTTATGAGAGTTTCCGGGATGTTTTTCAAAGATAGAATATGTGCAAACTCGTAAATTAAAAAAAATTGATACAAAAGAGAAAAAGATAATTGAGCGGAAAAGTAGATAAAATCATCAGAGAAGATCGAAATTATTTAATTAGGATGATTTTCTAGTTTCTAAAGTGTATTTTAGAAAAGATTGTGTATGATTTAGTCCTTGATCGTTTAAGAAGTAAATCAGACTACAAACTTCTTAGTCTTCTATATATTTTCGTGAGCGTACTGCGTAAGATTAAGGGAATCGAGCTTAGAACAAAAAAATCGAGTGTTTTAAGTGTTCTTGAGCATGAGATTCGTTCAAGGGGTCAAGTGTTCGTGAGCTTTGTTAAGTGAGAATTTAGTTACTAATGGAAGAGAGATAGCATAAGCAGAACTTGTTCAGGTCGGATATAAGCTCAATCACCGACGTCATAGGTGTCGACGACTTCTAAAGTAGTAACATCTATACATGTTGCTTGAACTTTTACAATAAAATATGTCACAAATCAAATATATTGCTAATGTCATAGCTCGTGACTCATAACTCATAACATGATTATATTATATATAGGGAACAAATTTAATGTATCTTTTTTGGTAAAATATTGCTTGTTCTTTAAAAAAAAAAAAGTGATATATATCGATTTCTCTTTAAATTGAACTAGTACAAAACCCGTACCATGTACGGATAATATAAATATAAAACCGAATTAATCGATTTGAGATCGAATTTTGATACGAATACGCTTTTAACTCGAGAACTTATAATCCAAACCCGATAGACCAAAGTCCCAACCTATTGACCTATATATGTACTTTTCTATTCAAAATTTCAAATTTATATTATTAATGAATATACTATTGACACATGTGAATTTTTTTTACTATTTTTCAAGATTCAATAATGACAAAAATGTATACTAATTAATAAGAAAAAGTTGTAAAGAATATAAAAGAAGATCACTTGGATTTCCTTATTCGTATAAGGATATATAATTGAGTAAGATATTAAGTATACATAAGGAAATTGGATAAGATATCAAGAAGATATATAAGTTATTTTTTGAAAATCAATGCAAAAAATAAAATCATTATTTATTTAGGGTCGATGACGTGGTGCAAATTTTAACAAAGACTTAGGTTCTGCTTTATACTGTATTATAGTAGATAACCTGAGCATAAACTAATCTCAGCTAAATACCCATTCATTTTTTTGTTATGAAGGTAAACTTAAGTCATTATCAAATACAAAACAGCAAATGAGCAAGTCTAAGGAATGGCAACAATAAGTTATACCAAAAAAATGAAGCTACTAGACATAAGGTCGATTCCATGTTAACTATGGAGCTATACTAAATCTATTATCTATATATCCAGCGGTGCATAGCATGATTTGCATAGGTTAATTGATTAAATCAGATTAGCATAGAGCAGAATGAACACACCTCTAATGCCTTCGTCGATCAAAAGTTGATGGACAATCGTATAATATTCTTCGACAAACTAGTTTGCTTTCTGACTACGACCCCCATTCCCAATTGTAAGTAAATGAAGGGCCAACATCTTCCAACTTCCATGCTTTTATATATATAGTAGTAGACTAGTTGATCTAATCGATTGTTTATACGAGAGAAATGGGGGAAATTGACCTTGTATCCGACCGAGTCCGATCTCTTGTGAGTTGTGACTAGCGGTGTCAAAACTAAACCCGATCTAACGCATCTAAAACTTTATGGACCGGCCTGAAATCCGATCCAAAAATATACGGGTCAAAGTTCAACCTGACTCAACTCGCCTAAAGTTTTATGGGCCGAAATTCAACCGACCCAATCAGTAATGGGTTGAAACCGAGAGCCGTTGAATCAACCCAAAACTTTGTTTTACAAAAGACAATGTCATTTGGAGCAAGTATTTAATTATTAGGATTTCAAATCACAAACCTATAATTCATGAAAAATAACTTCATAGAAATAGTATTTCCTACCTTCAACCAAACAAATCCTCACTTTTATGTTCTTCAAAATCCAAATAATAAAATTCATCTCTGCCCAAAAAAGTCACTTCGATTTCAAAGTGAAACATTAATTTTGATATTAGAGTTAATTTCAAGATCTCGTGCATTTATGGAGAATAAATGGACTATTAAAGACAACTTTTTTAAAAGAAAGGTACATTCATTTCGCAAAGTAATTGTAATTGAGTATTATTTTAAATAATTATTAGGACAAAAAAAAAGATAAATGGTACACCCTCAATATCACAAATAGTATTAATCCTCGTGCCTATAAAACACGATTTTGATTTAACTAAAAACTTATTTTAAATTTTATATAAAGTTATTCAACAAATTAATTAGTTTGATATAAAAAATTATTATTTTATTTATTTGCTTCTTATGGGATTTATTTTAATGATACATTATTTTTGTTATTAAATATTCTTGTAATCGAACCAAGATTTGTAATATTATAACTTTTGTATAAGAATTGAATACTTGTTTCTATCGATAAATATTTTAATTTTAATTTTATAGTTATTATGGAAAAAAATCAAATCTAAATCATATGCATATATAAAAAAAATCTATATGTAGAATCTACAATAAAATTTTAACCAGAAAAAAAAGGTCAATTAAATGTCAACCATTCAAATTGATTTAATAAAGTGGTTATGTGGTTTATTATATCTTTTAAATAATATTATTATTTTAATTATATATTTAATTGGAGCTGACATATGTTGTTCTAAATTTTAATTTCTAAATTCAGTATACAATAAGGTTAATTAATTATATTCTTAAGAAAACTTTATAGATATAATTTCATTGATGTATATTTTTTCATATTTTATATACAAGTGAAGTCTACAATCAAACTTTAACCAATTAATTATTTTAATAAAAGTGAGTGATGTGGCTCAACGTGACACTTGTCGTGATAATTATTATTTTTAGCCTCTACTTTAATATATAGTCGATGTTTGTCATTTTAGCCTTATTTTTTGTTTCACAATGCTTGTCATTTAAGGATTTTTACTAGTTATTTTACACTTATGTCCTTGTATTTATTATTACTTTTTAAATAATAAGGGAAGAGAGGTATGTTCCAGTGTGAAGAGTCCTTGTAGTGAGAACAACCCCTTATGGGGAGGAGTACCATCATTTTTTACTATACCTCCTTACTATATAATGGATGTTCCATATTATTTTAATATTTAATTTTTTTAAAAAAAAAAAATAAAAAAATATTTTTTATTATTTTTAAAAAAGGTTGATTTATTTTCATTTTAAAAAATTGAATAATATAAATATTGAACTTTTAGTACACGTAAATTGAACTTTTAACATATTAGAAATGAACGTTTAGTTTATAAAAGGTGAACTACCACATTTAAGGGTTATAATTGTGATAAAAAAAGATTTTTTTTCTCTTTTAAATTTAATTTAGTTTTTAAATTTTTTTTTTAGTCTTTACTTATGTATTACAATCGTTTAAATACATTGTGTCATTCTTTCTCGATCATTTAAATATATATTTATGTATGCATACAAAAAATACTAAGTACAATATATTTATATATGTTATATATATATATTTGATGATATACGAAAATTATATTATTTTATATTAGAAAGATAAGCGTTATTTTAAGACAAACTAAACATGATAATATTTACAATCATTAGATAATCATGTTCGTATAAGATAATGGTTAGATTTTTGTTCCTTGACCAGGTCAAATCATGTTCGTACAAGATAATGGCTAGATTTTTGTTCCTTGACCAGGTCAAATTATCATTCTTTTGAATTTCATGGCGGCTAATAAAACCCCCATTCAGTTCAAGAACGTGTTATGGTTGATTTGACCTTTGATCATTCTAAAAGTTTGACTCTTAGACTCCACTTTATTCGTATATAAATACCCAAACTTTGGCTCAAGTGAGATTAAATTCCATACCACAACACTTAACCATCCCCATTCCAAAAACCCACCTTCATTTTGTGATAAGCCTATAGCAGCATATATAGTTTAAGAGTCCAAATGGATACGTACAACTCTTCCTATGAACACGACCCAACGCTCGAGTACAAGGCACAAGGATCGAGATTCGACGTGATGAGAGAGCTAATGGAAGAGCTCGACGAGGGAAGCCAAAAGCTGATCAAGAAGCTATTGAAGAAGCTTGAGAAAAAGGCAGAGGAAGAAGATAATGTCAACACGGTCGAAGATTACGTGCTGAAGTGGGTCGATGAGATTGCGAGCTTTCTTCGACGACGGTCAATGACACCAGAGGAGGATTCTGTCGATTGGACTTCAAGGGACGCGTCGGAGATGGAGTTGGCTACCAAGCTTGAGCGGTTTAAGGTCAAGACATTGGATGTTTTAGCTGATGTCAAAGACCAGGGAAGCAAACAGAATTAAGATCCAATGAAATAGTATTCTTTGATTTTTTTGTTTTTGTTGCTGTAGTTTTGATTCGTGCAACAAAATAGTGGTGTTTAATTTTGATTCATCCTGTATAAAAAAATATATTCTTTTTTGCCCATCTATATTATATTTATATATTAAAGCCGGAGAATTTCGAGCATCCACGTTGATTCTGACCCCACTTGATTAACAATTTTATATGTTTTATTTTTCCTAATTATCTAATCTTTAACTTTATCTTTTTTTTTACCCATCAAATATCTATCTTTAAAGGCATCTTATTTATCTTTAAAATTTCTTTAATTATCTAACCTTTAATTTTATCCTTGGATCAAAAAAACCTTAAATTTTATCTTTTTTCTTACTCATCTAATTTCTATCTTTGAAACAATATTATCTATATTTAAAATTTCCTTCTATAAAAGATACATATTAATTAATTTAACTTTTCAATTCCCATTTTAATCTATTTATATATAAGAATTTATAGTATAGATTATAGTAGATACACAAATTAACGAAAAAAATGATCATTCCCCGTACATGGTACGGGTCTTCAACTAGTATCCACGGGTCTTCAACTAGTATCCAATAAAATGCACTCTCCCCCGTCACAAAATCCGTGTCTTTGCCTCATACACACTTTGACGTAAAAAAAACTTGTACCCAAAATACCTTCACAAAAAACATCCAATTATAAATTCAATAATTTGCCCACGTCTAAAGGAGTTCGTCGGAGTATAGAATATTGTACTAATGAATGTTGGGCAATTAGTTATATTTTATATTGATTAATTAGTATGCCTAGAAATTTGTTGGGCAATTAAAATTTGCCTAACAAACAAATAAAACCCATAAGATGGTACCAATCTTGATAGCATTTGTTCATGCAACTTCCACTACTTAACTAAAACCCTTTGATATAATTACAGCTTTAATAATCTAAACATCTTTGATATCTCCAACTTAGCAATGACGAGTTTCTATAGTCCCAGTTTGCAGCCTACAGCAAAAGAAACCCGTCCTTGTAAGAGCATGTACAATGGTGAGGAGGTGCAATCCTCTCTCAATTTTCTCTCTCCTTTTCTCCATTTGACACATCATCTCCTCTCTCATCCACCTCACTTTCTACTTTTTCATTACTCTTCCTCATCATCTTTCTTGATTTTCTTCTACAATGGAGAGGATCCTCTAATATTTCCTCTCCTATTTTATATGTATATACTCACTCCATATTCTATATAATCAAGAGTATTATAAAATTAATTACTCAATTTAATTAATAATTAAACTATATTTAATAAACTAATTTAGTGTAGTTAATAAAATTGTAAATAACTTGTGATAATATAGATTGGATTGCAAATGAAAAAAAAAATTGATTAAACATAAAAAACGCTACAAATGACGAAAGATGAAAAGTAAAAACATTAAGCATACATTATAACAATTAATACTATATGAAAACAAAACCTTTGTTGGTTTTTTCTTGGCATTGAAGGGTTCTTCATGAAATAATTGAGTAGCAACCTCCTCAATATATTCTATAGGTTGGGTTGGGGTCGCATTAGAACTAGCATTCCTGGGAGATTGTTCAAGTGGTTGGATTAAACTTTGAGACATGGGAAATATTGGGAAGTTTTGAGGAGATGATTGTTGAAATTGGTTGACATGAATTTGTGGGGAGGTTAGAAAACAATTTGGATTAATGGGTCTTGGTTGATTATACATGTGAAACATGGATTGAAATTGGGGATTATTATGAAAAAAATTTGGATCAAAAGGGGGTACATTTGGGAGGTTTTGAGTGTTTGGATTAGGATGAGTGTGAATATCCATGGAATAGTGAGAGAGTGAGTTGAAATTGGACTCAATTTATAGAGAAAAAAATGATGGAAATTAATTAACTTATTTTTTAAATAAAAAATGTTACATTTTGTTATTGTTTGGGGTATAACTAAACTAGATATAAATTTGAATGAAATAATTGAAAATAGTTGTAGTAGAAGATAACTTAACTATTGTTAATCATTATACTAAGTTGCTCAAAAATTATTTTTATTTAACTAATTAAGTATCCACAAAAGAATTATGATAATATAAAAAGAATTACTATTAAGACATAACATTTGATTTATATAAACATATCTTCAAGCAATATTCTAAAGTATACTAAAAAATAAAAATAACATTTATTATATACATTATGAATTTATGATCCATGGAATAAGAAGAGGAAAGAAAAACTAATTTATATAATAATAAGGTAAATTTAGACTCATTTTATACACAAAAATAAATTATAAACACTAACTAATTTTGTAATTTTAAGATAATCTCACATTGATTCAATTTTTAGTTAGAAAATTAATAAGTGTAATTTGAAGTGAAATAAATAAATTAGATGAGTGTTCAAATGGACACATGTCAACATACCACTTGCTCTTGTTTCCTCTTTGGCACAAGAGCCCATGTAGGAAATCCTCTACAGAAGGAGGATTGTGAACAATCCTCTTTGAAAGAGGATCCTCTTTACAAATTCTACAACAAAGAGGATGTCCTCTTTAGACAAAAAGTGTACTAAGAGGAGGGTGATTCCTCACCATTGTACATGCTCTAACATTCATTGGTGAACTACCATAGCAGAAAATGCAATGAAAACAGAAAAGTTTACCTTTTCAGCTTTTGGTCGTGCAGTTTGGAAATTTTTTCGAAACTGGGCACTTTACAATTTTTATTTCCGAAAGTAGGTACAGGAAAATTTTTATTCCGGACATAGGCACTTTGAAGGAGAAAGACGCTGGCTTTTTTCTGGCACCTGGCAAAGACGCTGGACCATCCAGCGTCTTTCATAGAGAGACGCTGGCTGGGCCAGCATCTCTCTTTATTTTATTTTATTTTTCAAAATTTCGTATTATTTTTTTTTCAAAAGTTTAATATCAAATTTTAATAAAATTAGTTCAAATTATATGCCTATCAAATTTAATAATTTTTTTGTTACGGTTTAAGGGAAAGACCGATATACTTACATGTCTGATCAAAAGACGTTATCTCGTTCGATTATCTTCCTTGTTATAAAAACTTAACTTGTGTATATCTTATATATATATATTTTAGAGGTGTTAAACGGGTCGGGTCGGGTGGATTTCGGTTCGGGTTCAGGTTGAGTGTGTGCCCTTTGGATGGACAAGCTCAACGTACACATGTACAAGTGTATGGAAGGTTAGAACTTTATCCTTGGACATCTGTTCAACTATTATGACCACTCATTTCGAAGGTCTCGACGGGAACTACAACGCTCATTCGTCACCCGGAGCAACCGAATGAGCCATGACGAGCCCAGATGCATGGAAAGCTCCAAAACGGGACCTAACTACGCCGTTTGGGATACTCAAACGCGGTTTTGAAGCCTTAGACGGCCTTTTTTGGGAGGAAACCCAACACACAGGCCCTTCGTACCTGACTATAGCCCCGTCTCGACGAGACCTTCGAAATGACATAAAATACGCCCCGTTCCGATAACCGAGCGCAAAGTTACACCGCTTTTCTCGCCGGAGGCCACGACGCCTGTCTGCTTCTCCCGGGATTCTGCACTCATGCCGGTCCGGAAACCGCGAACCCAAGACTCCACATCGTGGCTTATGTCGAGACCTTCGAAACGACTGCTCACACGCCTCGAACGGATCACCGAGCCAAAAGTTATTGCATTTCACACCCGTGTTATTAAACTTTTGATATTAAACTTTTGAAAAAAAATAATTTGAACTAATTTTATTAAAATTTGATATTAAACTTTTGAAAAAAAAAATACGAAATTTTGAAAAAATAAAATAAAATAAAGAGAGACGCTTATGAAAGACGCTGGATGGTCCAGCGTCTTTGCCAGGTGCCAGAAAAAGGCGAAAGACGCTGGCTGGGCCAGCGTCTTTCTCCTTCAAAGTGCCTACGTCCGGAATAAAAAATTTCCTGTGCCTACTTTCGGAAATAAAAATTGTAAAGTGCCCAGTTTCGAAAAAATTTCTGCAGTTTGTTAGCAAGATCCAAGCATTCTGAGTAAGTCAGTTTTGTATTTTGGCCATGGTGTTGTTCAAACTGAGGTGGTTAAGCTCTGATTCAGACGCAGTCCTCTCAGCTTCCGTCCACCAATCTTCGTCGTCACTCGAAGCGTAATTCTCCTGTTTACAGAGCCAATGACGGGATTAGAACAAACATCGACATCATATAAGGGCAAAGGCCTAAACATTAGCTCCACTTTTCGCGATAACAGGTAGATTTAAAAGAAAATGAGATTAAAATGCCACCCCATTAGGAAAATCTGGGCTAGCTATAAGAGATTGAGAAGCTAAACCTGTTAGGATACAAAAATAATGGAATGAGAGTTATACCACTTCTAACAAATTTGTAGTATTCTCAACAGTATCAGCAATTTTGACAGCTTCAAGCCACCAGCTTTCACTGCAGGGGCTCTCTGTTACAGTTTCTACTGAGCTATCATTTGTTGCGGTGTTTTGGTTCGTTTCTGATGGCCCTGAACCGAATGTTTCTGGGATGATGTCCAATGGGACTGGGCGTGAAGGAGATCGGTAGCCTGATTAAAATCAGTTTAATTAGTGGGAGGACTGTATGTGTTTCATCTGAAATAGCATTTTCTACAGAGCTTTTGACATAGAGGATAGGATGTGTAGTTGAGGAACGATGACAAACGAACCTCTGCAATCAGGATCATAACATTTCTGATAATAAAGGGCCCACTGCAGATCAACAACATACATTACTGTATCAACAAAACTGAAGCAAGTTAGTCCATTCTTTATGTTACAGAAAAAAAATGCATTTTTTCATGAGACAAGAAATCCAGCTTATGCCACCCCATCTCCTATCCACACAATCTTCCTAAGTTCTAGAAAAATAATGGGTAATATCACATGAGAAATGGTGTAAGAAAATAATTTTGATTTTGGTAGAGTGGTATTATCTGCATCGAATATAGAATTATGCAGGCAATTGAATGGTGGACATACCATGATTGCTCTTATGCTCTCGACCAATTCTTTCACAGAATCTGTTCCTCAGCATACTATACACCATCAAGTTATATTCAGAGAACCAATACCAACAGCGGATTTTTCCTACAAAGAGAGGTGGTTCATATAGTGATAAACAAATCAAACTGGTAAATGAAAACATTATGAAAGATATAAAGGACACAAATTAATCTGAATTGGCAGAGATTAGCACCAGATACAAAATAGCCAGGCAAGAATGTTCAAAGAAACTGTATTGTTAACTTCTTTTAACTGAGCCAATTACCCCCGTATTCTCTCACGATAAAACTCTAGTTACATTTTGTTGGTTCAGGTTAATATATCATTCTCTCAGCCAATTCCTCACCTGGACATTTGCACAACATTGATCTATAGTGTACTTGTCATACTTCCCATTAGACAACAATGTATGAAATTAACTCATGGACATAAATAAGAATTAGGATGCTTTATAGTTAGTACTAAGAATGAAGCCAGTCAAAAAGGACCAAGGGTAAACCAAGTTCTGCCAAAAAGAATGGCTTATGGAAAGGCAAGGGTGTAAGTCAGGTGGCAAAGGGGAATATTCTAATAATAGCAAAGCCACTACTTAAAAGGGAATATATCTAAAAGAAGAAGAAAGATACATTCACCCGAATTGAAGGCAGAGTGCAGTAAAAGAAAGTTAATGATCAACAATCATAGGAAATGACTTCAGTAATCTTATCAAGCAAATCAGGAGCCAGTGATCTGGATACTCACCAGAAACATTTCCAATAGATGCAACTGATACAATGAATGCATCAAGGGCAGGAAATGGTGACTGCCCCATGAAGTATGTCTGTGAGGCATCACTTGGACAAGCATCAAATCTGTATTGTTGAATGCTACTGGGCTGCTTCGTATTGTCATGATTTACCTGATCCAGCATAGTTGAATACATGAAGTTATCTAATTTAGCTCAGATACTGTTTGAGAAGTATGAAATGATCAACCAATGTTCATCATCTTTTAGTTTTCAAAACTAGTGTTTTTTGGAAAGCCCCTGTCATGAATATTAAATTCAAAAACTGTGTTCACTATCTTTTATACTTCTAGATAGCACCTTTTTCATATCACGTTGCACATATTTTTCATTATTTTGTTCAGAGAACATTGCCTAAACTCTTGAGCAAAGACCAATAGGTATTAAAATATGATGGGAAACAAAAGTTTCCTCTCATTTATATTTGTCAAAATCTTACTGCAAATTTGTAAGATGTTCTAAATTCTACTAGTTGGGACAATAGTTCAGCAGCAAATGGAGCTAAGCTTAAAGTTACCTCTGTATCATAATGCAGGGTCTTCACACAATCTATATCCGTTTTGCAGATCAGAAGCTTCTCACAGTCATTGTCCATATTGCAGATCAATGAAGCGAAGAATACATCTTCTTCACACTGAAGTACATTTTAACAACCAAATGTCAGATGGTGAAGAAATGATGTTGATCCAGAATTGCTCTAGCACATATGTAAATATGTAACGGTCCCATGTAAGCACTCTCTATCATCCTAGAACGATTCAAGTTATGTGGAAAATTAGATAAGACATTTTACAAAACCTAAAAGATATGCAAGTGAAACATTTTCAAGAATCTTTCAATGTTTAATTTTCCAAACACCTAATAGCATAATCAGTAAGTATAACCACCTCAAGAAACTATAACGCAAAGACGACCGAATGTGAGATTCCTTTTATACTCCATACAAAGACGTTATCATAAAAGCAAAAGCCTCCAGGATCAGAGTAGATAGAAACTATAACGCAAGAATTTTGGATATGTTGGATAGAAATCCCAGTTATATAATGAACACACAAAAAAAATCATGAAAAAAAAATTCAAAAAATACAAGGGCGTCTAATGGTAAATCTTGGTCTTAATTTCAGAAAAAAAAGGCAGAATCATACCATTTCCTTACATTTGAACCGTCCAGTAGGCAAAAGCACAGAGGTCTTCCCAGCTTTTGATGATAGAGCTAATCGGAAGCAACGGTTTCTAGTATATACAGCAGTATCAACAAATAGCTGGGAAGACAGTCCAGAAGCGCTTGAACCTTTGGAGATAAAAAGTTGTTCAAATTTGACATCTTTCTCCCTTAAATTACCAATTCGCGAGCATATCTGACAAGGCATTCTATATTGAAACACTTAAACCCTCAAAGAAAGCCATAAAGAATAAGGAAAGACAGCAATGAATATGCATACACCAAATGAATGGAAATGTGGATCTGAACTCTATTAACTTGGTATTAGAGAGAAACCTTAAGAAAAAGAACAGTCAAGCACTACATATCTGATTCTGTTGGAGCCTACCTCATTGACAAATACACCAGCATGTGAATTGTCTTTGAAAGCAGCCTTTGGGATACGTATCAGCAAATGACGAGAAAACTTTACTGCCAATGCAAGCATACAATTAGGGATTTACAAAAAAAAAGTTATGGATAAAATCACTTAGGTTGATCATTGCTTCCTCCACAAAAGACAAATTGATCCGCAAAGTCGGGCAGAAGATGATAAAAGATCAATATTCCATATCAATGGAATGGCACAATAATGTAACTCAACATAATGGAAATGAAACAACAAGTCCAAAAACAAGGATCCATAACGAGCAATAACAGAGCTGAAGCAGTTCAATTGGCACACATCAATCCTGCAATTTTGTTTGAATTTCATACCGTTATTAGAGGAGTCCAGCTCTACAATCCAGTCCAATTCTCCTTGTATGCAGTACTTTTCATTCAAGGCTTCAAAAACTACTGATATCAAAAGGTCAACCATTTGGTCTCCATTTTTATCAGCATTTTCTGTCTTTTCAAACTCCAAATCAAAGTAGAGGTGGCAAGGGGAACCCTGCAATTACAATATTGTTAGATGATAAAAGAACTTCCTTCCTATAAGATAACTGACGACTTACACATGACATGTTTAGAAACAATTTCAGCAAACACTTGAAGAACCTGTAATTCCCTTAACCACTATACAAGTCTAGTTATAGTTCAGATTACAGTGAGAAGGGCATAATATATAGGACAGGAAGTATTATAGTAAATTACTCTAGAAAACAAAATACTTTGTTGTCAATAAGGGTAAAAGGCATAGGATTAAGGGAAATTTTTAGTTATTACAAGAAAATTCTCCAAAATTTAGTTCATTTTTGATGTGCTAAATGCAGAAGCATGTATAAATTAAAACACTCAAGTAAAGCAAGTTTCATAAGCTCCAATTCTTTATTTCCAACAAATAGCTATTAAGCTACAAAAACATTTCATAGGCAGCAAAACATCAAAAGAGCAGAATTGCTATGTTCTCCAAATTTATCAAATATATGACAAACTGTACATCAAAAGACGGCTCCATGAGCATTTTAATGTACTAATGCAACTCAGAATTGGAAATCAGAAGCACAACTATCTAGCTGGAGATAATCCAGTCATCCTTGCTACACCTATGACATGCTTTAATATCCAAGATGCTATTGTCCTTTTTATATGAAAGTATGTAGTTATTCTCATTGCCATTCAAACATCTAATCCTTTCCATTTTTAAAAAATGTATATAATCCATTGTAGAATATCCCTACAGCTCATGCTGAGTGAAGCTCATTAATGTTGGACAACAAGAAGCTCATTAATTTACCTCCTGAATCACCTCATAGTGATGTCTGAATTTGCTGTCCATGTTTTTGTACCTGAAATTTCACAGATTGATAAACGGTTTCTTATTGAAACAGGTATAAACTTATGAGAAGAACCAAAAGTAACCGAGTGATATGCACAAAAATAAAGACCGTTTATCCAACATAAATAAAAGAACATAATCAGAAATGATTGTAAAAAGGTAACCTCTGCCAGAAGACATTATAGCTAGAAACAAGAAATCTCCTCTGTCCATTAAAATGATCTTGGTAACTGAAAACATGGACATTCTGATGTTCTCTAGAAAATTTCATTGCTTCATCCTGCTTTGGAAAAGTTGCCCATACTTCTTTCCTGAGGAACCAAAAGTTGGTCCTATAGATCGTCAAACACCAGAAAAAGGCAATGTTCATAACATGAAAAGTCTTGTTTATAGACAAAATACCTCAAGTTTGATCTATGCTTTTCAGCAAGATCAATGCGTATTTCACGCAGTAAGCGCAACAAACTGGATGGCCTTTTTGGAGGAACACCATGTGGTGAGCCATAAAATACGACTGGAGAGATCTGCTTTTTAGAATCATGTTTCTCTTTCCTAACTGCCACTGGACCAACCTGATAAAATAAATAGTTGCACATAACTCAGGTGTGGCAGTATTGAAGAAAATATTGTGAAGAGTATTACAAAGATTAAAATAGAGGAAACAGCAGACAAATAGCATGATCTGTGTTGATCTCCCTTTTAAACTTTTAGCTCTATGAATATCTCACAGGTACAAGTCTTACATGACTGTGTTGAGTCGATACTTGATAAGCCTTTTTTCATACTTAACTCAGATAAAGTGGCATGAAATATATAAGATTATTGAATAGCTTCAAGTTCCACAAACTTGCAGACGTAAAAATCTAAGTGACCATAGAGTGTAAACAAGAAAGGTGTGAGATAATAATGAAAGACAAGATAACCATTCTATAGATTTTTCTGTGCTTTCATCATTCATCAATGTCACATCATCAGTCAAAACACTGAATGATAACCAAATTCTACATAAAATTTATATGTTTGACAATATTAACAAAAGTAGACAGAAAAACAAACTGGAGGGAAGTGTGCTAGAACGTTTACAGACATTTTTCTCAAATAACTACGTGCAAGCCCAGCCATAGTGATATTTTTACCATATTATTTGCATACAGAATACCTTCTGCAATGTAGGATTTGAATCTGATGCATTTTGCTCACACCGTCCCCCAGAGAGCGGCGACTGAAGACCCTTCAGTGAACAGCCTTCAGGCCTTAAACTTTTCCTCTTCAATCTGCTGCCTCTTGTTTTCCTCTCTCGAAACGCAGACTCTGAACCAACAGATGGATGATTATTAAACGAAAGGAAATACTAGAAAATGAACAGTAACAAGTTCCAACTATATTCAGCTTAAATCCCTAAACTCCTTTACTCAGCACAATTTTCTAGCACAAGTAAATGACAATATGCAAAAACAACTATTATAACCTGTTTACCAACGAAGATTTTTCAAGACAGCATTCCATAGCCTATAATAGATAACTCTTCATCTCAAATTGATAATAGCCCCAGAACTCACAAACGCTGAGAAGGAGCCCCTAGTTTTACTCGATCTGTACACTTCAATTCAACTATTCCACTTCAACACACCAGGTTTCAATTCGATTTCGCTCCAGAATCGAGACTGAAGAATGTGCATTCAAACAATCGGTTGTATGACTAGAAAAGGCGCAATTGGTTACAGTAGATTTCAAAATCGAATTTTTGAAGTGCGAAAGGGAGGGAGAGAGAAAGAGTACCAGGAGGAGAGACGCCGCATTTGAAGCACTCAAACAAGCGATCGACGTCATCCATGGCGGTTTCAGAGTTTCGTCATCGCAAATTTTGCGAACACATTCGCTTCATCCTTTGCTTTCTTCAATGCTAAAACTTTCCCTCCTTTCGAACATCAATACAAACATAGGGGGGAAACCGGAAACGTATATCTGCCAATGAAATTAGCAAATTGGTACGACTGACAAACTAGTGGACATTAGTTTCTATATAATAGCATTAAATTAAAATAATTATATACTAGAGGTTTTAGAATATAATTCCTTTTTTTTTCAAAAAAAAAAGAATATAATTAAATAAAAACTAATCAAATTTGAACTTTTAAATATTCACATGTTGGATTAATACTAAGTTATAATTTTGGGAGAAATTAAAAAAATTGACTTATTTTAAGAAGTCAAAACGTTTTGGCATTGTTTTACTCGTCTTTATCGTCCAAAATTTTCATCTTGTATCAAACATTGTTTTAAAAAAACTTTAATGTACTAGTGTTATCATCGTACTTTACATGGGATTCGAATAAAATTTTAGATTTAATACTGTTTTAACTATAAATAGTATATTGATCTCATATATGCAAAATATTTATGTATAATTAACTGTGCTATAAAATACATAAGTAAGATTTTTTGAAAAATTATGATCATATTTATTAGTATATTCATTTGTTAAAATAAAATTACGATCATAGAAAGAATTAGAAGGATAAAATATATACAAACAAATCTTCAATTAAGAAGTAAAGACTAATCAACATAATTTTAAATTTTAAATTTTTTTGATTATTTGATAGGAATTAAAGAGATAAGCTCTATAGAATCAAATTTTTTATTAATAAAGAAATCACTAATTAACATATTAATTAATAAATAACAAATTTGACTATTTTATAAGGATATCTATTGACCATATATAATTATCAAAAAAATCTTTTCTTAATCGGTATCTTATAGATAAGATTTGTACAATTATAATAATACTTATAAAAAATCTATGTATTTACTTTCTGGTAAAAAAAATCTCATTTACCTAAATATATATGATTTGGCTTAATAATTGATAGGATATGACTTAATAAAATCTTATTTTAACATATATAGCATGAATAGATAGATATAATGTGGCTAAATTAAAAATTAAAATATATGCGACGTGGAGCAACAATAGACCGACATGTATCAAAATCCTAGATGACGAAATGCGAGGACGACACGTAAAAAAATAATACGTAGCGCAATGTTATGGCTCTAAACCCTATATATATATAGATTGCTTTTGATGAATGGAGTATATTATGTTTGGGATGTTATTTTTGAGATTCCACTACAAGTTTTTTTTTGGTCGTTGTATTGATACGAGTTGTGTTGAGGCTTTAACGATGAACTTGGACTCCAAGTGAGAATTTTTAGGGCTTAAACTGAAGGGAGTGAGCATATTAGCGCGGGTGGCGTTCTTAGGAATTCTGCTGGTAAATTTATTAAGGGCTATGCTGTCAAGATGTCTGATACCTCTCATTTGGAGGTGGACCTCACTGGTCTGTGACAGGGGCTCAAGATCACCAATCAGTTAGGGATAAGAAGGTTGGATGTGGTGTTGGATACGCTAGATGTAGTGAGGTTGTTCTGGCGAACACGGTCGGGCCAACCAACCTTTGGGACATCATCTCCAACTACAAAAAGCTCGTTTATACAGAGGATTGAGAAGTAAAAGTCTCGCACATTTCAATAACCGTTAATCAAGCTGTTGATTTGTTATCTAGGCTTAGTAATGAATGTATTGGAGATTTTATCATGTGTTAATGTACCGCCAATGGATTGATATGTGGATGACTATCAGGCACGGATCTAGTGGGTAGGTTGGGGTGTGCTACAGCCCACCCAAAAAAAATAGAAAATATATACTAGTAAAGCTATTAAAGTCACAATGTATTTAATAACACAGATGGCAAATGGCATTTATGGCTTGTTTGTAAGCCAAGGTTCAAATCTCCATATTGACAGCCCATCCAATTATATGTAAGACTCTTAGAAATTTTTGAAAGGTTTATACATATTGGTGTGTAATCAGACCGCTTATGTATAATCCAAAATTTCCCATCATTTTGGTCGAGCAGCTCATACATTACCGTGTTTCTTGATGATGTAAAGATGGTTATTAACTTTATTTAATACTCTTTGTTAAGTCTTATGATGATATTGTAATGGTTAAAGTGTCTCCTATGACTTTTTTTTTCTTAGTTTTAGTCAAAAATACTTTAACACATCACGTCTCTAGAGTAGCCTCTTTTGATGAAGGTGATATTGTACGATAAAAATCTTTCATGAAGGATTGTTTACCTCGTGATACGGAATTTAATTAAAAGTATAGTTTTACCCGTTGCTAACCTTAAGCAGATTTGGTTAAACATGAAGGAAAATAACTAAAATGCCATTAAATAATTTTAAAATAAATGTACCAGTATTTTTTATAAATAATATTTAAAACAAATAATTAAACAAGATCATATGACCTATGATTTTATTTTTTACTTATATATACAGATAACCGACACGTAGAAGTTCAGCCCTTTTCACGTGTGCTAGGAAAGAGCCCATCAGACTTCTTAAATCCAATGAGCCCTAGAAGTCCATGAGCCCAAACCCGGATCCATAACGGGTTGAGATTTTATATAACAGTCGCTCAATTAGGGTTTACTCTTTCTCTGTGCACTTCAATCTTCATCTCTTCGCAAACCTCCTGTGCCTCCTAGTAGAGCCTAGACGAGCTCAGCTTCCCCACTTCGCAGCAACAATGGTGATTCTCTCTCCTTCTTTACGTCTAGTTGTCTTTCTCGCTCATGAAACTAATCCTTTATCGCTCAATTTCGTTTTGGCAGATCATTTCTGAGAAGAACAGGAGGGAGATCTGCAAATACCTTTTCCAAGGTCGCTATTTCTTTCCCCTTTTTTTCTATTTTGATCTTGAACTGTTAGGTCTTCGTCTTTCGGTCACGATTAACGGATTCTGAAAACATAATCCTGAAAAGATGTGAACTTTCGAAGCTATTGCTACAATACCTACACTTGATTAGTGGTGCTTCTGGAGCAATGCTGTCTAAATAGAGTATAATTTGGATGGCATTTTACAATTTTCCTTACCTAGTCGAATTATAAAATGACAGACGGTTAGTACTTTCAATGGATGCATTAATGATGAGGATTGGTGTAAATTGCTTGTAATTTGTCACCTTCAATTGGACTTGGCATAGCCTGATCTGACTGGCATCTGAATGCCATGGTTCTAAACTCAGGCCCAGTTAGAAACTGGCCTTTTTTATTCCATTTTGTTGCTTACTTCTGTTGCTTGTTTGATTTGCAGAGGGGGTATGCTATGCCAAGAAGGACTTCAACCTTGCTAAGCACCCGGATATCGATGTCCCCAATCTTCAGGT
This sequence comes from Polygonum aviculare, assembly GCA_934048045.1. Classification (NCBI taxonomy): domain Eukaryota; kingdom Viridiplantae; phylum Streptophyta; class Magnoliopsida; order Caryophyllales; family Polygonaceae; genus Polygonum; species Polygonum aviculare. Next base: position 3,115,776 of record OW204027.1, read on the forward strand.
GATTAAGCTTATGCAAAGCTTCAAGTCGAAGGAGTATGTCACCGAGACATTTGCTTGGATGCACTTCTACTGGTTCCTTACCAATGATGGTATCGAGTTCTTGAGGACTTACCTTAATCTCCCATCTGAGATTGTCCCCGCCACTTTGAAGAAGAAGCCTGTTGCCCGTCCCATGGGTGGCCCAGGCGGTGACCGTCCTCGGTAATTTCCTAACACCATTTTGTAGATGAAGTGATTGAAATGCTTTTGAGTGGAAAGCGGTTTATAGATGATGTGTTTTGGTTGCTCCCTTGTGCAGCGGTCCACCTCGTTTTGATGGTGACCGTCCTAGATTTGGTGATCGGGATGGATACCGTGGAGGACCACGTGGACCTCCTGGGGAGTTCGGTGGTGAGAAGGGCGGTGCTCCAGCAGATTACCAGCCTTCATTTAGCGTAAGTCCTCAGTGCTTCTCAATTTTTTAGCTTAACAGAATTATCTGAGATTTGGTAGTTGTACAAATGGATGGTATGCCCTTATTGATATAATGACTGAGTAGGCTGAGTAGCAAACTAGCCATGCATCTCATGTTTAGCTCATATGTGGTCTGATTTGAATGTTTGTTGCCACTTTCAGTTTTTTTGTTTGTAATATTGTATTTTCATGTTTTTCTTCCGTCTCTGCTTTTAACTTTCTGAATTTAGTTTCAGCGAATTTCGTCTCAATTGTCTTAAAGAGCCATAAATTAGGATGTTTTTTTCAAAATTATGTAAAAGTTTTGGAAGATTATGGTTTTAATCAATCTGATTTTTCACTCAAGCCTCTAAAACTGACAATTTCTACTAAGTTTAAGATATGGTTTGTTACAAATTATTACTTGTGATGCACCCATTAGTTAGTTGAATTATGAACCATGACTCTATTATGTCTCTCTTTTATAGTTTGTAAATGTGCCTCAATGTTTATGATGGTTAAGTTAATTGCTATTTGGGGAATTCGGTTCTACAGGGTTATCTAATCTTATCTTATTGAAATTCCAGGGTGCTGGCAGAAGGCCTGCGTTTGGCCGTGGAGCTGGTGGCTTTGGTGGAGGACCTGCTGCTGGTGGTTCCGGTTTCGCTTAAGAGAGTAATTTGTTGGCGAAATGATACCTTCATAGGTTTCCTGAGTTTTGGAAGTTATTAGCTCAGACTGGATTTAGTTTCCTTTCCATATTTTCATCTAAATGAATGTTGTGTTTCTGATTTTTGAGTGTAATCAACATCTATGTCACACTCTGGTGTGAAATGATAGTGAGGAGGCTCTTCTTTATTTTCTGTTTTCCTTATTTTGCTTTACGTTTGATTGTGAACATTGAATATTATGATGAGCAAATAGATTCCTGGATGCAACGCAAGACTTTAGCACCACCAGTTGAGTTCTTAGCATTAAAAAGTTTCTTATATTGATTTTGTGTGTATTGACTATTGAACTTCATAGGTAGTGCCCGAGTGAGGCTTTGTAGTTAATAGTGATGTGAGCTTTGTAGTTAATAGTGATGTGAGGCTACTGCGTCAGGAAACTGGATCCAAGGCATAAAATAAATTGATAGATTGAGAGTCGCCTAGATTCACTTCTGAAACCAGATCAACTGCTAAATCAACTGTATTCAGCCAAATGGGAACGACCAGCCCTTTCCTGGCAGTATTTGTGTGTGACTTAGTAGACGTAAGCTGAGAAAACAATCACTTCTGGAACGGTTCGCTCACTTGACAAATCGAAAGACATTACGCCAAATTCTGCATTATAAGTTATCAAGATTTACTAGTTACATTACAATAGTACCATGACTAGATCAATTCCTGACTTTCAACATCTTTAGGTACTTCCTCAATACTAGTATGGGAAAAGCTTCTCTTGGGGAAGGAAGCAGATGCCTAACACAAATTCCTACATTTTTACTCATTGTACTAATGTATTGGTTTTTGGTTGGTCATCAAACTAGTGCTCTTTTTATGTCAACTTTGTGTACTGGCACCTCGCCGTTTCCCCATCGTTGAATTTCTTTCTATGTTTGAATTTTTTCTCCTAAGCTCAACACAATTTTAATCCCAATTTCCCTAGACAAAGAACACAAGGGTAACACAGATGGGAACACAATAGTTCATATTCAATTCAAGCAAGGGACAGACAAACTCAAAAGAGTACAATAAGATGTTCAAGATAACTACCAAGACACTTTAAAGACTCCTTTTAGACAAAATCCCATCCTTCTTACTTGCAGTTTCTAGTCAACACCATCCAAGATTCAAACAAAAAAAAAAAAAGACTCAGACATAACCCGCTTTGTACTTATTTCAGAGAAGTCCCTTAATCAACTTCCTCCATCTTGCTCTCTTCGGCACCTTCCTCCTCCAAAGGAGGCATGTCAGCATCCTCTTCAGCATCCCCTTCCTCAATGCTCAGCCCCAGCTTCAACATCCTATGAATCCTCGCCGCAAACGTGTTCGGATCGTCGAGGCTAAACCCAGAAGTTAGAAGAGCAGTCTCGAAAAGCAGCAGCACAAGATCCTTAACAGACTTGTCATTCTTGTCAGCCTCTGCCCTCTTCCTCAGCTCCTCCATGATTCCATTATCAGGGTTGATCTCCATGGTCTTCTTGCTCGACATGTACGAGCCCATGCTCGAGTCCCTCAAGGCCTGAGCCTTCATGATCCTCTCCATGTTAGCAGTCCATCCGTACTCGCCAGTCACAAGACAGCAAGGCGAGTCCACAATCCTGTCAGAAACAACCACCTTCTCAACTTTGTCTCCCAGAATCTCCTTGATTGTCTTGCAGAGGTTCTCAAAGGACTTCTTCTTCTCCTCTTTCTTTTTCTTCTCTTCCTCAGTCTCATCATCAAGCTTCAAGCCTTCCTTAGTGGCTGAGACGAGTTTCTTGCCATCATATTCCTTGAGCTGGCCGACTGCATACTCGTCAATAGCATCAACCATGTAAAGGACTTCATAGCCCTTCTTCTTCAGCCTCTCCAGGAATGGAGAGTTCTCGACCGCCTTCCTGCTTTCACCCGTGATGTAGAAGATATCCTTCTGGCCCTCCTTCATCCTTGTGACATAGTCCTTGAGGCTCGTCATCTCATCACCGCTCTTTGTCGAGTGGTAGCGTAGTAGGTCAGCCAGCTTGGGTCTGTTCTGGCTATCCTCATGAATGCCCAGCTTGATGTTCTTGGAGAAGGCGTCGTAGAATTTGTTGTAGTCCTCCTTGTTCTCTGCAATCTCATTGAACATCTCAATGCACTTCTTGACCAGGTTCTTCCTGATAACCTTCAGAATCTTGTTCTGCTGCAGCATCTCACGAGAGATGTTCAGTGGCAAGTCATCAGAGTCGACGACTCCCTTCACAAAGCTGAGGTACTCTGGCATGAGCTCCTCACAGTTGTCCATGATAAACACCCTCCTCACGTACAGCTTGATGTTGTTCTGCTTCTTGCGGGTGTCAAAGAGATCGAACGGAGCCCTCTTTGGCACAAATAGGATGGCCTTGAACTCAAGCTGACCCTCCACTGAGAAGTGCTTCACAGCGAGGTGGTCTTCCCAGTCGTTGGTCAAGCTCTTGTAGAAAGAAGCATACTCCTCCTTTGTTATCTCCTCTGGCTTCCTCAGCCAGATGGGTTTCTGCTTGTTGATGAGCTGCCACTCGTGAGAGACTTCCTTAATCTTCTTCTTCTTTTTACCCTCTTTCTCCTTGTCCTCATCAACTTCCTCAATCTGACCTTCCTCTTCCTTCTTGGGCTCATCGTCCTCATCATCACTGATTTCTTTCTCAGTTGTCTTCTCAGTCCAGAGATAGATAGGATAGCTGATAAACTCTGAATGCTTCTTTACAAGGTCCTTAATCCTCCTCTCCTCCAAGTACTCCAACTGCAAAGAACATCAACGCTATGAGCAACTAATTCACTACTGAAAATTACTGAAATATATCATATCAGTTTAGTGTCTTACCTGATCCTCTTTGAGGAAGAGAGTAATCTTGGTACCCCTTCCAAGTTGCTCTCCACTGGTGTCTCTAGTCACGGTGAATGAACCACCAGCTTGGGATTCCCAGATGTATTGCTCATCATCATTGTGCTTGGTGGTGACAATAACTTTCTCAGCAACCAAGTATGCAGAGTAAAAACCAACACCAAATTGCCCAATCATGCTAACATCTGCTCCAGCCTGCAATGCCTCCATAAACTCCTTGGTTCCAGATCGGGCAATGGTACCAAGATTGTTCACCAGGTCTATATAACAACAAAATGCATATAGTCAAGCTTACTGATATCTATCTACCATCATAAATCTCACTGAAAGCAATCAATTCAGAATGGAAGATGACTCCGATACTGAAACCAATTTACACCATTAGACAAGCCAACATGAATCTGAACTCAAAACCATGAAACAAGAGTATTGCAGAATTGTATAAGACTGTTACAATTACAAGGTACTTTATACAAGGACTAAATCAGTATATCATTATAACGCCCAACCAAATATCAGAAGAATATACTCAGACAGCCACAATTTATAAGCAAACGTAAGTAAACACAGCACAATATCTTAACACCGCAAAGTAAGGTGCTCTTATATTTGAGTATAATCCCACTTTGGTAATCATCAATTATTTGCATCTCTTTGAGTTGAAATTAGAACATTGATTCAGCTTCTAGAAGACCACATATGAATATATGAAATCCAAGTCATTACTGAAAAAATGATAGTCGATCAATTTAGCATAATGCTTAACCTCATCACATCTCATTGGAGCTTAGAACTTCTATTCAGCGTCAGATCAAAACATAAGATCCCTAGATGACTATCAAATCGCTAATTGATCAAGTTCTCCATGTTCGCATGCCCAAGAAATCTATCACACCTCAGGAATTCATCAATCAATGCCATAACACAGCATCCACGTAAAAGAGCAAGACATCACAAAAATTCTCCAACACATCAAGAAAAACACATGACTAAAAGAGTGAGTAGCAATCTCCTTACCTGCTTTGGTCATTCCAACACCGCTGTCAATGATCGTCAAGGTCTTGTTAGCCTTATCAGGAACAAGACGGATGAACAGCTCGGGCTGCGCATCGAGTTTGCTCTTGTCCGTCAAGCCTTCAAACCTAATCTTGTCCAACGCCTACAAAAAAAACCGCAAAGTCATACTCATAAATCCCTCGCTAAACGAATCGCCATCGCAACATTGCAAGATCAAAGAAGAAATCCGCAAAATGAGACGGAAAAACAAACAAACTTACATCCGAAGAGTTACTGATGAGCTCACGAAGGAAGATCTCCTTGTTGCTGTAGAACGTGTTGATGATGAGGCTGAGAAGCTGGTTGATCTCAGCCTGGAAAGCGAAGGTCTCCGCCTCTGCCATCTGAACATCCGCCATTGATGTGCGAGCTTCGAAAGATTTGAAAGAAAACGATTAAGCGAGCGAGAGAGAGATTGCTTTTGCGAGAGAGCGAACGCGATGAGATTGCGATGAAACTTTGTAATCGATCGTGATCTTGAGAGCTGAGATTTATGCGATATATATACGCGAAGTGAGGAGACCGAGAGCCTTCTTGAGTTATTGTGATTCTGGAGCCTTCTACTCCGTTCCAGAGCGCCAATCTGTTTATTTTTTACGGAGCAATTTTCTTTTTTTAATTTTGTTTTTAATATGGAGTCTTTTTTTTTCCGATTTGTTATGGATCGAGAATGTTCGACACAACCGTTAAGTCTGGAATCTTCCGCCTTCTAGCTCTAACCATAGCAGACCGAGCATAATTGCCGTGGCAAATACAAGGCTTGTTTCACTTTTATTAAAAACAATTTTTTCCTTTAAAAAATGTATTTAACTTCTTTTTTTTTAACTATTCACATCATATTTTTACTCTCATTTTTTCTTAATATAAACTGTTTACTTTAAAACATCACTTTTCCACCAAAAGATTTTTTTAACCAATAAGTAAAACAAGGACCCATAAAAGATGCCTCTAATTTTATCTATTTAATAGAAAATTAAAAGAAGATTATTGCAACTTTACATAAAAAAATTATACTTAAGAAGACATTAGAAGAGAGACATTGAGTAACCGTCTTATAGATTGTATTCTTATTCTTTATTGATGCAAATTTTACAATTGATGATGAATAATTCACTTTGTTGATACAAATTTTACAATGGACGATGAATATCTCTATTTAAAGGTCAAAGTTAGACAAGAGTAATCACAAAAATCAGATTAGGAGGCGAATAATTCACACTTTTCTACCTATAGTAATTACGCTAAACACATGTTTCTTAAGCATCTTCTAGATGGATAATAAATGTATTCATAACACATCTTCTAGTTCTATGTAGACATTGTTTTTGATATCTAGATTCCAAAGTACAAACACACTTTTTCACAAAAACAATATGTGAAAGGTTATTGTTTGAAAGATGTATGATAAATTGGTAAGTCTAATGTCTACGGAAACATATGATTACGAGACTAGGTTCTATAAAATATTGTAAAAGATGGGTTATTTGGTACATTAACATTATATTCAATATATTAAAATATGCGGATATTATTATTTAGCATATATTTTTTTGATATAGGGTGTGTTCTCTCCCATTATGGTTCCCTTCGTTGCAAGATTGCTTATGACAAATAATGGCTTATTTGTAGAAAGAAGTTTCTAGACCAAACAAGATAAACTAAAATTTGGACAAATGGGCCCACTTTTTCTCTATTGATGCATGTATTTTATAGGTCTTGTTTGGTAAAAATAATCTCTTCTGGAAAAAAACAGCTATTTTTGTGCATAATGTGCAAAATACCGAACATGCCCTATTTTTCAAAATAGCTTAAAATCGGCTTACTGTCAAAAAGAGTTTATGATATGTGTATAAAAGAAGAAAAATGAGAGAGAGGGAATGAAAAGACCTCGATGCAACTTTTTAATTTTAATAGATTATAACCCATTATAAATGATAATGTACATGCACCGAACAAACCCATAATGACAGGCTCATAGATGGAGGAATCGACAAAATAACCCAATATTCGAGCATGAAAATCAATATCAACACAAATTGATGAGGAAGAAAACATATAGTATAACAATAGAGAAAATACCCAACCAACCAAAGTAGAGTTCTGAAAGTAACCCCACATGGCCTCCACTCATAGGCGGTGCCACATAGTGCCTAGTGGGATTTTATACTTATTTTTTTATTATTATTATAGTAATATATTATTCCCTCCGCATTAAAATAATTGTCTAAACAGTATTTGTTTATATAATAAAAAAATTTAGTTTTCATATATTACCTATATTACTATAGAGTTAATTTTTAGTATAAAATCACGGAAATACGTATATGATTATCATATACTTAATTATCAGGGGTATAAATGGAAATCGATGAAAATACTGTAAAATTGACAAGTATTGTGAAACAAGAAAAGGTGGTTATATAGACAACTATTTCGAAACAGATGGAGTATTGAAAAAAACACATATAAACAAACACCATCATACACTATAATTAAAATGGAGTTAGGCCTTTAAAAAGGATGGCGAAACATATGTTTAGTGAAAAATATTAAATATTAGCTAATTTTTAAAAAAGATATAAATTTTTGTGTATAATAATGGAAGAAAATGTATACAAAACGACCCTTGATTAATTTTCGTTTAGGGTCTCTAATTTCGCTCAAGCCACCTGTGTTATATCTAAAATTTACCCGGTTTGAACTTTAAACTGGTCAATTGGATCATAATGTTTTTTGAAATCCACTTTGGTTTTAAATCAATTTGCGTGCCTCTTAACTACAATTCAATCATGGACTCACTTCAATATGATGATATTATTCATCATTTAACTTCTCATTTGTTTCAACATGTCTTCATCCATAAGGATGATCCCGTGTAGGATTTGCTATACTTTCACTCAAAAAGTTTTTAGAATTATATTTTTTTTAAATCTTGAAATCAACAAAATGTAATTTATTTCGAGATGAAAAAGTATAGATTTTGATAAAAAGTACTCCATCCATTTTAAAATAGTTGTCAATATGACAATATGTTCTTGTTTCACAATACTTGTCTATTTCACAGTTTTTATACATGTCTATTTATACCCTTAATAATTATCACTATCATAATCATTATACTTGTTTCTTTACGCCAATAATTAATTCTACATTTATAGAGATAATATTGAAAAAAAATTCATTCTTATTACATGCAAAGTGTTCAAATGAACAACTATTATAAAACGAAGGGAGAATTTTTTAACAACAACCAAAGCCTTAACCTAATTTTCACCTGATGAAAGAAAATCATATCACCAAAACCCTCAAAACTTGTTCATTTTGATTTCCATCTCATTGGGTTAAAAACTTTACCCATAAGTTAATAAATCCTCACGCAAAAATACTACGGAATATAAACTAAATAAATAAGGAGTAATATAAAAAGGAAAAAATTTCATTATTGGGTAGATCGGCAGGCGACACCTACCTAATCCACAAGTAATAAATCAAAAATCTGTCATTAGTGGTAAGAATCTGAGTAATTTACACTCGGCCTGTTTGGCAATCCAAGACGAACACCACCAATCGGAGTCTCCAAGAAGTCAAAATCCCAAAACCACTCCGTCGTCTCTGAGAAGTTTCAAATCCTCCGCCATCAAGAATGTCACGATCCAGCCAATGAAGGCCGGCGAAAGATCGCGAATGAAGCTTAAGAAGAAGAAGCCCCGGAGCGTTCCCGCCTTTCACCCCTCTCCCATGGCCGCTCGATCCTCCCTCCCTGTCTCCCTCTCCGGCCGAGTCTCCTTAGTTTTCTCCCTTATTCTCATCGCATCTGTCATCGCCGTCGTCTTCAACCTATCGTCGAACAATCGGCTCCGGACTTCGAACATCGCCAATCGATCAGCTCAGATTTACACTATCGAAGTGGTCAACGAGTTTCCTCACGATCCTAAGGCCTTCACGCAAGTATGTGGATTGTGAATTTGTTCTTCGGATTTTGTTGATGCTTGAATAACGAGACATGTTGAATTAGATGTGTAGGCGGTGGCTATTTAATCAGTTGCTTCGGTCTTATCATAGTGTTCTTGAAATATGTCTGATTGAGGCTTCTATGTGCATTTTAATGGCCTAGGATCTCACATTCATAAAATTACTGTTATTTCTGTCTGTTTGTTCTTCTCTTTTGTAGTTGATTTTGTTGAAATTGTCGATGTTTCAACAACGAGCCATATCGAGTCAGTGCTCTGGAATTATGTCTGATTGAAGCTTCTATGTGCATTTTAATGGCATAGGATTTCAAATTTGTAGAAACTTGGGTGAAATCTGTCTAGTAGTTTTCTCTTCCCAAATTTTACTCATCGTCTGCTTGTTAAAGCCTTAAAGGTCCCTGGAATTGGTTGTATCATTGTTTTAATCCAGCGTCGACCAATAATGTAACTACTTGGCTGTGAACATGCCTTTGTGACGAACTAATCTCTTTTTATGCTTGCTTTTTCAGGGTCTTCTATATGGGGGAAATGACACTTTGTTTGAATCTACTGGTCTCAATGGGAAGGTAGAGTTGAGTTTCTGTCATATATTGATTATGTATATGTGAAATGACTTACCCCATCATTTATTGATTATGTATGTGTAAAGTTTTAGCCATCCACTGGTTGAGACGAGTACTCTAATCATTCTTTTTCCCTTCTTTCGTTGCAGTCATCTGTGCGTAAAGTAGCACTGCAAACTGGAAAGGTACCAATATATGTCAAGAATGTTGCTCATGAGCTGCATATAATTATCACTTGTCACATACTTAACTGTCTGTGTTTCCATTTTGTGATGTGTGCAATGAACTCCTGCTATTTTCTTTTGCGATGTAACTAGTAACTGCTGCAATTAAGTCTAGAGAATGCTTATACGTAACACTCCACTTCCGGCCCCAAATTTAGGGGTACAATATAGTAGTGAACTTAGTTGTTTTCTGGTGGTACTGGGAAATGAGCATAGTAAAACAGTTGTACGTTTCACAACTTATAATGTCATATAACTTACAGCTGTATATTTAAACAGCCTTTAGGTTTTATTGCCAACCGTGCCATTCTGACAATATTAACTAACATGAGTTACTAATACAAAAATCTATCTCGTCAATGTAGTCCTCGTAATTCAAATCCATTTGATAATCAACAACACAAAATTTGTTATAAGCGTCTTTTCATGGCACTGTCCTCTCCATCACATAAGTATTGCAATTATTTGGTTTATGTAGAGCTTGTGTTATTATAATACCACCTATAAATTCTTATTGTGTGAGTAGTTTTTCTAGCTTTAGAAATTAATATTCTATGGATTCCAGGTTGAGGCTCTGCAGAGAATGGATAACTCTTTTTTCGGTGAAGGATTAACTCTTCTTGGTGAAAGGTAGGTATTTAATATCTGTCGTAGTGGAAGTGATATGAACAATAGCACAAGTGCTCTCTATCATTGTTAGCAAGATCATTGAACTTGAAAAAAATAATGTAGAGCCAGAACACCTATTGGGGGACATTACACCATTTCCATATAATTCACACATTAAAACATCTTGACATGTGACTAAAGGTTTTAGGAATGTTTTGAAGATGACATTACTTTTCTTCAAGACAGTGATAACTATTCTGATATTGTGGTGTGATATTTTCTTCTGTAGGTTATATCAACTTGCTTGGTTGACGAATGATGGTTTCATTTATGACAGGAATAATTTAAGCAAAGTCTGTGATCCACCTTTTTCTTCCTTGATATTATTCTCTGTTGGGTGTTTACTTAGCTAATGTTGTTTAATTCTATTTCTTAAGCTGGTGAAGATCTATGAATTCAATTTCCAACTTCTTTAGTTTGTAACCGAAATGATCATGTTCATATAGTTGAAGCATGACTTATTGACTTTTCCATTGCATGTGTAATACTGTGCATCAGAAATAGAAGATCGAACTTGTCAGGATTGGAATTAATCTATCAACAATAATCCTGTTATACTTTAATTAACTCAAGATCTATTCAGAGGTTCTCTTACCAACCTCTTCTGCTTGAAAACTCCCTGGAATGGCATTTTTCCATCTTTCTTCTTGTATCTTCACAAGAAGCATCCAAGCGATTGCCACTTTCTAGAGATTTTCCTGAGTTAGTAACAAGTCGAAAATAGCAAACTGTTGAAAAATACAACCTCTTTTGGTCTTTTTTGCATGTGCTAAGAAATTTGTACTTGTGAGGAAGTTGCCAATGCTGTGCTTGTAACTACATTTTAAACACGTTTTCCATTGATCACAATAAACCTAGTCCCTTAATGCTATCTAAATATAAAAGAAAATACAGCAGGGTCATCCATGCCATCTGTTTCCTTATATTGCCTTAAGGCTTTCTTATAACAAATTTGCTACATGTTTTTGATTCTTTTTGGCAGATCACAAAATTTACTCATCAGATGAAAGATGGATGGGGACTTGCTACTGATGGGAAAATTCTTTTTGGAACTGATGGAAGTTCCATGTTGTACCATATTGATCCTCAAACCATGGAAGGTTCCTCGTTTAAAACCGTCATGGTTCATTTTCGCTTTTTAAGTGTTTTTCATTTTTCCAGTACAATTGAGACTTCTGATTCCAAACACCCCCTTCTTTCTTTCATGTTGGATACAATAAGCTTCTGAAATTCCAAATATAAACTTGTTGGTTTCTAGCTTGACTTGGGTTAATTTTCTTTTGATTTATGCAGTGATAGAGAAACGTACCATCAAATATAAAGGTCATGAAGTGCACAACCTGAATGAATTAGAGTTTGTAAATGGTGAAGTATGGGCAAACATTTGGATGGTAATTCACATGCATATCCCTTTTTATTCTTCTATCTGGGAATGCATGCAATTATCATAGTAATATCTTTTATTCACCCGTTCCATGTTAAAAAATCCATTACAATGCGAATTTTCTTTGTCAGCCATGTTTCACATACACAAAACAGTTATGATCATTATGGGTGTATGCTTTGTGCTCTGGACCTACAAGAGTATGAAAAGAGCAGCAGCTATGCTGTAAAATATACTGACACAAACTTGAACAAATAATATTCATACTTTTTTCTATCTGAGAGCATTCTGCTCATTTATCCTATTTTCCTGTATTAATTTGCACCTTTTTGCTCCAAAATCCCTGATCAACAGTCATCACTTCCTGCTGAGACCTTACTGAACTTTGTTTTACTGTTATTTGCAAGTACACTAAGACAACACCTTTATTCTCATTAGAATGCAGCTGCGATGTTACTTGTGTTCAGTTCATTTATGGTTAATGACTTGATTCATCTTGGCTTCCTGATTTCCGAAATTCATATTTGCTTATACAGACTGATTGCATAGCAAGAATATCACGTGAGGATGGTTCTGTGCTCGGATGGATTATTCTCCCAGAACTAAGGTTAGGCGCCTGTTCTATTTCATTCTGTTTCCATTTCTCAAGTCTTGTCAACTTGATCTAAGCCGTCATTATCTTTTTGTTTTTTTTCTTCTTCTTCTACAGGACAGGATTATTCCGAGCAGGCATAAGGGTATGTGCTGATTGCTTATGACCATTCATTTCTTAGAATCTTTTTCTGGCATATCACATCATCATTCCAACCTTACATGATGTATTTAATTGCTGAATTACCATGTGCCATTGTACCAGGATATTGACGTTCTTAATGGCATAGCATGGGACGAGGACAAAAATCGGCTTTTTGGTAATCTCTACTTCTCAATGTTTCGTTCCCAACTTTTAGTAATTTATCTTTGTTTTGATTGCAACTTGCTAGTGGTGAACATAGGCAGCAATTCAGGTTCATTTGGAGATTATTGAACACTGGCACTTAAACATGTCACAAAATTTTGTTTTGTCTCCTTATATTTTGATAGGCAGCTCAAAAAAGTTACTAAAACTTCTTGTACTCTCATTTTACTTGCTATCATTATTAATCAGTGTCATGAAACTTGATCATTATTTTCTAGCCCTTAGCTTTGGGATTTTAATAATCCATATTTTTCACTTATTCTAGTGACTGGAAAGCTCTGGCCAAAGCTATATGAAATCAAGTTGCATCCTTCCAAGGGAGAGCTCAATGTAGATATTGAACGACTGTGCATTACAATGCCATTCAAGTTCTGACAACCTTGGGAGAGAACAATAACTACCGAAAAACTTGTCGAGAGTGCAATGCAATGGTGGCATTGGCAGCATCATGCCCTGCGTCCATTGACACGGGCCGTCACAATTCTCTGCCATTTCTGGATGCACTCAATGGACCATGACAATTCTGTGTCTTTTCTTGTTATTGGTGGGAGAGTATGAAATTATGATTCTTCTAGAGCTGTAAGTTTGAAGTAGTCTTTATTAGTTATTCGGGTTGACACAGTATTAGTTTTTTTACTTCAAAATGAGCTCTTTTATTTTATATAACTAACATCAATTAAGTCTTTCAACTACATGGGCAAACACACACACATAATTTAAACTAGGTAAGAAATTGGTTTAATTTGTATTTGCAAGACAGCAGAATTAGGCTTTGGATATCCACTGCTGATTCAATATCATCAAGCTAACTCCATCAAAAAATAACAATCTACAGATAATACAGGTTTTTAAGTTATTGTATTGTTACAAACACATCTGTTGTCATGTATGTAATAATTAAAAGTATAACACGTCTTTTCTCCATGGATCTGACTAAGAGGCATCAATCAATAATCAAATACAGACTACATTGTTCACAATGAAACTGAACACGGGGGGATTTTCAATCCAGCCATGATTATCACATCTCCAGATCTTCAAGCTCGGGAAGCGGAAACCGTAGAATCGCAGCAATGCCAGTTAATTGCGCCAATTCTGCAGAGTACCGTGGAAATTATCAGCAAAACGCAGAGCATACTTGCCAGGATGCAAGCCCAATGACATAATCACATAAAATAAGCGATGAAAAACTCAGACAATAACAGAAAAAATGTTTGCCATGAGGTTATCAAATTAAGTGGAGCTGGAAAATGTGCGCCTTACGTTCCCCTGATACGTGCATGGACGAGAAGATATAAGCATTCCCCCCTGAATGCTTCACTGAGCTGACTAAATTCACGTATCTCTTTCTGGTCGTAATGTCAGCACTCCTGTTGAAAGCCGTTGATATAAGAGCAAGTTATTATTCCGATCCAAAACCATATAGGGCTTGTTCTTTTTGGTGGGTGAAAGATCTTTTTGAGGAAAAAATATAGATTGGGGTGAAAATATTTTATTAAGAAATGTGAAAAGTAGAGATAAGATTTGTATGTAGAAAAAGGTAAAAGAAATTTTTTGGGTGAAAAACTTGTTTTTGACAAAACTAGAACAAGGCCATAATCCTCCTACTGGAAAGAAAAAGAGACCTAAACAACTCATCAGTAATGAGGAGAGTTTGAATTGCCATTCGCTCATGAGCGAATTCCACATGCTTGGGTCCATAGCATGCACGGTCAGGATCCTGCATAAAAGCATATGAGATTACCACCAAATCGGAGGAAAAAGGCATTATCATACAATAGGCATCAAGGATTTCAAACATAACCAGATTAGAGAGCCTTACATTTGATAGCATGTTGTAGAATTCTTTCAGAGCACGCACCTAGAACAAAAAAAGAATCAAGTGCAAGTGTCAGAAAACTTGGCAACCATACAGTTTTGTATGTGCAGCTGCTGTATCTGTATGAGCAACAATGATTTGACAGGTTTAAGAAGGCAGGGGAGGAAGCAGAGGTCTAAACGTCGGAGAGTTCACTAAGTTACAATACCTCTTGAGCTGCTTTTGTATCTTTGATCATATTCATCACATTTGGTGCATCAAGTACTTCCTTCAGGCTATGCCTGTTCAAATTCTACGTATAAGCTAACAGCAGCAAGACAAGCATAAAATTTGAGTTTGCACAAAAAAAATTCAACAGCCCCCACCGAAGCTGTTAAAACCACTGAAGACTATGGGCTCCTCCTAATATGAAGCATTAAATATTGTATGACAGAAACCATAGGATTATAATTTATAAATGAGATTGCATGAGCAACACCTATATCAATGATGCATATTCAAATATTGCTGCCACGAATGTTATATCAGTTATACATAAATGAGAGCCTATTAGGATCATGGGAGGTTATGATTTGCAAGTGTCTCATAATCAGTAAGATTATTGAAGGATCAAAACACCCCTTACATATGAATTATACTTATGAGGATTTTTAAACTAGTATTTAGATAAGGATAATTATTATAAAGAACATTCCAGACCTAATACTAGATAGACTACAATGCTAGGAAATATCTAACTAATAATTAGATCAAGATTGTAGTTCTGTGTCAGAAACATGTACAAAACATTAAATTCAGATCTAGATAAATTGACATACTTGTAGCCAGATGTTGTATGAACAAGAAGGATGCGAGCTTTGTTCTCAATGATAGGTCGCAGCTGTCTTTTTTCAGCTTCCAGCAGCAGATGCTTATGGAACTGATCCTGCAGTAAGCATATGCAATAGTCAGTTACACTTCTCTCTGGAAAAGGTAACGTTACAGTGAAATCAGAACAGCGTCAATTACAGGGTTTCCAACTTACTTTAGTGAATCCTGGGCTTGCAATCACAGCACATCGAACAACCTTAAAATCAACATGCTTCAGAAAGGCCTGAACAACAAGCACAGGAATCTTAGCATGGCTAAATTAGGAAGTAAGAAAAGACTTTGATCATCTGCAACATGTTATCCCACCTGTAAAACGTTCTCAAAGAACTTTCTTAAGGCCTGCACATACATTTAAATCAATAGTTTAGATTACGTAAATGAAATGGTGTTCCTCCAATAGGAGATATTCAGATATTCTGATTTTGATAATCAAAAAAGAAGGAAGCAGATTATACGTACCGACTCATATCCAGCAATACCAGGCCCATGTTTCCTAGGAATTGAAACTTCTATCCGAGACCGAGTAGTTGTCACACTGTCACATAAGGAATAGATAAGAGGGCATATTTATGTAACAGGCACATACTTTATAAGAAGATAGGCGCAACGTAAATGGAATGGAGAGACCCATGTGGCCACTGGCCAGCAATATGGCTACTAGACCCCATGACTTTGGCAAAAAGGAACTGCTATAGTTCTAGCATTAGCAAAGCCCATAATTCAGCAATTTGTCACCACCATATTAACATATATAATCACATTCAATCATTATAGCAATAGGCAAAAAATTGTCACTGTTGTTCATAGGTAAAATAAGATATTCAAATATCATTGACATTTAGCATATACCTTCTACCCACAAGGAAGATGTGTGCTAGACCTTCTTGCATCAATATTACAGATAGATCAGCACTTGCAGTAGGATCTGAATGATACGGAATATTTCATATTAAATTAAAATTAACTTAGAGGAGAAGGTCCACAGAGAACTTTTTTCAAATTTAATCTAGAGACTCAAAACTGGGGTTTCCTAGACTTTTAGCAAATGGGTAACTCTTAGGTGCTTTGTTTAAAACTCACACAACCATAGCTTAAAACCTTAGGTGGTTACAAGAGCTATTTTTTTCGCCTTTTCCTGTGTATTATTTTCAAAATAGTGAGAAGCAAGATGTTAAAGAATACCTGCTGCCTGATGAAGTATGTCCAATGCTAATGAATCCCATACGTCCTGCAGTCAAAATAAACCACATAAAGTATGAAACTAAATTAGATTTCATAACATGCAAACACGGAAAAACAATTTAGAATCTGCCAAAGCAGATCATAAGCACTTCACAAGGAAACCTACCTTCCTCAAAACGAAGGGCCGATGAAGCTCAAGTTCCAACGTATGAAAAGCCCCAATCTTGAAAGAGAAAAATTAACCACTAGTTATTTCTTAATGTTCAAGTTGGAGAAAATTACACCATAAAAGTTGATTACAGATAAGTTTTTATAAAGAGCATACCTTCACATGCTCGTTTTCCAAAACATTCTTTCCGCGTATGCGCAAGACGGCGCCTTCTTTGTCAAATTCCACATTCTTGGAGACATTTGCAAAGACAAGATACAAGTCTCATCAGTACTTACAAAAATGAAATATTCATCATTGACAGATATTAAGTCCAAGTCAATTCCATAACTCGCACACCATGAACGCCTCAAAGTATAATCATAATGAAACGAATGGAAACACAAGTTTGGCCTCTAATAGACTCATTGTGCATTTTAACATCTAAATAAAATACTTTTACTATAGTAAAAATAAGCAATTGCTTTCAGTTTGAGTTACCTCAACTTCAATTTCTAGCCTGAGTTTGATGCGTTCTGCATCTCTCCCTCCTGATGCTGCCTCCCTCAATACCTTCCTGAAAAACAAATTCTAAAACATAACCATCAAACAAGAAAAACATGGTTTCCCTAGTCCAGATGAGATTGTGAACACTACTGAATAATATACCGGACAGTGGTAGCTCTCACAGAATCTCCCTCCGATATTAAATTGTAAGCAATCCACAAATCATCAGCTTCATCAGGAACCATCTGGACATCCATTTAATCCATCATTAACAAATCAAAATTAAAAAAAATTGCCAATACCAGGTCCATCATTATCAATTTGGATGGTTTCACCGCCTTACCTTAACAATACCAGGTCCATTGCGAACGAAGTCTCTATGAACAATCTTCATGATTTAATCCGCGCCTTGTTCTGTAACGTTCCTGCTTTCAATTGAAACGTAATCGATTCTATCTAATTTAGTTCATACACTCAACTTATTCTCGGAGAAAGTTAGCATCACATATAGCTAGCAAAATTCGAATTTACAACGAAATTTGAGAAATTCAACAAACCTAATAAGTTGAAGAGAGGAACGAAGTCGGCTGGCGAGAAATTGAAGAAGCAGAGCTATGGGTATTTGCGAGGATCGCAGAGGGGGAATAGAGGAGAGAAAAGAAAGAATTTTGCAAAATCTTATATATGTATAGACCGTATAATAATTGAACAATATATAAGTAGTTATAGATAGATTCATTGATTAAATATATATATAAAAGTTTTATTTATACACTTGCAAAGATCTAATTCTAATTTTCGACCCAAAAAAAATCTAATTCTAATTGCATTTTTTTCATATTAGTATTGGGTGGTGTATTTTATTTTAGTTTTGATTAAATATTAAATATAATTAGCTAGAGCATGATCATTGTTAAGCCATTTTTTTGTCATAAGAGAAAAAATAATAAAAGTGAAAAAAGCGTTTCTTTTTGGTTGATGGCAAGTCATAGCAAGAGTATATACAATGGTTGGTCAAACTTTTGGCCTTAGATTAGAAAAATGTTAAAAGGAAAGAAAGTACATAAAAGTGGATGAGAGAGAATGTTGTTTTGATTATAGTGAAGGCCAAAAATGTAGTTTGATCTTTCAATATGAGAATGACAAGTATAGATTGTAGAGTAAAAAGAAAAAAATTGGAAGAAAAGAAAATATAAAGTACAAAAAAGATACTACATTATTTTAATTATATGACCAAATTTTTTGGCTTACCATTAACTATACTCCAATGAATAAATTTTTTTCGGTCTTTTCACCATAAAGTAACACATGACACTAAAGTGAAGAAATAAAATATTAAAAAACTAGTCAATTTATTTCAAGGCTATTTAGCAGAAAGAGATATCATTTTTTAATTCGATGACTAAATTAATTGGTCTACTAAGAGCACACACTATGGTAGACCAATTTTTGGTTATAGGGAAGAAAGAAGTAATATAAAAGCAATATATGTGAAGTAAGAAAAAGCATATTTAGTCATTACAATGACCAAAATGCATATTCAATTGTCAATAGTGACATGTGTGACATGAGAGACAAAAAAGGAAAAAGGAAAATTGTTATTAGTAGAAAAAAGAATAAATAAATATATTTTTATATTTTGATGACTAAATGAAATGACGAACCATTATTTATGCAATGTACTCATAGATAGATTCATTGAGAGTGCAAAGGTTGTGGTATAGTGGCCCGTAGTATCACACTATCACGCCCATGGTCCATTGACATTGGGCCATGACAATTGCTTGTCCTTTCTTGATGAACCAAGTTGTATGAAGCTGCAATCTTGTATTGGTGGATGTATCATGTGTGCAATAAAATTCTGATTCTTTATGGCAATTAGTTTTCTTTTCCCTTGCATTAGACCAAGAGATGTTTGACTTTCAGTACTCTAAAACTGGTCAAATAACACTTGAGGAATGTTCGACCTTAGTGATTGGCCAAGTTATGCCTTGTATAATGCTTTGTGGTACTTGCGTTGATATTCTAAACCTGTACTTCATTTGTCCTATGGGTTGTTGGCTTGTTGCTACTCTACAAAAATAAGGTGCACTATTACAAATACATGCATGGTTTTAGGAAATGCCACTTGAATGAAATTTCATCAACCAACCCTTCATATAATTATATCAGAATGGGTGAAAAACGGTACTCCTTTCGCTTCATCACAAAAACAAAATAAAAAATCATACGTCATACATCTTGCACTGCAGCTTTGACACAATGCCATTAGCATGTTTAACATAATGCACAAGGAAAAGATCGAAAGATAAAAAATAAAAGGGATCTAATCTACAAAGAATGCACACTTGAGTACTTGATCCACATCAACCATTTAACACTATAAGGTACTCACAACATTTACAGAATGGAGGGGAACATTGGCACAAAAGATTCCAATCCCATCCAAAAAAAAAAATCTTGCACAACACAAATCACTTAATCTGTGACTAGATCAGGAAAACACCGTCCTCTTAGCTTGAAGCCGACTCTACCTGCAATGAAGAGCTTGGAGAATCCATGAAGTTGTCAATTTCGAGCAGAGGCTTGATCCGTCTCTTGACCTCTTTATGTAGAAGCTGCATTTCTTGGAGAACGATAGACTGAGCCGACTTGCAAGCCTCCGGATCCCTGAATGCCAGGGTCCATCTTCCATCAGCCAACGGTTTACCTTTAACTCTTCCATCTGTGATTGATTTCAAACTGCCCACAGAGGGCAACGCTGAAGGCCGAATTCGTAAGTGCAACCATTTTGGGTGTTTTTCATCTACTCTGGGCTGGAAAAACAAAAGGTAAAAACAAAGCTTAAATAATCTTGATTAGATATTCATAAATACGTTTGGTCAGTATATATCCAAACTTTTACTGAAAATTGAAATAGACGAAACCTTTAAAATAACTGATAACTAATATCTGAATAAAAGTCAAAAAATTGAATTGATGTTGGCATACATCGCATCCGGCAAGAGGTGCAATCACCCGAATGGAACCACAGTTCAGTTTAACGGGTAGCTGTTCCACGAGGAGCAGCCATCCATTTGTTCCCAACGATGCAGCCACGAAGCAGAAATGTCGTTCTTTACCTTTCTCAAAGGCTATCCTGCAAGGTACTGCATCACCTGCACAGAACATTCGGAGAATCATCCACAAGAAATCGGCTGCATCAGCAGAAGGCCGGAACAGCACAAGCCACAAAGATACAAAGAAAAATACACACATAACTGACCAAGTTTTATTTCGGTTCCTGGCTTTGGAATAACATTCCCCAGACCAGCAGATTTAGCTCTTGAATTTTCAGGGATATCTATTGAAGGTTGCAAGGGAGGGTAATCAGGCAACATTCTGCCATGAAAGCATATTTGAACTTGACAAAGCAGCACAAGCTCCTGTATCAGAATTCAGAAGGATATGTTACTTTTAGTAATTAAAGCAGCATAAATTAGCAAGTGGAAACTTCCAAACCGCATGTTTCTATTTGAATTTTCATTATGGAGCAAGTTCCAATTGAATGCAAATTTTTTTTCTGTGACTTGATGCAAAAATCATTGCCTGATATACTACAATTCAATACATTGTTTTTAATATGTTACTGTAATCCACAAACAGCATAACGCATTGCTGAGCACTGCTCCAGGAAACACTCAAAAAAAATGGCCATCCGCACAACAGATGAAATGATAACTTTCCACTTGAATACTACAATATTTGATAAGATAAGAAAAATAGAAAATGAGTAATCAATGACCAGGCTAACTGGTAATATAATAAGAAGGTGATGTATACTAGAACTCTAAAATGTTTCCAATTTATTCATACCACCAAATCAAATTGTATAGTTTGAAATCACAAGCAAACATGAAATTGAAAATTTAAAAGCAATGGCCTGAACAATGTTTGTTTCATAATCCACACTGGCAAAAGCTGTCGATGCGATCCAATATATACCTTTCCCAACATGCACATTTTCTCTCCAGAAGCAAATGACGATTCACCAGGAATTGCATCTGAATATACAATAGTCTCAGTCATCAAGCTGATGTGAACAATAGTAAAATAAAACGACTACAAACTAAATAGAAACATAGAAGGTAGTGCATCAATGCTCTTATTCTTGGGCAAAGGAAAGGCATGACTTTGAACTGTTTCTCTTTCACACAATCCCATATCTTTGTTTACATTGCATAAACCTATGAAAAATTGGAATCTTGCACTTCTTTTTAGTGACTCCATCATGTGAACTGTGAAGAAAGTAATAGTCCAATATAAGAGTACAACAGGGTGAAAATATCCACAGCCAGAGGCAAACACCTAGACGTGGCCTTTTTATTCCCTAGTTGAATGTATTAAAACTTCGAAATAGGAATACAACAGGGTTATATATATATTCCACAGTTGGAAGTGATTTCAGCTTTGTATTGCAATGTATCATGAGAAATGGCAAATAAATGCTTCATATTCCATGTACAGTACTACGTCAATGGATCGATTTAAAATTCCAAGATCATACTGAAACAGCCTCTGTAACTGCACTTGCAGCTTTGCACGAGTGATGCAACAAATATCAAATCTACCACTAAATGAGGCAGGTCAAATCATGGCCTTGGTTGTACAGGAAGCATGAAGGTAAGGAGACAACCAATAATCAATTATCTGTCCTTTCTGAGTCACTACACTTGCAATTAAGACTACAAAAAGCAATGATCCATCTTTAAAAGTGAAGCATGTAACAATGTCAATAGAGTTTTATTGGAAGCTTATATTTTTCTTTTCTTCGGAAAAAAAGATAGCCAGACTATAAGTTACTTCATGAAATAAAATATCTTCTTGTGAGTACCTTTGAGAAAGGAATTCTGAGCCGGCATAAGCAAGTACTTGAGTTCTATTTGAGGGGATGAAGCCTCGATAACTACAGGCAAAAATATAGTCAGTAAACTATATAAAACATTTATTAACCTATATATAGATCAAGGTTATGAGAGATACCTTTCTTGCACTTTCTCCATTCATCACATAGGAGAGAAATAATCTGATCAGCCCAGGCCCCTTGAACCTCCTGAAGCCTAGTTGAGCAATGACTATGCATCTCCTGCTCAAAAAAACAAAACTGTCTTAGTATGAAATTAAATTGCCGACTGTACTAAAATGATGAGTGATGACCCTAAAACCATTCAGACACTGGATTTCAAGTTCCTTAGCCTAAAAGAGATCACACCAAGTAGCCAACAAGGATTATAAAAATATGAATTTGTAAGGATGAATGGTTTAGCAAGACAACTGAAGTGTTCACGAACAAACATATCCTGTACCATTCATTCTATGAAAAAGGTGACATAAATGTCTGAACATGACCAAAAAGAATACTACAGACAAACAGAAAGAATAGAGATAATGCAGGAACGTATCTTACCCCGAGAAGTTTAAGATGCTTTTCACTAATTTCAGCCTGGCTATGAGGAAGCAATTGACGAAGAAGCCAAGCACTATGACACAATGCCTCTACTGATATATCTGATCGGCAGAAAAGATTTACCATGGCATCAAGTACCTGAGCAGGAAAAAATTTCTCAATACAACATGTTTGAAAGGCATTTTTCCCCTGTAACCCAAAAGTGAACAATTCTACCTTACAAAAAATAGTGTCAATTGTCAATAGTATACCCAGATGGATTAAGAAAGAATCACACATTGCAATGTCTGAATTCCATTGGTCATTTGATTTCAACATTAAAGAGAAGTGAAATATAGAAAAGAAAATGAAAAGTTAAAACACTGAGGAATTTATGCTTAGATATATTTTTATTTAAAAAAACATATCCAAAATGGGGATGCAAGGATCCATACTAAACTCTCCTGATTTTCAAATTATTTGCCTCTTTGGCTTTCTGTATTAAAAAACAAAACGGCTATATGGAGAAATCAAGAGCTGATGAAAGTAGAATAGAAACTTATCAGTAAAGATTTATCAGTAATGTATAGCTGTTGTGAGTACCTGAAATCTACATAGGCGGGGATTTGATAGCAGTTCTCCATCACAACAAGCAACTCCATAATGTTCCTATATGCAGAGAAATGATATCCACAGCAAGAACAAAGACAATAGAAAAGCAAAGCATCCGAATCAAAACAAGTAACCATTACAGGAATAAAATCAAGATTTGTTTCCAAATCTGATTACTAGCAGATATTGATTTGTTGAGCAAACTGAAGCAGGTATATCATTTCAAATAGAATATACATTATCACGCTATGATCCTTTCTCACATTCATAACAATTTCACTTCTGTAACTACACTACCAAAAGCACCAGCCAGCCTTGTCAAGTTGTATTCTAGCTTCCACAAAACGAGAAGCTTGCACGAGTGTAAAATCAGAAAGCCACCACAACATAGACAAAATGAAAGATGGAACCCTTCCTTTACTAGTACTAACTTTACTGAAACATTAGACTTTTAAGATTATTTCTCTTTATGAAAGATTTATGATTCAATTTGAAAAAACGAAAATTCAATTAAATTACAGAAGACATAGAAAAATTGCCCGCGTCATAAAAACAAATCAATGTCACCATCTAACTGTTCAAATGAAAGGGGTCCATGTTGATTACATAGCCGTGGTAGGCAGGGCCGGTCCTGGCATTTTAGATGCCCTGGGCGAACTAAAATAAAAAGGGCCCTTATTATATAATTTTTAGACATTTTTTGTAAAATTTTATAATACTTCCGTACAAAGTTTTTCTTGTTATAATATTAAGATACGAAGAATTTATAAAATATGATAACAATTTACCTAAATTTAACTTACTTATATACATAACATTTGGTTCTATCATCATATAGCAATGTATGAATAAAAGAAATAAGATTTTTTAAACTGAATATACCGTATATTTTAAATCTAATAAAAAGTAACCAATATAGACAATTTTTATAAATAAGATTTATTTAAAATAGCCTTTGTAATACACTAATTGATGATAAGTCAAGAAAGACAAATTAAATAAAAGATATAAAATATGGCCCATATTGAAAATTTATAAAATAGGGCCCATATTTGATTAGTACTTTTTTTCGGTCGAAACTAATTGATTAGTACTTAGTAGTGTAAAGAAAGATAAATTATATAAAATATATAAAATAGGACCCATATTTAAAAATAAAACACGAATACACTAATTCATTAATATGTCAAGAAAGATAAATTAAATAAAATATATAAATTAGGGCCCATATTTATAAAGAAAACATGAATACACTAATTGAATAATAGTCAAGAAAGATAAATAAAACAAAAGATATAGAATAAGGCTCATATTTAAAATTAATATGGTTAAAGTAGAGTGGTGGGGATTTGAACCCAAGACCTCTTCAACAAAGGTAAGAACACCTATCCACTAGACCAACTAGCAATTTATGATCATTTAAACACTTTTTTATATATACACTACATTTTAAAAATTTTGGGCCCCTAAAATTTATGGGCCCTGGGCCTGCGCCCACTTTGCCCCACCCCCTGGGCCGGCCCTGGTGGTAGGGCAAAATAAATAAAAACTTGACATAGGAGAAAAAGACTCAGATGTACAATATTAGATAGGTATTGAACTCACCAAATGAAGCCTTATGCAATCACATTTTTGTGCATGTAAAACACAGAATGGTCACAAAAGCACGTATAGAGGCATATGTTTCAAAGGTTTGGCAAATACCTTTAGCTTTCTTAGATAATTGTTGATCTCTTCACTAGGACTATCATGTGTAAAGTGATTTTCTAGTGAAAAAAGTTGTTCTTCACCTGCGCTCTCACCAACCAATGATTGCTGTACAAAAAAAAAGAAGGTAAAGGTTAGACATGATGAGGAAAAAAGATGTATACCTACAAAGTCTTTTGCATATGCAACTGAAACTATGATTTTGTCATCAGGAAAAAAGGTATACTTGTTCTAAAAATTACAATAAAGCATCACAAAGATATGACAGTCCAGCTATTATTTTCGATGGAAACAAAAATTACAATGTCATATTCGGTATAAGCCAGTCAACTTTACGTCAGTCAAGTATCCGCAACAGATAAGTTATAATCATGACAGAAGATGAACAGCTCAAAAACCAAAAGATCCTTTAATTGCAGCCTATCAAACTCTTCCGGCCTGTAAACATGTGAAGAAAGATAACTTGACAACTGCTCTCATCTTTGTGTTTTTATTTGAGTAAAATAAGCTTCTTGCAGTACTAGTATTACTTTTGTGCTCCTATAATGTTACCTTCTTGTACTTGTATAGCCTTTTTCACCTATGCAATAACTTTCAAGTAGTAAAATGAAATACTTTATACCAAACTAGCATGTATGGATTTAAACTGGATAAGGGGACAGATGAGACATACATACCAGCAGAAGTTTCTTATGTTTTTTGCGTTGCGGAAGGATCCCTAATGCATCAAGCATTGACTCGTCCAACTCTGAATAAGTGATAACATCATAAGCACAATGACGTATTATTATTAAATTAAAAATCCACATCCAAAAACCGGAAGAATTACCCTTTGTTTGCTGTAGTACAGCCAGCAGGCTCAAGGAACCAATCACATGTATATTGCTTCCACTTCTTAGATAAGAAAGCATGGATTCCCTGCACAATGATTATGAAATGAAAAAAAGTGCATAATTCAGTACATTCTATTTGGAGTGTTTTCACTTTTTATCTTGGAAAGGAAAGGGGTACATGAAAAGGAAACTATCTTTAGCATATTCAAAACCAAGAAGTATCAAAAAACTACAAAAAGGAGTTCTATAAATCAAACCCACCCAACAGATCAACTTTTCATTTGACCAGAGTCCCTAAGATAACGGCCAATAGAACACTCACAACATCCTATGAGTCACTAACTTATCTGACAGTTTTAAGATCTAAACAAGGACACAAACAAGCAAGATTTTTTTTCTTAAATATAACTGGTCTATCAGGTTGCCACATTCCATTTCCAGAATGGAATGTACAAAGGAGAGATAATTCATAGACATAATCACCCTTTCAATAAGAAGCCTACAACTAATAGAATTTTTAAGTTACCTCAGAGCCAAATATGAGCCACCATATCCATTTAGCAATCTTGTTCTATCAGACGCAACAATCACTAAATTTCTTCCAGGAACGTCTTCATGGTGATTGCAATGTGCAGGTGACGAAACATGCTGGATTTTTGAGCATGTTAAATCACCATTGGACTTGCCTTCAGATGCTTTTGCAAAGGCCACTTGTGGACAAAAGAGAGCAGCAACAATAGTATTTGCCAAATCTTTTATTTGTACTATTCGCAAGATGCAAGAAAGTAAATACATTGCTGTGGTGGCACCAAACTGGGCATCCTCGTTCGAAGCTACAGAAATTAGGTAAATTAACGTAACTAAACAATGCACAACAAAAGTATAAGTCAAAAGACAAACACATTGCATAGAAAAATCAACACACATCGGATGTGGGTCATATCCTTCAATTTGTCAGGTAAAGTATTATAAGACTAAGAAAATCAGTGAAAAAAAGTGTGCAATGTAAATAACTACAGTAAAGCACAATTTCAGAAAATGGCAGCAAGAATAAGATCAACTTATAAATCTCGTACATTAACACCTTCATTAGTCAGAGAGGGAAGCAGCAATGGCAGTATCAAACACCGCAATAAGTTGTCTGATATCAATTGGCCAACATCTGGTATCCCAGCAGAAATTATGTCACTAAAGTAGTATAGGTTGTCCTCAATTTCATCTACAGCAGAAAAAATGTTTGATGACATTTCTTGGCTTGGATTCCTGCAGGAAAGAGCAAAACATTCTTCTTCAGAGAACACGTCCCTTATATTAATTATAGTGGTGTTTGTAGATGAAAGCAATATCTTACTCTGATGCTCCTGAAACCAACTTGTTTAATTTGATACACAGCTTTGTAAAAAATGTGATTAGATCTGGAAAATACTTTCCAAGGGGACCGCTTGTGATATATCTATTTACACCATCATCCCCAACTGGATACAAAAACAATAGAAAAATAAAGATACATCATAATAACAATGCTGGGAATTACAGAATATATCAGAAAAATGATAGAGAACTGACCATGGTAAACATTAAGTGTCAAAGAACGTACAGCAATCCTAATCATGCTTTCTTCATGGAAAGCAAATCTTAGAGCCTCGAGATACAATGGGAAAGCTATCACCTCATTCTAGCAAGAGAGAGAATCAAAGTCAGAAGGCAAAAATTGATAGGTTCAACGAAAAAATCACAAAGGAAAAAGAACAACATCAGCTCAGTCAGTCATTATGTACTAATACTAGATAATGTTAGCCATGGTACTTGGTACCCAGGGGAAAACATCATACAATACCAAAATAGACTGACACATTAGTACATTGCAGAAATAAAAAAGACATAAATATTTCAATGTGTGCATAGCTCATTTTGCAAAAAAAGTGATAGTCTAACTGTAGTACCTTCTTCAACCACCACACCAGGGAGATGGTAAGAAATTCTCTTGATAAAAGCTTGATTTTTTATTCTTTTGACTTGTGGATATTACAAGAGTAGAATGCGTTACACATATTTAATTGAATGTATTTAAAATTTGGTTGATGCTTTTAGGAGGCCTTAGTCTTGTCAATTGGTCTTTGAACATTTTGTGGAATTCTACTCATTAATACAGGTTCTGACCTTTATCACATCAAAAAAAAAAAATCAAATTAAATTCGGAGAGGATTTTTTCGAAAATGAAAAATGGAACCTTGAATGAATGATACTAACATCAATCATCACTTAACCACATTCAGGGATCCAAACCAGGTACTGATGAGGTTAGTTACCATCCTATTGATTATCACTGATCCTTACGATAAGAGGCATACCAAATTTTCATTCATCATAACCATTCCACCAATGAGATTAGTTACATCTTATTTAGTCCAAACTATCATGTATCTAGTAAACAAGGTTGTATAACTAGAGAGTTACACAAGCACCCACAATCTTGAAAATTTCTTTAAAGTCAGCCTGTAACTATTGCGTAAACCCGTTTTGTGCAGGAACCAAAAGAAAGAAAATGTTACTCATTGCACACAAGCTACCACATTACAGATATTTTTTACTCTTTGTCTATTCAAAACAGTTATAATCTTCACTTGATGAAGAAAACATGGTAGGAATCCATGACATAATATTTTTTCTACATAAAATGCACAATTATGAATTACCACCATTTGCGTATGTCTGAGAGAGAGAGAGAGAGATTACATTGCTTGTCTTCACCAGCAATGATATTGTAGTCTCGTCAAGCTTCCCGCTGATTGCTCTTCAAAACAAATTATAGTATTAATTATCAGTATCATGTAGTACCTTTGTAATTATGAAAAAAGAAAGAGAGCAGACTTGATAGAGTTTCTCAAAATGTATATTAGCACAATGTTTTATAATGTAAAAAACAGGAAGGAACAAAATCAAATAGTATAGGTAACAGGGGTTCAATATGAGCAATGGAAAAACATAGAGATAGAAAAGAACCTTAAAAAAGATATATAGTATGATAATAGCTCTTCATTTTGAAAATCAAACGGATAATTGATGAGGTAGTTTATGTGCTCGTTACTGAAAAGATAATCTGCAAAACAGAATACTGATAAGTTGACTTGAACACTGCTTAAAATTGCCACTGGACAGAGAAAGTGGAAAAGAATGCATTCGAAGTAATTAACTAACATATAGCATGCTCATTTTTCAAGTTCTGAATCATAATGCTCACTGTCTGAAGCAGCTGAAGTGGAACAGCAGCCGTTTTACTGACTTGCAGAAGACGGGCGAACTCCCCCATGACCTGTTTCTCCATGAAAAATCTGCAGGGGTAACATAATTAATATAGCATAAATCTTAAGCAAGAATGTGATATTATGACTGATGGATTTCCATACTCGAAATATGCCGAATCATGTTGATCACCATATATCACCAGCTCTGCAATAGATCTCAATGCCTCAACAACATATGCCTGCTTAATAACAAATAAAATACACTATAAAACCATTTTTATTGCAATAGTAAGAAATGAAAAGAAGGAGACAGGTGTAACCTTATTCACATCATTTACAATTTGAACCTTTTGCAACTGTTCAGTAAGATAGCTGCATGCAATTAAGAGATGAAAAGGGGCTCATGAGTATTTCAGTATGATAGGCAAACAAATTTAAATTTCTCTTGGGATAAAAGTAATTAATAGAACAGTGAGACAACAAAAAGTCATTCTTCTCAAGCAAGTGACTTTGCCAGTGCAACATTCTATCAAGGCAGGTGTTAACTTTTCCCTTTGAAATAATTGACCTTCTCATTTAAACATTTTTGCCACCAACAAGAAAGTTTTGATGTATAAATCTCGGCTCACTCTACCCTAACCTATAACCTTTCAAGGTAGAGGATTCATCTTCTTCATCTCCCTTCAGGAAATTTATTTCAAACATACAGAAATTATTGAATGCTTACAGAGTTGCAGGATATAAAATGCACCCATCACCATAAACAATTTCAACTTTCCTCCACCCATTGTTCAAGGTACTCCTTTCTTGACCTTAACATGTATATGATTGCAACTGTTTGATAGACCTAAGCCTACGTTTGTTTCCTTTTTCTTTGATAAAATCTTTCATGCAAAAAAACAAATAAACCTACTCACACTGAAAGATGCAAAAGCATAACCTATAGGAAGGGATAAACTAGGAAGCAACTTTCAAACATAGAAACATTCCAAGAAAAAGCACCAGTGTGGCTCTCTTTCTTCTCAAAAGTTACCTTAAGAAAACAAGCTTTCGAAACCTCCATTTGAGGGATTCTATGCTACCTTCTGCTTTTTACAGTGAGATATGCATCAAAATACAGTTTTGTACTGGTCTCATGTTGCAAAATTTACCTTTCATGATTAAATTAAAGCAATTAAGGGCCATATTTAATAATTTCCACGGATAAAATACATTCATCTATGAACAGATTATAAGCAGATTAGCCAACTGCCACTGAGTAATTCCATGAAACAAACATATTGGTCCACGAAATCTAAGTTCAATAAAGAAATAAATAAAATATATCACCAGCATTCTGGAAAGCAAGAGCTAGTCAGCTAGTAAGACTTTTACTGAAATGCAACATAACCTGAGTTCATCCAAGGAGAACCTATTTTTGGATCTCCAAAAGGAAAACCACATTGCTGAATGATGAAGCCTCTAAGAGTATCAGTCCCCATATGAAAATTCATTCATACCCCAGCAAAGATTCATGGCCGAGACAAATGAAGAACTCTGCAAAGTGGTGGCACGGTGGGAACCAAATCCTGAGATAATGAATCGTAAAGTAAAGACAAAGTATAGTGTAACCCAAGTTGCCCACAGTAATGAATTGCAGCAATTAGAATTTCTTTTCCTCACGAAGTTTCTTGTAAATCATGTGAAGCCTCTTCCATATAACACTAAACTTGGATGTAGATAACATTTTCCATATAACACTAAACTTTGAAAATTCCATTCACACTAGTCACAAGACTGGTCCTTTCAAACAGATTCAACACTAACTATTATGTTGGAGAATAGAAAAATCCCATATTTCATTCTCAATCAACCTATGTTGCGATCTTCTCAAGATCTAAAAGTTATCACTAGATGCTTTTAGTATGCCTGTTGTCAAGTTGTTCGGATCCTTTCCCATAAGTTTTTGCTTCTAGGATGAGTAGGATAGCGTTTGTTCACATAAACCAACAAATCACCTGATCACTTTAATTTGGGTTAAACTCTTGAAGAAGTAAAGCCTGTGTTGGTCTCTTTAGGGCTTTTGTCATGGGAATAATTAAGATTTTCTCCACTAAATTCATGACAGATGACTCACTATGCATGAAGAAGACCTTTTTGAGCTATAAGTAAATTTTGGAAGTTCCGTTTTACTTTCTCAAACCAACAGAAACCGAAAATTGGCCTGCACAGCAATTCACAAATTGAACTACTTTCCTGACTCTAGTCTCATCCCCAAACTTATCAACTGAAAGTTTCAATCACAGAACACTTGAAATAAAAAATATCCTCCAACCAGAACTTATCTAATTGCTCTGGAAACACACGCATCTCCAAATTCCATGGTTTCACAATACGAATTTTAAATGAACAAGAAAACATCAACAACACAGAATGTCTCTAATGACTTACCAGTTCCTACAATAGTTGCAAGATGCCAATCCAGGAAGGCAACGCTCAACTGATAAATAAGGATTTCAACTAGACCTTTTCCGATTAAATACACACAAACAAGCATACATCAAACTTCCAGAGAAATCAGCCCCAAAAAACTTCGATTCGAATCCAAGTCTAGCTAACCACAAAGAAAAATTCAAGACTTGATCAAACCTTACCTTCAAATCAAAGACAGAAACGTCAGAAGAAGATCAGACAATTGGCGGCTAAGGAAGATTTGAATAGACGGCTTGCCGTTGCCGGCGGCGAGAGAACGATGCCGGCGGCCACTAAGGCGGAGGAGCGGTGGCTTGAAGGCTAGTGAGCTAGTGCGAGAGAGAGGGGTGGGGATCGGACTGAGCTCCGGTTGGAGATCGTGGAGGTGTGGTGTTCGAATTGGGAAGGAGGCAACAGACATACGAAGAAGAAGCTTGAAGAAACGAATTTGTTAATCAAACAAATAAAGAAAGTTTATAAAAATTAGATTTCGTCTTTTTTCCATACGCATGGCTGCAAAGGGTCGCGAATTTGTACGCGAATAATATGGAAGATTCCCGTTTTTTGACAGCTCAGCGTTCAAGTGCATATCCTCGTTGTCCCACCAACTTGAAAGAGCCAGAAATAGTGCGTTGATCAATCAATTACGGAGTATCACATTATTCACACAGAAATTTGACGAGGCACAAAAATCCCCTTAATTAATTGTACCGACTTATGTATACCCGTTTAGATTACACGTTAAAGTCTTGGAAGAGTACTAATAAGTTATAACTAGAAAAGTTATAAGTACGTCACTTCGTGTTGGACAAACCACGCGCAACAACTAGACTTGTTAATTGACTTCGTCGATCGGAATTGAGTTCATATATGATTGGTTTAGGTTGCATAAGGGTGCGGGTCAAATAGATTATCGGTCAAATCGGGTCGGGTTAGGTAATCGAGCGAGTTCAGATCAATCGGATTACCGTTCAAACTGAGTCAGCTTATAACTAGTCTTTACTTTGGTTGGAGCCGACTAATGAGTTAATAACATCCTTTTTTAACGTAACTTCCATTATTAAGTTATTTTCTGAATTACTAATTAATATATATATATAGATAGATAGATAGATAGATAAAACAAAAAATGATACTTTTTAGAGTTTAGTTATACTAATATGTTAATAAGAAGATATTAGACTAATTGGGTCGGATCTTGGATCGATTGGGTTGGAATCATACGCTATCACGAGGGTCTAAGTGAAAATTGAATTTTGGGTCAATCGGTTCGAGTTTTAGAGCGATTCGGTCAATTTGACATTCGGGTTCGATCAACGACCTCTCTTACGGCAACTCACCTCCGGTTCCCGTCCATTGACCGTCAAACATTTGTATCTTTGCTTCCATTTATGTTAAGTCACTGCTTGTTATAACTATATTTTTCGTTTACTTAATTTTCATTATTGCTATCTTAGTAATAATTCAAAAACACGTCACAATCAAAAACCGTTTGTTACATAAGAAAACCGACCTTTCAAATCTTCTTTAAGAATCGGTATATTTTAATATTTGGGCGTTATGATTTGTGTGACACTCACTTATGAGAACTCTGTCGACACACATTTTAATTTATTTTATTCTATTTTAGCAGAAACATCGATCATTTGTGCACAAAATTATTGGACGTGGAGTCATAAAAGTCTAAAACATTGTTTATGGACATCATTAATGGTGGTGACGTGGACACGTGGAGTAATACCGGAGCCAATGGTGCACTAGTGGCTACGTATGGCGATCCTCGGGCTGACACGTGAAAAGGCTAGTGCAACCGAAAGCTTTATGGAGCCCATGAATTAACAAAAGGGATTTATTTGTGCACGTAACTTCAACTGTTACGGCCTTACGGGTCCGTTCGGTAAACTTTATAGGTGAAACTAAAATTATAATAGAAGTTGAAATTATTTTTAAAATTTGGTGTTTGGGAGTAGAAAATAATATATATGGTAAAGAAAATATTTATAAGTTTTTATAATGTCGGGAAGACTAGTTATTTATTTTTGAGATAAATTAATTTTGTCAAGAATATATTCACGATATTTTTTTATAAGTTCCAAGATATCATAAGCTTTTATAACTATCATTTAAGTACTATCAACACAGCATATGCCGTAATTAAATAAAATTATTAATAAGTATAAATGTGGTGCAATTATTTGCCAGTTTCGTGGGCACATTCAAACAGACTGTCCAATAAAGGAGTAATCAAACTTAAAAATGGTGGTTCGTTAGCCTTGAGAAATTTATTCGGACTTATCAGCCTTACGAGCACATTCAAGCAGCCCGTCCAATGTAGAAGCGACCAATCATATGATTTTGGGTTGAAACCTCATTGAGTTTATATGGTAGTCCGGTTTACCCTCACGAGTCACGACCGTGAGATAATCGGCCCACCGAACTTTCTCATAAGATTTGTGAAATTTTCCTAATTATAAGGAGTTATGTAAGATACCTTACATGTCAAAGGAGAATTTTTTCAATCTTTGGTTGGAAGACCGACCATTGAAGGGTTGGGCACACTTAATTGGCAGTTTGGCACATCGATGGAATTGTATGGTATCAATGTATGGTTCATTTTTGTGTATAAACCTTCTTCAAATATTGAAGACCACATGATGGTGATAAGACAAGGGAACATACGTTGTGAGAAGTCCTAACGTTTGGTTAACTAACGAGTAGTATACTATACATTTGATCACGACATGAACTAACAAAAGTTTACTCATGGGTCTTAAAAAAAAAGGTTTACTCATGAATCATGCATGATAGACAACAGAAACTCAACTTAATTACACGACTTTTTTAGTATATGAAACAAATCCTTCAATTGAAACTAATTTACGGTACTATAATATATAGTGTGTTTTAAAGGCATATGATAAAAGTTTGATCTCGCAAAAAAATGATAAATCTTTGACTTAGAATTTTTTTTTTTGGGGACGGATAATTTCATTTTAGTTTTAATTTGTAAGTTAATTTTCTTATAATATGTCCTCAAGACACACGAAAGAAAAAAAACAGTGATACGAATATAAGTCGCACTAAAAGTATTGTATATTATTGCTTCGATAGAAATACAGAATTTGTGTTTTAATCAAATTCGAGTTATATGTGGCAATTTTTTTCCGGCTGAAAGCTATATGTGACAATTTAAACGTTTATTTTTTCTTGTTTAAAATGAAATACTTTTCATCCTTTATTTTCCTCATCAACGTCCCCTATTTAATATCTCATTTTGCACATATCTCCATTGATTAATAATATTTTTGAAGGGATCAATTACCAAAATACAGGGTC
Source organism: Polygonum aviculare (assembly GCA_934048045.1). Lineage (NCBI taxonomy): Eukaryota > Viridiplantae > Streptophyta > Magnoliopsida > Caryophyllales > Polygonaceae > Polygonum > Polygonum aviculare. The sequence goes on from OW204027.1 coordinate 3,150,717, forward strand.
AAGCCTATCGTGATATTTGTCATGTATATATCATCATATTTTGGCAGTTGCTCGACCCAAAAAAAAAAAAAATTGGCAACTTTGAGGAGGTTGGAAATGTGCGCCGGGTGTGGTGGTATGTGACTTGCATTAGTTTGAGATATGGCCGGACATGCATATAGCGAGTCATATCATCATACGTTTCATGTTGAAGGTTGTTAAGAAAGGTCTATATAGATCATCCTTATAAATCACAACCTCTCGTTCAAATACCCCTGCTTTCCTGCTCTCCATTAGACCTTTTGATGCGATTAAGGATGAAGGTTCCTCATCATTTCATTTAACATAAAATCTATTATAGAGTTGTCTTTAGATATACTCAATCAGGACATGATGTAATAACTGACACCATAATTTATCATGTAGATAAAAAATCATTACATAAGTAAACAAACATAAGATTTTGAAACTTAAACAATTTAAAAAAAAATTAAAAATAAAGATTTTACCAAATTTAAAAAAATGCGGTAAAAAACTTAACATTTAGGGATAAAAATATATAACGAGAAAATTCAAAGACCAAAAATGTAAACTTTACTCAAAAAACACAAATGACCACGACCAGAACCGACCACGAGTCACAGTCACGTCCACTCGCTTGCCTATATAAAAACCCACCACTCCGAACCAAACTTGTGGATGCGAACCAAATTTCGTCCACCACTCAAATTCCTCCCCTCCTCACACATTATCAACTCCTCCCCTCCCATGGCGGCCGGAATCGCCACCTCCTCCACCGCCGCCGGCAACCCCTTCCTCGGCCACAAGCCGCCGACCTCCCTCCTCCCCGCTCTCCGGCGCCGGGGCCTCGATTTCCGGCGCCAATTCCGCTGGCAGAATCGGAGAAGCTTCTCGATCTGCTTTGTCTTGGAGGAGAAGAAACTCGGCCACGTGGCGCCGTCTCCGCCGTCCGATTCCGATGAACCGAGGGGTTTGGGCGAGGAGACTGATGGCCAGATCTCGGCCGTCCGATTGGCCGAGAAATTGGCCAGGAAGAAATCCGAGCGGTTCACGTACTTGGTCGCCGCCGTTATGTCGACTCTCGGGATTAGCTCCATGGCCGTCTTCGCTGTCTACTACCGCTTCCATTGGCAGATGGATGTACGTTTTTTATAGGAGATTTTCAAATTGTTGAAACGATAGTTTTCTGGTTTCAAATTGTTGAAGTTGAAATTGAAATTGTGGATTTTTGTTGTTGTGTGTGTAGGGCGGAGAGGTTCCAATTACGGAGATGTTTGGCACATTTGCTCTTTCTGTTGGTGCTGCTGTGAGTTCTTTCTTCTACTCTTGAAATCTTCAATTTGACAAGCCTAATTTCACTTGACTAAAACCAGAATTTACCAAAAAAAAAAAAAAAAAGTTTGCTCTTAAGCTGAAGGGGTAATTTTGATTTCCAGTTCCACCATGGCTAGGGACGTTAAGTAACATTTTTCTTATGCAAAATGTTAATGGAGCAAAACATAGATTCTTCTTGTTCATTATTTCTTGATGATTCTATAGGTGGGCATGGAGTTTTGGGCACGGTGGGCGCACAAGGCCTTATGGCATGCTTCTTTGTGGCACATGCACGAGGTAATTAATCGCGTTTTCTAAGCTAATAACACGATTATTTTCTTAATTCTTGCAGCTTAATCATCATCTAATATTATGTACACTGTATTTTGCTTTGGTTGCATTAGTCTCACCACAAACCGAGAGAGGGCGCGTTCGAGCTCAACGACGTCTTTGCAATAATAAACGCGGTCCCAGCCATTGCCCTCCTCAACTACGGCTTCTTCCACAAGGGCTTCTTTCCCGGTCTCTGCTTTGGCGCGGTACGTATCTTGAATCCCCGAACAAACCAAAACCACCCGTAGAACCTAACCATTATCGCTAAAAAGTACATGATGACGCGCCTAAGAAAGCCTCCAAAACAAAATTTAATGAAGTGGTGTTGTATCGAACGGACACGATGAACAGGGGCTAGGAATCACGGTGTTCGGGATGGCCTACATGTTCGTACACGATGGTCTAGTCCACAAGAGGTTCGCGGTGGGGCCCATCGCCAACGTGCCCTACTTTCGAAGAGTGGCTGCTGCTCATCAGGTATCTTAATTATCTTGCTACCTACTTTCTTGTGTACATGTATCAATAAGACACAGGGTCACCAGATAACCTCTTGCTACCTCTCATTAGAAGGCACAACAGGCCAAAGGAGACACCTATTTAGCTGGCTAGTGGCGTAATTGAAAAATGATTAGGTTATTGTATATAAGGCTAGAATTCACTAAACGTAGCTTCATGAAATCTTAATTGATTTTGATGTTTGTTGTCCTTCAGTTGCACCACACAGAAAAATTCAACGGAGTTCCATATGGGCTGTTCTTGGGACCAAAGGTTGGGACAGCTCTAGTCTCTTTCTGTTGTTTTCTCTTAAAAAAACAATGTTCAAAAGTGTTTCTTTTTTTAAATAAAACAAAAGATTTCTAACCCTAATTGTTTTGTGATTTAGGAGCTAGAGGAGGTGGGAGGCCTGGACGAGCTGGAGAAGGAGATAAACAGAAGGATTAAATCCTACAAGAATTCCTGATTGTTCAGTGGATCTGCAGGAGACTTCTGTCCTTTGGCTAAATTTTTTGTAGGAGACATTCATTTGATCTTTGTATGTAACTGAAAATTTCACCCCTAAGAAAGGGAAGAGAAAAGGAGGTAGATTTGTAATTGAGTTCTGGCATTGTCACTCTAGTTAAAGATCAGATCTCACACAGTTGAGAGTATGAGCAGCAACCTCAAGCGCAAAATCTATTCAAGTAGCACACTAATGAGTCAACATTCAACATCAAACATGACAAGATCATAGAGAAGAGCACTTATGCTGTCATCTAAGTATATTTTTGTTCTATGGTTAAGGAGAAAATCATTTGGGTTCATGATGTACTAATAGACCCTGCAAAATGTCGATACCTAGCGCCATCAAGGGGACTTCTCAAAGAGGCAAGTTAGACAGCATCTCAACTAGAGCTATGGTAGAAGCACTTCTAAGATCCCCATAATTTCTCATTACCCAAAAGGCAATTCTTTTTTAAACTATCTTCAGGCCATACAGCTTTTCAAGTTGGGTTGTTGTATCACTTGGTTGTTGACTAACTAGATCCTATCAAGTCAAGAACCACAATTTAGCAAGTTAATGACACCAACCACAGGAATCATCATTCAGCTTTCCTTGAGCAAGCTGAAAACAACCAGGAAGAACAGTAATCGGAGTTCAGCTGGAAACATGTACACTACATAATGAATCGCCACAAGAAGGCTTCCAGACCCTAGTTAAGAATCAGATCATAGAGAGAATTGGATCGCCAAGGTTTCCAGTCTAAACCATCCAATTTACTTAGAAAAGTCCCTGCGCAAAGGCGCAGGTCATGAACTAGCTGTTACTCTAGTTAAGAATCAGATCTCACCAGTTGGGAGCATCAGCAGCAACCTCAAGCTCAAAATCTATTCAAGTAACACACTAATGAGTCAACATTTAACAACAAAGATGACAAGATCATAAAGAGAGCACTTCTGCTGTTATTTAAGTAGATGTTTGTTCAATGGTTGAGGAGAAAATCATTTGGGTTCATGATTTACTAATAGACCCTACAAAATGTCGATACCTAGCGGCCAGAGACAAGTTAGACAGCATCTCAACTAGAGCTAGGGTAGAAGCACTTCTAAGATCCCCATAATTTCTCATCACCCCAAATGCATTCCTTTTTAAACTATCTTTAGGCAATACAGCGTTTCAAGCCTGGGTTGTTGTATCACTTGGTTGTTAACTAACTAGATCCTATCAAGTTAAGAACTGCAGTTTAGCAAGATAATGACAACCTGAACCAACAAGGACAATGCAATATCACCAAACACAGGAGCCATCATTAAGCTTTCCTTGAACATGCTGAAAACAACCAGGAAAGAACAGTAATGGATGTTCAACTAGAAACATTTACACTACATAATGAATCGCCACAAGAAGGCTTCCAAACCCTAGAACCAAAGATCTACCTAGGCAACAAATAAACAAGACAGCAAAAGAAACTCAAAGAACACAAAATCCTTACCCAACACAACTGTACATAGCCAGAAACCACCTCATCCGGTCCACTATGCAACCGCAATGTCGTCGAATCACCAATCATCAACCTCCAAAGAACGAGAAAAAGCCGCGTTTCTTGGGGGCCTCCTCCACCATAACAGCCTTCATACTGTCTTGCTCAACAAGCCTCCAAGCCGCCTGCTCAAACGCCAAACCCGCAATAGTCGGCGGCCTGTTCAACACCAACGGATAGCCTCGATTCGTGCTCCGAATCACCTCCGAGTCCTCCGGAATCATCCCTAGCAACGCCAATCCGAGCATCTCCTGAACATCCAACACAGACATCATATCCTCCCCCTTGATCATATCCGTCCTAACTCTATTCACAATCATCTTAATCTCCTTGATCCCATCGCACTCGAGCAAGCCAGTAACCTGTTACAGAAAAAGGACAGTTTATGTAAATAGTGAGAGTTCGGGCCATTTTTTGTACATAGTGAGAATTCTAACCCTATCGGCATCACGGAGGGCGGTGATATCCGGAGTCGTGACGAGCACGGCCTCATTGGCCGGCGTGATGGCGGTGATGAATCCGGCGTCGATTCCGGCCGGACAGTCGATGATGATGAAGTCCGGGGAGCCCTCGGGGCGGTGCTTGAGAGCGTCGACGAGCCAGACTAGGGCTTTTCCGCCGAACCCTAGGGGGAGCTTGGATCTGGCCTTGGAGATGCAGAGGAGCTCGAAGTTGGACCAGCGCTTGTCGCGGACGAGCGCCTGGTCGAGACGGCAGTCGCCATTGAGGACCTCGACGAGCGTGTAGTTGACGCGGTTCTCGAGGCCGAGGAGGAGGTCGAGGTTGCGGAGCCCGACGTCGGCGTCGATGGCGACGACGGAGAAGCCGTGGCGGGCGAGGGAGATGCCGATGTTGGCGGTGGTCGTGGTTTTTCCGACGCCGCCCTTGCCGGAGGTGATGACGACGACTCGGGGGGTTGTGCCGGAGAGCTGAGGCTTCCGGTTGTAGTTGAGAGCGGAGGCTCTGATAGTGACAGGGCGGAGGGTTAGGGTTTTGGAGAGAGGGAGAGGAGAGAGGAAGGGCGTGGTGGTTGTGGCGGCGGTGAGAGGGGTGAGGAGGAGCGACAGCATTGACATTGCTGTCAGTGAGAGGTGAGGAGCGATGGCTTCTTCGGCGATTGGGGATTCATGGCGTTGTTTGAGCTATCTTTTCGGTTTTTCAGGTTTTGGGCCGGATTGGGCTGTGAGTGTATTGGGCCAAATGGGCCCAATAATGATTTTGACTTATAACACTGATTATGAGATACAGGAGCCATCATAACTTTCGGTTTCGGGTACAACCGATCGGGTTTTTCCAATGGGTCGGGTACACGGTTGGTAAAGTCGGGTCAGGTGGTGGAACTAGTCCACCCGTCCCCGAGCCGACCCATTGTATTGCCTACTTCCGAACATATATAAGATTACGATAAAATTTTACTTAATATTTTGATGCACTGAAAAATGGGTTACAATGTTGAAGTGTAGTTTATTTTTTTTATTGTGACAACATGAATGTTGCAAGCACCATAACATTAATCAACTCCATGTTTTTTAAAATGTGTAAAATTCAAATTTAAAAGTTGTTGAACATACAATGTTTAATAGAAATTTACAATTGTAAAATTTTAATACGTAAGAGTTTGTTAAAATTTTATCTATACTATATATTACAGTCGAGACATTTTGAGCTTCCACCTTAATTCCAACCCGCCTTTGTAATATCCAGTTCCGGTCCGATTCCATTTTTTGACCCACAAACCTCTCCAAGTCTCGTTATTCAAGTAAGTGGGTCATAGAGAGTTGCTCCGACGGGGGTTTGCATCAATCTTGCATGTGATCAATCCATGGCCTAAGAGCGCGAATGGTAGAAGGTGGTGGGCCGTTCCCCACAGACGGGGCCAAGATTGAAACCCGAAAATCGAACACTAAATACATATTAATAAAGAACGGAGAAAAGTTACACCTGACCTTGGAGCAACACGTTGAATCTAAATGGGAGGTGGGCCGTGTGGCAATTGTGCGAGTATTGACTAGTGACCCGAGAGTAGGTCAGACTTAGGATGAAAAACTCCCCACAGACGGCACAAAGTAGGAATTCGAAAATCGGCCACTAAATACATGATTAAATTGTACAAACTCTCAGGCCAAAAGCCGACTATTCCTTACTTTGAGCTCTCCCACACCTCGCGTATTATTTTATTCTCTTTTCGGAGGCTTATAAAATTTTTATGTTTTTTCCCGTAAATATTGCGATCTCCTCAGAGATTCAAACACGTCAGATCCCGTACAACGAGGGCATGTCTCAATCTCGATATTTTTCCGATACCATTCCATTCCTCCTGTCCACCTACTTAAAATATTTAGGGAGCTTGATTTTCTGCATTGTGCCGATGCGGGATAGAGTTTCCCATTCCACCGGAGCAGACAAAGTCATTACCCTATCCGCGAGAAAATAAAGCCATGACATTGATCAACTAAGCTATCATGACAATAAAGAGGAGCGCGTTGGACATGGTGGAGGAGGCTTGTAATATTCGGTTCCTTTTATGAACACGCAGGTCAATTTGGATCTTCATAGAATATTAATATTAGAAAAATAAAAGTAAATCTTTAACGATAAGGAATTAGTATTGAAATTAATCGTTGAAAGCTATAATTAATTAAGGGATGGATTCCTTGGATTTCCAATCTTGTGTTCAGCTTATTATCTTGCATTAGTAACTCAAAGTTGTGACTTGAGCTCCATGTTAGAGCAAACAACGCTGAGCTCTCGGCGGGAAATTGATCGGAATCTGCCTGCAACTGGAACCCCTGAAAAGGGAAAAAAACCAATATTGGATCTTGATCTCAATGTGTTTGCAATGTCCCAAGAGGATGATATTAATTGTTTCTCTCATCTCAGAAGATAAGCTATGACGACATATCATCATCACAAAAAAAAACTCTTCAGACAAGCTATGACTTCTGGAGAGCTAAGCAAGATGATTGAGCCATGGGATCCATGGTTTAGGAATAACACATATCCTAACTATGTGCAAAATCTACTCCTTTCATTTTCCTAGCAAGTTTTTCAGCTTCCTACCATTGTATTTTGTTTTTAAGACTAGAATCTTGAAATGATAAAGTTTATCACATGAGAATGTAAAATTTTGGGTTAAAGACACAAATATAGTTGTCTGTCTTTTTTTGTGGTCAATGGTGCAGTGGCTCTTCCTTTGAAATTGTGGTTTATAACATTAATTTACAAGGATAACAATGTTTGGTTTGCTTGATTGTTCCATACTTCTTTCTTTTCAACCTTCATATTACCCAAAACTTATTAATGAAACAACACCACACAAAAAGGTCGCATAATGAACTGGAGAAAGGTCGCGCAACCATCAACTTATATATACAGTAAAACCTCCATAAATTAATACTCGATAAATTAATAAACTCGGTAAATTAATATTTTTCTCCGGTCCCAACTTGGGCCAGTGTAAAATTTGACGATATTCGATAAGATAATAAGATAATAAATTTAAAAAAATCACTATAGAAGTATAAAGGTCCCAATAAAATCATAAATTAATAATTATCTAAAAATTACATAAGTATAACTAATAATACTATCAAAACTTAGTAAAATATGATTCTATTGTTGATTGTTTTTTCTTTAAAATTAGTCTACTTGAAGCATATCTCTGACTTGTCTCATTGTATCTAATATTTCTGGCGTTGTATTCTCGAACTGCACCAAAAAGTTGTGAATAGTCTTGAACGCGATAAGTGCTTCCATTCGCGAGACTGGTTCCAAAGGAATTGTATCGTCTCCAACTTCATCAGCTCTAACCATCAACATTTATCACTAAAATCTCTATAAATTAATAAATATTAATTTATCGATGAATTAATATCTCGATAAAATAATAAAATATTTCGGTCCCGACTCTATTAATTTATAGAGGTTTAACTGTACACAGTTACATAGTACAATAAACATAAATTACAAAATCCACATTTACACAACGGAGGAAACTATGAAACAATGAACCGGAAATCTGCATTCAGTAAGGGATTGATTGCATGAGAAACAACATGAAGAAGAAACATCCACAAACATAAACCCAAGATAATGGCAGAAGAAGAATAAGGCCATGCTTATAAGCTACCAATTATCCTTCACAAACTAGACCTTCTCAAGAACTTCCCCTGATCAAAGAGTGTTAACATAAGTTGAGCACTTAAAGCTAAGATTAAGAATCTGAATCAGAAAGAAGTATTAACTTGATATCAAATCAAGTTTGATCAACTAGCTGAAACTCATAGTCACTTTCTAGATTCATAATCCCAGAAAATTCAGACTCAATTCACCGACTCACCGTCATGTTACCTCCTCAAATAACATAATCTAATCATCTAATAGTCCTCAATCACCTCCATTATTCAAGGTACCAAACGGATTAGTTCAAGACATGGGATTGATAGAAAGCTCATAGATTCCCCTACAACCAAAACCCTTACGTCTTATCATCAGTAAAAGAGCACTAGCTATTAGAGTCTCTCGCAATCAAATTTCAGTTATTATCCAATTAGGTTAGGTGTTCAAATGCATAGGCTTTATGCTTCGTACATAATATAATTGGGACTGCGAATGGGGACGAAGACGGCAACGTCGACTTCGGATCTGGAGGTGACGACGGCAGTCCAGCGCGACGGTGTTGACGCGGTCGGAGACGAACAAAAAAAAAACTGAAATTTGGCGACGGCAGTCCGGCGCGACGGTGTTAACGCGGTCGGAGACCAACAAAAAAAACTGAAATTTGGCGACGGCAGTCCGGCGCCTAACAGGGTCCTACTCCACGTCAGCGACGATATGGATTTTTCGCAAATGGTGACCTGATCAAACGCGGGTCGGCCCGCCCGCCCGCCCAACCTACCCACGAAAATGGGCGGATATGGACAACGTTTATAACCCAGTGGGCCGGGCCGACCCGGCCTAGATTTTTTAAAGGGCCGGGTTTGGACAATAGTATAAAGCCCGACCCATTACCCGGCCCGGCCCATATATTTTTATAATATATTAATTAAATTACTAAATAACTAAATGAAATATTATTAATTTATATATATCAAAAGTTACAAAACGTTAGTTATCTTTTTACTTCTTCTTTTATGCGTCGTTTCACTCATTTCTTAAGCCGAAAAGATGTAGCAAACCAAATGAAGAATTATTGCATTGCATTTGATGTAGTTTTTTATATATGTTAAGATTTAAGAAATTCATACTTTTATTTTGTAATTTTTTATTATGGATGAATGTGTGTTAGATTCTTGGTTAAATTTTTTTTTTTGAGATCACGGATTCTTGGTTAAACTTATGGATGAACATTAGTTTACTTAATTTCAGGTTAATATTGCTTAGTTTTGAGAAATTTCATGTTAAAAAATTGTATTTTTTTTAGTTGAAAATAAAGATTGGCGGCCCAGCCCAACTCTGTGGGCGAATCTGGGCAAAAATATTAGGCCCAGCGGGTAGTCCAAATCCGGCCCGGTTTTTAAAATAGGCTGAGAAAATTAGTCAAACCCGGCCTGGACCCAACCCGAACCCGTGTTTGATCAGGTCAAGGTGGGAGACATCTAGCATTTTCTGAGAAATAAAGGAAAGAAAGAAAAAAAAGAAGAGGCAAAGAGGCGTGGGGGACTTTCGACCAAAAGAGAGGCGTGTGGGACCGAGGTAGGCGAGGGAAGTTGAGCAGGGGGAATGGATTTTGCCAGGGATCTCGCTGGCGTGGGGCCCATCTGATAGAAGGTTTTACTCCCTCCGTCCCAATATGTTTGTCCAAAAGGACGACTTTTGCGGTTTTTAATGCAACGTATAAAGTGGTATTGAGAAATGAAAAAGTGGGTAGAAGATATGATTGAATAGGGGTACTTTTGTAATTTTATAGGGGGGAAAAGGTTGAAAAGAGATAAAGTAGGTTGAAAAGTTGGATAATGGGTGTAAATTTAGAGATTGAATAGGGGTAAAAGTGGAAGAAAGTTATTGATATAAAAGGAAAGTGGACAAACATTTTGGGACGACGGAAAAGGAAAGTGGACAAATATTATGGGACGGAGGGAGTATTATTTTTAAGTGAGGACATTGAATTTTTTTTCGGTCGAACGGTCAAACCGGCCAATTCGAACTTAAGCCTTGTTTTACTTTTTAATGAGAAGATATTTTTGGTTGAAAAATAATGTTTTGGGGTGAAAATTTTTACTCTCTCCGTTAAGAAAAACAAAAGTGTATTAAAGTATCTAAAATGACAAGTATTTTTTAACAACCCAATCAAACTAAAACGACATATATTAATTAATGGAGGGAGTATTGAAAAGTGTAAAAGTAGAAATAAAGGATGGAGATTTAAAAAAGGTAAAATAAATTGTTTTAATAAAAAAATTGTTTTAGGACAAAAAGAAATAAGCCCTTAATTACCCTAGGATAGACCTTTCAATTGGGTCGGGTCGGGCGGGTTCGGGTCGAGTTTGGGTTCGGGTCAATCGGGTTACGGGTAAAACTGGGTCGGATCGGGTCGGATTTTCGAGTCGGGTCAGCTTTTAATAAGTCTACCCTAGGGTACTTAATTAATTAGACCGACACTCCCAATCCATCTCTCCCATATACGAGCGATCAATTCAAACTTTTTGATTTTCAATTATTTATTTTTTCTGGGACCCTTGATATGGACGCCTTTGACATCCGTTGGCAAAAGGATGTGATTTGCTCTCATTTATTTTCTCTGCGACCACATCGGTAGGCAAAGAGATGAATATGGTGTTTTGTCTCATTAATGAAAAGGGGCCCTGCATTTAAGACGTGTAATTAAGGCCCACAAAATTTACAGTATAAAAAAAACGTTAATGGGCCATCCATCGGTCCGGTCGCCTTCCTCGCCGGCGCTCTCGCTCGTCGATCCTACCGGTCTCAGTTTCTTCCCCTCTTCTCTTCTAGGTTTTGCTCCGATGTAGTAACCGGGGCTTCTCGGCGGCAAGGAGGCCAGGAGCTTCTCGGCGATGCCTAGCCACTGCTCCGCCTCCGATCCATTTGCCGACGGGGGAATTGGTTCGTTCTCGGTGTTGTTAGTTGTGGTCCTTTCTTCAGTGTTGGCTGTGTTGGGGTTTGTTTTCTGTGTGCTGATTCTGCTGGAGGAGGAGACGAGGAGGGATGGATGGGTATTTTGGGCATCGGCAGAGGGCGGGTCGAGGGGGCGAGAGGGAAGTGTGGATGGAGCCTGGAGGAAAGCTTTCGTGTTTTGGTATATTTTTATTTTTTACAGTTTTGTAAAAGGAAAAGTTAATAGATTGTTCTGTGTGTGGGGCCCGCCGTGATCACAATTTATCAAAGTCCTCTATAAATAAGAAAAAACTACGACAGCTTCCACCCTCTCAACCCTCGCTGCCTACTCTACCAACACTAGCCACAGACGGCCTCGCTCCTCCCTCCGCCTTAGCGCCGCCCTACCGCTTTGCTATTGCCCTCCTTTAATTTCAAAGATCGATGGAGGTAGCTAAGCAAGCAGACAATCATGCATATATGTTTCACAGCTATCTAGCTAGCTAACATATTTTTGGTTCAATTTTCAGCAAAAGGTCGTATTTAAGCTGCAAACTTGTTGCCACAACTGTTTAGAAGGTATCGTCTATCTCTGAATTTCCTAATTTTAGGGCCCGTTTACGTGGGTGTTGATTAGATTAATTATCTATCACAAGAAAAAAATTACCTCTAACCAAAAAAGAGTCCAAAAAAAAATCAAAAGAAAATTGATGAGGTCCTTGCTCTATTGGACATGTGGTAACTCCTCATTGGGTTGTGATTATATTAATTTTATTTTTTATTTTTTAAACTATAAATTATTTTTTAGTATTACTTAAATTGTTTTTTTTCAACTTCTATTTTTTTAAAAATACATAAAATAAAATTACCTATTTATAGACACCCATTTTACATGTGTAAGTGAAATTTAAATTATTTAATTTCTATTTCTTATTTTAGTTATAATTATGCTTTATTCAAAAAATTAATGATAAAAAATTATTATATATTATATTAGTATTATGTATAATACAACAATTACTATAATATTATTTGGAAGTATACAATTAATTTAGGTTAAATACTAAATGTAAAAAAAAAGATATATGAGGGACTCAAATGAATTTCTACTAATGGAGGGAGTATAGACTCAATGGATCTTTATTATAATATTATTTGGAAGTAGAGACTCAAATGGATATCTACTAATGAGTCTCTACTAGTATAAAACAACTAGAAAAATATTATTATTTTGTATGTAAGAGACTTAATGGGCTTCTCACCATTGAAGTTGCTCTAAGGAGGTCATATCTATATTGTTATATAAGGTATCTTCCTAGAAACCTAAATTAATTGGTTAGGCGGTCTAGGCAGACCCCTAGGCGGTTAAGCTAGTTGGTTAGGCGGTTTAGGCGGGTCCCTAGGCGGCTGGGCTAGTTAGTTAGGTGGTCTAAGCAGGCCCCTAGGCGGCTTAGACGACCTCCTAGGCGGGTTGGGCGGGTCTAAATTGAGGCTAGATGGGGCTCTAGTTGCCAATTTATACATAAATATTAAGATGAGATTGGTCTTTTATTTATATTTTCACCCAATAAGAATAATAATCTTATATTTTCAATAATTTACAAATCCGCCTAGGCCCCCGCCTAGCCGCCTAGGCGCTAGGCCCCATCGCACCGTCCAGCTTACGCCTAGCGTTTTTTAGAACACTGATTTTACAAAGCAGGGAAATAGAGAGGAGAACGAATAAAATTAACGTCATTGTTTTTGGAAAGCTTTAGGGTCTTGCCTTATGTAGGCATTGGGAGAGAATCACGAGAAACTACTTCTCCATGATCTTCTCCACTCTTCCAACAACCCATGAATTGCTCACCAAACAATTTTTTTTTGGTTGAAGGAGAGGCGGTAATCTCCGTACCCGCGAAGGGCGTTTTATTTAGAAAATAAAGGGGTTAACTAGTAAGCAAACGGGGGATAACCCGGCCCCTTACATCGTCGTCAAGCAGAGAAAAAACACCATCAGGAGGAACAAGCAATACATGAAACCAATGTTGAAAGAAAAAGCTAAACTAGCTAGAAAGTCCGCAACACGATTAGCTTCCTTAAAAATATGACGGAACTGGATGTCCCAGCTTCTACGAATCAAGCTTTGGCCCCGGAGAACCAAGCTAGCCAAAGGGTGGCTATTCTCCATGGGTCTTCCTAAAAGAAGAATCACTAGTTGTGAGTCAACTTCCAAGGATACCCACCTATAGCCCTTGCGCCAAGCAAGCTCCAACCCTCCAATGACGCCCCACGATTGAGCCATCAGAACCGTACAAAATCCAATATTGTGGACAAAACCAAAGAGCCAATCACCATCCTCATTCCTAAGGACACCCGCAGCAGTAGCCATCCCACCATCACGAACGGAACCATCCGTGTTCAACTTAACCCAGCCGGATCGGGGACGAGCCCAAGAAACATGTGTGACCCCGTTGTGTAGAGCACTCTCCAAGTTCGGGATCGAAGAAGCGGCACTAGCGTACTCTTTTGCATAGTTGAGGATGAAAGCCCCTCGATCACCTTCAAAAATGACCTGCTCAAAGACAAAAAGATTACGCCAGTGCCATGTCCACCACAAAGCAACGGTGAAAATATCCGCCCATCTAATATCACCATGCACAATAGCTGAGCAAGTAATATTAACACGGAGCCAGTAAGCGAAATCGGATTCATAGAATACTTCCCTGAAAAGAGGAGGGTGAAGATTATCCCACATACGAGATGTGATATCACAATCACGCAGTAGGTGAATCAACGACTCCTCCTCGGTTGAACACTTCGAGCAAAGGGCATTATCGGCTAAGTGGCGTTGTACCCGCTCTTGATTAGTTAACACCGCTCCCTTCATGGTTTGCCAAACGTAAAGTTTCTGCCGCTCGGGAGCTGCCAGCTTCCAAATACGCCTGAAAACCGAGACATCAGTAGAGCTCGGAATTCTCGACTCGATGATCATCCTATAGGCCGAATGAGCGGAGTAAGATCCACAAGAAGAATGACCCCAACTCAGCACATCCACCTCATCTGCCCCTTCCGTGATCGCCACTGCAGCAAGACGAAGAAGAACCTGACTAGGCAACAACGGGTTTAGCTCCGTCCAATTCCAGCCCATATCGGAAATCCAATACTCCCGCATGGACCGCTCACGGCTCCATCCCAACAACGGCCCATTGCAGACATCTATCAAAGGAACATTCATCAACCATTTGTCGAGCCAAAAGCGTGTTTCAAGACCCCCACGCACGCACCATCTCGACCCCGGAACCACAACTCTGTCAATCCCTTTCTTTAAGCTCCTCCAAATGTACGACCCATGAGGACGATCCGTGCCATTAGGCCTAACATGTTTAGCCTTGACCACATCAACCCACAACTTGTTCTTCTCCGTAAGAAAGCGCCACCCTAACTTACCAATCATGGCAAGATTAATGTCGCCCATCCTCCGCAACCCAAGACCACCATGCTCACGAGGGAAACATAGCTCGTCCCAGCCAACAAGGTGCATCCGGCGCTGCTCTTCGGAACCTCCCCATATGAAGCGTGCCATCAACCCATCTAACTTGACACAAACTTCACTCGGAATGATGACCGTTGCCATGGTGTATATGGGCAGGGACGACAACACCGACTTAGTCAACGTCACCCTTCCCGCCATGCTAAGAAAACGACCTTGCCACCCACGCAACTTAGCCGAGAACTTTTCAATTAACGGAGCAAAGGTGTCCGATTTTACTTGGTCATGAAAAATCGGCATGCCTAAGTATTTGCCAAGATTATCCGTCAACGCAAAACCACTCTCGACACTAAGGGCCTCGCTGAGATCCGGGCCAACATTGGCGGACACAAAAATACGAGACTTGGAAGCGTTGATCCGCAAGCCAGAAGCCGTGCAAAACTCACCAAGAGTACCCATGACCGACCGAATTTGCTCCACAGAGGCCTCCGCAAAAAGAATGATATCATCCGCAAAGAGTAAGTGTGAAAGCTCGGGACCCCCTCGCGAAAGCTGAATAGGCTTCCAACTTCGTTGAATAACCGCTTTCGAAATAAGCCGGCTCACCAAACAATTAAGGAAATCTCAAGATAATTATTAATTAGATCACAAATAAAGAACAAATAAAAGAATCTCACAAAATTAATAATAATAAACCCATAAGTCTTAAATAGATAAGGATATTTGCATTACGTATTTTTAATAAACACTAACAATCCCCCACTAATGCAAAAGTCCCTTCAAAACAATAACTATTCCAAGTTCATATGGGCTTAGTGCTTAAGCGTTAGTGTCTTTCGACTTGAACCAATACCTTAGTGAATTTAAGAATATTCTCTAATCAAGTGAGTGAAACAAGTCTTGAACTCCTTGACTTTAGTTGAGAACGGAACTTAAAAACACACACTTCACCTCAAAATCCTTGTGAACCAGCGATTGAAATCTCACTAAGTGAGTTTAATTTACTTGGGATGCTCATGAGTGTCCTCAAGAGAACCTCCACATCTTTTTGTACACTCACGTAGGTGACCTCATCAAGTCTACCTCGTTACAGACCACCCTATAAGGGCTATGAAGTCATTAAGAGCTTATTAACACAACCTCTCTTCTTATCTTTTATGCGCCATAGGAATTAGAAAGTATGAACTTTCAAATGGATTTCAATCCAATTCCCCTCGACGAAATTAAGATCATTTTCATATTTGATCCTTTTGTCATGATAGTGATATGGCTATATGTACTATTTTTTAGTACACCATTTTTTTTAAATATACAATCTCATGCCCATTATGCATATGAGCCTTTTTCCCTACATTGTAGCGATATTCTTTGCCACAGTGTAGATATATATAAGGGTGGCATAGGACACCCCCATAATCAGTTATCAATAATTAAGCTTCCTAGCCTTTTGCCATGTCACATCAAAACCCATAACCTCTAACCTCATAATACGTAACTAATATCGATTAGTTTCAAGCCATGCATTTAGTGATTCATAGCTTTCTCACCAAACATTGTTATGACAGTTTCAATTCAAGACATTACTCATTTGAGATCACCAAATCTATAGCTTCCATATGTATAGATATACAATATCCACTATATCACTTCACATAAATGCAAAATATTATTGCAAATGAGTATATGGACATCTAAGTAATTGGTAATCGAAGAAAAATCAATATTATTCATGTCTTTCAACACTGTGAATCCTTCAAATACTTAACATATAGCACAAAGACAACTAGCCCACTAATTGAACACTTCAGTTGCTATAAGTAAGAGAAGCTTGGTTCACTATGCATAGAGACAAATGAGACTTTCCTCAATTTACTAATATCATCAAGTTCTACCAAAATTCAAAAGCACGGTCAAAATCACAAATGATTTCATTGCTTTGCTTTTTCTTTATACTTTCAAGACTGAATTCACACGAGCATTTAAAGTTAACATAGACGATATATAAGGTCCTACCAAAAGACCTCATATAAGATGCATTCATCTGAACATTGTAATGAAAGATCGATCCACACACCCGAAAAGAATTCATAATAAGAACTCAAAGGTTGCACTTACCATTATGACATCATGTATGTAAAGCATATAAAGCATGATATGATCACGAGAGCAAATCAACCTCAGCTAGGCATGTTGCTAGGCATCACTTTCCAATTAATTAGAAGAAGTCAATTAATGCAAATGATTAGGATGCCTCAAAATCCATCAAATAGACTTGCCAACTTCAGGCAAGAGTCGGAGTTGATTAGGTCCTCACATAATAACTAACAACACGTTTTTTGACAAAAATAGAAAATATTGCTAACAAAAAAAATATATATGCAATATCAAAACCAGTTGTCACGTGAACTAACAAGTTCAAAAGAATCTTCTTATCTTAAATCAAAGAAGTCCAACCATCAAGTTCTCAAATACACTTGTACATAATCAATGCTAGTTTATTTCTTTTGCAACTTGCATATCTTAAGCAAATCAATCTCAAATTCATGATCAGATAACATAGTATGGCACATGAACCCCCATTTCCCAATGTGATTTGATCTTTCCTAGTAAAAACAAAAAGACTAGATCAAAGTGTCATGTAATCGTGATGAGAAATTCCAAGCATGACATTTTTTGTCATTTTGAAGTTAGCACTAACTACTCATATCATCATCAATTTCTCAAATATTTTAAGCATGCTTAGAGCAGTTTGCAGAATAATAATATCTCATATTTCATGATCAATAACATATCACTAAATTCACAAGGGATGTTAATCTCAAGTACTATATATATATATATATTCTTGAGAAAAGAGAATTTCGACATCACACAAACTCAAATCAACGAATAAAATAATTTCACGTACATCAAATTATACTTGTGATCAACTCATGTTTGCATATATTAATTTTAATCCTTCTAAAGCTCTTACATAAGGATCTCATTATGGAACAATGGAACAGCATGCGAGCAACATATTGCCAATCATTCTTGAAATATACATTGTCACTCAACAACTTCAAGGACATATCATCATTCTATGCATAATCAGCCATTAATTAGATGCAATGATGCATCGATCTTTTAGTTGTATTGTACAGTTATAGCAGACAAACTATCCCCCATATTCTAGGAATGTAAGGAGAAGCTCTTACAAACAACTTATTATATTTTTCGGGAGGAATACAATATTTCAATATCATTTTATTTGTCCTCGTATAACAACATTTTCGCAAGACACACAAATGATATTGATCATGCAAAACAACGTATATCAGCTTAGAAAATGACTAGCTGGCATACACTAGTATATGAATCACAAGCCATATATTGTTAACATGATTCATCAGAAAACCACTAAAGACAAGCTCAATCATGATTTCATGGTTTCAACATTCAGCTAACAAATGTGCAATTTTATTTTAAAGTAACAAAATTAGTTACACTATTTTTAGCCTCAATCCAAATCAGAACGATAGTCAAATCAATAATTACCAAACCAATCTTTGAATGTCAAAGCATATAGATCAACAGTGGTAATAAAACTTACACATCATCACTAACCATGAATAAACAAGGCAAGCCAAAATTTCTATGCGGTCATCCAAATAGAACCGATCGTTTACATATTACAGCACATGTCCACTTATGATTGTACGAGTCGGAACGCCAAAGTCTCGAACAATTTTTCTATAAGCACAATCATATATCCTTCCAATTTAAATTTGGTTAGATTACCTTAAGGTAAATAGAAGAGATTAGCCGAAATTAACCCGATACAACACCATCTCAACATAATGCAATTCATGAATTGATTATAGCATATATAGATTTTGTATATATATATGAAGCACGCATGTCAACTCGATCCGCCAATTGGGCATATTTAATTGAAACTATACATTGAAACGCATGCAAACCATCCACATCTAACCATGGCCAAGAAGCATCATAAATTTCAATTAAAAAAATATGACCAATTAATGTACGCACTTTCATAAGACAGCAATAAGCACCCAAAAGCTCAGTGATGTTACATATTAAAATTTAGTAAGCATCACAACAGTCAACCACCAAGAGGTAACCCTATTTTAATGACAAATATTACACATAAAGGGCAGCCAATTCTGCCATGGAAGGTAGCCCAACCTTACTCAATCAATAGTAATTCCGATCAAATCCACCAACATTAAATAAATCTGAAATCAAAAGTAAACAACAACACCAAACAATTTATGCCGAACAATTCCAGATCTACATATTTGATCTTTATCTCTCACCATACCATATTTAATCTGAAATCGAAGATGATCGATCAGGTCGAACCTTCATGGAAGGATATAGATCTCATCCGTAGAGTCATTATCTTGGGCTCTTGGCTACCTTGTTTGAAAGAACAGTTTGGTGATATTATAAACTACATACAGGTGTAAGAGTACTGTCGGTGGATATGGAATTGAGAGATGAGGGATTTTGCGACCATTGCAAAACCAATACCATGCGCCTTGTTGAAGGCCAAAAAGGTATCATCAAGCTCTTATTGTCTTGCTTCTGAATTTCTTAGTTCTAGTTCAATATTGACTAGCTAATTTGAAGGACCAAGTTATGATATACGGAGTATCAACTACCTACTGGTCACTGTTGTAGGTGTAACTTCGGTGGCATTTGGTTCGGGAGGCGACAGCTGCACGCTAACGGTAGTGGGTAACATTGACCCACATTCAATTTGCGGCATCCTCAGGAAAAAAGCAGGAAGGACAACAATAGTTAGTGCGGTAAAACAGGCCGCTAAAAAACCTAATAATGCCGCCAAGTATCATTCACGACCTTCATTCAAACTATTATCGAAGCGAGATCTAGATAGCAAAGGTAATTTTGTTCTACTATCGTACATTTGTGAACTTCTTCATCAGATACTTGGTCAATTGAGCATAGAGGATGAAACAAGATAAAAATATAGTGAAAACGCAAAATCATAGCTGGTATAGTCTGCAGATGGACGTATAATTCAACTTACATTTGCAAATGAGCCTTTACTGAATTGCCTACTTCTGTTTCTGGATGTAAGTTCCACTACTTTCCTATTAAACTAAATTAGCTGCCACATAAATGACCGAGCAGGGACGTGACAAGGCCCCTGACTCAACTAGCAACTTACCGAATCTCTATGAGTTTACGGGCTCAAAGCTCCTCCATACAGTATCACAACTTCCTACAATTATCCAATATTAAGGTGCATTTGCATGAACATTTATTAAAAAGGATATATACTCGGTAGCTGTTTAGCATTAGATCACATAGAGTTCTATTTTTCAAAAAAAAAATAACAATGTGAAAGTGATTGGAAATGTCAAAAAGTGTTGTAATTATAATGATGGCAGCCTTATTAACTGATGGACTAAATTGTACAGATTCCACTGTGGGAAAATCTTACAAGGAGAAGAATAAGTTGTTCAAGAGTGCCAGACTTCTCTCCCCAGCACTCGAGTCAAGCATTGATATTGAGAGATCTAAAAAGGGAATCCTATATATCTTGGGCAAAAGTAATCATTTTGAAAAGGACAAGCTAATTCAGTTATGGATGGCAGCGGGGTTTATAGTGGACGAGCCTATGGAGGTAAATGGTTCCAACTACTTTGAGGAGCTTGTGTCGGCAGGATATATATTACACTCCAAGTCCAACTCTCTGTACAAACTGGAAAATGAATTGGACATTATCCTAGAAAAGTCCAGGTGCCTCAGATTGGAAAGCACAAGCCACAATGATGCAGGATCTGCAGAAACTTTGCATGTTTCTGTGGTCAGTGATAAAATTGATGAGAAAGTATTTAAGACACTGCATAGATTCAAGAAGTTGAGAACCCTTCTGTTTCTTGGAAATTATAGATCAGGGTTGCAGCAAGTACCACGGGATTTGTTTTTGTGCCATGAGGCCTTACGAGCTTTAGATTTGAGTGGGACTCGTATAAAAGAGCTGCCAAGTTCTGTGGAGAAGATGATCCACTTGCGCTATCTTGATCTTTCATGGACCTTCATTGAGCTTTTGCCTGAGAGGATATACCTTTTTGAAAAGCTTCAAACCTTGAAGCTCAAAGGTTGTTCTCGTCTGCAAAGACTACCCAATGAAATGAAAAGGCTAACCGAGTTAAGACATCTAGATCTTGACGTTCTTGGGCAGTTGGTGTCCTTTCCTGAGGGAATTGGGGCCTTGGAGAAACTTCGGACCTTGTCAGCTTTCCCGGTTGGTGTCGAGAAAGGATTCAAAATCAGTGAGCTGGAGTATTTGAATAACCTCACAGGTGAATTTTGTATTGCAAATTTGGAAAATGTGCAGCATGCGGATGAGGCAAAGCAAGCATCATTAACACTTAAAAGCAGCATTAAGAAGTTGGAGCTCAGATGGAGTGATTATGAGTGTGAAGAAGCAAAGGTTGAAGATGTGGATCTCCTCAAAAATCTGTGTCCATGCTCGGACTTGGAAGAGTTGCAAATAGTACACTATCATGGTACCAAACTTCCTACTTGGATCGCTGCAGTTTCATTTCACAAGCTCTCCAGCATCACTCTATTTAAATGTGAACATATTTCTGAGCTTCCTCCTTTGGAGAAGCTACCATCACTCCGTACCCTTGAGTTAATTGGTTTGAAGAATGTGTCGAAGATAGAGTTCGTAGGTAATACATTTCAAGATGCATTCGTAAAGCTCAAGAAACTGTCCATTGATGAGATGCTTAGTTTGGAAAATTGGACAGAACCTCTTGAACGTGACTTCCCATGCCTCGAAGAGTTGTGCATAAAAGATTGCCCCAAGTTGCATGAACTTCCTTCCCTTATCTACTTTCCTTCTAAATCTTCTATCCAGTATTTTGAAGTAAGTGGTTGTGCTATGTTGGAGTTTTGGTCTGAGAAAAAACTGTCTTCTTCCTTGAAGACATTGATAGTAGAAGACTGCCCTTTAATCGATGAGAGGTGCTTAGGGCAAGAAGGTCCAGATTGGCACAAGATACAACATGTACCGACGATATGGATTAACCAAGTAGCAATCCAGCTATGTGAAGATGAAAACGAGAAGAGTGATGATGAATCACATGGGGAGAATGAAGCAAGGGTGGATCAACCTTGATTTTTACTTCCAATGTAAGTGATGATGAATCACATGGGGAAAACTGTCTTCTTCACTGATGCTGGGGCTCCTTCTCACTGGTCGCGGCCTTTACCTGGCTTGTGGAAGGTGAACACTGATGGTTCTCAACTTCTCATAGAGAACACGATGAATTCGTCGGAGTTGGAGTTCTCCTAAGAAATTAAGAGGGTGATTTCGTCAAGGGATTTGCTATGAAAGTTAGAGTGGAGTCGGTGCTTAAAGCCAAAATTGTTGGCCTGCTGCAAGGCTTATCCATAGCCAAACAACTGAAGATCAAGAAATTGGAGGTGAAAATTGACGCCACTGACGTTCTCAAAGCTGTCATGTAATGTTCGTCGCACTCAATTCTTGGAGACTATCGAAAAATGCAGGGCCCTCAAAGACGATCAAGACTGGGAGATCAAGATGAAGTGGATTCCAAGACAAGCCAATCAAGCTGCAGATTGGCTAGGTAGGATTGGTTATGAACAGTGGCGGATCTAGAAACTTTTGAACGGGGGGGCGAAAAACGCTTAATGAATCGGTTTGTTCATCGGATAAGCAAACCTAGCTAATGAATCAAAACTCAAAAGCTGTTGATTTGAAATAAAATGCATCATTAAAACTATTAAATGAATCAAGTAAAAGCATATAAAGTTATTAGTGTAACATATAATAATATATCCTATATATTAACGTTATATGGTAAATATAATCAAATAATTAAATTGAACCAGACAATTTTACTAAGTATGAGCAATGTAAAAAAATTGGTAGCTAATTTTCTTTGCTAAATGGTAAATTAATGTCATCGAACAAAGAAGCAGCTCTCAAGCAGACAACATTAATTAATTGCTAAAAAATAAACAATAAAATAAATAAAATAATGAGTAGGGACCATTGGAAGTTCGTGTAGGGAGTAGAGTACGGCAGATTTGGACAGAATAGCAAGCCTGTTGCAGTAAAAAATATAATAAATGGGGAGTGCAAAATTGCAACCAAGGATATTTGAACCCCGGGCTTGAGGGATGGGGGGGCGAACAACTACCACTGCACCAATTGTTCATGGTGCTTACTTATACTTCTATTACATTTATCTAGTGAACGGGGGGGGGGGGGGGGCGGCCGCCCACCCATGCCACCCCCTGGATCCGCCAGTGGTTATGAATGTATGAGTGATTACACCCTCCTTGAAAACCCTCCTGAGGGCCTCTTTATTAGAGATAGTGTATCTTGTATTTTTGTATAGTCTATTATATTTACCTTATATGTAAAGATACGTGAAGATATGATTCTACCTTGTAATCTTCTAAAGCCTATTAATACGATAACCTCTGAATGATCAATATCATCAGAGTTCACATCTTTTATGGTATACAGAGCAGGTTTTTCGTTCCACAAATTTTCCACATCACAACCCTAGCCACCGCTGATGACTACCGACAGTAACACCAGCGCCGCTGGCAACACCAATCAGTCCGTCTCCCCCAACGATGACGCGTCGTCATTCCGTTCCAGTGGCGCGTCGCTATTGGCCGCTGCCCTCGGCACACAGTCCGTGTCGTCGTTCAACCTTCAACTTCCGGTGCTTCCCGTCAAACTTGATCGAAACAACTACTCGATCTGGCGATCCAACATTGTTGACAGCCTGGACGCCTTAGCACTGCTGGATTTTATCTTCACCCACCGCCGACCATCTCCACACCGTCGGCCGTTGCAGGTCAGCCACCGGTCGTCCCTCCCAATCCCGATTTTCTCAAGTGGAAACAACGGGACAAATTCATTCTCATCTGGCTCCGAACCACTGTTACGCCCGCTTTGTTGAGTTACTTGACGAAGCCATCAACTTCCCGTGAAGCCTGGGTTACAGTTGAGCGTATGTTTCAGGCTCAATCACGTGCCCGCGCCATGTATCTCAAACAACAACTCAACTCTCTACAGAAGGGCAACATGTCAATACTCGACTACTTTGAGAAGAAACGAGGTATTGCCGATTCCTTGGCTGATTGCTCACATCCCGTTTCTGATGACGATTCCATATCGGCTGTTCTCCACGGTCTCGATCCATCCTATGGACCTGTCCGAGCAGCACTGAATGTGCACATGGCTACATTAGAGCCGAACGATCTTCTCGGTTTTCTTCTTCGCGAGGAGGAGCGCCTCGCCGAGGATTCCCGTCTGCTTGCCGGAAACCAGCCGGCCGCCCTTTATGGCCAAACTCGACGTCGTGGGCAATCTGATCGTGGTAGCAACCGCTATGGCCAGCCTCGTAACCAGCAGCGTTCGGCTTCCGAACACCAGTCCGGTCGCGCTACCGATCATCAATCCGGCGACCGCAACCCCGCTGATATCTCTGATCGCTCTGGAGGCTCCTCTCGCGGTCGACCTCAGTGTCAGATTTGTGACCGCCCCGGCCATTATGCTAAGGACTGCTACAGTCGTCTCAACGTCTAAGCGTTTCCGTCTCGTCATCCACCGGAGCGCCTAAATCAGCCACCTCCCAGTGGACCGTCTGCATACTCTGTCTCCTCGTCGTCCATTGAAAGCCCCTCTTGGTACTTTGACTCGGGGGCTACGGATCACGTCACCGGTGACTTCAGCAAGGTTTCCATCAATTCGGAATACACTGGTGGTGACCAACTCGCTCTTGGCAATGGTACAACCCTTCCTATTACTCACTATGGCAGTGCTTCTATTTCTACCAGTTCACGTCCCATTAACTTATCTAATATTCTTATCGTTCCATCCATGAATAAAAACCTTATATCCATTACCAAATTAACAAGAGATAACAATGTTTTTCTTGAATTTCATCCAAATTTTTGTTTGATAAAGGATATGCAGGGTCGAGTTCTTCTCAAAGGGGTGGTTAGTGATGGCTTATACAGGTTGCACCCATCAAAATCTGTGGCTTCCAAATTGGCTCTGGTTGGTGAGTGTGCATCTCCAGCACATTGGCATAATCGTATAGGTCATCCGAGTCAAGCTATTTTACAATATATGTTGCGTCATTTCCATTTACCCGTTGCGTCAAATAAGGCTTCTAGGCCATGTCAGTCTTGCTCGTTAGGCAAAAGTCAGCGTCTTCCTATTGTGTCATCTCATGTTCCTAAGACATCTCCATTTGAATTGGTTTATTCTGACGTTTGGGGACCTGCCCCTAGTTTATCTATTAATGGTTGCAGATATTTTGTGTTGTTTGTTGATGATTGCACTCGCTTTACGTGGATACTAGTAACAGTGCCCGTGCCCGGGAGGGCACGACTTGAATTAAATAAATTATCCATGTTTCATTAATTGTTATTATGAAGTATCTTTTTTTAATTATTTATTTTTATTAGTTTTACACATATCCAATTTCATTTAGATATTTCTAATAAAATTATTTGTATTTTAAAAAAATTACGAACTTTTGTTTCCTCAAAAAAAAAAAAGAATTACGAACTTTTGGTTATTTGTCTATAAATTTAATGTTTTATATCTTATAAATTTCATATTTGAATTGGATATATTAGTTAGATAGATTGTTTTTTGTTAGATTTTTTTGTGCAGCATATATTGTTTTATTTCAAGCAATATATTAGATAAAGTTTTTTTTAAAAAATTGGTTAGATAAGAAGATATCAAATGTGGGGTCTACAATGAAATTTCAACCAATCAAATAAATTGAATTGTTTTATTAAAGATGAGTGACGTGGTCCAATGAGAAAGTACTACGTGTCGGGCTAAATATTAAATCTAACCTCCGCTTTAGTATATAGTTATGATATTTTCTATCTCACAAATCACAGGTTATTGACACTTCAAAAATTTTCAGAACATGATTAAAACTCAATTCAATGCCACAATAAAGGAACTGCAAACAGATTGGGGTGGTAAGTACCGCTCTCTCACTTCTCTTTTACAACAACAAGGTATCATGCATCGCATTTCATGCCCTCACACTCCTTCCCAAAATGGAATGGTTGAGTGACGAAACCGAACCATACAGGAAAAAGGTCTTACACTTCTCGCTCAATCTCGTCTTCCACCTGAATTCTGGGAACATGCTTTTCATACTGCCATTTATTTGCATAATAGAACTCCAACGCCTATCTTAAAATTTGACTCTCCCTTTAAACGTCTTTATAATCGTTTTCCAGATTACTCCTCTCTTAGAACATTTGGTTGTTTATGTTTTCCATATTTAGGTGCATATAGGTCAAATAAACTTGAATTTAAAACTCTTGCATGCATCTTCTTAGGATATAGTTCATCTCATAGAGGTTACTTATGTTATCACTCTGCATCTAGGAAAATGTATGTCAGTCGTCATGTTATTTTTCATGAGTCTGAGTTCCCATCCATTACTGAGTCTTTGCATGAGAGTCCCGCATCATCTAGTAGTCCGCCATTGTCAGCTGATTTATTGTCGTCGGCTCTCCATGTGCCGACTTCAATACCGTCACGCTCGCCAAGCAGTCCACCTGCTTTGGAACGGGCTGTTGCGCGCTCCCCCAGCGAGGATGAACACGATCATGCCCCGATATCGGACATTTCAAGCCCCTCCTCATCCACTTCCTCCCCTCCTGTAGAAGCACTTGCCCCAGCTCACCTTCCGCACCTACGTCCTGCAGATAACAGTTCTCATCCCATGACCACTCGTGCTCGCACCGGAAATCTCAAACCTAAAGCCCTCAATTCCATAAAACACCCTTTACCGCCAGATCCTATTCCCGAAACTGAACCCAAAACGTACCGCCAAGCGAGCTCCACCCCTCATTGGGTCACTGCCATGAAAGCCGAATATGATGCCCTCTGTCGTACAGGTACGTGGTCTTTAGTTCCTCGTCCTCAAAATACTAATGTAGTTGGTTGTAAATGGGTCTACAGGATCAAGAGGAAAGCAGATGGCTCGCCTTGTTGCCAAAGGATATCACCAGGAAGAAGGGATCGACTTCTTTGACACATTCAGTCCTGTTGTTCGACCCACCACTGTTCGGCTTGTTCTGACGATTGCATTATCTCTTCAGTGGCCTATTCGTCAGTTGGACATCAATAATGCATTTCTGAATGGTGATTTATCTGAGCAGGTTTACATGGAGCAGCCTCAGGGTTTTATTGACAATACTCGACCGTCTCATGTCTGCCTCTTACAGAAGGCTCTCTATGGCCTAAAACAGGCCCCACGAGCCTGGTTTAGTAAGCTCAAATCATTCCTACTCTCATCTGGTTTTCGAGCATGTCAGTCTGATTGCTCTTTTTTTGTTCATTCTACTCCCGTGTGCACCATTTATGTTCTGGTATACGTCGATGACCTGATTGTGACAGGCAGCTCTTCCACTCACATTAGTCGCTTCATTCAGCAGCTACACAGTACCTTCTCTTTGAAGGATCTTGGTGATCTTCATTATTTTCTTGGAGTTGAGGTTACTCGCTCTGCTGATAGACTCATGCTATGTCAGCAAAAGTACATTAGAGATCTTCTTACTCACTCCAAGATGGCAGACGCCAAGCCGGTTTCCACTCCAACTGAGCCTCATTCTCATCTCACACAATCTGGCGATCCTATGAGTGATCCGACTCTTTACAGGAGTATTGTTGGTGCTCTTCAGTATGTCACGATCACACGGCCCGAGATTTCTTTTGCCGTCAATCGTGTATGTCAGTTTATGCAGCGCCCTACTGAGCTTCACTGGTGTGCTGTGAAGCGTATTCTGCGGTACCTGAAAGGTACTATCTCTCATCAGTTCACTCTAAGACCCACCTCTGAGTTCACACTTACTGCCTACTCTGATGTTGGGTGGGCGTCTGATCTAAATGATTACCGATCACAGTTTGGATACGCCATTTATTTTGGCTCTTCTCTTGTGAGTTGGACGTCTCGTAAGCAGAAGGTGGTTGCTCGTTCTAGTACTGAAGCTGAGTATCGAGCCGTTGCTGCCACGGTTGCTAAACTCAGCTGGATTCAGTTACTTTTTCTTGATCTTTGTCAGAGTCTTGCTCGTACTCCAGTTCTTCTTTGTGATAGCCTTAGTGCCACTTTCATGACCCGTAATCCGGTTCTTAATAGTCGCTCTAAGCACATCCATATTGATTTCCACTTTGTTCGAGAAAAGGTGGACGCTAGTGAGCTCATTGTTCGACACATCAACACTCATGATCAGACTGCAGACATCTTCACTAAACCTCTTGGCACACGTCGCTTTGAACTTCTTCGGTCTAAGCTTCATGTCAGTCCCCCTCCATGAGCTTACCGGGGGTATTAGAGATATTGTATCTTGTATTTTTGTATAGTCTATTATATTTACCTTATATGTAAAGATATGTGAAGATATGATTCTACCTTGTAATCTTCTAAAGCCTATTAATACGATAACCTCTGAATGATCAATATCATCAGAGTTCACATCTTTTACTCTTGTGCTTTCTAGAGATAGACAACAGGATGGATGATAACATGTAAGCTTTTCTTTTTGTCTTAAAACATACACGGCCACCTAAACTTGCACACATTAGTCATTTTAGCACCTCAATTCATCAGGTGTTCACTTTGACACCTGAACTCAGCATTTTGTGACCGATCAGATACTTGGACGCTGACGGGGCAAAAAAAATGTCACTAAAGTGCCACATCACATGCCACATCATTATTTGAATAAATAAAAAAATTAATAAACCCCCTAATTAAAAAGAAAAATAGAAAAAGAAACAAAAAAAACCCTAACTAAAGGAAAAAAGAAAAAAGAACCTAAAAAAACCCAAATTTATTTGATGCCGGGGACGGAAGCAGGAGACGGGCGGCGGCGCCGGGGACAGAAGCAAGAGGAGGGCAGCGGTGCCGGCGAGAGAAGCAGAGGAGGAGCCGGCAGAATTTGGGCAAATTTAGGGTTTTTTATGGGGAATACTAAGCGCCCCGGTCAGATTTCATCCGCGCCCCGCTTTTTATACCACGTACATATCGGCCGTAGTAATTTGGAAGGAAATTGGCTAAACTTAATTACGACCACGTACGCCGTGTACGTTGCAATTCCTTCCCAATATGAAAAAAAGGCATAACGACCACGGCCGCCATGGACATGGTCTTTGAATGGCTCAAACCATTCTTAGTTTTTTGCTTCAGCTCTTGGGTTAGAGGGCAATGTAGTAGTAGTAATACATAGTGGTGATTAGAGGTGTCAAAGGGGTGGATTCGAGTTCGGGTTGAGTGTGGGTTCGGGTCAATTGGGTTACAGGTCAAGTCGGGTCGTATCTTGACAGGTTATTGTGCGGATTCGGGTCGACCTAACAAGTTAAAAATTTGAATTTTTAATGACTATTAAAATAATATTATCATTAAACAATAATACTTAATAACAAAATATTATTTTTAATAGATTTTTATAATACTACTTTATTTATAATAGTTGTTATAATATTATAATATTTAAAAGAAAATATATTTATTCTACATATATATAAAAACAATCAGGTCATTTGGGTCGGGTTAGGGTTAATCAGGTTCGGTTTTTTCTTTGCTCGCTACTATTCGGGTTGGGTTTCAATCCAAAAATTTCTGATCAATTCAGATTGATTTTTCAGGTTAGGTCAGGTTTTGACAGCTTTATCAGTGATAGAAAACAAATAAAGTAGAAAACAATGTTTAAGAGGTTCCAACTTCCAAATTCTCATTGATACGATTGATTTGATTTTTATTATACTCCCTCTGTCCACAAAAACGTGTCCACACAGTAAAAAAGCACATTATTTAAGAAACTTACAATCATTGAACAGTGTAAAAAGTAAAAGCAAAGGAAAGCTCAGATTTACAGTTGTTTGCACAAAGGGAAAATAGGGGAATCCATGTGCTTTAATTACAACCAATCAAAACACTTCATATTTTTACAAGAGCCAATCACAACACATTACATTTTCTTACAAGGATTGCTGACATGGCAAAGAGCACTACAAAAGGGAAAGAAAGACAACATTTACTGAGATAGTGCATTTACAAAAAACTTTACAAAAGCACACGAGGGCATTGAATAGAGGAGACTGAATATTCTTTGCATCATTGTCAAGACTTCAATGGCTTCAACCTTTAATCTCAATGAAGACCCACCATCTGAAGATGAAGCCCCACCTCACCAACAGGTCCCACTTTCCTTTGATTTGAATCAGCCAGCAGTGGAGGAGACAGGGGTGGCAGGGCAACACACAACAGGGCAAGGGAATCACACACCAGCATCTTTGCATCATCAACCATCGAAGTCCCGACTCAGCTCTGAGAAGCGCTTTCAAATTCTGTTGAGGCTTCTACAAGTGCACACAACAACAGGGCATCTGTACAGAAGACATATGCAAGGAGTAGCATCAGATTTTGGGGTTTCAGCAAGGACAACATCAAGGATATGGAACACAACCAAGGCACAGATGGATGCAGGACAGAGGCCCAATGTAAGCAACAAATGGCATAACAGTGGAAGAAAGAGGCAAGAGGTGAGCCAGGATTCAATTACAGCAATATCAATGGGAGACAGGACATGCATCAGAGATCTAGCAGCCAAACTGAGCATGTCAAAGAGTGTAGCACATAAAATGATTCAAAGAGGAGACATAAGGCCTCACACAAAGGCACTGAAGCCGGGATTAAAGGAAGCAAACAAAACTACAAGGCTGGAATGGATTCTCAGCCTACTACAAGGGGGCACACCAGAAACCAAGAAGCAATATTATGCAATGTACGATTGTGTTCACATTGATGAGAAATGGTTTCAACTAAGCAAAAAGACTCAGAGATGTTATCTAGCACGAAATGAGAAAGGACAGTACAGAGCTGCAAGTTCAAGCAAATTCATACCCAAAGTAATGTTCACAGCAGCAGTGGCAAGACCAAGGTATAATGCAGAAAGAGAATGCACATTTGATGGTAAAATAGGTATATTTCCCTTCACTTACACAGAAGCAGCAAAGAGGAAATCAAAGAATAGAGAAAAGGGGACAATAGTTACCAAGCTTATTGAATCAGTCAATCAAAGGGTAACAAGAGACATGCTCATAAATCAGATTGTGCCAGCAATCAAGGCCAAATGGCCTACACATGGAGGAGCACATCAAGTCATATTTATTCAGCAGGACAATGCAAAAGCACACATAACACAACAAGATGCAGAGTGGCAAAAGGTGTATCAACAAGATGGTTTCACATTCATCCTAACACAGCAACCACCAAACAGTCCAGACCTCAACATATTAGACTTGGGGTTTTTCAGATCAATTCAATCATTGATGCACAAGAAGATGCCAAAGAATGTGGATGCAATGATGGAAGCAGTAAATCAGGCATTTTATGAGCTGGACCCTAAGACACTAGGCAATGTTTGGATGTCTTTGCAATATGTTATGAATGAAATACTCAAGTGCAAGGGTTCAAATGACTATGATTTGCCACATGTAAACAAGAATAGGTTAGAGGCCCTAGGTACACTACCAATCCAGGTACAAGCACCTATGTGGGTTGTGGTAGAAGCATGGGGAATTGTTCATGGACAGGAAGCAGAGCATGGAACTCAACAACAACCAATGAATGAACAGGAAGCAAACCAGGACACACAAGCAAGCAATGCAGGAAACAATCAGGAAGAAGAAATTGAAGACAGTCACTATCTATAGTGGAACCAATCAAGTAGAAGCATGTATTTTGAATGCAGAAACTCACTACTTTTGTATGTATGAAACATATTTTTGTAACTAAAAACAGTGGCAAGTATCCACACTTTTGGGAATGAATCAATAGCATGTAGTGAACATCAAAGATTGCATTTCAGTTTGAAGAAAGGATGGAAAAAAAAAAGGAAAAGCAATCTCAGATATCCCCAATCCTTCATTGATGTTATCCACCCACAGTCCAATTTGATGCACAATGGCGTGCCAAAGTCCTTTAACAGACTGGCTTCCAATTGTATACCAAGTTGATGTGAGGATGTAGAGGATATACATCTCAGATATGTATCATCATTGATAAAAAAAAAATTGGAAAAATAACCTCAGATGTCTCCATTCCATCATTGGAGCAACCCACCCACATCACCTTGACATACACTGGCGTGCCATAGCCTGCATAACAGGCTGGCTTCCTCATGTATGTCAAAGTGGTGGGAATGTAGAGGCATTGCTCCTCAGATTTGCTGGCATCATCATTGGTAAAAGAAAAAAAGGTAAAACAACAAAGATATAAGCCATGACACAACAGAGAAAACAAGCATGAACCATGAAAGCATTGAATCTAGTACAAAACAGAGAAAGCATGAACCATCAAAGCATAGAATCCAGCATGGATAATTTAAAGCACAAGATAGATGCCTAAAACTGTAAGCATTAAACATGAAAGATGAATCAATAAAAGCATCCAGGATATACATGAAAAATTGAAAACTGAAAGATGTAAGCCATGACACAACAGAGAAAAACAAGCATGAACCATGAAAGCATGGAATCCAGTACAAAACAGAGAAAGCATGAACCATCAAAGCATAGAATCCAACATGGATAATTTAAAGCACAAGATAGATGCCTAAAACTGTGAGCATTAAACATGAAAGATGAATCAATAAAAGCATCCAGGATATACATGAAAAATTGAAAAATGAAAGATGCAAGTGTTAGGGTACATGCATTAGGGTTAGGGTTTAGGGTTAGGCTAGGTTAGGGATTAGGGGTTAGTGTAGGGTTGAGGGTTAGGATTAGGGGTTAAGGTCGAGGGTTAGGGTTTATGGTTGAGGGTCGAGGGTCGAGGGTTAAGGTTGATGGTTAGGGTTGAGGGTAAGGGTTGAGGGTTACGGTTTAGGATTGATGTTTAGGGTTAGGGTTGAGGGTTAGGGTTTAAGGCTTAGGGTTAAGGGTTAGGGTTGAGGGTAAGGGTTAGGGTTAGGATTGAGAGTTAGGGTTCGGGTTAGGGTTTAGGGTTAGGGTTAGGGTTGGGATTGAGGGTTAGGGTTCGGGTTAGGGTTTAGGGTTAGGGTTAGGATTGAGAGTTAGGGTTCGTGTTAGGGTTTATGGTTTGGGTTAGGGTTGGGATTGAGGGTTAGGGTTTAGGGTTGAGATTTAGGGTTTAGGGTTAGGGTTGAGGGTTGGGATTGAGAGTTAGGGTTCGGGTTAGGGCTTAGGGTTTGGGTTGAGGGTTATGGTTAAGGGTTAGGGTTGAGGGTTAGGGTTTAGGGTTAGGGTTGGGGTTGAGGGTTAGGATTGAGGGCTAGGGTTCGGGTTCGGGTTTAGGGTTTGAGTTGAGGGTTTGTATACAACTGTGGTTCAGTACAAAATTAAAAACACAATTGAACACCAATCAAACATCCAGGAGCACAAAACACAATTCAACAACAATACGTGTTTATGCAATCAAAGTACAGGAGCACAAAATCAAAAAAATCACAATCAAAAACACAAATCACAATCAAAGAGAACAATAAAAAAAATCATGCATTTATCAAGAATCTCAAATCAAAAAACGCCAATCAAACATGCAATATTAAACAAAAAAAGGGATTGAAAAGGTGAATGTCAGACAAGTATTGAACATGCATTTTTACAAAGGTAAAGGTCTTCATGCAGATTCATTAATTAAGCAAGGGGATAAACAACAAAGAAAGCACAAAATCACAATCCAGGAGAACAACAATACACATCAAACCATGAATCTCTCAGATCCGAAAGCATATCGAACATGCAGATTCATTAACTAAGAAAGGGGATAAACAATAGAGAAAACACAAATCACAATCTAGCACAACAACAATACACATCAAACCATGAATTTCTCAGATCCGAAAGCAAATCGAACACTGAAATAGGAGACATTTTCGAAGCTTAGAAGGGACTTAGCTATTCAGATTCGTAAGAATCCGGGACGATCTCGCCGTCGCCGTCGCCGTCCTCCACAACCACCGTCTCCTTGGATTCCACCGCCGGCTCCTCCCCCTTGCTCGCCACCGCCTCCTCCTCGTCGTAGTTGTGCACCGAAGGATCGGATTTCTTCTGCTCATGAGTGTAAGAGTGGATGGCGTAGCAATCGGAGCCCCAATCGCACCGGCAAAACTCCGACCATGGCGCCTCCGACAGCCCATCGAGTGAAGGATGGGGAGATTCGTAAGAATCGGGAGTCCGAGTTGAATCAGAGGACATGGATGCCAACAATTGCATATAAAGGAGACAACAATTGCAAATCGGAGGCCGAATGCATGAGAGATCGAAAAAAGGAGACAGTCTCTGGGAGGGTTTTCAGAGAGAACGAAGATGAAAACGGCGCAAATGAGGTGTAGCTAGGGTTTCACTAGCAAAGAAGGGTATATGTATGCGGATCAGCTTGGTAGCGGATCAACAATGGCGGCCCAAACCCTAGAAACAACCCAAAACCAACATTCACTTCTCACAAAGAGAAGCTCACACCAAATGCCATAAAACTGTGTCGTTTTTTGTAGGAGAGGAAGGCTGGAATGGAATTTTTTTTTTTTAATAACGGCTGGAATGGATTGGATTTGGGCCATTAGTGGAGTATTAAGGCCTTAATGAAGCTTTTTTTTTTTGGCCCATCACTAATCTTGTTTTGAAGAGCTAAAAAAATTAAAATTATCCTTACATTTAGTTTAGTGAAATTTCAATTGTTATTGCACATAAACATTTTTTTGTTGATTGAATTAATGTAATTTGAAAAAATGAAGAGAGAGAAATGAGGAAGAATAGGTGGATAAAAAGGGATAAAGTGTGTGTAATTGTTTGTTTTTGTAAGGGTAAAAGTGTAAAAAATGAGTGATATAAATGGAAAGAAATAAAGGTGGACAATGTTTCGGGGACGCCCGAAATGGAAAGCCGGACAAGTTTTTGTGGACGGAGGGAGTAGGTAAGGTGGAGAATAAATTTATGATCAATGTGGAAAATAGTAAATCCTTTGATTTTTGTTATATGCGGTCATTAGACCTGTCAAGCGGGTTGGGTCGAGCGAGTTTAGGTAATTTCGGGTTCGGGTTCAGATCAATCGAGTCATGGGTCAAACTGGGTCGGGTCATGGAGGGTTAACGGGCGGGTTCGGTTTAACTAGCGGGTCAATGACGTCATTTTAAAAAATCATTCAGCATTAAATTGTTAACAATATTTATAAAAAATTGATGGGCTGGTTTAGATAAGAATTTTGAAAAACAAATAGATTGTAAGAAATAGTTGGTCTTCTTTAAATAGACAAGTTTGATGGAAAAATATGCTAGCTTTGTAATCATAAAACATATCCGTATATCAAGTTTTCCCTTCCTGATATCAAAGAAGTGTACTATTTTTATATACTATCCTTCACTAACAAATTATCATGACTTTTGGCCTTTAATAACCATATAAATAACAAAAGAACGATAATCATATTGCTAAGAAATGATGGACAAATTTGTTTGTATATTATTTATATTCAGATGTCACAATAACGCAAACTATGTAGTTATCATATAATGATATAAATTTTGGCTTTCAATTCTATCAATAGTTCTATAAATGTCTAATTTTCATGTCATTCCCGTTTGAAATCAAACCATTTCATATAGATTGGAACAAGATACAAGCAAAGGTGAGTTCGTTGTCGTGACTCTTCTCCAAACTCTAAATCTGCCTATAGACTGGAGCAAGAAAGATGGAGAAATGAACACTAAGTGAAAGGCTTAAAATATGTCTAGAAACTTGAATAGTTGAACTTGTCCATTTTGGTCACTTAGATACCTAACTTTTGAAACAGACCTATCAAACATCTCAACTTGTCAAAACCTACCTAATGAATAAGGGTGTTCAAAAATATCCGATTCAGTTGATCCGATCCAGCGATTTGGTCGATCCGATCCGACGATCCGGTTGATACGTTGCAAGTCTATCTGAGTCCGACGAACAATTATCTGAATCAAGTCCGATACGGTAAAAGTTAGCGAATTAACGGACCGGATATGGAATGAATATATTTTCCAACGAATATCCGGTATATATTGTTATAATATATTATCTGAAATATATTAAAGAATTTCAAAGTAAGTTAATTAATTTTACTATATTTTTCTTTCTAATGGTATTTAAATCTTAACAGTTCGACTCTAGAGCACTATATATAACCCCATGTATTCTTCATTTTGTATGTATAATTGTAACTTAGACCTTTTAAATTGACATGATCAATTTTAATTTGAAGTGTTTTAATATGATAAATGGATATTCGGTTGGATTATCCCGTCCGATCCGAGCTATTCGGATCGGATATCTAAGTTTATCCAGATCGGATACAGATATCAATTTAAAGAAGTTTTTGTCTCGGATATCCGATTCGTTTAGTCTAATTGGATCGGATATCCGGTTATGAACACCCCTACTATTGAATATCTCGAGTGTGATTATACCGATCCGTAATACGCATGCGCTATTAAGTGTACTATGCTAACTCACATAAATAAGTGTGTATCACACGCGCAATGCCACATCACACTCGCCCAAATAAGTATACATCACACGTGCAATGCCACTTCACACTCAATAGGTAGGTTTTAACAAGTTAAGGTGCTTGATAAGTCTGTTTCTAAGGTCAGGCAGGTGTCTAGGTGATCATATTCATGTATTTGGTTATTTGTTTATTTTTAAGCAAGCAATTGGTCATATAAGATAGTTTGTGTTTTATAATTCCATATGCCTATATTCTTATTATTAATTTTTTTATTTAAGTATTATTTATTCTCATTGTTTATATCTTTATAAATTATAATATTCATTTAGTTTATCATTTAACTTTTCATGCAATTATAAAATAAAGGAAAAATAAATTTACATGCATTGTACATTTTTTATATGAGTGTAGAACACAAATACTCAATTTAGAACTTGGAGGGGGAAAACAAATCGTTATGGCACTACTATGGTATGATTATGAATTTATGATATAAGTTAATTTGTCAGTTTTGTCCAAAAAGACTATAAAATAATCAAATAGTACTATATGATCAAGTAGACTTATTATTATTTTTTCCAATCTTTAAATCTAAAAATTAATATCAGATTTAAACATGTAAATATAATCCTAAATATAAATGTATTATATTGCAAAAATACTACAATAATTTACAAAACAATTCCAATCATAGCACGAGCATAACCTCTTGTTTAGTTATATATTAACTTAATTGATGGAAAATGAAAACATAATAGTATAAGGAAAAGGTAAGAATAACTAGTTTGTAATTAAGTTTAAATGATGGTAACATAATAGTAGAAAGGAATAAATATATAAATAACAACTACTAGTATGAAGAAATAAATATTCCATCCGTTTTAAAATAGTTGTTAATTATTTTTATTTGATATATTTTTTAATAACTACTAGCTAGTTTTCTTAATTAAGATAAAAAATTAACTATTTCTTAATTATGATAAAAAAATAACTATTTTTAGATAAAAAAATAGTTGCTAGATAGATTTCTTAATTAAGATAATGATTCTTTAATATTTTTATTTGATATTTATCTATTTTTTGTTTAATTATTTTTTCACAACATAATAACATATATACAAGATATTTTGGTTTGTTTTTTCTTATTACATATTCTCTAAACTTTCAATAGAATAATATATTAATATGAGATTTTATTTAAATTATTTTTATTTATATAAGTTAGTTCATGCAGTTTAGTTTAAATGTTAAAATATTTTTATCAAGTTTTTAATACAATTTGATAATGAATTCTTATCTTATGGAATTCTTCCCCGATCATTTAAATATATGTTTATGTAAAAGTAAAAAGTTAATATTTGAATAAAGTATGTTTTTATATAAATACTTGATGTTATACGAGAATTATGTTATTTTATAATCCAAAAAGATAAACATTGTTTTAAAACAAACTAGACACGTGATAATAATTATAATTATTGTAATAAATTTATATAAAATGAATACATAAATAAGTAATACCCCGTATAAGGTGCATGTTATTTGCTAGTACAGTATAAAGTGAAAACCCAAATCTTTGTTAAACTTTGAGCCACGTTGTCGAGACTGAATAAAATAATGATTTTAGCTTTTTTATAATATCCTTTAAAAATAGTCTTTATTCTCACTTGATATCTTATTTAGTTTTGAATATTTTTTATATCTTACCTACTTTTATTATTCAAAAAATACTTTTATTTAAATAACTAAAACATTTTTCATATTAGGTAAAAGGGATTTTTTTAATTATTCTTTTTAAGATTCTAGATAATTAATTAAAATAATATATTCCATAATTGAAGTGATTTTATTTTATATACTAATGAATAACATATAAATAGCCATATTATTAAATATAAATGAAGATCTTATTATTAATTATAAAAAAAACTAATTTAAATAAATATTACGTGGGAAAGTAATCTTACATAATGATTTTAATCAAATCGATTGAATTTATTCATTTATAGATAAAACATAAAAAGATAGATTACCAAATAAGACATAAATTTATTTGAGTTATACATTATCGAGTAAAAATCAAGTTCGGCTCAAAATTCAATCTCGGATTAATTACGTCATATTACTCGTTTTTGTAACATTTACATATATGGTATAAATTGCCCTTGAATATATTTATTTTGTAACATTTACATATATGGGCAAATAAAGTACCCAACTTGTCAGTCAAGTGAAATCATACACCACCATTAGGTCAATTACTACGGCTGTGGCTTCCGCTGTCACTACGGCCACAACGTCGGCCGCCGTTGTCGCAAAATTGTTAAAAAAATAGAAGAAACTCCACACTACGGCCACGACATCCGTAGTCGTCCTAACGTACTCCGGCCGAGATGTACGTGGTTCTGACCGGGGCGCGGAGGAACCCTGACCGGGGCGCTTAGATGGGCCGGTTTTTTATTGTGATTTATTTATTTGATGAATTTGGGTTTTCTTAGTTTCTTTTTTCTTTTATTAAGGGTTTCTTGTTTGTTTCTTTTTCCTTTTTCCTTTTAATGAGGGAGTTTATTGATTTTTTTATTTATTTAAATAATGATGTGTAGACCTGTCAAAAGCTGACCCGACCCGTAAACCCGACCCGACCCGAAATTTCTAGGGTTTCAACCCGAAAATTTGAACCCGAAACCCAGTTTCAACCCGAACCCGATAAACCCGAAAATTTAGGGTTAGGGTCAGGGTCAAACCCGCTGGTTATAATACGGAATTTGCAAAACCTCAAGGTCACTACGCGGAATCTCAAAAAACTTTGGGCACCACACAGAATTCACAAAACCTCGTGGTTACCACGCGGAATTTACCAAAAAAGTTTTATGTGTCCATACTCCATAGCTTATTTTCCCTTGTTTTTTTTTTGATTGCGGAGCTACTAGCTCGAACAAGCCAAAATTAGGCTACCTTTTAGTTACAAGGATAACCTAGATCATCACGTCGGATGATTTTTAAAAAATCAAGCAGTAAGGGTTGTTGACTCAACAAACACCTTGACTGTGTTACAAATAAATGTGAAAGCGATAAGGACGTAGGATGAAGCGGTAGAACTGCAAGGGTTATTTTCCCTTGTTTTGAAAAACACATTCACATGTCAGGTTTCCACGTCTTCATTTGAGACTTGGCGTCCTTGAGGCAATCAATGTGGTGGACAGTTGAAATTGTGATGAAAATTGAGCTTGTATTTCAATTTGTTAATGCATTACCCCGGTTATGTACCAAATGTCTGATACGGATCCAAGGTGTTGAGTGAAAAACTTAAATTTAACTCAATATATGCATGCATGATCAAGGTTAATATATCAACTAGTTTAACCCCCCGTACCAAGTATGGGTAATGTGATTATAAAATCAATTTAATATAGATATGATTTAGTAAATATTATTATTTAATAAAGATTAAGATAAAATTGGAAAATACAATTATGAGTTTTTGTTTTCTTATAAATTTAAAAAAGTCCGAATTTTGAAAAATAAATAATTAGACTATATCTATATTTCCTTTTTTTTTATGTTAAAGATCATGTTTTATTAAATAATATATATATATATGTATATATTAGATAGATCTTCCTAAGTGGTATATCTTAAATTATATCTTTCTATAGATATCTTCCTATATGTTCTTTAAAATTATCAAATTATATATATTTATCTTTCTACTTTGATTAGTGTTTTTTTATATACGCAAGGGCCCGGTTGATTATTTTAATAAAGATATGACACGTGACGCAATTTTTTGTGAAGACTTTGTCTCCGCTTTATACTATAGACAGTATAGATGTACGTGTGTACAATATGGGCATAGGCTTGACTTGTCAATACTAGACACCTCACAGATTTGGCGAGGAGTCACCTCGCATATGACGTGGAAACGGGTCCACAATACTAGTCAAAGGAGCGGAACCCCGTTCAGATTTGGAGCGCGAAGGCGGAGCGAGGCCGTCGGCGGCCGGTCTTGATAGCGAGTGGGAGGGAGGGTTGAGAGGGATGTGAGGGTTGCGAGGGAAGAGGGAGGGGAGAAGCCTTCAAATCCGTTTATGGGCAGAGGATGTGGGATTTACGGCTGCTTTTAGGATTTAACTAGATTATTACCCGTACCCTGTACGGGATACGATCGATCATAATTTTTTAATGTATTATTCAATTTATAAAGAAATGCATAATAATATTATTAAAAATTAGATATCGATATCGTTTTTTTACCCGAAATTGATAAAATAGATTGTCAATCCAAAATCGTGATTTGATGTTAAGAATACATTTAAATTTAAATTTTACATAATATGACTTTATAAAAAGTAAAGATAAAATACTATCATATTATTTCAAAATATATTATGATTAATTAAAAAAATCATATGTGATACGATATGAAATCTCAAGTGAATTATTTTATCAACATATATATATTTATAATTCATGAAATTATTATATGATGTTAGAAAATAAAACATTAAGTTAATTATGACTTATTTAAATAAACCGTTTTCAAAAATAGACTTGTACTAGTAATAATATTTTTTGAAATAAAATGAATATTTTAATAGATCTTATAAAATTATAAATAATTTAATAAGAGTAGAGTTCTAGATCAATATAATTTATAAATGAAAATTATAACAGAAATTTAGTTTATATATTTTTATGATATTTTTTAGATATCTATAGCTTAAATTATTAATCTATGGGACAAAAAAAGATTGACAAAGAAATATGGATAATGTATATAATTATAAAAATACAATAAAAACAAAACTTCAGAGTGACAAATAAGTTTAATAAATTAATTATAATTTTGATTTAAAAAAAAAGAATATTTAAGCAAATACTTGAAAAGGATAGAAATTTTGTAAAAAAAGATAGAAATTAGAAAAAGAAGAAGATAGATGAATATGAATATATGATAGATGTTAGATTACTAATAACAATAAGAAAGACTTTAAAATTATTTTTTTGTATTTTTAATCTCTAGCTGATCATACTAATTTATTTTCTTTTATTCGCCTGGTTGTTTATGTATGTCGGGTTTTGATATTCAAAAAAACAAAAACTGCAAATATTCATGTGTTCTTCACAATGTGTCATCTACAAATCTTCGTGGTCCACGCATCCATCTATTACGTACTACAATTCAATTTCACGTACATCTTCTGTCTTGCTCATCAATTAATCCGATCATATTGTATATTTTTTTCTCTCTTTTTATCTTAAACAACATTTTCGCACCATTAAGATGCTTAATCATTGTTATCGTGATCATATCCTCGATATAGATATAATTTCTAACAAATCAAGTGAAACCACTGGGTTTCGGGTTTCAACCTGTTCAGACTCGGGTCAACGGGGGCGTTGTCGGGTCGGGGTTTGCTTAAGAAAAAAATAAAATAGAAAAAGAAATAAAAAAAATCAAGGTACACATACATATTGCAGACAGAGTTATTTCGGGTTTGAGTTGACAAATTGCAGACAAAGAAATAAAAATCTTCGGACGGGGGCGTTGTCGGGTCGGGTTATTTCGGGTTCGAGTTGAGTCGGGTTCGGGTCGTGATGGCTCACAAGTCAAGAGTATCGAATTTTTTACAATTAATAAAATAATATTTTATTATAATAATAATAAAATTCAACCCGTTCAGATTCGGGTCAACCGGTCGGGTTTGAATTTTCGGGTTGAAACCCAGATATTTCCGTGTTGGGTAGGGTGGGGCTTGCTTAAGAAAAAATAAAATAAAATAAAAATAGAAAAATAGAAAAATAGAAAAAAGAATTTTATTATTAAAAATATTTTATTATTAAAAATATTTTATTTTTAATATATATATATATATATTTTTTATTTTTCATGTCAGCTTCATCACTCGCCCTCTGGCGCGTCTATTACACGCACAGGGCCACATCAGCCAACAGGTGTTCAATAGGTAGCTTTTAGAAAGTTCGGGTGTTCAATGTTTACGTTTTAAAGGTGAGGTGTCTAACTGACTAAAATGGACAAGTTGAGGTGTCTACATATGTTTTAAGCCTAAATAGATAGATACATATGAGAAATTTTTTTTGTAAAATTAATAAGGATAGATAATTGATTTATAATGAATTATTGAATTTAACATGGGGTGGGACCAGAATTAACGTGGAGACTCGAAATTCTCCGGCCTTAATATATAGTATAGATTATTTTTATTTAATTATTTATTTTGGTAAAAGGGTGGGTATTACGTTGTGGGCCCGTTTCCACGTCATATGCGAGGTGAATCCTCGCCAAATCTGCAAGGTGTCTAGCATTTTTCATATAATTTCATGCCCGGATGCATCAACCTCCAATTCAAATATCTTTGTGAAGTCGGGAAGTTGAAGAAGAGGGGTGTTGGTGAGGCTCGCTTTTAGGCTTTGGAAGGCAGCCACGGGCGCATCATTCCACTTGAAAGAGGCACTCTTCTTGGTCAATTCATGCAAAGGGGATGCTATGACGCTGAATCCTCTCACAAAACGTCTATAGAACCCGACTAATCCTAAGAAAGAACGCACCATTGTTGGAGTAGTCGGCTGTGGCCATTCCTTGATTGCTTTCACCTTGGCATCATCAACTTGTAGTCCTCTCTTGGAAAGCACAAAACCAAGGAAAAGAGTAGAGTCCGAGCAAAAAGAACATTTTTTTAAAGTTAACATACAAGTGCTCAACTCGTAAACACTCAAAAACAGCCCTTAAATGTTCAACATGCTCGTCTAAGGATCTACTAAACCCTAATATCATCAAAATAGACAATGACAAATTTCCCTAGGTATTTTCTTAGAACATGGTTCTTAGCCTCATAAATGTACTAGGAGCATTCGAAATACCAAAAGGCATAACTAACCATTCATAAAGTCCATACTTAGTTTTAAAAGCCGTTTTCCATTCATCTCCCTCTTTCATACGAATTTGGTGATACCCACTTCTTAAATCAATTTTTGAAATGAAACAAGCACCATATAATTCATCAAGCATATCATCTAAACAAGGAAGGGGATGACGATATTTTACTGTTATTTGGTTGATGGCTCGGCAATCCATGCACATCCGCCAAGTTCCATCCTTCTTGGGCACCAAGATGACGGGCACGGCATAAGGGCTAATCGACTCACACACATAGCCTTTGTCCATGAGCTTATGCACCTGCCTTTGAAGCTTATTTGTCTCTTTGGGGTTGGCTCTATACGCTGCTCGATTGGGTAAAGACGCACATAGCCTTTGTCGACATTTGTTCATTCATCTCACCAATCCGTGAATTTATGGAGTCAAATTCCGGCTTGGCGGCTTCCAGCACTACCTCCGTAATGTGTGGGTACTTCAAGGTCAAACTCTTATCAAAGATCCTAGCAATGTGGTTGGACGAGAGTTTGTCCCCACTAGATTCCGAGGTGGACTTCCTTGTGTCTTCACTATCCGACATCCTGAAGAAGAAAGACAACACCAAGCAAGTAAGGTGTTCAATGAGTTCCTAATTAAAGCTACAACTTATCAAGTCAAAACTTGTTCTTGCTCAATCACAATTGAGACTTTAGTTCAATAGGTAACTAAGCAAGCTTTCAACTAAGGTGAGAAAAGACAACGAGATTTCAAGTAAGACAATTGAAAGGCAATTAAACATAATGCAATTGTTCACAAGAGAATCGAATTCCTTCAAAGTATCTATGCTATTATGATATGCAAACTACAAGCCTAAACAAAAGGAATCAAAATGCAACAATAATGTAATGGAATTTCTTTTTGGTGAATGTGCTCTACTAGTAGGGTAGAACACTTTCGTTTTTTTTGGAGTTTATACATAAGTTACTAACTTGTGTTGATGCAAAGCAAAGAAAGATGCAAGCACTTAGATTTTCGGCTACTAGCCTTGAAGAACAAGTGATTTATGCCACCAATCAATATACTAGGAGCTTAGAAATAAGAACAAGACATGAAGTAAATTTCAACCTTTGTAGCCATCAAGTAAGACATAATCATGCAAGACATAATCAACTTCTACTATGTGGAACTTTCTAAAGCAAACAATATGCCATGAATCGGTTTAACTAAACTTATATCCAATCAATCAAACAAGAATCTCTAGGTTGT
This sequence comes from Polygonum aviculare, assembly GCA_934048045.1. Taxonomy (NCBI): domain Eukaryota; kingdom Viridiplantae; phylum Streptophyta; class Magnoliopsida; order Caryophyllales; family Polygonaceae; genus Polygonum; species Polygonum aviculare. The sequence goes on from OW204027.1 coordinate 3,195,126, forward strand.
TCGAATCCTATTTGATAGGTCACCTAGGGTTTCGAAACTTCGAGCAAAGATTCACTAGGGGACATGGCTGGGCTAGGACATAGAGCACGACACAATTGTTTACGTCGTAAGGTATGTTAAAGAGGACGTGTTTTTGGTGATTCCTACAAGAAAAATCAAAACTTAGAAGCCAAACTAGTGGAGGATTGAACCAAAATCACAATTATGAAATAAAAACGAGAATTATATGACTTAACTCGATGTAACTCGAGAATTGTCTGATACCACTTGATGTATGACAAGGCTAGGATGGTTCCTTGGACGTCACACAATTGCAAATGGAACGCGAGATCTAGATCTTGCACCGGGTGAAAATCGAACAAAGTCTCGTCTTGAATTGGGAATGAATGAACGAACTCACACAATCAATCACAACTCACGAATGAGTCAAACCAATGCTTGCATAAACCAAAACTCAAGTCACAAATATCGCAGGTCTGGAATGGCGCAAGAAAAGAAGCACATGCTCTCTTCAACATACGCTAAAAAGAAATAAAGGGAAACCCCAAGTATTTATTCTAACCCTAGAAAAAGAAATCCTAATTTATTATCATAAGATATAAAGAATATCTCATAATAATATATACAAATCTAGAAAACCAAAATATGGAAATAGTTTGTCGAAACAAATAATGAAAGCAACATCACGGAAGACAACTTGGGCCGCAAGGAACAAAGGAGGTCGGCCGCGCGGGTGAAGATTCAGCCATGGTCGTGCATGACGAAGGCATGGTCGGCCACGACCCCCCCAAAGGGGTCGGCCACGACCCTATGGAGGTCAGCCACGACCCTCCAGAGCGTTGCCTTGTAAGAGCACGATCCACTTCGTCTTCCGAGGTTCCTCCATTCTTGAATAGAGACACTTGAGTGCAATGAAGGTCCCTTTTATAATCTTCTTAGCTCGGCTTCTCGTCATTGGACCTTGAACTGGAGTCGTCATTATCTCTTCAACATCTTGTGGATCATCATCATCTTGTTTGCTATCAACCCTCAACCCGACCCTGATCCCCAATGTCATCACCTTGATGCTCGAATCCCTCCGCAATACCTCCTCCTACCTCCGCGACACTGGCCTCCCCCGTCGCCGGCCTCACTTGTGGGCATCGAAGGATTTTGTTAACCGGGCAAGATAAATTGGGGTTTTTCTATTTTTATTCGATTTTAATTTATTTTGTTTGTAACCAAAGTTTGATTGGTGAGAAATTTTACGAAGTTGGTCACAAGAGAATAAATATGTGTAAAATAGAAGGGTATCAAAAGGAAGAATTTTTAAATGGTATCAATTATAAATTTATAATCCTTACTCACTCACGATGAAAGCTAAGGGAATTCAGTTTCACTTACCAGAGTCCACATTCGCCGTTATCATCTACCGCCCTTTCTTTCCCCCCGGCTCCCGGACCGGATGCACACATTCGTAAGTAACTTAATGCAACAGTTGGAACAAAGCGAGGACCGTGGGCATTCCTCTACGACAAGGGGAATAAGAGAATAAATGTATACGTCCATCTTCCCTATTCATAGAAAATCTTCTAGGCTGGCTAATCTCAGTCCGGCCCGAGGAAACTTTGCATGCTTACACTCAACCCAAAATGATAGACTTCGACCATACCGGTCCATTTGACAAGTATAATATGAATAATATTAAAATTAATTACAAATTGAATTAATATTTTTGACATGCAAATAATTAATTACACAAACTATATCTCAATCCTAAATATTCACATTTATCATAATAATCCAAAATATTGTATGTGTATGAAGATGATTTTATAACTTTATCAAAATATACCAATGTATCAAGAATAAAAAAAAAATTAAGTTAGTTTGATTGATAAGTCAGTCATTTTGATTTCGGATTAAATACAAGATTGGGATATTATATATGGACAATAAATCTATTGATCAAGTTCGATTGGATATTATATATCAAGAATAAACATATTAAGTATAAGATTGAGATTTCTCACCATCCAATGCGAGTTTGTTTTACATAGGTTTATGTTTCTAAATGTTTTACAATTTTCACAATACTTTTTAGATTTAAATAAATTATAATTCAAATTTATTATATTTATACCATATATAAATTAATATATTTTGAAATTTTATTTGAAAAACCCCAAATAAGGTCCGGAGTTATAATTAGGTATGTAGTGTTTTACAAAAAAAAACATGGCTTTCTATGCTCATATAAAGAATGTGGCCCAAGTTAGAATTGGGCTTGGTGATACCAGGAACCGTCAACGCGATAGACTTCTTGAGATGACATCAAACCATAAACTATACGGCCATCGCGATCAAGGACGCCGTTCGGGTTAATAGTTCTTAAACAAAGGCCAACTCCCCAGAAAGCGGAGGTCCGACCCCGGGGGTGGCGCTCAACGCGCTCGCCGCCCCGTCCCATCCAAGCAAGTGGGTGGGCGGCAACGTCCCATCAGGGGAGCGGTGGGCGGCAACGTCCCATCCTGGCTTTTGATTGGCCAGCTCCGCGGCTGCCGCCCCAATAGCCAAACATAGAGCGACACGTACCTGGGCGGCGCCCGTCCCACATCGGCATCTCGCTCCAACCCTGCTCAAACATCCACTATAAATAGCGAGCTCAATGCACCAGAATGGAGATCGAAAATCTCGCGAACCACATACATTAGATCTCGAGCTAAGATCATTGTTGTAACCCGATACACCTAAGCGCGATAAAGATTGTCTGTTTACCCTTGCAATCCCACAATCAATACAAAAGCATTCCCAACACTACCTCCATCGCGTTAAGCACTTCAAGCGACCAAACACTTCCTATCTCTCCGTTCGTTGATTCGGTTAAGCTCAAACCTCTGGCTCTCATCGCGTTACACTAGAATCGGTGTTTTCGGAGTTCAACAGGGCTTGTCAGCCCATGTCTAGCAATTATTGCACAAAATTGATCTTCACCTCCCAAATGGGCCATATCTACAATAACATGAAGGGGTGAATTGATCCATATATTATAATCTTTTAAGATTCTAGTCGCCCATTTGTACTACCTATAGTATAAAGCTGAGACAATGTCTTCACAAAAATTTGCGTCACGTGTCATTTCCATAATAAAATAATAAAGTGGGTTCGAAGTTGAAATAGAATATGATATCTATATTAAAAGGTAACACTTACCAAATTATCAAGACAATCTTATCAAATCTCAACTTAATTTGTTAAAGCAATAAATTTAATAAAGAAATATTTTTTTCATTGTAAGATGAAAGAATTAATATAGTATATACTCCGAAATTGATTTGTAAGATAAAAAAAAAATGAAATCTCAACTCGATAAGAAAATTATAATACCCCCAAATCTCAAATTTAAGTGTACGGGTAATGGTGTACGTAGAAAATGGTGTTAATTGGGTCAATATACTCCCAAGTCTCAACTAAATTGATTTATAATCAAAGAACAATCTTACATGGTATTTAATTTATATATAAGTAAGTAAATTACTAAAAAAAAAAACATAGCTATTTTTCTTATCTAAACTTAACTGATAGCATAATCATGAACTGGAAAATTTTGTCAAACAAATATTTGAATAGTTAATATCTATTATCCCAACTAATATATCTCACCAAAAAAATAGCAAAAATAACGCTAATTAAATCTATATGTAAATTTCTCCCCGCAAAAATCATAGAAATTGTTTAGTTTGAATTTTAATAAAAAGATCGCTTATTATGGAAACGAAACGAAAGTTGATTAGTCCATACCCAAATATGATAAATATCCCAAATAATCTCCATTAAACTAATACAAAGTAGTACATAGTATATCCCACCAAAATAGCAAAATAAAATAAAAAAACCTCAAATCTATACTATTATACGTACTATATGATATCAATACTACATTTAATGGAAGGAGCATCGGAATTTAACTATTATAGGAAGTTCATCTACCTATCAATACTACTATAGTATAAAGCGGAGTCAATATCTTCACAAAAACTTGCGTCAAGTGTCATTTTTATAAAAATAATCAATTGGGTCCTCCTTTATACAAACTAGTTGAAGACCCGTACCATGTACGGGTAATGGCCATTTATTTCATGCTCATATAACGTATACATTAAAAGATAAAAATTATATGAGATTTGTGCAAAAGATAATTTTCCATGATATTTTAATTGGATAAAATCTTAATTGGTTAATAATTTTCCATCCTTGGTAAGAAGTTGATCTTTTGATACCGAAAAATATAAAGAGAGATTCTAACTAACATAAGTTTCCATTTTCCATTTTGATATGTGATCCAATTATAGTGCAGAATCTCTTAATTTTTGGTTGATAATTTGATTTTATTAATACTTGCTAAAATAAAAGCATTATTTTATTCAACCTAGATTACATGGCGTAAATAGTATTTTTTTATTCACCATCGATGAGGTGGCGCAATTTTTAACAAAGACATAGGTTCCGCTTTATACTGTATTATAGTAGATTATAGTAGATTAGGTTGTTAAAATCTCATATAATCTTTTCCCGTAAAAATTGCTTAAAATAACCGAAAATTATGAATTATCTTTTAACAATAATTAGTTGTAATCTTCTCATAGATATTATTATTTAATAAAACGTGATATTTATCGTAAAGTAATTTTTGAAAAAATCCAACTTATTTACATTATGAGTTGATTTACTATTGGTAAAAAAAATTAATCACAATACAAAGATAAATATATATGATCCTATAATTTTAACGTGATCATTGACGTTACATATCTATATTAAATTGGGTTTATAATCACATTACTCGTACGTTGTACGGGGTTAAACTAGTTAATTTATGGTTTGATCAACAATTTGATTGCAGCTGTGATTTGATGTCGATAACAAGCTGACAGTTAATGCATTCTCAAGCTGACATGATGGAACCATCATTTGCTAGCTTGAGCTATAGGGCCAACTTGATGTTGCATGCAGTGCATATAGATGCACGTATTAAATGAACAGTTAAGCAGCTTTGCAGATCCATCAACTTCCACCTAGATCATTAAAGCTCGATTGCTCGCATGCAACATGCTGGTCAGCGGTCAACGGTACAACCTTCCAGCCTCAGCTTTGTGTGGTGCAGGGAACCATCACTCGTTTTTGTCCAGAAACAAGTTTGTGCTCCTTTGACCAGTCCTCGCTCTCGTAATCCTTTCGCAAGCAAGCATTGCAGCATCAGTTTCCTCTCAAGGATCGAACAGGCGGGATCGGATCAATGGAGCGTTTCGCATGCAAGTTAGCATCCCCCATGCTCCAGCTTGTGACTACAGAGCTACACAGGATCATCAAGGACAAGATCCTTGAGATATGGGAAGTTGATGACAACCTTCGAGAGTTGCAGGCGACTTACCTTCAAATCGAATCCATGCTTGCAAAGTTCGACTGGTTGGAAGACGACACTAGATTGAGGCCCTGGCTGGTAGATCTCGACAGGTATTGCTATGACACCGAAGACCTCGTCGACGACCTCAATCTAAGTCGTCTCCAGGAAAAAGATGAAAAGCCAGGCCAGCACCCACTTCGCTTCTGGAACTTCAAGTCAGGCCGACTCACCACAGCTGATAAGATCGTTAAGCTCCAATCGAAATTGCAAAAGTTAGCAACTCAGATTGAGAAGGTCTTACCAACTCAGACCAATGGTGTCAGCGAGGAACGGCAATCTGCTCTATCCAAGAGGCACCAATTGTCAGACATAACGCCCCTTGCACGGGGAACCACCAGGTATAACCTAACCTGAGTTTGTGATTGAATCATATCTATAGCAAGATGCAATAATCTAGGTCTTCTTCATCTTCTACCAGGGAGCAGGACAAATTGAAAATCATTCAAAAATTGAGTGAATGTAAATCTTCTCGTGGGGTGTCCATAATAGGCATGGATGGGCTTGGAAAAACAGCGCTTGCTCGATCCATTCTGGACGATCCAGCAATCAAAGTCCATTTTCCACTTGTCCTGTCTGCTTGTGTGTCAGGTAAATTTAAACTAGATGATATAATCAAACAGTTAGTCCCGGATCATCTTCCGACAAAGGAGACAACGGTTGAATCTTGTAGAAGTGATGCCAAAATGCTTAAAGAACTTCTTTGCAACAAAAGATCATTAATCGTGCTAGATGATTTGTGGGGTGTGACACATGAAGACTGGGACTTATTCAAGTGCAACTATCTAAACTTGAGCCAAGACTGGAGAGTCGTCATCACTACCCGTAATCCAAAGGTTGCTGAGGTAATTGGAACTTGTTTGTTTTACTTGAACAAAATGACAGATGAAGACTGTAAGAAATTGATCATTCACAAAGCAGGACTAGCTGCACTTGATTCTAGCACATGGTCTATTGATATTGATGTCATTGCAAGCAAATGCAAGGGCATGCCACTCATTGCCAACAAATTTGGGTTGATGCTACAAAATGGGCAATTGAAGGATGCCATAAGAGTTCTCAAGATGACTAAGCTCTCAAAACTGCAAGCATTCGAACAAGTCCTTCCTTTTTTAAACTTAAACAAGCCAAATTTGCCACACTATCTTAAAAGGTGCTTAGCCTATCTCTCACTATTTCCTCCCAACCATGAATTCATCAAGGATGACTTGATCCAATTATGGGAAGCAGAAGGATTCATTCAACCTCAACAAGCAGTCAGCTCGAAGGAACACCAATGTTTTGATGATTTGTTGTCGAGGTCTATCCTTCAACCGTTAGAGTCCGTAGACAACAACCAACCAACCTACACAATGCATGAATTCAACCATGATTTTGCTCACCGCCTTGCTTTTAAAGCATTTTACAAGGTAGACGAGGAAGTTGCAGCCAAATTGGATTCCTCTCGTAACAACATTCGTCATTTGTCTTTGCCCAGTCAAAGCATTGATGAAGCATTATTGAAGAAGATCAAGCAGCGTAAAGGCTTAAGAACATTCCTCTTGCTGCATCAAAAGCCGCCTAAAACATGTACTATTTCTTTTTGCTTCTTTCACAAACTACATAGCCTCAGACTGCTAGATTTGAGCCATACCAGCATTAGCAATTTACCAAATCCCATGCATCCATCAAAACACCTAAGGTACTTAGATCTCTCTTACACTGAAATCAAAAAGTTGCCTGAACCAATTCGTTCTCTTCGTGCTCTGCAAACCCTGAAACTCAAAGGTTGCTTCAAACTTCTTCAACTTCCCAAAGATTTGAATCAGTTGATTAGCCTCACGCATCTTCTTGTGGACATGAATTCGTTGCGTGATAAGCCATCCAACATAGGGATGCTAACGAGGCTTGAGGTTCTCGACTCTTTTCTTGTGGGAAAGAATAAAGGGTACAATGTTCTAGAGCTTAAGAATATGAAACATCTTAGGAAAATCAGAATCTCGGGATTGGAAAAGATCAATGATAAGAAAGAGGCTCATGAAATCATGTTAAGTGATAAGGCTTGGTTGAGGACATTAATATTGGAGTGGGATAATAGACTAGCTGCTAAAGTGACAAATGCAAGTGATGTTCTAGAAGGTCTTCAACCTCACAATCACTTGGACGACCTCAAAGTGAGAAACTATGGTGGGCGTGAGTTCCCAACTTGGTTAGCATCTCCATCATGCCAAATTGTGAGCCTTGACTTATACAATTGCCCAAATTGTCAAGCTCTACCATCCCTAGGAGAGCTTGAACTTCTGAAGAATCTTATAGTTCGTGTTGTGCATAGTGTAATCACTGTGGATAGTCAATTTCGTGGACGAGGTGAAAGAAGATTTCCGGGTCTACAGTCACTAGAATTCTGTGATATGAAGGGTCTCGTCAATTGGAGTGGATTGAAAGCAGGAGACATGCCTTGCCTCCGTGTTTTGAAAACTATTGACTGCCCAATTTTGGACAGCTTGCCTTCATTTGAGCACCTAGGTCAGTTGATACACTTAGAAATCAACAATTGCCCAATTCTAAAATCATTACCTAAGCTACCGTCATCACTAAACGGTGAAGCTGGAGAGCTCATCATCATGCGTACTGATTTGGTGACAAAAAGATGCCAACCTGGAGGAGGTTATTGGGACGCAATCAAAGACATCCCTTATGTAGAAATTGATGCCACCAGAATCCTAACGAAGGTATCATTTAATATAGTTTATGGTGTGTCTATATATTGTTGTAGTGATTGTAAACTTAAATAATTCTGTCTGGGCTAATGAATCAGGACGAGGATATGAATCAGGACGAGGATATGAATCAGGACTAGGGTTATTTCTATGAGAACGAGGATAATATCTATGATTGATTTGAAGGTGAACAAGATCCTTCTACCTCACAATGAAAGCCAAAATAGTGCAGGTGTGCTTAAAAAGCATCTTAAATACGCATTTCATTGTGATATTAATGGTTACGACTCATGCTTTTTTATGATTTCAAACCAGGCCATCAGGTTGTAATTCTGCTTCACGCTTGAAGGCGTGGAACTTGGCATTGAAGGAAAAACAAATCAAGTTTTATTTTCACCGGTTTTGTTCGTTTGGTTCAGTTTATTTTTCATTCCGGTTTGTGGTAATAAAAAGTGTGTTCGGTTTAGCTTAAACCGTTCATATATAAGGGACATCAGATTTTTTTCTTTCTTGTGCATAACTCTGGAAGGAGCTACATGAATCTCTCTTCTTCCTTTTGACGTTTGTAAGGTTGTTTCCTTTCTATGACATTTTGAGCTTGTTTAGGCTCGGTTTTGATTGCTTTGTTTCGATTTATACTGTAAAGCCGCGTTAGTGGGGGCTTCCTCCACCATCACAACCTTCATACTGTCTTGCTCAACAAGCCTCCAAGCTGCTTGCTCAAATGCCAAGCCAACAATGGTAGGAGGCCTGTTCATACCTAGCAAAGCCAATCCAAGAATCTCTTGAACATCCAACACTAACATTCATTTGGTCCTTGTATGTAACTTGAAAAATTTTACCCCTAAGAAGGGGAAGATAAAAGAAGGTAGATTTATAATCGAGTTCTGTTATTGTTACTCAAGTTAGAGTACAAAACTTCTCAATAGTTCCTAACTAATGACTGCGCAACAAACATGACAGGATCATAGAGAAGAAAAGTGTCATGTTATCTAATTATCACTTTGTTCAGTTGTTGATAAGAAAATCATTGGGTTCATGACTAATTAAGAGACCGTATGAACCGTGGATACCTAGAACTGCCTAGGGGACTTCTTAAAGAAGCAAACTAGACACTTTAACAGCATCTCAACTAGAGACAAGGTAGAAGCAGTTCATGTTCTAATACCCAAAAAGTTATCCCTTCTAAACTATCTTTACGCAATCAAGCTCCACACTTGGCTGGCCAACTTTTTAAATCCTGCAGTAGAGCTTTTCAAGCTAGGTTCTTGTACAACGTACTTGGTTGTTATGTTAACACACAGATTCCTATCAATTCAAGTACTGCAATTTAGCAAGTTAATGACAACCTGAACCACCAAAGGGCAATACAATATCAGTATATCACCAAACACAGGAGTCATCTTAGTTCATCCACTTGGACATGTCACCTTATTCAATGCTCCCCTTAAGGAGCTCGAAATGCTATGTAATATGGATATGAATCCTAATGATAGTACTATGTTATCCTATGTTATCCTAAGGTTGTGGCGGCGGCGAGAGGGTTGAGGAGAAGCGACATCATTGACATTCCTGTCGGTGAAAGGCGATGAAGATGGCTTGGTGATCGGACGATGATTAAGCTGTAAGGTAACTTCCCAACATTGGGTAAAAATTAGAGGTCAAACAGTAAGCAAGCTTGGCAAACAACAATTTTAGAGATTACTACTATTGTACTTCATGGCCTTTAATGGGTAAGGTTTGCATTAAAAAACAGATTTGTACCTCTTACATGCTGTAAAAGTAACCCTTCTAACAATCACAAACTAACGAACATGGTTCAAATCTTTCAATAAAACGAACACATTTATCCATGAAAAACACCTTACAAATCATCCATTCCATTAACTAACCAGCAAGAGAGAGTAAAGCTTCTACTTAAAAGTAACAATGTGATCAATATATTTACTTGAACATTAGCTAAGTTGGCAAAGAAAAACAACGGTTTAATTTTTTATTTTTATTTTTGATGAAAAACAGCGGATTAATTGTTTCAACTAAGCTCAATGACAGGATTAATCAATTCTCGGTTTCATCTTCGGCTCCGTCATCATCTTCTATCTCAATACCATGATCACGTACCGTTACCATTTGCTCCCAGCACAACACTGTCATTGTTAGTACACAAAATATGCCGTGTACAAGTTTCAACTCCTTCTTCAATGACCTTCTTCTCCAAGCTTCTTCTCCCAGCCTCTTCGCCTTCAATGACCTGCAAAACAATGGACCAAGGGGTGAGCGACCCATAATCCACCTCCGATGCTTAAGTCAGTAAGGGCAATGTTGATCAAAGGCGTCAGGCAAAGCAATGGCTTAGAACTTACCTTTCACATGGTATACATGTGTATTTATAGAGGAGAGGGACTAGAAGGGGGGCGCGCCTCTAGGGGATCGGCCCACTAGGGTTATCGCGATGCCTTGCTCCCTAAGTCAACCAAATATCCTATTTTAGGCGAAGATAAGATTCTCCCCCATAAATAATATCCTATCTAGAGTAACTACCCTAATAAAAGATATAACATAATAAATATGGATAGCAAAATAAATAAGATAGAGAAATAAATGCTAACTAATTGATATGGAAATATGCCCGCCCACAATTGCCCCCTCCGGAACCTTATACTCGTATACCTCGTACTATCCCGTGTATAGAGGCCGGAGCTTAAGCGGTGAGTGGTCATGCAGATTAGGATGCTCTTATTCGTATATTCGTACATTTGTATATTCGTATATTCATATATTCGTATATTCGTATATTCGTATATTCATATATTCGTATATTCATATATTCGTACATCCGTATTTCATAAATACGGGATCCTGTGCAACTCCTACGCATGCGTATCGTAGGGCCTTCGTTAGGTCAAACGCGCGCGTCCACGCGTGACCTGCGCCACACGTGTGATGATGCACACACGGCGCCTTTCCGACCCTGAGTTGAGTGTTCGGCCCTCCATGCTAGCAAAATATTTGAAATCGAAAAGATACGAAAAAAGGGTTCCCGGGATTTTTATTAAAGACGAAATCGTTTGAAATGAGAATAAACAAAAAGAAGACAAAAAAGGCGGCGCGCCGTTACTAGCATGATGATCCTCGCACTTTCCTCAAGGGTAGAATTTTCTTAACTTTGCTATATTCCATGTGCGCGGCACTGGTCGACCATCCAAGTGCTTCAGCACGTACGCTCCTTGCCCCAAGGCCGCGGCTACTACGTATGGCCCTTCCCAAGTGGGTCCGAGCTTCCCGTCAGTGGGGTTGCGTGCGCTCCCCATGACCATCCGAAGCACTAACTCACCAACTTGGAGGCTCCGTAGACGAGCTCGTCGCGCGACAACTCGCTTGGCGGCACCTTGGTAGGCTGCGAGGCGCACCGTTGCGGCTTCTCGCCGCTCCTCGGCGAAATCGAGGCTCCCAGTGAGGGCCTTGTCGTTCCGGTACCGGCTGTGGGTCGTCCGTAACGTCGAAAGTCCCACCTCCAGCGGGATGACAGCCTCGGTGCCGTAAGTCATGGCGAAGGGCGATTCGCCCGTCGACTTTCGGGGAGTGGTGCGATATACCCATAGGATGGCCGGAAGCTCCTCCGCCCAACGTCCCTTTGCCTGATCGAGACGTTTTTTGAGTCCGTCTACGATGATCTTGTTTGTCGCCTCCGCTTGCCCGTTCGACTGGGTGTAGCCCACGGATGAATAGATGTTCCGGATGCCCCAGCCTTTGCAATACTCATGGAAGTTTGCGTTGTTGAATTGCGTCCCGTTATCGGATATAAGCGCCTTTGGGATCCCGAAGCGGGTAATAATGTTCTCCCAAACGAACTTGCGCGTATCCAAGTCACGTATGTTAGCCAGGGGCTTGGCCTCGACCCACTTGGTGAAGTAGTCGGTAGCGGTAATGAGATACCGCATGTTTCCGGGGGCTTTCGGGAATGGACCGACAATGTCCAATCCTCATTGTGCGAACGGCCAGGGGCTTGTGATGGTGTGGAGATCTTCTGCATGCAGATGCGTTAGACGGGCAAAATGTTGGCATTTCGCGCACCGTCGGGCGTAAGCTTCCGCGTCCTTTTGCATGTATGGCCCCCAGTATCCCTTAGTGCGAGCACGCGCCGCCAGGCTACGACCGCCGGCGTGTATTCCGCAGCTCCCTTCGTGGAGTTCGTAGAGGAGGGGCTCGACCTTTCCGGGAGCAACGCACCTCAGATAGGGCCCGCCGAAAGACCTTCGGTACAGGACTCCTTCTGGCGATATCCAGAATCTTCCTGCCCTCGCGCGAGTCTTTTGGGCCGCCTGAGGATCTTCCGGGAGCACATTCTCCTTAAGGTAGCGGATCAAGGGCTCTTGCCATCCTAAATCCTCCACCTCTCCGCTCTCCGGAAGCTCGTCCAGGGCGGGATTTTCTCCCGTCATCACCAAACCGACGTCGTCCTGCACCAGAGGACACCCGGACGTCTCTAGTTTGATGGTGGAAGCAAGCGACTTCCCTGACAGGGATGCTAAAGTGGCAAGCGCGTCTGCTGCCTGGTTCATCCTTCGTGACCTTTGCTCTAGTTCGATGTGCTCGAAAGAGGCCATCATGGTTCGAGCCTGCTCGGCGTACCTGGCCAGTTTCTCGCCTTTGGTTTCGTAGACTCCGAGCACTTGATTGACGATAAGCTGCGAATCGGAGAATACGTGTAAACGTTGGACTCCTAAGTTCGCTGCAGTCTCGAGACCGAGGATCAAAGCTTCGTACTCGGCTTCGTTGTTGGTGGTGTTGAAGTCGAGTCGTATGGCCAACTGTAATGCTTCTTGGGTTGGTGATGTGAGAACAATCCCATCACCTAAACCTTGCACGTTACTTGCCCCATCTACCTCTAAGACCCAATCGTGCGAAATCGGTCCTAGATCGCTATCGGACCGACCCGCGATCGCAGATGCCCGACCCGTGCCCGCGGGCAGTTCAGCGGAATCGGGCAAAATGTTTTGCTGGTCAATCGCGACCGCGGCATCTGGCCCCGCGCCCACGGCTCGCCCGCCCGCGATCGCGGAATCTCGGCCCGCGCTCGCGGGTGTTGCCTGCGGGTTTCCTTCATCGGGCTCGGTTAACTCTGCGATGAAGTCAGCCAGGACCTGCCCCTTGACAGCCGTGCGCGGAACATATTCGATGTCATACTGGCCCAGCTCTACGACCCATTTCGCAATCCGTCCGGATAGGTCGGAGCTGCCAAGCAGAGATCGAATAGGGTAACCGGTAACCACCTGGATCGCATACTCATGGAAATAGTGATTCAGCTTGCGAGAAGCCGTGACCAGAGCTAATAGCAATTGCTCCATAGGTGAGTAACGGGTCTCTGCATCGAGCAGGGTTTTGCTAGTATAGTATACGGGGTGTTGCTCCTTCCCGACATCTTTAACTAGCACTGCGCTCACTGCCCGAGACGATACGGCCAAGTAGATCTTGAGGACGTCTCCCTTTGAAGGGACGGTGAGGACTGGGGGCAATTGTAGGTAAGTCTTTAACCTTTGAAGGTCTCGCTCACAATCGTCATCCCACTCGAACGTGCTCCTTTTCTTCAATGCTCTGAAGAACGAATGGCATTTGTCCGAGGATCTGCTGATGAACCGATTAAGAGCGGCAGCCATCCCGGTCAATCTCTGCACCTCCTTCACGTTCCTTGGGCTGACTAGGGAATTTATAGCGCGAATCTGGTCTGGGCTCGCTTCAATTCCCCTCCTGGTCACTAGGTGCCCCAGGAACTTCACCGAGCCAACCGCAAAGGCGCATTTGGCGGGGTTTAGACGCATTTGGGCAGCTCGTAGCACATCAAAGACGCGTTGCAAGTCGTCTAAGTGGGTCGATGCTTGTCGACTCTTTACGACCATATCGTCAATGTAGGCCTCAACCGTCTTTCCTAAGTATTCATCGAACAGCTTAGTCACAAGACGTTGGAAGGTTGCCCCCGCATTCTTCAACCCGAAGGGCATCACTTTATAACAAAAGATCCCTCGAGGAGTTATGAACGCGGTCTTCTCTTGATCCTCCTTGTGCAAAGGAATTTGATGGTATCCTCGGTAGGCATCCAAAAAGCTCATCCGCTCATGCCCCGCGGTGGCGTCCACCAGCTGATCAATCTTCGGAAGAGGGAAGAGATCCTTAGGGCATGCCTTATTAAGGTCAGTAAAGTCCACACAGACTATCCAATCTCCCGTCTTTCTCTTGACGACGACGGTATTGGCTAGCCAAGTCGGGTACCATACTTCGCGGATTGCATCGGCCTCCTGCAACTTCTTTATCTCAGCGATGACAGCCTCGGCGTGTTGGAAGGAGGATCGCCGGGCTCGTTGCACCACTGGCTTCATACTCGGACTCACATTCAATTTGTGACATGCGAGCTCTGGGCTGATCCCGGGCATCTCGTAGGGACTCCATGCGAACACATCGCGGTTTCTCTGCAGGAGGATCGTAAGGTCTGAGAGCTCTTGGGCGGATAGGCCTTTTCCGACGTAAAAGACCTTTTCGGGATCCTCTCCTGCCGAAACTGCGGTAAGTTCATCGATAGATTTATCCCGAGGTTGCGATCCGACGCCGGTCACCTTCTGAAGGTACTCCGCAGACAAGCCCTCGCAAGCCTCGGGATCGGCTTCGATCCCGGCACCCTTGTCATGACACGGGCTCGCGCTCGCAGGACCCTGGACCTCATACGCAGGTTCCCGTGTCAGACTACTTAGGGTTTCGTCGACGGATACCCTCGGCGACCCATCCGCGACCGCGGATGCCCGACCCGCGCCCGCGGGCAGTTCAGCGGAATCGAACGAATTGCCCTGGGGATGCCCCGCGCCCGCGGTTCTCGGAGCCGCACCCGCGGCTCGCGTACGGGAATCGAGCGGGGGGTTCTGCGTGGAAACCGCGACCGCGGTCGCGTCCGCGGTTGCCGGAGCCGCGCCCGCGGCTCGCGTACGGGAACCGAGCGGGGGGTTCTGCGCGGAACCCGCGACCGCGGTTCCGCAACCCGCGCCCGCGGGTTGACTTTTCTTCGCGATGGATCGCGCGGCGATCCGCGCGGCTGGTGGTTGCGGACTGGCCTGATCGGGCGACAGCCCGACCGATCGGCTCCGCTTCTGCCCTTGCGTCGGCGTAACAGTGGCGGTCCGGCGCATCGTGTGCCGCGACCCATGCCGGATCGACTGCCGTGGTGGCACGTCGCGCGGCTCGGTCGGTCGGCCATCGGCCGCACACGGTTCCCGGGGCTGGCGGCCATCGCGCCGATTCTCCTGGGGGCAGTCTCGATCCGGGCTTGTGGACAAGCGATCCATAGCCTCGTCAGATCGGTTCTCGTAGGGTTTACGAAGGTCGAAAACCTGTTCGTTCCCCACAGACGGCGCCAAATGTTAGTACACAAAATATGCCGTGTACAAGTTTCAACTCCTTCTTCAATGACCTTCTTCTCCAAGCTTCTTCTCCCAGCCTCTTCGCCTTCAATGACCTGCAAAACAATGGACCAAGGGGCGAGCGACCCCTAATCCACCTCCGATGCTTAAGTCAGTAAGGGCAATGCTGATCAAAGGCGTCAGGCAAAGCGATGGCTTAGAACTTACCTTTCACATGGTATACATGTGTATTTATAGAGGAGAGGGACTAGAAGGGGGGCGCGCCTCTAGGGGATCGGCCCACTAGGGTTATCGCGATGCCTTGCTCCCTAAGTCAACCAAATATCCTATCTTAAGGGAAGATAAGATTCTCCCCCATAAATAATATCCTATCTAGAGTAACTACCCTAATAAAGGATATAGCATAATAAATATGGATAGCAAAACAAATAAGATAGAGAAATAAATGCTAACTAATTGATATGGAAATATGCCCGCCCACAGTCATCATCTTCTGTCTCTATACCATAATCGCCATTGTCATACATACTCAGCACATCACTATCATCACCTTCTGTCTCTGTACCATAATCACTGTCATCATCAGTTTGTTCAAAAAGTGCTTCTTGATCAATCCACACTTTTGGCACATGTTTAATCATTTCCCATTCTTGACCCCCATTTTCCAAGCAACTCTCTTTGATCAAAGGACAATCTTCCACTATCAAAACTTCTAATGAATCCAAAAGTTTTTTATCAGGCAATGGCCGAGCTTGTGGACAACTGCTTATTTCCAAACACTTCATGGAGGAAAGATACAAAAGAGAAGGAAGCTCCAACAACTTGGGACAGTATTTTATAACAAGCTCAACAAGGCATGGAAAGTCGCCTTCTTTTGCTTCGGCCCAAGACTCCAAATTCAGCATCTCATCAACTATTAGCCTTTGAAGCTTTGGAAAGGCAACATGACCCATTTCACCTCTAAAATCCACTTCTATCACACCATTGAAGCTAATTAGCTCAAGATACTCCAACGATGGTAGCTTTTGCATCGATGGAAGCAAAGAAACATGTTCGCATTTGAAGAGAGTAATTCTAGCAAGTTTGTTAAACGACTCATCGGCTACCCAGCTTGAAAGATTGGTACCGGCATAAGACTTTATTTGAAGCTCTTCCAAGCCTGAGTGACGACGAAGGTGTTTGAGTACACTATCATCAACAACTTCATTCTCCAAGTCTCGTAAAGGAAAATCACTCCATCTTAGCTCCAACTTTGTAAGGCGCTCCTTATTAGCAATTGATGCCCGCATAGCATCATCTTCACTCTTCACATTCTCCAGCCTTGCAATGCAAAATTCACCCATCAAGTTGTTCAGTTCTCTCATCTCCCTGATATCAAATCCTTCTTGAGCACCAACAATAAAAGCTGATAAGGTTTGGAGCTTTCTAAGCGCGCCAAATCCTTCGGGCATGACCGATAAATGGCCTAGAACGTTGAAGTCAAGATGCCGGAGTTTGGTGAGCATTTTCATATCCCTGGGTAGTCTCCGAAGACAAGAACAACCTTTAAGCTTCAAAGTTTGAAGCTGTCGCAAACGACTTATTGACTCCGGCAAAAACTCAATCAAGGTTCATGAAAGATCAAGATATCGCAAATGCGCCATCTTTCCAAGAGAGCTTGGCAGCTCCTTAATGTCTGCTCCACTCAAGTCTAGTATTGACAAGGACTCGAAGCTCAAGAACCGATCAGTCGCTTGCTTAAGTCTAGAACCACAAGAACCATGGAACAAAAGAGTTCTCAAATCCTTGAATTTGTCTAGAGTCGTCAATATTGCATCATTGATGTCATCACATGCCACAGAAACATGTAAAATGTCATCAAATTGATCAGCAACTTGTTGGGTTGTGCTCTCCAATATGAGGTATTTTGACTTGTCCTGAATTATACCCAAATCAGATTTCACCTTTTCAACATTTACTTTGTATAGAGAGCTGGAGTTAGAAGGCAGTATGTATCCTTCAGACATGAGATTCTCAAAGCAAATGGCACCATTCATCTCCATAGGCTCATCCTTTATAAATCCAGAAGCCATCCATAATTGAATGAGGTGTTCTTTCTCAAACTCACAACCTTCACCCAAGAGAAAGAGCATTCCCTGGCCTTTGAGAAACTCCCTATTTCATTGCTTGGGTCATTTGCACCTACATTTGTTCAGCATATGTGTTAGATTAGAATCAGGGGATTATGCAATCACAATTGCTACAAAACTAACGACCAAGTTCATATCTTTTGCATATGCATAATGCAGGGTACCAAATGAGTTTCTACCTTGGTCATTAGAGCCACGGTTTATTAGAATTGGCGGAGGTGAAGGAAAGAATTGGGTACGTCGGTCTTGCTCTTTGATCTTCTTTGGCTTCAATCTTAGCAACGATGACGTTAGTGCTTGCTGTTGCGGAAATTGGATGTACTTAAAGGGATCGAGCAACGATGACGGCATAACTGTGATAGTTTGGCCTAGTGAGAAAAGAAGAAGAAGAATGATAAGCTCATGGTAAAAGGAACACAATAACAGTAACAAAACAACCACGCTCATTAAGTTCATTTTAAAGTTTAAGATCTTATATTGACAAATGAAACAAATACTAAGATGTAAAAACAACGTAAATCAACCCGTGCTCATAATGTATTTGTATGTATATATACCTCCAATATTCCTCGAAGTAGAAGGGAAATCAGATGCAGTCATCGAAGTTGAGACTGGAGCAGAGATTCTATGAAGTAAATCTCTTGTTTTTCTTTTTTTTGGAGGAAGAATGGAATCTCCTTCTTGAATGAACTGATGAGGCATCTGAGTTTTGGATGTGCAAGAAATAAAATAGTTTATTATACAAAATTTCTTTAGATGGTTCGTGAAAAGATATACTTACAAACAAAAGTATATATTATCTTACCTTCCTTTTTCCGTCATCTTGTGGCTCCGCCATGTCCATATTTGGGTGCACCCAGAGCAGCCCATCATCCTGTCTACTACTAATGTGCTCTTCAACCGTGTGGAAACCGTTGTCGTCCTGTTAAATTCATCAAAAATGGTCACTTTGCTTCTAGTTGATCGATCCTTCGTGCAAAAAAGGCTACAATTTGATCAATGTGTTAAAGATCAATGTGTTAAAGATCATAGAGAAAAAGGATAAGCAGTTTCCTAAAATTTTGGGAAGGCATGAAAACAAAGTTGTATCTTTAGCATCTTGTCTTCTCTCAAGCTCACACCTTCCAACTAGCCCTATTAGCCTCGGGCAATTAAGCACTTTCAGGGTTTTGATTTGTTGAACTTCAGATGGTAGAGCAGTTATATTTGGACAACCACTAATCACTAGCTGTAGCAGATTGTTGCATTGATGCAAGCAAGTTGGCAAGTCTATCAAGTTCAGACAGTTTCTGATAATAAGGTGCCTCAGTGAATCCCTTGCTGAGTGAAGTCCCTCTGGGAAATTCCTTAACTTAGGGATTCCTTGAAGTTGAAGAAACCGAAGACGTCTTAAGCCATACAATCCAACCCATCTTGTCAAATCGAGAGACCAACAATTCAGGATGCTCAACTCCTCTAGCTTGCTGAGGCAGCTTATGGCGTTCGGAAGAGAAGAGGTTGATAGGCAATCATGGATTCGTAAGACTCGTAGATCGGTTAGTACTGCTATCTCCTCCGGTAAAGATTCGAGACTTTGGCAGCTGCAAATCTTGATGAGGCGCAATGACAGCCCACTATGGGTGACTTGAGCTGGAAGTTTCGTCGCCTTTAGTGACAAATGCAAATGGCTCAAATTTACTACTAACGTGGGAAGTGTTGTGAGCTGTTCACAGCCAGAGAGGTCTAGTGTTTGTAGATTCGCTAGCTTGCTTGTTGACATGGGAAGCACCTGAAGCTTGTGATTATTCACGAGTGAGAGATACCTTAGTGATTGCAAGCTTCCAATTGACTCCGGCAACCCCTCAAACTCGGCATGATCAAGGAACAAGACCCTTAAATTGGTCAAGGCGGTTACGAGCCCCTCTAGAAACGGTTTGGTGACATGGCCTACATAGTGCTTGAAAAAAAAGGACCTTGCCCTGGTTTTGGACAACTGGTGCCAAGAAAACTCTTGGTCTAATGAAGTCTGATCTTGTTTCCATAGTAGGCTTCCACCGATTCGACCAACAGGGAACTCAGAAGGCGCGGCTTCCCTCTCCTCTGGCACCAATATCTTGGCCAGCTTATGCACCTTATCATGCATTTGAAAGGTGTCGTTACTAGGACAATCTCCATGTTGGTATACCTGAAGAAAGCCCCTCAGCAACAGGTCGTTACAATATGCGTTACCGACATCCCAGAGCTCTGCATTCCCCTCGGGCGGCGATTGCAAAAGCCCCTGCGCCATCCAAAGGCACACCAGCTGCTCTCTGGACACGATCTTGTAAGGGAAAACGACGTAAGCACGAAAGCATTGCATCAGGGCATTCGGCATCTTTCGAAAACCGAATCTCAATGCTGCATCCAACTCAAAACTCCCGCTTTCAACTATTTCCCTCCAAGTATCCTCATCTCTGTTGGAACGCAACGTGCCTCCCAAAACCTTGATTGCAAAGGGATTCCCACCACAACCAGCAACTATCTCTCTTCCAATGCTTTCGAGACCACGATACCGAGGCTCTGCCTCTGCATCATCAAACCCAGCGCATCGGGTGAACAACGACCAGCTCTCTCCTTCAGTTAGGCCTTCTAACCGAATGCGGTTCAGCTCAGTAGTCGTCTGCTTCATCAAAGGAAGGGGATTCACTACCATGACAACGCTCCCTTTCGAGCCAGGCTCCAACAGCTCTCGTAGCTCTTCCCACTCGGCTCGTTGTTCCATCTGAAGATCGTCCAGAACTAGAAGATACTTTTGATCTTGCAGAATGCCACACAACTCTCCCTTGAGCGACGCCGTTTCCATGCTCCTCAAAGGGCGAACGCGAGATCGAATCCCGGTATCAGCCGATTGAATGATCTCAGTGAGTGTTGCTCTGAGATCCGTAGAGGCCAAAGCCCACAACACCAATCCAAACTTGGTCGTGATGCGAACATCATTGCAAACCAACCTCGCCAGAGTTGTCTTCCCGATCCCTGAATCTCCATGGATTGATATCACGGAAGGATGTACTAGCTGATTTTCGGTTTCATTTAAGATGAGTGTAATGGTATTTTCTTTTGCAGGGCTCATCCCAACGATCGTGTCCTCCCACGGCCATAACCGGTCGTAGTAGCGAACCGTGTCGAGCAGAGAATTGGATGGAGGTATGATCACGACGGCCTTATGTTCAGCTGAGGGTTCTTTGTACTTCATAGTTTCCATTGAGGGGTTAAAAGGCCTTTTGCAGGTTAAGTATCGGATGAAGAAAAGGGAGTTCAGGGGAACGAAGAAGGGAGGTTTGACTTTGCGAAGATTAGAGGATGGCCACTGAAGCTGGTAAAAACAACGTACTGTACAACGTAAGAGTATGGTTATCGGTTGGCCAAAATTGGGCCAACATAATAAAATAATAATATATGTAATAAAATATTGTGTACAGTGTGTAAAACCGGACATTGTGAATGCCAATTCCTTCCCTTGTCTTTCCACCCAAATGTGACATGTGTCCATAAAAGAATAAATAAATATATATATGGTTAGGTGGAGTAAATGGTAGGAGAAAAAGATAATAAAAAAACATAGTTACTGTTCATAACACACTAAAAGCAATAATAGAACACCAATTATACATAATTTATGAATTAGTCCCTCCCTACAAAATCTTTCTCCTCTCTCCTCCTGCGTATGTCCAAGGTCTTCTCCTGCAATCTCTCAATGTCGAGGCCGAACTAGCCCGCTTCGGCCACCGTAAGCCACCACGATCTTCGGCCGATATCTCAGTCACAAACCACCTTGGGCCGTGGAATCGAACCAGGCGGAAGAATTAGTTGAACCAACATTCGTTCTTGATTCTCTACTATTGGGTGGGATTTTGTAGTTGATCATGAATTTTGTAAAATCAATTTAGTTTATACGCTAAGTAGCCAACAGATTTGAGCAACATCCAAATCGTAAGCCCTCTTTGCATCAAAATTAATTTTATAAATTTTCAATCTCACAAACCCTAGAATTCCATTGAAACTTTCTAAAGTAAAATTGGCACTATACAATTAATTAACAATGATAAATTCTATTAGAACTGTGATACAGTAGAGGACTTTTCAACAGGATGGTGGAACCGTAGAAGTAGATCGTCTAGAACAATGTGGGTGTTGGAAGTGTAGCCAGTATCACCAATGGACCGAGTGAGAGAGAGGGGTTTGTTTTTGATTTGTTCAGGGACTTATCTATAACTTTTATAAAGTTTGTGTTTTATTATCATTTTTGCTGTGTTTTAAATAGCAATCCCCTAAAAAAATGAGATAAAAAAGTAGAATATTATTTTTATAATTCTATGACCAAGTTATTTGGTCTACTAAAATTGAATCATCACGTTAGTCTTTTTATGGTCCGAGAGGACACTCTTTTTTTTTTTTTTTGGTGGAAAGAGAGGACACTCTTCTTAATAATACGTACCTCAATTTGAAAGTCACATATATGTAGTTTACATGCCTATCTAATTGGGAGTGTCATTCCTAGCGATGCACATTTTACCCGCGGGGACCCGATCCTAACGGGGCGGGGATTCCCCGGTATATCGGGTAACGGGGTCGGGGATGGGGACGGATTTTAAATACCCGTTCGGGTTCGGGTCGGGGACGGGGAGAGCATTACCCGCCCCGAAATATCCCCGGTATATATTATTATATAACTTTTTATTATTAATTCAAAAAGTATGGATATTTAGTATTATTTATAAATGTGTCTACCAACTACGATCTACAAATGCATTACAAATTTACATTAATTGTTATATATTCATAAAAAAAATTATTACATATCTCGTAAAATTATATAAACGGGGCCCCGTTAAATGCACTAAACCCGACGGGTATTCCCCGCCCCGATCCCCACCGGGGATTAAACGGGTATGGGGCGGGAACGGGTATGAAAATAGTAAACGGGTACGGGGATGGGGAATGTATTCCCCGACCCGCCCCGACCCCATGTGCATCCCTATTCATTCCAACTAAAAAAAGTTGGGAGTGTTATTTTAACAAAATTTCTTTCGACCAAAAAAAACAAAATTTCTTCTGTTTGACCAAAAAAAAAAAAATTTCTTCTGTTTTTTTTTTTAAGTTGTGCGATCCGTTCTCTTCGGAATAGTCACATGTGGTGTGGTGTGTAGAACTCAACAACTGGTTATTACTCTTTTTAATTTATTTATTAGAAAGTGTTTTTCAGGCTTATAGAATATAAGCAAGGGACGACAACTCATCACTAAGGAGAATAGGGCACAAGAAAATTTGGGATTAGCAATGAGGGAGTGTTGTTTTTTCGGGTCGTACGAGGGAGTAGTTGTTTTTTTAAGGTGAACTGAGGGAGTAGTTGTTAGTTTGACCCCAAAAAAAATAGGGAGTAGTTGTTACTTATTGAGTATCAAGCCACACTTTGTCATGTTGTACCCCCGTGATTGGTAGACATATTAAAAAAAATGTCTAAATAATTAAGTACGCACATTATTAATCTAGTACGGAGTAGAAAATTTGGACTGGTTCTACTTCTACAGTTCTGCCAAAGGAAAAGGAAAAAAAAAACAACAAAAATCGACTGGTTGACTTATATGCTAGTTGAGATTTCATTTCTCTCCCTCGTCCTAGTTATAGTCCCAAAATTTCCCTCCCTTCCGATCAGTCAACGGCCTCCTTTCCGATCCAATTTCCACTAGTCTTGTAACTTGTAATTTTGTCCACCAAATTGGTAAAATTCCGATCTCTCTTTCGCTCCATCTTCTCCTTTTTTGCACTCAACGAATCCTGCTTAGTCTGTTTTCCGGCGCGCTTACTTATAAGCTCCTCTGCCAAATTTCTAAGTGTCGATGGAGGTTGTTGCTATCGGGTTTGCATCTCTGGTAGCCGCGAGTGCGCTACGGACTGTGGTGACGAAACTGACAAGCGCCGGCATCAAGGAGCTCGCTCAAATATGGAACGCCAAAAAGGAGATGGACGAGTTGGTCGCGGCCTACGAGAAGATCGGAGCCGTTCTCAAGAAATGCGGGGACATTGACCCGCAGACCGAGAACGGCTCCCGCTTGGGAGCGTGGCTGCGGGATCTGGAGGGCTACTGCTACGACACGGAGGATCTCGTCGACGATCTTCTGCTCAGTGGACCGCCGTCACAGGGGATTATTAATCTTCCGTCCCTCACTATGAAGCGCCTGACTGTCCCTAGGAGGATCGTCGCGCTCCGGAAGAAGCTGCAGAGCACGTGCCGCTGGATCGAAAGCGTGCTTGCTGTGAAGCAGGGCGGCCACAGTTCAGTGAAGACGAAGCCATGGACGCCATCACTGGCGAGTTCTCGCTCATTTTACGCGCTGACGTTTCGGGTGAGTTTTGCTTGGATGACGTGGTGTGCAAGTTACTCACGAGCCATCTCAAAGATCGTGATCCTGAGAAGCTTGCTCAGATAGTCAAGGAATTAGGATTGGGAGATCGACCACAACACCTGGAGTTTGCCCCGGGTTTAGAAGTTGATAGGATAGCTCGTGCTCTTCGAGTGCTTCTTGGGAAGAATAAGACATTGATCGTGCTGGATGATTTGTGCAGTGTGACGAATGAAGATTGGGAAGATTTTAAATGTAACTATGCTGCTAAGTCCAGTAGAGGATGGAGAGTCCTCGTTACGACTCGCTACCCGAATGTTGCAGAGGTAACTGAGAGCATTCCGCATTACTTGGGTCGGATGTCTGATGAGGATTGTAATCTGCTGATCATGGAAAAGGCGAAACTATCCATGTTTGAAAGCATAATTTGGGCTAGTGATATTGAGGTCATTGCAAACAAGTGCAAGGGCTTGCCAGTTCTTGCTAGCAAGGTTGGGCTTGTGTTGTCCAAGAAAACAAGTGACAAGGAAAAAATGAAGCAGACTATTATGAGGTTCAAGAGCATCAAGAACCTTTGGGACTTGCCGGAGTTTGCAGAAGTTCATCCTTATTTGACGTTGAACAAGCCTAATCTAGAACCGGATCTCCGAAGATGTTTTGCCTACTGTTCGTTGTTCTCTCCTGACCACAGGTTCGTAAAAGATGATCTGATCCAGCTGTGGAAGGCGGAAGGATTTGTAAGTGACGAATCGCAGCTGAGTGGAACCCATTGCTTTGATGGTTTGTTGTCAAGATCCTTGTTTCAACCTCTGCCTTCAAGAAACGAGGAAGAGCCGGCCTACAAACTGCTCGAATATATAGGAATTGAATGAATTGCTTAAACGTTTATTGATCAACAACTTTGGTTAAATACAAGAAAGATAGGTCAAGTATCTTACAGGATCAGAATACTTGCCATACACAGTAGACTTAATTAACAACCTAATACAAGATAGGAAAATCCTAGAATATCATATCAAGCTGTTGCTAAGAGGAAGATCTGCCAGCAATATCACACGCTAATATTCCCCCTCAATCGCGGCGCCAAGTAGACAAGCCAATGCGGGAAACGAGCTCAGCAAAACGAGGTGTGTGCAGCGGCTTTGTGAGAACATCAGCAAGCTGTTCTGTTGTGGATACAAACGAGACACGAAGGCGACCTTTGGTGACCTGCTCACGAACAAAGTGGTAAGCAATGGCGATGTGTTTCATGCGAGAATGGAAGACCGGATTGGCGCTGAGATACGGGGCGCCAAGGTTGTCACAATAAATCACAGGTTGTTGAACAAGGGTGACGCCAAGATCACGCAGCAAAGAGGTGACCCAAACCAACTCGGAGGCAGCTTCAGCTAGCGCCTTGTACTCGGCTTCCGTGGAGGACCGGGCTATAGATTTCTGCTTGCGGGAAGACCATGATATAGGCGTCCGACCGAGATAGAGAAGGTACCCAGTAGTGGACACATAATCGTCGCGGTCACCCGCCCAATCAACATCAGAGAAAGCATGCAAATTCATTTGCGAGGCAAAGGAGATGTGAATGCCTAATTCGAGAGTTCCTGCCAAGTACCGTAGAAGCCGTTTGAGAGCCGCCCAATGTTCTGATGTAGGACTTTGCATGAACTGGGACAACTTATTGACTGCAAAGGCGATGTCCAGCCTGGTTAAACACAAGTATTGCAGGCTTCCAACTAAGGTTCTGTAATCAGTTGGAGACGGGAGCGGATCGCCTTGAAACTTGGACAATGTTGTTGAGGCTGAAAGTGGAGTCGAGACAGCCTTGGTGTTATCCATTCCGGCCTTGTTAAGAAGATCAAGAATATACTTTCGTTGGCTGAGGAAGATGCCGTTAGAGCTAGGCAAGACTTCAACCCCAAGGAAGTAGGATAGTGGACCAAGATCTTTGAGCGAAAACCGACGACCAAGATCAGAGATAAGAACCCGAACCTGAGTAACGTCACTGCCAGTGATTATAATGTCGTCGACGTAGACCAACAAATAAACCACCTGCGACTCTCGACGGTAAATAAACAAGGACGTGTCAGCCACTGAATTAACGAAACCAAGTTTGATGAGATGATGCCGTAGTTCGTTGTACCATGCCCGAGGGGCTTGTTTAAGCCCGTAGATAGCTTTGCGCAGTTTACACACATGTTGAGGAAGAGACTTGTCGGCAAAACCAGGCGGTTGAGCCATGTAGACATCCTCATGAAGTGTGCCTTGAAGAAATGCATTGTTCACATCAAGTTGGTGAAGAGACCAACCTCGGGAGACGGCTATGGAGAGCACTACCCGAACTGTGACGGGCTTAACGACCGGGCTAAACGTCTCTTGGTAGTCTTGGCCTGGCCTTTGATGAAACCCCTTGGCTACAAGCCGAGCTTTGTATCGATCGATCAAGCCATCGGGCTTGTACTTGATACGGAACACCCACTTACAACCGACCAAGTTTTGAACGGAGGAAGGCGGAACAAGGGCCCAAGTTTGGTTGGAGCGAAGAGCATCGAACTCCTTTTGCATAGCAAGTCGCCACTCGGGATCTTTGAGAGCTTGGGTTATGGTTTGAGGTTCTTTGGGTGTCGTAAGATGTGTATGAAGGTTGAGTTTATGTATTGGTTTGGTGATGTTGTTTTGTGAGCGGGTAGCTATTTTGTGTGGTGGCTGCTGCGGAGGTGGGATAGGTGGTGGTGGCGGCGGTTGGGGTATAGGCGAAGGGCCAGGAACATTAGGCAAGGGGTTGGATAGGGGCTGCATGGTGTTGGAATGAAGCGGAAGTGTGGACGATGAAGGAAGGTTGGGCCGATTAGGATTTCTTAGGCGATTTGGATTTCTGGAATAGACAGCGAGTGGACGCGCGGGACGAGGTGGGTCGGGTTGAATGTCGGGGGCGGTGTGGGACTGGATGTTAGTGTGAGACTCATGGGGTGGGTGGTTCGGTTGTGGTTGGTGTGAGGAAGATGATGTCGGGGTCGTCATTGGTTGGGTTTGAGGATGAGGTAGTTGGTACGTGAAAGAAGGGGATTGGGAGGGTGCAAAATCTGAGCTGGTGTGTTGAGGTGGAGGGTTAGGTTGACTCAACACCAAAGGAACGGAGATTGAACCCCACTCCGATCCAATGGATGTTTCATCGGTTTGCGTTTTTGTGAGGGTAGGATAGGGGAATTCATTCTCAACAAATTTGACGTGTCGAGAGGTGTAAATTCGGTTTGTGGTAGGGTCAAGGCATTGGTAGGCACTTTGGGTACCCGAATAACCAATAAACACACAAGGTATCGATCGGTTATCGAGTTTGTGAGAAGTATATGGGCGAAGCCAAGGAAAGCACAAGCAACCAAAAGATCTCAATTTCATGTAATTTGGCTCAATATTAGTTAAAAGAACGTATGGACATTGTTGTTTTAAAACTTTTGTTGGCATTCTGTTTATTAAGTAAACTGAGGTTAAGAAGGCATGAGGCCAAAATGTGCGAGGTAAACGAGCAAAGTTGAGTAAGGCTAAACCGGTTTCTACTATATGACGATGTCTTCTTTCGGCTATACCATTGTGTTCGGGTGTGTGCGGTGGTGAGGTGAGATGTGTTATGCCATTGTTAGCCAAAAACGATCGTAAAGCTATGAACTCAACACCATTATCCGAATAAAGAACCTTAATTTTGGTTTTGAAGTAATTTTCGGTTAAAGATTTGAATTTAACAAACATGTTGAAGGTGTCTGATTTTCTTTTAATAGGATACAACCATGTATACCTTGAAAAATGATCAACAAAGATGACATAGTATTTAAATCCATCATAAGAGTAAACCGGGGAGGACCAAACATCCGAAAAAACAACTTCTAAAGGATAACTAGACACAATTGTCGACTCCTTGAAAGGGAGTTTATGACTCTTGCTTATTTGACAAGCATAACAATTATCAATCAAACTAGAGGTTCCTATTTTTAGTTTTTGAAACAAAGAAGACAAAGTTGCAGTAGATGGGTGACCAAAGGTGTGGTGAAGCACATTGGATCGATGAAGGCTAACGTATAGGCGGTCGGAACTTGTCGAGGCCATACGTAAACTCCATCAATGCAAGGTCCTTCAAGAATGGTTTTGCCCGTTGAAAGTGCCTTCACACAAAAACGATCATGTAAGAAAAGAATGCCAAGACGGTTTTGTGCACAAAATTGCAATACAGAGATAACATTTTTAGACATTTTGGGAACATGTAAAACGTTGGTGAGTTTGAAATTGTGATTTGAGCCAAATAACGAAAGAGATTCAGAGTGTTGTATTTTCAAACCTGAACCGTCACCGACATAGAGCTCATCGGGACCCGGATAAGGGTAGTGAAGAGCAAGATTGTTGAGGTCGTTGGTGACGTGGTGGGTAGCTCCGCTGTCCATTATCCAAGGCTGTGAAGGGGCGGTGGTAGCGACGTTGGCTTGAGGTGAGAAACGAGACGAGGTCTGGAAACGGACATGAGGGTAGTCACGCTTGAATTCAGGACATTGAGAGACAACGTGCCCAACAACGCGACAGTTTTGGCACCGGCCTTTGAAGGGTTTAGGGATGTTGGTGTTAGCAGGAGGGTGAGAGTGAGAAGGAGGGCCTTGGTAAGAGGAGGATTGGTTTGGTGGCCGGTACTGAGGTTGATTAGGGAACCAGTTTTGAGGAGGGTGGGGAGGGTATTGTGGTGACGACTGCCAATGCGAAGGAGATACTGGCATCTTGTTTTTCCTGTTCGCCTTGGTGTGTACAGTGAGTGCAGTAGCAGGCGAATCTGAAGGAAGCGCTTCAGTCTTGAGATTGGTCTCGTGAATGCGAAGCTTTTCATGCAGTTCTTCAAACGAGATCGGAGAGTCCCTCATGTTGACGCCATCAACAATCGGCTTGTAAGCATCATCAAGCCCTTTCAGAATGTAGTCGGTTAGGTCCTCCTGACCAACTGGTGCTTGGAGAGAGGCTAAGAGATCAGCCGAAGCCTTAATCGAGTGCATGTACTCGGCTATAGACATCGAGCCTTTCTTGAGCGATGTAAGCTTCGCCTTCACTTGCTTCTTGTGGCCACGAGAAGCGGTGGCATAAGTCTGCTTCAGAACGTCCCATAGGGCCTTGGAAGTGGTGGTTTGAGTTACAAGACATGCCACTTGTGTTGTAAGAGAACCAAGAAGAGCGCCATACAAGATGTGATCTTGCCTTTCCCACGTTAAGAACGCAGGATTGGAAACTTGCAGGCCGTTGGCTCCGGGGTGTGTCTTCGACGGTGCTGCATTAGAGCCATCAAGAAAGGCATATAAGCCAAAGCCTTTGAGAGTGGCTTCGACTTGGGCACGCCAGGAGATGTAATTTGTGGGGGTTAACTTGATTATGTTGCCAAACTGAACAACAATGAGAGGTTGATCAGCTTGAAAGGGGTTGGGGATGGTGAGGGAAAACTCAGCCATGGAGCCAAAAGACGCCGCCGGCGGTGAAGTAGGGTTTTGTGAAGAGTATGCCCAGGTTAGGCTGATACCATATAGGAATTGAATGAATTGCTTAAACGTTTATTGATCAACAACTTTGGTTAAATACAAGAAAGATAGGTCAAGTATCTTACAGGATCAGAATACTTGCCATACACAGTAGACTTAATTAACAACCTAATACAAGATAGGAAAATCCTAGAATATCATATCAAGCTGTTGCTAAGAGGAAGATCTGCCAGCAATATCACACGCTAATAGAATACAGCCATGACTTTGCAAAATTCCTCGCTTCCGACGCGTGTCTCAGGATAGACGATGAAGGTACACCAGAATTCCCCTCCCCTCACAAAAGTATTCGCCATTTGTCCTTGAGTCGTCGAAATGTTGATACCGCATTGTTGAAGCAATTAAAGGATTGTAAAGGGCTAAGGACATTCCTTTTGCTTCATCAACGTGTGCCTGACAAACGCGCCATTGCTTACTCTAGCTTCCCAACATTCAAAAGACTTAGATTGTTAGACCTGAGCCACACAGATATATGCAAACTAGGAAAGCCCTTAGACCCACTTAAGCACTTGAGATACTTAGACCTCTCTGGGTCTGGCATCCAACAATTACCCGGAACCATATGCTCATCTTTCCGAGCATTGCAAGTTCTCAAGCTCGAAAATTGTTCCAAACTTTTTAAGCTACCCAATGATTTGAACCAATTGATTAGCCTCAGGCACCTTCATGTAAACATGAAACTCTTGGCTGATCTACCATCCAAGCTGGGCATGCTGACAAATCTTGAATCTCTTAGCTCATATGTTGTGGGGAAAACCGAAGGTTACAAGGTTGCAGAGCTGAAAAATATGGAGCATCTTAGAGAAATTTGCATCTCTTGCCTTGAGAAAATTGGCAGTAGTGCTGAGGCTCAAGAAAGCAAGTTAACATCAAAGCCAATGTTGGAGAAGCTAGTATTGGAATGGGATAGCTCAGCTACTAAAATGATAGATGCAGTTGATGTTCTTCAAGGACTTGAGCCCGGAAATGACTTGAATGATCTAGTAGTAAGAAACTACACGGGCCATTCGTTTCCAGACTGGCTCGTCTCTCCATCACGAAAGCTCGTGAGTATGTACTTAGAGAACTGCCATGGTTGCAAGGTGTTACCACCCCTGGGGCAACTTCCACTTCTAAAGACCCTTGTTCTTCACTCATTTCATATGGTAGAGATCGTTGATAGACGAATCTTCGGTCAACAGGAACCGGGATTCCCGAGCTTAGAGTCATTAGAAATCCGCGACATGGAAGAGCTTATACGTTGTATTGAATTTAAGGCTGGTGACATGCCTTGCCTTCGCACTCTGAAGCTCATTGAGTGTCCAAAACTCGTCTACTTGCTTCCGGTGAACGAACGAGTTCACGTGGAAATCAGTGATTGCGAACTGAAGTCAGTGCAACGTTATCATGGTCATTAGAAGCTTGAGCTCAGTCCTTTAGCACTAGAGCATCAACCACATCAATTGATGTAGCTCCAGAGAATGAATGATAAAGTAAGTGAACAATGGCTCTGCAGTGTGAGCAAGATACTTTCTAGGATATGTATTTGCTTGTTTTGAAATTCTTTCTGATATAAGTGTTGGTGGAAGATAAACAACAGTGATAAAGTGGATGTCATATGCATTTCAGTAAGTGCAGAGCATTTCATATCCTTGCAAGATTTAATATCTTGAAATACCTATTATTCAGGAACCGCGCAATCTTATATTGGAAGAAAATGACATAAGTACCATTGGAAGAAAATGAGGCATTGGTGATACCAACAAAAGATCGTGTTCTAGTGGATCCACAAGATGTCGGTTGTTTCATCCACCAAGGATCTTGTCCAATCCATCACCACTAAAATGTGGTTGCAAAACAATTGAAGATGAGATATCCTTCCTCCTCTTTTTCCATCGGATATTTGTCACAATACATATGCACTGTCCTACTCTACATTTAAAATGTGTCCAACTAGTAGGAACCTCCTCGTATCATGAACGGGTAATGTCAATATAAACTCGGCGCAAGTGATCAAGATCGAATTTTGATTCGAACCCGTTTCTTAATTGAGAATGTACAATCTAAACCTGATAGACTCGAGTCCGAGTTTATTGATTTATAGATGTATTTTTTTTTTATCAATATATTGATATCTCTTGAATATTACAAATTATTTAGAATCTCATAAATAAAATCCCTTATTCATATAATAAAATTTCAGATGTTTAAGAAAAGATATAAAAAATAGCCCATATGAACTCAAAGATATTAAAGATATTTTTAGGTATGAAAAAGTTTTTTCACTATGTTTCATGATTTAATAAAGACAAACAAGTATACTAATTGATAAGGAACCAAAAGTTTTGACTAATACTAGTTGATTTCCCGCACCTTGTATAAAACATAATTTATGACGTTTTTGACGTAAAATTTCATTGATAAACATTATTATTACTTTGATAATGATAACGTTTATTTAAATCTAATATAGTTGGTTAATTCATTTTGTGATTTTTGGTATTCTATGAAGGTATTTTTTGATAATTTTTGATATGTTATGAAAGCTTATATTTAAAATAAAAAAATATACTAAATACTAAATAATTTAATTTTAAGAAAAAATTAATACTACACGTTATATGACTTAAATAAGGATCATAGATGAAAAAATAATATTTAAAAATCATTCTATACATAGAATTTGAATAAATAAAGTTTGATATTATATTATATATAATATGACTTAAACAGCTATGATGATAAATTGATATTATTATTTTAATATATATAGATATAGCTGGTATTAAATAATGATTATAGATATTACTGTGAAACATATATGTATAAATAAGATAAAGATACTTATTATTTTATTGTTAAAAAATAAGAGTATTTTATTGTTGAGATATAACTAATTTAATATGAAGTGGGATCGAAAGTAACATGATGGCTCGAAAAGGGATAACTTTAATGTTTATAGTTTCTTTTAAGGTAAATCTAAATATTTTCTTAATTGGTGCGGTATTAATAGATTGCATAGATCGATATTTGTTTGGATAAATTATAAGTAGGAAAAAATGACTTAAATAATCCTATGTATCAGCTTTCAACCAAAAATAATATCAAGTTTGAAAATCATCACCAACGATACGAACTATCAGGATATAAAACAAAAACGATACGGAAACGTTTTTCGACAAGTTTTGCGGTGGAATCGGTGATGTAGTGATCAAAAATTAGACATGACAACATGATATTTTACACTTGGTTGAAATATTACCGATCGTCATATCAACGATTCCACCGCAAAACACATCGGTAAAGGCTTCCGAATCGTTTTTGGCTAATTTCGTGATAGTTCATATCGTTGGTAATGATTTTAAAACTTGGGATTGTTTTAAGTCATTTTTCTTACTTATAATTTATCCAAATAAATATCTATTTATACAATCTATTAATATCATACAAACTAAGAAATAATTTAGATTTAGCCTAAACGACAATATAAATATTAAAGTTATCCCTTTTCACTTCCGATCCCACTTCATATTAAATTAACTAGGTCCAACACCCACTTCACCTCCAGATCTTCAAGTTAGGCTGAATCACCATAGTTGGTCAGATCGTTGAGCTCCAATCGCAATCGCAAGAGATAGCTACTCTAATATAAAAGGTCTTAGCAACTCAGACTCATAGTGTCATCGAGAAATGACAATGGAGTGTGCCTCCTATTGGAAGGAAGAGAATAAAGGTATGCGAATAAGGCTTGAGATTCTCGACTCTTTTCTTATGTGAAAGAACAAAGGGTACGATGTTCTAGAGCACTAGAATATTAAACATCTTAGAAAAATCAGAATCTACGGGTTGGAAAAGATCAATGATAAGGCTCTAGCCCAACTTTCTTGGTCAGTTCGAGTATATTCCACGTGTTGAAGGGATGAGTTGTCTTGTGGGTGACGTGGACTTCCCCATCATTCACCAGCATGTAACTTGCCGTTGCAAAGAACCCACGCATAACCCAACCCTTTGGTGTAATCTAAGCAACAAATGATCTCAATGAAGTTTTTTGGTATATATGTACGTACTATTTGTAAGTTGTTTATGCTATAAAACTTTAGGAAAAAATGATACATACTTGATATACCATTGGATATTCTCATTGATCGGGAAATAGGTACCACCACCTGCATGAGGAAAATTGTAGACGATCCTATCAAATAGTCGACGACGAAGCTCAGGATGGTTGTTCATCTCATTGTCGACCACGAGAAAATTACATCAGATTTACTCAAAACAAAATTACATCATATCATATCAACAGAAAAAGAGATCGATCAGATTAGAACGAAACGAGACCGTGGACATGGAGAACGAGAGGAGAAGATGAACAGTTGAGTTCAGAAGAAGGAGGCTCCTCTCGTATATCTCTTCAATAAGTCGGTCTGCCTTCGAGGTCTTCACCTCAGTCTCTTCCTCCTCGTTGATTGTCTCCTCCTCCTTCTCTCCTTCTTCCGCCATGTCCTCCTTCTCTATGATCGGCTTTTCCTTCTCCTCGCGATCTTCCTCCATGCTCGGATTTTCCTTCTCGCCATCTTCCTCTATGCTCGGCTTTAGCTTTTCCTTCTGCGGATCAGGCGTAGGCGTAGTGAATATAACACGAATATACTCAGCGAGGTCCTGAGCGGCCTCTGCAATGTCCTGAGCGAAGTCCTTTCCGATCCTCTTGCATAGCCTCCATAGTTTGTCTCCAGCCTGCTTGATCAAAGTCCAGAGGGACGCAGGAAATCTCATGGCTAGGGAAGAGGAAGGAGAGAGGAAGAATGAAGGGAGAGGCAGAAATGCAAGTGATGTTTTAGAAGGTCTTCAACCTCACAATAACTTGGAGGATCTCACATTGAGAAACTATGGTAGGTATGAAAAAGTTTTTTCACCATGTTTCATGATTTAATAATGACAACACAAGTATACTAATTGATAAGGAACCAAAAGTTTCGATTAATACTAGTTGATTTCCCGTACCTTGTACATGACATATTTTCTGACGTTTTTTGACGTTAAATTTAATTGATAAACATTATTATTACTTTGATGCTGATAACGTTTTTTTAAATCTAATATAGTTGGCTAATTCATTTTGTGATTTTTTGTATTCTATGAAGGTATTTTTTTGATAATTTTTTATATGCTATGAAAGCTTATATTTAAAATAAAAAAATATACTAAATACTAAATAATTTAAGTTTAAGAAAAAATTAATACTATACGTTATATGACTTAAATAAGGATCATAGATGAAATAATAATATTTAAAATTATTCTATACATAGAATTTGAATAGATAAAATTTGATATTATATTATATATATAATATGACTTAAATAGGTATGATGATAAATTTGGTATTATTATTTTAATATTTATAGATATAGTTGGTATTAAATAATGATTATAGATATTATTTTGATACATATATGTATAAATAAGATAAAGATACTTATCTTTTTATTGTAAAACAACTAAGAGTATTTTATTGTTCAAATATAACTAATTTACTATGAAGTGGGATCGAACTGGGTCGGGTCGTTGCGGGTTTTCGGGTCGGGTCGGATCAACCGAATGGGTCAAGAGTATCATTTTTTTACAATTTTTTTTATAAAATACTATTTAAATAATAAAAAATATTTTAATAATAAATTTTAGAATAAATTTTAGATATTGTAATAGTATAATTTAAACTATAAAATATCGGGTCCGAACCAACGAGTTTAACCCAACATAATCAGGTTTCAATAGGGTCGGGTTGAAACTGGATCACGGGTCTACATTTCCATTTTAAAACCCAAAATTTTCAAATCGAATCGGATCGGATCAGTCATTGTTAGTTGGTTACCCATCTTGCAAATAGTTTGAAATCTGAGTCGTCCACTTAAGCGATCACATACTTCCATAATCAACGGCTGTGATCCCAACTCTTATCCCTCCAAATCCAAATCCATTTTGCTGAACGCTACACGCTTGCACGAGCCGATGACCCATTTCAACTGGACCCACACCTAAGGGCAAAAAAAAATCTTCTCAAACAGAAAGGGAAAAACAAATCTTACCACATCCATCGATTAAAATCAGCTGAAACCTCCCACGTGTCAATCACACGTGAAACAAGTCGTTAGTCACGTCCAATGAAACGTCAAGGCATTTTCCTCCTCATTTCCGACTCTCCTCTTTTTTTTCTTTTTCTTTTTCTTTTTCTTTTTCTCTCCTCTTTCCAGCTAGCCGTCTTGATCGCCAACCGTAACGTGTCTAGCGAGTATCGACAACTGCGAATGACGAAACTACCCTTATCTAACTTTTCTTCTTTCCTATTTCCTCAACGTCCCCCCTCTTTCTCTCCGTTTCCTTGTTTAGCGTCGTGTGATCAGTTTCCTCTGTAGATCGATTTCGCAGCTTCGCCTCTGGAGAACCCTAGCTTTCTTCCACTAGAACGATTTAGGCGGAGTATAATTTCACCTCTTCTAGATCAGGTATGGATTCTTCTGCAAATCCGATTCCGATTCTGAATCGTAGCTGTAGGTTTGAGATTACGTAAGTTGGATTCTTGTGTCTGGATTTGATGGATTTAGCTTTTCGATTTGCAATTCCGGTTTAGGATCTCAATTATTGATCGAATCGACGGAGAATTGATTGGATTTGCTTGCATCTAGGTCTCACAGATCTACTTCGACATGTTTTGTTTTTCGCGGGGTTGAGCTTATTCACGCTTCTTTTACATTCGTCGTTGAACATGATTGCTTTGTTGGATCTGTTTAAATTACGCAGTCGATTTTCTTTTTAGTAGTGATTTCGTTCAAGATGTTGCTTTAGAAATTGCAATTTCGGTGGCAGATTATCCCTTTTCGTTCTAAATTGCCTATAACAACGATTTTGTAGGCTTGGCTATTGCTCTTTTTTCGTATGGAGATTCAGTATTGGGGTGTTTATACCAATTATAGATCTCTTGTATCATATGTGTAGAGGTGTTATCCTTAACTCAGTTTTGATTAATTTGGTACTTACCACACCTAGCTGTTTTCTAATTTCATCTATCT
This sequence comes from Polygonum aviculare, assembly GCA_934048045.1. Taxonomy (NCBI): domain Eukaryota; kingdom Viridiplantae; phylum Streptophyta; class Magnoliopsida; order Caryophyllales; family Polygonaceae; genus Polygonum; species Polygonum aviculare. The sequence continues at coordinate 3,231,751 of OW204027.1, forward strand.
TGTTTTCAAATTGTCTCATTGGATTAGAGGGTTCTTAGTTGCAGTTGTTTGATTCAAATTTGCTACCTGCTATCAGTTGCTATATGGTTCGGCAGAGTTACAGTCATATGTGATTTATGAATATACATGCCTGTGTGCTGTAACTCTTACCATAGGCGACCATTTTAGGTCTTATACATGGCTATCTCTCTTAGAACTAGCACTGGACTTGAACTGACACATGATTACATTCTTTGGCATGTTGCAGAGAGAGGTCATGTAAGCATTCTGAACTGGCTGAATGACGCTTGGAGTTTGAGTGATTAGACTTTGTTGGTGTACAGCAGATGGGTAGATGCAACGACTGTGGGAAATTGGTGAGAATGGTGGCGCTTGAGGATTCTGTTAATTCGTATCAGTTTGCTCTTTACCTCTCTCCAGTTGTCTCAGTCTGGGATTGTATTATTCGTAAGAGAAGGTATTCCTTTAAACCTGATTGGGTGTAGGTAAGATCCCTCCTGTCGGTTTCTGAAGTGTAGATTGGTGTAGATTTAGACTCTCAAAGGAATAGAAGTAATACCTCAGTGTCTTTAAGTAAAAGGATAACAAAGTTGGAAATAAGGAATATAGGAAGAAAGATGCATACGAAACAGTAGTTTTTAGTTTTTCGAAGTAAAGAAGTTGAGCGCTCGCAGCTTGGAGTGTAAGAGTGGAGCATATCGGGGTGAAGGACTCAAAGATGGAGTCTAACAAAATTCCTCATGCTAAAAAAGCAAAGAAGAAGCAAGTGAAAGATGAGTTGGATCGTATGAAGCAAGCTGAGAAGAAAAGGAGGCGTCTAGAGAAAGCCCTGGCAACTTCAGCAGCCATTCGCTCTGAACTTGAGAAGAAGAAACAAATGAAGAAAGAAGAACAGCAGAGGCTAGATGAAGAAGGTGCTGCCATTGCTGAGGCAGTTGCCCTACATGTCTTGATTGAAGAAGAAGCAGACGACTCATGTAAAATGCTTCTGAATGAAGATAACGACGAGTTGAACCGCTGGCGAGACCCTGCTGGTGATATTGGTGTGTTTATGAATGCAAGATCTACGTTTTCAAACCAGGACTTGCAGAGATGCGCCTTCCAAAGCATTAGAGAGATCCCTAGTTCTGATGATGGATATGGGTATAAGTGGAACCATTTTGAGTATGGTGGCTGGTCTGTACAATCAAGACCTTCTGAAAGAAGTTTCCCCTTGTCGTATCTTGAAGGTGCTCAAACTGATGTATCTGCAGGCCTTTCAACCCTTCAGATTGGAGATGCAAATGTTGATACCGTTTTCTTCAACAGATTCTGATAAAGATCTGATGCAACAGCTCAAGTTCTTCTGTGAGCGGTATTGGTTCCCGATAATCTGCTGGTGTTTTCTCTTGCATTGCGTGAGAATTTGGACAACTGTTATTTAATTTGTGTCTGGTGTTCTGCTTCAGACTGCTTGTCTCCTGTGTTTATTCTATTGTAGTTCGGTTGTTGTGTGAAACTCCTTGCTTTCTCTGAAGATTGCTTTTCCTGCGCTGTTTTTGATCCGACTCAACTTAATAATGTCAGCATAGTGTTTGATGTACCAACCAATTTTTATTTCAGTGTTATAGTTGTTGACATGCTTGCTTTCTATATAAGGTAGTACAACTGTAGTAACTTTTTCAGTGTGATTCTAGCGACAATGAGAGCTCGAGCGTAGTACCTGTGGAATATGGAGAACTAACATAATGGGCTTATAAACTCCTATTGAGATTCTAGCTAACTATCTCATTTACATACGTAAGAAGATGGCTTTTATGGCTGTAGTGAAGGGATTGTAACAAAAGATGACTTTTGGTTCAAATCCAACCGGAACACATGGACTCAGAGTCTCAGACGGACACCTGAGCAGGTATGGACAAGGCCTCCAACCCGTAATTCGGGCTTGGTCCAAATCCAACCCGAGTAAGCAAGCTTGAGTTTTGATCAAAGTCTGGCCTTGATCCTACTATGTTTGCTCCCGGTCTAGATGTCACCAAGTACGGTTGCGCTAAGGACAAGGCCAAGGCCAAGCAGACCTTATGGAGACATCAACTGCGATGAGCACGACAAATGTTGAGCTAGAGGCTAGAAAGGAGTTGGAGTGAGACAAGACTTACTCGGAGGCCAAGGACATCCCTTATGTGGCCATCACTATGAGCGATGGGAGAATCTATTTCGTTAATGCTCAACTACTTTGGAGGCGATTCATAGGGCAACCGTATGCCTAACATGTACTCGCAAATATTGTTGGGGGATTAGGTTCGATCCTATTAAAAGAAGAATAAAATGATCTTGCATCATTCTAGTGGTGTATTTGGCTCAGCTAAAGTGAGACCATTTTTTTTTCCTAGAGATGAAGCAATTGCTAAATGAGTGCTTTTATAAAACAACATTGCTCAAACATGCTCTTTATTTCTCTCTTGTGAGCATTTCTTGTGCACCAATGTATGATATCACCTCTTATGAATTGATTAATAGAGAAGATCCAGCCTCTAACCTTATCTATATCACAAATATCCAGCCTTCACTCTTAAAGAAAACAATAAATCCAGCCCTTCTAGGCAAATGGATTACTTATTTTTTTATATATAAAAATATGGGTTACTTTTGGTCACTGGCCTTAACCAAAAAAATCTTAGTCATGAAAAAAATGTTATTCTATTCGCAATTGCTAGGCATCCAAATGAAGAATATAGTGTATCATGACACACTAATTGTCTTTTGCCACCAAATCACCAATGACAGCGCAAATGTACTTCGCCTAATGAAATTTGGGCTACGTGCGCACTGATAACTTAAGTGCTATTGCCATTTGTCTGTCATGTTAAGTGAACATTCTTTCATAATATCTCATTTTGCTGTCATGATCAATCAGCCACACAATTTGTAAAATTGACCAGGCGTCTATCAACCATGATTTAAATTCATCAATAATTTTAGCAACATTTTTGCCCTTCTGAAGATACAATTGCAAATCATTTCTAGATACAATTGCAACTCATTCATCTGCAAAAGGTGAGATAGATCCTCATATGCAATCGAACGTGGGTGCATTCTTAAACAAACCCAAAAGGCGGGATAGATCATAGATTCGAGCACTAGGTTCATACACATAAGAAACAGGCATTCAAGAAGTTTACACTTAAATGGAGTAACATTTTCTAACAGAAAGTTTATAGTAAGATTTTACATTGGCATTATGGTATACAAGGAATACCTGAAAAAAGGATCCAAAGGAAGTCTGGGCTCAGCTTCTTGCTGCATCTATCAACTGCGGTTGCCAGCACTTGTACTTCCTGCAAGGAATGCGTCTCCATCGTCCTCATGTTTCTGTTTCCTAATCACTTCTTGATTTGGTTCTTCAAGAACGGTGCTGGCGGATGGTTTGTCGCCTGCTGGTATAAGATTTCTGAACCAAGATCCTTCGAATCTTGGACTGTTTCTGTTTGGGCTAGGGTTTTCTGGTGAAGTGATGCCAGCTAGAAACCGGTATGCCACTTTGCTGGCAGAGACGATTTCTGTTTTCGCCTGTCTCAACTGCAGTAATAACAAAGGATTTCCAAATGAGATTAGGCAGATGCAAAAGGGAGTGATGGATGTTTATCAGATAATTAAGAGGGGATTACAGAAGAAACAACAAATGGGAAACTGAGCGGGAACAACCAGTCATAGTATGCAGTCTCAATTAAAAGTCAAATAAAAGGATGCTAGGAGGGAAATGTGCTATAGATGATCACAATAGTCAATCATGGCGAATTTTTTATAGTGTTTTTAAATTTTGTAATGCTATTTTTTTTTATCTGAATAAGTGAATATAGATATGCTATTAGCAAAGAAATGCGTCATATACTTATGTAGTAAGCAGGAAGTCCTTTAACGAAGAAACCACTTATGGACTGGATCTAGAGCTACATCTCAGATATTATCTTACACAGAGAGGGCCAATTAAAAACATAACAGGAACTCAAAACCAAAAGTTGGCATAGTAACACACCCGGAATGCTGTGTTCCCAGCAATTTCGACAGCAGCATCACCAGCATGGGCAAATCGATTAACCCAACCTGCACAAGAAAAAAGTCTACAGTGGTTACTACTAGTGCTCAAAAAAGAGCTCAGTACATATAAGGGCTTACAAAAGCAGTCCTTATCTATTTCTTTTAACACCTTCCACACCAGGAAAGAGCGGAGGGTTAAAGGTGGGACATACAGCTCTTTAGCTACTTTCAAGTTCAAAACATTGTTTTCACCTGTACAAGTTGGTTCTTGAACGTTCTTTCAAACAAACATTGAATAAAAGCTGTAGTGTTCAAGATTCTCAATTCCATTGATTAGGAAACTAGCAGCATTCTCTGGCATGGACCATTGGCCCTTGTACTCGTATAAGCAAAAATGTATCTTTAAGAAGGCAAAAGGTGGTAATTGAACTATTACCCACCAGGCCCATCAGCACAGAATACTCCATAAAGCAAGTAGAAGGATTCCAACTACTAGCATACTGGGAAATAAGCACAACTGTGGATATAAGCAAGTTTAACATTGCTGATATCACTTGATAAAACAGCTACTTTTTGCTTTCCTTCATAGAAAAATAAGCAAGCCACCTAATATGTGCTCATCAATACTATTCTTGTGATGCATGAATGATTAGAGATATGAAGACAAAATGAAGAATGCCATTTACCTGGAAGTTTAGGCACACCCAGCTGTTCACACAACTCATCACAGAAATGATTACAGTTTTTTGCTAGCAAGTCATAAGAGCTTCCAGGCCACTCTCTGCTTAGCTCCCTCAAGATCTGATTAACCTTGTAGATGGACATATTTGTTTGTCCAAGAATGATTTTTTCACGATATGTGTACATAGGATTTTGTCCAGATGGACAGCTAAAAACTCCAGTTCCTTGTTCACAATACCCAAATGACCATTCATCGTCTCCATATACCTGTCAATTAAGGCACAATTAAGGAAAAACAGCATTTGTAGTGCACATAAACTTCTTTCATGGAGATATATGATTCAAAGTTGAAAAACAGGTGAAAATTCATCACAACCTACTCTTATGTCCGTCCTATACAGATTATATTCAAGTAGAAAATTGTTCTAATGCTACCAAATCAAGAATTCAAGATTGAATCCAGTTTAATTTACAAGTAATTATGCAAAACTATCCAGCTTTCTGAAGACCACACAGAACAAAGGCATGATTCACTAAATTGTAGAGGTGAACCTGTAGCATTCCTTGTAAACATAAGCAGAACTAATGAAATTTTCAAATTCTGCTCAAAGGAAGAAAGCACAGGGGACTTCTATTGGTCTGCAACTGAATAAGAAGCCAGAGACAGTTTCTTTGACAACTTCAAAGTTCATCAATGGAAGTTTAGGCAGAGCAAAGACAAAAAAACTTGCACATCAACTAAGAACTCCTCATCGGTCCACTTCAACATGTTCAAGACTAATCTCGTAAGCAGAAAGCTCAATCAATACTTGTCAACACTCAAGAGTAAATCTAGCATAGATCAAGCGCTTTCCTACATCCAATAACACCATTAATCGATCCCAATAACCCCCAAACCCGACCAACAGACCACAAAACCCTAGATCTGCTTCCTAAACCACTCACTGACCAAAATTCACGCAATGGCGGGAACAAACCCTAACAAGCAGATTCAGAAACACGAATTACGCACCTGGACAGCACTATGGAAGATTCCGCCTAAACCGATTCCATCTTTGAAGATCTTGTTGATCTGCATAATAGTATTGTTCGTCTTGTCTGAGCCGCTATTAGTCACATCGTAGATATGGAGGACCACCTCCATTGCCCCCTTTTGAATGGCGAAAGCCTTGGATCAACGGCAGAAACCCTAACTCCACCACACACACAAGCAAGCACAAGCACAAGCACAACTCCCTGAGCTGTAAAGCCAGGAATGGAATGCGTGCTTCCGAAGAACGGAGAAATTTGCTTTGTTTGCGGAAGCAGAGAAAGCAAACAACGAAGCGAGAAGGGCAACGACCACCACTCTTGCACCCCCCAACACAACAGCTGTTTCACGGTTCTTGCTTTCTTTATTTTTTCTCTGTGTTTTGACCGATGTTATGGAGGAAGATTAACCACTTTCATTGGTCTGCATTTTCCCTCTACGGTTTAAGTTTAGTTATTGTGTTTGTTTGTAGGAAGATAATCAAAATATAATAACGAATATTTTATTCCTAAACAAGAGGTCAAATGTTTGGATTACATTTTTAAAGCATTTTTTTTGTCTTTTTTAAATATTTAATTGTTAAGGTATAGGAGTATTTTGCAATGGATATTTGAAAATGTTTGTTTTTTTAACACTTTTCTAAGAAATCGGCTCATAATTCTCATATCTAAAAAAAACTTATTCTTATATTGTCAATATTAAAACCTACGTAACTATTTAAATTTGAAAATGTTTGGAATAAGGAAATTATGGAAACAATCCTAATAATTAAATACCAACAAAATTACAAATTATAAATCAAATGTTATCCTATCATTTGTGTTGTTTTATTGGAGTTTTTATTTTTTGGAAATGGCATTGTTTCATAATTGAGAGTTCTTAAAAGTTGGTCAAGTGAATTATTTGATTAATTGATCAAACCGGTGGTTTTTAGTCGTTGAAACCACCGGTTGGTCTGCTTAATTGGGTCAAAGGTTACTTCTCCTGTTTTTATATTTTTTGAAATATATATGGTCGGTTAAGGTTAGAACTGTTGGTTTAGTAGTGTGTCATTTGTGCAAACATAAACCTTTATCAAGTTAAACTAAATCGGTGATTCGGTTCAGGTTTAAGTCGGTTCGCTTCCTATCCGATACGTCGGTTATTAGCGGATAGAGAGCACATCTAATGCTAGATGGAGCAAAGGCTGAGATAGATTGTATGGAATAAGAAAGACATCAGACTATGACTATGCCAAATACTTTCAATCTTATCTTTAATGTAAGCATGAGTAAGAATATGAAAAGGAAAAATATAGGTGATCAAATGTACTCATTTACATTGGAGTACATTAATTAATGATAAAAATGCTCGACATTTTGAGAATGATACTAATTGTTACACCATTGTATTATGTTGTTTTTTCATTAAAAAATATACCTAGACATGCCAATAAATTTACAAGGCTCTCTTTGTGGGATCTTTATGGAGGAAAGTTTGGAGTTGGAATGTCCAACTTAGAATAATAATGTTTGTTTTAGGAAGACGTAATAACTCACTCCTAACAAAAGAGAATTCAAGTTGTAGAGGGTTGATTAGGGTTGAGCATTGTGGTCCGGATCGTCTGTCCCTTGCATATGTCCCTGGAATTTGATTGGTCCATTAATTTCCAACTCTTTATCTCCTTTTTTTCTATTTTTCTAAATTCAGTTTTTAAACTCTAATTCAAATAAACTCCTGGAAGTTGTATTTCATCAATGTTATTGCTCATAAGGCCTCCGATGGAATGGAATCCAAACGGATTAAGATGTATTAAAGCTTGATTAACTAAAATTGAGAAGGACTACAACAAGAAGTAAGAGGATTAGAGAAGAAAAATGTAGATTAGAAAGAAAGAAATGTTCTAGAGAAATTCTAAACACAAGACAAAACCTTCTGCATAAGAAACTTTAACCTGGAGAGGAAATTGGTTCAAATTGGCAATAGATTTGCAAATAACTAAAACCTAATTCCTCATAGATTGGCAACAGATTAACAATGGATTTGCAATTAACCTAACCCTTAAATTTGTACAAAGTAAACACGGAACGATTTATACGGGTAGGATGACGAAACGGGCTAAGCCACTGGCGTCATTCCACGCAGGGAATTGCTCTGTAGTCTTCCAGCCAAGGAGGTAAGGTGAAGAAGAAATGGGGAGAAAGAAAGGAGAAGTTTCAGTACTTTGGGGTTTTTCCAAACATTGAATTTTAGGGAAATAGAAAAAAGATGATGATGATTTGGAAAATGCTAACCCATGAACCAATTAAAATGGAGGGACACAAGGAGGGACACATAAGTGGGGACAAACGATCCGAACCGTGAGCATTGGGTTGAAATCGAAGCGACTTGGAAAAATCTAGTTTGTTTTGATTTTTTGGCTTTCAATAAATACAATTTTTTTTGAAAATTTGAACCAAACCGAAAACCCGAAGCCAAGATCCTAAAAATTGTTGAAGAAGAACTGATGTAAGGTTCGATGATTTCTCAAGAGATCGCCCATCCCCATGCAAATGAAGACTAAAGTAACTATCTATATATTGCCACAAATTAGGTTTTTATAACTAAAACCAGACCACCAAACCCATGGACACCAAAAGCATTCGCTCGGATGAGAACAAGAAGTTTTGGAAGTGTTGAAATGGTAGTGCTTGAGAGACTATGACCCATTTTTGCAATCAGGTCGGCCACAATGTTACAGGACCTACTTACATGAGAGATCTTAACAATTTCGAAGTTGAGCAACGAGACCATTATGTCAGATCTAAGCATTTCTATTTCCCAATGGCATCGCCCTATATTTTTAACAGCTTGGATTGATGTTAGGTTGTCAACTTCTATCTCGATTTTATTTATTTTGAGTTGTATGACTCTCCTGATTCCGTGTCGTAACGCAAGTGTTTCGGTTTTTAATGTCGAGGTGTTTTGGTACTTGGTTGTTGCTATATCAATAACCCCTCCTTTAGTTCCCCTTATTATAGAACCAAATGTCGCCGTTCCATCAGCCAACCTTGATCCATCTACATTCAGCTTGCAGAATCCATTTCTTGGTCTTTTTCAAATCTTGTTTTTCTTTTGTCGTTTGTGTGGTCGTACATTCTTGTTTGGAGTATATTTAGAGGATTGAAGGATTGAAGGATTGAAGGGTTATACCCTATCATAGCAGGTGGTCTCAAAGCATCAGTTATCAGTCATCATAAGTCATAAGTGGAAGACTATATTTTGAAATATACCATATGGAGGAGCTAGAATCCAAAATACCCACATAAGTTATATATTTTTCTCTTTTCATCATAAGGTAAAATAGATAAGCTATATATTAAAAAATGTGATAACAGCTAGTTTTAAAATGCGGTAACGACTAGATTTCAAAATACAACATTTTTTCAGGTTGTTTCAAATGCACTGTTATATAATATTTTTTAGATTTTTTTTCACTTTTATAACGGCTAGTTTAACGGCTATTTTCTGAATTTCTTTATAAGGTGACTACCATCACCTTTTTCATCATACCATATTCTCTAAACCCTCTAATATTTGCCAACCGGCTATTCCCACTATGAATAATTCTCATATCTCATCATCTTGTCTTCATCAAATCAAACCGACGAATATTACTATCAGGTCATGTCTTCCTTTGACCAAGATCAAAATTTATTGATTCGCACTTATACGAATAATAATCAACTCTTAGCGGAGTTGGATGTCGACGTCAATCGAGTCACTGAGGAGCAGTTTCTGGGCATGGAACTTATTTTTGCGATCGAGAGCAAGTTGTTATAATATTTACATGAATTGCTTTGCCGAGGTTTTAGTATATCCTTATCACAAATTAACATGCTTGTTATGATTTTTGTAATGATACAACTTTTATCATTAGTAAAATTTTATAACATCAAATTCAAGGGTAATTTTGAATTATAACTAAAACTAAATAGGGCATATGTAGAATCAACTTCATTATAGTTGTATAAAGAAGAATAAAGGGATTTAAAAGCTAAAATACACAAAATGGGGACAAGTATAGCAATTAAATTTGATCGGTATATATTGGGAGCTAATGTGTACAACCTGTAAAAATTTTTTTGGAGAATTGATATATGGCTTACGATGGGAATAAGATATATGGTATATTTGACATTTTTCCTTCTTATAGCGTACGGTGGCGGATGGTCTTATGGCCTTGCTACATTGTTTTTTTTATTTTAATTAAAAACGTATTTTTTTACCTTGAAATTCGTAAAAATAACTAGTTTTTATATATATCCCAGCAAAAAAAACATATTTTTTTAATAAAAAGTACTTTTCGTGAGTATTAGTATATATTTATTTTGTAGAAAGTATTATTTTTACTTTAAATCCGAGATATATAATTGATTTTTATAAATTTTAAGAAAAAAATATATTCTTATACTAATTTTGTTTTTAGCATTAAGTTTAGGAACGGGAAGTACTAAATGCACAATCTCCGAATCTGTAAGATAAGAAGCTGTTTAGGCTATAAAAAACTGAATTGAACGTTAAGAGAATCAATTGATACAATCGTCGTGGTCGTGGCCATAAAACCTTATTCTTTCTTATTTATTTAAATTAAATTGTTAAATAACCCCAATTCCGAACGAATCTGTCAGCAATCCGAAATTTCAAATTCAGTCTTGAACACACTCGCAGGCGAACGGGAGCCTCTTTCAAACCATTCTTCTCTCTCCCCCCTCCTTGATCTGCCAAGAACCTCTCTTTCTTCCCGTTCCCCAAGGAAGAGAAGCCATGGAAGCAATTCTCACAGACTGCGTTCAGAACAACCTCCAAAATTTCATGTATCGAAACGCCATTTTCCTTTGCGAACGCCTTTGTGCAGAGTTCCCTACCGAGGTACAAAGCCTTTTGCACCTGTTCTCTTCTTTCTCACATCTTTCTACACAATCTGTAGCTTTTATTCCAAGCTCTCCTTTCGATCTGCGCAATAAATTTGGCCGTCAGATGATGTACTTGCGGAGGCTAGGGTTTTGTTGCGAATTTTGACCTCAACGTTTATAATTGTGTTAGCTGCTAAAAATTGATTTTGTATTTACTCTCGGATAACGGGGATGCCTTTTGTATCTTGATATTGTGAAAGAAATTCAAAAAAATACGGGAAGAAACTTGTCACTTGTTTGTTAATGTTTTTTACAATCTTATTGTGTTGCAAGAAAATTTGAAAGAAACCTTAAGACTTCAGTTTGTGGTGCTTAATTGTGTTCACTGTATCAAATCTTGTTGTTTCAGGGCAATTTGCATCTGTTAGCTGGGTGCTACTTGCGCAATAATCAAGCATATGCTGCATATCATCTATTAAAAGGTATTTTGTGATTTTTTTCATGATTTTGTACAGCTCAATTTATATCATAACAGAGCATGAATTTTCTTGCTTGTTAATCCCAGTGTTCAGGTTTCTCTTCTATGGTGTTTCAAGTTTTTTTTTCCTGATGCTTTATTTTAAAATCTCATCTTCTCTTTTAGTAATCCCTATTGTGTATTTCTCTGAGAAGGCGCACAAATGGCTCAATCGCGCTACTTGTTCGCCCTATCATGTTTTCAGATGGATCTTTTAAAGGAAGCAGAAGCAGCATTATGCCCTCCAAATGAGCCTAGTATAGAGGTATCTTATTGTATCTGCTAGAAGCATTACATGAAAAGAGTAATATGGATCGACTTCTCTTGCTCAAGAATAGTTATATGCCAAAGTAAGCATTTTAGGTTGGAAAGTATTTGTGTCTTTCTAGGTTAACCCAGCATCATTCTCTTGCCTACATTTAATATTAGCGTTTACATATATATTTTTCACCCTTCTCATAGGAGAAAATAGACCAATAAGAACTCATGACAGAGATTTAGGTTGAGTAGTTTCAGAGACTTAAGAGAATGCTACCCATCTTCCCAAATTGAGGGTGCATATGTGGTTATTTGATGAAAAATTGTGCTTTTTTTTAAATGTCCAGCCTTCTAAACCACAATAAGAATTATATAATATTTACTTTTTTGCTCTAGAAGGTTTGAAAATCTAAATCACGCAATACTGTTAGCTCTTTTTTTTTGGCAAGGAAGGTAATGATAGCAATATTGCAATATTCTCTTACTAATTAGCTCCCATATAGCAGTACTATGAAAGAGTATACAGTTTTATTTCAAATTGATTTCTGTGTCCTGGCGTTTCTATATCTTTATGTTAGTTAAAATTCACTGGAAGACTCACATATTCATGCCTCTTACTCTTCAGGTCCCAAATGGTGCTGCTGGTCATTATCTCCTTGGGCTGATTTATAGGTTATTTTCATCTTCTATTGCACACTAAAGATTCTTAAAAATCTATACAATTGTGTACTTGTACGGCCTGATACTATATATCTGATATTGCCAAATGTATTGACAGCAGTTAATTTTTTTTGCAAGTAACGTATGATTGGAAGTTGTTTAGCTGAGTCCTATATGTGATCCTTGAAAACTATTCTGTATTTACTTCAGGTACACTGATAGAAGAAATAATGCAATCCATCACTTCAAACAGGCTCTACTGTTGGATCCATTGTTGTGGGTTGCTTATGAGGAGCTCTGTATTTTAGGTAAGCCCACTTTATCTAATCATTGCCATTGGAAGGTATTTCTATGAATTACAGTCAATTCATTGTAGGTTATTTGACTTGGGATTTCATGTACACCTCCCTGTCTGTAGCAAATAAAGCAAACACTTAGGATGAGGTATACCTACCTTGAGCATGGCATCTGTTTCTATGATTTTCAAGAGGGCTCCTAAAATCTCAATATTTCATTTTGAATATCTATTTTCATGCCATTTCTGCATATCTGATAGACTAAATGGATGCATTTTTCTTAAATCTCAATTAGTCAGATGAATGGGTTGACTTTTGTAGGTTCTGCTGAAGAAGCTGCTACAGTTTATAGTGAAACAGCTGCTATTTCTGTGCAGAAGCAACAGCTGCAGCGAATCAGTTCTGAATCCCTTCAGACATCTATTGAAGACTGCAATGTCCCTACTCGGATGCCAGAAGATGCAAGTCCAAGGCAACTAAGAAGCATGAATCATGTAAAAGAAGGTACTGAAAATCACCAAGGAAGTGTTGCTCCGAGAGGTTTTGCCAATCAGATAACGAATAGCGGTCCATCTAACTTCACATTCTTCAATACTCCATCACCAGTGACCACACAGGTAAGATGGTGATATGCATCTTAAACCTCTTTATAACTATATTAACTGTTTCATCTTTGTTATTTTGACGCCTTTTTTAGACCTCCTGTTTGCTGGGTATAGTTGGCTCTTGATTATAGCTGGACTATTTCGAGGTTTAAAAAGAACTGATGTTGGATAAGTGGGGAAGTGTTAATTACATGAATGCCAGTTATGTAAGATAGGAAATTCAGATCATACTTGCAATTTTTCAGGAGAACAACCTGTCGGAGCTGCCTACATTAGGCTTTTGTTTGATTCAATCAACTTTGTTACATCATTAAGCTAGTTGTTTCAATTCCTTTTTTTGCTCATTGAACATACCCTAATTGTGATAGTCTTCACTCTCCACACATCCCTTCCTGTATTTTTTTTTTGGCAAATGACTAATGAAACATAAAATGCTATTTACAAGGCTTAAACAATTTTGCTCCCAAGCCTGTCATTATAGTTTATATACAGATAAATGGACTAAATGCGTCCCCTCCAAGTAGAGCTGCATTCTCAGATAGTTTTTTCTTCCGTCTAATGTAGCTTTCAGGTGCTGCTCCCCCACCACTTTGTAGAAATGTGCAACCAAATCCAGCTAAAATGAGCAATGATAGCTCCGCTCGCTCAACTGTTAATCCTGTAATTCAAGCTCCTCGAAGAAAGTTTGTTGATGAAGGGAAGCTGCGGAAGGTAAACTTCGATAATATTTACTACTTTAAGTTGGATGTATATGATGCCCATCTTTATGTTTCTCATTCTCTTTCCACCCATAATTACTATCACAAAAAGTTAATTGACCAAAAAACCTAATTCACTTAGACTTTAGGAAATTGCATTTTATAGAAATTTCTTCACCTAACTTGTCAAACATATACAGATTTGATTACCCAAGTGAAGTAGGTTTTTTACTTTTCATTTTTTGTCTTTTTTCACTTGCAAGATTCACTTTGACTAATCAACTTTATTATTTTCTTGAGTAGGCATCAAATTCATGCAAGAAAAAAAAAATACAACATGCAAGATTCACTATGGCACATCAATGATTTTGCATAATTTTCACAACTTTATTATTTTCCTCACTGTCCATTGCCATTCAAGTTTTCTGCTTGATAATGTTTACATTGAAAGCCGAGGCATGTATCACAAAATTTTCTGATTGATCTAAGGAAATTCTATGTTCTTTTCAGATTTCAGGGAGACTGTTTTCAGATTCCGGCTCTCGGAGAAGTACTAGACTTTCTGGAGATGCTAGTGCTGCTTCAAATGCAACTGGGACAACTCTAGCAGGGAATGGTACTGTCCATTCCATGAAACATTCTGGAAGTTCAAAGTTGAACTCATTGGCATTTCGTTCAGTCACAATTCGTAAGGGAACAGGCTGGTCCAGTGAAGCTTACGAAGAAGGTAGTATTCTTGTTATGATGCAGCGCAGTGCTAGTTGGTACCTAATGTGTGGGTCATCAGGGACTTCATTGGAATGTGCTTTCCTTTTTCTTTTCAGACTCTATAAGAATAAAATATTGAGCTGTAACATCCTAGTAATTTGAGAAAATAACTTTTCAAACTGGAAACAATTTAGCCTTTTAGTTCCACATTCCCTAATGCTATCCCCACTTCTCACTCAGCCTCAATTAGCTGTTCAGCTCATTTGGTTGCCAGATCAGTCATGACCAATATTTTGCTACCCTTCTAACCTAAACGCTTGTTTTACTAATGACTACTAATGCCTGTCAACCCACTCAATGATTATTGGTATCCAAACGGACCAAACCATGACCTCATTGCAATAAGGGCCCTTGACCATGACACTGTTTTCTATGTAACATCATTTCCTCCACCTTCCCAACTCCCTTCACTCTTAACTCGGCTATGGCATGTTTTTGGTTTTTAATCATTCGAGATTAACTGCTGGAATAATTCTATATCTGGTTGAGTTAAGACTTTTGGTTTTGTTTAGTTTTATATTATTGAATCTTTGGTCGGTCAGTTGTTGAGCAACTGGAGTTGTTTTTTCCTAGATCAGGCTAAAATTTTCAGCTGTTTCTCTAGTCAGGACTCAGGATTCTCATCCTCTCTCAAGGTGTTAGGATATATAAACCTTGTTGAGCTTTCTGATACTTGGGGACACACAGAAGCATCAACCCTGGAGTACTATGCATGTGTTGTAGCTTCCAAACAATATGCATGAATTGATAATTGATTCTTGAGACAGTATTATCCGTTCTTAACAGATATTGGTCCTGCTAATGTCTAATTCTTGTTTATTATCCATAGAAGGATTGTATTTATTCCTTTTTGCTCATTTAGCTTGAGCTAAGGATAGAACATGTGGATTTTGTGTGAGATTTATGTACAAGCATCAGGTTTGATCACATGTGGAAGTATAGAATCTGCATGCTCATTTTATTGTAAAAAATTGATATATCAGATAAGATAGACCATTCTTTGTGCTGCTAATTGCTGTATGATGTATTTTTTCTTCTAATTCTTCTTAAAAATACATAGTATCTATGATAATGATACAATATAATCTAGTTATTATGTGTTTTTTATATTGATCTGGGTAAAAGATACTTATATGCTAGTCACCTGCAATTTGCCTTTACTTGCTTTTTTCTCAGGACCACGCCAGGAGGATCTTGAAGACTCTAGTTCATATGGAACATCAGCTTCCTCTGCATTGCCATCTGGTGATGTTAAATCCTGTGATCAGGATGATGGGAACATGCTAACATGTAGGAGTAATGCTGATGCATCAAAGATCCTAGCAGGTGCTGTAGATATCATGACCCTATTGAAGCAGTTCGGAGAAGGCTATAGACTTTCCTGCCTGTACAAATGTCAGGTAATGGGCCATTTTCACCCAAGTATTAGGGACCTTCAGCATATCGTTATTGCTGTGCTCATTCATTTGTAGTAATGTTTTTTTTTATCACAGGACGCATTGAACATATATCAGAAACTCCCACATAAACATTATAATACTGGCTGGGTGCTTTGCCAGGTAAATTTATGCTCTTCATTGTATTTTGTTTCTGCAGTTCTCTTTAGTTAAAATTTGCTAGTCCTAAACATAATACCAGGTATTGAAATTAAACTTCTTTCTATCACTTAACTAATTAAGTGAATATCCCGAGACTGTAATGCTAAATTGGGAGGATCATTTTCTGTTTTGATTTTTCTACCAATTCTAGCGGAATAGAAACTTTGTCTATTAATCAACTAATAAAATGTAAATTATATCTGGACAATGAGTTTGTTAGTGATGAGGGCTGAGGTACTGGCATTAGGAATGTTGTGGAGGATGCTCTTTTCTTATCTGTTTTTTATTTGCAATTTGAGTACATTCTTGCACTACAAATTAAATTAATCAAATCAGTGCCGCATTTTCATTTGATATCTAGCAGCTGGTGGGTGCAGCATGGACTTATGTTTTTCCAGAACCTTGTAGCAGAGTCTTCCCTTTGCCAATTTGAGTCATGTTAGTGAGATGCAGAGGCCTAGAAAAAACAGTTCTGAAGGCTGATTGAGTTTTTTTTTTTTTTGTATATTTGATAAAAAAAAATAGCTCAACAAAGCAGCTGCCTAGTAGGTCAGTTGTGTGTTCATTATCAACAATTAAGGCCCTGCCTAGACCCTTTCCAGACCCAACCCAACCTGCTGAGATCACTCTGTCCGTGAATCATACCCACCTAGGCCTATGTTTAGAACACTGATTATGTATACTGTAAATGTCATTGCTAGTAGATAGTGAATTTATTGCAGGATAGTATGATGACAAGATATTGTACGTGTATCATATGGGATTTAAATTCACTAGCTTTATGTGTGTTTATGACTTCAATTATAAAAAGACTAGTAGTATTGTATCCAGAATGAAGTTCATTCTAAATTTCCGTATTTTCTAAATAAAGTAATGTGAAAGCGTTCTGCTGCAGGTTGGGAAAGCTTATTTTGAGTTAGTTAACTATGCAGAAGCAGAAAGTGCCTTTAGTCTAGCACGACGTATGTCTCCTTACAGCTTAGAAGGAATGGATGCATATTCTACTGTGCTTTATGTGAGTAAGCATTTATCTTGTACTGATGCTTTGTAATATTTTTCACTATGGCTTTCTGAATCTCATTACATCAGTGCCTATTATCATGCTTAATATCAGGGGTAGATTAGTTTTTTTGCTTTTTAACAAGTAAATCCGGCATTCTCTAAATTTTCATGACCACTTTCTCCATATATCTGCTAACAAGACACTAATAGCTCTATTTTATGATAATGATTAACGTGATCAATGTAGAAAAAATGTACCAGGAAAGAATGAATTTATTGTACTTTGACATCAGTTTGGTGGGTCAGTTCTGTGCTGGTTAAATTCCCTTTTTTTTAATGTGCTGGTTAAATTCTGATCTTTGATTTTAGAGGCCAACTTTATTGTACCTTCACATCAGTATAGACTTTGCATGCTGTAGCATATGCATTTTCTTATCCAATGAAATGCTAACTTATCTTTTTTTTGCAGCATCTTAAAGAAGATATGAGATTGAGTTATCTGGCTCAGGAGCTGTTATCAACTGATCGCCTGGCTCCCCAAACTTGGTATATGCTAGATCTTTCCATTTTGTTAAGATATGGCTTGCTATCTCAAACTTTCTTTTGGAGATTGTTAGATAAATTAATTTATTATTCTGAAATAAGGCTATCGCCTGTAGTTGTATTTTACTTACAAATTGTGATAGCTCACCTTGCTCTACTTATTGGGTTTCACTGCTCTTGTTTAGGCATTAGGGCTAAGTAATTATTCCTTTGCTGTGCTGGCTGTAACCTCTAGGCTTCCTCTTTTGTATTTTTTCTGTCTCAGCCCATTTGTAATCTGATATGGAGTTACCTCTCTCTCAAAATTGCTCATATGGATTATGAGTTTTTGCTTTTTCATTAAGATTGGTTCGCATTTAACTGTCGCATGGATGGTCTCATAAATGCGGAATTGACATGATATCATACAATGATTCTGAGTATTTCAGTCGCAGCAAAAAGTGGACCTTTATTTTCTTGTGTGATCTGCCACTTTCGGGATTAACTTCATGGAATGCTGTCCAGATTCATTAGCTATGTGAACTCATTTTGCAATTAAATTTGATTCTTCAGGTGTGCTATGGGAAATTGTTATAGTTTGCAGAAAGATCATGACATGGCCCTAAAAAACTTCCAGCGAGCTGTGCAATTAGATTCAAAATTTGCATATGGTCACACTCTATGTGGACACGAGTATGTTGCTTTAGAGGATTTTGAGAATGGAATTAAAAGCTACCAATCTGCCCTTCGAGTCGATTCAAGGCATTACAATGCATGGTATGGTCTGGGAATGGTCTATCTTCGCCAAGAGAAATTTGAGTTCTCAGAGCACAACTTCCGCACTGCAATTCAAATTAATCCACGCTCCTCTGTCTTGATGTCATATCTTGGGACTGCATTACACGCACTACAGGTATGTCCATTTCTGGTGATTAAATTGTATATCTTTTTTGAGAGTTAAAGTAGTTTTGAGGTATTTTACAGTGCGCTTGGATTACACATCATAATGCAACTTGCAATGCAATGCAACATTTCAGAACGTGTAATCCAAACGCACCACTAAGTTCTACATTTTGTAAAATTCCAATCAAAATGTAAATTGTTGCAATTAGTAAGTTCAGTTGTTCATGGCTGTGTATTAGAAAAATAAAGAGGCTTTGGTGATGATGGAAAAGGCTATCGTAGCAGATCGAAAGAACCCTCTCCCCATGTTTCAGAAGGCTACGATTTTAGTTGAGATGCGAGACTACGATCATGCTTTGGAAGTTCTTGAAGAGCTGAAAGAGTACGCGCCTCGTGAATGCAGTATATATGCTTTGATGGGCAGGATTTACAAGCAGCTCTCCATGTATGATAAAGCTATGCTTCATTTTGGACTTGCTCTCGACTTGAAACCCGCTGCCGCAGATGTTGCCTCCATTAAGGTAATTTCTTTCTAACATATGCAGTAAATATTACCCTAGATGGAAAATATTTTACCCCAAACTCAAACAAAAATCAAACACTTCTCTAAATTGGAAAAACTGAAATTTGTGCTTGATAAAATATCCAAATTTAAAAGTCTGATTGCAAAATGACAGCATATATAATGCACTAATCTCATTGAGTGACCAAATGTAATGTAATAAAATTCACAACTTGGATGCATTATGTATCCACCCTAAATAAATTACCAGTGATTTAGTAAAAGAGGTTTGTAAAATCTTCAATGCTTTACATGAGAAATAGTGGATGCCTGGTCTAACCTGCCCATGTGTTTGCTTGATTATGTATTTTTATTTACCCTAATTCAGGCTGCCATGGAGAAGTTGCTTGTCCCAGATGACTTAGATGAGGAGTAATAGATGCAGAAGTAGCAGGAAAATCCTTGGACCTTGCTCATGTGAATCTCAAAAGCCAATTGTATCTTGTTAACCTTGAGAGTTGTTTAAGGCGCTTTTTTTAACTGTACAAGTCACAAATTTTGTAGCGTAGTTGTATAAACATCAGTGTATCTCTTACATTACATATATGTAGCGAATATTTATAATTTATTGGATCTAGCCATTGTAGTGGTGACCAATTTGGAGATGCTGATTCCTTCCATACAAAATACTACAAGTTCAGATTAATGAAGAGGAAATTATTGCAGTAAAGGATAATCCAATGACCACTAACAAAAACGTTACTCTACTATCTAAGAAGGTGAGTGCCATGGTTAATGATCGCCTTTGTTTCCTCAAAATTTTGTGTAGTTTTATTAATAATGTTGTCTAGCTTGTTGAAAAACCAGTGATAGGTTTTTTCCTGGCTTCTGTGGAGTTTTGCCTTTTGGATCACACTAATCTTGATGGCCGACGTGGATAAACTATATTTTTTTCCGATCACCCTGTCAACAATTCCACCGAAAATCACGTTCGAAAAGGCTTCCGGATCTTTTTTGATTAATTTCGTGATTAGTTTGTATCGTTGGTGATAATTTTCAAACTTGAGATTAGTTTTGGTTGAAAGTTGGACTTCATAATCACGTTCAATCCTGCTTTGTTCGATAAATTGTCGTGTGATTTCTTTATAAAGGGGGGAAAACAGCTTTTCTAAATTGACCCTTAGTTCAACGCAGAGACGTTTTTCCAAAAGCTTTAGCACAATCAACATATAATTAAAGGTCGGAATAAATTAACTTGAAAATGGCAAAAGTCCAGCCGAATTGTCAAAATCGGTAGATTAGAATTGCTAGGGCCAATAAAGTTTAACCTAAATAGATTGGGTTGAAATCCATCTCCAAAATCCATCCAAAACATGTGACCTTTATGATCTGGGATTTTTACTAACTTGACAAAGACCGGAACTCCAAAGACTAGATCGAGTTCCACATTATAATTCAACTAGTTACAACTAGTAACAAGTCAAAACGTACTAGAGCCTATATTGCATGAAGATACAACTCTTACATCAACACCAAGCCACAGTTATTTATGTACAAACCAGCAAATATCAAATCACTGGTCACACACAACAACATTTCAACTGCATGCATTGAAGAAAACACTTCTGATTGAAGCAATGAACAACCAATACACTAGCATGTTCCTTAGCTACTCGATGGGCGTTCATCGTCTTTTTTCAAGCGCCAAACTTGGGAACTTTAGCGGTCGAGATCTGCGCCAAGAAATGCTCCGCTACGAACCTTCGCTGGATCTTGCCCGTGGCCGTCTTGGGCAAGAAATCGGTGATGAACACCTTCTTGGGCACTTTGAAGGCAGCTAGGTTCTTCTTGCAGAACCTCAACACCTCTTCTTCATCGAGGTTTGAATCGTCTCTTGGAATGATCGCACAGTTGATCTGCATAGATTCATCAGAGAGTTGGTAAATCTCACTATTAAAGTCAATTCTTCTAGAAAGAGTGAATATTCAATAGAAGTGTATGTACATGTTGAATGGTTAACTATCTACAAAAAAAAATATGACAATGTTTCACATGAGGAGAGAAATAAGAGAGAGTATAGTGTATGAAAATATAGAAATTTAGGAAAGAGAAAAGGGAAAAACATTGACCGAAATTTTAATGGAAATTTGAATCAGATGGTTTATAATGCACATAATTCATCCTTCTAAGAAATACAATATGTCACTATCACCAAAGCTTTTATTTTTTGCCAAACAACATATTTACTTTTGATTAAAAAAACATCACACCAGTATCAGAATAAAACTTTGCTTAGTCCATCAAACAAGGCCACACTCTAAGAAAATCAGAAGAACCAAAGGCCGAAACGAATTCCTCAAAGAGCCATGAGTGACTGAGAAGTTTCCAATTAACTTTAAAGTATATATATTTTTTAATCTTAATCTTAACGTTGATACCTCTTTGTGCATCTTTTTGACCATAACAATAAATCAAATATATATCAAAAATTTTGTGTGATGCTTTGCTCCACAGCTAAACAAGCACTAGCCAACATTCCAATTAGTCCGTTACACTATCACGTCACACAACACATGTTGTCTACTATTTTAGGGGAATTCAGATAGATGTCACTCAATTCTTGACAAATTTCAATTATAATCCCTAATTTTTTCCAAATATCGAACTATACCCACTTCATCCCTCTACCCTATGTTGTTTCCAACTTAAGATTTGTCCAACTCGTAATAACTAAAAACGTACGATATTAATTAATTAAGCTAAATTGACAATTTGACAAGAGGGCTTTAGAACGTGTGGCTCTTAATGTATGTATCGTAAGAGCCAATGCTTTTTTCATGAGTAAAATAGAAAAAGAGGACAAGAAAATGAAACGACAAAGAAATTAAAATGCATTGGATTTCATTTTTGTTGAGTTGTTGTGATTTTATTTACCTCTTCGCCGTATTTGTCATCAGGCACGCCGAAGGCAACGGCCTGTGCCACGTCAGGGTGAGATAACAGCACTGAGTCCACTTCAATTGGCGATATTTTCTCACCTGAATAATTACAAAATAAATAAATATTAATATAGCAACGGCTGTGATGAAAGCAAAAAACAGATTCATGGATAGTTAAGGCCGTGTTTGGCAAAACATTCGTCACGGGCCAACAAACAAGTTGCAAGACTAGTAGTAATTCGTGGAAGTTCAATGCAACCACACAAATCAAGCAAGTTGTCCTTTGACGGTGAAATAATTAATTAAGCGAGCTTATTAACATGATTAAGGAGTATTTTTCAATCAACAAGTAACTTTGTCTATGAACAAACTATTCATAAATGGCATTGAACCCGGTATTTTCGGTGACACCCAATAAAGTCCACAGGACACGTAAGAAATTAATGTCACAGCTCACAGCTAATGGAGGTTAATCCATCGATAATATTGCATTGTTAGCCACGCAATCTCTAAAAAGGCAAATACTCTTTTCCTACGCCATACAATAATCTGATTTCATGGCATGGGTTGCTCAGAAACCGTGACGAAGTTGGCAACAAAAATGAATATGGGGTCATGAGGCAAACACGGCAATAATATTACAGGCTAAAAAACAAGATCCACACACAAGGTAGTACGTAGTAAAATCGAATCAGGATTTTCCTATTTTCCCCCAATTGATTTTTGCTATCAATAACTCATTTTGTCTTGTTCGGTTCTAATAATGGAAATATTTAGTAAATTTTACATTTTTTGTTCTTTAATCTATGACGGGTTCATTCTTTTTCTTTTAGGGTTTTAATTTCAGTTTTTGATATGCTTATCGTATGCCCTAACAATAGAAAAACCGTATAAAAATTAAGTGGCCAAAAACAAACACCATGGTAAATTACGCAACAAATCAAGCCGACATATCTTTGAGATTTATTAGACAAAAAATACCCACACCCTTCACCAACTCTACCTAGAAAACCCAAACGCCCCAAAAATGACACTTTTGTTTTTTTCTTTCTATTATCTCATTTTTTTAATTCCTCGCAATTCCAAAATCTAAGTGCCACGAAAAGAATTATTTTATAATAAAAAAAGAAAGAGAAATTAATTAATAATGGTTAGGGGGGTTTACCTCCACGGTTGATGAGCTCCTTGATCCGGCCAACCAGATGCAGGTACCCATCCTCATCCAAAAACCCCACATCCCCCGTATGAAACCACCCGAACTGAAACGCCGTTTTATTCGCCTCCGGATTATTCTTGTACCCCCGCGTAACATTCGGGCCCCTCACACAAACCTCCCCTTTCTCCCCACTCCCAAGAACCTCCCCCTTCTCATTCAAGATCGCCATCTCCTGCCCGACCGGCTTCCCCACCGAACCGGGTTTATGCGGACCGGCCTCGGGCAGCGGGTTCGAGCTCATAAGATGCGCGGCCTCCGTCATGGCGTACGCCTCAAGAACCGGCGCCGAGAACGCCTCCTCGAGCCGGTCCATGATGGAGGGGGCGAGCGAGGCGGAGCAGGACCGGATGAACCGGAGTTTCGGGTAGGGGGCCGGTTCGGGCCGGGTCAGGTGCCGGTCCAGGATGATCTGGTGGATGGTGGGGACGGCCGTGTACCACGTGGCGGAAGAGGAGCGCATGTCGGGCCAGAAGGTGGAGGCGGAGAACCGGCCTGCTGAGGGGAGTGTGACGGACGCGCCGGCGGAAAGGGAGGACAGAAGGCCGGCGATTAGGCCGTGGACGTGGAAGAGCGGGAGGACGATCACCGTTGAGTCTGACTCGGTGAGTTTGTAGACTTTCTTGATGTTGGTGACGGAGGCGGCGAGATTCTGCTGAGTCAGTGGGACCCCCTTCGGCCGGCTTGTGGTCCCCGAGGTGTGCAGGAAGAGCGCCACGTCGGACGGCGAGGGCGAGTTCGACTCGGAAACCGAGTTGGCTGACTCGGAGTGAGTCAGGGAGAGCTCGAGCTCCGAGTTGGGATCTGAAAGAAAGGCGGTGTGGTGTGGGAGACCGAGTTTGGAGGCGGCGGTCTGGGCCGGTTCGTTGCCGGTTTTGTCGGTGAGGAGGAATTTGGAACCGGAGTCGGATAAGTAGAACTCGAATTCCTCGGCGGTGTAGGCCGGGTTCAGAGGGGCGGCGATTGCTCGCGATTGGACCACCGCCAAGAACGCGATCACGAACTGAAATTCGCAGATCATCGGGGAATCAAATCAGAATCCGAAATCGAAATCTAAGCCGATCGGAATGTGAGAGGAATAATAGATCGTGAAAATTGTTACCTCGAGGGAATTGGGGAAAGTGAGGGCGACGACATCGCCGGGGGAGACGCCGGCGGAGGAGAGGCGGAGGGAGGCGAGGGAGACGAGGCGGCGGAGGGAGGAGTGGGAGACGTCGAAGCGGCCGGAGACGGAGATGGCACGGCGGGAGGGGAACTCGTCGGCGACGAGAGAGAGGAGGCCGGAGAGAGTATTGTTGTTGTTGTTGTTCGCCATTTTTATGGGGGAAGGGGGGATTTGCTGTGAATTGGAGGGGAGGAGGGTGGAAGGGAATTTATAGATACGGAGTTTGGGAATTTATAGAAAGATCACAGCTAGTTGTCTAGTTGGTTAGTTGCGCCTCCAACACACGGTTCCGATTTTTCTTTGTTTGTTTATTTATTTATTTATTATAATATTGTTTTTTGGTTGAAATTAAAATATTAATTATCATACCCGCCTAAACTTTTTATATTCTTTTTTCCCTTGGAAATATTTAAATTGTTACCGGGCGTGCTTGGTTCGTATCATTTGTTGAACACTCATGATAGTATCACGAGGTCTCGAGTTCGAGACTTTAGGACAACGATTTTCCCCTATTCACTGTAGTGATCCTAATCAGTTTTCACTATTATTTGAACTGGAACCAATTTTAATAGAGAGACGATATTCTGAAAGTTCAAATATGTGACCTCGTGATATACTATGAGGTCCAAGCGATTGAATTGATGCATGAAAGTGTACTTTAGTTTGTTTAACCCTCTTATGTTTATTTAATTATTTTGAAAGAAAATTAGGTATGTAATTGAAAGTGTTTAATTTGTTATGAGGGTCTCATTGTGGCTATATACAAACTACTCCCTCCGTCCCATTGAGTTTGTCTCATAAGACAAATTTTGCGGTTATTAAGAAGGTGATAAAGTAGGTATTGGGATATGGGAAAGTAGGTAAAAGTTGAAATTGAATGGGGGTAGTTTTGTAATTTTATATATGTAAAAAGTTGAAAAGTGATAAAGTAGAAGGAAAAGTTGGATTTTGGGTGTAAAAAGTGAGTTTGAATGAGGGTAATATAGTAAGAAATTATTGATATAAAAGGAAAGAGGACAAACTTAAGGGGACGCCTAAAATAGAAACGAGACAAACTCAATGGGACGGAGGGAGTAGTTGACCAATAAATTACAAAAGATAGGGAAACCGGAAAAGCACACATCAAGAAGGGACAATAGCTTATGCTTGAGAATTGATCTAATATCTACTTTACATATGCTTATATAATGACGGGGAGGTGGCATTGTCAATGGCGAAATTGTGAATAAAAATGATAATCATAAGTAATTTTTAAGATAAGTGTGATTTCGTATAGTTTAATCAACTTATATAATGAGTTAAGTTTAAAATGAAAAAGTTTGTTTGTTTCTCTCATAACACGACTCGATCATTATGAGACATGATATGATGAATGCCACCTTACCATATAGTTATTTGACGAGTGGACTAGCTTATTAAATAGTACTAATGTTAAGTACTTAGTTAGAGGTGATCGAGTTTACGTCATTGGCATTGTGTTAGTGTCAAATAGAACAATTTTATAAAAATATATTTGTCTGCCTGTCCCAAATCTATGTGTGAGGGCAAATTGTAAAGAGACAACAAAACAATGTTATGATTAAGTTCATTGCTTTTTTTCAAGGAAAATGCTTAGGATAGACACTTACTATAGCATAATTGGTAGACATTTATCCTATGGTATTGTGTATTGGAGATGTGAATTGACAAAGATACAATTGAAGGGTATGATATTTGCTCAAGAAAAAGGACGTGACCTAGAAACTTATAACTTCACTCGATTAATTTGTGTACACCGAGATAGATCAGGAATGGAATTCAATATATTTTGTGATTATCCAGAAGAACAATAATGCTATGTTTAACGTAACGATGAAATTCCGGAGGGTCGAGAGAACTGGGTGACGTGTCATGGTAAATTTAGGCACTTCGTATATAAGGTCGGAATGTATCATTTAAACTCAAAAGCTTAAGCCAATGGGTACGGGTTTCTCCTTATTTATATGCTAGTTGTATTTGATCTATGAGTCCGATGTTGAAGTCCTCCAACATGCCCCCTCAGGTGGTCTAGGAGCTTATTCTCTTTATAGCTAGCCTAGAGAATGGGCGGTGACATCTCAATCTCTTTTTAGTCAACTCGAACCCAAAGAACAGGTGGATAGCTCATTTTGCTAACATAAGCCCAAATAGCCATGAAGAAACGGCCCCAGACCGGACTGGCTCTGATGCCATGTGGAATTCTGTGGGCCGAGATAACTGGATGACATATCAGGGTAAATTTAGGCACTTCGTATATAAGGTCAGGATCCATCATTTAACTCAAAAACTTAAGCTAATGGGTGGGGTTTCACCTTATTTATATGCTAGTGGTATTTGATCCATGAGTCCAATGTGGGAAACTCTCCAACATTAATGAAGTACTCTTTACCTCTCTGAAAAGGTCGTTTATAAAGTAAACTAGAAGTCATGTCCCGTGCTACGCACGGGTTCAAAAAATACTGTTGTTCTAAAAAAAAACTATTGTTCAATATAGAAATCAAGTTCCTTTTAACCAATACTACCTATACATGTTATTTTTTGTAATGTAATAAATTAATAAGTGTGATAATTATTTAGCCAGGACAATTGTTGAAGTCCGAAAACACCAATATGTATTTAACGCGATGAGAGCACAAGGTTTGAACTCAACCGAATCAATAGACACAAGGATGGAAAGTATGTCGCTAGTGGTGTTCAACGCGATGAGTGTAATGTGAAGGATATTTTGTATTTAGCTTGTTGGATTACAATAGATTTGAGATTCTCTATCGCGTTTAGGTGTATCGGGTTACAACAATGATCTTAGCTCGAGATCAAGGGTGTGAGGTTCGCGAGTTTTTCGATCCCCGTTCTGGCGCATTGAGCCCGCTATTTATAGTGGAGGTTTGGGCTGGGTCGGAGCGAGATGCCGATGTGGGACGGGAGCCGCCCAGGTACGTGTCGCTGTGTGGTTGGCTCCCGGAGCGGCAGCCGCGGAGCTGGCCAATCAGGGGTCGGGATGGGACGTTGCCGCCCCCCACTTGCGTGGATGAGACACTGCCGCCCACCGCTCGCCTGATGGGACGTTGCCGCCCCCCACTTGCGTGGATGGGACGGGGCGATGAGCGCGGTGGTCGCAACCTCCGGGACCGAACCTCCGCCTTGTATGGAGTCTGCCACGTAAGGGAGAAACTTCACCCGGTACGCCTGGACCAGATCGCGATGGCCGCATAGTTCAGGATGTGATTGTCACTTTGAGAAGCCTACACTTGGCCATATTTTGTTTCGGTGGGGTCTCTTATCGCGTTAACGGTTCCTGGTATCAACACAACCCCATGGGCCGGGACTCAATGCCCTTTTGAGGACGGGTCCAAAAAAGTACCCCGTACCGGAAACGTGATGCGTGGTACGCGCTATTGTTTCGGAGATGGACGAGCAAACGAAGGCGTTGGGACGAGAAGTGGCGAAGGAAGTTGCTGGGCTGTCATTTTTATGGGCCGATGCGAGACGAAGCCCATTTCGTCGCTGGCCCGCCGAGATTTCGAACAAAAGGAGCGGTTGCTCCCTTCGTCTTCCTCATCCCGCCACTCTCACTTCGAAAACTCTCTTTCGCTCTCGAACCGGCCCGCTGCCCTCGTCGACCGGAAACCGTTCTCACGCCAGCGACGCCGCTCGTCCCAAGCTTGCCTCCGCCTCCTTCCGACCACGAGGTACGCCCCTCCTCCTTCTCTTTTTCCTTTCTCTTTTCTCGCTTCCTGGGTTTTTCGGGATTTTTCTGGGGGGAAGAACGCCCTAATTTTGGGCGGTGGCGCTGTCGCTTGAGCGGCGGAAACGCTGCGGGGGTACGGTGGCGCCCGGGATAGCCCTTCCCGAGAAAGCGCCCCGCCGGGCGGTCTTAGGGTTTTTTTTCGTTATTTGGGGGTCTCTGGGTGGCGGAAAGCGGCGGACGCTTCTGCCCTAGTCCCGGCTCGGGCTTGGCCGCGGCGGAGTGGCCGAGGACGACCCTCTGGGAAGGCAAAACGCCATGGGAGGCGAAGAAAGCGCGCTCAGCGCAACGCCACGTCCCACCAATGTCCCGTCCCATCAATGTCCTGTCGCCCCGGAGAAGCGTGTCGAGAACGGCGGAATGTTCCTCTGACACACATCTCGCGCGCCCCCAGGCCCTCCTTGACAGGACTTCTCGCCTTATTGTGTCATGACACCTGTCCGTGGTTAGGGCACCGCGTTTTTAACCTTTAATTGTCTTCCTTGCTTATGAGTTTATTCATTTTGTATTTATCGCGCTACATGTTTTTCTTTTTTGGCCCTTCCCCGTGCATATCATTTCTCTTTTCCTTCCTCCAGGAGCCTCTTTGTTTCCGTGCCCTGGATTTGGAGCTTTCCAGCGACTCCTGCCCCTCAGGCGTGGATCGCGGTGATAGGATAGCGGACTGGGAGGACTTCTACGCGCCAGACCCCTCGCTAGAGTACCGGGAGATGTCCGCGAGTGATTCTCAGAACAACTTCCGCGAAGTAGTCGGTTTGAGCCAGAGCGACCCGACCACCATCTCTGCCGCCCGTACCAAGAGCGAGTCGTCCTCGCGATCAATGACCCGCTGCAAGCCCTATGACCCTCATGATGAGGTTCTGGACGATGAGGCGTCCACCTCCGGGACCGCGAGGAGCTTCCCCTCGCGTTACATTATCAGCGTCAGGGCAGAAAGGCCTCGCTTTCGTCAAACGAGGCCCGGGCGCTTGGCCGAGTACGAAAACCCGACGACGCTGGCAAAGGGCTATGCCACCATCCTCACCCTCGACGATCTGGATGTTATCGCGTCGGAATATCCCTGGCCGGCCGGGGTGGAACTTCTGCTTCCGCACGGCGGAGGGAACAGTATGGCGGTCTACGATGCGGGCGCCGTCGTGTACGTGGCCAGCCTCGTCGCGGGTTTTCGGGCCCCGTTGCCGCGATATGTCTCGGACTTCCTGTTCCATTACGACCTGGCCCCGGCCTCGATGGCGCCCAACTGCTGGAGTGTCATCGCGGCATACCACATGCGGTGCCTTGAGCTGAAACGTCCTCCGTCCGTGGCTCATATGCTACAGGTAGTGACGGTGAAGTCGGACACCAAGGGCATTGTGAACTTCAGCCTTACACACTGCAATCTGCTGATCACTACTTCCAATGTCGGCCCGCGCTGGAAGGAGAAGTGGTTCATCATTCACGACTTTTCGGGCACCGAACTGCTGTGCCCAATCGTCCCCGACCAGTACCGCCCCCATAAGCGCAAATGCGGTGACTCCCAAAAGGCCGCCGCGGCGAAGAAAGCCTTTGCCGCGCCTCATAAAAGGGAGCAGAGCGCTTGGATAACACAAGAGCGCCTCGAGCGCGCCGGGCTGAGCCTGAGGCCGCCGCCGCCCCGGGAAGACGTGGTGCCGTCACCGGCGTCCTCGTCCCCGGTGCCTGTGGGCGAGGGTATTCCTATCTTTGTTGAGAATTAGTTTTATCTTCACGCATGCTTCGTTATTACTTTGAACGCGTTTAGTCTAAACGTTCGTGACTTGTTTTTGCAGATATGGACGTATTTGACGAGCTCACCGGTACTTCCGCCGAGCCAGCCGTCGTCGCGGCCACCACCGCCGAGGCCGGGGCCCAGAAGGGGGTCGCCGCGAGAGGCACACCCGGCCAAAAGGGGAAGGATCCCCTCTCTGACAAGGGCAGGCGCGCGCAGGGGGATGCCTCAAAGCGCAAGGGGGGCGAGGATGCGGCCCACGCCGAGGGCGCGCACGCCAAGAAGCCCAGGCGGGAACCGGCCCGCGTCGAGGGCCAACCTCTTGAGGCCGTCGCGAAGGGCCCCGCCCAGATCGTGACGGGCACCGGGCATCGCCGCCACTGGTCCCGAAGGGCCGAGGTGGCAGGCTTCGCCTGTCCCGGGCCGGCGTGGGGCACCTTCAATGACGGCCAGTACTCCTACGAAGAGGAAAGGGAGTGGTTCGGCACCCTCAACACGGCGGAGGTCGGAGGGGAGTGCATGAAGTATGGCCACATGGTACGTGGCCCCTTTATTTTTTAGTGTCGGTCATTTGTAACTTTTACCCGGGCTGAGCGTGTGCTCTTGTTTGCAGGTCAACGCGTGGCTGAATTACCTCCCGGATCGCCTGTCCGCGGTGGAGGCCCAGCTGGAGGAGGCGAACAAGGCCAAGGAGGCGGCCGAGGCGAGCCTCG
This sequence comes from Polygonum aviculare, assembly GCA_934048045.1. NCBI lineage: Eukaryota > Viridiplantae > Streptophyta > Magnoliopsida > Caryophyllales > Polygonaceae > Polygonum > Polygonum aviculare. Next base: position 3,262,201 of record OW204027.1, read on the forward strand.
CGGAGGCGCGCACGCGAGCCGAGCAAGATGCGGCAGAGCTTTAGGCGGCCAAGACCCAGCTGACGGCGGCCAGACAGGAGGTGGCGGGGCTCAAAGCGACAACTGTGAAGCAGCATCGACAGCTGGAGGAGGCCCAGGCCAAGGCAGAGAACGCGGTCCCCGAGTTCCTCAAGTCGCGGGAGTACATGGACCGCCGTGTTGACGACGCGAGAGCGGTCCAAGCCCTCAGCGCAGTCACCGCGGCCCTCCAATATGTTGAGAGGTACAAGGTGAAGTACTTTGCCCCCGACCTTAAGCGCAAGATGGGTGTTGTGTGGGAGAACGGAATGGCGAAGCCACCTCCGGGGATCGAGGAGGCCAACGCGGAGGGAACCGACGCCCCGCATGCCAACCCTGAGCTCCCCGCCGCCGAGGTCGAGAAAGACAAGGCCCCCGAGGACCCTGCCGCCTCCGAGACCGCGACCGATGCCCCCAAGGCCTGAAGCCCTCTCCGGAAAGTCTGAAGATCCGCCTTTTGTTCGTTGTTTTTGTTTTTGTTTTTTGATGAACTGGTATTCTACCTGGCCCTCGGGGCCCAGACAATATTTATCGCCGCGATGCGGCTGTAACTGTACTTGACGCGAAGTAGGCGTCCTAACTTCTTTCGCCGCCCCGCGGTCCTGTGATTATTTACTCGTTTGTTTCCTCTTAATTCTTTGATCTTGTTTTTTGGAAACTATCCGTACCCAACCCCATGCCAAGCTAGGACCGCGCTTGATACTTAATTAATGCGATTTTTTTTTTTTTTTTTGTCAAAGCTCGCCGTACCCAACCCCATGCCAAGCTAGGTGCTAGGACCGCGCTTGACATCAGGCGAGTAGAAAATAGGTTTTGCGACAACTCGCCATACCCGACCCCATGCCAAGCTAGGTGCTAGGACCGCGCTTGACACCAGGCGAGTAGAAAATAGGTTTTGCGACAACTCGCCATACCCGACCCTATGCCAAGCTAGGTGCTAGGACCGCGCTTGACACCAGGCGAGTAGAAAATAGGTTTTGCGACAACTCGCCATACCCGACCCCATGCCAAGCTAGGTGCTAGGACCGCGCTTGACACCAGGCGAGTAGAAAATAGGTTTTGCGAAAAACTCGCCATACCCGACCCCATGCCAAGCTAGGTGCTAGGACCGCGCTTGACACCAGGCGAGTAGAAAATAGGTTTTGCGAAAAAACTCGCCATACCCGACCCCATGCCAAGCTAGGTGCTAGGACCGCGCTTGACACCAGGCGAGTAGAAAATAGGTTTTGCGACAACTCGCCATACCCGACCCCATGCCAAGCTAGGTGCTAGGACCGCGCTTGACACCAGGCGAGTAGAAAATAGGTTTTGCGAAAATGCGCCGTACTCAACCCCATGCCAAGCTAGGTGCTAGGACCGCGCTTGACACCAGGCGAGTAGAAAATAGGTTTTGGCGTATGAACAGAAAACCATGAGGAGTTTTTGACGTTTTGAGTGCGCCTATGCGCATTGCGCGCGTTAGCGGACAACCCCGAGTGATGACGGCAACTCGGGTTTCCCTAACGACTGGAGTTTTGATGTTTTTAGGTTTTAATGCAACTGCGAGCGGCGTAGCCGTAAGTCTCGAGTGCGCCTATGCGCATCGCGCGCGTTAGCGGACAACCCCGAGCGTTGACGGCAACTCGGGTTTCCCTAACGACTGGAGTTTTGATGTTTTTAGGCTTTAATGCAACTGCGAGCGGCGTAGCCGTAAGTCTCGAGTGCGCTTATGCGCATCGCGCGCGTTAGCGGACAACCCCGAGCGTTGACGGCAACTCGGGTTTCCCTAACGACTGAGTTTTGATGTTTTTAGGCTTTAATGCAACTGCGAGCGGCGTAGCCGTAAGTCTCGAGTGCGCCTATGCGCATCGCGCGCGTTAGCGGACACCCCCGAGTGACGACGGCAACTCGGGTTTCCCTAACGACTGTGGAGTTTTAATGTTTCTAGGCTTTAATGCAACTGCGAGCGGCGTAGCCGTAAGTCTCGAGTGCGCCTATACGCATCGCGCGCGTTAGCGGACAACCCCGAGCGACGACGGCAACTCGGGTTTCCCTAACGACTGTGGAGTTTTAATGTTTTTAGGCTTTAATGCAACTGCGAGCGGCGTAGCCGTAAGTCTCGAGTGCGCCTATGCGCATCGCGCGCGTTAGCGGTCAGCCACGAGCGAGGACGGCAACTCGGGTTTCCCTAACGACTGGAGTTTTAATGTTTTTAGGCTTTAATGCAACTGCGAGCGGCGTAGCCGTAAGTCTCGAGTGCGCCTATGCACATCGCGCGCGTTAGCGGTCAGCCACGAGCGAGGAAGGTAACTCGGGCTTCCCGTAACGATAGATTCATTATTTGGACAGTGCACGATGGTTGCCTTGTTTTATTCACATAGCAATAACAGGTGGGATCGGGACATTACAAACGACCGCTACGCGGTGACAACACTAGCTTATTTACACATAGTATTTCTTGAGGCGTGCCTCATTCCATGTCTTGGCGAGGGTTTGTCTTGTGGTCGGGTCTGTGAGTTTGAAAGCCCCTGGGACGACTTCCTTGGAGAGGCGGTAAGGGCCCTCCCATTTCGCGTCAAGTTTGCCCCCGTCGGTTCTTCGGAGGGCTAAATCGCCCTCCTTGAGGCCGCGGGGCTTGACCCTCTTGTTGTAATATGCCGCGGTCCTTCTCTTGTATTCAGCCGACCGCAGTTCCGCCGCCTCTCGGCGCTCATCGCGCAGGTACATCTCCACCTTAAGAGCCTCGTCGTTGGTGAACTGATCGTACCCCGCGACTCGCTCTGTGGGTAGCATGGATTCGATAGGCACGACGGCATCACTGCCGTAAGCCATCGCGAAAGGAGTTTCACCTGTTGCTCTGCGCGGTGTGGTGCGGTTTGTCCATAAAACAAGGGGCAACAGTTCTGCCCACCGGCCCTGTACGCCGTCCAGCCTGCGGCGGAGGTCGTCGAGTATCCTCGCGTTCGCGTTTTCCACGAGTCCGTTGGACTGAGGGTGCGCAACCGAAGAAAATTTCAACTCGATGCTCAAACTCGCGCAAAAGTCCCGCGTCTCCTCACTGTCGAACTGAGGGCCGTGGTCTGTCATTATCGCGACAGGGACGCCGAAACGACAAACCACATTCTTCCAGAGGAAGCCGCACACCTTTGCGCTCGTGATCCGTGCCATAGCCTCGGCCTCCACCCACTTGGTGTAGTAATCGACCAGAACCAGGATGTACTGCACCTGCCCGGCGGCCTTAGGGAAAGGACCCAGGATGTCCATACCCCACATCGCGAACGGGTAGGCCGGCTGGATGCCGCGCAGCTCTCGCGCCGGAGCGTGCTGGACGTTTTCGAAGCGTTGGCACTTGTCGCACTTTTGCACGTATGCCGCCGCATCGCGGCGCAAGGTGGGCCAGTAGATCCCCATCCGGACGATCTTGTGGACCAGAGTCCGCCAGCCCGGGTGGCCCCCGCATATGCCCTCGTGCACCTCCTCGAGGACCTCGAAGACTGTGCCCCCGTCTACGCAGAGCAGGTTGGGCTCCGTGTAGCCGCGGCGATACAATTTGTCGCCTTCGATGCAGTACCGCGCCGCCTTGAGCTTGAGTTTCCGCGCGCTCACGGCATCGTTCTGGGGCAACTCCCCGGTTTGGATATACCGGATTATGGGGGCCATCCACCCCTCTGTGGCCAGCGCGAACACTGCGTTGGTCACGCCGCGTTGCATCTTCCTCTCGATTACGACCTTGTTGCCAACCTCAGGCGGGAGGGCCGAACCCAACCGCGCCAGAGCGTCGGCCTTGGCATTTGCCGCACGTGGTATGGATTCAATGGCGAAAGTCTCCAGGCACGCGATCAACGCCTTGACCTTGGCGCGATATTGGGGCAGAAAACCCGTGGTACACTCGTACTGCCCGCCGACTTGTCGCGCGACGAGCTCAAAATCTGTGAAAACCCTTATTCTCCGCGCGCCCACCAGTAGGGCCATCTCGATCCCCGCGATCACTGCCTCATACTCGGCCTCGTTGTTGGTTGCTTCAAAGCCGAAGTTGAGGGCATGCTCGGACGCGTAGGAGGGTCCCTCAAGGACCACCCCCGCACCTGACCCCAGGTCGCAGTGCGAGCCGTCGACAAAGACCTTCCACTCGTCGGGGCTCTCGTCCGTGTCGGGGAAGGTGACCTCCACCACGAAGTCCGCAAGGGCCTGCGCCTTGATCGCGGTCCGCGGGTGGTACGAGATGTCAAATTCTGACAACTCGACCGCCCACTTGGTCATTCTTCCCGACAGCGCGGGCTGATGCAGGATTTGGCGCAGAGGGAGGTCCGAGAGGACCTGGATGGGGTGCGCTTGGAAGTAGGGGCGCAATTTTCTCGCCGCCACAACCACGGCCAGAGACATCTTCTCCGCGGGTGAGTATCGTTGCTCTGCTGGCTGAAGCACCCTGCTGGTGAAGTATACCGGGTAACTGAAGTCGCGGGTGAGGACCGCGCTGACTGTATGCTGGCTCACGGCAATATACAACTGCAAATCCTCTCCCGGGATGGGCGGGGAGAGCGTTGGAAGATTGGCGAGGTAGACCTTCAGAGCCTAGAACGCGCTCTCCATCTCCTCAGTCCAGTGGAAGGTGGTGGTGCTCTTGAGGCAAGGGAATAAAGGGAGAGCGCGGTCCGACAACCTGGAGCAGAAACGGCCAAGATAATTCACCGCGCCCGCCAGTCGCTGGACTTCGTTTCGCGAAGTCGGTGAGCGCAGTCCTAACACCGCGGCGACCTTGGCGGGGTTGACGTCTATGCCCCTCGCGCTGATCATGAACCCGAGGAACTTCCCAGAATTCACCCCGAAGACGCACTTCTCCGGGTTCAGGCTCATTCGGTGGGCGCGCAGGGTTTGGAAGACCTCGGCCAGATCGGCCAGGTGTTCCTGCGCGCTGTGGCTCTTGACCACGATGTCGTCGACGTAAGCCGAGACACTGCGCCTCAGCTGCTTCCGGAAGACATGGTCTACCAGGCGCTGAAAAGTGGCTCCCGCGTTCTTCAGACCGAAGGGCATTACCCTGTAACAGAAAGTTCCGCGTTGAGTGATGAACGCGGTGGACTCCTGATCCAGGGGATCCATGGCTATCTGATTGTAGCCGGAGTAGGCGTCGAGGAAGCTTAGCGCGGTGTGGCCGGCGGTGGAGTCGACGAGATCATCAATGGAGGGCAGGGGGTAACTGTCCTTGGGGCAGGCCTTGTTGAGGTCCTTGAAGTCGACACACATCCGCCACTTCCCGTTGGACTTCTTTACCAAAACGACGTTGGAGAGCCAAGTAGGATACTTGACCTCGCGGATGAAGTTGGCACGCAGGAGCTTCTCAACCTCCTCGTTTGCCGCGTTGGCGCGCTCCTCGTTAGTCTTCCGGCGCCTTTGACAGACGGGCCGGGACCCCGGGCTTATTCGGAGCGAGTGTAGCGCTACCTCGGGAGGGACGCCCTTCAGGTCCGTCGCCGTCCACACGAACACATCGCGAGAACGGGCCAGGAGATCTTGCAGGCCTTCGGCGTCCGCCCCGGTCATGCAATCCCCAACGTAAAGTTTCTCGGCCGTGTCGGGAAAGGGGGTGACGGCCACCTTCTCAAAGTCGCCGAGGGGCTCACGCTCCCGCTCCTGCCGTACGTCCAACTCCGCGCCGGCACCGCCCGCGATAACATACGCGGCGGGCCGAGCGCGGGTTGACGCCTCATAGCACTTTCGGGCCTCAATTTGCTGGCCATGGGCGACGCCGACCCGGTCCTCCACGGGGAACTTCAAGACCAGGTGGTAAATGGACGCGACGGCCTGGAACTTCATCAACGAAGTCCGTCCCATGATCGCGTTGTAGATGGAAGGGAGCCGGACGACGGTGAACTCGATGGGCTCAGTTCGGCGGGCGCCCTTACCGTCCCCTAGGGTCATGTCCAGAGTGACCAACCCCGCGACGTCGACCTCATTGCCGGAAAAGCATGTGAGCTTCCCGGCGTAAGGCAGGAGCATGGACGGGGAGATACCAAGCTGCGCGAAGGCGTCGTAGTACAGGATGTCCACCGACGCTCCCGTGTCCACCATGATTCTTTTGACAATCTTGGTGGCGATCACCGCGTGCACCACCAGAGGATCAGTGTGCGGAGTGATGAGCTCGCGAGAGTCGCCAGGTCGGAAGGTGATGTCGGCGTGAGGAATTCCCGACGCGCCCAAACTGTTGATGGAGCCACCGGAGGTTGAGGCGCGAGCATAGCGCTTCCTTTCCCCGCCGCTAGACCCCGCGATGGTGGAACCCCCAGCGATTGTGTTGATGTAGAGGTTGGGGTCGTTTTGGTTGACCTTCCCCCTCGCGGGTGCGGAGCCGGCCAAAGTATTTGCCTGCGCCGGCCCTCCACCGTCGTTGCGGGGCCCGAGGGCGGTGGTGTTAGCCCCGGTGTACGGGTCGTTGCTGTACGGCCCATTGCCACCGCGGTTGTTGCGTGGCCCGCGGTATCCCTGATAACCGCGCCCACGACGGCCTCCACCACGGTTATGGCCACCGCGCTGCCCCCCCTGAGGCTTTGTTGGTGTGGTGGATACGGTGAGGGCCTCCGGGGTGGTTTTGGCCTTTCCCTTACCGCGATCCTGCGTGGGCTTCCCGGCCGCGTCCTCAGCGAAGACGCGTTTGGTGATGGCGTTGCAGGCGTCCTCGTAGGTGTGCAGGGTTTTCCCGCACATCTTGAACTTGAAGGTTCCGTCGCGGAGGTTGTGGATCAACATATCGCGGGCGGAGGTGTCATTTAGCTGAGGCACCTCCGACACCGCGTTGACGAACCGGGTGAAGAAGGCTGCGAGGGACTCCTCCTCGCCTTGCGTGACGCTCATGAGATCCTTCGTCGTCTTCATGCGCGTTCTAGACCCGCTAAAGTGGGACATAAAACGCCGCGTCAGATCCTTGAAGGACGTGATGGAGCCTACGGGGAGGTTGGTGAACCACCGCATCCCGGCGGTCTTAAGGGTGGAGGGGAAGACCCGGCAGTACATGGCGTCGTTGTAGGTGTTAAACGTCATGTGGGCGAAGAACTGCCTGACGTGCTCTCCTGGGTCTTTTGTGCCGTCGAACTGCAGTGTCGCCGACGGCCTCTGGAACCCCTTCGGCATGGGCTCCTCCTGGATGAAATCAGCGAAGGGACTGCCATAGGTGGTGCCGCGATCATCTACCAGCATGTTGCTCCGGGAGCCGGAGCGGGTGGACAGGGAACGGGAGGTAGATCGCCCTCGCGATATGCTCATGTCCTCACTCGAGCTCCCCGGAGGTGGTGTGTGGTATGCCTGGCCCGGACCGTACCCCGCGGCGTAAGCAGGTACGTACGGCTGGTGGGGCATTGGGTAAGCACCCTGCCCATGCGGCATGGGGTACGCGCCCTGGCCGTACTGGTACGCAGGGGCGTAGCCCTGGAAGTGAGGGTTGGGAGGTGACAACGCGTTGGGAGCGTCCTGCTCCACCTCCTGCCCCGTCGAACTTCCGTTGGTGGTGGCGTATTCCTCCACGTAGGGCTCCTGCGCGGGTGCGTACTCTTGAAAGTACTGCGCATGGACATACCCCTGGAATGGGGTCTGTGGCTGGAAACCCTGCTGAAAGCCCGGGTTCCACCCTGGCACAGCCTGTGGTTGCGGTACGGGCGGTGACCCGTAATACCACTGGGGTGGCGGCTGCATCCCGAAGGCTGCGCCGTCGGCGTAGTAAGCGTTGTTGCTGTTAGCGTCCATCACTTTGCGTCGGTTTGAAACGGTGCCTGCTTAGTTTGAGGAGTTCCCCACAGACGGCGCCAATGTTGAAGTCCGAAAACACCAATATGTATTTAACGCGATGAGAGCACAAGGTTTGAACTCAACCGAATCAATAGACACAAGGATGGAAAGTATGTCGCTAGTGGTGTTCAACGCGATGAGTGTAATGTGAAGGATATTTTGTATTTAGCTTGTTGGATTACAATAGATTTGAGATTCTCTATCGCGTTTAGGTGTATCGGGTTACAACAATGATCTTAGCTCGAGATCAAGGGTGTGAGATTCGCGAGTTTTTCGATCCCCGTTCTGGCGCATTGAGCCCGCTATTTATAGTGGAGGTTTGGGCTGGGTCGGAGCGAGATGCCGATGTGGGACGGGAGCCGCCCAGGTACGTGTCGCTGTGTGGTTGGCTCCCGGAGCGGCAGCCGCGGAGCTGGCCAATCAGGGGTCGGGATGGGACGTTGCCGCCCCCCCACTTGCGTGGATGAGACACTGCCGCCCACCGCTCGCCTGATGGGACGTTGCCGCCCCCCACTTGCGTGGATGGGACGGGGCGATGAGCGCGGTGGTCGCAACCTCCGGGACCGAACCTCCGCCTTGTATGGAGTCTGCCACGTAAGGGAGAAACTTCACCCGGTACGCCTGGACCAGATCGCGATGGCCGCATAGTTCAGGATGTGATTGTCACTTTGAGAAGCCTACACTTGGCCATATTTTGTTTCGGTGGGGTCTCTTATCGCGTTAACGGTTCCTGGTATCAACAACAATAAGAAGAAAAAAACAAATGTTTATCAAAGTGTAAACTAATTTTAAAAAAGTTGCAAATAAAACTCCTTTTGTGTACAAAAAAAAATGTTAAAACTCTAATAAAGATTAGGTATTTATTTCCATTACTATGCACGTCTTGAAAATTTACATATTGATATATATAACTACATACCGATATCAATTTTTTAAGTACTCAAAATTCAATTCTTTATTTTAGCCATTTCCCATATTAGACTTTGATTTTTATATGATGAGGGTCATCATATTTTCCCAATTCTTGTAACATGAATAGTGTAAATATGTTTTTGCAAAATATTCTTGTGTATATTGTGCACTCACTGATTATATTAGTGTTAATAACATTATGCACTAACACTGATTATATTAGTGTTAATAACATTGCCTTTTCGGGCATCTAGTGTATAACTAATATAAGTTTTTTAAGGGATCTGATTTGAATTAATGAAAATCCCGTTCGTAGAAAGAAAGTAAAAATCACTCTCGAAATGATAATTATGCCGTAGGTTTTAGAAAATATTTGAACAAAAATGTTGTTATAGAGGATTGAACCCCCAACCATTGGGTAATTAAAAGAAAGCTTTACCACCATGCTATTGTGGTTATTTTAATTATGATTGCATAGTGTTTATTATATAGGGATAATTGCAACCAATACTAAATAGAGCAATAAATGGTGACACCACCTAACTTTTATATATATATAGATTTGCACGCAGATTATAAAAAGTAGAAAAATTGGATAATTGCTTGGAAAAAGGGATAAAGTTGATGAGAAATTTGCATAAGAGGGGTAAAAGTATAGTGATATAAATGAAAAATATGACAATATTGACAAACTTTCATGAATACCATAAAAAGAAAGGGTGTTAATCTTTCTAGGACCCAATTAATGAAATTTATTAGAGTAAGATTATATCCTTTTATTTCCAGTTATTAATATTCATAGTTATTTTATTCAATAAATGTGAATATTAATTAATAAAATAAGTGTGTCACAACAAAATATGTAGATATGATCCGACTATTCCTATCTATTGTTCTGCATTTCCTTTTGTGATTTTTCGTCCTTGCATACGACTAAGGCTCTGTTCGGTAAAACTAACTGAAATCAAGCTGAAATGGTAACTGAAGCTTTTTGTAACTGAAGCTTATGTTTCTAGCTGAAATTTGTAACTGGTTTTAAAGGCTGACAATTTTTAGTAAGCTAACGGGTGTTCGGTAAAACAAGCTGATTGTTGATAAAAGTAGAGGGTGAAATGACGAAAAGGGTATTGAGGAGGGAGAAGACAATAAGATGAAGGGTATGGACCCACCTATATAAATTTGGAGAAAATGGGAATAAGCTACCATAAGCTGGATAATCTACACATGAGGAACTTAAATATATAACAAAAACTAAGCTACTATAAGCTAGAATAAGCTATCATAATTTACTCATGCCGAACACCTCCTTGCAAGCTTATTTATTTCAATAAGCTATCATAAGCTCCAGTAAGCTCCAATAAGCTTTTACCGAACACACACTAAGACCAGGCACTATTCGAATAAAGTGGCCTTTTGAAAGGGCAACATAAAACTAAGGTTAGCAGAGCAGCATGATTCAAAGTCTGACCTTTTGACTTTCTAGAATAACAAGAGGTTGAATATATTTGACCTCTAATTCAAAAGAGTAAATTTACGAAACTCAGCATTTGTAATTTCATACAAAAAACTATTCTAGCTACTGAAGCCTAAAAATTATTCTTTGATTCAATAAATTAATTTATAGGTTTGAAGCTTATTATCGACTAGGATAATTTTTTTAAAGCTCAAAATATTATGCAATTTCATACAAAAAATCATTCTTTGATTCATATAATTATATGGAGTAGTGCTTTATTTTACTTAAAATTATACTTAGTTTCAAAATTCTAGTTACTAAAGCCTAACAACTAAAAAAGAACAACTGGACCCGATTGGGTCATTAATAGGTTGAAACTCAGGACTCATTTTGTCGAGCCAAAACATAATTAAAAACAATTATTAAATTTTATAATATACCTTCATCATTATAATATTTAAAATAACATTTTATTATCAAATAAAAATAGTCAAATAATACTTCAATAGTAATTAAAAAGGTTTAAAGGCTGATGTTCTTGACCCGATGGGCCAACCTAAGCCCCCCTAAACCCGGTTATGGCCCAGCCTATCCGACTTAAAAAACAATTAATAACTCGATAATCAGAGCTCATTTTTAACACAAGCTGGGTTGACCTAAACCATTTTTTAACTCAAATATTTAATATAGATCTCATCACCCATTAAATGTAGTTAAAGTTTTCGAATCCATAAATGACCCGGACAAACATTTTATTTTAAAGCCAGAAAAATGTCTCGTGTCTAAAAATCAAGAGACCAAACGACCTACTTATAAACAATCCAAGTCCAAACTAAATTGCAAATGACGAATTTCAGTTTAAAGTATGAAGACACAATATACGTGACTTATGAAACAAAAATTGCACTCAAAATGCATAGATAAGATTAATTTCTCAAGTGATTTGCCATGTGGTTTTGGATGAACCACCCATGTCAAATCTAAACAACGGTGTTACGTTTGTGGAGATATGTCTAATCCATAAGAGACATGGGCCTGATTACTTGAGCTACTCCATATTTTTTCTTGTCTTCTTGTATGTCTTAAAATTTCAAGGAAATCTTAGGTTACAAATTGATTTTTACCTGGTCCCTAGCGCCGACATAAATCTACAAATTTGAAATATGCAGCATATCTTTTGAGCAATTCGAGTATTTTGAAATATATACCTTATAATATTCAATCATACTATTCACAACCAATCAAGAGTTTCCCCGATATAATGGTCTCACTGCTTAACTTCGAAACCATTAAGATCTCTCATGTGAGTAGGTGATGTAACACTGTGGCCGACCTTATTACAAAAATGGGTCATAGTCTCCAAGCACTACCATTTTAACACTTCCAGAACTTCTCGTTCTCATCTGAAAGGATACTCTAAGGCGCGGTCCCCTAATCAACCTTTTCAAAAAAAAAATCAAGAGTTTCCTGATGCGGAAAAATGGGAACAAAATTTTGTAATTCTATGAGTTTATCCACCCATTGTAGCCTATGATTTGTTTGGATCTTTATTAGGGCGCATTATACATTATCAGAATCTAATAAATTCCCTTTTCTAAAAAGAACCTATTAATTATTCGACTTACTACATGGTCAGTGTGGGATTGGTTGGGTGTTAGTAATGTTATACACTCACGATAAATTCAAAATATATATATGATATAAAGGTTTGCGAAATTCATAAAATCTATGTGATATCTAGCCTTAACACGAATCAAATGGGATATGAATGAATGAAATAACGGATATTGTAACATAGGCTCGACATATGTTAATAAGTCTATGTGATAATAATCTAGTTTAGAAAATTTTCTTGTTTTCATTAATTTAGATATTTAATAAGTTTTTTAGGTTAATTTTAAGAAGAAAAAAAAGACAGAAAATCGGGGGCAGACAAAGGAAAGTACGACTGTATGAGTAGTTAGTGACTGGGGGCGGGAAGATTGAAAAACAGTTGGTAATTGGGGGAGGTGGCAATCGAGGAAGGTAAAGTTAGGACACGTGGCACGTCACTATTTGACCACTCATGACACGTGGGAAGAGGAGAGTTCCAAGTCGGTTTCGTTCCTCTTTCTTTGTACTTGTGTTGTGTTTTGCTTGCCTTCCTTTCTTTCTTTTGCTTGCTTGCTGGCTAGTGACTACACTAATTATCCGAATTTCAAACATTGGCCTGGATTTAGGCTGGCCATGACTAATCCAATTTCAACATTTGTCATCACAATTTCGTAGTTTCCTTCCAATGGCTTTAGGTTGACGTACCCTATTCGGAATGTGCTAGTGATAGAGAATATAAGGTGTTAAAAGATGTTTCGAGTTTGATATTAAGATTAAATGAATTGATTTTAGGATTTGAATCAAATGAAAAGTTTTTTAACCCGTTAAAACCGTAATCGTGAAATAGATATATGTGAACCCAAAATAGAAATATCTGAACTCCAAAAAGTGCTTGTGATTTTATGTTATTATGTTATTATGTGTAGTAATCTGGTCCATAATATCGAGAAATTATGTTATTACATGTATTAATACAATCTGGTCCATGATTTTGTTCATATATTTTCATCAGTCGTGTAGTCAAATATCTTTCTTTGTCCTTAAATGGGTGTCTCATGACCATGGCAATTATATGCATTATCAGTTTATGACCATACAATGGGAGCCGACATAAACTGATTTTTTCATAGCACATCATATCCATCTAAATTAGAAGGGCTCAACAATTCCATTTTTTTTGAAGTTGTGCACATTCTATAATTATTATTGAAGTGCAAATTCGGGTATAGAAAGTAACATTCTATAATTAAAGGCTAAATCCATATTCACTTATTATCTTATCAAAGTTAGTACGTTAGTAATTACCTCAAATAGTTTATCTTTAAATAGAATCATACAAAATTTTAGTAGTCGATCATCACTTTTAGTTTATTAATATATTAGTTTTAGAAGTTTGTCTTCCATTAATTCACAACATATAATTTTGTTCTACTTAAAATTTCTTACCAAATATACTCATTCTTCTAGGGAACAGTTTACTTAGTTTAGACATCAATTGCTATTACAGTCTCTAAAATATGCCACTTGAATTAACCTAAGTGTTTGGCGTCATTGGGTTTAGCCTTGACTCTTGGCGACTATGTCTATGAGATGTGCTTTTACCGTGTGCTTTGACAATCTACCAATTAGACAAAGCTAAGGCTTGGCTTAGTTCCGTTCCTCGATGTTCAACAACGACATCGGATCTCTGATAAAAAAAACGACGACAACGGATCGATTAGCTAATGCCATATTATTATTGGCCCACCTCTAGGATGTTAAGTCTTATATGTAAATACGACTCTCATAATCCTACCACAATCACCATGTAATACTGTCTTCCAACACTCACCGCCACACACACGAAAGGGACACTGGCACTAAATCTTTGACACTAAGAGCTCTTATAAATTGGGAAAGTGGGAGATGAAAGAGGATCTTTGGTTCGGGTCTCTACTCGAGACCAGAGCGTTGAAGTTTTCGGATCACATCCGAGAGATTATCACAAAATCATAAATACAACACAATTCTCCTCTCGGGTGATCAAATCCGTTCCCTAGTTAATGCCTCGTTATGGTCCGGAATCGTCAACAACCTCGTGTGCACTAGATATCCGTACTATAAGATTTTTGGAGCATGAGTATTCCTCATATATCAAAATATCTGAATTGATTTCTCTAAAAAATACAATGAAAGGGGGTAAGAGGTCGGTCACTAGCACTACTAATACCAACCTCTCAATTGTATGTCTCTGAAGTCTGAATCTTGTTTGTTACCTACTAGCCTATTATTGAATCTTGGATTGTCTTTCTAAAACTGATCATTCTGTGTGGTCATGGGCCTCACCTCATGGATTGTGATGCAAAGCAACACCAAAATTACCGACATGCTAAGTTCCACGTACCAATCTACATTGGAAAAACGATAGCCTTAGCTTTGCTTTCCATGTCAGTCTATTCCACTATCGATTTAATCAGCCTCTCGATTTCAGATCATTTATCTTATAATAAAACGCTTAAATGCAGACAAAATTCACAACAGATGAACAACCAATCTGACATATGAAACAAACAACCTCCACTAAACGTAGCAGTATTATGACATCAATGAGTTAAGACAAAAAGGGGATCTAAATGCTAACTGACGATTTTACATGTGATGAAAATGAAAGTAACTAAAAGAATACTATGATGTAAGAAAAACAGGGGCATTCAATACAGTTGAACTTGGCACAAAATCAAGGATTGAGCATTTTTTTTTATAATTCAGCTCTCGACGTACAATTCAGCTGCCAAACATCAATTCAGAGTTATGAAGCAGCTCCTAGCTTTTACATGTTACAAGCTTCAAGAAAATGCGATGAAACTTGCACTTTTAACTAGTGTAATATGCACATGTGGATTTCTAGGCGAAGCATCGTACGTCAAACAGTCTAGCTCTGTTTATTTTACTCCAATCCAAACTAGTATGTCTGTCACTTTAATCTAACCTGAAGTATAAGATGAACTTGCCTCTTGAAAATGGATCTTAGCTCTTCATTGGCTTCGAGACCGATTCTCCTACATCAACAGAGTGAATAACTTAGCAACCATCCAAATTGTATCAGGATTGATCAGGTGAAGTATAAATAAAGAAGAGACTGCTAGGCAGAAAGTAGAAGTGGAATTTTTACAAAACCAATCCCAAGAAAATAACTTTTTTCCTAAACCGCCACTATTTTTAAAAACCAACCTCTATTTTCAAGTTTTATTAAAGCAAATATTACCAATTAGCAGTGTTTTGTCTATTTATAAAAATCCAAAAATGAATTTGTTTTTTAACCTTTTCTATCCATACAGCAAGCATAGATCATTGTTTATGGGTTTGTGAACTGTAGTTATTTTTAGGAAATTAAATTCATAAATCAAAACTAGATATGTCACTGATGTGTTTTAAAGGGTGATTTTACGGATATTTTCCTTCTAGAAACTTTGGGTTCTTGAAAGAGAACCAGTTCCATTAGTCATTCATGAGAAATGGAGAGCGTAATCGACAGGATAGAGAATGCATACCCAATTTTTGATCCATTTTTGCCTATAAGGATCTTGCGCTGGCTTTGTTTGTGAGTGGTAAGATGTTGCTCAATTCTCAGGGAGCCGTCTCTCAAATCCTTCCACCCCATCAAACGGTGTTCTATCTCATAAGGAATTTCCTGCAATATTAAATGGATACATTAAAAAGTCGTTTGCTAAAGATAAAGATAATGATACACCACAATTACCTGATGAATATGGTGCAACAACTTTTCTCGGACAACTTCCAATGATATGTTTTTCATTACTTCTTCACTCATGACAAATGGATCTTCCTCCCATGGTCTCTTGACAGCCTACAAGTCCAAGGGAGACACAAATATCAGAGTCGCCCTGTTAAAACCACATGATAAGTGACATGTATTATTATATACAGAGCTTAGATGATAATTCTTCACACAATAGCATTAGATTTTATTATTGTGCAGATGAGCTTGAGCTGACTTTTCGAAGAACGGAAAGCTAGTCCTCGTCTAGCAGTCTGCCAGATGTGCTTCAGAAGATCACAAATTGCTTATTGATTTAGGCTTTAGCTTCTCAGAACCTTGTCTTACAGAGTTACAGTTCATACTTCTTAAGGGTTTATACAAAAGTAATCTTTGTTCTCTGTATTATATGTATTCATAATGATAAATTACCACAATGTATTATTGCCCACTAAGCACAAATATACAATTTATATTTTTATCCTTGAGAAAATTACTAAATGCCGGTTATATCTCACTCATTGAGTCATCTTTCTTAACAAATCAGCAAACGAACACGAAGAAGTTTTGAACATAAAATAGATGGCATGCAATCTTGCAATACTTATGAGCCAGAAGTTAGAATTTTAGACTTTCATACAAGCATGCCATTAGTTCCCATTAATGCCAATAAGTCCAGAAATGTCTATAGTTAGGAGCTATATAGACAAACAGAATCCAGTGAACTTCTCATCACTAATTTGAAACATCCCAGAAGATATAATGCAAAAAGAAATGACAAGGCTTCAATGGGAATACTTTTCCTAGCACAGATAGAGTTCACATCATTTATTATACAGAGAAAACATACCTGTTCCATGAGAAAAGCGGTCAGATCTTTAACTCCAGAACCTTTTAGCCCAGAAATCATAAAAACCCTATGGAACAAAAGATATAATTAGATATGATGCAAGAACGTTCAGATTATTATTGACATAATAAGCATGTAACAGAAAACTTACTTCTCATATCCATTTAGCTCTTGGAACTCTTCTGCAACCTTCAGTAAATCTTTCTTTTTCTCAACCAAGTCAACCTTGTTCATGCATAATACACGCTTCTGCTTTGGGTTTAGCTCTTTTCCCATCCGATTAATTAATTTTATGACTCTTGAGTCAGGCCTGGATACAGTGAGTGCTGTCAGTAAATGGCAACTGCCCAGAACATACATATCTCTTTTCCCCAAAAGAGTACATAATCCTAAAAAAAGGTACATATAAACATTTTCTGAAATTTCCATTCTATGTCCTTGTCTTCACTGGCGGATCATACAAGCAAAAATAATAGGTTTAATGAGTATATTTAAAGCCTGAAGTGTCTCTTTACAGTCAGTTTATCAACCAAGGGAATGTATTTTGGAGTTCATACATTCAACCCTCTAATATCATGACATCCAGGTGTTGTCTCAACTACTATTATGATGTAACAATTAAATAGACAATGTCTGTTCATCAAGCAACCAAGGTATGTGGAGGGGAAAAGAAGATTTTAAAAAAATGTATTTTTTCTCAAAGTCCTAGAGCCTTCAAATTACTTTTCAACATTACATCCACATCAAAAACTTTAGAGCAAAGATAGACTTGATGAAGAATACTTATTAAGGAAAAATATCCAAGGAAATGAGCTCTTGCTTCTCATTAGATAGGAAATGTAGTTGAACAGATGAGGAATAAAATGAAAATGCAGCAGCTTGCTTACTTGGTAAGATGTCTGTGCACATCAAAAATAATTATCAGAACATCATAGAGGTCAATTGAGCTCCAAGCAGATTCAACTCGTGCTTTAGCATCCTTTGAGGGATATCCAGATTTCTTTAGCATCAGCCCAGGAGTATCAAAGAAACACTGCAGTTGAACATTATGAGAAAGAATGAAAAAATCTCGCTAGCATTGCTGTAAAAAATATTTCAGTTTTTACTACCACTTGCTTCCTAAGGAAGATTCGGGAATTTATCAATGCCCAACAAGTCAACAACTATGCAACTAATATGCAAAGCCAATAATGCAGAGGTTAAAAAATCCAATCTTGAAGGTATGTTAGATCACATTCATGAATCGACAATATCAGACTCCATGGGGAAAAAAATAAAAATGACTTACAATTTGGGTGTCTCCCTTTGTCATCAACCCTAAAACTTCATGTGTAGTTGTATTTATCTTTCGTGAAACCGCTGCCACCTTTGTACCAACCTGTAACAAAATGATTAAACAATCAAACGTTAGGGTTTTGAAGACGATATGGATGTTTGCGGCCAATCCAAATAAGATATACAAATTAGATTAATGGCTCTCTGCACTCTCTCTATCACAGAGAGGAATATCATTTTTGAGGCATGAGCAAATTAAAGTTAGAAAACAAGAAAATGTGGACTCTTCCGCTCTAGAACCGAAACATATAATACGGAATCTCTGAGTTATACCAAAGATTATGGAAAACATGCTTAATTTTCCAGGTGTAGGTTGTTGCCTTCTCAGTGCACACCCTTTTAGATTGTGGAAACTTTGAACTAATAGCACAATGTTTTATAAACATATGGAATATCAGAAGAGATATCTTAGTAACCCAGAGAAATTCAGAAAAGAGTAACAGAGAAAAGTCCGGGCAACAACAGATACATATATATGCCATAAATAATCCCTCAACTACAATATAGTACAGCTTCCACCAAGCCATCTACCAAATACTATATAGTAGAAGAGAACCATAGAAACATCTATTTCTACCAACTAAGCACATTTCAGCCTATTGTAACTCCAGAAACCCAAGCAATGGTACATTAGATAGCACTAGGTCAAACTCAACTCCCCTATTGATTAAGGCCTTGAAATTATGA
The DNA here is from genome assembly GCA_934048045.1 of Polygonum aviculare. NCBI lineage: Eukaryota > Viridiplantae > Streptophyta > Magnoliopsida > Caryophyllales > Polygonaceae > Polygonum > Polygonum aviculare. The sequence continues at coordinate 3,280,603 of OW204027.1, forward strand.
TAGAATGTTAGTAACAGAATGGAGAATACACAAATGTCCCAAGCTCCATACAAAAAGGCAACACTCTTGCTTGCTTGCTCTATTTCTACCAACTACGCACATTTCAGCCTTTGAACTTGAGATAGACTATTAGCAAAAGAATGGAGAATAATACACAATTGTTTCAAACTCCATACAAAAATGTAAACCTTTTGCTTGTTCTACATAATAGCATACTTTCAGAATGGCAACCTTCAATTTCCCTCTATGAACATGATTCAAAAACTATCACAACACCACGATACTTTCAGCAAAAACACAACAAGAAGGCTCATACCATGAAATTGGTCAGAGCGGACTTGCCAGCATTGGGAGCACCAACAATCCCGACAGACAACGCCTTCTGATCCTCAACCTTGACCGGCAAGGCCTCATCTTCATCCTCCTCCACAGCCTCATCAATGGCGGCCTGAAGAAGCGCCTTCGCAAGCGCTCTTTTCTTCACTATCTCCTCGACCTCCTCATCCACCACCAGACCTCGATTAACACTAGCTTCCTCTCCGAAGATCGTCTTGTTCACCTGATTCCTGTATCTCTGGTCCCAAGTGTTGGATCGTGGAGCATTCGAGAGGCTCTCGGAAGGTAGGGCGAACTCGGAGCTGTCGAAGGCAGGGGGCTCGGCGTCCGATTCGGTCTCGGAGGTGGTGGCGGTTGTGGAGGCGCCGGGGTCCAATTGAGGCAGAGAGGAGTACAATTGGCGGAGAATGAGCGGAGGGGAACGCGGAATCGGAGATTTTAGGGATGGATTGGAGGAAAGAGCTTTGAGAGCTCTCAGGCTTTTCATGGCCGAGGATGAAGAGAAAGGGAGAGAGTAGAGAGGGAAGGAAGAAGAAGAAGAAGAAGAAGGTGGTGATGGCGCCGACGGCGGCTATGGCGGAGGGCGGGAGAACGGCTGGTCGAAGAAGGCTTGGTTGCTGATGGGTTTTGTGAGGGTTTTGAGATATTTCCAGGAATGGCGTTTAGATGAGTCTGTTTTTGATAAATATATACTGTTGAACCTAAAAATAAGGGGTTTTCTATTTAACGTCCACTCTTTTTATTTTTTTTGAATTAGTGAGAATTAGGGTTGCCCGAGTACTATTCGGACTAGCCTAGAGCACCTGAGAGCTATGCTCTGTGGCTTCGTCACCGGTGAGGATCGAACCGGAGACCTCGGGTTCTCCCCCTTGAGGTCTTACCGCTAGACCAAATGCTCATTGGCTATTTAACGTCCATTCTAAAACACCTATATGAAATTCACCCTATAAACCACCCTAAAGACGCTAATAGCCTATTTTCACTAATCAATTCCAATAATATACCCCTAGATAATAATTTGGACAATAATAACCTATTACATAAAATTGGACAAAATTGCCCTCTAAAACCAATTTACGTAGATTTGGAAACCTCCCTTCTACAGTTTTTACGTAATTCTCCGTTCTGCAATCTTCCTCCCGTTGGCCACCTTCCATCTTCCGGCCGCCGCCCCACCGCCGCCCTCCTGCCGGCCGCCGCCTTACCGTCACATCCTTACCGCCGCCATATATAGCCTTGCCCAAATCTACGCTGGCCACCATCCTCCCGCCGGCCACCTTCCTCCTTCCGGCCACCATCCTCCCGCTGGCCACCTTCCTCCCTCCGGCCACCATCCTCTCGCCGTCCGCACCAGCCCTGCGTCGGCCACCCTTCCACCTCCTAGATCGCAAACCTTAAACTTGTGTAGACCTGCAATTCGCAATTTGGGCATGTTACATTAATTTGTCTAGGGTTTGTTACATTAAAAATTATGTAGATTAGATTTTATGTAAAATAAAGTTGTTAAAATTCTGCTGCATAATATTTGTTAGGATCTTGTTACATTATATTTTATGTAGAGTAATTTATGTAGGTTAAATTGTTACATTAAATGTATGTAGATAAGATTTATGTAGATTTAGTCTAGTTTATGTAAGTATTATATTAATTTATGTAGAGTAATTTTGTGTATGTGTTACATTAATTTATGTAGATTAGATTTTATGTAAAATAAAGTTGTTAAGATTTTGTTGCATAATATTTGCTAGGATCTTGTTACATTACATTTTATGTAGAGTAATTTATGTAGGTTAAATTGTTACATTAAATGTATGTAGATAAGATTTATGTAGATTTAGTCTAATTTATGTAAGTATTACATTAATTTATGTAGAGTAATTTTGTGTATGTGTTACATTAATTTCATGTAGATTAGATTTTATGTAAAATAAAGTTGATCAAGAAGTACAATACATACCTTGTGATCGGCGTCGTTGTCATTGGTGGTGCGTTGGTGATGATTGGGTCGTGCTTTGGTAGTCACCGTCTCACCGCGCGAATACGTATTTTTAATGAGAGGAGAAATTGATTGGTATTTATTATTGCTTCTTTAATGGGGGTGTTTTAGTATTTCCAATAAAAAGATATAGTTTTGGAAATAGTATTAGATAGGGGTATATTTTTGGAATTGATAATTGAAAAGAGGATTATTGTGGGATTTTTCTCTTAAAAATTCCCCTCTATCATCGTCATTCTCTTCTTCCCATCTACTTCCTCTCTGCCTCCACTCTTCTTCTCTCCTCCTCAAAATTTCTTCCAATAATTTTAGAATTTCAATAAATACTCTCAATAATTTTAGAATTTCAATAAATGAATTTTTCGATTTTTATTCTTAAATTGTTACTAACTGACATTTTGAGAATATAAATTACATAATTTATTTAGTTAGATAATTATCATCTTTCTAGAATCGTGAATATTATGAGCAAAATATTTCGATGAAATTGAAATTCGAATAAAATGTTGAGTATTCATTATGCTCCACCTTTGTAGTTTATATTTTAATAGATAGATAGAAGATTTTTGGATTCCTATGTTTATAAGTTTTTTGCACATAATTAGTATAAATTGTTGCACATTGATTCATAGATTTTAGATAATGCATTATTTCTTGAGTGTGGGTTAAGAATTAAGATGAACTTTTCATGTCGGGGGCATAAATGATTTTTTTTTTCAATTTTATATATTTTATACGTAGATAAGTAATATCGGTATTGTTTACATTTTTATTGTTATGGAAATATGAAATTTACATTTTTTTTTTGGTGAAAAAATATGGATATTCTTCACCCCTTTATATCTGTTGAGCCTGAATCAGATATTCAGACACGTCCTCTCTGTACCGAATGCTTCGACGGCTTGCCCAAATCCGTCGAGTGGATGAGATAGCAAGTCCGAGTAAATTCGCTTTCTTCACTGATACGGAGTTGGTAACCAAAACAAGCACAAAATCGCCTTCCACTAAAACCCTAATTTGAACCATTCGTCGGCAAATCAACCATATCTACACCGAATCTCTTCCGCAATTCGGGCGATTGAGCTGCTCTCTGTGCTCAAGAGGTTCGAATATGAGTTCTCTCGCCGCCAATTGGTCTCCGAGCTCATGCCAACTCCAATTGGCCTTCAGATACCGAAAATCTCCGACGGCATTGGCTGTACGCAGTCGTCTGTTCAGCTCCTCCGGCTATCGTCGGTTGCGCGTCGTTTGTGTCGCCGGAGATGAGGCGGAGAAGAGCAGTGAGACAAAGGAACGTCCTCGTTCGGACGATTCGTGGACGAGTCCGGGCTCTGCTGCTGACGGTTTATCTGATTGGTCAGGTTCTGACCAGTCTGATAGTTCAAAGTCGCCGGAGGGAGTTGGTGGTGAGAGTGCGAAAACTATATGCTCTTTTGTTGGATAGATGGCTTTTAGTTTCAGTGTTGGTGGTTGGTTGAATTGTTGTGCTATGCTAGTGCTTGTGTGGTAAAGTTCTGATATCTTGTGGTTTATGTGTGAATTTGCTCTAGGAATCTTGGTAGGAGAGTTACCTGTACATAGATAATGGATAAATGTGAAAAGGATGGAAAATTCTATGGTTGATGGTAATTAAGGCTGAAGTGACACAGGGGTTAAATCATAAACTTGTGGACCATTTAGGTTACTGTATAGTATTGTATGTGATAATATGAGACAAAGATTGGGAAAGGTTTATACTGGATGCTAAACTGGAAGTTGATTTAGAAATGTAGACTATGTAGTACTAACATTTTGATTCAAGAAAAGGGTTACTGCTGAAAAATCATGTTGATCTCACCCTCCAACAGCAATCAGTTTACAGGGATCAATGCTTTGCAGTTTTGATACTAAATAGCTCTCTGTTGTTCTTCCCTTCTGTGCTAGATGTGGGTTCTATGATTGAGAATAGTAGTTCACCTGACTTTGTCTTATCAAGATGGAGAACGAGGAGGATAGAATTAGTGTATTATCTCAGTAACTAAAGTAAGTATATAGTTCTCCCCTTAATGAAATCAGATTACCTGTTCAGTGACCGAACCATTATCAAGATTTTATCACTCTGACTTCAGCATTAGGCTTTTGTTCTTTATTTATTTCTGAAAGAAAACCGGTATCAACCAACCTTCATTATCTGTGAATGAGATGCAAACCCCAATAGTAGCTGCATTTTATACACACAAATTCACTGGAGAAGTATATAGGGGCCAAAAATAAAGCTTTAGCTTACCCTAGCTGTAATATCTAAATCCATGTTGAGTGCAATGGATTCCTTACTGCAAATGAATGGGTCAGTAACAGCTACGATCGCTTGGCTAAAATGAAATTACAAAAAGACAGAAGTTCCTATGCTTTTCAGCTTTTCCAAACATGTTATTATTAACAGAAGTCAGCTATGAACCAGAATCAGATAGGGAAAACTAATTATATTTGTGTTTGACTGCTTAAAATCATTAAGCATTCTCTCCTAATATTTGAGTCAAATTCAATAGTTGATATGGAATGGGCAAATCGATTCTTTTTCATTATGGTTAAACTGATCAAAATACCATTGGTGTAGTTAATTAGTTCTTCTTCACTGCTCGCTGATATTGGTAGGCTTGTTTCATCTTTATAGTATTCGTAATTCGAACTTTTTGTAAGCGTGATTCATATTGTTTTATAATATATTATTGGATTAGAATAATGATGATTTGAATAGTTTGTTTACAGGGATTGTTGGGGCTGGACTCGCAGGAGTGCTTCTTGTTGCAGGGCTTAGCTTTGCAGCCTTGGCCATTAGCAGGAAAACAACCTCAAGTGCGTATCTACATTTGACTGTCTTTGTATTATTCAATTCTAAAAACATCAATGGGATCTTCAAGAAGCTCCTCATGGATGCATTTCCATATATATGTTTTCTGAATCTAGTGTTCTATAATTATGTACGCTCTTTGCCCCTGCTTGCATTTTTACTGCATATGTTTATTACTGATTGAACACATATTAACTGATTTCCAGGACGGGTGCAAGAGATGGAGCCATTGACCGAACATCAGGAAGTGCTAATGACATCAGATGACGAAGTTCTCCCCAAGAAGGAGAATATGGAGGAGGGGGAAGATATTGTTGGAAACAATCTTGAATCTGAAAAGGATACAGAGGATCAGGCTCCTTTATCCTCTAAATCAACCATTGATGTTCTTGAAAGTTCAGAAGCTGACAATGACGTGTCAGACTCATCTGGGCATGATAAGTTTACATCAAATGGTACACTGCAATTCCCTGAAGCAGAGAATATTGATGGCTCTGCAGGTGTCCCTAGAAATATAGATTCTCCAAACTTAGTTGTTGAGGGTACACCTGAACAAGCCCCAGAGCATATTGATATGATTAGCATGTCACATTCTAGTTCCGATGTCAGGCAGGAAACTCTTGAATCAATTGTAGAGAATTATTCTTCTCATGAGGTTGAGCTGTCTTCTAAATATATTTCAGATAATTTAGCCGAGGACCAGTCCAAAGACAATTCAGCTGGTTATGAGTATGGTGATTCAGAAGCCGAAATGATTTCTAAAGTTGACGATGAAATTGATGCATCACTCTCAACCAGCAACCTATCTGAGCCTATCAAAGTGCCTGACATTTCAGCTGAGGAGAACCACTCATCTATAGAATCTGAATGGGTAACTATCGATAATGAGTCTGCAGTACCCCAGTCATCTGTGGATACCCTGGAAGCAAACCACCACATTGATGTTATCAGTACAGATTCTGTTACTGAATCACATTCTTCTGGGAATCCCGTTGCCTCTAAAGGAATACCTGCACCTTCTGTCCTGCCAGCTAATCTACTGACTCCTCCAGGGAAGGTTTTGGTTCCTGCAGCGGTTGATCAATCCCATGGACAAACCTTAGCTGCTTTGCAGGTCCTAAAGGTAGGTTTCACTTGGCATTCTGGAATACATGTACCTATTCATTGAAGATGTAGATTTTGTTGCATGAGAAGAAATGAATATGTACTGCTGAGGTGAGGAACACTTTTTATATTCTTGGAAGTTTATTGAAAAAAAGAATGTTCTTGCCATTTTTATGTACATAAGGGCACTCTACATGCTTTTTAGGTCATTGAGGTCAATAGGTTGAACTTCGTATATAATGGATTCCAATTATAATGTGTTGGCTTGCAATATGGAATTTGGTGTTTAATTTCCTCCGATTGTTAATAAGCACACTGTACATGCTTTTCAGGTCATTGAAGTTGATGCTCAACCAAGTGACCTGTGCACACGCCGTGAATATGCTCGCTGGCTGGTTTCTGCAAGTAGTGCTCTTTCAAGGTACTGATCTTTTGGCCATTGGCTAATTGAGTAAAATAAGCAGTCAGTCTGATCATAAATCTTTTCATTCTTGCTGCTTATTCTTCAGAAACACAATTTCAAAGGTCTATCCTGCTATGTACATAGAAAACATTACTGAACTTGCATTTGATGATATTACCCCAGAAGATCCAGACTTCTCATCTATTCAAGGTAAGGAAATACATCAAAGTTTTTATATTAGTGCTGACTGCTTTTCTTAGTTTGTGTTAATTATTGGGGTGTATGCTTCACAATTCTGCATTTTAGGTTTGGCTGAAGCAGGACTTATTTCAAGCAAACTCTCTAGACAAGATATGCTTTCTTCTCCAGATACAGATACAAGCCCCTTCTACTTCTTTCCTGATAGGTAATTTTTCTCTATATACACACATAATGTCTGCTTCTTTTGTGTCTTTTGACTCCAACTGCTATTTGTCAAGCTATTTATTAAATTGCGGTCCTCTATTATGAATGAAGTAATTGTTGACACAGATTCAACGAGTTTAGCTTACATACTTTATCCATGCTGTTATTGACTGCATATCTTTAACTTGTTTGGTGAGTGTGAATGTGTGATACTGAAATATGGTGTGGTCGATCTGAACTTAGATTTTATCCTTCCATTCCTGCAGCCCTCTTTCTCGTCAGGATCTTGTAACTTGGAAGATGTCCCTAGAAAAGAGGCAGTTTCCTGATACAAGCAAAAAGGTTCAACTGGATTCTTTATGTACCTTGTCAATTCTCATTTTTATGGAGACTGTTTAAGGATTTTTTTTCTGCTTATGACAGACGCTACAACAAGTTTCTGGTTTCATCGATATTGATAGGATTGATCCAAATGCCTGGCCTGCACTTCAGGCTGATGTATCTGCAGGAGAGCATGGAATCATTGCACATGCTTTTGGTGAGTCACAGTAAACCTGTAAATTTACACTTTCTTCCTTGATCAAGCAGTCAATCTTCTCTTGCTTACTGAGATGCTATGGTAAAATCATTCTTAGGCTACACAAGACTTTTTCAGCCAGATAAGCCTGTCACAAAGGCCCAAGCGGCAATTGCTTTGGGAACCGGTGAGGCTGCTTATATTGTCAGCGAGGAGCTTACTCGTATAGAGGCCGAGTCTGTTGCTGAAAATGCAGTGGCAGCTCATACTGCACTAGTTGCTGAAGTTGAAAAAGATATAAATGCAAGTTTTGAGAAGGAGCTTCAGATTGAGAGGGAAAAGATAGAGGCTGTGGAGAAAATGGCTGAAGAGGCAAGGCAGGAACTAGAAAGACTTAGAGAGGAAAGGGAGAGGGATAATATCGCCCTAATGAAGGAGCGAACTGCCATAGAATCAGAAATGGAGGTTTTCTCAAGATTGAGACAGGAAGTAGAGGGGCAGTTGGAGAGCTTGATGAGTAAAAAGGCTGAGATATCATATGAGAAAGAGAGAATTGGTAATCTTAGAAAAGAGACAGAAGAAGAAAATCAGGCAGTTGTCCGTTTACAATATGAGCTGGAAGTTGAAAGGAAAGCGCTGGCCATGGCCAGGTAAAGCGTCGTATATCATATTGTTTATTCTTCAACTACTTTAAGAAATTTGATACATTTTCTACTTATTTCGTGCTATCTAGGCAGTCAGTTCATAAATGACTTAAATTTGATACCTAATTACTGCCAGGGCCTGGGCTGAAGACGAGGCAAAACGAGCAAGGGAGAATGCTAAGGCTCTAGAGGAAGCCAGAGGCAGCTGGGAGAAACGTGGCCTTAAGATCATAATCGATGATGACCTTCGCAAGGAGTCCTTAGAAGAATCAACCTGGGTTAACGCTGAGAAGCAGATTTCAGTCAGTGGAGTCGCTGGCCGAGCTGAAAACTTGCTTGACAAGCTAAAGGAAATGGCGTCTCAAGTGAGTGGGAAATCGAGAGAGCTAATAAACACAATCATTTTGAAGATAACAGCATTGATCTCTGCTTTGAAAGAGTGGGCCGCTAAGGTAGGGCAACAAACCATGGAACTCAAAGACGCTACCGTTTCAAAAATGGGTGAATCTGCCCAAGAACTCAAGCAAAACGCGGCTGGGTTTACTGTGACTGTTCAGGAAGGAGCAAAGAGAGTTGCTGGAGATTGCAGAGATGGGGTTGAGAAACTTACCCAGAAGTTCAAGGCATGATTTCCTTTTCAGTCTTTTTCCCTCCCTCTTATGAATAATTTGAATGCTCTTCTGTTTTGTTATATGATTACTCGGCTCTTCTCCACGGATGTTCCGCAGAGTAGCTTCCAATCCAGATGCAATGGATTGGAGATTCTAGTGAGCACAAATTTAGTGCAGGTGATCCTTTTGGCCTTTATAAATAATGAAACTAGAGGAAATAAAGGAGGCATTGGTCTTTTTGAGTTCTGTACATGTAATGGTGATTTAAGCAAGAAACCATTGTATTGTATGCAGAATTGCAGATGATCCTTTTGGTCTAATAAATAAGGGAATTACGGGGGCATTTATCTAGTGAGTTTTGTACATCCTTTGCTTCCTTTTTCTGCTCTTAAGCAAGACACTTTTTTTTGGGTGCCCAAGTAAGCGAAGTTGGGTGAGTTGAGCATCAATTGTTATACATAAACAGATCCTTTTTGGTCTCGGTTATTTTTAAACAACTTTTTTTGTTTAATATTTGTTTTCAATTGAGTTGTACTTCAAGCATCATTCATCGACTTGTTTTGGTTAAAGTTCGAACCCAAATTGCCAATTTAGTGGATAACATTCACTATTATTTCGATGCCTTTCAATATTATTACACAATCTGTCGACAATTTTCTTTCTCTCATCAAGAGTCAATCAACAAACCGGTTTTCTCTTGTATTTTTACAATGAACTGGTTCATTCAATGAATCCGGTACATAATATAGAACCATAAGGTAAAAGAAAGGGGGAAATTCTACAAATAAATACACAATACATGTACCATGACTGAACTAAGCATGTAAAAAATACACACCTTTTACTATAACACTATTAGGAAGTGCTTACAAAGGTCAAGTTTTTGTAGCCAATTCACAAATGTGCTTACAAATTTGAACAATATATGTCATATGTGCTTGTTTTTTAGCATGCTTCTTAGAGCATGTGTAATGGAGTACGAAGGACAAATAAAAGTTGACATGCCACATGACACACCCACAATCAAAGACCAAAATTCACTTTGGTCTAATCCATGATCGGTCATAATGTTTTTTTCTCTTCATCTCCTCTTTTTATTACTTTTTTATTGGGACTAAATTTTGGTCTACCATTAACAATATTGTTATGTTGAACGTGTGTAAATTTTAGAAATATATTTTGGTGAAAAAACTATTTTTTCAGGAATTAAAACATTTTGAAAATACGTGTTCGCTTACCCACTCATTTTTAAATAATTAAATTCTTATGATATGCAAGAACCGAATAAATTCATTGAAACTGAAAATCATTGCATTTAAAATTCTATCAAAATCATTGCATTTTTAAATTCTATGTATTTAATTATTCCTGTGATTTTAAATTTACGTGAACTCACTTGGCTATTGCGCCAATTCTTCATTATTGTGTTTAAAATTACAAAATTACCCCTCAGCTTCCATCGCAAGCCTTTCTTTCCCCTAGAGAGGAGCGTCTCGATCTGCACCAGAAAATGGACATATTCAAAGCATTTCAAACTTTATAACGTCTCTTTCTAAATCCACAAACTTCTACAACCCTCAACAGCCATCTTCCATCGCTCACAACTTCTCTCGCGCTCAACTTCGTCTTTCTCTCCCAAATCTCAAAACTCTAATTGCAGAACGTTAGCTTCGATCTGTCCATGGAGTCCGGAAAAGTACGAGAGATTGCAAGGATTAGGGGTTTCGGGGACCGAAAACTGTCCAATGTGCCGTCTATCTTTGTTCAGAAGCTTGAAGGCAAACCTTCTTCTGTAATTTCGTTTTCCGCTGAGCAATCGACAAGGTAAACCGAACTCCAATTCTGTCCTCTTTGTTATCGCCTTATCGGTGAATCAACCACATTTAAAACGCTGATTTGGCCTCTGTTGAAACTACTGCATTTGTATTAATCATTGAATCTTGCTCAATTTTGTGAATAATGGCTGTTAGGGTTATTTTGAAGCTTGCTGATCTGTGTTTCGTTTGTGTTAGGTCAGTGTTTGTCTTTTATTTGGGGTTTAATCTTTCTTTCTATTGTTGTGTGTGTTTAATCTTGTAGTAAACCATTCAATTATGAAGTGGATCAGTGCTATGATCATGAAGCAGGCAATGATGTGGTATTTAATGAAGAGATAAAGCCGTTGATATCGTCGGTGTTTGAAGGGAAGAGTGCAACAGTTTTCGCTTATGGAGCACGGGGAAGTGGCAAAACTTTCACCATTCAGGTATTGCTGTTCTTCCTTTTCAGACCTGTTAATTTTGTTTTGTTCATTCATGGCTGGTTGTCAATGAGGAATTACAGTGGTTATTTCAATACTGGTTGTTTTTCATACTCTTGCCTTTGTTATATGAGCAATGTGGATTTAAAAGCTAGTAAAAGGATACAATTAAAACATGGATAGTATCAGGAATTTTTGTATTACTGTACAGTAGTTGCTGAAGGTGCAATTCTTTTTGTTTTGTATCGGTGTAGAAGGAATTGCTATCATGATGTGAGTGAATTTATATTGAATTTCATATTCATGGAATGCAAATACTTTTCAATCTGAGCAGGGATCAGAGAATGTACCAGGATTGATAAGTTTATCTGTGTCGGAATTCGTGGCCAGAGCACAAGAATTAGGGAACTCAGTTTCTATTTCTCTCTATGAGGTTGTCCAAGATCGTGTTCTTGATCTGTTGGATTCTAAGAAACCTGAGATTTCAGTTCTTGAAGGTGCTCATGGGAAGATTGTACTGAAAGGTCTATCTAAGGCAAGTAATGCTGATTGTTGTTTTCATTATGAATTTTTCATCATAAAGTAAAAATTTGTCACTTTGCATGCTAATATTATTCTAAGTATAATTCTACAATTTGTTCCAGGCTACTATCAAGTCTATGTCAGAATTTGACAAGTTATGGGGTTCTATTTCACAAAGACCATTGCAAAAAATGACAAACGAGCCACCTCAAAGAAGCCATAGAGGGATGATAATCAATATCTCATCTTCTCTAGAAGACGTGTCGCTTCTGGGAAGAATGAATATAGTCGACTTGGCAGGTCTGCTATTAAGTTGAATTTTGTGAAAGATAAAAGCAATGTTTGTATACTTGTATGATAAATAGATCTTTAATCACACTTAACTATTGTTTATTTGAACAGGCTATGAGGATAAGAGACAAAGCACTGATGGTGCCAATCTGTTAGGTATATCAAAAATAAACAAATCTCTCTATGCTGTACACAACGTGCTTCACGCCTTGAAGAACAATGAAACTCGTGTGCCTTATAGAGAAAGTAAGCTAACTAGGATGTTGCAAGAGTCTCTTGGTGGCATGAACAAGATTTTGATGATTACTTGTATGGTAAGAGTTTTGATCGTTTTCCAACTTTAACAACTGTTTTTTTCAAATGCAAATTATTTATAATCCTTTTTTTTTGTTGGATGAAGGATCCACTTTTGCCCGAAGATACCATTAAATCTTTGAGCTTAGCTACTCGATCGTCCCAAGTTGTTAATATGACTAAGGCGGATCACACGCCTAGAGTCAAAAGCTCAATCAAGCCATATATGACACCGACGAGCTCATTCAAACAAAATGTGACTCAATCCTCGAAGCCTTTAAAAGTTGCAACGAGCTCATTCAAACAAAATGTGACACAATCCTCAAAGCCATTAAAAGTTGCAACTTCTTCCGCTTCTGCAAGAAAGCAACCTTCATCGTTGTTTAGCACACCTCAAGCAAGTAAAGTGCAAGGAAGGTATGTGTTTATGGGTGTAAATCAATAGGAAATGATGCTTCATCAAATTTAATCATACGGTTTCTTTTATTGCTTTTCAGGAAGTTGTTTGAGGAACTCAAATCAGTAAACACAAAAAAGGTAATGGTCTGTTTAAAGTATAGGTGTAGTTGCTGAAAAACAGTTTATGTAGTTGATCTTTAACCTGGTACTAAAGACCCGTTATTTCTTTTATGCAGAGAACAGTTTCCAAGAAATATTTAGATGACACTGAATCCTCTAGAGAACAAGAGGTTTGTGATAATTTATGCAGAGAACAATGTCCAAGAAATCTTTAACCTGATACTGACACGGCTCACTGCTTTCTCGATGCAGGAAAAATTGTCTGAGAGCAACATGGAGGTCATAGAGTCATCTAAAGACCAAGAGGTTGAGATGACACTAGAAGTTGTATGCTTATGTTGTCTAAAAAATTATTATTATTATTACTGAAATCTATAACTTTTCCACAGGGAAAAAATTCTGCTATCAAAGATATTCAACCATCTCTACATCTTTCTACTAATGAGGTACGATTGATCTTCAATCACTATGTATGCCTCAATCATTTCTTGTAAAAAATGTTTCTCTCTTAATCCACACGATGTACCTTTCTGTTGCAGGAGGAAAGTAGTTCTGTCAATACGATTCAGCCCATTTCAGAGGTTTTAAGTGAAGAAGTAAGAGTGGTTTCATCTCTATCAATATTATTAACTATGTTGAACTCCTGAATGATTAGTTTATTTTTCTGGAATATAAACTCACTACTTCATTTGCTGGTTCAAGAACAACGCCCTGATTTGTCAAACTCCAGTTGATCATCAGAATCTAGTGATGCCAGACATTGTTCAAGCAGGTAATCTGATATTCCAGTAGAATCTTTTTTTATTTATATTTTTGTGAAAAAATTACTAATCATTTCTTGCTACTAATATTTCCTCTTTTTAATGAAAGACAAAGAAAACAAGAGTTCGGCTCTCAATGAAGCTTCTTCGCCTCCTTTGAGCATTAGGCTGCAAGAACTATCAAATCATTTGAAATCTCTTTATGCCTCAACTCCAATGAACATCAACACCGAGATAGAGAGCTACAGCTCATCAGTCAAGGCCAATGACAATTTTCTGGAACCTAGCACTCCAATTTCGCAACCGAGCAATTCCCAGTACGCAACGAGTCTAATGAGTCCTTGGGAGCGGCTTAAAGTTCGCAGTTCTGGGATGAAGGTGAATCTCTTTTACAAGCTTCAATATTTTTCAAATCTTTCTTTTTGGCTACTTTCATGTTTTGATTTGTTCAACTGGTATCAAATCAATCTTATTGCAGAATTCCCTTGTCGATGAGTGCTTAACTTTCCTCAATTCAGCTAGCAAGTAAGTCAAGATTTTTTATTTTTCTGTGCATTATTTCTTCTTCAATCAATTAATATTGAAACTTAAACTTGAGGGGACTACTTTTGCCTCATATTTTTCTCCTAGTTTTTATTACTCAACAATGTGATTAAATTACTAACTATGTTGCCTTTTCTCCTTTCATAGGGAGGAGCTCAAGACTCTAAAGGTGAGTGATTATGCTACCAATATTTCATGTGTACTATATGTACTGAGATGGTGTTTTTTATTTTGGTTTGGTTTCAATGTATAATGGGATTTGACAGCATACACACTAAGTTAAAACACTTGTTTTTGCTTTTAACGTGATACTTTTTGGGCGTGTGTTTTCTTGTCTTTGCTACTAAAAGCAAATGTAAGTTTAACCCTTTATCTGTTGGTGTGCACAGGGCATTGGTGAGACAAGAGCTACCTATATTCTAAAAATGCGAGACGAATCTCCTGAACCCTTCAAATCTGTAAGTTCTTTCAAATCTTTGCTGAATTAAATGGTTATATTTTTGAAGCTATGTGCATAATGTGGTAATTCACTTCTTTGATTGTGAATTGTTGTGTTGCTTCCAATTGTAGCTTGAGGACTTGAAAGAAATTGGTCTATCATCAAAACAGGTAAAATTTATTCTTATGAATCAAACATCTCTAAGCATTTCGATATCATTAATAACATATTTTAAACATCCTTTGTTCTTATCTTCATTGCAGATTAAGGGGATGATGAAAAAGGTAGCTGATGATATTTTTGATTAAGAATGCATTTCTACTTGCAACTTCTAGGGTTTGATGAAATTTTCAATATGGAATAGCAACTCTGTATATGTGTGCAACATATAGTAACTTGAGTTTTATTTGTTGTTGTAATTTTAGAGAACATTGCATACATGTTCATTTTATAATCTTGTTTGCTAAGAAATCTAAACCTAAGCCTATTCTTTGAGCAATTTAAAAGTAACAACAAACACACGAGAGCCTCGTGTAAATAAAAGTAATCAAATCCATCCGAATTTAATAAATATAATGCTCAATCTTAACAATGACTACGCTTTCACTAACACCACCTAAACAAAGTTATTTATAATCAATCGAAAAATATTCCAACAACCACATTCAAACCAAACTTTATACGATATATGTCCATATAGTCATGAGCACAGAGTTGGGACGTGTTAGGGACTAAAGATTTGGATCGAGAAACAAAGTCATTTCCCCCTTTCAAGCCACTTTTTAACTCAAAATGACCTGAAAAGATGAAAGTGTAACTATCCTGCAATCCATTCTCAATCATCCAAAGCACGATGGGTATTTCTGGCTTACAACATGATAAAAGAACAAAAACTTACAGCGCCCCAGAAAGCAGTTTCTACTTATTTGACCTGATATTTACACTGAGCAATGGGTAATTCTGGGTTTACCTGAAGATACTTTCTTCAGGGCAAGGGAAAGGCAAGCCTTCGAGCACGTCTCGAAGGGCGCAGTGACATCAGCTTGTTTGTCAGTGGAATCCTCTGGAGGGGCAGCAATTCCTGAGTGTGGAATACTCGACGGTTTTGTCAAAGTCTCTCTTTAGGTAGTACACGGTCCCGGGCACAAACAACTCGGGCATCATAGTTTCTGTTTGCACTTCTTTGTTAAGGAGAGCAGGCGTTCTGGAGGGTGGAGGCGATTTGTTTAAAATCTCAGCAGGAGCAGTTTCTGTGACAGAAAAAAACATAGCATGTCTAACTACTTACTTGAATGAGAATCACTAGACAAGCATAGTCGCTTTAAGGATTTTTCAGCTGCATTCATGGACAGAGGATCCAAAACTTACCAGAAGAGTCTGTGTTGCCTCCTAAATTGGCATAATCTGCAACCTTCCTGGCTACATCTTGTACAGATGACATAACCTGTTGTGCATTGGTAACGAGCTCAACGACTAAAACTAAGATATCCCTTACAAGTTACAATGCTAACCATGATGCAGCACAAAATCCTTGAAAAGAGAAATCTTGATCCAAACTATTAATGGTGTCAGATTTCAAACTAGAACCATAATTATACTGGTAATCACAAAGTAGAATGGGATTAAAAAATGGTGTCAGATTTCTGGAAAGTGAAAGAATGATGTTAACTTCGATATCAATGCAGCATCACTCCAGTGCTGTAAACTGGTTCTTCTAATTGGGAATGTAACCTGTGGAATTAACCACAGGTTGCACAGATAGAAACATAGCCAATTTATGGCCTAAATATCATTAGGATTCTCAATTAAGATCTGTTCAAACCCAATCAACCACAAAGGAAAACAATATTGAGTTCAGAACACAGAAACGATGAACTAAGGAATATCCTACTGTAAACATCAAGCATACCAGTCAGATTGGGCAATTTCATTCCTCAGCCTTGCCAAAGTAGCTATACTTAGTCGAGGTACGATATCATCCTGCAAGCAAAGAAACTTGAAATATTTGAGCTAGCACATAGTATAAGTACATGAGAATTCAGAGCTCAAGCAAGCATCCAAAAAAAGTACAGGAACATGTTATCACAATAATATCACACTCATTCGAGAAATGTTCTACTCAAAATAAAGATGCAGATATTTTACTCACTTGCATCACAACAGTATTTATGAAGCCTGAACAGCTTTCAGCAAGTTCCATTGACACACAGGGTGGAGTTGCAAATCCAATTGCAGTAACACAGACCTGGGACAGCCCTCTTCCAAAATTCCAGCACAGGTTCAAGAGCCTTTGAGAGCGACACAAACTCCAGCTTCCATTTAGTATCACTTAAATCCTCATAATCAGAGCTACCTTTCCTATGTATGGACTCATTGGCAATTCTCTTGGCTGGGTCAGTCGTTGCTGACTTGCTGGTACATTGGAAGAATTTTTGTCTTTTCTTGTTCTATCAGCTTTTACATCATCATCATCCCTAGCGAAGTGCGATTGATACCGATTAAGAATGCTATATGCAAACTTCATATGTTTATCCTTGAGGCCTAAGCAGGCTTCTGGCATAATCTGCAAGTGCTCTTATAGAAGTTAATCCTTGACATGAAGAACATAATGTATTCAGAAGGAACTGAATTCAATTTGAGAGAGTAGACCCGCCGAGACTGAAACTATAAGAAGCAAATATTCAAAACCTACTGCTTTTACTACGAGGTTTATTTAGAATATGAAATCCAATCTTGGAAATAAAGCAGAAAGAGTGATAGCAACTTTACAAGTGGCGATCTTTAATGGCCTTCATTTAATACTCAACATTCAGCTAATATTCACCTAATGCAGAAGGGTTGAATATGCAAAAAACTAATGCAGAAAACATTCACCTAATATCTTGTTTTCCAAAGTTCTGAATGACAATGGCGAATTGGCAATGAAGATGATGAAACGAACACTAGACGTAATATCATACCTAATCGTCAATTCTTTCTCCAATTGACTGATGAGAAAGTTAACGTCTAAAGCCAACAATTCATTCCACAGTTATGCACTTCTGCTACTCAACATAGGAATTCAATTCAGCAGTTTGCATATCCAATCACAATCTATGCATGCTAACCAGCCATTTATATACTCTCTAAGCATCTGCAAGGGCCTTCAAAGGCTTTGATTTTACTTATTTTATAGTCAAAACAGCTAGTAATTTAGTTTCAGTTACTTTCCGGATTCAGCTTTCAATTTCAGTTTTCAGTTAATTTAACGAACCGAGCCTAAAAAAGAGCGATGAATGTAGCTTTTGAGCTCGATTTAGCAACAATAAGCTAGATTGACAATCAGAACCAGGAAAATTTACAGATACTAACTTCTCAAAAACCATTACAGGATAATTCCTCACGACTCACATTGGATTTCAAAAATGAAATTCTGAAACGAAGATCAAATAGCTATCAGAACTTAAGAACAGTAGAAAACTCGAGAGAACAGAAGGATACAAAGACAGGAGAAAATCAATTCTTCTATGTGCTTTTACCTGCGATACTGTATAGATGGTTCAGTGGTCGCTTTCGCCATCTTTGTGAGTCCGATGTGAGAGATAGAGACCGGAAAACAGTACACCGGAGTTCGGCTGAGTAGATGGCGATGGCGGTGTTATTGCATGCCGATTTCCAGAGTAAATGGGCCTTCTCCGACGAATGGAGTTCACACTTCCCAGATTGAGAATCAAAACCAAATCGAGTATGTTTACAGAGTAAATGGGCCTTGTCCGATGAAAAAACCGAAACCAAAACCAAAACCGAAACCGAAATTCGGCATTTCGGTTCGATTTTTTTTTATAAGTATAAGATTTTCCTTTGAAAAAATTGAACCGAATTGAAAAAAAACCGAAATTGAAATTCTTAAATTTTTTGAACCGAACTCTGTCGATCTCGGTTTGATCGGTTCAGTCAATTTTTTCGATTTTCGATCCACCGATACTCGGTCCTATTTTGGGCCCCAGACTATTCTTAAATACACCTTTGTTTTGGTATACTAGTAATACTACACATAATCATAACTTGGATGAAATCAAATCCATCAGTAAACTCCTAATTTTCTGAAAGAGCGAATGAAGGGCATTATAATCAGACAAAAAATCAACTTTTTTGCTTGTTGTATTTATGAAGTTTTAAATGAGGTAGACAAATATTGATTAGGTTGTTTTTCTTACACCTAATTAAATCAAATTTAACCTCAAGTTTTGTTAACTAATTGAATTAAAGAGAAATCTCAACCACAATTTATACGAATGTGTGATTACTTTATATGTTTTGTTTCTATTGATATTTAGTGCTCTTAGCTATTACTCGTTAATAATCGAGTTGTGCTATATCATATCACAATCTGTTATTTCACTTTATAAAACATTTCGAATATATGGACAAATTAGACACCTACTTTCATAATAAAAAACACATATTCTCATGAAAATAGACTCTCTCTATATTCCAAATGTCTATTTTCATACTAAAAACACAATTCTCATTTTGCTCTGTTAATTTTATTTATTTAGTAAATTATACAGTGGAAGTAATTTTCCAAATAAACGGAAAAAGGCAGAAAAACCCCCGACGGGCCCTCCCCAAACTCACCACTTTCATTTCCCCTCTCTCAATTCGATCCCTATCCTCTAAGCCCTCGTGACGTCACCGCCACCCTAACGACCTCCATCTCCGTCGCTCCGGCCGCCGCCACCGTCGACTTTCTTCATCGGCAACGCTTCCGGCCACCTCAACAATCGACTCCGCCACCAATTCGTCTTCCATTCCTTCTAAACCCTAATTCATACATAAATCTCACTTTCGCCAGTGTTCGTCGATTTTCTAGGTCAGTCCGTCTTCATTTGCTTGTTTGTTGACATAAATAGTGTGCGAGTCCTTTTCTGCGATGCATTTTTACCCGAGGTTGATTGTCCATGGGGCGTATTCAATCAGAGATGTTGAGTTCCTTTGACAATCTCAGTTGGATTTGCAATCGCGGATATTGGAAAATGATAATGTTTTTTGCAATCTAATGCATTAGTTTTCTTTTTCTTGTATGAATTATAATTATAATTAGTCTTGATTCTCATTGATTCCTTGCTCATTCGCCGCCTCTTTCATTTCAGGATAATTCCCTTGGTTTCGTGCGGATTTTGTGGTTTTTTTGAAGTCGAGTGACATCATTATGCTGTTAGGTTGCTGCTCATAGAGTAGTGCTCTGTTTTTTGTTGTCTGCATTCTTCTCATTGGTTGTAAATTAAGGTTCAAGACTGCTAGGTGTTGTAAGGCACATATATCTTCAAGTGGGATCACATAGTGGCAAGAAGGTGAAATGGAAATGGTTAAACAGGAGGTAGGCTGCACATTTCTTCCATGAAACGCCTTATCATATCTTCATATTTGCTCCTTCTTTGTAATATACTCTTATAGTTTCGTATTGAGTTTGGCCTATACGATATTCCTTTATTTGCTAGGGATATTTGATTCAAGAAGAGAAAGAGAAAACGCTGAGAAAGGGGTTTTTTTTTAGGGAAATGGGATTGCTTGCTATTCTTATGGGTATCAGCCTACCAAAGAGAATCTTCATCCACTATTCCTTTTCACTTTCTTACAAAACCCTGACCAAATGCCCCTTACTGTTGACATTTTTAGTTGAATTGTTGTTAGGTACTTTTTTTTATCTGGTTCATGTTAATATTGGTTAATAATCATTATTTTTGAATGTACAAACGTGTATAATGTTAAATTATAGATGGTAAGATTTTTTTCAAGAGTGGATTGAAGTGTAATTCAGTATTAAACCCTATCTTCATATTCAGTCGAGTTTCCCAATATTTCTATCGTTTGCAAGAATAAAAATCCTAAATATGCTTCAGATGCCTGATAGCTCTAGGTATAGTTAGAGTTGCAGAGCTATCACCTATGATATTTGTTTTTCTTTTTATTTCAAAACTTTGCTGGTTGTATTGCTTATATTGACTTCATTCATGGTCTTGTATATATATATAGATGAAGTCTTATGTCTGGGTTCAAACTGCTGACGGCTCAATACAACAAGTAGAGGAAGAAGTTGCTATGTTTTGCCCCATGATATGCCGAGAGATACTTCAAAAAGCCTCAGGGTCTTCCAAGAACAACGCTATTATACTTCCTGAGAGGGTTAATCCGTCTACACTTGGTTTGGTTCTGGATTATTGTCATTTCCACCAATTACCTGGTCACTCCAATAAGGTTGGGAGATGTGTTCTTCTGTAGCTTTGTTTCTGTTACCTTCTTCTTTTTCAATCTCAGCATGCAATAGCTGGTGTGTCTGGTTTTATTAATAATTCTGTCCTAACAATTGCATGGTTAACAATACAATATTACATCTGCAGAGGTTTCATAAAATGTGTGTTCTGAGTAGTTAATATTTTTCTGTCTGACTATTCATTTATCAGGAGCGGAAGGCCTTTGATGAAAAGTTTATCCGTCTAGACACTAAGAAGTTATGTGAGTTGACATCTGCTGCTGATAGTCTTCAGTTAAAGCCTTTGGTTGATCTTACCAGTCGTTCACTGGCACGAATAATTGAAGGAAAAACTGCAGAGGAAATACGAGAGATCTTTAATTTGCCAGATGACTTGACAGAGGTTGTAATTACTTGCTGACCGAGAGTGAGCTTTTTATATATGCTTTTGTGATTGACTAGATTTGGTTGTGATAGGAAGAGAAGTTGGAACCTTTGAAAAACGTGACAGATGATCCTCGCATTCGGCTGTTGAATAGACTCTATGCTAGAAAGAGGAAAGAATTGAAGGAAAGGGGGAAGATGAAGGTGCTTAATTCTAATTATTCCTCTATGCACCCATCTCTTTCATTAGCTGTACTGCTTCCTGCAATTCCTGTTTATATATATTTCTTAAAATTGGTTGGTATAAGGCATATTTATATCCTTATTTTTCATCAATATGATAGAATCTACTAGGATGTTTGGAGTGATCTTGTACGGTTTAGATTGACTATCGGGCTTTTTCTGCATTAACATGTAACAAACACGATGCTGTGTGCATTGCTAATTTTGCTTCTCTTTCTTTCAGAGTATAGAGGCTGAAGAAGAGCATGTGGATGAACGATCAGTTGATGATCTCCTATCATTTATAAATGGCGAAGATAAAGGTATGAAGAATATTGATGATGCCAAATCTTTTCCACATATCTCTTGCATGTTATTTATGGAACAAGGGAGGGTGAAACATATGCTTTTAGATTTGTGCATTTCATGGTATAATTTTGGTACAAACGACCTTGCAAATATAGTTGGTTAGCCTTCTGATGGTTTAATTATGAGATGTATAAAATATGCATTTTGTTTATTGGAACTTTTTGTACTTGCTACAAAAAGGTTTTAGTTTAACTTCTATGGATTATGGATATCAGTTGAAAAACTTGTGCATCATGTAATATAGTTAGTGACATCCTTGTGAAACTTAGTAAAGTTGAAAAATCGCCATATGTTGATAGCACGTAACACATATTTCAAACATCCGCTGGCTGCTGTGTAATGGGGCATCCTCTAGACAACATTACTTTTCAAAGCACTTTGCAAATGCAATGGCATTGCGTATGAAATGAAATTTACTGTAAGAATTTAGAGTAAACCTCCCAGATGAAAAGAAAGTGACTCACTGTGCTGTGCTTTCTTTGCTTTAGCTTACATGGTGGTACTTGTCATTACAGATTCCAAGGGCTCTAAAGCTGGAAAAAGCAAGAAAAAGAATCATAGAAAGAAAGAACACTTGAAAGCCTCTGCATCAAATAGTGAAAATGGAAGTGTAAGAAGGGTGAGCTCTAGTCTTCTAGATATCATTTTGCATGTGATAAATGCTTCCTTCCTTATTGTTTCTTTCAGTAATTGTTTGTTTCTGGTGGTTATATGACCTGTTAGGAGTGTGAAGGAACTCCAGGCTCTTCAGAAAATGGTGATCAGGTTGACAACTCTGCATCAATGACCAGTCTAAACTCACAAGATCATGTATCTGGACCTCTGTCTCCTAAACCTGATTTTGATGATGGCGATATTGATGATGAGATGGACCCTGAAATGAAAGAACAGCTGGATAGGTTTGGACATTTCCTGAGAAACTTTTTTTTTTATTATCATAAAAGCAAACTTCTCTTTGTTTTCATCATCTTACCAAGCTTGTCTTTGCTAACAAACTCAGGATGAGAAATCAAATTTGCATATATGTGAGAGCAAAATGGATATGATGAGAATTTGGTAGGGTATTATTACCCAGTCTAGTCTGCCTAACCAATCCAGTCTGCCTACCGCAATTGAAACTTCATAAATACAACAAGCAAACAAGTTGAGGCACAAAAGTCTAGTACTCCAGGAAACTAGTAATGTTTAAACTATGAGAAATGTGGCAGACTGGCAGCCATTATTTGGAGTAGTTTTCCATCAGTTTGATGACATACCTGAGTCACTAGATCACATAGTGCATGTTGAGATACTTTTTCTGTAATATCTTTAGCAGAAAGGTCTTTAATCTTCAGTTCCTTACAAGCTTTAAATTGATTTGGTGAACTTGAATATATCTTGACAAAACCTTCATTTTTTTTTTGCTAATGTAGGGAGGTAGCAGACTTTGCCCGTCGATTGAATGCAACTTGGCCTAAAAGGGTGAAGGAACTCTTGTCATTAGGCCAAGATAGAGGGGAAGCTCCAGTTTGTACAAGAGGAAACAGTTCCGTACAGAGTCATTCTAGTAAGTCTCCACAGTGCTGACTTGGTAAAACATGCTAAACTTACTGATAAATGATAGTCACGGCTACAGCTCATCTCTTGCCTGTGTTTTACTGTTTTCTGGACATCCTACATATATTGGGATTTGGCTAAGATGACTTCTGGAAGCCCAATGGCTGCTTTAATGAGAGACCCTCAGCTAAGATAATGTCTGAACTTTGCAGACAAAGCGTTATACCAACAATACAATGAAGTAAAACCTTAGTAGCAGACAACGCAGGCTACACATTCTGTTTTGGTGTTTGCCCGGCTTCCAGCTGCAAACTTGCGCACCAAGGAAGCCGTGATTTCAATGCAGGATTCAGATACCTTAGCTTGCTAAGCCAGATACGGAAACTGATATACACAGAACACATGGTTTACTAGAGTGTGCAGTAAGAAGATTAACACCCTTGAAATTCAACGGGCGTTCTCCAATAATGCGTGCTGGTTTTCATCTGTGCATTTGAAGAAAGCCAAAGTTTCCGGCTACAAGGGCTGAGTAAAGATCTGTGCATTTGTTTGTTTGTTTGTTTTTTTGTTCCTTTTCCCTCGTTTAGGTTTCTGTTCTGGTTTTTATAGTTTTCTTTGTCTCTGTGGACATTTTTTTGTTTTCAATGTGAAACTGCCCATTGTAATCCATTGATGGTGTTAGTTTTGTTCTCTTAAGGTTTTGCTTGACCCTTTGATTTGATCTCATATAAGGATTTGGATTGTGTGCATTATGTATCAAATAAAATGAGATGACTATTCCAGTTCAAAAAGTGCAATGGAGATGAACTGTTTTGAAGTACGAGTAAATCTTTTTTTGAGCCCGAGTACGAGTAAGGCCTCGTTCGTTAGTAGCAGACTTGCGGAGGTGAAGCGGAGACCGCACCTTTCCGCTACCCTTGGTGGGTGTTCGGCGACAGCGGCGTGACTAGAGGAAAGCGGAATCCGCTCCTCAATTCAGCTGTCATCTCTCCCCTCCTACCCCCAGGGGACTGAGTTTTGGGTAGCGTTTTGGCCATTTTTCGGTCCGCTACTTCGCCCCTTTTTCCACAACTACCCCCGACTACTTCGCTCCTTGGCGGGGGAGAAGAAGGCTGCCGGATTGGCAGAGGCTGGAGGCTGAGAGGAAGAGGCGTGGGATCTGCTGGTTTGAGGGGCGGCCGAGAAACGGGGGGAAGGTCATGGCCGGGGGTTTTGAGAGCGGTGGCGGAAGCTGGTTTTCTGGGAGGAGAAGGGGTGGCCTTCGTAGGGTTTGGAGGCGGCTGGGATTGAGCAGTGTGGAGTTGAAGAAGCCATGGGAGTTCCCTCAAGCTCAGGGAAGAAGATGAGATAAGGGAGATGGGGGGGGGGGGGTAGGTCAGCAACTCAGAATTCGATTTCTACGACTCAGAAGCCATGGGAGAATGAGGGTAATTGGATAGGAGGGTATGCTTTTTATTATTATTTGTTTTTTAAATGTGAGGGTATTTTGGTATTTTTAGCATACACTTTTCGGGATTCAGCTAGTTATCTTACCGAACACCCATTTCAAGCTTTTCTATATTCTGCTACTTAATTTAGTCTCAGCTACTTTTCGGATTTAGCTTTCAGTTACAGCTTTCAGCTTTCAACTAATTTAACGAACGGAGCCTAAATGTAGGAACTGACGAAATTTCAATTGGAGGAAAAAGGGTTAAGTAATGAAGCTGAATGGTATGTTATGAAGGTGTCATTTAAAATGAAATGTCGTTAATATGTATTGTCATTCCACAACTCCCTTACAGATAGGTCTTTAAGAATTGGCTCAGAAGAGAGCATGTGAGAAGAGACAAAATGGGAAGAGACAATATAATATGTAACCGAGTTGGCTTTTGAGAACACTTAGACCCTGTTCGGCATAGGTTTACGGAGGTTTTTGAAGGTTTATAAAATTTATAACCTACTTATATAGATGTTTGGTAAGACAAGATTTTTTAGGAGGTTGAGGTTTTAGTAGGTTTTTGATGAGGTTTGAAAGGATAAAATAGAAACCTTGATAGAGATAGGTTTTAGGAGGTTTTCGAAATTTTTTAACTAAACTTTTTTGTTTATTGTTTTAATTAATAATATTTTTGGTAATTTTAAAGCAAAACCTATGTAAAAACCTTGCACTACCAAACAACATATTAGGTTATAGCAGGTTTTTAAAAAGAAAACCTCTGCCTAGTAAAAAACCTACACCTATCAGAAAACTTCTTTAAAAACCTACACCTCTTCAAAAACATTGCTTTGCCGAACACAGCCTTAGACAATATGCCATCTAAAATTCTAATACATTTGCCTCGTTAAGGTCTCAATCAATGCTAATGCCCGACCATATATCAAAACCACATATTGATTTGTCTACAACATCAACTATGAACATGATTTCTGGTACATGCAAATCACATTGCTAGTAAAATAAATCCTTAAAAACGAATGATGACGCAGATGATGATCTTAATCTGTAACGAATTTACTTAACTGTATTTTATAACTACCCGTCATGTAGTACCCGTCTTGATTTCTAAATGTATTTTATAACTTCATTGGTATGAATTTATACGAATAATTTCTTCACGTCTACATATTTTATAATTTATTATGAAGTGCTTGACATGATCAAGACTCGAAGGTCATGACTAAGTTTGAATTACGGTCCCTTTCCGAATCTTCTAAACATTGCACATCTTTTGGTCTCATATATTTTTTTTTGGTAGAAATTTTGGTCTCATATTTTACAACTTCTTTGATGGCAAAATCGTACAAATCTAATTATTTTAACTAGAATAATGATTATTCCTACAAATAAGGCACAAATATGAAAGATAAAGAATGTTTCAAAATGAGCCAATTCTCTTATATTAACCAAACACACGTACATATATGTGTATATATATACAATCAAACGAGAACATAAGTAGCTAGCTAAGCTAAAAATTTCCATATGATCCAATCAACATATCTCCATATACCATTGATTCATCAATTGTTGTCATATAGGAAAAATGAAACACAACAATAGCGCATTCTCGTGCCTATGCATAATGTTGGTGTTGGTGCTGATTTCGGGGATGCGAATAGCTGAAGCGGGTGAAAAATGCGACACGAAACCGATTGAGAAGGCTTGCAAGAGGGCATTCTTCAACCCATTCGTCCAACCCTCGGAAACATGTTGCGCGAAGCTGAGGGAGAAGAAGGAGTGCCATTGCGCCTACATGAAGAACCCTAAATACAACAAGCTTATTACCTCCCCTAATGGTAGGAAGATTGCCAAAGCTTGTCATGTGTCCAAACCTAAGTGTTGATGATTACAATTAACACCAATTTGTGTGCTTGTATTTACTCGGTTTGTTTGATATTTATTGATTTTTTTGATATCGATATTTGGTATTTATTGATTGATTGATGTTGGCTATCGTGTTCTAATGTTATCAATTATATGATGTTCTATGAAATTGCAACCGTGTATCGATTTTCTTTCTTAAGTGGTACTTTTTTTGGTTTCTTGGATGGCCATGTATCAATAAGTTTTCATCTTATGCGATTTATTTACAATGTATTCAATTTGTATTCATTTCTTTCGTTTCATAATATTTATTCATGACTATTTTGTTGAACTTAAATCTTGAGGAATAACTATTGTTTTCAATATTGAAAGTTGGGATGTTGGGCGGTCATAAGTTTGATCCCGGTCTCCGTCACTTCACTTGGGTGGATTATCATAATAAATTTATTGTTCCTCTTACCTCTAAGCCGAGTCGGTTGACGTAAACCGATTTACTGATTCATGGTGTTTTCGGGCTAGATCACCCATTTGGATTTACCATTGAAGGTGATTTTTCCGTTAACAAAAATTACTGAAAATTAAAACTACCTAAGAATAGTCAATTCTCTCCTCTAACACCGATGTATTCTTAGTTAGAATTTATGTTATGATAAAAGATAGAATTAGGATGTCTTCCTTAATGGTTGTAACTTGGAAGACTATCCTACAACGTTTTCATGAACGAAATTTTTAGCGCACAAATTTATTATTGTGAACGATGAACAAAGCCAATCTACTTTCATGCGGTTGTTTTTTCTTAATTTTTTCTTATTACTATGCCCGAGGTTGTCCGGATCGGTAATTTAATATTGATTTGTATGTTTATATGGGTAGTGTTTAAATGATGATAAAATGGGTTGTTTGAATGCAATTCCAAGAAAATCACTACAATCAAAATGAAATGTTTTGATTGGATTGCAACTACATCCGCCAAAACTTAATTCGACCCGACAATCCGGCCCGTCAAAAAATCTATGGGTTGAAACTTGATTTGAAATTTATGGGTCAAAATGTCACTCAACATGTTCGACCCAATCACTAATGTGTTGAGACCTGGAAGTAGACCTGTCAAAAGCTAACCCGACCCGAAATTTCTGGGTTTCAACCCGAAAATTTGAACCCGAAACCCAGTTTGAACCCGAACCCGGTAAACCCGAAAGTTTCTGGGTTAGGGTCAGGGTCAACCCGTTGGGTCAAGAAATCTATAAGGCGGAAAACTTATTTTAAAATACACTCTAATATAATGAAATGACAGATTGACTGGTAATTGTGCATCCAAAGATTTTAATTATATTACAATATATAAAGTTTATTTTGGAAAATTATGATATATTTTATTATTAAAATATTTAAAAATAATACTTTGTTATTATATTTTATTATTTAAATAATATTTTATTTAAATTTTGGTCAAAAAATTGATACTCTTGACCCGTTGGGTTGACCCAACCCAACCCGAAACCCGAAGCGACCCGACCCAGTTTGACCCGTAATCCGATTGACCCGAACCCAGAACGACCCGACCCGAACCCGCCCGACCCGTTTGACAGGTCTACTTGGAAGGCATTGGATCGATTCGAAATATGGTTTAATATAATTTATTTTTATTATATAAATATACAAATTAATATTATATCATTAAAAAATATTATATAATTTTATATAATTTTTAAAAGGTCTGAAGAAATATTTTTCTCGACCCATTAGGTTGACCCGACTAAATCCATAACGACCGAATCCGTAAATTTTAACAAACCGATAACCAAACCATATTTAAACCTGACTCGATCGATCCATGTGACATGTTTTATCATATAATTCATTTAAAACAATGACATATTACATAATACATAGTGTAGTAATAATGTTGTAATATATAAATATATAACGAAATTTAATTGAATACATTTAATGACAAAAACAAGCAAATCACGTGTAAGTTAGATAGGATAGACAATATATAATCAATTTAAGGTAGATAGGATTACAATATATAAATTCAGCATTCACTATGAGTAATAGTTTTTTCGATCAAATCACTTTGAGTAATAGTGAATCCTGAATTTATTATTATAGATGACAGTTGCCCACACAGGCTTCATTCAAAACAATACTACAGTAGAAGCCAAAGCCAAAACAGCCTTACTTCCTCTGTGATCAGCACAACGATAAAAACAACAAACCGTTGCTACCACTCAACAAACAATAATCGCCTGAGAACCCAAAAGCAGCGAAGAGATCGAGCAGAATGTGGATTTTCAGCAGAAAAGGGGCATCTGGATTTTCAAGTTCTTCAACAGCAGAGGAAGTCACTCACGGAATCGATGCAACTGGTGTAACCGCCATTGTCACTGGTCTTTCCCTCTTTCTCTTCTCTCTACTCCCTTTCTTCCCCTTTTCGATTGAGCCTGCAGATATTGGTACTCAATCAGCGTTCGAGACAACAATTCATTGCAATTTGTGTGGAATTCGTTTAGATTTGTAGCTCTTGAAATGGTCCTATTCACTGTGTTGTTATCATCAGCCTTATGTAGTGTTTTGGCTCAAATTCGGATATCAGATTGGATTGAGTGATTAGGGTTTGGGATTGGTAGTTGGATGACTAAATTAGGGCTTAATTAGTTGGGGGTTTTTGCCTGAAGTGGTTTATGATGGTACATTGCACATTGCAGGTGCATCAAGTGGAATAGGTGCAGAGACGGCACGAGTTCTTGCTTTACGCGGAGCTCGTGTTGTGATGGCAGTTAGGAATATGGCTGCTGGTGGGGAAGTTAAAGATAAAATTGTCAAGGAAATTCCTTCTGCTAAGATTGATACCATGGAGTTGGATCTCAGTTCAATTGCATCTGTTAAAAAATTTGCATCAGATTACAAGTCCTCTGAACGTCCATTGAACCTTCTTATGTAAGCATTATGAGTATTCATTTCCATTTTTCTTTGTTTTACATTCGTTAGGCAGGTGCTTAGATTTAAAAACTGCCACTTTGTTTCTTTATTAAAGCATTTAGGTGTAAGGAAACCAAAAGAGTGAAGCTCATTTTTTTGAGCATTTTTGTAGGCTTGACATGGTTTCTCACTCTTTCACCTTTACATAGTGTCCATTTGTTCAATCTTTTCAAAATTTTAGTTCATTGCTTATTACCTTGTTAGCCATACAAACTTATTATTTGCCTTTGTAATGACAAGAAACAATGCAGGAGTAATGGCAATGCCATTTACGCTCTCCGAAGATGGGATAGAACTACAGTTTGCTACAAACCACTTGGGTAAATTACATATTATATTGCTTGTGATTGAAGTTTTAAAATTGAATGATATATTTCTTTCTTTCTTAGTTTTTGGCAGTGGTTTTAGTGTGACATATTACTATAGTTTGCTAACATTTTGTTATCTCTTTAATTTGCTTCCTCATTTCCCTTTGTAGGTCATTTTCTCTGAACACATCTTCTGTTGGATAACATGAAGAAAACAGCCCAAGAAACTGGTAGAGAGGAAAGGATTATCAATGTTTCGTCAGATGCTCATCGTATTGCATACTTTGAAGGAATAATTTTTGACAGACTCAATGATCAATCAAGGTAATATCATCTCCAGTAATGGGTTTGATTTCTATGAAGAAGATTTAGGTTTTCTGAATCGTTCAAATGCAATTGGTTCATGGGCATCCTAGGTCTTTGTCTAATGGTTGTTCACAAGCTTCACACTACTAGTCATGGTTAGTACATTTATTCCTGCTCATTTCTCTGTCAAAACAAAGAGGCATTTAACTTGGGTGTGTTTAAGGTACAAGAGTAGCCTCTGAATTGTTTTACTTGACATAAAGACAACTCTACCGTATATATGATAACATGACTGAAGTGAGCAAAAGAAAGAAGACAAATCTACTTGCATTTGACATAGAATTTGTAATGATCTGAGGAATATCACATTTCAACTTCTCTCCACCACACTATGACATGTTTTTGGATTGTTGTGATAATTGATGGTTGAATCTGCATGAATACCCAAAGACCAAAGTTACCTTTGCATTGGATGATGTCCAGGTACAGCTTCTGGCGTGCATATGGACAGTCAAAGCTTGCTAACATTTTGCATGCTAATGAACTAGCTCGGAAATTGAAGGCAATTACTGTCTTTTACGAGAAAGATGTTCTGTCTCTTCAATCTCCTCACAATGTGCTATTACTATAAGTTTGCTGTCTATCTTACGATGAACAGGACGATGGTGTTAACATAACTGCCAACTCTTTTCATCCAGGATTAATAGCTACGAACCTTTTCCGCCACAACAAGTTTCTCAATGGTCAGTGCTTGTTTTTTTGTTACTCTCGCCATAATTATCTTACAATCCAGTTTGCACATAATGCAGAACTGTCTTTTGACTTATGTTCATTTTATCAGGTTTGGTCGAGTGTGGTGGAAAAAGTACAAAAACAAATTTTCAGTCATAAAGGAAATTAATTATTTTTGAGCGCTAGAGCCATCTCTCTTTCTTAGTAACATTTGTTTGTTAAATTTGCTTATACATTAGGTGCATTCGAGACACTGGCTAGATTTGCATTGAAAAGCATTCCTCAAGTTCGTTACATTATCCACGCATGCTAAAGTTTTTTCATGATGTAAAGGAACCCTTTGCGAATCTGATCAGCAAATTTTCTTGCAGGGAGCTGCAACGACTTGCTGCATAGCTCTACACCCGGAACTGAAGGGCGTGAGTGGCGAGTACTTCAGTAACAGCAACCTGGCTAAGCCTGCAGCCAAGGCTCGAGACATCGAATTGGCTCGAAAACTCTGGGAATTCAGCATGGATTTGATCAATGCTAAACACACTTGAGTGTGCATTCTAACAATAGGTTTTCTCCTTCACTTGCAATCTTGCATGTACTAGTAACCACATTGTTTAAAATCTTCTGTTGTGCAACATATTTCGCTCGTATCACAGGAAATTTGATAGTATATATTTGATGAAATGTACTTGACTATTGAGTATTTATAGTGTGTCACTAGTTAGGTACGAAGCAATTGAAGAACATTCATGACAAAGATTAAAGGCAAGGATTGGGAATTTGTGTTGCCGTATTTTTCTTTTATTTATTGTTTGCACTTGTAAAATTGTCGTCGTAGCATTGCAGTCGTGGATGCTGACAACCTTGATTGTAAGCAAGTCATGGAAGGAAAATGGAGAACCCACCGAGTTTACTGAGAGATTTATCATCTCTTCCATAAAACATTGCAAAAAGATGAAAGCACCCCTCGTATAAGTAAAGCTAGAGGATGAACGTGGCTCCAATTTTAACCAGTAAAAATCATCACCTTGATTCTGTTTATTCGTCTCGCGATCGGGCGTGGAACCAGGTCCCCCGTGCTGATAACCAGGGAACCATATTCATGAAAACCTCCGGACTCTCGGAGGTTTTCATAGACGGAGTGGCTCACTGGATCTCAATCAATCATTCCGGTGAAAGCCTTGTGATGGGGTCCTTTAAGCTTAGTGGTGATAGCAATGATACGCCTGAGTTGGAAGTCATTGATTGTCGGATGAACTGCAGCTCAAGTGCTGCCATGTGAGCCTTTGCAACTGGCAAGGCTCGTTTGCGGTTGTACGTTGTGAAGTTGGGCTTAATCATACGAGCTGCAGTGTATGGGAGTTGAGCGACGACGGAGCGTGGAGTATGATGTTGAGTTTTGACCTTCGCGGGGCCATATATCAGGTTTTCTGTGGGCTGCAAGATTCGGGCAAGGTTTTGGCCTCGGCTTGGAACGGTTCTGACAGGGAGCTGGTCTTGTGTGATCCCCATTCTGATGAACATATCCGTCAGCTGGAACCCAATCTTTTGTGCAAAGATACGTCCTATGTTGTTTCTGACTTTGTGGAGAGCCTTGTTTTTCCAGATCTTAATGTTATTTCTAGTGTCCATTAAAGGTTTAGTAGGTAAGAACTAAGTTTAACCCATCAGCTTCCAAAACTAGTCTGCTTTTGAGTTTTGTTCCAAACTTAAGTTTGCTTGTAGTCAGTAATCATTTAGCAACCCCCAATCTACCGTTTTGATGTGCTTGTCCCATGATGTATGAGTATGGCTATGTTGTAATATGTATGCCTCTGTGGAAATAAATTTGATCTTTCTTGTCCCTGATCCTAGATGTGTTTTTCTGGCCGGTGATTCATGACAAGTTGTGCATGAACAAGGTTTAATTGATGCACACACACCATAGTTGCATCCACAAGTGGAACTGCATCTCCGGCTGAGAAACTGCATTGCGAGTCTTAAGCTTGGCTTCTCTTTTGCAATCGACTTCGTTGAAGGCCTTGTTTTTAAGTATCGAAGATGCATTTCTAGCTGTTCACTATAATAAGCTACAGCTGCTATGTTGTTGAGCTAACTGAATGTAGTTTCATGTAAAATATCTCTTATGTGTGTCTTCAGAGCTGTTGTAATCTTTCAGTACTTGACATGCTGTCTTTCTTATCAGTATTCTTACATCTTGGAACATTGTTGGATTCAAACAAATCTACTTTGCAAGTTTGCAGGGTGTATGGACACTAGATCAGGTTGTTTCCATTAGATGTACACTGATATGAATGTATGGTGGATACTTGGACCTCTTGTGTTGTTTGATCCTAAAAATGTAGATGGGTGCATCCATCTACTCTCCAAAGTTAAATCGTCAGGCTATGTCAATTGTGCATATGAGTTTGTGGAAACTCTTGTTTGTCCTCGTCACAAACGTAATTATTAGTGATTTAAAAGTGTAGAGGACTTATGGCTTTGGGTTTGGGGCGATTATATGCAGCTTAACATCTGCACTCCAGAGGACTTTCTGTTCGGTTTTGAATCGATGCTAAGCCATATGATAGATCATCATAATATTTTATTAATTTTCTTTTTTCTCTTTTTAAAAGAAAACTGTTTTTTTACAAAAGTAGTGTATACTTGTTCACTTAAGATTGAAAGACCAAACTCGCCTTCCTCTCTTTTCTTCTTTTTACTAATTTATCATGGTCTCTTTTACAGGATGACTAACTTTTGGTCTACCACTACTCATGCTCTTATTATTAGAGTTGAGTTTAGGGAAATTCATTTTCCATAGCCAAAACTATATCTAAAACCATTTTCCATCCAAATAAATATATTTTTTGTTTAAATTTAAATAAAAAAATTTTAGAAAAAAACCCATAATTTTGAAAATAAAATTATGGATTTTTATTCCACTTGATTTTGATTGAGTTTAAACGGAAATTGTAGTGAACAAATTTAGCCATATAGCTTATTCTATTCAATTTTTGTAATGGTTGGTCAAACTTTTTTTTATTGAACAAATTTTGTGCCTAAGTTCTTTTGCTTTTAGTTTTTAAATTTGTATTTTTTTAAATTTTAAATAGAAATTGTATTATTTTGGAATGGAAACTGTGTTTAAATATAGTTTTGATTATAAAAAGAAAAATATATAAACCATACCAAAAAGAAATTTCTGACCGTTGATGGCATAAATAGGCTTCATTCAAACAAATACAACCTTGCAATTCGGAACTATCCAAATAATCCAATCTTCTGCTTACTTCCTATGTGATCAGCATTCAGCTCAACAAAAGGCGAGAAAGCAACAAATCGTTGCTATTACTCAACAAAACCCTAATCGCCTGAGAACCTAAAAGGAGCAAGGCGATCGAGAAGAATGTGGATTTTCAGCAGAAAAGGGGCATCTGGATTTTCAAGCTCTTCAACAGCAGAGGAAGTCACTCACGGAATCGATGCAACTGGTGTAACCGCCATAGTCACTGGTCTTTCCCTCTTTCTCTTCTTTGGACTCCCTTTCTCCCCCTTTTCGATTGAACCTGCAGATATTGGTACTCAATCAGCATTGGCGACAACAATTCGTTGCAAGTTGTGTGGAATTCATTTAGATTTGTAGCTCTTGAAATGGCCCTATTCAGTGTGTTGTTATCAGCCGTATGTGGTGTTTTGGCTCAAATTCGGATATCAGAGTGCACTCAGTGATTAGGGTTTGGGATTGGTAGTTGGATAGATCATTAATTGAGATGTAGGGATCACTAGATTAGGGCTTAATTAGTTGGGGCTTTTTGCCTGAAGTGGTTTGTGATGATACATTGCAGGTGCATCAAGTGGAATAGGCGCAGAAACGGCACGAGTTCTTGCTTTACGCGGAGCTCGTGTTGTGATGGCAGTTAGGAATATGGCTGCTGGTGGGGAAGTTAAAGAACAAATTGTCAAGGAAATTCCTACTGCTAAGATTGATACTATGGAGTTGGATCTCAGTTCAATTGCATCTGTTAAAAAATTTGCATCAGATTACAAGTCCTCCAAACTTCCATTGAACCTTCTTATGTAAGCATTCCGATATTCATTTCCATTTTTCTTTGTTTTACATTCATTAGGCAAGTGCTTAGACTCAAAATTGTCACTTTGTTTCTTTATTGATGTGAGGAAACCAAGAGTGAATTCAGCTCATGCTTTTGAGCAGTTTTGCAGGCTTGACATGGTTTCTCACTCTTTCACCTTTACATTGTGCCCATTAGTTCTGACCATCATTTCAAAATTTCAGCTCACTGCTTATAACCCAGTTAACCCTACAAACTTATTAATTTTGCCTTTGTAATGACAAGAAACAATGCAGGAGTAATGGCAATACCATTTACGCTCTCCAAAGATGGGATAGAACTACAATTTGCTACGAACCACTTGGGTAAATGACACATTATATTGCTTGTGGTCGAAGTTTTAAACTTGAATGATATGTGTGTTTCTTTCATGGTGGTTACCAGTGTGTTTTTACTGTATGTGATATACTACTATAGTTTGCTAAATTTTCTTATCTTAAATTTGCTTCCTCATTTCTCTTTGTAGGTCATTTTCTCTTAACACATCTTCTGTTGGATAACATGAAGAAAACAGCCCGAGAAATTGGTAGAGAGGGAAGGATTATCAATGTTTCGTCAGAAGCTCATCACATTGCATACCGTGAAGGAGTAATTTTTGACAAACTCAATGATCAATCAGGGTAATTTGTCATCTCCAGTAATGAGTTTGATTTCTATGAAGAAGATTTAGGTTTTCTGAATTGTTCAAAAGCAATTGGCTCATGGGCATCCTAGGTCTTTGTCCAATGGTTGTTGACAAGCTTCACACTACTAGTCATGGTTAGTTAAATTTATTCCTGCTCATGTTTAAGGTACAAGAATAGCCTTTGAAATTGTTTTACTTGACATAAGGACAACTCAACGGTATATCTGAAAACATGATTTCATTTTCTGAAGTGAACAAAAGAAAGAAGACAAATCTACTTGCATTTGACATAGAATGTGTACTGATTCGAGGAATATCACATTTCAACTATTCATCACCACGCTATGACATGTTTTTGGATTGTTGTGTCTAAAAGATGGTTGAATCTGCATGAATACCCAAATACCAAAGTTACCTTTGCATTGGATGATGTCCAGGTACAGCAGCTGGGGTGCATATGGACAGTCAAAGCTTGCTAACATTTTGCACGCTAATGAACTAGCTCGGAAATTAAAGGCAATTACTGTCTTTTATGAGAAAGATGTTCTGTTTCTTCAATCTCCTCACAATGTGTTATTGCTATAAGTTTGTTGTCTATCTTACGATGAACAGGACGATGGTGTTAACATAACTGCCAACTCTCTTCATCCAGGATTAATAGCTACGAACCTTTTCCGCCACAACAAGTTTCTCAATGGTCAGTGCTTTTTTTTTTGTTACTCTCGCAACAATCGTCTTAAAATTGAGTTGGCACATAATGCATAACCGCCTTTTGACTTTTGTTTATTTTATTAGGTTTGGTCGAGTGTGGCGGGAAAAGTAAAGAAACAATTTTTCAGTCATGAAGGAAATAATTTTTTTTTGAGCTCTAGAGCCATCTCTCTTTTTTTTATTAACATTTGTTTGTTAAATTTGCTTATAAATTAGGTGCATTGGAGACACTGGCCAGATTTGCATTGAAAAGCATTCCTCAGGTTCGTTACACTATCCACACATGCTAAAATTCTTTCATGATTTAAATCCATATTTATCTAAAATGTTGCTAATGAGATCGTGCAAACGAACCCTTTGCGAATCTGATCAGCAAGTTTTCTTGCAGGGAGCTGCAACGACATGCTACATAGCTCTACGCCCGGAACTGAAGGGCGTGAGTGGCGAGTACTTCAGTAACAGCAACCTGGCTAAGCCTGCACCCAAGGCTCGAGACATCGAATTGGCTCGAAAACTCTGGGATTTCAGCATGGATTTGATCAATGCTAAACACACTTGAGTTTGCATTCTAAGAATAGGTTTTCTCCTTCACTTGCAATATTGCATGTACTAGTAACCACATTCTTTAAAATCTTCTGTTGTGCAACAGATTTTGCTTGTATCACAGGAAATTTGATAGTAATATTATTTGATGAAATGTACTTGACCATAGAGCATTTATAGTGTGTCACTAGTTAGGTACGAAGCAATTGAAGAACATTTATGGCAAAGATGAAAGCCAAGGATTGGGAATTTGTGTTGCTGTATTTTTCTTTTTATTTGTTTGCACTTGTAAAATTGGTAGAATGCATTTTTATCCCGGTTGGGCCCATCATGAAAGCAAACTGGATAAATTTTTATAAAGTGTTTGTTACTGGATTTTTGAGACATTTTATTACTGAATATAGAAATAAATATTGTTCTTGAAGCACTTTTTTTTGTAAGGGAAATAATTTTTAGAATGTCATCCTTATTGATGGTTGAAAGACTATTCTACGTCGTCCTTATTGATGGGTCTAAGAGTCCAAATCGTCATAGCATTGAAGTCGTGGATGACAAATCCTAAATCCAAGAAATCCCGGAGGTCACAAAGGATTTTAACGTCAATCATTTCTATTTTTCACGGACAACTCCAAGCTCTAAGGATTTTAGCGTCAATCATTTCTATTTTTCACGGACAACTCCAAGCTCTATAGTAATAAGACGGTTGTAAATTACCTTCTATATTAAGGCGAAATTATATTTCGACTTTTGACGAGGTAAAAAGCTTGTTTGGTAAAATGTCTTTGCATGCAAGATTCATGCTTGTTGACATATTTTTTGGTCATTGAAGTTGCCAAGTCCTTCCCAAGATCCTATTTGCTCTAGATGAAGT
The DNA here is from genome assembly GCA_934048045.1 of Polygonum aviculare. Taxonomy (NCBI): domain Eukaryota; kingdom Viridiplantae; phylum Streptophyta; class Magnoliopsida; order Caryophyllales; family Polygonaceae; genus Polygonum; species Polygonum aviculare. Next base: position 3,318,291 of record OW204027.1, read on the forward strand.
ATTTTCTAGACATTGTGAATGATGCAAGGCTTGGTGGTTCTCATCGGATAAAAATTAATGATTGTTACCGTCACAAACTAGTGTTGTTATATTTGCTTTGTTTTTTTAATCCTAAAATGTACAGTAGATTACTAGATTGACCAATTGCGTTGATCTAAAAAACATTGTGTTATCCCATTCGAACTAATATAGTGTTATTCTTTTTCGTTGACTTCTCTACTTTACATATCTTTATAAGAAAAATCTCAAAAAAAATATTGAAATAATAATTATGTCAAGTAGGATGGTGTCACATAGTGTTATTTACTTTCGTGAAATAAGATTTAACCTATCTGGATTACAATATTATGTTTTATTATTTTGAAAATTATATTATAGTGTATAACTGTATATTCATGATTTTTATACTCCATTGAGATATAACCCTTAAATAAGGATGTATATCATCTATCAATAACATTTAACAAAAGTAGTAATAATAGTTTTTAAATAAAACATAATTAAACATAGAAATTACTCATCAAACAAGCTTTTACATTATAATCACACAAAATAATGTTATATTATAATACGCAGACCCAATCATGCCCGTAATTTAATGTAGAGAAAAACTATATATATTATTTTTTATATCCATGTAAGCTTAATGTTTCCCCGACTTGAGAAGTTTACATGATTTTGCGCACTAGAAAACTGAATTCCACTATTAAAATAGCGAACGAAGAAATAATAATAATTGATTTTTGATTATATAATAAGATGGATAGGACGAGTAATTGCACAAAACGAACGCTGAAGCCGTATCTCTCATTCTCTCTCTATAAGCTCCTTTCCAATTATCAGACACCAATACTCTCTCTCTCCCCCCCACTCTCTTCTTTCCCCTCGAATTTTATATCAGCGAGAATTTCTCACTTTCTCAGATTTCTAGGGTTTGATGTTCTCTGCTGATTCTCACTTCGATTTGCTCTTCAAAGCAGGCAGCTGAATCTTCCACGATTGTCGTTACTCATCGCGCCTCGATTCCTCAACACTTCGATTCCTGTTCCGCCCCCATTTTCGCTCAGCTTTCTCGCCAACTCTCGGCCTACTGGCCAGTGTTGTGGGAGCAAGCAGCGCCTGTTCATTGTTTCGAAGGTTCGCTGCTTTCTAATCTCTGAGATTCCGTTCCGGTTTCTTCTTCGATTGGTGTGTTTAGTTACTAGATCTGTGGCTTGATTTTGCTCGATTCGGTGCTGAGATCGTGATGTTTTTCGGTGTTCTGGTTTGTAGCGTGTGGAGATTGGTTTGGATCTCCTTGCCTGGTTAATTAATCTCAGGTGTTTGAAGATGTAGCTTGAAAAAAATGGAATCTTGGAGGTTTTCGTTGTTTTTGCTACTTAAGGGATGGAGTTTCCTCTGTACGGATGAGATTAATTTCCAATTTTATATAGGTGAAAGGGATTGTTCGGGTGTGACGTGTTTCCTATTTTTGGGTGAATTTTTAGTCTACTGATTTGAGATCCATGCAGCGTAAGATGTGTTTGTAATAAGTTTATTATTGTTATTATTAGTATTATAATTTTGATGTGCTGTGGTGGAAGACTCATGGAAAGTGGGTTTTGCTGTTGAAATTTGAATTGAAAGTGGTTATGGGGGGAATCAGTCAAATGTAAGCAAAAAGAAAGTGAGAAGACAGTAGTCTTGAGGATTGAATTTTTCTGAAGTTGCTGGAGCTGCATACTTGGTCAAACAATAAGAGGAATTGGAATAAGGATTTGAAATCTTCTGCAATTCAAAGCATCTTTAAAGCTGTGTTTCACTTAGGCACTTTGTGTGTAGTTTTTTAAGGATGATTCTCTGCCACTTCAGGTGTTTGCTCCTTGGAAGCCTTGAGAGCTACTTTTTTGTGTGACTTTTCTGCATCTTATGAGTTCTAATTTAATGGTAAAGCTTGTTTTCATGGACATACGTCAATTACAGATGAGTTGCTTTTTCTGTGACCCCTTGGTGAATAGTTTCTGCTATTGGGAACTCAAAGCAGTTTAACTTTCTGCATGTTATTTCACGTATTTGGTTTTCAGCATTTGGATGATGGAGAACATGTGTCTTATATATGTTGTTGCTGCATTGCAGGCAAAAAAGAAAACATGATGTGCAAAGATCCAGACAATTTAGAGTGCTGACAAAAATTCATGACAGTTGGCTTACTTGGACAAAAGTTACTTTTGCTCAAGGCAATGCTGGAATTGGGTTTAAATGAATTCAGCCAGTATATTGATTGAGTGATCTCTGCCTTCATACTCAAGTTTTGTATTTTACTTCTGAATTTATAAGAAAAGCCCCCTTCATCATTCTTGTACATATTTTCACGAAATTGAGGAGAAATAACTGTAAGCATGCCTTCATGGTGGGGGAAATCATCTAAGGAGGCTAAGAAGAAAGCCAATAGGGAGGGTATAATCGAATCACTACAGCGGAGGTTGAAGGGTTCATTTGATGGGAAATGGGATAGTAGGTCAGGAGGTTCTCGTAGACATTGCAGCGATACAATTTCTGAAATGGGATCTCAATCACGGACAGTGTCCAGATCACCATCTCCTTCCAAAAATGTAGCACGGTGTCAAAGTTTTGCTGAGAGGCCTCTATCCCAGCCACTTCCTCTTCCAGGTTTGCATCCAGCCAATGTTGGCCGTACTGATTCTGGAATTAGTATATCAGCAAAGCCTAGACTAGAGAAGGCTTCCAAGTCTTCTTTGTTTCGCCCCCTCCCAAGACCAGCCTGCATTAGGAGCAAAGCTGATCCAGCTGAAATTGATACTGACTTAGTCACTGCATCTGTTTCTAGTGAGAGCTCAATAGATAGTGATGATCTAACAGAGTCTCAATCGCGGCCCCCCCTTACCCCTGACCATGATAATGTCAACAAAGTTACTGTCGGCAGCCCTTCCAGGTGAGCTATAATTTCCTTCTCTTCTAAACGCAAGGCTTTAAGAAATCAGCTGATATCATTCTTAGTTCTTTGCATTTATGCTAGAAAAGTAAACTGAGAATTATTTGAACTATTCATCCATTTAATCTTCTAATTTGTTTTTTTTTTTAACTTTTTTTCTCTCTGTAGCCTGATGATAAAAAATCAACCTTCCGAGGTTACTCCTACAACTGCAAGAGAGGCACTTAAGCCTGTTAGTAAGTTATTAAGTAATCAGAATTCTCCAACATCGCCGAAAAGAAGACCTTTGGGCAATCATGTCACAAGCTTGCAGATTCCTCATAATGCTGCCTTCTATAGTGCACCTGACAGCTCCATGTCTAGCCCATCAAGGAGTCCAATGAGAGCATTTAGCAATGAGCAAGTTATGAATGCTGCTTTCTGGGCCAATAAACCTTACCCTGATGTAAATTTACTTGGGTCCAGCCATTGCTCCAGTCCAGGCTCAGGTCAGAATTCTGGGTATAATTCAATTGGAGGGGATATGTCAGGACAGTTATTTTGGCAGCCAAGCAGAGGTAGTCCGGAGTATTCTCCGGTACCAAGTCCTAGAAGGGCTAGTCCAGGGCCTGGCTCTAGAGTTCAGAGTGGTGCGGTGACACCTATTCATCCAAGATCTGCAGGAGCAGGCTCAGAGGGGCCTGCAAGCTGGGCTGAAGATGCAAAACAACAAAGCCATAGGTTGCCTCTTCCTCCTGTAACAATTCCCAGTTCTTCTCCTTTTTCTCATGGAAATTCTGCGGCAACTTCACCTTCTGTCCCACGGAGCCCAGCAAGAACAGAGAACCCAATGAGTCCTGGATCACGCTGGAAGAAAGGCAAATTGCTTGGACGAGGCACATTTGGGCATGTCTATGTTGGGTTTAACAGGTACTTGCCACTTTGTTGCACATCTTGTTTTATTTCCTGAAGCTATGTGTACTCCAGGTATTGCATCACAGTGCTAAATTGTCCTTCACTATGTTATCATGCACACAGTGAAACCGGTGAAATGTGTGCCATGAAGGAAGTTACTCTGTTTTCTGATGATGCAAAGTCGAAAGAAAGTGCAAAGCAGTTGCAACAGGTAAGGTTTTCGCTAATGGTGAACTTACTGAAAATGGGATATTTAAATCAAATTTAGGATGTATTTTCTCCGTTAATACAAGCACATGAATTTCTTGTTTCTATGCATTATTAGCATGCTAAGGAAATGTAAGCATGGTGTGTTGGTGAAGGTATAGCGAAATTGGTCCAGTTCATCGGTTTTATTTGTTGCCCAGGGAATTTTTTGAACTTGTGATAGAGAACATTGAACCTAAACTTGGGGCTCTGAGCTACTTTTTGTTTGATGAACATGGCTATTATAGGCTTTTCAGTGTGAGTTAAGAATCAAAAGACTTCAACTTGAATTCCCTTTTTTCCTATCTGACCTATATTTTGGTGTGGTACTAAACTACTAATTATTCTGGATACTTTAGATTGTCATGTTGCATGTTTGGGGGTCTTCAAGTTCATTGAATTCTAGTCAGAAGAATCTTTCAAAGCTGTAGTCATACTTTTGCATGACTTAAACGTTTTCTCTTGCTACGAAGTATATTAAAAGGCTTGCTCTTGTGATATTATGTTGCAGCCGATCCTTTTTTTAATATTATAAGGTTTTGCATGCCAATGTCTGGCCTTTTGAACATTTAACATAAACAAGGTTCATTGTTGTCAGTGTTTAAGTGGGTTATCAACTTTAAGGTCACAATTTTGGAGCTCCTTTTTATTCATGTGATCTGGTTATGGCTAGAAAGGACATCTTACATGAATTAATTTGGCAGGAAATCACTTTGCTGAGTCGATTGCGACACCCAAACATTGTACAGTACTATGGGTCTGAAAGTGTAAGTAGATATTAAGTTACATTTTGCATCTCCATTATCAAGATATGGCAAAGTTGCTGACATTTCTACTGGAATATTTGCGATCTCATATATTGATCGCAGGTGGAGGACAAGCTTTACATATACTTGGAGTATGTTTCTGGTGGCTCGATTTATAAGATCCTTCAAGATTATGGAAAATTGGGTGAAACTGCAATACGTAGCTATACTCAACAGATACTTTCAGGGCTGTCTTTTCTGCACTTAAAACATACTGTACATAGGTGAATCAAGTTACTTAAATATTTTTCCTTGACGCAGTATCTGTTTATGAAAGAAATTGACAAGAAGCATAATAATTGGTATTCTTATACTGAATTTCCTGTACAGGGATATTAAAGGAGCAAATATACTCGTTGATCCAAATGGGCGTGTCAAATTGGCAGATTTCGGAATGGCAAAGCATGTGAGTTCTTTTAAGTTTGTAATACAATTGATGCAGGCACGCAGCCAATTTGCTGTAGCAATTTTGGTGCTATTAGCATACCTTAATGTGCATTGGAATGTGGAAGCTACCCGCTAGAAACCCCAATTTGTTGTGACAATGGTATTGGAAAAACTTATATTGGAGTGGATCCTGAACCATATCCATTGCAGAAAATGGAACTATATGTTAGTTAGCTTTAATGTAATGCTTGTCAAGAAGTTCTGCATGGCATAGTTACTTAACCCCACATGCTTTGGTGGCATGTTAGAATTGTAATCTCATTTTAACAAATATGGTCAAAAGAACAAATGCGAACGTATTGCATGTCATCCTATATTGTTCTTCTGACATGATATTTGAGATATTGACCTTTGTCTAAATAATTTATAGTAAATCCTCATGTTTTACTAAACTATCGACATTTCTCCCCAGATTTGGTTCCCTGTAATTTTTTGAATGTGGCTTGCCTTAATGTGGTCCTTATCCATTTCTATGCTGCTCGTTTGAGCATGATATTAAGACATGTCATCCTTTTTGATGTGCAAGTATTTAGAACATTTATATGTCTCTGCTGTGTGCAATACATGTTGCACTATACACTTAGGAGCTGTGTAAATGATCAGCTCTTCTGATTTGTAGAGGTGGTGGCAGGCTCCGTGTGCATATTCTGTTGTTTTCCTCTTAGATTATTTTCTTTCCTGTTGCTCCAAAATTGACAGATCTACATCAATTGGTTATGTAGCTGATGAAAATCTTAACTGTATTGAATGGCTGCTGCAGATCACAGGGCAATCATGTCCATTGTCTTTCAAAGGAAGTCCTTATTGGATGGCGCCAGAGGTTAGGCTGGCAATCTTTCTTCTCGTCATGCTGACCTCTTTTTTTTCCCTCCCCCCCCTGATACTAACTCTTGTTTTGGTGCCTTAATTGTCTAGGTGATCAAGAATTCAAGTGGTTCCAGTCTTGCTGTGGATATATGGAGCCTTGGCTGCACTGTGTTGGAAATGGCAACAACAAAACCACCATGGAGCCAATATGAAGGGGTCTGCACATTGTCACCTTGAACTGTTATTTAGTTATTGTATTGCTCTGATTGCATTCACTTCTATGTCTGACATACATCTCACCATGATATTGTCCAATTAAGTTCATTTTGGATACCTGTCCTTTTTTTTTTTACTAGTGTGTTCTTCTTGGGACATATAAGGTGTTTGTAGTTGGCTGTAGCTATGCAAAATGTTATGAAGTTTTATTCATCCACATATACAGATCATAGCATTTATCTAAGAAATTTTCGGTTTAAAGTAGGTTTTCTGAACTCTGCCTTGAACAGACTAACTACACTGATTGTTCGTGTTATGTCTAATTGATTCTAGCGTCTATTTGGATGGTGAATATATTGACATTGCCCCATGGGACATTTTCTGTATTCAGGTTGCCGCTATGTTTAAGATTGGGAATAGCAAAGAGCTTCCTGAGATTCCAGATCATCTCTCAGAAGAAGGGAAGGATTTTGTTCGGCTATGTTTACAGCGTGATCCACAAAATCGTCCAACAGCAACCAAACTTCTGGAGCATCCTTTTGTGAAGAATGCAACAACTGAGCGTCCTGTTATTATGGGTCCGGAGTTGTCTGATCCTCCAACTGTTCCAATTGGGATTAAGATTCCAATTGGGAATAAAAGTCAGGTACGTCCTAGATCTTTGCTTTTGTAGGATTGACTTAATGAAATTATCATACAAATCTCAAAAAATTAAAAAGATCTATATGTACTGCGATTGACCTCCATGTTGTTTTTTTTTTGTTTTTTTTAATTTTGGGGAAATACCATGTGGTAAACTTGTGGTTTTGACATTTCAATTTTGTGCCTTAGGATTTTTAAAAACCGAAGTGGTAAACTCTAACTTTATTGTTTTGCTGTATTATTTTCCCGGTAAATGTTTAGTGTCTTTTTTAATCTGTATGGGTTGTTTGTGTATTGCGTTTATAATTCTTCACTGATCTTTCATCGATGTGTAGTCTGATTTTGACTGAATGTCAATGTTTATGATCTCTCCGTTCCCGCTGGTTCCTTACCTTTTTAATGTTGTTAACTTATTAGTAGTCTAATTGAAAATATAGATAACCTTACATTCTTCAGCTGAAGTTTTTGGATTCTGGAAGCAGCTATATGACCTATAATTCAACGTACATTACTTCTTATCTTACCGAGATATTCTGTGTGGTGATTTGTTAGTATTACATATACGATTTTAATAGACTTTGTAAGGTTTCCCTACAATTATCTGGATATTGACCTAGTTTTGGTGGATTGTCTTCAGGGCATTGCACTTGAAAGGAGGCCTTCAAACCTGGATTTGGAAAAGCTATCAATCCATTCATCCAGAGTATCCCCTACACGACCTCGTTCCAGGTTTGTTTCCCTACTACAACTTTAATCTAGAATTATGCTTTTGTTAACAACCTTTGTTCAGTAAAAACACATAATTTAATAGATTTGTAGGGTTAATCCATTCCAATTTTGGGTAGTAGTTTGAACATACTTGTGAAATATAAAAAATAAACATGTGCCCGTGAAATATAAAAAGTAAACATGTACCTACGAGCACACATCTGACTATCTGATAAAGTTTTGATCAATTCACATTTTAAACATCTAACTTTGCTATTCTTGTTCTTATATATCTCAGTGAATACAACATCCAAAGAAATATATCATGCCCTGTTTCTCCAATTGGAAGTCCATTAACCTACCCAAGATCACCCCAACACCTAAGCGGAGCAATGTCTCCTGCCATTTCCAGTCCACTAACGTCAGGTTCATCTACACCGTTAACCGGAGGAAGTGGGGCCCTCCCATTTAACTTACTTGAGGGTTTCGGAAACATGCCCAAGTCTCCAAACAGCAGCCTTTTCCTTAATGGGCCTTACCATGATTCAAGCTCCAACATATTTAGGGGAATGCAATCTGGTGGCCCTCATGCTTTTCGTGAACTTGTTTCTACAAACCACGTTGGAAGACCGTGCCAAGGGAACGCGTACAATGGTCAGCCTCTATTAGCTGATCGGGTCTCTCAGCAGCTGCTAAGGGATCATGTAAAGCCTAATCCAGGGCTTGATATTAGTCCACGCTCGCCATTGCCTAGTCACCATAGAAACAAAGGGGCCTAACAGTATGATGTCACCATGACTAATTTCCATTGGGTATGAAGAAGGCAAGGAAAGTTGAAACCTGGGACTGACAAGGTAAAAACTTACCTAGTACTAAATTGATTTTTCTTGACAAAATGGAGATGAAGAGTGATTCTGGCAAGGGGTGGTCCACTTTGGTTGATCTGTCTAATAAATGGATCTCTCTGATGTAGTATTTTTTTGTGACATGATAAATGGCTTGACCCTGTAAAGCAACTGAGAAAATACTAAATCTGATCTAAATTCATCTGAGAAGTATAAAAAGGGTGACAAAATCTGGAAAGACAGGAGCTATATGTTGTGGATTGCTTTTGTGAATGAAGCATCTGAGTTGTACATCTGTGGGTCATTTCCCATAAAATGGGAAGATCCATGGTGGGCATTGACCTGACTCTTGTGCAATTCCTTTTCTTTTCTTTTTCGTTTTTTCTTTTTCTAATTTTCTTCTCTCAATTATTTTTACCGGGTGGGGAAGGTTGTAATTCTTATGTACAGATTACTGAATGGCTACTTGTAGCTTTGATGGGCCAAGTCATGTGAAGGAACTGCAGAAAAAGGCATTTTCTGTGGTGTTTTGATTGTACTCTGAAATTGTTGACATACACAGTACTTGTTTATGTAAACGTTGCAAGCATCTGCTGTCTTGTTCTCCTTAATATCTCCGTATATCTGCGTCTGCTATGTGCATACTGAGTGCTGAAGTATGGTTTTTTAGAAATTCTCTGAAAAATTGATCTTTAACCCCCTTTGGCATATGTCTTTCTGCCACGTAGCCCACTTCAGCCCGAGCATGTTGACTTTTGTGCAATTTTTTCATGTTGTAGAAGTATGTTGGTCAAATTGGTCGCTAGTTATGCATAGTGACATGTACATCTAGGGCTGTGGCTTGTTGTGACTTGTGAAGAATAAGGATCTTTGACATTTTGTAGAAGGAGACAACACATCTCACCTCTCCCCAAGTGCTTCTCGGCCTATGTATAGAAGTGAAGAATGAAGAATAAGGATCTTCGATTTCTTGCTCAAATGAGAGGGGGTCCGGAGTGTGTACGGTTTCGGGTCAAAATAGAGAGGTTCTTTGACGATTTCAATACAATTTTCTAGTTGATGTTCTACGCTATGGTGATCAAATCCGTTCTTGTATCTAATTAATCTCCTTGACAAAATCTGGAATTGTAAACGATGGATCTTATAAACAACTTTTATGATCGTATAAATTGACCATTTTTTCTTAAAAAGACAACAAAAAAAGTTCAAAGTACTCTTAATGTTAAATTACAAATGCATCCAAGATTTACATCTCAATCTTATTTTTCATTAACATCAGCCTTCTTGACAACATGTTTTTTCACCTAACCCTATATTATAATTTGTTTACATCTCTTGTCAACTAGGTGAAGCTTAATACGGGGTTGTGCTTCATGAGGATGAGGGCAAATGGGTTGGCTTTTTCGCCATAACATTGATAATTTCTCGTCTCCAATGGCAAAGTTATGGGGTGTGCTTGATGGCTAGCACTTGGCTAACCGACTTTCTAGCCTAGTACTACAATGCCAAGGCTTTCTTTATGTATACATGATCCATCAAATTTCGAAACATTTTTTGGGGTAGCAACTTGCCAACTTAGACTTTCATGTTTTAAACAAACCTCTATTAAAGTCATCTAGATTTGACTTTATATGACATTAGGGGCGGAGACGTGAGAGGTCAAATATTTATAGCTTAAGGAACGTGTTAGATGGTTTATAGCCTTAAGCTTATGAACAATGTTGCAACGTTGGTTTTTCGCCCGTATTTCTTAACACACCTTTTAGAGACTTAATGATCATGTGTTTGTGTTATACATTGCTAAGGTGTAACATGAGGTAAGATTTGGGCCATTGAATGGGGAAGAATGAGTGGCCAAGATCAAAAGGGGAAAAGAATCCCCACGGTGGCATAATCGTAAATAGGTGGAATTTTTCGTTTGTGCAATGTTAGGTGAAAAGTGTACTTGTAATCCTCAAAAGTGCACTCAAAACCGCGTGAAAAATGCAATGGTAACCTCATAAAATATATCCATAATATCAAAAAGTGTATTCGTAATTTTAAAAAGTGAGTAAAACGGTAACATCAAATAGTGCAGCTTTATCAAGAAATCGTGCATCCGTAGTATTTCATTTTGGAAACTGAAAAATTGCATACATAATATTAGAAAGTTCATTCTTAGCAAGAAATCGTGCATCTTTTTTTTGGTCGAAGAAATTGTGCATCCAAGGTATTTCCTACAGAAGTGAAAAAGTACATCTATAACATTAAAAAGTGTAGTGATACCATCAAACATTGCAGCATTAACAAGAAATTGTGCATCCGTAGTATTTCATACAAAAATTGAAAAAGTGTAACTGTAACATCCAAAAGTGCAGTGATAAAATTAAAAAGTGCAACCTTAAATAGAAATCATGCACTCATAGTATTTAATCTAGAAAATGAAAAAGTGCAACCATAGCGTTAAAAAGTACAACCTTGGCTCGCCCGATGAAACCCTAGTTAGAGTAACTTTCTTCATCGTTAACATTCACCCGAAGCCATACAATTCGTGCAATCCGACTCCTTCTTTCACCGTTAACATTCGTGCAATCCATACACTTCTATTCTATTTTATCAATTCATCAAATTATTCGTTAATTCACCGTCAATTTCCTCAATTCATATAATTAGGTTTTGAGATCCAAGATGTTTTACCGATTTCGAGCATGTTGTATAGATTTAAGATTGAAACAAGAGTATGTAAGGATGAAGAGACAGATCGAGAGAGTGGAGCCAGTAAAGACAAATGATCGAGAGAGGGGAAGTGTGCAAATCTTCGCACGATCTCCCGAAGCTTCCATGGGATTAAACGGAAAATAGAAAAAGAAATTTGTGAATGATCAGAAGATAAATTAGATCAAAAAAAAGATAATGAAAATAAATCAATATTTAAGAGTGATGGGCATCCGAACCCTAAAAATCAAAGCATATTAGACCATCTAGGTGTGTCAGTGCAAAACCCACCCATTTTAAAACAATGACATTAGTGAATGACAATACTTTTATGAATTTGTACCGATAATTTTGCTTTCATGGTCATAAATTGGACGATAGGAGACTCTTGGCCTAAAAAGTTTTCTCAATCGTTCGAATTAGCATAGTAAATTAGTATAAAAAATATGGATGAATAAACCTTTAATTTGCCTTCGAAAATGTTAGTGTTTAATTTCATTTACTCGTGGGAAAAAAGATGAGGTGTTTCTCATATCAAACCCCACCTTACCACGATTTAAACTTTTATAAATAATTATTTGCACGTGAAAAGGGAATGGACATTAGTGTGCTAGAATGATTAATAGCCCTCTTTACTCCGATTTCCACCAAAAAATCAGTCTTTGTTTTTACGCAGCATTTGTTCTTCACCGACCTTTCTTCTTCCTTCTCTCTCCAAGGTAATGTCCCTCCACTTTCGACCTTCTTGCTTCCCCCTTCCCCTTCGCTTGTTCGTCATAGTTTTGGGAGTTTCGACAATATCATGCAAATCCGAATTTACACTACTCTGAACCAAGAGTGACGAGGAGAAAATGCGTCTTCTGATGAAGAATAATGGATGAGCCCTCCAGGTAAACCTCCCTGAGGAATGCAGTGCAAAAATAATGACGTTCGGAGGGTCGCCAATCATCCTCTAGAGGCCGCCAGAACTGGAAACATGGAGTCCGGTATAGTGATGAAGGCCATGATAATCTTAAGGCAATAAACTAGTCAGTCCGTGTTATCATGGGAGTAGACAGTGTAACCACGTGACTGATAAAATAGCTTTTCTGAGCCACGGTCTCTCGTGGAAAACCATCCGGAACCATCACGAGCTTCTAGCTCTCATCCAAAAGGATGCCCTAGGATTCCCGCCCTAAGTCAGGGTTCTAATTCTCACCATTTCAAAAAAAATGTGACTACTTCCATTCTTTTGCATGTGAAATTTACTCTTGATAATTTTCATAAATCCACTTAATTAGATGAAAGAAAGCGGGGAAGACCAAGTGGGATTGGTAGAACTCTTACAAAAAAGTTGTTCTCGTCTTAGCATTGGTTTTGCATTTATAAAGATCTCTAATTCATTAAACTAACATGTGTGAACGAGTGATTGGCCAGGAAGTAAGCTATGTTGCTCCATTGAAAACATAACATGTGGTCGAAGGCTAAGTGATCGATTGTGTGTTCGATCAGGGTGTTTCATTACACATTACAATCTCCAAAATTTCTATCATAAAAATTCCAAATTTGAAGTTTTTTTTGCGTCATGCACGCTATGTCTCCATCTTTATTATTTCCTCAAGTTTGTATTATTGTTGCTTAGTTATGTTTAGTTTACATTTGTGTTCTTACGAATACACATATACTAGAAATATGTATAGTTGAACCGTAATAGGACCGTTTAAATGAAATATTTCAAAACGTACTTAAAAACTCACGACTCCAAACATCATCACAAATTTCGTATCATGCCAAACATTACAGGCAATACAGCCTGCTCAACTATTCTCCAATGTTAGCTAATTAAGCCCTCCTTGACTATTATAAATGCCATCAACTAAGGCATTATTTAAAGTTACGTTTTGAAATATTAAAATGATTGGTATTAAAGGAGACATTTTTTGTCCACTTAATGGCATCAATGGCAAATGGCATTTCGTTAGTTTAATCTTGAGATTCTTCCACCGAGGCCAATTATCTAATATCTTCACATTGCTGTCCTAGCATAAATGGTTTTGGGTAAATGCAAATAATATATTTTATACATAAACTAAATTAGAAATTTATCTGTATATTTATAGATGAATAAACTTAAAAACATTTTAGTGAAATTATTTATTTATATGAAAAATCATGTACGAATTTGTGTGATCTATCTATTGATTAATGGTTAATGGTTATCATGAATTTAACTTTATCAATTTAGGTATGTAATACTCGATTGTATGACTTTCTGGAGAAATTCTTGGCAAATACAGATTCAATTTCATTTATTTTTATTATATTGTCTAATTAAAAATCACTTAAATAAATATTAAATGGATAATGCATGAATGAATTATTGTTAAGAGTTTATTATAAAGGTGTTGTTATATGTTCTGCCAAGTATGCAAAATCAACCATGGCTCAGCACGTAGCCAAAATGAACCACACGCCTAAAGTAGTCATAGGTTCTTGTTACATTACTAGACTACTCTAACATCACAACCGATCCAAATCTTGGTATTTTCATTCGAAAAGTTGTTCTAGGACATCTTTTAAATGACCGAAACCCTTATAACATCTCCGCTAATCTATGGCAAAGGAAACGACGAGTGAGCTTCGTTCAAGCGGCCTATTCTCAAACACGGAGTCAGAGACGGGCTAGGATAGGTTGTAGCCCAAACTAAAACTATGCATTTGTATATATAAAATTAAGTAGAGTAAGTATGCAACTATGCATTGAAAAAAAACTAGCATAGATGGTACATTTACCTATTTCTAACATATGCAACCTTAGTTCAAAGTTCAAACCATAATTCTTGGCTCCATCCCTGCCTATTCTAGGGGCCATGTGACTACGACTAAGAATCGATTCATTGTCTCACCGTCATTAGTCCCTACACATTACTAATTAGTGACAACTTCACATTGAGAAAAGTTTTGAAGGCGTAGGGTATTGCTATGTATACCAAACTACTACCTTTCTCCTTTTATAGGTTTGGTAATCTATTTTTAAATGTTATTTTAATGGTTGAAAGCTTTAATGTTGTGTATTTAGCCCTTTTGAATTCTAATACAAATATATAGAATGACTGATTTTGTCAATTAATTGCATTTTTTTTTTCTATAATAAAATCGTGGGGATCAATGGATCTAGAAACAATTTTTTTTTTGGTCAATGGATCTAGAAACAATGGTGTTTGTTAAAAGCTACGGATCGTTGTTGTGTAGGCTACAACCTACCCTGATTTTTTTTTAAATATAATAATATATAATTTAATATTAATTTCTTAAAGTTTGACCTTGTTTAATAAGCCAAAATCCTAAAATAGTGGAAGAATACTCATGGAGTCATGATCAATCTAATTCATTTTTTCTTTGTGATTGTATATGCTTATTTTTGTCAATTGACCAATAAATTATTCTTTCTATTAAGTTTGGGGGCTTGAAAAAATTTAAAAAAAAACTCAAATTTTAAGAAAATTATATGACACTTTGTTAAGCTTAATTCTACCCACCTTGAGATCGAATCCTGGCTCCATCCCTGAGGCCACCCTTACTTTTATTTTGTAAATGTATAGTTTTACTAGTCTTCTAAATTACATTTCAATTATAAGATAGGCATTTCGATCAAGTTTAAGTTAATGAAAATAAGAAAAAATTGTACAACTATTCATATTTTCTCTCTCTTAATCATAGACATCAATTTTGTATATGGTTAAATTATTTTAAAACCAAATTATTTATTTGGGTTGTTTTAGGATATGAATATATACTAAATATTGTTTAAAAATAACTCATTGGCTTAAAATGTATTTCCAATTCCTAAACCTTGAAATAGGGAAAAAAAATTAGAGAAGTTGTATTAATTTGACATTTCAACTGTAGAAAGAAAATATTAATACAATAGGGAATGACTCATGAAAAGAGCGCATGACAAGTCGAACATTTATTGTTTGTTATAACCTAAAAGAGTCATAAAAAATGAAAAGAAAATACCAACATCTATACCATATATTAATACTATTTTTTTACTTTTATATGAATTCTGATCTCACTTAATATAAATTAATTATATTGTAATAACAAATATCCTTACTTATTTTAAAGGTAAAAAAAAAACATTAAACAAATCTTTTGAACAGAACATGTGCCCATCCATAAGGGGGCTCAATGCACCATTTTAACAGGAAAATATAGGAACATAAATGTATAACGTGCCTGCACTCGAAGACGAGTGCACTGGCATCTAATACATAATTTACAACAGCAAGGATCAATGCACACTGATCCTACTAGAACCCGTCTCTTTACTCGTTAAGCGAACGCAATACAAATCAGTTGGCTTTCAGGAAGCATCACGCAAGGCAAATGGCAAGAAGCACAAGCACGCGCACACACCCTTCCATCACATCAGAGCAAAGTGCACTTCAGATATCAAAACCAAAACCCTGTCCACCAGAAACAAAGTCTAGTCAATTAAATAATTAACCATGCTATGTTTAGCTAAAGTTTGTAGTTGTTATAGATTTAATGCGAATGGAAAAGATCTATGGAGCTAGGTTAAAGAGACTTAAGAGAGAGGTAAGTTCAGATACTAGTAAAAGGATTAGAGAGTATAGAAATTCCACGTTAACTCCCATTTAGGAAGTTGTTTCAACAACATGAGCAAGTTGTTAACAGCCACGACACAATTTGATCAAAGCTACATACTGTCAAAAGCAGGTGACTGGCCTTGCTAGGAAGTAGTGACCATTCTTCACAAACAAAAGAAGGAATGACAGACAGCACCAATGGTACAGAAGGACAAGCTTAATTAGAGAAAGATGCAATTGAAAGTATGGCGATCAGACCGAAATCTGCCTATATAAGTGCGTAATAGGGAAGAAAATTTGAGATAGTTTCATCACTAATTCAATTGAAGCTGTAGGCTTATCATTCAAATAGAACCGAAACAACATTTTATTTGTATTTATATCCAACTATAAGTGTACATGTTGCAAGAGCAATGCATCCAATGTTTAAAACTCATACCGCTTTCTGTCTTCACAAAGGAGCACCCTCCTTGATAGCTTAGAAAATACGCATTTAGCATTCAATTCTATTACAGGAACTGGAGAAAATTCAAGTATGGTTTCAGAAAAGACAGACAATGCAGGCATGGAGTATGACATGCTGGGAGCCTGGGGCCAGTGGGGAATAAAGTTAATCGGGAGAGTGAACTGCTGGCCGAATGACTGTAATGTATAGGTTATGCAGGAAGAGGTTTTCAAGCATAAAAATGTGGTTTATAGGTAATGAGATAGAAGATCTTTTGTAGATCAACTATGGGTTTCCTAAAGTCCTGCTAGGAAATGACAACCATGAGATGCCCATTCATAGCTAGCCAGGAACATAACTAATTTGTGCCATGGGTGAGGTGCTCATTGGTTTAATAATAATATAAAGCATGGGATAATTTTTCCGCAAAGTTCTACTCTTCACTACACTATTTTCTTTGGTATGTTAGAAAGTTGACAATATTTGATTATCACTGTTGATTGTTTTGAGCAGATTCAAATGCATGTTACTATGAAGCTTAAGGAAAATAAGTTTAGTAGATATTAGTGTAACCAAATAGAAAATAGGCCATGGTCACAACTAACCTATGCTGAGTTTCAATGTAGGACATTTCCACATTGTGCCAGCACTTGCTGCCACTTACTCGTTTTACCTAAGACTCCATTCATTGACACCTACACAAGGAGTCAATTTAAGCATTTGGTTTGCAATAAAAAATAGCAGAGCAACTCAATAGGCCAATCCATGTAATCACGTATCTTTTAGCAGCAACCTCTCACCAAAATAGTAAGACCCCAAAAACAAAATGAAAAATGACATAATGTGGTCTGACCATAATAGTTAAGCTATGCAACACTACAAAAGAACATGGGGCAAGCTACATAGTCATAAAGAAAGCAGTAATGAGCAGAAAAAAGAATAAGACAAACTTTTACAGTACCTGAGTTGCAAGTCAACATTCTTATTCAGACGCCTCTTCTGATTCAGACAAAGGTAAGAGAGTGCAACAGCCAAGCATGTGCCCATTGAGGCAAACATAATAATCAATGCAGTCTTCATAAGCACCCAGCCGGCAGCTGGCACTCTGTGGTATCATTTTGGCCTGCAGAAAACTCCATAATTTTGCTTTGCAGTACGGGCACACTTCTGTGGGGTGAAGCTGAGCATTCTTCTTTATCAGCATCTTGCGAACCTTCGACATTGAAAAGGATTTAAAGATACCCCGGAAAAATCCTATATCTCCTTCATCTCCTTGGTCAAGATGTTCGCAAGGGTCAGACACATACAAGACGTCAGACCGACAGTGTGGCAAAAGGAAGCTCTTTCCTGATGTCCTAGAGAAGCGGGTTTTGCTGGCAAAATGACCAGGGATGGTGATGTCGTTAAACAAGCCATCTTTGGTGCACCCAGAACAGTAGATTAAGAGCTTCCCAAGTGCCCTCCAATTTCCATCAACACTATGACTTCCACTAGACTGCAAATCCTGCATCATTTTGGGTGCTCTTGTCCGACAAAACTCCTTCCATAGTACTGTCTTTGCAAAATCATCAAACCATTTGCAGACACAGGAGAAAGCGGCAATTACTTTGGGGTTCCAATTTAGTTGGTTAAATACCAGGAAAATTGCATCTTCACATAGATGTCCTTTGGTACACAAACAGCTTGCAGAGTGTGTACAACGATATTGCTTTGTTAGAACCATCTGCACACCCTATCAACGAAAAGTCCAGCCAAAATTAGATTGCTCCTCCTAATATATTTTTGATACAGCATCTAAATTGCCCCTAAAATATTGATTGAACATACAAGTCTTATTAAATGTATTAAGAATTTAATATGAAAACCACAGTATAAAGAAATTAGCATCATATGGCTCTGGTACTATTAAGCATAATAATCAGAAAGGTGCTATCTGTTATTATTGATAAAAGGTGCAACTCAACGACAGAATTCTTACCAGTTAAAATTTGTGCCTCAGGTGCACCTAGGTCCTGAAGCGCAATTGCACAAGGCGCCACAGCCTAGATAGGCAACACCTTTTAGGCAATGTAGTTAATTGAAGGTTGTTCATGAGACATACTAAGCAAACATTCTAATCACCTTATCAAATTGCCAACAAATATTCACATGACACTAGTTACAAACACAGCTGGATTAGAAGTATGGATTTCTATTTCACCAGAATCACAAAATAGCTCATGTATTTTTGCTTACTGTTTCATGTCTAAGCTCTAGTATCCCTATGGCCTTTTGCACTCCAAATCAAATAAAACACTAATTCCGAAAAACCTACAAGGCTATACTGAAAAATGAAGCCTGCTAAATCAGGATGAATGCAAAATGACACTAAACTGTTCTTTTACCCCACATCAATCTGACAAGTTTGCATATAGATTAAAAACAAACGAATCAGAAAAGGACTCAAGATTTTACTAAAACGGATCCTTGACTCTCCTCGGTACCAGCTTCGAGCAAGCCTTGTACATAATCAATTATGGTCGATTGGAATAAACGAGTTACCCTTCAAAGCATAGCTTATTATACCATACAGATTTAGCTATAACTACATGAATAATACTACAAAATCATACTGTATTTCTTTGATCAGTTTCTAAGAACCAGACAGCAAAGATCAATCTTCCAACTTTTTAAACCACTCCTATCACTAAAAGACACGATCTTTCTTTGCTCAAAAACTGAATATGAGCCCCAAACTACAAACAACATCTCGAAAACACCTCCGTTTAAACGAATTCGGAAAAGATTCGAGCAGCTATGGAGAAGCTAAGCAGAATCGTGTGCAATTCATGAGATTCAATTCAACGCAGTCAAAGGTGAGGAGAGAGGAAGAAAGCAGATAACTACCTCATTGGCGTTGACTAGAAAAGTGAAACCCTAGATTCGTCGTCGACGTCCAGCCTCGAACACTACTAATCTTGAACCACGTTGAATACGGAGAGATAAAAGAGAAATTCACAAAGGTTAGGGTTACGTGTTTTCCTTCCTCTCTCGTATTCTCTGCTTTGCAGCAGCATTCAGAATTGTTTTTTCCCTTTTGATGTCTTGTACTCAACACCACTATTTATTTTGAAAAAGGAAAAAAAAACAGGGATTAATTAATTATTTTATATTTATCATTGTGGGTAATATTATGGCACAAATCTTGCCTTTTGCACATGCTTCTCTCGAATTATGTTATTCTATTAAGCAGTGCAATTACGTGTCCTAAAATTTCTAAGAAATTTTGACTATTATCAAATGATTGTCTACATTTCTCAAGTGGCAATTTCAAGTTCCTTTCACAACTAATAGCATATAAATGTCATACGTATCTTCTGTCCCATAAACCCGTCTCATTTATTTTGATTGGTCCAAAGTCAAGAATTAGGTTTTTTTTTGTTTCTTTAAGTTCTAATATATTATTTGGACCAATCAAAACCAATGGGACGGGTTTGGATACAGCTTCATGGGAGAGAAGATTTGCGTCGATATTAATGGCCAATCCTAGTGCTACATCAAGTACAGAAAATGTCAATGAAAATGGCAAATATTCATAATAAGACTGAATTTTCACTACATCAGACTGGAAACAAGATTTCACTACATGTACTTCAGAACAGAGGCCCCAAAAGCAATGCCAATGAAAGTGGCAATGCAAATTCCAAAGATGCCCACAAGAATTCCAGGCACAACAAGAGAGTCCCAGCCTTGTGCTTTGGCCATGCCACAGGCTGTTGTTGGGCCACCGACGTTGGCGTTCGACGCTAAGAGGACGAGCTTCAGTTCCAACCCAAAAAGTTTCCCGAGCCCGAGAGAAACAAGGAGATGAATAGCTACCTGTACGAGCGCAAATGCAAAGATACTCGGGGCCGTGTTCATCACGTTCCAGATGCTCCCGCTAGCACCGATCACTGCAAAGAAAATCTGTTCACAAGAAACAAGTAAAGAAGACTAAGAATTAGATATTCGAATGTGAACCGAACAAGCCATAATCAAGACTAATGGTAGAGATTCTTTTACCTGCATCAGGACTAATGCAATAGATTCTGCAGACGGTGCAAGATAGGAGAAAAACTTGGGGAATGCAGTTGCTAGAACGATGACTACGGCTGTAACTCCTGGAAGAATACCGCCTTGGATTTTAACTAATCGTGTTAAAAATGTTGCAAGCTTGCATATTGCAAAGGCTACTGCAATGGAAGTTGCAGATTGTAGCACCGATGTCTTGTTTCCAGTATGGTGTTCCGTATCCAATGCCGCGTCTGAAAACGGAGAGGGTAAACAATCAAGAATGATTGATCTAAAAAACAGCATAGAGAAGAATCCAACATAATCCTATATATTTCGGCGAAATATATGTACCAGAAGATTTTGAACCCTCAGGAGGCACTCTCGAGGCTAATGCAAACAGAATCATGAAATAGATGGCACATATGACGTTATCAGCAGCTACACCAGCTGCCATAATAGACGGAGAAACACCAAGTGACTCGGATATCGCAACATAATTAACGGCTGCGGGAGGTCAAAATCCAAAACATAAAGTTAAAATCAAGAGAGGCAAAGTAAAACCACCCAGAAAAGAGAGTACGAATCATTATAGTGCCATATGTACCGACGGTTCTATGAATATATATAGCTCGAAGACTTACTGCCTCCAATGTAACTACCCATAAGAGCAGCGGCTATTTTCCAACTGTCTTGACCGAGAGAACGCATAGGCACCAGCGAAAATGCCACCACTGTTCCAACCATGGTAGCCACTGCAAACGCATGAACACATTACCATATAAAATCCACCAATTCACATTCAAATTGAATGCTCTCTAATCTCAATACAGCTTTCATGATGATATTGCTAGCACAGTACCACATATAGCCTTTCATCCCTTATGATAAACAGAAAGAACCCCATCGCCACGAAAAATCAGATACCCTGAAATGTAATCACTTATAATCTACCAAATACTACTCATGTTCACTGATTTTGTCCTTCCACTCTTTCAGAGCTGTATATTTGCTCAAAGCTAAGCATCCCTAATACATTTTTTACAAAATCTTCGAATTTTACTCCTTACAATCAATGATGAAAGAAGCTTAACCTGACTATCTTAAACCACATTAGTGAGTGGAAAGAGTAAACTCTCATAATGATTACACACTAATCCCAGTATGAATACATGTCAATAACTAGCTGCAATATAATAGCAACCAAACAGCATTGATCATAGGCTCAAAATTAACCTGATCCAAGCAAGAACGCCAAAAACAGCTTTCCAGTGACTTGAATCAGTCTACTCATATTGGCTCTGAACAACAGCAATGGAACAGTCAAAGGCAGCAAGAAACCGAACACAACCGAATAGGCCGGAGCTTCATAAGGAAGTATCCCTACATTACTAGCCGCCAATCCAACCAATATACTCACGAGTGCTGAGCTCACTATGCTCCCAATTCTGGTCTTCTCTGACCTTCAAATCCCAAAACACAAACCCTAATTTTCCTCAATTTCGAACATAACACAAAAGAGGAAGAAATTGAGCATCTAGAGTAATCGTTAAAGCTAATAAAGTGCGCATTACATTCGAATTTGGGGACATTCGGTCTTGTGTTAGTATTACCAAAGTCCGAAAGCGGCGATGGCGAGGAGACCAGACCAGGAGCCCCAATGGTCTTGAGGAGAAATTAGGGCGGCGCTGAGTCGGTTCTGAGACTTGGCGACGAAGGATCGTCGCGAATTGGGGGAAAGATGGGAGCTTGGCAACAATGGCGATCGATGGAGAGCGGTGTGGAAATGTTCCGCGATTTGGGGGTTTGGAGGGAAAGAGGTTTGAAATCGGTGGCGGAGGATCGGACATGGGGAGAGGGGGAAGGTGGAAGAGGAAGAGAGGTGAAAAATGGCTGGAGGAGGAAGGAACGCCATTGGTGGATGAGTGTGTTGAGCAGAGAAGCTGAGTGTGTTGTTGATGGAATCTGATGGTTGGTGAATCTTTGATGATGCGGTATGCAAATTACCAAATACTCCCTTAGTTTCAAATTAATTTGTTTTATAGCCTCTTACAAACAGTAATAACTACTCCCTCCGTCCCCGAAAGTTTGTCCATAAAACACATTTGCACGCGGATTAATAAAAAGTGGGAAAGTTTGATAAGTGATGGGAAAAAGTGTTAAAGTTGATGGAAAGGGTATAAAAAGGAGTAATTTATAAGATTGATTGAGGATAATTTTGTAATTTTATAGGAAAAAGTGATAAAGTTGAGAGAAAAGTTGGATAATGGGGGTAATATATGAGATTGTGTGAGGGTAAAATTGTAAAAGCATAGTGATATAAGTGGAAATAAAGTAGAGATGGACAAACTTTCCGGGACGCCCGAAAAGGAAAGGTGGACAAACTTTCGGGGACGGAGGGAGTAATAAATACGGAGTATGTTTTTTTGACTTTTTTCCATGACATCCCTATTATAATACTCCCTCCGTCCCATAATGTTCGTCCAAAAGGACGCTTTTTGCGGTTTTTAATGCAGGGTATAAAGTGGTGTTGGGAAATGAAAAAGTAGGTTAAAGTGGGTAGAGGTTATGATTGAATAGGGGTATTTTTGTAAGTTTGTAGGGGGAAAAGTTGAAAAGAAATAAAGTAGGATGAAAAGTTGGATAATGGGAGTAAATTTAGAGATTGGATAAGGGTAAAATTGGAAGAAAGTTATTGATATAAAAGGAAAGTGGACAAACATTTTGGGACGACGGATTAGGAAAGTGGACAAACATTATGGGACGGAGGGAGTAGCATTTGTACTTATTGAAGTGCATTTCGACCAAAAAAAAAAGCTTATTGAAGTGCATTATAATCTACCTATAAAATTGTAAATAATTACCTAATTATTACTTTTATCCTCTACAAAGGTGAAAAGTAATTGGAAAAAATGTTAAAATGACAAATTTAATGAAACTAGAAAAAATGTTATGTACTCCCCAATATATAGCCATCCCTAATAGTTAGTGTCAATCCCACAAGTCTGTTATCCATTTTTCAATAAAAAAAAGTTGTTTTGGACCGGAACACGACTAGTTTTGAATTGAGACATAAATGGGAACCGACTTCTAAAATTTTGTTGATCAAGAATATCCCTCGGTCGGTCCAGTCCCGATGTGGTCTAGTCTAAATCGAAATTTGCCAACTTGAGGTTCGGTCATGTTCGGGAACTTAAGAATCGAATAATTTTGGGGCTGGATTGAACAAGCTTGGATCTTTGTGTTTACATGTCATTGCAGATTTTGTGCACGTTGGGTACAATTTCGGGTGTTTTGGGAGGTCTACATGGACGACACTTCGATGAAGTAAGGTGCGATTTTGGGTGTTCTTAATAACGTCAGAAAAAGATATACAAATACTTTGTTGTAATACATAAAGAAATGAGTTCAGTGCTTTCCAAATTGCCAAGGTGGGATAGTACACAGATCAAGCCTAAGACAGTTAAGCTTGGTATATCACTACTATATGATATTAATATTTGTGTACCTTCATTTTCATACCCAATGACAACAAAAACCTTGACAAGTTCATCACATAATGGCCCTTACCCTTACCCAGGTTTCTATCCTTCTCTTCTTAGTTACCACCATTAGCATTTTCAGTGAATACAAGAGAGTACAATATTTTTCTGACCGAAAAAAGAGAGTACAATATTTTTTTTTTTTTTGATGAAGAGAGTACAATATTTTAACTTGCAGACGTTGGAAAGATATTTGGACTAGTTCTCTAATTTATTCTTCCATCAACTGATTCCATCTATTTTACACTTGCAAGGACCAGTTCTCCAATTTATTCATAGAGGTCACAGTCCTCGTGACTTGCAAGCATCGGCTCTCAAATTTACTGTTCAACGATTCTAAATAGTTACTCTGGCTCATAGCTTCCACTATTGTTAAGCCACACTTCAATAGAAGCAGTTAATGCTGCATCAGAGATAAGTTCCCTGTGAAACATTATAATAACATTATTCAGTTACAAATACTAGTTTTCAAATAGTATGTTAGGGAATGATATAAGGGAAGCATATGTTGTTAGGAATTTATATACCTGGTCTTCCACATTCAGAGTAGCGAAATTCTCACATGAACTGGAGAACTTTGGATCCAAAAGCGAGCCCTAAGAAAGTTGCAATGGAGATCCCAAAGATTCCAGCTAGAATACCAGGAACAATGAGAGACCTCCAACCTTTGGCTGTCGCCATTCCACAAGCTGTTGTGGGGCCCCCCACATTGGCGTTCGATGCCAAAAGTAATTGCCTCAGTTCAACGCCGAATAGCTTCCCTACTCCGAGAATTACTGCAAGATGAACAGCGATTTGGACGAGAGCAAATAGAAATATGCTTGGTGCTGTGTTGATCACATTCCTTATGCTCCCACTTGCACCCACAACAGCAAAGAATACCTGTTTCTCGAAAGGAATGTTGCACAAAATGAGTAAATTTGCAGATCAGCACTTCAATTTGAAGATACTGTTGACATAACAAGGTGAATAATTAGGATCCTTCCTACGGTTTCTACTTTCTATGAACAGGAATGTAACAACATCCAATATTTATTTACACCCAGCCTTGTTCAGTTTCCTAAATCCTCACTGACACAAAAAGCATACTGAATGCTTAATGCTCATGCAGGATATTTTACCGACTTTTCCACAACATAAATAAAACATGTTATATTTTTAATAAAAAACAAAGAGCAAGTATAAAACAAATCTCACAAAACAGAAGGGTTTCGGCTGAAATAATAAAAATCACCTGCATCAGAATAAGTGCCATAGCCTCACCAGCAGGTGCCAGGGAGTTGAACTGTTTTGGAAGCACAGTTGCTAACGTGACTACGATTGCAGTTATTATTGGAAGGCTTCCACCCTGAATTCCAAAATACTTAGCGAGATAACTTCCAGCCTTGCAGATAGCAAAAGAAACAGCAAGAGCTACTGCTGTCTGTAGCACCGAGATTTTGCCTCCGGAATTAGGGTCCAACTCCTCCACACTATCTGCATAAAGACTACGGTCAGTTAAAATGGCAGAAATTGTGGCCTTTTCCTTGGTGCCCATGCCATGTAGTATATTTTCTTGAGTAGTAAGATGACTTTAGTTCAAAACTATTATTTTAGTAACAATAAATAAGGTGTTAACTTAAATAGGTTGGACTGAGTTATCAGTCATCACACACTTACCAGTAGCTGAAGCTCCATCCTCAGCAGGAATCTTTGAAGCTAGTGCAAACAGGGTTGTGAAATATACAGCACATATAACATTATCAGCAGCTAGGCCTGCAGCTAAAACTGAGGGAGTAACACGAAGAGCTTCTGAAATCGCGACATAGTTGACGGCTGCAGTAACGTAAGATAGCAGGGTTTCAATTCGATGAATAATAACCACATAGAGATCAAGTACGTATAAACTTTAAAGTTGTCCGTTACAAAATTGAAAGAGAGCAGAAGGATTGAATGCATATACAGATTTTGATTCCCTCACCCCCACTGGAATTACAATAATCTTATTGAGAGGCTAATATAACTACGTACTTATAACCATCTTTAAGTATGATTCTCAAATTCCTTGAGCAAATTTGATATTAAGGATGTATTTGTCCTAACCAGATCATTAAGCATGACTTTAGCACACACCATATTGTTTTGATAAATGTCATTGTAAATGATAGAGAAGACATTTTTAGCAGGAATAGTGATTACCGCCACCAATATGTCTTCCCATGAGGGCTGCTGCTATCTTCCAACCATCTGGACCAAGAGAGCGCATTGGCACCAAGAAAAAGGCGACTAATGTTCCAATGGTGGTAGCAACTAAAAATACAAAGAAGAACATCAATTTATACAGGACCCAGTTGTATAATAAAGTCCACATTCCATCTACACATGAAGCTAGATACATGTAATTAAAAACAGTTAATTCTACGAAAATTGAAGGTTAGTAATACTCATTGTACCAGTACTACAACAAAAAGTTAATGGCAATAACATCAAATCAACAAAAGAAAAGAGGTCCATTAAAATGATCAATGAGT
Organism: Polygonum aviculare; assembly: GCA_934048045.1. Taxonomy (NCBI): domain Eukaryota; kingdom Viridiplantae; phylum Streptophyta; class Magnoliopsida; order Caryophyllales; family Polygonaceae; genus Polygonum; species Polygonum aviculare. The sequence goes on from OW204027.1 coordinate 3,344,649, forward strand.
ATAAACTAAACAGGCAAATCTGCAAGGACATTAGTACTTCACCTATAAACATGAAGTCTATTCATGTATTCATAAGCAAGGTAACTGATCAAGCAGACCTATTGATTGAACAGAGCCTTAGTAGAAAAATGATCAATGAGGCACAGCTCTACCTGCTCCAATCAAGAAAGCAAACAGCAATGTCCCAGTTGACTGGATCACACGCCGCATATCAGCTCTAAACAACAGCAGTGGCACAGCTAACGGGAGCAGAAACTCGAACACAATGGAATAAGCCGGAGCCTCACATGAAATGATCCCCAAATTACTCAAAGCAAGTGCAACCAATATGCTGACCAATGCACCACTTAAGGTACTCCCTATCTTGGTCTTCTCTGACCTTCAAGCAAAATTTAATCTTAGAACCTCTCAGCAGATCCTATTTGCTTAATCTACACATACATTTGTGTCAAAGTAATCGAAAATCAATTTCAGTTCCTCAACACTTCTATCAAACCGCTCATTTCAAATCTTTACCAGTCCAATTACGTGCTCTATTGAGAAAAATTGAGTTGGAAGCTGAAATCGAACTCAATCAGACTTCAAATTGAACCATTGAAAACGATATTAATGAGGAATGACAGAGAGATAGAGTGAATTTAATCTTAGACCCTCTCAACAGATTCTGTTTGCTTAATCTACACATACATTTGTGTCAAAGTAATCGAAAATCGATTTCAGCGCCTCAACACTTCTACCAAACCGCTCATTTCAAATCTTTACCAGTCCAATTACGTGCTCTATTCAGCAAAATTGAGTTGCAAGCTGAAATCGAGCTCAATCAGACTTGAAATTGAGCCATTGAAAGCGAAATTAACGAGGAATGACAGAGAGAGATAGAGTGAGAGAGGACCAGAGGCCAAAGGCACCACAGGAGAAGAGAGCGGTCCAGGTGCCCCATTGATCAGTAGGAGAAACGATCGGAAAGGAAAGCTGCGACCTCACGACGACGGATCTCGACGGCGTTCTTCTCTCCGCCGGTAGGGCTACGAGACGGCTCTCGCGCTTTTCCAGGGGAAGGGGAAACGTGTTCGAGTTCAGGTGAGGGATCGGAGGGAGGCGAATGCCAGGGGAGAGAATTGATCGATGCGAAGCTGAGTAAGGAGACGGAGGACGGTGGAATGAGAGTAGCGGCGAGAATGTGGACGCCATTGATGGCCGGAAAGCGGAGGTGGAGGAAGGAGGACTCGCAAGTCAACACAAGTGAGCTTCAGCGTCAACGATCCAAGTCAGGGCGAAAAATGGAAGGCGAACTAGCGAAGCCATGTACATATTTCTCCCTACTCTCTACGTTTCACAATACGGGTCGTTTTAGCTCTTTATATACTCCATTTTTTAAGAAAATCAATCATTCACTTTAAAACTTACAAACTTCTTCTTAATCTTATCACTCATTACGTACATATAATAAGTTTAGAGATACTATATTGCATCACGTAGAATTTTTTTAGATGTCGCTCTTATATTTCACCATTTAAGATTCTAACACGTGTCGTTCTATCGTTGTTACGTATCATATATTATTTAATTTTTTTATTAAACCACATCATATAATTAATCTGTATCATATATATTTGTTCACTTGAGATTTTTTTTTCCCTATCAGTACGTAATATAGATTTTTCTACCAAATAGATAAATGTAGAGATTTTATATAAAACTACCATCTACCAAATCGTTAAAAAATAAGTTTTTTTTTATATTTCACATATTACATTAGTTGATATAATATTAAATGTAAAATAAAAATATAAAATATGCGGAAATCGCCTTTGATAAAGAGATTTGTATCGTGCTCTAGACAAATCAAATTTGTTTGACTTTTATACACACTATATATAAAACTACCTTAATAAATAAATAGGGAATTAGAGGTAGATTTACCAGATCAGTATATGCATAGAATGACTCATATCTCGATGCCTATATATATGTAATGAATTTATATTACTCGTATGATAGTTTTTGAGTGACGTTTCATAGTTATGATTCATTATATTGTATATAATTGTTCAGTCTTAAACTATTTATATTTTTCTTTTCATTTGAGTCATTTTGAACATTGATATAACAATATTAACAAAAGTCATTTGTATGATAATCTGGATACTAATTAAAAAGTAAAAGACAATTTTATATTTAGTATGTACGACTTTTATTGAAATGTATCTCAACAGAGAATTTGGGTGACCTCTACCCCTCTGGCAAACTCCTAACTCTAAACGCTCATTATGCAGGGAGAGTTGGAAGGGGAAGATCAGAGTAACGGATAGCTAGTCGCTGGAATGGTGGAGCAGAGGGTTATGCATGGTGTTAGTTAGGTAGCTAGTTTTAATTTCCTTAAACTTTCTTTTACTTTATTAGTTTTAATTTTAGTTCTCTTTATGGTCTCTTAAGCTAACTTTGAGTATTAGTTTTAATTTTTTTCTTTTGAATAGAAGGGGTATATATATTAACGAAAGAGGCTACAAAATTGCTAGCAAGGCTAGCAATTTACCACTTGTTTTGTCTCCAATCTCTCCAAATACATACATGTATCCCTCGTTTACTTTCTCCACCTTGCCTTTAGACAATTTCGCATTAGTTTTAATTTTAGTTCTCTTTGTGGTCTCTTAAGCTTGTCGTTTTAGTTTGTTCGTTGGGCTGGTTTGTTTCACTTGGGTTGTATCGAGAGCATTCCATCCAGGTTTGGAATGCTCCTATCCCGACACCTGCGTTTGTGGGATAATTTGAGCAAATATTGTTGTTGTGTTTGCATATATTATCTACTCATTCTCTTAATTCCTTAGGTGTATTATTGTCAAATTTAATGTTAAATTAGTTTAACCCCCGTACCATGTACGGGTAATGTGATTATAAACCCAATTTAATATAGATATGATTTAGTAAATATTATTATCTAATAAAGATCAAGATAAAATCGAAAAATACGAGTTTTCGTTTTTTTATAACTTTGAAAAAATCTGAATTTAAATAAATAAATAATTAGATTATATCTATTATTTCTTCTTTTTTTTTACAATAAAGATCATGTTTTATTAAATAATAATATACATATATGTATATGTTAGATAGATCTTCCTATAGATGATAGATTTTCCTAGGTGTTATATCTTTCTATAGATATCTTCCTATATGTTTTTTAAAATTATCAAATCATATATATTTATCTTTCTATTGTGATTAGTGTTTTTTTATATGCACAAGGACTCGATTGATTATTTTAATAGAGATATGACACGTGGCGTAATTTTCTGTGAAGACTTTGTCTCCGCTTTATACTATAGATAGTATAGATTGTTTTTAAAGCAAGATTGGAAATTTTTATGCAATCATTTTTAGTTTTTATACGTATTACTCCTACTAACGTTTTTTAAAGAGAATTTAATAAGTTTTAACTATTTGGTCTAATGTCATGTTATTTTACTTTATTTTTATTATCTTAATGATTGAACTAAAATTATTCATCATAAATTGTTTTTGATGACAAAAAAAAATATATTGATTGAACTAGTTATTCTAAAACGTCCCGAAGCAAAAAAAAGAAAATACGACTTGATATTGCCTCATCTGTAAACAATTCCAAAGTTCTTTCAAAACCAAGGAATAAGTGAATAACTTTTGACAAATTAATGGACAGCAAAAAGAAGGATAGTAAATGAATATATACGCAAGGGCCGAACACAAGTCAAATGCTCAAAAGCTTTTCTAGAAATTACATAATCACGAAGAGGGTGCGAAAATATTTAGATCATATAACGTGTACAACAACATATTCATCTCCAACAGAGACTCGATCATAATACAATCTGTTTCGTTCAAGAAGACAACACGCGAAGAAGACTAATAGCTAATAAGTAATGAGCTATGGCTTCAACATGAACATACCTCACTGCTTTTACCATTACTGAGCGTATTTACGAAGAAGACTTAAAAGACCACTCTATGAAATAAAACTACTTTGCTTCTGTTTCTTCCCCTTGTTGCTTTCCTCTTCCAATGCCTTCAATTTGTTTTTAATGGCTGTGATTTTCGCACTTCGACTCGTTTGCCCTGAGCTACCCGTAAAAGCAGTTGGTTTATGAGAGCTGCTGCTGAGGACCTTAGCTGAGTTTTCTGAGGATGTTTCGGTTTGAACTTTCTCGCTAGCTAGGCGAACAACCAAAGGCCGACCACAAGCAATTCTTCCATGCATCTTCTCCTTAGCCAGACTAGCTTCCTGCATTCTTACTTCAATGAGAATACTAGTTAGGGTTTGTCTAAAATCTTGTTGCCCATTGGGACTGCATCCCATAATGCATTATTTTGCATTAAGAATGCGTTCTGGGCTGCAATCCAAACAGCCCCTTGGTTTAAAATATAAAATAAACAGAGAACTACAATGCCACAAACTCAGGTTTTCTGCTAGTGCTTCGAGTTAGGGGATTATAACTTCCACTGGCCGAATGGCTTGAATTCAAACACTATTTATCTTTAGTTGAACTAAGATAGAGCGAGAGACTTTCACACAGCAAGTATTTGTTATTTATAACAAGGTGTCACAGGTCCATCTTTACATAAAATAAAAATATTGAAACGAATAGAGGGCACAGTAGCTCACACTAAAAAAAATTGGATACATTCAATTAGAGCAAACGCTTACCTCTTTTGTGCTGAATTGGATAAAGGCAAACCCACGTGGTTCGCCTCGCTTGGGTCCCCGAGTATGGCATAAAAAGTCTTCTGATTCAATCTTTCCATAAGGTGAGAACAGTTTGATCAGAGTCGCCCTATTGACAAAGAGATAAAAATGCATATTCAGATTACTAAAGATCAAAATGAATGACCACCAGACAGTTCATCGCTCAGAGTATAGTTTCCTTACTCTGATATCCTATGATCAATGTTACCAATGTAAAGCCTCCTTTCACAGCTTTCTTCATTTGCCCCATTAGTATTCTGCACAAGATTGAAAGGAAGTATTCTGTATCAGTGCCCCTCTTGGTTACATGGTCTGTGGTATTAATAGTTAAACAACGAAACTGCTACTCCTTCATGGATTGCTAAGGGAATTAGTGAACCCATCCTCCACCAATGGCTAGACGTTAATAGTTTTCAATTATAGCGACAACACTGAACAAATGACAGAGAATAATAAACACTGAAAGGTATAACAGTTTGGTGACAAGAAGTCCATATGCAAGATTCTATCTAATAGACATAATGCACCTAATTCCGGATCAGACTCTTGCTCTTCTCTTTAGAAACTCACTTGTTTCGCCTTATAAACAATTGATCGATGCTCTCATGAACTTGCTGAATAGATTTTAACTTTGAATATCAAGTTATGCCTTTTATCTGGATTCATTTGTCTAAAAGAGTTCCATCAAACTATTGCCTTATCTGTAAGTAACAAAATCCATTCACCAAAGAACAGTTTTTATCTTTTCACAATCATCAAAGCAAGAAAAACAAGCCCCGACCGAAACAAAGAAGAAGCAAGAAAGCAGAGTACAAGCAATTCCTAAGATCATGCTACCAAAATCAAAGTTGAGAATGAGCACAGGTAACAAAGGCAACCAGATATCTCAGTGTAAGTGTAGTGTAATTACCATGATACTGGAAACCGCACTTTCCACCTACATAAAAGTATAAAACAGAGTCATGATTACTCACAAATCATAATCTGAGAGAAAGTGTGATCTGGCTTAATCTGGCTAAATCTCTCAAAATTGCACCGTGCAGATAAGAATTCTACTAGCTTGGAGCTCAAGAGGAGCAACAATGTAATCAATCTAGGGTTGCAAGTGGAGCTGCTTATGCAAAATCGAAAGCTTTACTTTGGATCAAATAATCCTTACCAGATGGTACGAGTAGCAAACAGCGAAAAGTGGCGGTACCTGTCGAAGTAGCAATGGAAGAGGAAGCTGGAGAAGACGAGCCACGTGGAGACGTCAAGGATCTCGAGCAGCGACTGAGGAGGAAGCTATGGCGGAAGAGTGGTAGCGTTGTGCGATTGCGAGCTAGGGTTCGTCCTGGAAAGCGTGTTTTGCCATGTTGTTTACTCCTCCCTCCAGTTTTAGCACTTAAAATCTATCTATACTATATATTAAAGTCATCCACGTTAATTCTGGTCCCACTTTATTAACAATTTTATGTGTTTTTTTCTTAATTATCTAATCTTTAATTTTATCTTTTTTTCTTACCCATCAAATATCTATCTTGAAAGACATATTATTTATCTTTAAAATTTCTTTAATTATCTAATCTTTAATTTTATCCTTTTTTATACTCATCTAATATCTATCTTTGAAACAATATTATCTATCTTTAAAATTTTCTTCTATAAAAGATACATATTAATCAACTTAACTTTTCAATTCTCATTTTAATCTATCTATATATAAGAGTTAATATACAGTATAGATTATAATAGTACACAAATTAACGAAAAAAATGACCATTATCCGTACATGGTACGGGTCTTCAACTAGTTTGTTTTTAATTATGTGTCGTTTTAGGTTGTTTCATATTATGTGTTGTTTTAGGTGTTTCATATTATGTATTGTTTTAGGTTTTTAAAGTGATTAATTAGAAATAAGTAATGATAGTTTTTATTAGAATGTGTATTTATTGACTAGGCCAAAAATATAATGAGTGGTAAGATCAAGAAAAAGTTGTAAGTTTTAAAGTATATAATTACTTTTCTTAAAAAATGTGTTAAGAGATAAAACGACATTTATTGTAAAATGGAGGAAGTAAAATTTTGCATTGTGTTGTTTAAAATTCCTAAACACTTATATAGAGAAGTTTTTAAAAATATTATTATAATAGTGCTAATAATATTATTTGTCATACTAGTAGATAGAAAAATTACAGCAATTGAAACTGAGTATATTTATCACAGGAAAACAGAATCTACTATAATACAGTATAAAGCGGAACCCAAGTCTTTGTTAAAATTTGCGCCACGTCATCAACCCTGAATAAAATAATGATTTTATTTTTTGCGTTGATTTTCAAAAAATAACTTATATATCTTCTTGATATCTTATCCAATTTCCTTATGTATACTTAATATCATACTCAATTATATATCCTTATACGAATAAGGAAGTTGAAGTGATTTTCTTTTATACTAGCTTAACCTGTCGTGCCATGCACGACTATCACACTTAAAAGTATTAAAATTAAATTTAAATATTTTATAATTAAAAATTATTTGGAAAATATAATATAAATTTTATTGTATGAACATGTTTTCCTTCTTTTAACCGGAATCAATATATATAAGACATAATATTTACACGTTAAAATCTGATTATAAGAATATAAAGTGATATTTTACTTACAACTTTTTATTATATAGTAATAATGACTATCATAAATTTAAATATAAAAGTAAACACACAGTTACAATGTTTCAACAATAGATGAACTGATAAAGTTTATCATAATTTAATAGAACATGTAGGAAACCACAAATTTACTTGTATTAACGAAATAAGTTGAATTCAATATTTAAATATCCTGCTTAACTTGTACATGAAAGACTTTCCCCCATAATGTTTTAAGAATTAATAATTAACAAAAGTTTTTTTTAAATAGATAGGAATAAATTTAATAGGAAAACCCTATATAATTCAAATAATTCAAATTTTAATTTGTAGGATGCGGAGTATGATGGTATAATTCTTTTTGTTTTTAGTAAGCTCATCAATAACGTTGGTCATCGATATCCCCTATGAGTTAAAATCCAACTATAACTTCATGAATTATGTTAATTAGCCAACTAATTAAGATAGTTGGGAAAAATTTGCAATCGTCTTTGTATGCGATTTCCCGATAAATTTAAAGGGCAAATTGATCTATTGATCTCCTAGAAGGTTAGGAAACACTGTGGAAACAAACAATGTGATGAGAACGTACGTGATTATATTGGTAGAGATTATAGAGAACGTACTTGATTAAAAACAACGTGGTTTAATTTTGTGATTTGGGTTATTTGCCTATCTTTAATAAAAGGAAATTTAAAAGATAGATATTAGATGAGTAGAAAATAATAATTAAAGAGTAGATAATTAAGAAAATTTTAAAGATAAATAATATGGTTTCAAAAATAGATTTTAGATGAAAGTGAATGGTAGGCCCACTTAAAGATAAGTGATATATTAAAAAAGATTTGTTATCTTACCAAAATTTGTATATATCTTTTGTGTAAATAGATAATAAGGATTTTGATAAAAAAGTATTATTTTTATCAAATATGTGGTGGGACCAGAATCAACGTGATGGCTCGAAAACGGCCGGCTTTTATAATATATATTGATTCCTTACAATATTTTCTTATTAATTAGTATATATTTTTGTCATTATTGAATCTTGAAGAATAGTGAAAAAATTTCACATGTGTCAATACTATATTCATTAATAATATGAATTTGAATACAACTATTTTTGAATTAAAATTTTATGAATAAAAGTACATATATAGGTCAATAGGTTTGGACTTTGATCTATCGGATTTGGATTATTAGTTCCCGAGTTAAAAGCATATTCGTATCAAAATTCGATCTCAAATCGATTAATTCGGTTTTATATTTACATTACCCGTACATGGTACGGGATTTGTACTAGTTTACATTCATAACAAAACTGAATTTGTGTCCGATTCCTTATCATATCTCTTAAATACTATCGCAATAAATATTGAAATACAACAATATAATACTGGAGTACAATCAAATCAAATGGTACGGGAAGTACCAGCAGTTTATATGTCCTGTGTGATCCTGCACTTTCTTCAGAACAAGACTTTACAGACTGCTTCATCACATGGATATGAATGTCAATCCGAGGAATTAAACCTACACCTGAAATTGCTTAAACCCATATTAAGAAAAGGCCACAGATCAGCTTCTCAAGCACTTTATAATTGTTTAAACGAAGGAAGATGCATTCTTGTAATAGAGCAAAAGATGCAGGCATCAAAAGTAGAGCAGTTAATATGCAGAAACACTTCACAAGACAAGACCTTGATCCGCCCATTTAGTTTAGTTTCTTTAAGCCCTCAATAAAAGATCACTAAACTACTTCTCAAGCACTTTATTTTCTTACCTTAAGCTGAAAATGATGAAAACACTGCACACAATTATAGAGCAGAGAAACACCGAAAAATACCTGCTTAGGTCAAGGCAGGCGAAACCTTGCAGACTTCAACACTGAAACCACAATCCATCAAAGCTAGCAACCATGCGCGTTGCTGCTCAGAGAGTTTATCTCTAGGACCTTTAACTTCGACAAGCTTAGCTTCGCCTTTGTAATCTCCATGAAACCGCCAGATCAGCAAATCAGGCATTCCTCTGGACCAGCTTCTGTAATCTTGAGCCAAAAGCCGGCACAGGGAAGCCACACATGGACCACCTATGCAGGTCACAGCAGCACGAAGCTCTTCAATAGAGTGGCGATCCCAATTGATTCCCCGACAAGATGTTCCTATATGAGATTCCCATGACATGATGAGAATCTCCTCTGCCATGCCATCGTGGATAGTTTGCAGGTGAGAATCTATAAGATTCTTTCTTGTAAGATAGAAGTCATCGGTGTCCAAGTCTAATGGTGCACTCTGCATGGTTGATGCAACAAAGATACAGAGATGGGTGGTTAATGGCTGCCTGGTTAAAAAGACGAAAGATGATATTTCTTATAAGGATAATCAAACAAAAATATGGTGACATGCTTCATGTTTCTCACGTGGGGAGAGTGAAGATAAAAGGATAATCAAATAAAAATATTGTGCAAAATAATCTCAACTGTTCCCAATGTGAAGCAAGATTGTTGCCAAGGATAAAATGCTGCTGGAATTTTCAAAATCTTACAATACCAAGGCCATTCATGTGAGAAGCTTATGTGTTCTAGAAGGAATGACTATGCCACTTAAGAGGCCGCCAAAAATTGAAAGGGTCCATTTTTCACAAAATCTTAGACAATTAAAGCACATATTTTGAGCTGAATAGTTACACATATCAGCCATTAGTTGAGATTCTTAGTGCAGGGGATCGAAGATTATTTCCAACAGTTTAGTTATAAACAGACAGGAGAATCATCATACAGACTGATTCAAGCAACAAATGAGATGTAAGACCAGTAGGTGACTATATACCTGAAATCTGGATTGAAACATGTTCGGTACGTCAGAAAATATAATATCCCACATGAGGAGGCCAAATATAGTCAACCAAATACCGGTTTCTGTATGAACACCTTGCCACCCGCCTCCTTCTCCAGCATAATATTGTAAGGCAAGCTGTTCCACTCCACATTGTTCTCCATCTTCACCATAGAATATGCTTTTCATCCCTGTTTTGCTGTTCAGTGGCCTCCCTTGAATTTGAACCTAATTCCAAGTTGATAAGAAAAAAGGAAATTGTAACAGGCATTAGGATAATCACTCATGCTTACAAATTAAGCATAAAATGACAGCCAAAATTAATTGCATGCATTAAACCACCTCATTTATCTTTCTTTTTACAGAATGCGAGAAACTGGGGACTTTCCAACGCCTAGGTGGTTTACCCAATCTAATCACCCGTCTTTGTAAAGCCATTCTTGAACCAGCACGCACCCAAGGATCTTTAATACCATCTTCAGCTACAGAGAGACTCTCATCAATAAGACCAATATGCTCCAAGTCAACAGACAGTCTCAAAGTCCAGTATCCTCTACTTCCAACACAAGTGAAATTGGACAGCAACAGCTTTAGTAATCTGATGGCATCATTGTACCTGAAAATACATGCAGAAGATTTGAAAACCCATTTAGTAACCATCTAAGCCAGTAAGAGAATACCATAGTAACTAATAAGATCCACAAGAATTCATTATGACCTTTTTTTTTTAAAAAAAAAGATGGACTTATTACAATTTCTATAATATGGTTCTCACGAATCACAACAAATAAAGGACGCTATTGCATTAGTTCCTTCAAGTAAGAGACTACTGAAACACTTATTCAGAGAGCAGAAATTAACTAATCCATGTAGGTTGCAACCAGTAACCAGAGTTGGTAAAATTACAGTGATCAATTTGGAGAAGCAACTGTACAATAGAAGGGGGGATATCTCCAAGACCCAGGCTTCTATGGTCAAAGACAGCAAATAAGTATAAAGTGCACCTCATGCGCCCTCAAAAAAAACCTCAAATGAGGTTTTTTGGACGTTTTATAAATGGCATACCAAGCTAAAGACAATAAGGTTAGAATTACAATATTGTAACAAAAAAATGAGGCAAAAAATTACTGGCATACAATATTTCACACAAACATTTTACCATTCTTGAAAAAGATACAGGCAGAAATTTGGGCAGAAAGGGAAATGTAAAGGCATAATGTTCATTCAAGTAAACACATCACTTATCCAGTTATCCTACAATATTAAAACAAACAGATCAAGTTGATTGGCTGTTGCAAAGGTCAATAATAAGAATTCTGTACAAGTCTATACAAAAGTTCAACATTGAAAAATTCGAGTCATTGAAGTCACCATACCTACGCTGGAATTCGAAGAGAGAAACACCTAGCAACATCACTTTAGAATAGACCCATGAAGCCGTAAAGCATTGAAGAAATGAATTCAATGAACTAGACATCAGAGATTGATTTTTCTTTTCAGAAGATCCAGAAAAATGGGATTCTGATATTTCTATGCATTCAAATGCTAACTCGAAGTTCTGTGCATCAAGCGCTTCATCCATAATCTGTGCAACTTCAATGGCCTGATAAGAAACCCCAATTGACAGATTAAAAAATGAATGGGAAATGAAAAGAGTATTTTTCATATGCATAGACCCTCAAACCTCTTCATAAGCAAGCAAGTCTCTTCTATCAGAAAATGCTTTCTTAAAAACTGAGCATGTATATTCCGGATATTTGATTATGCCCAAATCTGCTAGGAGAAAGGCCGATAAATCCTGCTCTCCATTTAGGAAAAATAGCCTCTGTATCCAGCATCAGTGATTAGAACCCATTTACCATACCAGATATAGCATGCATACAAAGGTAGCATCAAATTACCTGAACACGCCATAAAAGAGATTCAGCAATAAAAGAAATCCGAACACACATTCCAATCTTTTGCAAAACTAATCCATACAGCTGACTGCAAAGTAGTAAGCAGAATAATTAAAATCAAAGACAAGTGACAATAGCTCTAAATATAACAAAGATTTAGAAAGATCAAAGTTCTATGCCTCATTCCATTTTTGTATGACGAAAGAAGCGCTGCAATAATGTCCTGCTTTTTCATACCAACTTTGAATCTCTGGATTCCCAATGGAAAGAGAAGAACAGGTGCCATGTTAAACACTGCAATGCAAGCTTAAACAAAATGCAAAACCCTATTTCATAAATGCATACAATTGTATAGGATTTCATAAAGCTTATTGTATAGCTGAAAACATCATCTTCAATGCGATCACAGTTACACGAGAGATCCATAAATAGATCAACATGATTATGAACTGTGTCCATCTTCTCTTTAACTTTCATCTTTTTCTTGAGGGAGGAAAGCAGGAGAAGTCAGGACAAAAGTCAAATCACTGAAGAAGCAGGTTAAATAATTAGGAACGAGAAGAAAAGATATGATGCACTTTGAAGTACGACACATGAAGGGGCACAATGGTTTCACTCCTTATAGTTCCGTGAATTTACTCTCTATCCTCTGTATCTCTAACAATTCTACAAGGTTTTAAACCCTTGGCTGCAACCACTTTCAACGACACTTTTGCAAATTTACTAAAACCATTATTTGACTAAATCTGTTTAGAGTATGAATATTAATCAAAGCATGTAACTTAGCATACAGAACATCAATACTAGCTACTAACAGAAGTAATGTGAAGTTGAGATATAGTGTCCTCCCCTATGAAAAGGTCAAAAGTTTGAAAAAAGAACTAAACTAGAGCAATAACATCAAGCTGCAACGGATTAAGTGAGTAGTTTACACCTGAGGTACCAACCACAGAACCATTGTGAAAGTTCTGAGACTGGAGTGCATGCAAGCAAACAGCACAAGGGAGGAGATGCAAACCTCTTTAAGCACACATTGTATCTCACGCAATTCAGTCACGGTTAACACGTTCAGAACTAGCTTGGAGCCATTGTCATCAACTTCATTTTGGGGATCAAAAGCATCGACATAACCTGTTTCTGTTAGATAACATAAGATAACACCACAATATTAGGAAAGCAAAATAGGATGAAGATAGATAGGCTGTTTAATAAAGCAGCGAGCAGAGAGGTAAGAGTACCTAACAAATCTACGATCCCTTTCTGAGAATCCAGTATTTCTGGATATGAAATTTTTGATGCCTGGAACCAAGGCCCTGCAATAATAAAACACAGAATACAATCCAAGCATCATTAATCAACATCTGGAAACAAGGTCCACAACTCACACATTGAACATCTATGCCTCTTCACCTTGTCAGCAAAAGTAATAGCCATACAATGAAATAAACAAATGTGCAGGCCCATCTTACTTGCCAAGTTAACATATGAATGTTTTGGAAAAAGTATTAGTGATATATGAATCAAAATTTGTGGAATGAATTCCAGCTTCATTGTTTAATCTCAGCAGGGAAGCAGATCTTATTATGGGTGATTCTTCCAAAAGATTAAATCTCAGTAGGCAATGAATTTCACCTATAACAAGGGTGATTCCTCCAAAAGATTGAATCCCTAGCATGTGTTAGACAATACAATTCTGGAAGTCTCTTTCCACTATGATGTATATAAATTTGATCTGAAGAAGCAGAGAGTGTATGATCCAATGACTCAAGCCTGCTTATTTGAATCACACAATTCACATCATGATCATGTTGCACGTGTTCTAAATTTTATAGGCGTCCTAGATTCAGTTTTTCTAGCAAGCAGGCTCATACAGAAATAAATTCTATGATATCTAGAATCCTGTCATATTAGAACATAATCCTTATAAGGTTCATCGGAATCCAGATAGATTCATGCCAGAGATATATTCTAAAGCAAATAGGCGACAAGACTCAAAATAAATCATGAGTTAATAACCTTTTCTCATGTACAATCGAATGAAGAGCCTCTGAGCATCATCTGAGAGACCATTGAAATTTTCTAATGACAGCAAAATAACACTACATTAAACATCAGTTGCTGCAAAATGTTATATTCAGGATAACAAATCATAGGAAACAAGAGCACTTTACCCAGGAAACATTTTTCATCGTCAGTGAAAAGATGACAATTGCTACTCAAAACCTCATCCAGTACCAAACAGAAGTTTTGTTGGTACTTTGCAATTCTGTGTGGATTCTTCATTCCATTATTAATTGAAGTAAGAGCATTGTTCCATAATGACTTGAATTCCTCAAGGTTGCCATATCGAACTTTATTATCACGTTGTATGTCTAAACAATTCAGCCTAATAGGCACTGGGTCAATAGGACGCTCTGGAACAGAGGTTATAGTTCCCTGCAAAACGCTCATATGAGAAACTGGGATGTGCATTCCTGTCCAGATAGCTAAGATATGGAAGCTAAGAAGGAGTAAACCATGGAAAAGCAGGCATTGAACTTCTACAGAAAGGACATGTTTAGATAGTTAATTTCAAGATTCATGTTCAACATTTGACATATTATCAACAACTTCAAGGGCAATAGCTGAAAACATTCATAACATGCAAAAAATGAGTAGCAGCAACATATGGGGGAATACCTGAAATATTATTTGATACTTGTCAATCATGGGAGACAAACACTGAGCCAATTCTCGAGGGATGAACCCTAGAGCTTTATGATCTGCAGACTCTGCATCAACAACCTGAGACAAGAAACTATAAAATGTTTTCATCAGGATCATATAGCAAACATACATACATGCTTTCACCCAAAGCAGGATGAAAGTAAAAAGGTACCTACCTTGATAGCATTTGGATCTTTGATATTATCTGGATCCCGAAGAAGGAAGATGTTATGTCCAGATTTCCTATCTACTTCCTCAACAAATCGAGTACCGACAATGCATGTCTCAAGGACTGACTTGTTCACTTCATCAAGAATACTATCTATGTTGCAATTAGACATCTCAATATTTGGTGACGTTGAAGCAACAGGATTCTCAGAAATGATATTGTGATCTATATAACAATTTTCATCCAACCCACCATCCAGTTCATGAACACTTGAGTCACAATCAAAGGGTGCCACTCCCTCATTTTCATCGGATGATCTTGAGAATTTGCATTGAATACTTTCTGACATTATTTCACCACCACATATGTCAGTGTCTTCGACAGCAGCTGATCTGGTTACTTGTTGGGTGACAATTTTCTTTAGAAGCTTATTGTTGGGGTTAGTGTTATCCACATCCAGTGTAGCAGCAGATTCATTGCTATGGCAGTTGAAGTGCAGCAGTGTTAACTGAGTCAACTTTCGTTTACTTCCTCTGGCAAGACACACATCTGTAACCATGATTCAACGACTCCATACGACATCACCAACTAGAACAAATTACAGATAGTAAATGGGAAAACTCAACAGTTGTTTCTAGGCAAGTAACATCAAATTTGCTCTGATGAAAAATGAAGATTATATTTTGTTCGCAGAGATGTAAGCTTCATATCATCATCAGTCAAAGCTCCACACATATCCATCCAGCTCATAAAAGATAATGCATATGTGTATAAAACATGCAGAAACATCAGAATTTGAGTATAGGTTTGTATTCTGTCACTTGGTAGCTCATATCAGTTAGCTTATGATAGCAATTTTGCAATTAGCTATGAAGCCCCAGATATGATCTATAAAAGAGTGAAAATGAATTAAGTTTCAGTTTCCTTCAAGATGCTCCAATGTACAGCATTACATTATAATGAGTATATCCTATTACGATGACGCTCCCTTTGGGCTTTGTTTCAGTTTTTCTGTACTAGTAATTTCCTTCTTCACAAAGATCCTCTCACACTTATTGATTCTCCAACCCAATCTCCTAGGCTACTGCCCAATTCTGAGCTCACAATCATCTCAACAAAACATAACCAACCTAGCTTGCACTTACAGCCTTACAGATCCACATTATCATCCCAAAACTGTAACTGGAGGCCTGGGGTCACGAAATCCCATTCATTTATAAATCAAACTAAGCTAAGAACCAAACCTAGAATATCAGCATAGAGTTTTCTAGCTTGTGGATTCAGATACTAACCCAGATGAGCGTTAATGGCGTCATCTTGGCTCCGAACTCTTTTGCCACAAACAGGACAATTCACCCAATCAGCATCTCCCTTATTCTCTTCCTTCTTTGGACTCGGCACCTGGCAAAGCTCCGCCTGGGGTTCGCCATTTACGGCTCTCGTCATCCCTAAAGAATCCGAAGACCTCTAATTTGGGAAAAGAGAAAATCAAAATCCAAACAAATTCGAGATTAGAATAGAGAATGAGAAGAGGAGTGAGCGAACGGACGTTGGTGGTGGATGCGGAGGCGATGTGGAGGAGGCGATGGCGGTTGGGGAGGAATCTACGGCGTTTTCCGATCAATCGGACGAGGCTCTCTCTTCCGACGAGCATCTTGACGAAGAGGAAGTTGAAGTTCCTCCTGATTCCAGACCAGTGGCTCTGTATCTTCCAGAGCACGCCTCTATTTCCTTCAGAATTCAAAAATGTTATTGAAATGAAGAGAGAGTTCAGAGTTCAGGTTCCCTCTCTGTTTTTAGAGGGAGGCCAATTTGCAAGAACAGCCCTATTATTAGAAAAGATTTGTAAAAACACCCTCTAAATTACCAAATTGCAAAATATGTCCTTGAGGAAATCTTTGTAATAGCTTTTTCATTGCCTATGATTTGTTTTTCAAGTTAGAAAATTATAAAAAAACAATTTAATTATGTGAAATTACATTATTAATTATCTTTTTATAAAATATTTTATCATTAATGATACACAAAACATAGGGAGCATAGAGAGAGAGAGACAACAAAAAGAAAGCAAACCAGGCACAAAAGGTTGATGAATTACACAAATAATAATACAAAGTTGATGGAGCTTTGGTGTACAATTGCAACCAAGAAGATGAAGATGGTAAGCACTATACATTGTTACACACCCATTTCAGCTGTGAAGATGGTAAAAACTGCACTTTACATTACACAACCATTTCAGCCTCCTCAACACTAGTGGGGATTCCCACTTCCAACCTCATTGTGGCTTTATACTGCTCAGGAACTTCCACCCCAGCTTGCACACAGATCTCGACCACAGCAGGTGCCTGGCCATAGAAATCTTTCAACTCATTTAGCAATGGCGGGCCATGGACATCGGGAACATGCCACACGTACCTTGGCGGTATCAGGTCATCGAGTACAGACGACTGCCACCCGTGTTGCCCGTTTCTCTGCTGGTGCTTGTGGGCCCCGCAATTCTGCGCCTTATGGCCCATCGGGCCCACGTGTACCTCAGGGCAGTACCCACATACTCTCACTTGGTACCTCTTCATCAGCCTATTGGCTCCTTTCCTCATCTCCTCCCATGCTTGAAGAGTTTCCTCTGCAAGCGAAACCGTCTCCTCTGGACTAGAGGGCGGTTTTATCTCTGAGTCTGGAAGTTCTTCGAGCAGTGGTATCTCGTACTTTGGCTCTTCTATAGGATCTGGGAGGTCGGATTCGTCTGCATCAATGAATTCATTCCTACCGACTCGAATTACTGGTTTTCTTCTTCGTTTTGTAGGGAACTCAGGGATGTCGACGCCGGCCTGAATGCAGAGTTCGATTACGGACGGGAGTCTGGGGACTGAAAATCTTTCCTCATGGGAAATTCGCCTACCAAGGCGGTCGTATAGATGGTATGACTCAACAGGCAAGAGTATGTCTTCTATCACAACTCTGTTAGTCCACTCATGGAGGCCCTTCCGAAAGGAAGATCGTTGGCCTTTGCAAGATTTGAACGGGTGGCCAACAGGCCCCACATGGATTTCATTACACCATCTGCAGATGAGGGAGAAGATCATGACACACTTGAAGTAAATTCCGCTCCTGTTTACTTGTTTTTAGCAAAGAATGATATTCCATTGTCAAAGATTGAAAACTTAAGTGTCAATTATGCAGCTAGACACACAAAATTAGGAGATTGCATAGTGTACATGACATGGCATTTACAAACCAACTCTGATGTTAGAATAAACACACAGTATTGACGGAAATGACAGAAACAGCATAGTAGCATCAATTCATGAGCTCATAGTAGAGTATGATCCTCATTTATCATAAGCCTTATAAGACTAGAGCAACTAGTTTCAATTAAACTACAGAAGTTTAAACCTTATCTTTACCTATTCACTTTTTATTAACTGGCCACTTGAAAAGCAAATAAATGAGATAGAAAAACAATAGGGTATCGTGCTCTTGATCATAAAAAGCACACAGAAGTATTGACTTTCTATGAAGAGCTGATCTTAATATCTTAAGCATAGAGGACAGCTAGGGTAAATGCAAAAGAGAGTAGAAAGAACTGATTACTTGCATGCTTTGACAGGCACCACTTTCAACAAGCTCTTCAAATTGTTTATCAATGTAACCCTGGCATTTAGAACATCATAAGCAGCTGGAATAAGGCGTTTAATAAGCATCCCGTTCTT
The DNA here is from genome assembly GCA_934048045.1 of Polygonum aviculare. Taxonomy (NCBI): domain Eukaryota; kingdom Viridiplantae; phylum Streptophyta; class Magnoliopsida; order Caryophyllales; family Polygonaceae; genus Polygonum; species Polygonum aviculare. Next base: position 3,363,321 of record OW204027.1, read on the forward strand.
CGGAGGTGGGGTAGGTTTCTTAGGTTGGCCTTTACTCCTCTTCAATCTTTCCCGGGCTGCACGCCTGAGCTCTACAATGGGTGTGGGGAAAGGCTTTTTCTCCTTTCTTGAGAGATACCGGGGAAAATCAGAATTTTGAGCATGCTCACTCTTAATTAGCGAAAAACAATTTCGACGTGACACCCAAGGCAGAGCCCTAACTGTTGATAGACGCAATGTTCCATTTTCACCACACTGCAGAAACACAAAACTTATCCAGATCAATATTCAAAGGTTTAAACATGACAAGCAAGAAACAAAGCTGCAATTTTTCAAGGCATATATACAAACTATATTCTGCAAAAGTTGCTCCTCAGTGTTGGGTACTCTAATATTGGTCAATGGAATGCGCTAAAATCACAGCTGCAAGCTACAGATCGAAGAAAGTGTTCAACCTATGACGAGCACAACAAATCCCTGGCAGATAGACCTTATCATTTGCATACCTTCGTTTTCATAACCGGTAGTAACAAAAACTGTTCACTATAATTCATAATTGGGCACAGAAAGAGGGTAACATTAAGTACCTACAGCAGATGGAGTGACAAGCAGAAGCCATTGTACTATTTAGCCAATACCTATATACTACATGAAATTCAGCTCTAAAAGTTGAATAAGATGTCGCATTCTATTAAACCGGAAAATTCTTTATCCAGATGCATCCAAAGTTAAAGTTACCATAAACTCATTAACTGAAAAAGATACTTGTACAGTTATACTAGACATGGATGTGCCAAAACTGAAGAGCCTAGAACCAAAGACCAACAACACACCTTCAGAGAATCATGAAAGCCAAAATTAAGCTTCTGAGATTCTGATCTTCTACCATAAACAGTCCTTGAAAAAGCAAAGCTCTCTCTGCAATTACTGTAGTCCCTAATGCATGATTGTGGACTAGGCAAAGATGTACCTGAAATACAAATCTATCAACACATATAGAGCATCACAGAAATATCTGAGTGAAAACTCAGATACAACAACAGCAACAGAAAAAGGACATGAAAGTCATTACTGGCTACAGTTGCAGTTCCAAAAGGTGCTTGTTGCAATATTGATAGCATTAGCAACGAATTGCAAGCAAAAAACTCAGCACAATCTGCAATGGAAGGAAGAAGACAAGACATAAAACAAGTGAAATTTTGGAATTGTGAAAAAGGAACCAAAATTGAGATAAAGGCATCAGGAAACAGAATTGAATTGAAAAGGAACAAGTTCAAACCGATCAATAAATTTGTAGATTTTGCAGAGAAGATAGGCAGCCGGAGGTGAAGAATTCTTTCTCCGGAGTTCGTCGCTCCGTCCTGAATCTCTCTCTTTGGTTCCTTCCTAATCCTTTATCGGCTGGATGAACTTGGGCCTCTGTTTACAAGACTGGCCCGCTACACAAAAAAAACTGTAAAAAATATATATATTTTTCAAAAAAAAATCTACTAGACCAAAAGACGCCATTTTCACGTTGCTATCACTCTCAATCTCACTCTTCCAATTTAGTTCCATGACCCAAAAGGGGACAACATGAAACCCTAACGCGATTAAGCTCAGACGGATTTCAAATTGTAAGTCTTTCTGTTTTGATTTTGTTGATTGATGTGTTAGGGTTTTGATTTTGCTAGTAAATTGTGTTTTGGATTGGTTTTTATGAACGGTTTTGGATTTAAAATGTTTATACTTGATAGCTTAATCTGATTTCGTTTTTGGATTGATCCGAATGCTATCAATTAGTAGTACTTGACTCTAAATTTGCTGTAATTTGGAAGTGATAATGCTGCTTATCTAGAAACCTGCCGTTCAGTTCTGGTGGTTGAATTCAAAGTCAAAGCATATCGTTTAACTGTAATGCTTCTAGCAAAGATGATATGCTGCTAACAAACTAGAGTGATCGACTAAGCTGTCTGTTTTCTTTCAGTGGCATTTAGCTAAATTGTCTCAGAGCAGCTGTCATTTTTCAGAATTGAGAGAAAGGTTTCAGGGCCGCTTTACTAATGGCAGAACCGTCGGTTTTCCATTCAATGATGATTCGTCTTCGTGAAAATTGCAGGTTAGAATCTTCTTATGTTTGCAGAAATTGCAAGATGTCTAGCATTGTGATTCATTGTGTTTTTTGGTTGAATTGTAAGGTACTATACGGGTTATCCGAAAGACTTGGGGCCATCACGTGTTATTCATTTTACTTCTGAACGCGAATTTGTCCAGCTTCTTCACCAAGGATATCCTGTAGTCGTTGCCTTCACTATAAGGTAACATAAGGCTCATTTTCTTGCCAATTCATGTAAAGTATTTCGATTCTCAATTTTTGGAGTGGTTCCTTTACATAGGCATGTTCTTTTATTGTAGAGGTAACTATACAAAACACTTGGATAAGGTACTCGAGGAAGCCGCAGCAGAATTCTATCCTGGTGTAAAATTTATGCGAGTATGTTTTGTTGTTGTCTTTCTTCCACTTGAGAGCTGATATCCTTACGTAAACGGAATTTTGAGATCGAATTTTACCTATTAGTAAGGCTTAAATTCCCTCAAGTCTGAATGGCATTCTTTCCTTTTCAGGTTGAGTGCCCAAAGTATCCCGGATTCTGTATCACTCGCCAAAAGACTGAATATCCCTTCATTGAAATATTTCATAGTCCACAACAAGTATGGCTGTTTTTTTTTCTATTCTTTCATTATAGCATGTTTCTTCTTATTGATTATTGCACCTAGGAAGCTGACTTATGAATAGCTAGTTCCATGCTTTCTCGAGTTGCTAAAGGAAAAGGTTCATTAAAGAAATAACGGTATGCTGATTGCTGAAGTATGGAACTCTTGTATACAATTACAGATTGTATACAAGCTGTTGATAGCTTATCACCTTATTCTTGAAAATATATGCTGCTAAGATCTGAAATTCCCTGGAAGTTGTTTTTGACAGTGAGTTAATAACTGATGTATGTTTCAACTGAGTGAGTAGTTTCTTAACAAGTTGGCAAACTTCCTCTTCCTGACAATGTCTTCTTTTTATTCTCTGAGAGCAGGCACCAACTCCCGGAAAGCTTGCTGATCAAAATATTACAAAGTACTCTGTGAAACTTCTACCGGTATGCATCTCGCCCTAACTACTACCAAGTTTGTTGCATTATCTCAATGCAATACTATCACAAACCACAAATGTGATGATAATCTCATATTTGAAGGAGTTTAATGCTTCTATAAAGAGTCCCTTTACAATTGATTTCTTAGATCTGAAAAGGTTTGTCTCAACAAACTTATGTTGAAAAGTGGAATTTGGGAGTCTGGGTCTTCAATGGAGTTGAGTTGTTGATATGTTTATTGAGACAAGTGCTTGGTCTTGGTGGGTCGAACAAATCAACTCGGCATTCCATCTAAATAGAAGTTTATGTCTCTACATCAAAAATGAAATGTCTGCCTCTGTTTTGATGGATTAACATTTGTTTGATGAACTTTTTTCAGTTCAACTATGATGTGAGCACATACGGTTTCAGAGAGTTCTTCAAGCGCTATGGAGTACAAACATCAAGTAAAGAAACTCCTTAGAAAACGAAAAATCACATGAAATCCAGCATGCAATCCCTTCAGATACTGTATAACAGGCTGCAACAACAAGTTTGTCCTATTTTCCTAGACAAAGCTGCATAGCAAGAAGACATGTACAAGTAGGACATGATGGTAGGATTCCAATGATGTTTTCGTCGTTGCGTTTTTGTGGCATAAGAAAAATGGCATGTCCGACGATTCTTGGATTTCAGAATGTTGAAGTAACTTGGTGAAGTGTAATATGTCCAATTCCACAATGTAAGAAGGAAATCACAATCTTGGTGAAGGGTTGCACCACTTGGTGAAGGCGAAAACTAGGAGCTCGCTCACGTTTGTGCTTTGGTCATTGCTGATTTCAAATTTTAATCTATAAGTCTTTACGGTGAATTAGTATCATACCATCTTTTGTTTTGGAACTATGATCTTGATATTAACCACAAATTATCTTGTTCGACCCATTTAGTAATATAAACTTTGGAATTAAAGGTGATTTCTGCCCTTCATATGTATTGTCTCAATACGAGTTTATTCAAAGCAAGACGTACAAATGCCTAATCATAATTTTTTTTTTCTCTCAGGATCAATAATTTACGGCAGTACAAACTATGATAATTAAACGATGGTGATTGGTGGATGATCTTTTGGCCAACTGAGTATTAAATACAGACTATCATATTATTTCGATTAGTGGATCACAGCATTACTTCAACCTTTCAACGTAAAATCATATGTTTTGTTTTAGTTTTAATTGAAAAACTCATATGCATTTTTTGACAAGGGTAAAAACCCGTATGATTTAAATGTAAAAATTGACAAAAAATTATTATTCCTGTTATAATATTATTATTATAGGATATGGATGTACATGGATAAACTTAAAACCCTAGATTTGATCTTATCCCATCTCCTGTACTCTTTATATAAAAACCCTTATGGGTGACCTAATAATATGATCTCTCTTCTCTCCTCATTCTCTCTGATTGTTTATGATTTTCTCTAGTTTTATAACACGTTATCAGCACGAATTGCTCTAGATACGCATACGCATATTTCGATCTTGCCTCGTGCATACGCATATTTCGATCTTGCTTATTTTTGCATACGTATGGTTCGATCTTGACTATCTCTCATTGAGTCTCATGTACTTGTGTTGTGCGTGTCATCCATATATATCATACGTGATTTTAGCCTATATTGCATCCCCTTTAATTTGTATGAATCCTTGACTTTCTGATCGGTTCATGGTTCAAATTGCCCATGTATGTTGTTTTACCGTTCATGATTGAATGTTGATCGCTGGTTGTTTCATTACCTTGGATCAATTGTTTTATGCCTGCGATGCTCTAGGTTATAATTCTTCATCCGATTGCTTCTATTTCAGTTTCATACTCGTTCGAGACGGGTTGTTTTCATATTTCCGTGTTCACGTTAGATTTGATATACTGTTTGCATGTATAGCACTGCATAGATAGTTTTGATTAGTTACTTCCTCCATGCTTGAATTAATTGACTTGCTAATTAGATCTATCTAGTATACCGATCGATATCTGCATCCTCAATTGAATGGTTAACGCATGTTGCTTGATCCATATATATAGTTAGTAATTAATTGAACTAGATTCGAAGATTAAAGTTCAATTGAAGATTAATATCACGGCCTGTTAATAGGTAGACTTCATTTCTTGATGATCCGCATATATTTATTCATTATGTTGTTCGTATCGCGTGTACCCGTTAATGTGCATGCATCCATGAATTTTGATCGGTGTCATATATCTTGTGCATGTGTGGTTCAATTAATAATACATAAATTTGTCATTGAAGCGATAAATTATAATCATACGTTCATCTCCTGAAGAGATATACAATTTGATTCAACTCCCGAAGAGTTGGAAAGACAATGATTATATTACCCTTGAAGTGGTAATCATCATTCCTAGAAAGGAAAAAATATCAATATGTAATCCCTGAAGTGATTACTGAATATGATTATCCCTGAAGCGATAATTAATATGCGATACTATATCTTGAGTGATTGTTCTCATCCCCTGAAGTGGATGAAACAAATAAAACCATCCCCAGAAGTGGATGAGATAATAAAAGATTATACTCATTGGAGTGAGTACGTGATGAAACTAAAGTAAATTCTCATCTCCAGAAATAGATGACAAATGTTATATGACAAATATTATCTCTTGGAGTAGATAAGAAAAGACGAAATCACATCTTGAAGTACGTGATTAAGCAGTCTGGTTTCATGAGTATCACATCCCGAAGTATGTGATTGAAAGGTTTCATGAATATCACATCCCGAAGCATGTGATCAGAAAGTTTGTGAAGTCACATTCAATCTCATGTCACCACAAGCTGACAATCTTTTATTATATTTTATATCTTTATTTATATTTCTCAATTTTATATTCATGTTATTGTTTACATATATTTTTATTTGTTTTTAAAGTTAAAACATATCATCCCTTGAAGCGGATGAATATATGGCATTGTCCTCGTAGAGACAATTTTGCAATCATCCCCGAAGTTATGAAATAATAAAGCATATTACTCCATGAAGTGAGTAATGATAAAAAACATCACTTCCTGAAGAAAGTGATAGGAGTACCATCTCTAGAAGTAGATGAACATATCATCTCCCGAAGTAGATGATAAATGGTTCAAGATATATTTTATACTGTCACCTGAAGTTGACAAGTGAGATGTTTGGGAGATTATGTACTTAGCACTTGAAATTCTAGGAGAATTGTGCTAAGCTATAACTATAAGCTACCATATCATCAACTCCATACGAGCTTGAAGACTCGATATTTTGGATAACAAGAGATCATTGTAAACTCTTGGGGAGTTAGAAGATCTCATACCAGTCATGTACTCTAGAAGTAGTACAAGAAATATGACATGTACTCCAGAAGTAGTACAAGAAACATGAATTTATGTTATATTCAGAACTAGTTCTAAATAACCCTATACCTAGCATGAACTGAGAGTTTAAGGTCATGGTTGACCAGCCTCTTGAATGCCTGAAGCATGCCTCCTCCGGAAGAGGGTGTGAAAGAGGTCACAATATATTACGCATGCGGCCGCTAGTCATGGTTATGACTATACAACTAGGAAATTAGGGGTAAATTTGATGTCGAGAAGGATATCTGAGATAAGGGATATCCCATAAGTGATAAGAACCACAACTTATGAGTAAAAGTGTGGAGATCGGTCTAACCTAATGCAAAGTTCTGAATGTCATCATTTTTGAGGCATCTGATATTACTATCAAGATAATGGTTTATTTGATTTGAGTTGATGAGATCCCAAACTAATGTATAGATCACCTCCATGTTCAATGGTAGAAAACCATATTTGTCAATGGTGTCATAACACCTACTATTTGAAAACCAGAAGTTTTCACAATCATACGCATGACAAACTTGGTGTGAAGGTTCAGATGACTCTTAAAGAGTATATCCCATTGAACAAGGTAGTATCACAAACCAGAAGTTAGTTGATAACAAATTATCCTTGTGACATGATTAACTTTGTCACTCAAGAGAATAATAATGTGCATGATTGGTCTAGGACCAAAAGAGCTTGAGACCTGAAGTCTCTCCTAAGAGTGACCTTGTACGTATGAAAGGCTTATGCTCTTAGCAGATTAGTAGCAAAGTCGGTATGTTGTATGTCAATACAAAGTCTCCTATACTCCTTGACTGGGTTCAAGTGATATGTGAGGACCAGACACATCGCCATGTGAACCATTATGGATTATCATATCATTGTTGAAAGATGACTCATGTTGAAGGGTTTCTCGAACAAATAAATTTATATTCAAGACCCCGCTGCGTATAGCGAAGTCAGGATCGTCCACGGGAGTGAGAGTAGTGCTAAGTTTAATCGATAAACTACGAAAAGCAAAGAAAACAAGGGCAGAACAACTCAGGCTCGACCCAAAGAGGGTCGATCTCGACCCTAGGGGGGTCGATCCTGAGAGCGGAACACACGAAACGCACACGAAAACACACTCAATCACATCAAGGGCTCGAACACGACGAAGGGAGTCGAGATCAAGGCAAAAGATACGAACTTTAATCAATATAAAAGGCAAATCCTAGGGCTAAGGCTACCACAACAACAACCATACATGCTTTTAACAAGAAATCACAACTATCATGCAATCTAGATCATAGAAAAGTTAACTTTCGCAAACAATTCAAGTTATTCAATCAACTTTCGCAAATCAAACAACTTTCTACCTATCCTTCAACCTAGGAATATCAACTTTCGCAAATAATCCTATTAGATATAATCAAGCAACTAACTTTTCACTTTCGCTAAGGTTAATTACAAGACATGCCTCAATTTTCACCAAGGATTAAGCACAAGATAGGTTAGATATGATCATCAAGCATTCAAGTCATGAATTCAAGTTTATAAACATGCATGATTGTGTTGGGTTTTTGCCCAACCCTAGAACTTAAGAAGACTACTCACACATAGCAAAGAAGAACAAGGAAGAAGAAGAAGAAAACATGATCAAACCAAACTAAAATTCAAATAAAAACCAAAGATCAATCTTACAAACCTCAAACTTGCTCTCCAAGTCTTCTCTCTAATTCTCTAAGTCTTGATTGTTAATTGATTGAATCCCACCAAGGGGTGAATGATCCCCCAAAGCATGAATAAAACTAGAGGTTCAACCTCCTTTTATAGAAGAAAAGGAGTCTTAATCTAACTAGGAAACACAAAGAAAACACCTTCCTAAAATACAAACTAGGAAACTTCAACAATATTTCCGGATAGGTGAAGTTCGGCCACGAGGTTCGACCCTCATAGGGTCGATATCGACCCCTTCAGGGTCGATCCTGAGATCCGTTTTCCTTGCGCTCCAAGTTTGGTCAAATGGCTCGAACTCGACCCTTCTTGGCTCGATCCCGGGGTCGATTTCTTCACTTCTCTTCTTGATTTTGCTTTTCTTTAGCTCTTCCACTTGGCTCTTCCACTTGAATCTTCCTCTTAGCTCATCCATCCTCTCCTAGCCTTGCTCCAAACTCGCCTTCAAGCTTCAAAATACCTACAAAACGACACAAATATGCGTAGTTTCCGAATCTCAAGGAAATACGAAAACTCATGCAAAAAGACTCAAAAACACATGACTCAAGCACGAAACACCACTAAATCTAACCTATCTAAACCCTAGAAATCTACCTAAAACGCGGACATCAAAACACCCCATACTTAGACTTGCTTGTCTTCAAGCAATAATCATGCAAAATCAAGACCAATAACACAACCTTCAAGCATAGCCCATGTCAAAACATTTTAACACAAGTGAAAAGAAGACAAGTAACTTTAACGTCATCACATATGTATAAGTCTTAAGCTAGGCAATCACAATCCAACCTCACAAGGGATATAAATGTGTTTCTCTCAACTCTCATGTGTTTAGGCTTATCAAATCAACTCTCATCTCAATCTTTATGCAACATCTACTTTATCATTGAGACTTATATCACCAATCTCTCTACCTAGAGAAGTCAAAACACATCAATCTTCATAAGAACTTAGGCTCAATGAAATCTTCATAGAAGACTCATTCGGCCGGGTTGTAATGGAGCTCGGTAATAACATAAGGTAGGGAGTTATTTGGCCATGTGGTGCTAAATCCGGGAATCAAACTCCTAAATACAACACTACAAACCGAGATAACTCACTTCTTCTCTTTTCAACTCATAACCAAACACTTTAATGAAACTCTCACCTTTCAATTTCTAACCCAAACTCCCATACTACAACTTATAAACACTAGGAATCCTTGGATTTGCACTTATATATTTTCTCTCTTTTTCTTTTCTCTTTTTTTTTTCCTGCTCGAGCTTGAGAGGGTCGAGGTCGACCCCTGGGGGGTCGAACCTGAGACCATGTTTTACACTGGGGGCCGAGATCGACCCATTAGGGGGTCGATCCTGAGAGCTTTTGCTCGAGCTCTTCCTTCTTTTTCTCTTCAATTTTTCAACAATGTGCAATCCAAGCCAAGAATCCTATTACATTACACTTCAACAAGTTGTTTTCTACCCTTTAACCATGCCACCACTTCCAAACCCAACACAAATGGCACTCAACAAAAATTACTCCCAACACAATCTAAGTTCAATTCCCGGAAAAGGGTCAAGCTAACATAGGCTAGGGATAATTTTTGTGGAGCTCCAAACAAAAGGCTAAGGCTAGAACGGGGCTTCAAGCAAAGACAATCCAAGGTAGGTATAGAAGAATATAGGCTAAAAATATAAGTTCTTAATCACAATCAACATGCTTGAGCAATCTCATGACGGTTTCAAGAAATAGATAACCATATCAATGACAAGAAACATATGCATAAAGAGAGCAAAATCACACAAACAAAGAAGAGGGAATCAATGATGTTCTCCCTATAAGGCCAAAATTCTCACTAGGTAACAATTTTGTTGGATTGCAATTACTTTCACTTAAGACACATATGCTCAATTTCATCACACGTCTATTTCACAATCAAAAGTATTTTCTCGAAAACTCGGGCTACACTATCCAATTATGCCAAAGGAATTACATGACAAGCATAAAGATTAGTTTTCATCATAGGACATCTAAGATGGAATGTCTCTCTATCCTAAAACAAACAAGGAAGCAAATATTTTTTTGATTTTCGACATTTTGCAATTTTTTTGGATTTTTCAAGATTTTTCTTAACAAGCAAACTATCAAACAAGCAAAGCAAACAAACAAAGACTCAATTATGTACAACATGTGAGACTCCTCTTCCCCACCCCATACTTAAATCATGCAATGTCCCCATGCATGAAAACATATGACAAAGTATAGAGAAAAAGAAGAAGAAGACTCACAAAAACTCTTAGAAGCTTGGTTGGAGATGGAGTTCCTCATGGAGGAGGAGGTGCGACTTGTCCCGTCTTTTTGAGCTCATGTTTGCAATCATAAAGTCCTGCAGAAACGTCACAAAAATCCTATCCCAAGCAAAATATATCCTAATCTAATCTAAGGAAGGTTAGAAAAAAAACAAAAATCTAGTCTAGAAAACGGAAAATCAAAAATGAAGAAAATAAAAAGAAAAAACTAATCTAGAAACCGGGTTGCCTCCCGTAAGCGCTTTTTTAACGTCATGAGCTTGACGAGAAGTACCTCAACTAGTTGGAGGATGTGAGTGCCAAGGTGGCTCGGATGTCCTCATCGCCACCCCATACTTAGAATGAGAAGAGAGGGTGGAAGAAGGTGTAGAGTGAGGTGTACTACAAAGCATGCAAGTAGAGTGAGAATCTTGACCTGTATCGACCGAAGGACGGGTCGGTTTCGAGTTGCGTTGTCCGGAGTCAAGCTTCTCTTGTACATGAGGTGTGGTCGGTCTTGACCCAGGACTGGTCGTGACCGAACTTGCATGGGCGATATCGAGCCTTAACACCTCGCCTTTCCAAAGGTCCTCTTCCGGATGAAAGTTGTTAATGGGTACCACGTCTCTAGACTCCATGATGCCCCCAATAGGTAGCCGAAACTCTACCACCTCATCACCAATTCCGAAGGTAAGGAGACCCTTCTTCACATCAACCTTAGCTCCGGCGGTTGCTAGGAATGGTCGCCCAAGGATAATTGGTATGTCGGGATCCTCCGGCATATCCATGACAATAAAATCATTAGGCACGATAAACTTGCCAACTTGGATAGGAAAGTCGTCGACAACACCGGTAGGCTTCACACAAGAACCATCCGCCATGTATAGCCTCATGTTCACCGGTACTAATGGCCCAATGTTGGTCTTGGACCAAATTGAGAGTGGAAGCAAGCTAGCACTAGCACCAAGATCACACAATGCTTTGAAACGATAAGCTCCAATACCGATAGTAATAGCAAACTTCCCGGGATCACCGAGCTTCTCGGGAAGGTCCAACGACCTCACCTCATCCGTTAGTTCCGACATTGATCGCTTCTGAGATAGAATCTCCTTCAAGAACTTGGTGTAAGCGGGCATTTCATTCAAGGCCTTGGCGAAAGGAATAGAAAGATTCAAGCCTTGAAGCAACTTAACAAAGCGCTTAAACTTTCCTTCCGTCGCGTCCTTGGGCTTCTTTGAAGGGTAAGGAAGTATCTTAGAATGGGAAGAGGAAGGAGTGGGATCGGGAATGAGTGGAGGAGAAGGGTTGGAAGACGTTCCGGGTGCAGAGTGGTCGAGCTCGACCTCAACGGGGTCGATCGCCCCTTCTTCCTCATCATTAGCGGTCTCAGGATCGACCATGGAGGGGGTCGATATCGACCCGGGTGAGGTCGATCCTGAGGCTGCTTCTCTCGCCGGTTGCTTTGGTGGATCGGGTAATGCTTTGCCACTCCGAAGGTTCATGGCTCGGATTTCACCATTGCTTGCTCGGCCTCTAGGATTCTCCTCGGGTCGGCCCGGAAGTTGTCCTTGAGGTCGTGGGATTTGAGCCGCTAGATTACCAAGTTGGGAATCAACATTCTTCCTCCATGCATCTAAGTTTCCCAATTGGCCTTGAACGCCATCAAGTTTGCGGTCGAATCTTTCAAAGTAACTGTGAGCCCAAGCCGGTGGTTCTTCTTGATAACCGGGAGGTCTATAAGGAGGGGCCCTTTGCTCTTGTGGAGGAGGTGGATAACTTTGGCCTTGGCCATTGTTATTCCATTGAGAATAGTTGTTGTTGTTCCTCCCCGCATAAGCATTGTTTTGGCCTCGGTAGGGTCCTCGCATATAGTTGGCCTCCGCATATGCCTCGGCAGCCCGAACTTGCTCCACGTTTGTACAAGAAGCGGTGGTATGAGATTGAGAACCACATTCTTGACAAGTGGGGGCAGCGGACTTGTAGTAACTCACTTGCTTCTCGAGCCGGTTCATCTTATCTTGCAAGAATTGAAACTTCACATCTTGATCAATTGTCTCACTATTCGGATCATAAAGCTTTTTCGTTTGAATCCGGATGGGTTGTTGGGTCCCATACATGGCATCATAGTTGGTGAGTTTGTCCAATAGAGCCCATGCCTCATCGGGATCCATCTCAATGAAACCGCAATCGGTGTGAAGATTGATGCGGTCCTTTGTGGCGGCGTTGATCCCTTGGAAGAATATCTCTTGAAGAACATAAGGAGGTTGTCCATGAGTAGGACATTGCCGAAGAAGCTCCTTGAATCTCTCCCAAGTCTCAACAAAAGTCTCGTTAGGAAGTTGATGATAAGAAGTGATGCGCTTCCTTAGCTCGGTAGTCTTGGCTGGTGGAAAGAACTTCGTCATGAACAAGTCGTGCAAAGCCTTCCATGTAGTGATGGACCTAGCGGGTAAACTTTCGAGCCAATGAAGTGCCTTCCCGGTTAGAGACCACTTGAACGCCTTGAGGAGCACATATTCAAGTGACACGCCATCGGCGGCGATGGTGTCACAAAGATCGGTGAAATTTTTGATGTGCTCCATGGGGCATTCGGATGTCTTGCCTTCATATTGAGACCTCTTGATGAGAGTGATGAAGTGGGATTTGATCTCAAAGGCACGCTCAATCGCCGGGAGCAGAATAGCGGACTCGGGAACTCTAAGCTCCGGGTGCATGTATTGCTTAGCGTTCCTCGGAATAGCATCTAGTTGTTGTTGGAGACGGGCAGCAGCCTCTCTCTCGGGCAGCAACCTCTCTTTCTCGATGCAAAGCAGCATCTTGAGCAGCACGCTCCATTTGCATACGCTCCATCTGAGCACGGAGTTGTTCCATCTGTTGAGCAAGAGCCTCAGCGTCGGCCATTGCTCGTCGTTCTCGTAGCCTGCGATGAAGGGTTCTCTCTATTTCAGGATCAAAGGGAAAATAGTCGATTTTCCTTTGTGAACTAGAGGGCATACACCTGCAATCACAAACACAAGAAAACGAATCAGTAACACACAAGGGGTATGGGCTATTCCCAAACCCAAATATCAACTAAACTCGGCACTATTGCACACTCCCGGCAACGGCGCCAATTTGTTGAAGGGTGTCTCGAACAAATAAATTTATATTCAAGACCCCGCTGCGTATAGCGAAGTCAGGATCGTCCACGGGAGTGAGAGTAGTGCTAAGTTTCAATGATAAACTACGAAAAGCAAAGAAAACAAGGGCAGAACAACTCAGGCTCGACCCAAAGAGGGTCGATCTCGACCCTAGGGGGGTCGATCCTGAGAGCGGAACACACGAAACGCACACGAAAACACACTCAATCACAATCAAGGGCTCGAACACGACGAAGGGAGTCGAGATCAAGGCAAAAGATACGAACTTTAATCAATATAAAAGGCAAATCCTAGGGTTAAGGCTACCACAACAACAACCATACATGCTTTTAACAAGAAATCACAACTATCATGCAATCTAGATCATAGAAAAGTTAACTTTCGCAAACAATTCAAGTTATTCAATCAACTTTCGCAAATCAAACAACTTTCTACCTATCCTTCAACCTAGGAATATCAACTTTCGCAAATAATCCTATTAGATATAATCAAGCAACTAACTTTTCACTTTCGCTAAGGTTAATTACAAGACATGCCTCAATTTTCACCAAGGATTAAGCACAAGATAGGTTAGATATGATCATCAAGCATTCAAGTCATGAATTCAAGTTTCTAAACATGCATGATTGTGTTGGGTTTTTGCCCAACCCTAGAACTTAAGAAGACTACTCACACATAGCAAAGAGGAACAAGGAAGAAGAAAAAGAAAACATGATCAAACCAAACTAAAATTCAAATAAAAACCAAAGATCAATCTTACAAACCTCAAACTTGCTCTCCAATTCTTCTCCCTAATTCTCCAAGTCTTGATTGTTAATTGATTGAATCCCACCAAGGGGTGAATGATCCCCCAAAGCATGAATAAAACTAGAGGTTCAACCTCCTTTTATAGAAGAAAAGGAGTCTTAATCTAACTAGGAAACACAAAGAAAACACCTTCCTAAAATACAAACTAGGAAACTTCAACAATATTTCCGGATAGGTGAAGTTCGGCCACGAGGTTCGACCCTCATAGGGTCGATATCGACCCCTTCAGGGTCGATCATGAGATCCGTTTTCCTTGCGCTCCAAGTTTGGTCAAATGGCTCGAACTCGACCCTTCTTGGCTCGATCCCAGGGTCGATTTCTTCACTTCTCTTCTTGATTTTGCTTTTCTTTGGCTCTTCCACTTGGCTCTTCCACTTGAATCTTCCTCTTAGCTCATCCATCCTCTCCTAGCCTTGCTCCAAACTCGCCTTCAAGCTTCAAAATACTTACAAAACGACACAAATATGCGTAGTTTCCGAATCTCAAGGAAATACGAAAACTCATGCAAAAAGACTCAAAAACACATGACTCAAGCACGAAACACCACTAACCTATATAGACCCTAGAAATCTACCTAAAACGCGGACATCACCTCAAGCCATTGGTTCCATTGAATATTGAGGAGAATCAAATCAATGTAGTGATTGAGCATTGCGCAAATCTCACACACATTCACAAAACGACTCAAGTAGAGTCGCCAATAATGCAATCATAATTGATAGCTAGGCAAGGACTTATGCATAACATACGCGACTTGGAAAAGTCATTGATCCATCAGGGTCATGAAGTCGTTAATTCAATGTGGAGAGACTGCTTATAGAAAATTCTCCTACTTGAAGCTTATCTCTAGAAGAGATTATTTGCTTCATATGCCCTCCATCTCCCTAGATAGTTTTAAAGTAATGCCACACAAAAGGAAAGTTGGGATTAAAACGGGAGGAGTGGGTCTTGTCGTTTAAAGAATACCTTGAGCTTATAAGCGGTGATCAATATTTTTCTCGGTATTAAGATTGTCACTTTGGCGAGGTGAGAATCCCAACTTTAGGGGGAGAATATAAGTGAGACTAAAAGCCAAAGCGATTTCATGGGATCCAATTTGCTATTCTAGATCTAAAGATAACTAAACTAGAAGTTTAGTGGATCGTATAGCTAGCATGCTATCAAGTATATGTGATGATGTAAATGAAAGTGACAAAGTCAAGTCATATAAACCAGCCTAGGTTGCACCACCTCGTTTGGAGATTCCAGAAGTAACTCCGAGCATAACAAATAATTCTCAATCACACCGGAAGTGTGAAGAGACAATTAGGCTCTAAAGATATCACTCCCCGGAAGAGGAAAGAGCCGATAACATCACAAAAGGGGTGATGATATGTCGACTATACACAAACATGAAGATAGATTTCCTGAAGAAATTCTATCTAAAGACTTTGAAGGCAAAGAGAATAATATTGGCGACAATCTGGGATTGTCGATGACTAATCTAAGTATTGGTAATAGGTAGTACCAAGAAGATGTAATCATTGATATCTTTGCTTGTTCTGTTGAAATCAAAGTCGAGCGATAATGATCCTTGAATAAAGGAGGAATGCCGACATTGAAATGGTTATGAATGCTGGAAAGAAGTTACTCGAGTGTAGCTAGATTTGCTATATAAACGAGGTGTTTTTGGGCCTGAAGTTCCAACACCATGGAGTATAAAATCAGTCAAGTATATATCGGATTCAAATTTTGACTGATTGTACGAGATTTATAAAGTCTCAAGTGAAATACATAGAAATGTGCTCACACATCATGGATGCAATAACACTCAGATTCTTGTTGCTTTGGTCGATGAGCGACTTAAGATGCAACTCATGAATGTAGTGAAAAATCCTATAAGGATTACAATTTCCTAAAGCATTTGTATCAAACCACATCATATGCATCCCATTAAGCTAAAAAGATAGCTACATGGATTGAGTCAATCAACAGAATGCGGTATAATCGTTTTAGCGGATATCTACTGCAAGAAAAAGTTTATAAGTGATCAAATGAGTCTTATGCTCATGTAATCATTTTTGTTGATGACTTGATCTCCAGAAGAGGTCTAACTTAACCGATTACATGAAAAGAGAAGCTGATATGAAGGACTTATGAACTACTAAGTATTGTCTCGGCCTGTAGTTCGAGCATACATAGAATAGGTTAAAGGACCCTTTGGATTGGTTGAAGCACAAATGTAAAGTCCACATATAGTAGTAAGATCACTAAGTATGGAAAATGATTGTCTTCTTCTCTTAGTGGAAATTGAAGAGATATTAGGTCCTGAAGTACCTTATCTCAAAGGAATATGGGCATTGATGTATCTTACTTCATTGCCTCAGTAAAGTCATTTGAAGTGGCAATGAATTGTTTGTCTCCCCAAACATACAATAAAGATTGTTGGTCCAGAAGTACCAAATCTTTCACAAAGATACATGAGGACATATATGTGTCGTATGAAGAATGTATGTTTACTTGAGGGGGAGCATCATTATTCGACTGTACTCTTTTTCCCTTGACTTTGGTTTTTTATCCCATAGGGTTTTTCCAAGCAAGGTTTTTAACGAGGCAGTTCGTCATACAAGGTCCATAATGAGACAATCTCGACCTGAAGCTCGAGATACGCGAAAGAATGAGATCTTGTATTTGTCATCGAATCAGGTTGAAGAAGATCCAACGGAGGTATATGAAGATAATGAAGCTTGTATTGCTCAAATCAAGAAATGATCATTAAAGGAGATACGACACAACACATGTCATTGACAAGTTTCTCAAATTTCAAGATTCAACTCAAATGCTGGATGGATGCTCAATTCAATCAAGCATGGAATAAATTTCAAGTTAAGAGAGACACCAACACTGTACTCTTTTTCCCTTCGTCTTGGTTTTATCCCATTGGGTTTTTCAGACAAGGTTTTTAACGAGGCAGTTAGGGATGTACATCCAAGGGGGAGTGTTATAATATTATTATTATGGGATATGGATGTACATGGATAAGCTTAAAACCCTATATTTGAGGCTTAATGCATATACATGCCCTCGAACTTGCACGTTTTTGTCACTCAGGCCCTTGTACTATGAAATGTTCAATTAGGCACCTGTACTTAGCATTTTTTGTTCTATCAAGCCCTCCTCACGCGCCATGTGCCACGTGGATGCCACATCAACGCCACGTGGATGCCACGTCAACGCCACAAGCCACACCAATGCCACGTCAGCGTTGATGTGGCATGGTTAAAAAAATATTTTAATTTAAAAAAATAAGATTTTTTTAAATAAAATATTTTATGAATTTTTTTTACAAAATATTTTACAATTTTCTAAAAGTTTTTTAACAAAATCATAAAATATTTTTTAAAGAAATTGTACAATAATTTTTTAAAAAAATCATAAAATATTTTTTTTAACAAAATCATAAAATAGTTTTTTAACAAATTCATATAATATTTTTTTTAAAAAAATCATAAAATATTTTTTAAACAAAATATACAATATTTATAAAAAAATCATAAAATATTTTTTTAACAAAATCATAAAATATTTTATGAATTTTTATGAATTTGTTAAAAAAATATTTTTAAAAAAATATTTTATGATTTTTTTAAAAAGTATTGTACAATTTATTTAAAAAATATTTTATGATTTTGTTAAAAAACTTTTAGAAAATTGTAAAATATTTTTTAAAAAAGATTCATAAAATATTTTATTTAAACCATGCCACATCAATGCTGATGTGGCATTTATGTGGAGCTGACGTGGCATTGGTGTGGCTTGTGGCGTTGACGTGGCATCCACGTGGCGTTGATGTGGCATCCATGTGGCACATGGCACGTGAGGAGGGCTTGATAGAACAAAAAATGCTAAGTACAGGTGCCTAATTGAACATTTCATAGTACAAGGGCCTGAGTGACAAAAACGTGCAAGTTCGAGGGTCTGTATATGCATTAAGCCCTAGATTTGATCTTATCCCATCTCCTGTACTCTCTATATAAAAACCCTAATGGGTGACCTAATAATACAAATCTGATCTCTCTTCTCTCCCCATTCTCTCTGATTGTTTATGATTTTCTCTAGTTTTATAACAATTCCGTACATTACAATTTAAATTTTCTACCGTTATGAGCAATTATTCACTACAATATTAATTTAGCAAAAAATACTCCGTTTATTATTTTGAAAATGAATTAGAAGCTCCAAGTCTCCAACGGTCGGCAAGAAATTTCATTTTATCCAATTTCAAAAACCGAGCCCTCTGCCTTGCACATAACTACATATATCAGAAGAAACCACGATTACAGACAACACTGGAACCGAAGGGGCAAACAAAACAATCCATTTCGTTCATATTCAAGCCAACTCGATTAATTTCACTCACTTCCTGGCATTCTAATCCTCCGCAAACGAAGAATTCCTTTCTCTTTTGAGTTTCAATGGCGGATCTCGACGTCGTTATTGTCGACGAAATCCGATCGATTTTCTGCCTGAAGAAGAGGGAAGACATGGAGAGGATTGAAGAGGAGGAAGACTGTTTCATCCTCGATTTCGATCCTTCTGAGCCTGCTCAACTCGCTCAACTGTCTCTCGATTCCTCCGAAGATGAAGATGCTGATCTCGTTGTCGTCGCTGAAAAGGGCCAGGTAAAAAAACCCTAATTTTAAAACCCTAGCTCATACTTTGCCTTTTTCCCCCCTTCTGGTTTTCAGATGAAATTAGAAGCTTTATACTCCCTTTTCTTGCATCGGAATTCAATTTGAGTGTTGAAAACAGTCGGATTGGTTTTGTTCTTGGAAAAAGATGGTGCCTTTAAGAAATTTCATTTCCCCCTTTGAGTGTTGAAACTTTCTGACTAATGCAATTCTTTTTGATTTTCTAGGTGGCTTGTAGAGATTACCCACATCCAAGACATCTCTGTGCAAAATACCCATTTGAGAAAACTCCCCATGATAAGCATTGTGATAAGGTAATCAATAACTGTCATGTAAGAGGAGTTGGTCTTTATCATCTTTGTGACTGATTTTGATCTCCCAAATGTTGCAGTGTTACTGTGTGATCTGTAACAAGCCTGCTCCTTGCAAGCAATGGAATGATCCTCTGAAGCATTGCAATGCAATTCATAGGCTGGATTTGGATTTCAAAACTGCTAAGGTTACTGCTGTTAGAGACGTCTGCGCTTTGGGGTTTACGATTCCGACCTGCAATTGAGTACTTCATGCTGTGTTTTTGTACAAAGACTTCTTAAGAAAAGTAACGGAAATTAGTAGTAGAACTTTGAAGATGGTTTGTGTTCAGGCTTCTTTTTGAACTAGTAGGAAGTGAATTTTGCTCATCTAGGAAGGTATATTTTGTGTGGAAGAATTATGCGTCCAGCCCAGCCCTCTTCAAAGAATATTGGCTGATTTTGTGCTAGTCATTGCTGATTGACTTAAGCTGCGGTATTAATATAAATAATGGAAGTATTTGATCATGGTGTTTTTCTGGTTTGTAGATTTAATATCAAATGAAGGTATCCTGGTTTGTAAATTTAATATCAAATGAAAGTATTGATCATGGTGACTTAAGCTGTAGATTTAATATAAATAATGGAAGTATCCTGATTTTACTTCTTGAGATGATAGTGCAATATGGTGGTGGAGAACACAACAAAACATAATTTGTTGTTTCAAAAACAAAATTGTCTTGTCTTGGTTGATTTTGAGGGTAACGAAGGGTCACTAAAAATATCCCAAAACTCCAAGAATAGAAACTTCTTAAGAAGCTGTTAAGCTTTTATGGGTCCTAAAGTAATGAGTAATTTTTTTGCTGAAATCCAACAGTCACATAATCGACGAAGCTGCTAATAGCAAAGGTTGGAAACCAGCTCAATGAGCTTCGTTTGGCCCGGCTATTTCTCATATTTTCTTCACCGACAACCTTGTCTCATTTGCAAGGGCAGACGAGGATCAGATGAGGGTCGTAAAATTCTGCATTGTTAAGTTTTTCTCAAAAGTGAAAGTCTGAGGGGGTGAAATTGCTGAAATTGGTAGCATTGCTAGTACAGAAGACTCGGGTAAGTATCTGGGAGTTAACTTGTCGAAGGAGGGGGTCAGCAAATGGCAATTTAAGCATATTGTGGAGAGGATTAACGTGAAATTCACAGGATAGCGAGCCGGACACCTCTCTATGGCAGCCTTGCCGAGCGAACTGCTGTGGCAAAAGCCGCCATTGAGAATGTTCATTACTATGCAATGCAAACAGCTATTGAAATGGAAACAGCCAATTTTACCATCAAGGCTGAATTGGCTTGTCTCATACTTCTCATGCTCTAGGTCAGTAAAAATGGGATGGCGGGTGCTCAAAGAACTCGATTCACTTTGGTCTCGGGATACATCGGAGTAAATGCCCAAGGCGAAAGGCACCCTTGTGCAAGAACTACGAACTGCTATTGGCGATGGCAAACGGACGTTGTTTTGGTCAAACGCCGCTGGGCGACAGATGTGCAGTTGGAGGATATGAGCTTGGAACCGGTGTATGAAGAATGTGAGGCTAAAACAGCTGCTGAATATCAGCGAATGCCATAAAGTAATGAAGCTCATACATGAACTCACAAAATCAAATCAAAGTATTAGTTGGCAAGATTACTGTGTATCTCTAAAAATTGAAATAATACTGGCTGGCAAAAAAATATGTTAGCGTCGACAGCAGGGTTCGAACCTGCGCGGGCGAAGCCCAACAGATTTCAAGTCTGTCTCCTTAACCACTCGGACATATCGACAGCTATGTCAATAACTTTACTTGTATTGATTTATTTCATGTGAGCAATTCTGTTACGAGTTAAGATATTAACGGGATTTAACGGTATCTATTCTTCTTTTCTATGTTTTGTTGGTAAAAACTATTCTTCTTTTCTGTTACCTCTTCAGTCTTCTTCCTATTTTATTTCCGGACTAACTATGTTTAATGAGGTGAGCTCTAATTTTATTAAACCATACTGAGAGACCGTGTCATTTGGAACTCACATAGTCACATGTGCATTTTAATATGTATCTAACAATCCATTTTGGAGTACATCTTTATCCTAACTATAAAAGCTTTATATTTTGGGTATACCTTATTTTAGAAAATCTAAGATCATAGTCATTGGTAGGCCAATGTAAGGCTGCGTTCGTTTCAATAAGCAATTGTTGATGCTGATCAATTGCTGATGCTGATCGATTGCTGATGTTGATATAAAATGCTGATATTCGTTGTTGAAATTGAAAGCTGATATTTGAAATAAACAATAGGGTGTTTGGTTGGACGGTTTGCTGATTCGTAGGTATTAATTTTGTTTTGACTATTTTACCCTTAAAAAATAAATAATAATTAAAAAGAAAACAAAATCTATTAAAACCTATCGTTTGCCTTCAAGAGCCATGGCCGGCGCCGGCCTGCCGTATCCTGCACAACCTTGTGCCTGCCGCCGTCGTCTTCGGAGGCTCGATTCCAACCCGTTGGCCCGCCCACCTCCCCTCCTCGCCCTTGCATCTCTGCCGGATTAGGCTTCGGTGGATAGAATCGCCATTGTAATCGGTTTTGGAAGGTTTCTGAGATTAGGCTTCGGTTGCTCGATTTGAAGCTTCAGGACTCAGGATCCGAGAGGGTGGCCAGGGGCGGCGTCGACGCAGAGCCGGAGACAGAGGGAGAGAGGCGAGAAGGGGCCGGAGTGGGCCGGTGTGATGGTTGCGAGGGTCGCCGTCGGGATTGGGCCGCCGGCGAGCGAGGGTGAGGACCCAGATTTGGATCCGGGGAGGTGGCCACGGCGGCGGCTTGGCAGAGCCGGTGCGATAGAGTGGGGCGTAGAGGGCCGGCGTGGTGGCTGCACAGGCTTGCCGTCGATGGTGGCCGGCGATAAAAACGTGCTTATTTCAATAAGCATGTATGGGGTTGATTATTTTTTTTCCTGCTTATAAGCAATGGTGTGTTTATAAGCACTTAAAAAAAAAATTTGCCAAACACTGAAACAGGTTGCTTATTTCAAGTTATAAGCATTAGAGTGCTTATAAGCACTTAAAAAAACTCAACCGAACGCAGCCAAAAATCATACCTTATTTTAATATGTATTTAACAATCCATTTTGGAGTACGTCTTTATCCTAACTATAAAAGCTTTATATTTTTTTTATGACGGGAAAAAGAAGAAAAAAATAGATACGAAGCAAGAGAAGAATAATGAAATATGACCGGTCATAACGAAGATCAAAGTGGGAGTTTGGTCTTTCATTGTTAGAATGACATGTGTCACTTGAAAGAGAAGAAAGAAAGAAAAAAATAGTTTGAAAAAATAGACTAAAATAACTACAATTTTATAACATCTAGGCCAAAATAATTGGTCAACCAATATATATACCCTAACACTACACTAAGAGAGAAAAAAGAGAAGGGAGATTCTCGCATGTATGGTGGAGTAATTCATACAAAGTTTGATAGCGATTCAAGCTTTATAAAATCTACAACGACAAAGAATTTAAAGTTTCCAGCTTTTGAGAGCCTTGATTTGGGACGATAAGCCAATGTTTTTATCCTTCCTCCTTATGTTTCATTTTACCTTTTCGCAAATGATAAAACTTTATTGAGAGAAAGAAGGAGATAACAACATAAAGTCCCAAAACAACCAATACGTACAAAGAAGCACCTAATATCAGTTCCAACATCCTAGCAAGGCCCTAGCCTAATAAGTCCAAATGCCAAGCACTCGTTATTAAGCAAGGCACGATGCAAAAGCGTAGGACAAGTCTCTCATGCGTCCTCATACATTTCTCCATTCATCGATCTTCAATCGAGTCTCTCAAATGGAAACTCTATTAATCTAATCACACATCAAGGAGAAAAACAACAACATTCTGATCGTTGTGGAATCATATTCTCCAAATCAAATTCGGCATTTTCACAAACCCTAGGTCAATCCTGTTTGATGATAGCAGCCACAGTGAACAACAATGTGAACGCAACTCTCTCACCACGCACGTCCGCCAGAGAGACCAGTGGCCCTCATGCGCCGCCTCGCCGGGAATCGCCACCGTCGTGGAACCAAAGCACGTCTTACATTGCCGCTCTTGAAAGTAGCATTGGCCTACCCTTTCTGAATCCAAAAACGTTTCTGTAAAAGCGGTGATATCAGATTCCTCCAACAATCCTCCCAATTCACCGATCTCGGATCCTCATGTTTGCGTTGATCCTCTGTTGTCTGCTTTCTTGTGTGTCAATGTGATTTTTTCAATCGGAGGAGGATAGCATGTAGACGAATTAACTATTACGTAGTATTTGTTTCGATTTCCCGGATTTATGAAGGCTAGGTTTCGTGTACGTTTCAATCGATTTTTTTAGTAATAAAAGGGTGTTAATTTGTCAGAGTATATTCGATAATAATACTAGATAACTTGTTCAGCAGAAACGATTCCAGATTGTTTTTGAGAAAAGAGCCCTAATTTAGCGGATGTTTATTGCAGTCATCTCTTATTTGTTTAACATTGGATGTTGCTGAATGTGCAACTGGAGGTTTTCTCACACCCTCTCTCCTGCGATTGAATATTATAATCAACGTCCTCCCCGCCGACCACCACCATTTCCCTCCACGCTATAAGTCACATGTCCTCACCGCCATCAGCCTCATTCTCTTTTACCCCTAATATAGATTCGCAAATTATCATTTCTAGCAAATATGTTATGGTTTGGTTTGAATTAATCTGCTCAAAAATTTTAATGCAAACTTGACAAATTCATAAACATAGTTTTTGAAATCATTTTTCAAGGCACTTTCATAATCGTTAAACCGGTAACGATTCTAGATTGTTTTTGAGAAAAGAGCCCTAATTTAGCGGATGTTTACTTCTAGTTAACTGGTAGATGAGTTCTCTCATGCGCCCCTTTAGCACAAGAAACACAACCTTCAATTTTTTATCCTTCCTTCTTGTGTTTCATTTTACCTTTTTCGCAAAAGATAGAACTTTGTTGAGAGAAAGAAAGTAATAACAACGTAAAGTCCCAAAACAACAAATACAAAGAAGCACCTAATCTCAGCTGCAACATCTCAGCAATGCCCTAGCCTAATAAGTCCAAATGCCAAGCACTCGTTATTAAGCAGAGCATGATGCCAAAGCGAAGGAGAAGTCTCTCATGCGTCCTCATACATTGCATCAACAATATACTCGGCAATAAGAAGATCAGGGGAACGGAGAGCACAACTACCCAAAAGGCCCTCCTAGTCCACCCAAAAGAAAACAACAACAATCTCACACCTCACACAAAGAATAACAACAACGAGAGCAACCCACCTAAAACTCAACAAGGTCCTTTTAGTATATTGTCCTAATGTAGTCCTAGCACTCGAGTATGCAAAGAACATAATGCAAAGTTATTCAAAAAAAAAAAAAAGAACATAATGCAAAGACGAAGGTCAAACCCTTCAAATGCATCCTAGTGCTTTGCTTCAGCAGTAAACACGTACTCAACAACCGAAGAGGAGAGGATGGGTTTTCAACACTCATAGCAAAAACTAACCAAGCCCCAGAACAGGAAAGAATTAACGGTGAAGGCGATCTCTGAAAGTTTGACCTCTTCTTCCTCTTAATCCATCATTTTACCTTTTTGCTCTTACTTTTATGCCTTGTTTTTCTCTATCAAAAGTGGCCAAGTTAGCCAAGGATGCGTTGGATTGGCATCGCCTTAAGCACGCCTACGAGCTCTCCAAGAAGGAGGAAAGAGACCGGAAGCCAGTGGAAATTCTGATAAAGCGTCCAATTGTTGAGGCGAAGGACGAAATGGAAGTTGCAAGAATCATGTTGAAGAACCAGAAGGATTCTCAGTGCTTCGAGAACTAGAACCACCGCATGAAGTTCAAGAATGTTGTCAAAATCGGGATTCTTGGATCAGATCATAGAGGATGGTAGGATCGGATCGTAGAATCGAATCGTTAGAATCGTAAGATCCGACATTATAACTAAATAATATGTGATAACCTAATATATTGCCTATTTTCTTATATATAAAGTCTAAAAACTTGTAAACATTAAAAATTTGATGAGTAAAAATACTTTAAGATGAATAAGGTTAATAATTTAATGGAAAAGAGACATAAACTTTAAGCTTAGTAATAATATATAAATATAATAGTGATTGCATGTCTAAGTTTTCCGTTTTGAGCCTTTTTTGTAGCCAATTTTGAAATATTCACAAAATTTTAGTGGATTTGAATTAGTCTCCCATATTGATGCTTCCTACACGTAGTTTTCTTCCCATACCAATTGGGTTAACAATTTCATGTGATCATCTTGCTTTACTTTTATTAGTTTTATCATCAAAAGACTATGCAAGAATCAAGAAATTGGGTCATTCCTGATGTACGCTTTCTATCAACACGATTCCTTACAAAATCTGCATCGGTGTAGCCGACTAGGTTGAAGTCGTTGATTTTATAGTAAAACATTAATTTTAATAGATTTTATAAAAATATTTTATTCATAGTATGTTTAATGATAAAATATATTATAATATTTACAAGAAAATATATTTGTTTTACATATATATAAAATATCGGGTCATTCAGGTTGGTTTCGGGGTTTAACCCAATCGGGTTTGGGTTAATCAGGTTCGGTTTTTTCTTTGCTCGTTACTATTCGGGTCGGGTTTCAACCCTAAAGTTTTTGGTCGGTTTGGGTCGATTTTTCGGGTCGGGTCAGGTTTTGACAACTCTATATGGGGGTGTTTTATGTTTTTATCGTCTTGTATATGAATTCACTATAATAATTATAAATATTATCATATGTCTAATTTCTTTTAAAAGGGTACATATACTTTAGAGTATAAAATAACATAATTCTCATATATAATCATAATATTTATATAAAGATATTGTATTTATATATTAATTTTTATCAAGGAAGAATGCAATAAGATGAGATGCATTATTAAATTTTATACAAAATTGATAAACATATTTTTATATTTAAATTAAATTGGATAAACTAATTTATATAGATCAATGATTTAAAATAAAATTTTGGATTAGTATCGAATTATATGATAAAATCTAGAGAATATATATTAAGAAAAAAAACTAAAACCAAATTATCTTGTATATATGTTATTATGTTGTAAAAAAAATTAAATAAGAAGTACATAGATATCAAATAAAAATATTAACGAATCATTATCTTAATAAGAAATCTATCAATTATCTAAAACATAATCAATGTGTCATGTTATGGATTTATTTAGGGTAGATATATATATCATCTAATCTGTTTATTTATTTTTTTAATTTTTAATTTTTTTAATAAAAAATATGAGACAATAGAAAAAATATTTAATACATTGTTTTAATAAAAAAAGATGTGGCGTAAATATAGTGGTAAAATTTGCTACTAATGATGATTTTTAGAAAGCTTTAGACCAAAATTACAAAAATCATACTTCTTATTAATAGAATATTTATGTAAATGGGTAGTAATAATGATTTTTTAAAATAAAATATTTAGGATAAATTAATATATTAACTAAATAGGTAACCATATAATAATAAGATTAAGATTTATATATTAGGATAGAAAGCAACTGAAATTTTAAGATAGAACTATTTTGATTAAATATGTATAATATTAAGCAAAATTAAGATTGATAAGAGTTTTTTGAATAAGGGAGTGATATGGCGCAATATGGTGGTGAAATTTTGTTCCGCTTTAGTATATAGTAATAGATGAGAGTATTTGTAACCCTTGTTATTTAAGTAGAAGCTTTCTCACCATCCCAATAATACAAGTATACTTCAACAAGACCTAAATGAAATGCGCCCAAAACGACCCAAAGGTCACAGACTGGACCACTCAACAAACTATCCGGAAAACCTAAAAAGTAATCGAAAACCAACGACTACTACTAATGCTAAAAGAAAGAAAAGGAAGATAAAGAAAAAGACTAAGATATATAGAGACAAGCCCACTAAACAACACCGACGGTCAGTCAAAGAAAACACGGCTCCACTATGCTCCACAAACAAGCTGACTAGCATCTAAAGCTTAACCCGTTCAAGAAAAATTCTCTCTACAAACACACATCCAAAATCAATTCTCTTTCATAGCTTTTTCGAATCACACAATTCCCAAGTTTAGATAAACGAGCACCAACAACAATACACCAGGTAATAACCCCCATTCCTCCACAATATCCAAACTAAAACATGACCTGTTCATTCCTAAGTAAATGTGAATGTTGCCATGCACCCGATCCTATGATCGCCAACTGTCCCATCTTCTAACAAACCACCTCAACACGACTGAAATCTAACAGTCAAAACATTCTAAATAAGTTCGTATGGCTCAACTATTTTCGATCTTTTTTCGCTTGACAACTTTTGCGCAACCTCGAGAAGTAAGGTGAAATCTCCAAAATCTTGGATATAATCTACATCGTCACAATTAACAAGTAATAGTATGTGTGATAAGATTGTTGGGAGTTCGCAAAGAAAAAATATATAAAAATAAAATACAATAGTAATACATTGTATTGTAACTTGTAAGGAGTGAGAAAGAATTTACTTTGCATTCTGTGATTTAATAAAATAAAATCGAGATTTTCTGCAAAATATTTTAGCTTCAAATGCCATAAAGTTATTAAGCTCACGCCTGAAAAATACTCACAAATCAAATTATTAGCTTGCAATTAAGGATGCACATTTACCCTATGGAGATGAGGATTCGCGGGGATTCTCGACTTAATGGGGAGCAGGACGGGTATGAGGATCGGGTTTTAATTTCCCGACGGGAATGGGGCCGGAACGGAGAATCTACTATCCGTCCCGTTTAGTCCCCGATTCCGATATTATTGTTTTATTATCTGTATATAACTATATAATTTATGCAAACTATAGGTAAGGTATTATACATTTTGTTTTTATACGGGGAATAAGGTGTTATAATTAATATTACTAATAACTTTGCATGGATGGATATTTTTAGGTAAAATAATAATATTAATTATGGTTTTGAATGGGTGATTTTTTAGTTTTAATAATCTCGCATGGATGATTTCTGATATAGTTATGATATATAATTTTTGAGCTTATTCATATATATATATATATAGTAAAGTAGAGATATAATTTAATTTTGATTAGAATTTGAGGTAGTTTATAGGAATGTCAAAAGTAAATAACGCCCTTCAGGTAAAAATAATAATAAGTGGCAATGACATGATTACTTTTTTTCTAATAAAAAATAAAATAATACTAGCTGAGTAGCTGGCAAAAGTGCAACTAATCGTCGACAGCAGGGTTCGAACCTGCGCGGGCGAAGCCCAACAGATTTCAAGTCTGTCTCCTTAACCACTCGGACATATCGACAGCTGTGATACCATTCTCTCTTTTTCTAACTTCAATATTCTCATCCAATACAAAGCGGAAATCTTTTCTTGTCTACCGAGTCCCGACTTTCCAAAGCTGTCCACGATTACTCGCGTATGCATTAATTTCGATGAACTTCAGAATTAGAGCTTCGCATTAAATGCCTCTCATGAATCTTTCCAAATCCAACTCTAAATCGTGCCCAGCTGGCACACATGACCGTTGGTAACTTAACACTCCTCCCCAAGTAATCCAATCTCAAACCAAACACATTACATAAACCATCACCCTCATCACGCTCTGTCTCATCTCACCCACACTCTGTTTTCCACACTCGTCTTCCTCCCAATCCCAAATTTCCAGAAAGCTTCGAAAATCGAATTCAAGATGGGGCGAGTGAAGATCGCAATGGAGTACATCAAGAACGCGCACAAAAGAAACCTGGCCTTCAATCAGCGAAAGATCACCCTCATGAAGATGGCATACGAGCTCTCAACTCTCTGCGATACCCCTGTTTGTGTCGTCGTCTTCCCCGAGGGCCCCAATTCTCAGCCATTGATTTACCCTGAAAACAGAGACCAAGCTCGATCCATCATCGATCGCTACTTTTTTGCGGACGAGCGATCTGATAAGAGAAGTCTTGGATTGGAAGCCATGATTCAGGGCAACAAGAAGAGGAAAACGATCGACGACTCTGTTTTTCCCCAATTCGGTGGAGCTAATTTCCCCAATTGGGTGCAAGATGATGGGATTCAAGGCTCTGTTTCGTCGATTGGTGGGCTTGATTTCCCGAATTGGGTGCAGGGTGTTGGGATTCAGGGCAACGAAATGACGATTGGAAACTCTGTTTCATCGATTGGTGACGTTAATTGCCCTGATTTGTGGCAGGGTATTGAGATTCAAGACGACAGAATGATGATCCAGAACTCTGTTTCGACGATGAATGG
Organism: Polygonum aviculare; assembly: GCA_934048045.1. NCBI lineage: Eukaryota > Viridiplantae > Streptophyta > Magnoliopsida > Caryophyllales > Polygonaceae > Polygonum > Polygonum aviculare. Next base: position 3,393,039 of record OW204027.1, read on the forward strand.
GGTTAATTTCCCTAATTTGGTGCAAGATGTTGATTACCCAAATTCTGTTTCGTCGATGAATGGGGTTGATTACCCGAATTTGATGCCTGATCTGGATGGGTTAAACAGGGAGCAGCTGGTAAATTTGGGCTCTGTTTTGGATCGGAAGTTGATGGCTGTGCAAGAGAGGATGAGGATGTTTGGGATGGTTTACCCCAATTGATCACGTTGCATATAAGTTGGGTTAATTAGGGTTTATGTTTGGGATGGTTTACCCCAATTAATTAACTTGTTGAATTAGGGTTTATGTTAGAGTACAAGTTGGAACTGGCTTTAAGTAGGGTTTAAATTTGGGATCGTTCACCACAATTGATTAGAGTACTTGTTGAATTTAGGGTTTATGTTAGAGTGCAAGTTGGAACTGGGTTCAGGAGAGAATTTTACTTCCGAGTGTGAATTTCGTTGCTGATGAGCTGTGATCCTGAGTTTCTGTGGGATTAGATCGCTTTTTTACCGTCGGTTACCGCTCTATGTAACCGTGATTAGCAGTTAGTAATGCATATTTAGATATTTCTATTATTTGGTTTGTCTAAATTTTGTATGGTTTTACGTTGTAATGTTTTTTTTGGTCAGGATTGTTTGATACATACTTAAAGTAAATCAGCTCAAAAAATTTAGTTAGCCCTACCCACAATTTATTACACCGTTGTGAGAATATTAACTTAACTAACTTCCCAACCAGACAAGCAACAAACACATTGTTTTAAATAGAGTTCTTGCTCGTTAATGACCATAATCCATAGTTAATTGATAAAACTCATTGATGATCCAACTCACAGTTAATCGGAACACAATTCCTGGCCTTTCTCATTCCAAAAGTGGTACAAAATATGTATACAAGGCTAATTAATACACCCCTTCAAATCTAAATACTCCTTCAAGTTGAAGCATGAGGGGAAACTTTTGACGATCATAAAAGGCTTAGCGAATAAATCAACTAGTTGATCGGAAATCTCAACATGAGAGCTTTAATAACAACATTCTCGCTTTGTAACTAGTCACTTACACAGTGATAGTCAATCTTACTTACTTTGAGACGAATAAAGAAAAATAGAGAACCAATCTCGTCCATGTAAAGAAAACATTCATGTATCTAATGTGAAATTTTAGTTTTTAGAATCAATATTCAACTTGCACGTAGAATTAATTATACGTGAATAAAGATTTTGAAATACATAAAAAAGAAATAACTAAAGTCGCATAAAATGAATATTACATAATCTATTTTAAACACATGTAAATCAAGGTTTAAGAGATTGGGATGTCCGGTGTCAAAGCTTGATTCGTCATGTTTTTAGAGAAGCGAATTGTGTAGCTGACTATCTTGCTTCCTTTGTTTTTTTTTTCCGAATGGTTATCATGTTTTGTGTGACCCGCCTGAGGGTGTTTCTTCTTTTTTGCTTGATGATATTAGGGGTCGGGCTATCCCTCGATTGCTTACTACTTAGCCCATTTTAATTAATGGAAAAAACGCCCCTTACGGGCACGGAGACTACCTCCTCTCCTTCGACAAAAAAAATCAAGGTTTAAGAGAAGGTTACAACTTACAAGTTACAACCAGTCAACCACACACTCAGATTGAAATGATTTTATGACCATTTGGGCCATACAACCCTAAATGGGCCCATATTCCTAACGAATCCCTAAAGGCCCATAAATTACCACTACTTTATCCTTTGCCAACGCCAAGCCAGAGAATTCCCCCATTTCTAATCCCTTTCATCTTATCGAGCAATTCTCAGTCTCAGCGAACATAAAAACCCTGAGAGAAAGCAGCCATGCCAGGCCCCGTCGTTGAAGATGAACAACTCCTTAACCAAGAAGCCGAACTCAAAGCCGATTTGGTAAATCTCTACCTTCTGGTTTTCCGTTTCTATGAGTTTTTTTTGGTTTGGTTTGCTTAATTGTGTGCAATTTTGGGTTGTAGAAGGATGAGGTTGTTGTGGAGGATGTGAAAGAAGACGAGCATGATGATGACGTTGAGGATGAGGACGACGACGACGATGAGGATGACGACAAGGAGGACGGAACTCTTGGTATATCTCTCTTTCTCAGTTATCTCCTAGGGTTTACAGCTCTTTAATTAGGGTTTTTTTACTTGTTATCTATGCTCTGTCTTGTGGTTTCGGAGATTTTAGATTTTATTTTGAAATTATTTTTTTGATGTGAAAGATTTGAATTCTCAAAGGATTGTATTTTATGGAATTGTGGCTTTCCCTGTTCTGTATAAGCGTTGTACTGTATGTCTAAGTATTGCTTGCTTAAAAAATTGAATATTAAAATGTTAAAACATCATAGGTTGTATTTTATTGTTATAGTCATAAGCATTAAGCAGCAATGTGAGGGGAATTTATGAAGTCATCTTTGGTGAAATTGAATGGTCTTGATTGCTTCAACTGTTAATACTATATTAGAAAGTATTTAATCCTTGTTTGTTTGAAACTAAATATAATGAGAAAGTAATGTGTCCTCTCGATATGTATTTGTAAAATGAAGAGAGTTCAGACATAAAGAAATGCTCATAATAGCTTTTCAAGTGTTGATTGCTTAATATGCATTCTGTGAACTTTTCCTCAGTGTTGGCATTTTCATTACTAGTCAGTCCTTGCCTGTTATATTTTTTCAACTATTGCTCCTCCTTATGATGCAGGCACAGCCGAGGGTGCAAAACAAAGCAGAAGTGAGAAGAAGAGTCGCAAAGCTATGTTGAAGCTGGGCATGAAACCCGTTACTGGCGTTAGCCGGGTTACAATTAAGCGAACCAAAAACGTAAGGTTCCATTTACCACCCATACTCCTATGTAGCAATGAATCCAAGAAAAAGAAATCATTTAGGTTTCTATTGATATCTAAAGCTGTAATTTTCTGTCCAGATTCTGTTTTTCATCTCGAAGCCAGACGTGTTCAAAAGCCCACACTCCGAAACCTATGTCATATTCGGTGAGGCAAAGATAGAGGATCTGAGCTCTCAATTGCAGACCCAAGCTGCACAGCAATTCAGGATGCCCGACATGGGATCAGTGATGGCCAAATCCGAGGCGGCAGCAACAACCGCTCCTCCTCAGGAGGAAGAAGAAGAGGTGGATGAGACCGGAGTTGAGGTTCGTGACATTGACCTCGTTATGACTCAGGCTGGAGTTTCCCGAAGCAAGGCTGTCAAGGCTTTGAAGGCCCATGAAGGCGACATTGTGAGCGCGATTATGGAGCTCACGAATTAGTGAGGCTGTTTTGTTTGGTAAAAAATGAGGTATTTTGTTTTCTGCTCCTTTTTGCTTGTTCCTCTTGGAATCTTGGTTATCCAAGGTGATTTGTTCGCGTCTTTTTTGGGTTCGTAAAAACTTATATTGGTCATGAAGTAATGTGGGCTCTGTGTCTGTATGCCAGCCAGGTACCTGGAAACCTGATATGAGTGTATTGTGGAGTTTTGTTTTCCAAAATGTGACCTAGCTTTGTTGCTTGAATGAACTTGGAAAGCTATCCTAAATGCAATCAAAATTCTTAACTATGGCATAATTTCATGATTTTTTGAAGTATAATTGCATGTTGCTGTTACTTCTGTTCTTCCCATTGTTCAATTATACTTCGAAACGTGTAGCTATCAATTTGTTTTCTATATTTGAGAAACATGAAAGATCTTGTTTGCCATTTGCTTGTTAGGAATGAGTTTTCTGTGACTATTTTCTTACAAGTGTTTTGAATCTCAAGTCCCAACATAGCTAATTGCAAGATTTGGTAGTTAGTTAACTTAGTTTGAAGCATCATATAGTACTACTAATATCAAGAAGATTACTCTGTTAAACTTAGAACTGCCTCCCTTATACTAGGGGAACGGTCTTTTATGAATGAGTAACAAAGAGTCATCAACTGATCCATATGGGAAACACACTTGCTCACTCGTTAACACTTCACATACTAATTGAACTGCCCGCCTTCAGATTCCATTCAAATTGCAAACGAGTTTGTCTTTCTTCACTTGGCATTTGCGGATGACCCTCACCTCTAGAGGTGATTTACAATCTGTTTTTGCTCTTAAAATTTACTGTCGAAACCTTCTTATGGTCCAATGTCGCTCGCAAAACACGAGCTTCAGACGCACCCGACTCGTTTTGGGGCAAGTATATATACATCTTGGCCTCCTAGAGCCCGAAGCTAGGGCGATGTTGTTTGCATAAGCTCGAGTATTTCTACAATGCTTCTCCATTACATGGCTAACTCCCAAAAATAGATTCTCTACGTAAGAAGCTTGGAAAGACTATAAAATTGATGCGAGATATTGAATGGCTTGAGACTTGAATAACTTAAGGTTCCTGTAAATATTTTCACCTTACATAAATGATATATATAGAACGTTAAAGAGTTTGATAATTGTATTGAATGAAGATCGAGGCTCCTTATATAGAAACTTACAAGATATCTTGTGAGCGCCAACCGCCAAGTTTAGCCTATTGCCAAGTTACATAAAAGTATATATATATATATATATATATATTATTACGTTACGTTAATTAGGGTTTTTGCCTGCCAAGCCAACGGTGTGATCAAGAATCTGTCAATCAAAGTTGGACATAACAGTGGAGAATACCAGCCCTTCTGGATTGCTCCTCCAGGAAGATCAACAACAACTTGAGACTAAGTCGACGCCATCCTCGTCTTCGTATCGAGGTCGTGGTCGCAACAGCAAGAGCTCGAATCGGTCCGTATGTCAGATATGTGATCACATTGGGCACGTGGCCAAGAACTGTGTCGATCGGTTTAATGCAAAGTACCCTCCAACGACAACATGGTACACGGGCTCTGGAGCCACTCATCATGCTACAGACAACACGGTTCGATCGGAACAATCGGAGGCGACAACGACAGCCGACGAAGATCAGGATGATGAGACCAAATTCGACGTTCATGACGTCGATATCGTTGAAAGTCAGGCTGGAGTTTCCCGATTCGAGGCTGTTAAGGCTTTGAAGGCTAATAATGGTGACATTGTGGGCGCCATTATGGGGCTCTGAACACAAGGATAATAGTAGTCATAATGTGGTTTTGTTTGTTAAAATTCCTTTAGGTTAAATCATCTTCATCCTCATTCTGGTTTTGCTGTTTATTGATCTAGCTGTGATATTTGTAGTTGTTACAAACATGGAAGATCTTGTTTGCCATTGTTTGTTAGCACTAAGTTGTCTTGATTAGTGTTTTAAAAAACGCTTGGCAGAAAGGGACCGTTTAGCGCCTAGATAACCTAGTGTTCTAAAAATCCCGCCTAGGCCCCTTCTGCGCGGCGTTAGGCGGTCTCCGTCCGCCTAGTATTTTAACCCGTCTAGGCGGTGCCTAGATGTCCATCCGGAGGCGGTTCCTCTCCGCTTAGAAGTCGCCTAACGATTTTCTGAACATTGCCTATATGGTTGCCTAGGCGGTTTAGATAGATACTTAGATGGCACCTAGGCGGGTTATAAGACTAGACGAACGGGGACCGCCTAGCGTCTAGATGGGGTAACAATGGTCTTGATCTATCAACATATTTGGATTAGTCTTTTGAAGCCAAGGTCCCATGATAATGATTAAAACTTGTATAGCTAGTTGCAAGATTTGGTAGCTAGTTTGAATCATAGGTACTAGATTAAGAAGATATATATATATATAGGTAGGTTCCATAGTGAACATGTTCCTATAGAGAACAAGAAAACAAATCTCATCCATTGGATGAGATTAGAGTTGATGGTGGGATTTGTATCTACATTCTACAATAGGAAAAATAAGAAAATAGGAAAAGAAATAAAATTAGGAGAGATATTCTCCCCATCCTAACCACCGTACTATAATTAAGATTATTGTTTTGATTTTGTGAAAATCGTCCATTGTGCTGCACCCATAAACAATCCCGCAACAACCCCCATGGCGTTGGAGACCCGCCATCGCTCGCCGGAAACCCGACGTCACAAGAGACCCGGCGTCGCTGGAGAACCGCCGTCGTTCGTTAGAGAACCTTCGTCGGTCGCTGGAAACCCGCCGTCGCTGGAAACCTGTCGTCGCACCCCTCGTTGGAGACCTGCAACCACCTCCAAAACCGATCCCGTAACCACCCTCGCCGTCGGCCGGCCACCATTGTAGAACCGCTCATTGGAACCGGCCACCACTGTAGAACTGCACGTTGAAACCGGTCACTACCGAACCATCATGTCGGAATTGTTTGCTAGATCTGCACGTTGAACGTCGGAACTACTCGTTGGAGAATTCTGGCCACCACATCGAGCAAGCATTGATCCTCTATATATATATATACTTTAATATTGTATATAACAACTTGATACATGTATATACAAAATTGATGTGGTTGTATACTATTTGCATTATTGTATGTACAATTAATGAAAACATGTCTTTTACATGTACAATTTGAATTATGTATACACTCATTGTTAACGTATATACATGTAATACACAGTGAATATACATGACTTATTTGTAAGCTATTTTTAATTCTACGTTGAATAAAAAAATGTATAAAGGTTAAGTATATACACCGTTTTAATATATGTGTACAATTATTAGAAACTAATATACCAATTATACACGCATGAGTATGATGTGTTTATATTGATCTTAGTATATAGTAGTTATACTATTATATACAATTATTAGAATTTATATACATTTCTATACCTATTACTTCTATGTTTTATATACTTGTGATATATATACACAGAGTGTATATACATGTTCTAAATTTGTATAAAACATCTTTATTAATGTATATTATATTTGTATTTTGTAAACATGTATAAATGTGTATGATATACATCGTATTTATGTCTATATACATGTAATGTTATCTTATATACAATCGGTATTCCTGAATATAAAGCGACAAGCGAGCTTGTACAGTCGGGGTCGGAGGCAATGATTAGCGAGAAGGCGAGGTGCGAGCGGTGAGGACGAATGGTGAGGGGCGATGGGCAAACGGTAGTGGCCGGAATTTGGGGACGATGGACGAGCGGTGTGAAATTGGGGTCGAGCGGCGAAGGGTGTGAATGGAGGTTTAAGGGCGAACGGAGGTTGCCGGAATTTGGGGGTGAATGGGTGATACACCAGCAATCCAACAGCTACATCTTTCTTGCGATCTTTTGACTGCTCATGTTCATTGTCAATGCCTATTGATTCACAATTAATGATCATCACGTAAGAGATATGTGGTTAAGTGATCTTCTTTCGATTTTGTTTATTTCTATTCATGTTTAGCTTGTTAATTAGTGATTAGTGGTTAAGTGATCTGCTTTGCCCCATATATAAGCTTTATTTATTCGTTCTCCTCCTCCTGATTTGATTTTGCCTATTCTTTGTGGTTTTGACGGTGGGTTTTCGTGGCTTCCTGTTGCTTGTTTTGTGTGGTTTATGCTTGTGGTGTTGACTTTGTTTAGTTTTGGCTTTTTGCTCTCTTTCTGTTACTGCGCCGAGAGGTATTCCTTCCTTTTGGTTGGCTGCTGAAGGCTTTGTGTTGCAGGATTGGGTTGTTTTACTGGGTATTTCTTAGTGTCGTGGTTTGGGTGTTTGCTGGCATTTCGTGTTTTTGTTCTTTGTAGGGAATCTCATTTGCTGGCTTTTTGAGTTTTTGTTTGGTTGTTGCTCCTCTTGGTGACCATTCCTTAGTGTTTTTGCATTGTGTCTTTGGCTTTGGGTTCCTTTTTGGTTTGGTTGTGTGTGTTTGTTTTGTTTGCAGGGATCGTGTTCCCTGTAGGGGAGTTGGTTGTGTGGGCTCAGCTCTCATAATGTCTCAGTCGGTGAGAAATGGTGGAGCCAACAGTGTGGGTTGTGAGGTGAGATTAGGTTCCTGGAATGTGGGCACTCTTACAGGGAAGTCGATTGAGTTGGTCAGGATTCTTCAGGGACGAAGGGTTTCGATTGCTTGTTTGCAAGAGACTAAATGGAAAGGTCGAAAGGCTCGAGATATCGATGGTTGGAAATTGTGGTATTCAGGAGGTGACAGTAGTAAAAACGGGGTTGGTATTTTAGTCGACGAGAAGTTGAGGGATCACGTAGTGCAGGTGGAGCGCACTAATGACCGTTTAATGTTGATTAAGATTGTCTTGGGAAACAGGTTTCTGAATGTTATTAGCGCATATGCCCCTCATGGAGGCTTAAGTGTGGAGGAAAAAAGATTGTTCTGGGAGAATATGGATGGCCTGATGAGGAGCGTTCCAAGTTCAGAGCAAGTAGTTGTTGGTGGGGACTTCAATGGGCACATCGGGGAGGCTAGGGACGGATTTGAGGATGTGCATGGAGGCTTTGGATTTGGACTCAGAAATGAGGGTGGGCGAGCTTTGTTGGATTTTGCAGTTGCGTTTGACTGCATAGTTGTTAACTCTTGGTTCAGAAAGAGGGAGGAGCAGTTGATCACTTTTCAGAGCGCTTCGAGTAAATCACAGATTGATTTTTTCTTGGTTAGGAGGGCGGATAGAAGAGGATGTAAGGATTGCAAGGTCATCTCTTATGAAGGTCTCTCGACTCAACATCAGTTGCTGGTTTTGGACTTTAAGTCTTTGGGTATTCAGAGAAAGAGGTCCAGTAGGCCGCAACCAAGAATCAGATGGTGGCGTCTATCAAAGGAAAATGGACAGAGTCTGAAAGATAGGATCTTTGCGGAAGCCGACGCAAAAGGGGCTTGGCAGGTAAAGAGGGATGCAGATGAGATGTGGGGTATGATGGCAGAGTGTATTCGCAGAGCAGCCTGTGGTGTGTTGGGTTTGTCGAGAGGCAGTTCGGGGCACAGGAAGACAGTCGCTTGGTGGAACGAAGAGGTGCAAGAGAAGGTAAGAGGCAAGCAGTCAACTTTTAGAGCTTGGATGAGAAGTTGCGAGCCAGATAGAGTTTTGAGGGCAGCAGAGTACAGATTAGCGAAAAAGGAAGCAAAGAAAGCAGTGGCGATTGCTAAGGAGAAATCCTACGAGAGCCTCTACAAGACGCTTGACGATAAGGGTGGTGAGCGAGTTTTGTTTCGGCTTGCGAGAGCAAGAGACAGGATAAACTCGGATTTTGACAGAGTACGCTGTATCAAAGATGAAAATGGGAACGTACTAGTGGATGATCATGAGATCAAAGAGCGGTGGGAGAGGTACTTCTGCAACCTCCTTAACGAGGGGGGCGAGTCGTTGGAGAGTCAGCAAGCTGTAGGGAATCAAGTTAATCCTCCTCTTTTCAGGCGATTCTCTAGTATAGAAGTCAGTGAGGTAATCCGCAAAATGGGCAGTAAAAAGGCTGTAGGACCAGATGAGATTCCTGTTGAAGTTTGGAAGTGCTTGGGCATGCGTGGCTTGGAGTGGCTAGTGTCTCTGTTCAACGTCATTTTAGAGACCGCTAAGATGCCTGAGGAATGGAGACTTAGTAAATTAATCCCAGTCTACAAGAATAAAGGGGATATCCAGCAGTGTAACAACTATAGAGGTATTAAACTCCTTAGCCATACAATGAAGATTTGGGAAAAGGCAATCGAGTTAAGACTGAGGAGCCTTGTGCAGGTTTCAGAAAACCAGTTCGGATTCATGCCAGGGAGGTTGTCGATTGAGGCTATCCATCTGTTGAGAAGGTTGATAGAAGCATACAGGGAGAGAAAAAGAAATTTACACATGGTGTTTGTAGATATAGAAAAGGCCTACGACAGGGTTCCTAGAAAGTTGATTTAGGATTGCTTAGAAGCCAAAGGAGTATCAGAGTCTGTGATCAGAATCATTCGGGATATGTATGAGGGTTCGAGGACGAGCGTTTGTACTCTAGGTGGGGATTCAGAGTTTTTTGAGGTGGGTATGGGTCTTCATCAAGGTTCAGCTCTGAGCCCCTTTCTGTTCACGCTAGTGTTGGATGTTCTGACTAGGGATATTCAGGGAGAGGTTCCGAGGTGTATGCTGTTTGCAGATGATATTGTTTTGGTGGAGGATTCCAGAGCTGAAGTCAATAGCAAACTAGACACTTGGAGGGAGAGACTGGAATCTAAGGGGTTTAGACTGAGTCGATCCAAGACGGAGTATGTTGAGTTTATTTTTGGGCAGGAAAATGAGCCTAGAAGTGAGGTTCAACTGGGAGGGGAGAACATTGCGCAAAAGGACAAGTTTAAGTATTTGGGTTATGTTCTGCAGAGTGATGGGTGTATTGATGAAGATGTTAGGTCGCGTATTCAGAGAGGATGGCAAAAGTGGAGGGCAGCTTCAGGGATTCTGTGTGATAAGAAGGTTTCGCTCAAGCTTAAGGGAAAGTTTTACAGATCTGTTATAAGGCCTGCGATTCTCTATGGAGCAGAATGTTGGCCGACGACTAAGGCTCAAGAGCAGAAGCTTGCAGTTGCTGAGATGAGGATGCTTAGGTGGATGTGTGGCCACACGAGGATGGACAAGATTAGAAATGAAGAAATCCGAGGCAAGCTTGGGGTGACCAGTATAGAAGGCAAGCTGCGGGAAGCAAGACTGCGTTGGTTCGGTCATGTCCAGAGGCGGAGCCCAGGCGCAACAGTTAGGAGATGTGAGCATTTGGATTTAGGTGCTTTCCGGAGGGATAGAGGCCGTCCGAAGAAGCGCTGGATGGACAACATAAGACAAGATTTCAAGCTTTTGGGGATTTCAGAGGAGTTGGCGCAATCCAGGAAGAGTTGGAGGGAGAAGATCAGCGTGGCAGACAGCTAGACAGCTTAGAGGTGGAGCCAAGTGGAGCCGTTTTTTTCTTTTGTGACCGTTATTTTCTCGCTTTGTGGGCTTGCTCTTGTATAGCATTGGTATAGCTTAGTCTTGTAATTCTTGATTCGTTTTCTTTCTTCTTTCTTTTAGCCTTAGGTTGTCGAATGTGTCGGTCTGTGTCCTTTGGGTCGTTTTTGGGCGCATTTCATCTAGGTTTGGAATGCCCCCGTCCTGACCCCCCAGATCCTGCTTCTGCGGGAGTCCCTGGGTAGATGTTGTAAGAGATATGCGTATTTCATCAAATGGCATAGGTAGCATAATTACTTAATTAGCATTTGATTCCTCACTTGTCAACGTCCTTCCTACAATCCTGATCGGGCACACGGCGTACCGGGGGTGGTGGATCTCTGCGAGCGAATAACAACAACACCATTAAAGCCACCCCAAGATAACTTCCTTTTTTATTTTTTGAAAAAACCAATTTTTTTTTTGTAGTTGCTAAAATTACGGGATACTGATATCATAATTAAATTGATCCATTTTTGGAATTAATCTCAACCATTAAATTCAATCTCATCCAAATGCCTATAATTGTTCACTTGTTCACTCATATTTAATTGTCCACTATTGAACTTTGATCTATCTATCTATCTATCTCTCTCTATATATAGCTCTAGTGATCATTATGAGAAACAGACGTACACTTGCACACGTACAACACTTTTACACATTTTAATTGATCACCCTGCAATTTGCTCTGATTTCTCATGCATTCCCAGTAAGAACACCAATGTTTCCCATCTTCACCATAGCAATTCGAAACTTCTGTTGCCAAATGTAAGGGTTTCTTGCATACAGGCTAACTTGGCTAGTCGTGTTCGCGGCTGACACCAGTGTCTGGTCCAATGTAAAGAGACCCTTGTTAGCCAAGATACCCTGTTAAATCTCGGTGGACCATATTTGACGTGGGGGGTCACACGTCGGTTCGTGCGTATATGCGCGGTAAGCCCGACACATAAGCACATGAGTTCCACCCTAAAACCAATTAGCAATAGGGGAGTAGCCCATGTACTTATATGATGGGTGGTTTAGGTTTCAATTCCCGATTGCAATATGCCAGTTGTACTTGACGTCTCATGCCTTAAGGCCGGCCAGCACATTAGACCAGGATAGTCGGACCAGACCGAACAGACTCTGATACCATGTTAAATCTCGGTGGGCCATATATGACGTGGGGGGGGGGGGTCACACGTCGGTTCGTGCGCATATGCGCGGTAAACCCGACACATAAGCACATGAGGTTCCACCCTAAAACCAATTGGCAATAGGAGGAGTAGCCCATGTACTTATATGATGGGTGATTTAGGTTTCAATTCCCGATGTGGGATAGTTTAGTCTCAACACACCCTATAGTACCCGACGTCTAGCATCATTGGACTAGATGGATCCATTGCATTCTCCTCTTTAGAGGCTAGAGCGGGTTAGTAACAAGTTCTCATCCATTATGAATGCTCTAGGCCGGCGAGCCAAAGTAGCACCCTAATTCCTTTTCTTATATATATATATATATATATTTGTATTATAAAAACGATCGTTTTTTAGCCACCAAGTTGATTCTGGTCCCACCGCATATTCGATAAAAATTTAATTTTTATGTATGTTATTTCAGTTAATCTAATCAAATTTATTAGTATCTATTTATGAAAAAGATATAATCAAATTTATGGATTTTGGTAAGATATTCTATCTTTTTTAATATATCACTTATGTATTTCATATTTTCATGTTGACTCTTAAATAAATTCAGCATTTTAAAACATTTGTTATTTTCTATATTTGCATAATCAACTACATTTTTGTTGTACTTATTATAGTTGATTTTCTTGTATCTTGATAACAAACTTGATTTTTTAGCCTATCGAATTTCTTCTTATCTATTATAAGAAAATCTTTAATTATTAATAAAGTGATACTCCTTATAATCTTATAATTTAAATATTTTTAAGTGCAATAGTCGTGCATGCCACATGACAGATTAACTGAGTGCTAGTTTATAGATGACAAAGGCTATATATATGAAACTACTTGGAGACCAAGATACATGAAATATATAGTGTTTAATTAGAAGCTTACAAAACTAGAAGATATTATATCCCTTAATAAATTATTACGTAAATTAGGAGGATAGCCTATATATACACACATCGTGTATATCAAACTTGAAATTTAGGGTTTTTGCCTTCTCTGTTGGTGCACAAATTTTGCACCATGGGCGATTCATCCTGCCAAGCCAACGTTGTGATCAAGAATCTGTCAATCAAGTTGGACATAGCAGTGGAGAAAATCAGCCCTTCTGGACTGCTCCTCCAGGAAGATCAACAACAACAACAACTTGAGACCAAGTTGACGCCATCTTCGTCTTTGTATGGAGGCCATGGTCATGGTCGTGGTCACAACAACAACAACAACAGCAACAGCAACGGCAACAAGAACTCGAATCGGCCCGTATGTCAGATATGTGATCGCATTGGGCACGTGGCCAAGAACTGTTTCGATCGGTTTGATGAAGCAAAGTACCCTCCAGCAACACGGTGTATGGGCTCTGGAGCCACTCATCATGCTAGGGACAACACGGAAAGCCCGACGGCTCGCTCGCAGGGCCGGTCCGGGTATTTTAGATGTCCCTGGCCGTTTATAAGTTTTAGGCATTTGTATTAAATTTTTTTAATACTTTTAATTTGTATAATTTTTTTCTTGTTATAGTATCAAGATACAAGGAATTTACCTAAATTTAACATAGTTACGTACATAAAACCTGATACTATCACATAGCTTAATTTGTATGAATAAAAGATTTTTTTTTATAATGCACATACCCTATATTTGAAATCTAATTAAAAGTAACCCCTATATAAAATTCTATAAATAACATTCATTTATAATAATTATAGAAATACACAAATACACTAATTGATTAATAATCAAGAAAGATATATTAAATAAAAGATATAAAATAGGATCCTTATTTAAAAATAATAGGTTAAGGTAATGAGATTTGAACCCAACACCTCTTTAATAAAAGAAAGAACATTAATCCACTAGACCAACTTGTCATTAATGATATTATAAACACTCTTTTATATATAGTACATTTTAAAAATTTTGGGCCCCTAAAAATTATGGGACCGGGGCAAGCGCCCACTCTACCCCACCCCATGGGCCGGCCAGTCGCTCGGAACACGATGATCAGTTGCAAGACCAGCCTGCACAGATTTTCAAGGAGGTGGCCAAATCGGAGGCGACGGCCACAACCGACGAAGATGATGATAATGACGAGACCGGATTCCGCGATGTGGTGGCATCGGTATCGTTATGACTCAAACTGGAGTGTCCCGATTTGAGGCTGTTAAGGCTTTGATGGCTAATGATGGTGACATTGTGGACGCCATTATGGAGCTCACAGAGGCCCGTCTCAAATTTATTCGGGACTATCATCATAACTATATACTAAAACGGAGGTTATAAATAATATTTAGTCCGACACGTGTCATCTCTCATTGTTACACATCACTCATCTTTATTAAAACAATTCAATTTGTTTAATGGGTTGAAATTTAGTTGTACACCCCACATTAGCTTTCTTCTTATCTACTAATTCTCATTTTAATTATTTAATAAAAAACTATGTATGCTAAAGCAATTATCAAGAGATTTTTTTTCCTTGAAAAATTCTGTCTATCAAAATCTACTATACGTACGTATGCTAAGTAATTCATGAATTTTTCCAAATCTATACGTATGCTAAAGCAATTACCAAGAGATTTTTTCCTTGAAAAAATCTATCTATCCAAATCTACTACATATGCTAAGTCATTCATGAATTTTTCCAAATCTATTAGGAGTACGTATGTTATAAAATAATTGTAATATATTATGTATGATACAAATTTAGCCAAATTTTACAAAAAAATCTATCTTTTCAAATCTACTACGTAAACATAAGAGATTTTGTAAACAAAAATATTAATTATAAAATAAAGAAACTTATTGATAAAAATAAGTATTTAGTCTAGATATGACAAAATTATACTACTACACATCTTTGTTCGATTATGAGAATTAATCAAAAAAACAAATTATTATAACATATATAATGTATCACTAAAATAAATCACAAAAAAAAAAACAAATTATATAACATAATACAAGATTTTATATGAAACTATTCTTTCAAATAAGTTTATATAACAATTAAGCAATATTTTTGGTTAAATCAAATCGTGCCTTCAAGGCACGGAGACTGATCCGTACGGTTTCGAATAAGTTTATATGACTTATTATAATCTCAAGTATCAACTTTCGACCAAAAATAATCTCAAGTTTGAAAATCATCACCAATGATACGAATTATCACGAAATCAACCAAAAACGATTCGGAAACCTTTTCCGACGAGTTTTCCGGAGGAATCGATGATGGAGAGATCGAAAATTGGACATAACAACTTGATATTATACACTTGGTTGAAATATTTTCGATCGCTATATCACCGATTCCACCGGAAAACACGTCGGAAAATGCTTCTAGTGTAACACCCCTAATTTGAAACCATGGGTATTACATGCCGGTGACCTCGGATTTTCCCATCCAAAGTCACCCAAGGCGATAGGTAACACAACTCGATTCATGAAAATGGAATATTGAACTTAAATTACATCAAAAGTGATCAATGTTTGATACATGACTAGAAGTCAATGATCAATGATACAAAATAACAATGTTTGAGTGAAGAAGACATCTAAATCATTTTGCAGCGGAAATAAAATTTGACGGTTAAAAGATTCTTCACAAAAACAAAATAGGAAACTCTAAAATGACTTGAAACCTCTTGAAAATCTTCCTTCCTTCAAATCCTCGAGTCTTCGTCTTTGGTCTTCGGCAAACCTGTCTCTATTCCCTGATATTTCCATAAAAGCAGGAAATACCAGCCGACCAATGTCGGGAAGAAAAGAAAGTGGTATTAGTCTAACGCGAGACTAAGCAAGTGGTAGAATGTGACTAGGTTCTTAAAAGGCCAAGTATGTCGGCATCAAAGTCCAAAGGGAACTGAGCGATGCGCGACAAGTTGGGTTCTTTTGAGATGAGAGTGTGATATAATTTAGAGGATGAGGCTTCATTCGAATATAATCCAGATAAAGGAGTGAATCCGAAGGGAGGTGAATCACACGCTTTCTTACGAGAATAGGAAATCACAAGAAGGTGATTCCTAGGAACGAAAGATGATTAAGATTTTGTTGGGAACTTACTAATACACATCAAGGTTTAGTAGAAACCTACATCGACCTATCCTCTTTGAGTAAAACAACAATACATTTTACTTGACGATTTTCGGATGTGGCAACTCATAAGTGTCAAGGGTCACCCGATATCCATTTCAACAATTCAATTCAATTTTTGTATGCGGCGACCCCTTTGAATGAGCCTAGAGCCACATAGTTGAGGAATACTCATTTCAGCAATTCATTTAAAGATTTTTATATGCGGCGACCCCTTGAATGAGCCTAGAGCCACATAGTTGAGGAATACTCATTTCAGCAATTCATTTAAAGATTTTTTATATGCAGCGACCCCTTGAATGAGCCTAGAGCCACATAGTTGAGCACCTAGCTAGGGTGCTATCACCCCTTTGAGCGGTAGAGCGGGCAGAGTCATGACCCAGTATTAGGGTATAGGTACATCCTAATACATCTTTTTGAGAGGTGTAGCAGAGACAAGCCTCTCACCCCTAATCCCTATTCTAGTCCATAACAAAGTCTCGAAAAGAGACTTGAAACAATCAGAGGCCACAATCATCGGTCCTAAGTCCATGGGCTAGCGCAGTGCAATAATATAAATAACAATGGGGTCATTATTTCTAAACAGAAACTAACCCTATGTTCATTTTATTTAGCAAACAAGGTGTTCCCAACAATTATATGGATATTAAACGGAATGGAAGGAAATTCACGTTTAATCGTAAAGAGCAAGAGAACCATCCACTTGCCTTTGGTTTCGAGAGTAGAGTCCTACGGATTTGTTTCGTGAGCTTACGACGGTTCGATTACTCGACCTAATTTAGGCGCGGTTGTCAAGACGAGCGACACGAGATAAGTTAGTATTTGATTTACTTCTCGATTTAAAGAGAGTAGTTCTCTAATTACCATATTCTTTATAAGGATTCACGAGGTGAAAATAATCATTTTTCGTTAATGATTTATAATTATTAGTCCAACGAGGAGACATTTCTTATACCCCTTTATAAAATGGTTTTAAGACTTTCAATATTAATAACTTAATATTTTGTAGTAAAGGTAAATTAAATAATTTCCTGGTTTATCCCTTATTTATGACTTGGTCACTATATTATTTTCTAATAATAATCTTATTAGGGTCATAACCACTATTACTTCCTCATATTAATCTTCTTAAGGCCACAATAAATTATAATTTCTAAGTAACCTCTTTATATATATAAAAGTTTATGAGCTAACTCAACCTTATATTTGTATTTGTCTTAAGAAATTATTTATAGTATTTTTATTAAGGTTAAAGCTTTGCTAACTAATCTTATTTAACAATTATTTTTAAAACTAACATTAATTTTAAAACTACAGTTATTTTATCCTCTCATGAAGTTAATTTTCCAATAACGCATAATTTATCATTAGTGGCCTATTTGTTTAAAAATTTTCGGACATATATATATATATATATATATTAGTAGAATTAGGATCTAGAGAAATACTATCTTATGGTAAAACCAGTGAACAAATATGGAGCCTTAGATTAGAATTTATCAATGGATGAGATTTAACACAAATAGAGTGTAGGATCTTATTATGGGTATATTTTATAGGATTAAATTTCCTTCCATTATTTTAGGGATTGGAATAAGATTCTCTCCAAATTTAGAATTTCTAAAAAAAAAAATCGTTACAATAATAGATCTCTGCTATTTGAAATTCGTCCATTTTCTCATCCTCTTAGCCCCTCAATTTCATCATCTACGTACCGCCGAATGTATCCGTATACGTATCTAGCAAATGATGAAGCTAGGATGATCCCCCCCACATGCAATTGAATTCAACAATTAAAGACTAAAGAGGTTTGTTGTTAAACTTTTTTATTATTAATTATAAAATTAAGGTCTTTATGTATGTTCTAATGATTTTTAAGCTAGAGTATTGATTAATGTAATTTAGATCAAACATGGTGATTATCCGCCAAAGGTATCCGTATATTGTTCCTTAGTTGTGTTAGAGAAGCAAACACATAAGGTAATTTAGATCAAACATGGTGAATTTATAAATTTCAATTTGTGTGCATGTTGATTGATTTTTTTATATGTTGGCAATTCCTTGTTTAGTTCATGGATTTGGAATTTTAATCTATGTGTTGTTATATAGGATTTGAATTGTGAATGATTTTCAAACGCAATGGTTTGTGAATATATGCTTTGAATTGATGTAGTACCTGAATTTTGGATAGTATAATTTGAATTTTTAAGATATTCTCCTGAATGTTCTTTTAGATTATTTGAATATAGCATATTATGAAGTATGCTTTGAATCGTTGATCCAGTAACCTGAATGTTGGTATGTATGTTTTGAATATATTATTGATTAGCAATTTGTATTCTACGGGCTGAATTCTATATACTATAATTTGAATTTTTACACAATTCACTTAAATGTACTTATTAATTATCTGAATATCATCTGAATTTTTAATCGAGTATCTTGAATATGTTTATGAATATTTTGAATCTAATATTCTTTAGAATTTCTTATTATATTTTCTGAATTTGCTCACAAATAACTTTAATGTGCTTGTTGATTAACAATTTGCATTTTACTAGATGAATTTTGTATAGCGTAATTTGCATTTTTACACAATGCATTTGAATATTCTGATGACTTATTTGAATATCATAATCTGAATTTTTAGTTTAGTATCTTGAATATGTTTACACAATGCACTTGAATGTTTGTTTGATATTTGTTCAATATACAATATCAAATAACATTATTTATGAATGATTATATATGTACTTTAGATATGTGCATATTAGATAAACAAATGTGAATTGATACTCATTGTGCTTTGAATGTTAACGTGTTTTTCTTGAATATGCAGTATTGAAGTCCATGAAGATCGAGATGGTTGGGGAATATATAGAAGTCTAAAGAAAATGGAAGCAAAATGATAAAATCAAAGACGATGATGAGCATTAAAGAAGTCTTATAACATGTGAAGAAAACTTACATTAATCTTTACAGTGTATTCAAATTCGATTTGTTTGTATTCATTCACGGAATTGGAATGAGAATGTGAACTTACCTATTTTTATCATATTCAATGTATTTCAATAAATATTCTTTATTCACTATATTTACATTCAATGTAAGCTCACCTCAAGCAAGATAATATAATTTGGATTCAAAAAAGAGGATTAAATATTCAAACTTCGACAAATTTGAAAAAAGTTTAGATAATTTAAAAATTCCAAAACGTATCCAACAATATATATGAAAATTTCGAATATTTATACAATTGAATATTGAAGCTATATAGTCAAATATTTGTACAGTCGAATATTGAAATTGTGTAGTCGAATATTTGTACAGTCGAATATTAAAGTTGTATAGTCGAATACTGGAACTGGATAGTCGAATATTTGTACAGTCGAATATTAAAGTTATATAATCGAATATTGAAGCACTGTAATCGAATTTTTTATTAGTGATGAAACGGAATATACGAGACATTGTACGAGTAATGTTCTCCTTAAATCTGGTACAATTTTCAAATTTTGAAAAATTAAATCTCCATTATCGAGATATGCTCCTAATTTTTTGAATTTTCTATAAATCAGATTTTGTTTTAATTTGGCAACTAATCCTATTTTTAAGGACCTTCTATTTAAGTGTATGATTAGTTATTAATTTATTAAAATTCAGCCTAAATCGTGGCCCTTGATTTACGATGATCTAACGCTTAATATTTGTTCATCCGTTTCACTATAAGAGGTGTTTTACCTCAATCTCCCCCTATATTAGTATTAGTAGTAGGTGATTGAATGGGTTTTATTAGCATTCTAAAAACCAAATGGGCTTTTAATTACTTGGGCCTAAATAAAATTAGCAACAAAAGCCCATCCAAAATAACACATTAGCAAAGGAAGGGCTCTTGCCTTCTTCTTCGTTGAGTTTCACGCACGCAGCCAGCCACGACAACAGCAGCGTGGTTTTCGTCAACCAACGGCGACGAGCGGCTCCGGCAACGACTGGAAGTGCGGCGGCAGGGAGCTGCTGGCGGTTTCCGGGCGCGGCGTGAGGGCAAGCTCGGCCTTCTGGCGATGACGAACAAGCAGCGGCGAGCGGCTGGGGGGCGGCGCCGGCAGGTCGGGTCCGGCTTCCTGGCGGAGGACGGTGGCGACAGGACGGACGACCGGTCGGTCTCGCCGGAGTAGAGAAATGGCGAGAAATCAGATTTGAATGAAAGGGAGATTTGGGAGTTTTTTTGAGCAGATTTTCGGATTGAGAGTGATGGGAGTGAGGAATGGGTTCCTTAAGGGGGTTTTGAGATGATGAGAAGAGGGTAACTCCAATTCACCATTCAACTGCAAACCGTGAAAGATGGGTAATTCAGGAGTTTAAAGAGGTGAGTACATGTTGAGTTATAGAGAAGTGCATTGAAGTGATGGATTGAAGCCTTGAAGCCTCTTTGTCTGCATCCCCTTTCTTGTTTGAGTTATAGAGAAGTCTTGCAAATCACACGCAAGAGCTTCTCAGCAGAGGTGATGGATTTTGGAGCCTTGCCTGCACCCTCCCATCACATAAAAGTTTCTCCAAGGTTATACGTAATAGTTGGGTGGAGACGAGGAGTTAGACGAGTTGGTTGTATCCCCCGAATTTTTGCACAGATATTTCCTATGGTTACACTCCAGAGTAATGGGCCGCAGGATGGCAGAGTACCTTCCGGATTTTTGGTTGCACAAACTCGCGTGTACGACCGGAGAAAGGAACCGGGATTTTCGCCGGTCAAAATTGGTCAAAGGGGTTATTTGGGTTTAATTATTTAAAAGTCTACCCAATTATTTTAATTAATATTCAACTATAAATTTCTTTCCTCTTTAATTAAATTCTTCTTCTTTATTTACTCTCCTTACGATTTTAAATAAATTATTTCAAAAGGAATAATTTAATATAGGTGACTCGTTTTTCCATAATTGAATTTCAATAAGTTTTAAGCTTAATCGAGCGAGGAATTTACTGTTGACGACATTTCGTTCGTTGTACGCATAAAGGTTTTGAGAAAATTTTATTCTCCTTATTTATAAAATTAGCGGTTATTACATCTAGATCGTTTTTGGTTAATTTCGTGATAGTTCGGATAGTTGGTGATGATTTTCAAACTTGAGATTATTTTTGGCTGAAAGTTGATATTTAAGATTATTTTAAGTAAATTTCTTATAATCAAACCTTTTTAATTCTAAACTTTGCTTTTCTTTTTGTTAGACACATGGAAGTTCTTGTTTGCCATTTTTTGTTAGCACTGTGTTGTCTTGATCTATCACCATTTTTGTATTAGTTTTTTGAAGCCCCTAATGTTCTAAGCTAGGCAGTTTCTACTTGGAAAGCAGTGACGGAGGGGGGCGGGGGCCTGTGGGAGCCCGTGCCCCCACTCCCGTCCGGGTTGTAATTTATTATTTTTATTTTAAATACTTTTTTAATAAAATATATAACTAAACAGATGTAAATTAGTTATATAAAAGTTATTAGTCTAATTGGTTTAATTTAAATTTTAGGATGTCTAGTGTTGAAGTCAAGTCTATGTATTCTATCTCTATCATGTTACTAATATTATTTAAAAAATACGCTATAAACTAAAGATTACTTTAACAAATGGCCAAATTCATAAGATTTAACATACGATATAGTTATCATCTACCGACGACAATTTAACGTAGGTCGACAATTATAAGTTGTGCCCCCACTCTCGTAAAGCTCTGCGTCCGTCACTGTTGGAAAGGAACCGTCTAGTGTCTAGGCGGCCTAAACGGACACGTAGACGGGTTAAAAGGCTAAGCGGACAAGAACTGAGTAGCGTCTAAACGGGCCTAGAAATAATGATTAAAACATGCATATATATATATATAGCTAGTTGCAAGATTTGGTAGCTAGTTTGAGTCATAGGTACTAGATTAAGAAGATATATGTAGCTCTAATGATCATTATGAGAAACAGACATTTGCACACGTACAACAGTAACACTTTTACATGTTTTAATTGATCACCCTACAATTTGCTCTGATTTCTCCTGCATTTCCAGTAAGAACACCAATGTTTCCCATCTTCACCATAGCACTTGCAAACTTCTGTTGCCAAATGTAAGGGTTCCTTGCATACATGCTAACTTGGCTAGCCGTGTTCGCGGATGACATTAGTGTCTGGTCCGATGTAAAGAGACCCTTGTTAGCCAAGAGGCCCGTATAGTAACCGACGTCTAGCATCATTGGACTAGACGGATCCATTGGAACAGCCGAAGTGTCATCGTTACTCCCAAA
Organism: Polygonum aviculare; assembly: GCA_934048045.1. Lineage (NCBI taxonomy): Eukaryota > Viridiplantae > Streptophyta > Magnoliopsida > Caryophyllales > Polygonaceae > Polygonum > Polygonum aviculare. The sequence goes on from OW204027.1 coordinate 3,415,332, forward strand.
CGGACACTTTTGCCTAAGTTGTGCCCCGTACGTGGAGTCCAAAGACGGGTCCTGTGCCACGTTTGTGCTGAAGTTGTACAACCGGTTCTTGAACGGTCCGCAGAGTGATCGGCCTATCGTATGAGCCCCTGGTCAAACAAAACCTCTAGTTAGCTCAATTTAATTTTCTTGTCCTGCTCGGGATAAAAGCGCGTTCATCTTGACCACCCAGATCCTACTTAAAGTGACTAACCGGATAAAACAACCATGTCGTCCTGTGTTAATCCTTTGCTTGCAAAAATCTGAGTAAGAAGTTTAAGGTCACCAGATGAAGGAGGCAAGTTGGTAAATGTATCAACATCTTTTGAAACTCTGCCATCTTTTCTTCCTGCAAGAACATCATAACCAATTCCTCCAGCCTACACATAAATATAGTCTTAAAATTAGATGAATCTTGTGACAAGTTCAATTTGAGCTGCTTTTGGAGTTAATTTTATGGTACTTGCCATTTCAGTGACATCTCTAGCTGCATAGGCTAGTATATCTGCACAAGAGACGACGCCCGGACACAACATTTCGAGCCTAGCCTTTGCTTTGTCGATGATCTCGAATCCTCGTAGACTTGGGTTGTTGGTTGGCGCATCTTTCTCTGCTTTGTTTGATGGGGTTGAATCAATAAGCACAGAAGCATCACAACCCTGACAAGCAAACAAAAGAAGATCAAAACCAAAGTCAAGCTTCTTAAATAAGGCTTGTTTGTTTGGTATTTTTCTATAGTTATCAAAATAATTGCTTCAAAAACATATCTTAGAAGTCATCTTGGATCAAAAATATATATATGGACTTATGTCCTATTTGAATCGCCAAACTTAGTACCTTAAGGTGCATTAATTAAGCTGAATAAAATCATGAGTTTAATACTGCTTAATGCATTAAATTCGGCGATCCAAATAGGCTCTTAGCTTGGAACGACGATTACCCGAACAAAGCAATCGTGGAAGTGCATGCGAACGAGGCCAAGGGCCAAGCCCATGTCACTCATGGCGGCTTTCCGGACCTCATCTTTGATTATGTCCTCGGCAAACTGCCAAGTTTGGCTGTAAAACTCTTGTTCTAGGACGCTTTGTTGTTGTGCTTCTAGGTGAAGAGTTGCACTAAGAAGAAAGAAACAAATGAGAAGTAGTTTAGAGAAAATGTTTGAACCCATTTTAGTGAATTTGATCACTTAGCTTGGGAGTTTAATGTATACGAGGTAGGGGTTTTATAGTTGAAGATAACCCAAGTCAATGCAATAAAATAATGTACTAGTTACGTTTAGGAATTCCATTCATGGAGCATTATAATTTCATTAATTTGTATTTTAATTCCTAATTCCACTTTCGGTAGTAACATGTGTTTTTATTTTCCACATATGAGCCATGCCATAATTTGGATCATGATAGAGAATTCTAGAGGTGTTAAACTTCTTTTCATAGTTGAGGGCAATTTTTATAAAAGTTTATTGGTGACAAAATTTTATAAGTACAAAATTGTTAATGTGACTTGAATATGTCGTTGACCGAAATCCGTTAGGAGTTTGGGGACAGAGCCACCGATAACACCAGAGATATCAAGGGGCTCGCCCTCTAACATGGAGTCCGAGAGGCGTCCCTTGGAGTTGGTCTCGAATGTAGACTAAACTTTAGGAGAGAATATATTAATGAAATGATCGATTTTCCATGAAATGATTTTAGTAGAGAATATTTAGCTAGAAACTCTAGGATTATAAATGATTTTAGGTGAGAATATGTTAATGAAAACGTACGTTCTATCAACCATATATTTTCACATGAGTTTCCAAGAAAAATTTAACACGAACAACTTCTAGTCTTCATTCCCGTTTAGTCGTTTACTTCTTCTTTCTTCTCGCGGGGAAGAGAAACTTGAGATTAATTAGCGGGCAAGATTTGCGCACACTATTTTTTCATTTTCGCACTCCAATTTGTGCGGATCGCGGATCCGCACAAGGTTTTTATGAAAAAACCGGGTTTTTTTGTGCGCGTTACGGATCCGCACATACGGTATGGATAAACCCGGTTTTCATTGCAGATAAGAAAACTGCACTGCTGAACCGGTGCTATCTTGTGCGCGTAAACGAGCCGCACAAGATATCCGCACAATATAGCAACAATTATTTAAAAAGCGAATTTCGGAAGACCAACAATTTATTTTCAAAATACACTTTGTGCGGATCGGAGATCCACACAAGGTGTATTTAAAAAACCTCAAAACCGTGCCTGGATCGGGCCTAGTGGAGTGGTGGCCCATGTGAAATTTGTAAAAAAAAATTTACCTTGTGCGGATCTTCAATTTGAATTTCATGTTCAACCTAGGTTATTTACTACCCCCAATTTGTTTAACGCCGCACAATTCGTCTTCAACCCCCAATTTGCTTTTAATCCCAATTCTCTCAAAATCGTCTTCAACCCCGTTCGTCTTCAACCCCAAGCAAATTTCAATTTGGTCACACCTCATATGGATTCGAAGAAGGTAGATTTGTCGACGGCTTCGGGTTCCGCTCAAGAACCGAGCGATTCCATACCGGTCGAGCAGTCGACGGGGACGACGGCGGCCGCTGTGCATTCGACGGGGGAAGGTCGGGCGGAGGAAATAGGTCGGGCGGAGGAGGAACCTCGAGCGGCGGACGAACTTCGGGCGGAGGGCGCTCGAGCAAGCATGGCGGGCGGAGGAGGAAGGTCCGCGGAAGCCTCTCTGGCGGCGGCAGCGGTGGTTGGTCGGGGGGAGGAGGAAGGTCGGGCGGAGGAGGAATGTCGGGCGGAGGAGGATGGTCGGGCAGAGGAGGACGCGAGAGCGAGAATGGCGGGCGGAGGAGGAAGGTCTGTGGAAGCATCACCGGCGGCGGCAGCGGTGGTTGGTAGGGCGGAGGAGCAGGACCCGGCGGAAGTTGCAGCAGCTCCAGTGGCGGCTCCGATGGCGGCTCCGAGGAGACCGACCGAGGAGGTAATTCTTTTTTAATATTTTTTTTATGTTTTTTACTATATGGTTTGTTAACATGTGATTTTATTCATTCACCGAAAACAAAACATGTCATTTTATTTAATTGATTTAGCATGTTTAGTATTTCGTATATTAATTTAGCTTGCTATTCATGTAGCGTTGTTAATAGTTTGTAGGTTAATTTAGCATATTTTTTTGTTAATTTTTTTTAATATTCTTATGTTAGTTTAACATGGTATTCAATTAATGGATCATTTTCATATTTCTTATTTTAATTTAGCATGTTATCTAATCAATGTAGCGTTTTTAATATTTGTATGTTAATTTAGCATTTTATTTAGTTAATTTAACGTTTATAATATTTTGTGTATTAATTTAGCATTCTATTTAGTATAGACAAACACTTGATTGAGGATTATAGTTTACCAATGAAAAACACAATATTATTATAAAACACAATATTAGACATACACTTGATTAGAAAATATAACTAATAGGCAATAACACGTATAAGCATACGCATAATTTATCAATATAATTTATCATTTAACTAGTAATAATAGGTTATAGAAATTGTGAAAATATAATTAAAAAAACACCGTAATTAGAAATTAGGAATTAGGTATTGGTTAGAGAATTCGGACAAAATTGGAAATTACATTAAATAATCTTATTTAATTATTTTAAATATCAGGCGATAGTTGCACATATTAGAGAGTCTTCACTGACTGGTAGACACGTCGATAGTCGACCAGTTACGGCTTCTGGTCGAAAGAGGCGAGTTGAGGAGTTGTCAGTAGGAGGTATAGATTGCATAGTCTCAGATCCGTCGCTCGCTCAGCCGTCGTCTTCCCAGTGCGCATACACCGACTCTCAGATCCCCGATCTGACGCAGACTCATTTGGACGAGTTGCACGTTGAGTCTGATACTGCTCCTCCTGCTTCTCCTCAGCTGACTGATACTGCTCCTGCTGAGGCCGCAGCTCCTGAGCCGACAGATACCGATCCGGCTGAGCAGGCTGAGGATGACCTATATGGGTTGAGTGATAGCTCCGTTTTAGTTGATTTTACTTCACACATCGGACATGCTATTTGGGGGAACCCTGATCTTGTTAAGCGATTGAGGTGTCAGTCCCGACCCACTGAGCTTGCTAGATGGAGGACACACATACGTCAGCCAGAGGGTGATGTTGCGGAGGGTTCATGGTTGTGGATCATTCGCCAGACCGGATTGAGTAGACTACTAGACTTTGATTTTGGCAAGGTTGACCACTCCCTTGTCTCTGCCTTTGTTGAGCATTGGCACCCCGAGACGAGCAGTTTTCACTTCCATTGGGGTGAGATCACTATTACACTGCATGATGTCGCCATTCTGCTGGGTCTGCCGATCGAGGGACATGAGGTTGCGCATTCATTCACAACTGAGGAGTGCAAGGACATGTTTGAGTACTTATTCGGCTGTGAGACGCACGTACGGTTACCGCGCAAAGTTGAGGACATGACCAAGTTTGTAAAGAAGGGTCGGATCCACAGTAAGGAGTTCCTTCATCATGTGATGTGCATGATTGCAGATCGCGACGATCCAGAGAGTATAGCTGTTGGTTTTCTGTGGCATGCTATGTCCGCTAGCTTGTTCGTGGATAAATCCACGAACCACATACACACTCGGATGTTGCCTCTATTCGACGACTATAGACGGGTTGCTGAGACTGCTTGGGGGACTGGCACGTTGGCATTCCTGTACCGTAACCTCGGAGAGGCTTCACGTCGCGGGGTCATGCAGATGGCGGGTTGCACTTATCTGCTCCAGGTATTCTCTTTTTTATTTGATTTTGGATTCATAAAACACCACATCAAGTGAATTAATATCATTTCTTTCCCGGGTTGTCTTAGATGTGGATATGGACGTATTTCATCTATTTCCCCGGCAACCCGAACACTAGGCCAGGCGCAGATGAGGATGCGAGGAGAGCATCTCGGTATCTTATTGACCGCACGAGCTTGCAGAAGGACGAGAAGATTCTCTACTATCGCAGGATCCTCGACTCGTACCAACCGGAGGATGTACGTAATAATGTTCATTTACTTTGTGTATTTTATAGCTTTTATTTAAGTCTTATGAATTTTACTGTGTCAATTTTTCTCAGATTTGTTGGACGCCCTATCCGCGCGTCGACCTTGATGAGCAGTATCTGACCTCCCGGTATCGTGGCACGATACGGTACTTAGATGTCTACGAGCCCTACATGCCAGACAGATGTGTTAGACAGTGGGGTCGGATACAGAGTAGACCACTGGACGTCATCCGACCACATTCACGTCATCGTCCAAAGGCACTGAAAGGTAAGACGGCTTACTCCTTATCATTTGACGATGCGGACTACGGGTGGGAGAGAGTCCAGGACCACATCTGCCCGTACATCCTACAGGCTCCTCTTGTTGTCAGTGCATGGGATGTGGACGATAGGTATCTAGATTGGTTTTTACAGATCTCACATCCATATGTGAGTCCATTGACGGTTGCTCAGCCTCGGGCGGTTTCAGATCTTCTTCCGATCAATGACTATGCTCGAGTGAGTGTTGTATTATGTGTTTCATAATATCTTATTTTTGTTGTATTCTTTTATCATATCTAATTAAATTTGTTATTTTATTGTAGCGTTTCCAGCTCATTAGGTCACACATGCGTTCGCACGTGGAGCTGAACGAGCCCCTTGATTCAGCTCACTTGAGTTATCTATGTGGACTACGTGAGACGCCGGTTGCTCCGCCTTTTAGTCGGGCGTCACAAATGACCGGAGAGTCGTCGAGGGCGTCCGAGCAACGAGTCCCTTCTATTTATGAGCGAGGGGAGGCGGCGAGGATGGCGGAGGAGAGGGCAAGATCTGACGCAGCGGGCGAGGATCGTGGACCACCTGAGAGCAGACCTGAGTGGGCGGATTCGTAGTTTGACTTTTGGATTCGTAGTTTGACTTTTGGATTCGTAGTTTGTTTATATTTTGGGATTCGTAGTTTGTTATTGACTCGTAGTTTGACTTTTGGATTGTTAGTTTGTTCTTGACTCTCACCTCGTAATTTTGGAGTCATATGATTTCGAACTTAAATTCTCACAGTGATTGCCCAAATCTAAACTCTCATCTTATAATAAATTATAACATTGTCTAAAAATGTTACAACGAAAAATAAGACGGATGACCAAATGAACATGAAGTTATATAATTATGTGAAAAAAACATACCTATGATATATGCAAATATCTTATATATATCGTAAAAGGAAAATAAATTATTATGCTTCTTAACCCCAAATCAAATATATATTATGTTTTTTTTCAAATAATAATATGATAATTTAAGAGTTGTACATATGTATGGTAATTTAACACGTTAGTTATTAAATATTATATGAAAAAATAAGTAGGCTCGGGACGAAAACCCTATGTGCGGTTTAGGGTTTAGCGGCATAGAAAGAGTTTACTAATGTGCAAATAGGCTCGGGACGAAAACCCTATCTGCGGTTTAGGGTTTAGCGGCATAGAAAGAGTTTACTAATGTGCAAATAGGCTCGGGATGAAAACCCTATGTGCGGATCTAGGATGAGCACATAGGGTTTAGGGTTAGAACTAAAGCCCTATGTGCGGATCCAGGGTGAGCACAAAGGGTTTAGGGTTATGACTAAAGCACTATGTGCGGATCCAAGATGAGCACATGGGGTTTAGTGTACGGTTAAGTGTTTACACGTTTTCTTTTGACAAAATATTTAATAAGGATCGATCAATGACTTGTCTTACATCGCACATGTAATTTTCGTACGTTACACGTATAACCATAGACTAAATCTTCGAGAAACATATCAAGTATGCTAATCTATGAGTTGGACTCGAGCTTAAGTGAGATTTGAATTTATAAGAATTGGACTCGAGAAATATATCACGTATAAAAGGATAATACATAGACATTAATTTTCGATATAGATATAGTATTGTAGATCATGAAATTCGTGAATCCACATGGTTGAACATTACGATGATTCGATCTCACATATGTGTGGATCATGAAGCAGCACAAGAACGACTCCGCACAAAATGATACTACATAGACATTAACTTTCGATATATATATATAGTATTGAAAATCATGAAATTCGTGAATGCACATGGTTGAAAAGTACGAATAGTCGATCTCACATATGTATGGATCATGAAGCCGCACAAGAACTATTCCGCACATGGTTGAAAAGTAACGAACTATTCCGCAGCTCCACACAGCGGAGAACTCGGCTGCTCTTGTGCGGATCCTGGATCCGCACAAGAGCGACTCCGTAAAATGCATAACTCCGCTACTCTTGTGCGGATCCAGGATCCGCACAAGAGCGACTCCGCACAACGCCCAACTCCGCTGCTTGACTCCGCGAAATTAGAACTCCGCTACTCTTGTGCGGATCCGGGATCCGCACAAGAGCAGAGCTTCATTTCGGGTCGCTCCTTCACACCTGAACGGGACGAATCAAATTCGGAGACGTAAACTAACACGATGATAAATGTTATTCTATTTAATTGAAAAAGTCATACATAATACGATGATATAATTAAATGTGGAAATAAAATTGATGCAACTTATAGTCCTATGTTACAATATCTCTGCCTCCATTTTTTTGTCTTTCAAGCACATATTTTTCCATTCTACTCTTGTAACGATGATGTGCTTCCCATCCTTCAACACTCGGCTGCTTGTACGTTGTCCATTGTCTAGGCGGCGGTGGAATAGGACACCGATCGTCTTTTAACCAAATCTGAGAATGAAAAATCGAATCTAAAGTAAGTATAAAATTTACATCAACATAATAGACTCATTTTAATATACGTACCGGGACAAAGTGGCTCCCAACAAGTGCAACCGCATATATCGTCAATGGAGGCTCGGCTCCCTCAGGAGCCCACAATGGGAGACAAGTGTGCGGCCCATATTTACTCAACACAACGACGGCGACCTGGTGCAAGGTTGCAAACACCAAACCCATCATGGGCATAAGCATCCAAGCGTCTTGAGAGCAAGGGGAGGCTGTCGTGTTCACCTTCTGGATGAGCTTCTCTATTCCTTCAGCCTCCTCGTACACCAACTGCCATGTGAGTGGATCTTGTTGAAGGAAGGTCGAAAGCTCCAACCGAACCTCCGTGTACCTGCTTTCATCCCAACCACGTACCCTGGCAAGTGCCCGATATCCACAATGGCCATCACCCGCCACATCTTCGACCCGAGAGATGTAGGTAAGCATGAAGAGGTCAATCATGTCACTTCGGAGGAGCACCTTCTTCTTCTTCTCTTCCTCCTTCTTCTTCTTCTTCTCTTCATCCTTCCTCTTCTTCTCTTCCTCCTTCTTCTTCTTCTTCTCTTCATCCTTCCTCTTCTTCTCGTCCTCCCTTTCCTTCCTCTTCTCCTCAATCATCTTCTTCTTCTCCTCAATCCTCTTCTTCTTCTCTTCCTCCTTCCTCTTCTTCTCATCTTCCTTTTCCTTCTTCTTCTCTGCATTAGTCATTTTTTGCTTCCTCATCCTCAACTCGTCATCAGCGTGCTCCTCCCAGGTCTTCCCCCTCTTAGTACTAGTCTTTTTCTCACTCCCCTTTCGCCTTCCCTTTTCAGTCTCACCGGATGGAGGCTCTTGCAAACATGCCGACCGGGGGTCTTCGCACTCCAAGACCTTTTGGGCGACCTTGAAGATAGTGTCCTTCGAAATGGTGCCTTGTTGCCACTTGGACATAAATCGTCCCAATATTAGGTTCTCCGATGAGACTGGAATTCCGTCGTCGGGCAAACGCGGCTCCCAACCTTCCCATCTTATTTGAAACCAAAATTCATCTATTTCTTCAGGTTTTAACGGCATGTTTTCTTCGATGTACACCTTGATCCTCTGGGGTGTAGGCAATCCCATGGAGGTACTCAACCAACGGTCATAATGACTCTCTTTCTCGGAAATCTCCTCTTTCCTCGCCTTGTAAGCTTCTTTTAATAGCAACTGAAGACATTGTCTCGAGCACCTTCCAACTATGCGTCTGAAGAAAGTCTTCAACCACTCGGGACCATCTACTATCTTAACCGGTGCTCCCGACCTACTCTTTCCCATCTCCTCCTGGATATCACGAAATTGCACCGTGAACATGTTGTCAATGTGTTGCATGATCGTGTCGAAGCCTCCAACAGAAGATTGTAACATGTCTTTTAGCATAGAATGTTGCCCCTCAACCCTATAAGATAAGATATACGCATTATTAACAAAAACATTTGGTGTAAACAAGATAAAAGAAACGTGATAGGATGGAAACGTTACCGGTTAGTAGTCCTCGTGGCAAAATGAAGAATATGCTCGGACCACGCACTCACTAGCTTCTCCTTATGAGGAGTGAACCATGTTTTCTCAACGTATTCCACCAAACCTCCACCTTCTTTGGCGTTCCATTTCTCTCGAAAATAAGCTAGTCGAGTATTGTAATCTTCCTCGGAGTGTGCCCGCATCACTCTACGAACGCTACTAGCGAACCGCTCGGCGTTTATACCTTGCAATTTTGCATACGCCTTCACGTTCCGAGACACGTGTACTTGGCACAGCAAGTGTGGTACATGAGGAAAGATCTTCTTCTTCGCCTTCAGCGCTCCAAGCTCTCTATCCGACATGATACATCTGGGTTTTTTATCGCCGAATAAGAACCTCAATCTCTCCAGTGCCCATGTGTAGTATTCGGACTTCTCCTTTCTCATAAAAACCAGAGCAATACAATATGTCAAGTTTGTGGATGTGAACCCTACAAACTCCAACAAAGGCCATCCGTACCTAAAAAAAATGGGGACAACAGACATGTTCATTAAATAAATGATTACTTAACCAATTCAAATGCATGTACATATAAGTTAATTTATAACATACCTATTGGTCTTGTACGTGGAATCCATGATAACGACATTCGGAAACATCCTCAACAAATGTCGTGAGTCCGGATGACTAATAAACAATGCCCTCAATGCCAACTCCCCATCTTTTCGCGGCTGGCTCATTGTGTCGGTGAAGTATCCCCTCTCCTTCAACCACGAGAGTGAATATTGCGTCACATTCAATCGCCCCATTGACTTTCTCCTTTGAGCCCCTTTGAAATTGTAAATTTGTCTTCTTGACAACAATGATCCGGGGTTCCGATTGATAAGCTTGGTATAGATGGCCTTTGGCTTTTGACCTGACGCGCTATCCTGAATTATAACTTCTTGCTCCTGTGCACTAAGACGATAGGCACCCCTAACCCCTTTCAAATCCGGAGGAAGCTCATGGTTATGGAACCCTCTAATCACCGACAATGTCCACCTATCAGGTGTGTATGAATTTCCTCTCCTCAACACCCCATGCAACTCGAATGGACATTTTACCTTCTTTGTAAGATTATCAGGGTCATCCTCCTCTTTCTCTGATTTCTCAGTCTCTTGATCAGACTTCTTTCTTCCCGATCTATACTTTCCCGACCGTGTACACTGCATAATTATCTTATTGGGCTTCGACGACCTCGTTGTTATGAACATCGATAGACCAAGCCCTATCTCTCGGGCCCAATCTCTCAACTCGTTCATTGTATTAAAATTCACATCAGTCGTAAAGTGCGAAGAGAAATCAATCTTTGTGTGATCAAAATGTTCACTAGACGGATAAACCTATGAACAAATAAATACAAGAACATGTAAACTAAGATACTGTGAAATTTAAACCTTAGAACGACATATAAATTCTTGAATTTAATGTCCACTAACCGGTTCGATGCCGAGTTGAGAAACATTCCCAACAGAAGAATCCGCTGACCCCGACGAATACGACGATCCGCTGTAGGATGACGTCTCTGTACTATCGCTACTTGATGTCGACATTTCAATGAAATATCGAAATCAATATCGCCTCTCGATATGTGTGAATTATCGCTTCTCTCGATATGTGCGAATTATGGTACGTCAAACAGGATTATATACGCGGTGCGGATCACGGCTGCTCTTGTGCGGATCCCGGATCCGGGATCCGCACAAGATGCGGAACCCTAATTTTGTGCGGATCCGCGTTCCGCACAAGAGGGGCACTTCCTCCTGCCATTGCTGGGCCCACCATGTTTGTTGTGCGGTATTGGGTAGTCAACTTGTGCGGATCCTGGATCCGCACAAGTGAGCCGATTTTTTCCGAACCGCTTATCATTACATGTGCGGCTTGTCCATCCGCACATGGGTCACGCTAAACCGGGTTTAGCTTGTGCGGATCGCGGATCCGCACAAGTCGGTGTGCGAATATTAAAAAAAGGTGTGCGCAACGGAATGGCCTTAATTAGTGATTATTGAAAAATAAAGTAAAATCTGTGGTCTTTGTTTGATTTCATCCTGATTTAGGTTACATGATGTGAGAGAAGAAGAACGGGTAGACCAGAAATTAGCTAAAAATGGACAAATTTTTGAACGTTTTTTATATGCTGCATGCATGGACCTCTTTTAGCTTATGGAAGTCTATATGACAATGTATAAAATAAGGATGCCATTGCCCAACTTCTTTTATATAAAAAATTTGGAAGTTGTCACTGAATGGAAATTGTTGTATAAGAAAACATGCTCCTATGACGATGAAACAATGGCCACAAACTGATCTAAGATCGAATATGTAAACTTAATACACAGATTTTGCGAAACGTTATCTCAATGTTATAAATTGAGGCTATAAAGAGGTGATCGATTGATTTCGGCCCTTAATCATGTAAACCGTAAAGGTGAGACGAATTTGGGTAAGTGGGCTTTTTGGTGACATCAATGAGGTAAATAGGTCATGCGGTGAAATAATGAGGTAAATAGGCTCTTTTTGGTGACAACTACAAAAACATGCCACTGTGACATCACCAGTGGCAGAACATGACGTCATCACACCCAAACTTGTCACCACCAACCATGTCAATGTATATGAACTTGTCACCGCGTACCAAAAATTACCTCAATCCACGTACTAAAAAACCCCTTACAAAACCTTGTCATCGCGTTTTAAACTTGTCACCTCTCAAACTACTAACGCCAATATTGCACTATACTAGTGATACTTCCCTAGGTCACTTATGGGCCTAATAATGTCATTCGCGAGTTTTGCGAGAATACTGACGATACTTGCCTAGGTCACTTATGGGCCTAATAATGTCATTCGCGAGTTTTGCGAGAATACTGGCGATAATTGCCTGATTGTAGCCTAAGCGGGGTTACTAGGGACTTTTTGTGTCGTGCGTGTCGGTGCAACGACTTTGTCCATGTTGAACTTAGGCTACTACTCACTACATCGAGTGCCTATTTAACGCGCTTTGTTAGCGTTTATTCGCGTCTTAAGCGAGTGCCTGCTTGACGCGCTTTGTTAGCGCTTGCACGACAAATGTTTCCAGGACTACTAGGTATTAGTCCTAGTATGGAATTTTTGTGTCGTGCGTGTCTGTGCAAGACTTTGTCCATGTTGAACTTAGGCTACTACTCGCTACGTGGCGAGTGCCTATTTAACGCGCTTTGTTAGCGCTTACTCGCGTTTTAAGCGGTAAGTGTTAGGTTTCTATCGATAGGAACCTTTCGTGTACCGATTGGCGAAAGATCCACCCCAGTGGGAGCTACCCCTGAGATGACTAAGCTTCGGACAAGGTGTGGAACCCCCATAGGAGTTTTTCGTGATGTATTTTTCGCAATGTAAATTAGCCTTTGCTAAGTTACTCGAGAAGTCTTGCAGGTAGAGTATCCAGAGTGAAAAGAGACTAAGCAATAAAGCGTTGGTATAAAAAGAAACAGCTGTGCCTTACGGTTAAAGCTTGGCGAGTAGTGTCCTGGGACTGTGCTCCGACCACTTTCTTATGAACCTGGATGATTTGTGGACAGTTAGTGCCTGGTGTTGGCACGAGCCTTTCTTGCATAGTTGATGTGTAAGGATTCCACCTACAATGCTCGGAAACCACATTGGCGTGTGCATGAATTACCCTTTAATGTCCTTCTAGAGAACAATATAACCATGAGTATAGAAGTCAATCTTTAAAGTTATGAGTATTAGCAACTGGGTACTAAATAGGGAAAAGCTTAACCAATGTTAGTTTCTAGATGTTGGAACAGGGAAAGTCCTGGATGTATTCTCAAACATTATCATGTGATTGTAGTATCCATAGCATAATTCATCAACAATAGTGGATGGAGAGTATATATATGCTCCAAATCCGATTTTGACAAAAAAGAAGAAACTAGTATGAGAGTCACGAAAGTGTTGGTTAAGGACGCTTCCCTGAGTATTGAAGATGTGAAGCCCCTTCTTGGTCATCTAAGCATCGCATAAGCTTAAGGGCACGAATATTTTGCAACCAACAAAAGATCACAAACTTTCCTATATGCAGTTGCTGTCTCTTAGGCATAAGAGTACTGCGAAACATTAGTAAGGGAGCAGTCTAGAATTCTCAAAGATGTAGAGTAATCTATCATGCTCCAACAAACGGTGTATCATCTAGGTTAATATGATTTCTCAATGCGTCTAGCAATTGAAACTAGTGAACAGTAAACATGTATGAGCGTAGAAGATCAATGCTTATGAGAAGTGTAATCAAGAAAGAAAGATTATTCTTCTAGTAGGAGAAAAATACGGAATGAATTGCAAGATAAAGGAACGAGGAAACCAGTATAGGAAACATGATCCGGATTTTAGAAGGGCCGCCTAGGTTGGTTCGATATGGTTGCATCTGGGTTGGCTTCATGTTGTATTTCTCCAAGATATGGCGTCAAAGCCGCTGGGTCCTATGGTGCTTCTTTGCGATCATCTAGGTCTAGCCTTGAGGTCATCTCAATGATTTTTCTAGAAGTATTCTGGAAGCACCCCAACGGTTGACTGAATTAGCTTGTTCCCCAAGTAAGGCAGTCAGAGGGGTGTCGTAGCTAGATCTGCCGTCAAGGCCGCTACACCCCTTGGTGTCTTTTCGCAACCATGAAGGTCCGGCCTTGAAGATATTTGATTAGCCTTTGCTCGATCCGTTTTATGATTTTTTTCGTTGTTCTTCTTTCTGGATAGCCGTATCCAGATCGATTGTCCTGCACTTCTTCTCAAAGTATTCTACGTTTAGGAACTCCGATCGCGTCTAGGAACTCCAATCGCGTCTAGAAACTCTGATAGCGTGTAGAAACTCCGATCGTGTGTAGAAACTCCGATCGCGTCTGGAAACTCCGGTCGCGTCTGGAAACTCCGATTGCGTCTAGAAACTCCGATCGTATCTAGAAACTTTGATCGCGTGTAGAAACTCCGATCGTATCTAGAAACTTCGATCGTGTCTAGAAACTCGGATCGTATCTAGAAACTTCGATCGCGTCTAGAAACTTGGATCGTATCTATAAACTTCGACCGCGTGTAGAAACTCCGATCGCATCTAGAAATCCTGATCGCGTCTAGGATCTCCGTTCGCATCTAGAAATCCTGATCGTATGTGAAAACCCTGATTGGTTGTCTGGAAACTCCGGTCGCGTGTAAAAAAAGCCCTGATTGGATGTTTGGAAACTCCGATCGCGTGTAAAAACCCTGATTAGCTGTCTCCGGTGTGGAAGCGTTTGATGCGTGTTTAATTTCTTCTGGGGAATCTCTAGATGGCGTTGATGATCCACCATCTCGATCCTTACAGCTTTCGTTTGCTGTTTCTCGCGCTGGGCATCGTCTTGATCCATGACGTTGTCTTCTGCTCGTGACATGGTTGTCGATTGGAACGAAAGTTGGTTGCTTTTGATGAAAAATGTTTTATTCTCAGCCCCACGGTGGGCGCTAAATTGTTTGAGCTAGAAATCGTCTGAGCAAGATCAGCGACCCCTTAGCCAAGATCGGGCTAGAACAAAGCAAAAAGAACGATATAATTGAGAGGAAAAACATGTCTGTGTTTTTTTTTGATGATCGAATGTGAATATGTGTAACCGCGTATGTGTCTATGTACAATGTATGACCCCACCGTATATATAGGGGATGTCTAAGAGATAGATTTTTACAAGATATCATGTAACTAGATAGATACGATACAATAGATAGAATAATATTCTCTGATAGATTGATCTCGCATAACAACTGCAGATCTCGTGGGTCACTTCTTCCCTCCTAGTGGATCCAGATAAGAATGTGGGATTTTAGCCACGGACCCAACACTAATAATTAGATCTTAGGTTTTGTTTTTCTCTGTTCGTGCACGAAATTTGCACCATGGGCAATTCATCCTCCCAAGCGACCAAGTCGACGCCATCTTCGTCTTCGTATCGTGGTCGTGGTAGCAGCAACACCAAGAAGAACAAGAACTCGAATCGGCCCGTATGTCAGATATGTGATCGGGTCGGGCATGTGGCCAAGAACTGCTCGTGCACAAATTTTAAATCAGAGCTTAGGGTTTTTCCTTCTCGGTTCGTGCACAAATTTTGCACCATGAGCGATTCATCCTATCAAGCCAACGTTGTGATCAAGAATCTGTCAATCAAGTTGGACATAACAGTGGAGAATACCAGCCCTTCTGGATTGCTCCTTCAGGAAGATCAACAACAACTTTAGACCAAGTCGACGCCATCATCGTCTTCGTATCGAGGTCGTGGTCACAACAACATCAACAACAAGAGCTCGAATCGGGCCGTATGTCAGATATGTGATCACATTGGGCACGTGGCCAAGAACTGTTTCGATCGGTTTGATGAAGCAAAGCACCCTCCAACAACAACATGGTTGCAAGACCAGGCTGCACAGAAGTTCAAGGAGGTGGCCAAATCGGAGGTGACAGCCACAACCGACGAGTTCCCCGATGGTGACATCGATCTTGTTATGAGTCGGGCTGGAGTGTCCCGGTTCGAGGCTGTTAAGGCTTTGAAGGCTAATGATGGTGACATTGTTGCCGCCATTATAGAGCTCACACAGTATTAATAGTAGTCATAATGTGGTTTCTTTAGGTTTAAGTCATCCTCATCCTCGTTTTGGTTTTGTTGTTTATTGCTTGTTAGACACATGGAAGTTCTTGTTTGCCATATTTTGTTAGCACTGTGTTGTCTTGATCTATCACCATTTTTGGATTTGGTTTTTTAAAGCCAAGGTCCCATGTTCTAACAAACGCTAGGCCGCCTTTAGGCGGAAAGGGACCGCTTAGCGCCCAGGCAGCCAATACGGCCTAAACGAACACCTAGGCGAGTTAGAAGGGCTAGGCGAACAAGCACTGACTAGCGCCTAAACGGGGCCTAGAAATAATGATTAAAACATACATATAGCTAGTTGCAAGATTTGGTAGCTAGTTTGAACCATAGGTACTAGATTAAGAAGATATATGTAGCTCTAGTGATCATTATGAGAAACAGACACTTGCACAAGTACAACACTTTTACTTATTTTAATTGATCACCCTACAATTTGCTCTGATTTCTCCTGCACTTCCAGTAAGAACACCAATGTTTCCCATCTTCACCATAGCACTTGCAAACTTCTGCTGCCAAATGTAAGGGTTCCTTGCATACAAGCTAACTTGGCTAGTCGTGTTTGCGGCTGACACCAGCGTCTGGTCCGATGTAAAGAGACCCTTGTTAGCCAAGATGCCACTATAGTAACCGACGTCTAGCATCATTGGACTAGATGGATCCATTGGAACAACCGAAGTGTTATCGTTACTCCCGAACGGACACTGCCGCCTAAGCTGTGCCCCGTACAAGGAGTCCAAAGACGGGTCCTGTGCCGCGTTTGTGCTGAAGTTGTACAACCGGTTCGTGATCGAGGTGCAGTGTGACCGGCCTATCGTATGAGCCCCTGGTCAAACAAAACCTCTAGTTAGCTCAATTTAGTTTTCTTGTCCCACTCAACATAAGACTGCGTCCATCTTGACCTCCCAGATCCTACTTAATTAAATCGACTTACCGGATAGAACGACCATGTCGTCCTGTGTTAACCCTTTGCCAGCAAAAATCTGAGTAAGAAGTTTAAGGTCACCAAATGGAGGAGGCAAGTTGGTAAATGTGTCAACATCTTTTGAAACTCTGCCATCTTTTCTTCCTGCAAGAACATCATAACCAATTCCTCCAGCCTGCACATAAATATAGTCATAAAGTTAGATGCATCTTGTGACAAATTCAATTTGAGCTGCTTTTGGAGTTAATTTTATGGTACTTGCCATTTCAGTGGCATCTCTAGCTGCATAGGCTAGTATATCTGCACAAGAGACGACGCCCGGACACATCATCTCAAGCCTAGCCTTTGCGCTGTCGATGATCTCGAATCCTCGTAGACTTGGGTTGTTGGCTGGCGCATCTTTCTCTGCTTTGTTTGATGGGGTTGAGTCAATAAGCACAGAACCATCACAACCCTGACAAGCAAACAAAAGAAGATCAAAACCAAAGTCAAGCTTCATAAATAAGGCTTGTTTGTTCGGCATTTTTCTATAGTTATATAAATAATTGCTTCAAAAATATATCTTATAAGTCATCTTGGTTCACAAATATATGGACTTAGGTCCTATTTGAATCGCCAATTTTTTTAATAAATTAAGGTGCGTTAAATTGAATAAAATCACGAGTTTAATATGACTTAATGCATTAAATTTGGCGATCCAAATAGGCTCTTAGCTTGGAACGACGATTACCCGAACAAAGCAATCGTGGAAGTGCAACCGAACGAGGCCAGCGGCCAAGCCCATGTCACTCATGGTCCCTCTCCGGACCTCATCTTTGATTATGTACTCGGCAAACTGACAAGTTTGGCTGTAAAACCCTTGTTGTAGGAGGCTTTGTTGTTGTGCTTCTAAGTGAAGAGTTGCGCTAAGAAGCAAGAGACAAATGAGAAGTAGTTTAGAGCAAATCTTTGAACCCATTTTAGTAAATTTGATCACTTAGCTTGGGAGTTTAATGTGTACGAAGTAGGGATTTTATAGTTGAACCTAACCTAAGTCAATACAATAAAATAATGTACTAGTTACGTTTAGGAATTCCATTCATGGAGCATTATAATTTCATTGATTTGTTTTCTAATTCCTAATTCCACTTTCGGTAGTAACATGTGTTTTTCTTTTCCGCATATGAGCCATGCCATAATTTGGATAATCTTAGAGAATTCTTGAGGTGTTACACTTCTTTTTAACCTAAGTTTAGGGCAATTTTGATAAAAGTTTATAGGTAATGAAATTGATAATGTGAATATGTCGTTGACCGAAATCCATCAGGGGTTCGGGGACAGAGTCACCGATAACACCAGAGGTGATCAAGGGGCTCGCCCCCTAACATGGAGTCTGAGAGGCGTCCCTCGCAGTTGGTCTCGAATGTAGACTAAATTTTAGGAGAGAATATATTAATGAAATGATCAATTTTCCATGAAATGATTTTAGTAGAGAATATTTAGCTAGAAACTCTAGGGTTATAAATGATATGAATTTTAGGTGAGAATATGTTAATGAAAATGTACTTTCTATTAACCATATATTTCACATATTTTCCAAGAACAATTTAACATGAACAACTTCTAGGCTTCATTCTTATTTAGGGCTCGTCTGGTCTTTTTGGAGGGAAAAGAAATGGTTAAGATATGTATTCAGACATTATTTAGTTTATGGTTCATTGTAAAAAGGGTAACCATTACCCCTTTCTTCCATTTTTCATGTAAAATTGAACAACTTCTTCCCACCCCCTCAACATGGGGTAATCATATTACTCATACTCCTCTTACCATTACCCCTCTCCTTTCATTTTTCATCCAAAAAGGAGAAGATCATCATCATTTTCTATATAAATTTGTTTCCTTTCATTTCCATAACTTTTATACCAAACGCCACCTTAATTTCTTTTTTCTTCCAGTGTGGAAGAGAAACTTGAGATTAATGATTATTAAAAAAATAAAGTATAATCTGTGTTTTTTGTTTGATTTCATGCCGATGTGGGTTATAATAAGATGGGAGAGAAGAAGAAAAGGTAGATCAGAAATTAGCTATTACATTAAAAATGAACAAATTATTAAACGTTTTTGATATGCTGCAGGCTGCAGCCTGCATGCATGAACCTCTTTTAGCTTATGGAAGTCTATAAGACAATGTATAGCATAAGGATGTCATTCCCTACCTTCTTTTATATAAAACTAGAATTCATGACCCGTGCTACGCACGGGTTTAAAAACTATTTTGAAGCTTTATTAATCAACTTTAATTGAAAAACTACATGAATGTGAAAAAATAGACCAAGGTATGATAATATAAAATATAATAGATTATATTAAGTATAAAGTAAATAAATATTCCATAAGAAATAAATCAATTGAAAATAAAGTTCACTTGCGAGAGAAGCACTCATTATTTGCATCTAAATGCAATTACGTACATATGAAAGATATAGAAAACTATAAAAAGCATATGAAAGATTAAAAATAGTATTGTTGGCTATTCAAAATATTTTTATATACATGAAAACTATAGAAGTTTAATGAAAAAGTACCGGTATAAATATATTTTGTGATTTTCGTTAGAAAAATACACATATTTTATGATTTATGGTATTCACATATTTTGTGAATTACGTTAAAAAATACACGTTAAGAAAGTATTCATATATACACATAATACAACAAATACCCACATAACACTTTTAAAAAAATACACATATTTTATGATTTAGGGTATAAAAATATTTTGTGATTTACATTAAAAAAATAAATTATTGATTTATTTATATACTTGAATCATATATACAAATAATACAAAAAATACACACAAAACACATTTAAAAAAATACACATGTTTTATGATTTAGGCTATAAATATATTTTGTGATTTAGGTACAAAAATACACATATTTTATTATTTATAGTATTCACATATTTTGTGATTTACATTTAAAAAAATACACTTTAAGAAAATATGCAAACAACACAAAATGTTGCTAGAGAGGTTTGAACCCCATCCCTTTGGGTAATTAGAGGAAGGGTTTACCACTATGCTATTGTGGTTGTTTTGATTATGATTGCATAGTGTCTATACTATCTATATAATTTTGTGTACATGAGGGATATTTAATGCCCTTATGACACATTAATGAGTATAAAGAGTAACTATTTAAAAGAATAAACTATTATATTAAAAAATATAACAATTAGTATCTTGTTTTCTATAGAAAACTAAAAAGTAAATACAAAAGGTGATCATTTGAAAATTATATATATATATATATATTGAAAACTATTTTTTTTGTCAAAAAGTGATCATTTGAAAGAAGAAATTATTATATTAGCAATGTATAACACTTGGTATTTTGTTTCCCATATAAAACTAAAAGGTGAATACAAAAAGTGATCATTTGACAATTATATTTATATTTACAACTATAGTTTTTGTCAAAAAGTGATCATTTGAAGAGTAAATTACAGTATTATAATTGTATAACGCTTAGTATTTTGTTTTCCATAGAAAACTAAAAAGTAAATACAAAAAATGATCATTTGAAAACTTTATTTATATTGAAAAATATATATATTTTTTCTTATAAAAATATTGTATATTTGTATTAGAATTTAGAAATGTATAACAATTAGTGTTTTGTGTCCATATAGAATTCAAATAATAATTTCATATTTAAAAAAAATCATACTTTTGTTATATTAACCATATATATTGAATTCATAATATGTAACAATAATTCTACTTTAATTAGAGATGTCTAAAATAAGTCAAATTTATACTGTATTACATAAAGCTAATTATAACAATACATTTTATTAATAACAATACACTACCAATTTGCATAGTAATTTTTTGATAAAAAAAAAATTTGCATACTAATTTAGTACTATCAAATACCAACTAAAATACATATAATTAAACTCCATTAATCCAAATTCAAATGCTTAGAATCCAAGGCAATAGAAAACGGTTACAAATACACTCAATTAGTACTATTAAATACCAACCTAAATAGATAGAGTTAAATTCCATTAATCCTAATTCAAATGTTTAGAATCCAATGCAAGGTAAGAATAGAAAACGGTTACAACTATTATTACTCAAATCCATCAAAGTACTATATAACTACTTTTCACTATCACAAAACTCTCCTCTCTCAAAAATCAAATGTATAGTCTTGAACATGCATTTTTCTTTTAGAAGATCAACAGTGTAAAATTCAAGGTTTATTACTAAACTTTTGAGTTTCTCCTATTTGTCGTGTGATGAATAGAAGATATTGAAGTTGTGAGAGTTCTTATCAATTGACGTTTGCGCTTGACGATTGGTTACTTCAAAATTCATGTTGCACTATATGGTAATTTATCTCCTCCCCTTTTTAATCAAATCAATGGGTTGTTATTTTCGAGCTTTATTTAACGGGTTGTTATTTTTGATATTTGTTTGAAGACTTGGAGAGCTTCGCAAAGGTAATCAAAAGCTACCATCTCCCTCTCAAGTCTCAACAAAGGATACCTATATATCTTCTTTTTTCATCTAAATTCACTTTTCTTAATTTCACTAATATTAGTTTAATTAATTTGCACATAAAAATGAATTGCTA
This sequence comes from Polygonum aviculare, assembly GCA_934048045.1. Taxonomy (NCBI): domain Eukaryota; kingdom Viridiplantae; phylum Streptophyta; class Magnoliopsida; order Caryophyllales; family Polygonaceae; genus Polygonum; species Polygonum aviculare. The sequence continues at coordinate 3,436,838 of OW204027.1, forward strand.
TCCTAAAATACATTGAAAATGAACAAATTTAGGAATAAATATTTAATCTATACAAATGAGATCGAATAAAGATGATTTTTCCATTTCAAACAATCTCCTTTGCCTTTAGGTGCTTAGTTAGAGAAAAATGTTGATATTAGAAAACCATTTTTCATTTTACCTATAAAACTCAATGCATAAAACATATTGAGTGCACATGTAGTTAGTTTATAAAATAGTTCTCATAATAATTCAAATAAATATGCACATAAAAATCAAAATATATGAGCACATAACAAAACTACAAATTTATTATGAAAATGTAAATTGAAAATCTAATTAAAGCTATTAAAATAAATATGCACAAAAAAACTACAAATTCAGCATTACATGTAAATAATTCAAGCCTAACATCTATTATACAAATCTAATAAATTAAAAATGATTCAATCTATATAAACTTCCATTAATCTCATTGTAATATATTAAAAACTATTAATTGAGTATGTGCATTGCAAATTGTAAACACAATAAATAAATAAATATAATAAAACCTATACTTATGATTCTACTAGATAAATATTTAAACTAAAAATGCTCCAATCAAGTATGTAATACCTTATTTTTATAAGCATTTAATGGAGAGAAACTAATGTTGACTATCAATGTCCATATATACAGATAATTTGAAATCGTAACCTAATTAATAAGGGCCGTTATATTTTTTTCAAAAAATAATAATAGTGACCACTATTCAAAGACATTGAATTTTAAGGAATTAAATATTAAATATGCAAATATTATCAATTTGAAACCATAGCCTAATAGTACAAAGTCTTTTGGCATTCCAATAATTAAATTGGAAATTTATTAAACCTATAAAATTAGTTGTTACCATTCTTAACAAATTTAAAAAATAAAAGTATCCCGTATGTACTATCATTTAATGCTCTATTTTAATTATTATAAATTAGTTAAAGGTATTCCTAAAATATGTAACACACCTATGAAATACTAATACAACATACTATCTATATCTAGAAAGAAGACTAATTGCAATTTCGTGTTAGAAAATGAGTAAAATATCATGCTGAAAAAAAGTACCAACACTGTACGCTATAAAATATCTAATAAAGAATACATGAGCTAAATAGCTTTAATAGTTGTTGAAAAATTAGAAAAAAAAAGTTGATGTGTGATATAAACCTACTACAAAAATATTTGAGAGATTTTTTGGGAAACAAAATTCAAAAAGTTTATACAGTATATGAAATAATTCAATATGCTTAAATTATGATTAATAATAAATAATTTAAAAATTCTATATATAAATTTTTTAATAATATGAACCCGTGCGTATGCACGGGCCTGATCACTAGTTTATTATATAAGGACGATTGCAATGTAGACTAAATGGAGCATTTAATGGGGACATCACCTAACTTCTATATATAGATTGGCAAATAAAATGTGAGAGAGGATTGAACAAACATTATATTCATAGGAACTGGCAAATGCCATAACTAAGTTTTATTCTTCATAGGCAAATAAGTAATCATTTGTGAGTATTTTCATATCTATATTGGCAAATAAAATATGAGAGAGGATTGAACAAAAAATATTTTCATAGGAACGGGCAAATGCCATAACTAAGTTTTTTTTTCATAGGCAAATAAGTAATCATTTTAAACTATAGATAGTTATATATATAGGTTTTAAAAAAATATTTGAACAAAAATGTTGCTAGAGAGGATTGAACCCCAGACCATTGGGTAATTAGAGTAAAGCTTTACCACTATGCTATTGTGATTATTTTGATTATGATTGCATAGTGTTTATTATATAGGGATAATTACAACCAACACTAAATGGAGCAATAAATGGTGACACCACCTAACTATTATATATATATATAGAAAATTGGAAGTTGTCACTAAATGGAAAACTTTGTGTATAAATCATGCTCCTATGATGATGAAACAATGGACCACAAACTGGTTTAAGATCGAATATGTAAACTTAGTACATAGATTTTGCCCTAAATGTTAGAGTATAAATTAAGGTTGTAAAGAGGTGGTTGATTCCCGCCTTATCATGTAAACTGTAAATGTGTGCCATAAAAATAAGCATGTGAACTGTTGATTAAAAAAAATGAACTACAAAATAAAATATATAAACTATATGAACCTCGATCTATTAGGGACCGGATTATTATAATGTAAGTCCAAAATGTCAACTTTTAGAAATTAGATTACTATATATAATAACATAATAACACATAATAATACAAACCTACAACCATCTGTTTAGAATTCACGTATTTATACTTTACCTTCACATAATTTTATTTATGATTCACCGTTTAAAGTCTACAGGATAATGAAAGTTTTCTTTTGATTCAAAACTTATAAAGAAATATTTCGGCACACCCCACAAGCCCATTTGTCATTATAGCCTAATTAACACCTAATAACATCTCATATACAAGGTGCATGATGTACATCAACTTTCCAAAAATCCAAGAAAGAGTCTCGAGATCGGACTTGCTTTGACATAATATGAAAATTTATAAGGTAAGAGGCTGAGATTATGATTGTATAAGTTTACTACATAATTCCAGTAAAAAATTATTTTAAAACCATTTCAACTGATCTGTGAAACAAACGAAAGAAAAATTTATCTTAAGTTCAACTTGATACTACACTACACGTTATAATATACATCATGGAACAAATTAAATACGATACGTAATTATACATAATGGCCTCAAGCCCACAAGTAATTAATTAAGGGATAATGTTTGGATGAAGAGGACAACATAATTTGGTATTCATTCCATGATATCCGAAAATTGTGCCATCGAAAACAAAAGTCATTTTCATGGTTGACATTTGATTGAGCAACTAAGATTATAGTGGTATGTGAGAGGGAGTACATAATATTGTACTCATCCATTTCGTATACTAATTTACACAACTATTCAATTGATAAATGTACATATATGCAGATCATGAGCCTCGATTATCTATGCTTATACATAATTGGCCAAAATATGCATGCAAAATTATGTTTTTTTTAAATAAATTTAAGTTCTTAGTCAATCATAGGTTAGAAAAATCATCTATACTATATAGTATAGTCGAAATCTTTCGAGTCTCCACGTTAATTTTGATCTCACCTCATATTAAACTAATTATATTTTAATAATTATATATCCTTATTAATTTTACAATTATAAAAATTTCATATGCCTTTATCTGATTGCCGTATATTAATATATCAAAATAATATTTATATCCATAATCTATCAAAATAATATCCTATATTTATCAACTATCAAAATAATATCTACCTATATATACAACCTATTAAAATCGTACTAATTAAGAAAATATTTATATTTACCTTAAAAAGAATCTATCAAAATAGTATTTATATTTACTATCTATCCAAAATCCAAATAATACCTATCTATAAAATCAATGAATATCATACTATTTAAGAAAGTATTTAGATTTACAATAAAAGAAAATATAAATATTAGCAAATGAATGGATTTATCTACATGTAATATATTATATATATATATATAATTTTCTATACTTACCGATAAAAGATATGATTTTAGGCTACATGGTAAACTTATACATTTAGAAACTATGATTTACTAGGACAGCGGTATTATATGTATTTGTGTAAAGTTGATAAGAAAATATGTTCTATTGGGATATCGATACTATATTTATTATATTTTATATTTTAGATTGACAAATCAAGTATTGATATTAAGAGAAATTTACAAATAAGAAAATATACTACAATCAAAATTTATATGGCAAAAACAAATTAATTCGAATTAAAAATAATAATACTATCTTGATGTATTATATCTATAAGTGGAATTAAAATGTGTATAAATTCAATAATATAACGTATCCAAAATAATTTAAATATTTAAAATATAGTCGTAATGATATAAATATGATAGGACGAGTAATAATTTTTAATTAATTTCTTCCAACGTACTAATCAACACCAAATAGAAGCTCCCGAACGTGAGTATGACGTTTACCCTCCACATCTAAGTGGTACGTGTTAGACTAACATTGATCGCTTACCATTACTTCATGGATTATTATGTATTAATCAATCGGTCGAATAATGCCCTTTTAATTAGGGTTCACATGTGATAATCATGCACTACAATATCGTAAAATGTATACGTTATTGCAGTGTCCACAAATACTTTTTTTTTTTTGCCTTCGGGCATCTAGTCGAGTGGTTAAGCCACGAAAGGTAGTACCCAGAGGTCACCGTTTCGACTCTCGTGGGTAGTGCCCTCAACCAAAAAAAACAAAAACTCTTTTTTTTTTACTTTTTTATTTTTTTTTTGTATTAACCAAATTGATATGTTTGAATTCATTGGTTGGCGATCAAGTTAGGTCGGCATAAAAAGTTACAACAGATAGCAACTTGATCAAATTAATTAACATGTTTGACAACTTGAGAGTCTGTATGGTTGAAGGTTTTTGATTGATAGATTAATCACAGAGGCTGTCGCTTAGCGTCGGCTGTTGCAACAGTTAGTGCAGCATTAGTGTCACTTGTTGATCTTAATTATGTGTGATTATATCATCTATTAGTTATTGCATTATGACTCCATCCATCTAGCTTAAGTTTATCACATGGGATTATTCTATCATTGTTGGTCATACAATGTCTTAAATTTTTTTTTCCTGATAATGAAAGAATTAGGGTCACCGCAAGTACTACTTGGGCTCGCCTAGATCGACCGTCACCCTGAAGTCTCGAACCCGAGACCTCATGGTACTACAATGAGTGCTCAACCAGTAAGCTAATGCACCAAGTGCTACAATATCTTAACTTTAAACTCGCTATTTGCAAATGGTAGCTTTCAAATCGCTATTTAGAAATGCATGATTTCATACAATGAATTTTTTTCGAGATCCAACGATTCATAAGCATTCATAGTTCTCGTTTGATCAATTTCAAACCTTCTCAAAACCTACTAAAGCAGTCACTTATAAAACTTTCTAAAATCCCCACTAACCTACATTTTGCTCACTGATTCATCATAGCTTCGCCATTTTTATATCCACTTGAATTGAACTCCATAACGTGTGGATGTGGAGTATTAAGACTATTTAAAACTTTGTTAAATGGACTTATCACTTTCCTTTTGAGGTTTAACTTCTAAATTAAAAGTGTTTATAATGTATCCTTAGAGTGCAAGCCAGTAGATTGGGGTAGATTTTGAATTTACACTTTCTAAACCTATCCCAAACAAAGCCTTAGCTCAATATTGCAATAGGGTGCAAGCCTCCTCTGTTATAGAAGGACTTAACAAGCTACAAATCTTGTAATAAAGGGAGCAAACCCCAGCCAACATGAAAATGTGACATTTGGCTCCAGATTTGCTGCCCACATCCTTGCCATCTAGGGATACACAATTCATGCACATCAACAAAAATAATGGTGACAAACAATAGAAACCTGCACATGATGAAAGTTCTTTTGTTTTTCCAAGTTTTCAACCCAGTTTTAAAATGCTTATTACATCTTTAAAACCCAGTTCAGTTCATGCATTAAACGTCACAGAACCAATTGTTTTTCCTTATATACATAAAGCACAGCTTCAGAAACAAAATCACACAGGTTTTATATATAAGTTGTGGGAGTCAAACCAGAAAATCACTTCTGCTTAGGGGCTCCTTCCTTGGTAACATGTTCCCATCCAGGTTCAGAGCAATCATACCATCCTTCCAAGATTTCATCTCCAAGTCCAATCACTTTCCGCGCCTTATTCCCAGCAGAATTCGGAGACGTGGGAAACAAGCCTGTTAGGTTTCCCATATTTAAATGGTCCAATGAATCTGGTTGTTCGCCCCGGGCTTTTAGGGTGCTGAATCTGGACATGAAAGCAGCTTCTGGATCTGCGATGTGGTTCGCCATGCTTGAGAAGTAGGAATTCTCCATGGATTGATCTGGCGACGGCGGTCCAAAATTATCCTTGATTGGTGGTGATTTCTCGTCTTCTGTACTCACAAGATCTGAGTTGTCAGCTCGCGATTTCAAGGTGTGAAATCTGGCCATGACTGAGGCTTCAAAATCACTTGCTTGGCTTTGAGGAGAAGAAAATGCGGGCATTTGATGGGCCTCGGTGTCAAGAGAGGGACTTTGTCGTCCCACTGTGCGATTGGTGGATTTCAGGTCTTCCACCACAGATGTCAGGGTTCGAAATCGTGCTATGACAGATGACTCCGTGTCAGTTCTAGGAGAATCATTTGGTGATGATTCAGCGGCTTTGTTTACACCAGCAGCCTTGGAAATTGGAACATGTTCTTCCTCTGTACATTAGATTAAGCAAATATAAGTAAACCAAAGACAAATTTTAGGGTTGAAAAAATGGCTCAAAATAATCTCAAACACTTCAGAGAAATAAATTATACCAAGCTTCCAAATAACTAAATTGATGCATAGTATTCATATATAGACCCAAAACAATACGAGCAGCTGCTTTAGTTGAATTTTTCTATTACTTTAACTCGTAGATAGGACTTTCAACATGAGCAAGATAACTAAAATTATATCAAGCTTCAAAATAACTAAATCAATCCATAGTATTCATATATAGACCCAAAACAATATGAGCAGCTGCTTTAGTCGAATTTTTCCTATTACTTTAACTCGTATATAGGACTTTCAACATGAGCATATTACCTTCTCCTGATAGGAACTTGAATTATAATCTTTATTAATATCCATTTCTAAAATAATCGATAAAATCCAACTGTAAATCCACTCACATTATTTTGGGTATATATGTGTATAGCTGGGATTACTTTGTTTTATTTATAAAGACGAATTTATATTTGGTGTACAAATAAGATTTCAGATTATTTTAATGGTTTTCCCCTTCAAGGTCCATGAATAAATGGGCGACGCAATAAAACTGAATGCATAGCTTTAGAATACCATTTGTCTGTTGATAACCCCTTTTCTCTTTCTCTGTCTCTTTCTTCACACGGTTGAAGCGAGATTTAATAGTGGTGGCACACAGTGCAGCTTCAGCTTCAAGCCAAAGATTCTTATATAAGACAGTTTCTGGTTGCAAATCTTCACTAGGGAAGTTCTTCTCAAGGACTCTTTTCATAGCCTATTTAACAAGTATTTAGAGCATAAACTTAATTATCAATCAGACAAATCATAAATACATAACTACCAGCCAAAAAGTACCTGGATAGTTTCAGCATCTCTGACTGTCTCTGCATTTCCCTTTACAGAAGAGGAGCCCGAATGGTCCTCATTACTGCGACACTGAATGTCACTATTCCAGTTCTTAAAAAAATCATGGTCATGCTGTTCCATACGAGCAGATGTGACCTTGCTAACCTAGATATTAATGACACAAAAATCATGAGTGAATGTTCCATTACTACTAAAATATATAATAAACAACATCTTAAATTATGTCACATAACCACTATACAGATTAAAATAAGCAACCTACCATCAGAGCCTGGAGTGATCCCTGAACACAAGAAGTCTCCTGTTGAGGATCCTGAGATTTTTCGGTTTGAGTAGCTTGATCAGCTTTCTTAAGTAGAAAAGAATTCAGATTGCTGATTATGCCCTTGACAGAAGCGTCAATTAGTTCTGTGGAAGTGTCATGGCTGTTTGAGCAATGAGATACAAGTACTTCAGACAGATTCATCATCGTGTTTACTAAAACATTGATATCCACTATTGGACTCGAAACCTTTCCAGACAGCTGGGTGGTCATTGAAGCAGCTACGTTTCCTGGAGGGGAATGAAGCATTTCATCTCCAGCATTAGTTGGAGAGCAAGAAATTCCATCAGATGAATTTTTGCCCTTCAATTCAGCACCAGTTTCTTCAGGCAAAATCTCACAGCCTTCTGAATTTATTTGCAATGGCTGAGATTTGTTAGAGCTAGAAACAATCCCAGAGTAATTCAAATAGCCTAAATCATTCCCTATCCCAAGATCTAGGGCATGTTTCTTATCAGATGACTGAAAACCATCTTCACCAAATAGCTTTGCACTGTGCAAACCCTGTATCATAGAGCATGATCCATCATGTTCTCTGGATACAGGCTTGAAATTTGGAGACCTCTTTGAAGCAAGGTTCTCACTCACTTCTCCTGATACATGGGTGGAATCAGAGCCATCAGTTGTATAAAGTCGGATTGGGTTGTTCATATGCTCTTCTTTACCGTTCTGGTTGAAACATGATTCTGACATTTCCAGCACAATATCCGGAATGACCATTTTGGACTCTACAAAAGGTGAGAAACGAGCTCCTTTCCAGCAAGGTGAATCCTCGGCTACGTTCTGAATGTCTGGACCATCTGAAAATTTATCCTTAGGATAAAATGCCTCTCCAGTGCTCCCCTTTATCTTAAGGCACTCTGCCATGCTCAAATGAGGTACTGTAGACAACGAGTGATCAAAGCTGTCATCATTAACTTGCTTCTTGTTGACGTTAGCGTCTGATTTGTTAGAGGATGATCCTGTAAAGAGACTATCAGTATTCCCTGTGTAGTTGCTAATGTCAAAGTTTAAACCAAACGGATGATAAGGAAGGAAGTCTGGAGATTTCTCAGTTTTATCCAAGGCTTCATTCCTCACAGAGTCCATTTTTGCAGAGGGAACTGCATATTGTGGAGATGGAAACCCACCATATGTCATTTTATTTTTGTTTGTGGGGGATGACCTCACTGTTGATGTAGAATCAAACACATAAGAATCAGAATAATTTGTGTGCTTATCTTGTGAATCAACAGGACCTTCACAAAAGCCATAGCTTGGGAATGGGTGCTGCATGAATGCATCCTGAGTCGTCTCAGAACCCAATGCAGACAGCCTTATACTAGTGACAGCTGGGTTTAATTCCTTGAAAGATTTACGGTCTTCAATGCTTGGAGACCCAAAACTGTTTTCTCCTCCAAAACCATCAAAACAATTTGTTGACTTGATAGGTGTTTCTACATAGGATACTAGGCCCCCAACAGGAAGAGTACCCACATGAAAAGCACATAATGATCACCACAAGCATCAGATCCTTACCACATTTAAGACAAGATATTTCATATAAAAAAGGAAAAATAAACAAAAAAATCAATATGCTTAAACATTAAAAGAAGCGCACAATGAAAAAAACACACAAGCACAGAGCTAGTTGTTATAGAAAATAACTGAGAATGTATGGAGCAACAAAAATATAAAGGCCAAATTTTGCTCAGGTATAAAGGGATGCAACCTCAACACCCAGGTGAAGAAAAAAAAGAGCAATAATCTCCACTTTAAAGAGAAACAACAGAAACTTGCTTTATTTTTATGATTTAACAGCCATTTTGTCATTAATATCTTATATACAAATGGATGATCCAAAGACAGTTAATCCATGGCGTAACCAGAAGCCATAAAATGAACAATTAACAAGAATCCTCGAACTCTACCAACGAGTATAAGGTAATATCAGTAGCAGACATCCTTTTCCAATCATGGATTCAGTGTGTTTACAGGAATAAGGCACGGTGTTGAGCTGGATAGCAATCAAATCGTTAAATACAGCTGAATACATAATATTGTATATCCTATTTATCAGTTACCTATGATTTTAATTATGAATCATGTAGTACAAAAATCAGACTAATATGTATTTATTTATTAAAATTGAATCACCTAATCAAGGAACGTCATTCATTGACTAACATTAAGAATAATATACAAGCCTGAGTAGTTAAGCAATAGAAAGAGGGAAGAAATGACACTTTGGACTAGGCAAACGAAGCTTGGTGACACAGACCTTGGAGCCTTAATGCACTTTATCAGACTTCATTTCACTTGATTAAACGTGGCATTGGGTCACTTAATCGAACATTTGTAAATATTTAAGCAAGTATAAGAAAAAAACACAAAACTCCCAGACCAATAATGCATTAATACAAGAAGGAAGGGTGATACCTTTCCTCTTGCCTTGCTGACTGGTTGATGGCTCAGAATGCTTATGATCCTTTGAAGCATAATTACCACCAAGATCCAACCAATTACCTTGCTCCACCTCATTCAAACTGTTCCATACACCATTCCACTGTGGCGTATACTTCACACCAGACACAGTCCGTGTACCATCAACTTGAGAGGCTCCACTCATCTGGGCCACACCAAAATTGGACAGCAGATCGTAATTCGGTTCCTTACGGGCTACCATTTCACGATCATCAGGAACAACATAGGGAGGATAATACGGCTTCGCCTCAGCAAGAGTACTCTGAATTGGATTCGAGTATTGCCCATAAGGAGACCCATCATATCCAACATTACCCGAAGGAGAACTCAAAGGAGCCAACCGGGTACTCGACGATGAGCTGTTGTTGGGTTGAGAACCCGGGAATCCATGAACATCCTGGGGAGGAAAACCACCATCTTTCGAGCTGTTCTCCGGGAAATTAGGCCCAAAAGTTGTATTCACAGGAGGGCTCCAAACTGGCCTAGGGCGATCAAACCGAGGGCCATAGGCTGTTTCAGTGAAAACCATGGGCGGTTTCGAATTGTGCTGTTTCTGATAGGGCTTATCGAGGGTGAAGGGAGGAGCTAAAGGCGACAAATTCGAAGATCTTCCGCCGGAATTCTGGGAGCCTAATGGCATCATAGCTTCTTTGTTCTTTCCTAATCGATCTTCCCAATTTTTTTAGGGTTTCCGATGTGGGCCGTAACTGATCACATCACATACAGAAACTGAGATCAAAATCGATCAATTTCTTGAAATTCAGCCACAGAACAAATGGAATTCAAGCGAAAGAGAACTAAAAACTGCAGACAAACTGAAACTTGTTCGATACGGATTTTAGCAGAGTGGCCATATGAATACAAAAGGGGCGAGAAATAATCCGTTTGGAAACGGTACCTGTGGGGACGAAGAACAGGAGAAGGCCTCGTTCTTGGCTCACGAATCAGGGTGGGGGAATCGGATTTCACCCATGTCTGTGGGGATTGGATTGCCCTAGCTTTGTAATGTGTGGAACTCCCAATTTCCCACGGAACAGCCTCTTTCTCCCTCTCTCTATCAAATAAGGCTGTCGTAGGCGTAGCGTGGTACTCATGGGCAGGCTTTTGAAGACGAGACAACATAAAAGGGCAGCAAACAAGTACACTGGCTTTTTCTCTCTTTTTTTTTTTTTACCTTCAAGTTTACTGAATTATCCTTTCAAAAACTATAGGAGTAGTTTAATGGATTGGTGTAGGTGTAATCAATTGAGTTTTGGTTTAAAAGTCTTGATTTATTTGTCCACATTTGTTTTATTTTAATCCACATGGATAAATTCTATACAATCATAAATCTAATTGACAATTCGACTAATAGGGTGTATCCGGTTAAAAACATGATTTTATTTGAAAAAAAAATATTCACCTCAACAAGTTTAGCTATCCGAGGCATGTAGAGGGTTTAAAGGCTATCGGTTCAATCCCTATTTCTATTTTTTGATTCTTGAGTTAAAAGCACTAATTTCCACACTCTCTTGTTTTATGGAATTGAGTTGCTAAGGGCAAGCCAATTTACATTTGTGATTCTTGCTAGTGGGGTTACAAAGTGGATGCTTTGTCCATTACCTCGCCACATAAGAATACAATTACATTACGGTTAAGCACGAAAACTGAAACCACCATTCAATTCAAACCTTAGGTTTAAAAGCTTTACAAATCTCGATTTAAATATTTTTTTCTAAACTAATCTGAATTTTTCAACAAAACCTTATGTTTTTTAAGAGCCAAGAAAAACAATCTGACCATCAAAATTCGATTTTCGATCCAGATCATTTTTTTCTATCAATTTTGAATCGCTTTTCGACCAGATAACTTTTTACCTTAAAAGTACTTTCTACCCTAAAACTACTTTTATCTCTCTTAAAATCCGTACACACCTCTCTATTTTTAAGTTTTCGACATACACAAAACAACAACTTTTCACCAAAAAAACTACTCTCTACCAACAATGAGAGGAGCCCTAGTGAAAGATGGCTTTCAATCGGTTGAAACCGATTTATCTCGCGCGAGCCCAAAACTCGCCACCGACCCATAAAAAAGAAAGAACGAAACAAAAACAGGATCACGAGAACCGTCCGATCCAAGCGTGGGCCCGCGTCCAGAATGACGACTAAAGTCAAACCTCCCACAACCCAAACCCCCAGAGCCTCCGTTTCTCTAGTCTCCACGCCAAACCCCCCTACGTAGCAACACCCATCGATGAGGCCCCAGCCCAAGCCCAGCCCGGGCCCGTACCCGCCCGAGGACGAAACCGATCCCTCCCGTCCGGGCCTCACCGGGCCCGGTCTAACCGGCGTGGGCCTCCGAAAGAAAGGCATCGGAGTCCGCGCCTGGCTGATGCTCGACTCCGCGGGCCAGGCTCAGGTCGTGGAGGCCGGGAAACACGCCATCATGAGGCGAACGGGTCTCCCGGCCCGCGATCTCCGGATCCTTGACCCGCTCCTGTCGTATCCATCCACTGTTTTGGGGAGGGAGCGGGCGATTGTCATCAACTTGGAGCATATCAAGGCCATTATCACTGCTCAGGAGGTTTTGCTGTTGAACTCGAGGGATCCGAGTGTTACGCCGTTCGTTGAGGAGCTCCAGAGAAGGTTGATAAGGCTTCATCAGGCGTCGGAGAATCAGGTTGGTTGAGTTGGATTGGTTGAGGTTTGGATTGTTAGGGTTTTGTTTGTTGTGATGTGCCGTTTGTTGGGGATCGATTGTGATTTGTTTGTGGTTGAAGTTTGTTCGAACTGATATGCATGGAATTGAGGAAATAGGTTTTGATCTTATTGGCTTAGTTGAGTTTTGGATTGTTAGGGTTTTCTGTTGGATTGGTTGGATTAGGGTTTTGTGCTTTGTTTGTGGTTGAAATTTGTTAAAACTGACAGTATTCCTTGTTTGTGGGATATGCATGGAATTGAGGAAATAGGTTTTAATCTTGTTAGATTACAGCTTGCTAATCAGCTGATTTTGGGGGTTTTCACATGTAATTCATTTCATTCATCTGGCCTGACAGTTGCCATCTGATCTGATCTTCCCTTTGATACTGTAGAAATGAAATAACTACCTCATAAAGCTGATTAAAATTAAATAAAATGATGGAGAACATAATGGGGGGAAAGTGTGGAATTTGGGCTATAGTGCTTAAAACCTAGGAGGTGGGAATTGGGGAAGTTAAAGAAACTAACAAGGAAAGGGTAAAGAGCTCCTCAATTTTGGTTCTGACTGTCAAAGAGCTCCTCATTTCTTCTGTGAACGACCTTCTATTCCTCATTTGGATTAGACTGTCCAAGAGCTCCTTAATTTTGCACTACCAAAAATCTAGTAGATGCACAAATGACAAAACTAGAGATCATATCATTATTTCCCTTAGGTTATTCTTTTGTATAGACAACCTGTTTTCTTTCTCTTTATCATGCTTATTCTTTTGGGTTTGGACTGTATCTTAAGTGATGTTACATGCTATCTTTTCCTCTACCATCATTTATCTTTTGTTTGTATTGGCAATGCTTATACAATTATGTAGGCGTTATATCAAGGGAAATCATTGACCTTTTGTGCATGATCCTCCCTCCTTACTAGAAGCATAAACTATCCAAAATGTAATTCTTCTCCAGAGCTTATCATGTATGATCTGAATGAGATATTTGTGTGATAGTTTACATATATCAATCTGGCTTGGAATGTATGTATTGTCGAGTCTGAGCTATTGTATTTTTGTTTCCTATTATTGAGTTCGAAACATGGTCTACAAGTTAAGATAATATAAATGCATGCAACAACAGAATCATACTCTTTAGTTTCCCATCTATTGGAATCTTCAGTACTTGAGATTGTTACAGAATCAATCTGGACCAAATCTGGTCCTTTTTTAACTTGTGATGCATTGCCATTCCTGTTCTTTAGTACTTTAAAATGTGACGAGGTGTGCCTTGGCCTGAAATATATACTAAAGAAAGTAGCTTCAGTTAAAGTTAAAACCTATCAACAAACCTCCTTTTCAGCATGAAATTCACACCAAAAGGGTTTGCTTATTTATTGTGCTCCGATCTGCAATGGAAAATCATAGAACATCTTATTCTTGTTCGTATCTTTTGGCATATCTCATAAAAACGATGCAGTAGCTGTTTGGCTGTGAAAAATATAGGCATGAAGTTTGCCAGTTGTTTTGAAATTCTAAAACAATGGTGGTTCGGCCGTTCGGGCATGCCTATCTATATGTTTTTTTCAATTGCGTTGGTTGTCACTCATTAGCACCTAGTTTATATTGAAATGAATGCCTCATATTCATTTTTTGGAATAAAAAACTAGTAAACTACTGATACGATCCTACCGGTCTTCAGATTTCTAGAAATTAGGATTTAATTGCTTTTAGTTTACTTTGTTATTTCAATTATTTAGATTATTTCATAATATTCAGGTTAGTGGAGTCTAGGGAAGTTATTTAGTTAGTTTCCTTTTTCCTAGAGCATTAGGCAGATTAGTGGGTGGTTAAAAGGTTAGTGGCCTAGTGCTATAGCCGGTTCTCTTCTATTTAAGTCTTCTTTCTATTCATTTGTAAGGAGCTTTGAATTAATGAATTAAAAAGTGTCGTAGGAGTGTTTTCCTGCAAATTATCTCTTGTGCATTTCTTGCTTAAGAGTGGTTTTCTCAAAGAGAGATACTCCTTTGAACTACAGCCTTAGTGATCATTTCTGGTTAAAAAACTTCCTCGTATTCTATTCATTGCATCTATGATAAAAGCAGATGGTTCCCCCTTTTTTTTGTTACTGAACCTTCTTTTTGTTTTCTGAGTTGCTATTAAGGAGGTTAGAGTTGGCGAAACAAATGCTGAATGGACAAAGTTGTATGACCTAGATGAGCCCCAATCTCAGGATGTCAGCCCTCCAAATGAGTCTTACGGTTTCCCTCCACGTGAAGGAATTGATGATGATGAAGAAGTTAAGGGGGAGGACAAACAGGACTTTAAGAGTCCGGATGGAGTCAAGGTTCTTCCGTTCGAGTTTATTGCTCTGGAAGCTTGCCTAGAAGCTGCTTGCAGCAGCTTAGACAGTGAGGTATGATGATGTGTTTTCTTGCATTTTCTCTTTGGGAATTACTTTGGGTAATTTTTTACATATTTACATTACATTCTTTGTGGTTCTGCTAATGTTCTAATCAATCACTATGGACAACATTCGAATCAGGCGAGAACTTTGGAGCTAGAAGCTCATCCTGCCTTGGATAAGCTAACCTCAAAAATCAGCACCCTGAATTTGGAACGTGTTCGACAAATTAAAAGTCGCTTGGTTGCAATAACTGGACGTGTTCAAAAGGCAAGTTTACTCTCCTGGTTGATGCATGTGTTTACTCCCTTTGCTGCTCACTTTATTATACGTTGCTAAATAGAGGTAGTTTCTGTTCACATGTCTAGGTTAATAAACTTCAAGGGTCTAAGTATCACATGCTGATGATGGAAAAGTAACATCTTTTTCTATATTTTTGCGCAAGATGAATCAAAGAATCAGTTGTGCCTCTGGAAGTGTCTTTTTTCGTATCCTCAAGCACATAGTGTGTGTCATCTCACTTTGGTTTTGCATACAGTAGTAATAAAGTGATATTATGCCAGCGGATCATAGTTATCCTGTTTGACATTCATGTTTGATGCACGCTGAACTTCCTGTGTATACAGTCCAAAGGCAGTGAAAGTGGTTAAATACACAAATGCTTTATTTATGCTATATGGGCATAAAAATATTCTGCATGTCTCCTATTCGGAAATTTTACTGCACTTCCATTGTGCCATGTATATATCTGCCCTCTCAGTTAATCTATGGTTTCTTTAAAATGCATTTAGTTGATATACCACCTTTTATTGGGTAGTATTTTGTAGCCATATACTTCTCTGCATAATAGGTCAAGTTTCTTTTTTCTCCAGGTGCGGGATGAACTGGAGCATCTCTTAGATGATGATGACGATATGGCAGAGATGTATCTTACTGAAAAATTGGCTGAGAATCTTGAAAGCTCTTCTGTTACTTCAATGGATGATCAAGACGACGTTGATGATGTGCTTCATCAACAAGAATCTGTTGGAAGGTTTATGCCTTTGGGCCACTAGTACTTCTTTAACTTTTAAAATTTAATTTTTGGCTTCAGAAATCTTAATAATGTGATTTCTCAGGATGCCTGCTGAAATTTCATCAGAAGCTAATGAGGCCTCATGTCACTATGATGGTGAACTTCTTAACCCTGGTAACCTTGAAAAGGGTTTTTATGGTGCACATAACCTAGGCCGAGAGAGCCGAGGTACTCGTACAAGTACTACACGCAGTGCCATAAGCAAGCAACTTGATGTGGAGGAGCTTGAAATGCTTTTAGAGGCATACTTCGTTCAAATTGATGGCACACTGAATAAGCTGACTACGGTATGTCTTTCAAATATTACTATGTTATCTAATGAGTTACAGTGTACCTTTTATGCGTTAATAAGTTATCAAATGGAGGCTCGTTGTTCTTCCTGTCCCTAGTGATATTTTGAAGTGGTCTGATTACGTTATGAAAGCTTATAATTCAGTCTACATTTTTCTTACTGTAGTTTGTGAGACTGAAACAATTCAATTTATTCTGGAGTCTTATATCTTTCAAATGTGAAGATATACATGGTAGTAATTTTATTGACTTCCTACTATGACAAAGGTAAAGCAGAAAGCATAAGAGGAAATATGCTAGCGGATTACGTGGTAGTTAATTGTTGACTTGGTTGAAACCCTACTTTCAGAAAGATAAAGCCTAAGAGTATAGTTATCTTACTCTATGCAGAAGAGAAGAACTGAGAACGATATCGAAGAGGAAATATTCTGAATTCAGCTTCACCTGGATATTGTATAGCTGGTCATGTATAAAAGATTCAGCAGAGGATAGGCTTTGTTATATTAAATTCTAGTACATGGAAATGTATCTTTTTTAGTGGCTTATTTTATGCTATTCTAATTTATTATATCCCTCTAGCAATGGTCAATTATGTATTTCAATTGTGCAGCTATATTACTCCATTGGACAGATTTTCTAACCGACTCATTTCATCTGTTGACAACTTTTGCATGGGCTTAAGCTCCGGGAGTACGTTGATGACACAGAGGATTACATTAACATCATGTTGGATGACAAACAGAACCATCTCTTGCAAATGGGAGTTATGCTTACGACTGCAACCTTGGTGGTGAGTGCATTTGTCGTGGTGGCTGGTATTTTTGGTATGAACATACACATTTCTCTGTTTGATGATGAAGAGCTTGGTAAGCACAAATTCTGGTGGACCGTTGGTGGAGGCACTGCTGGCAGTATTTTCCTCTATATTGCTGCAATAGCTTGGTGCAAGCATAAGCGTTTGCTCGAGTGAGTCAACTACAACTGTAGAACCATTGAAAAGGTAATTGTAGTATTATTTCAAACCATACCAATTTTACTGATAATTCCAATATTCAACAGTGTACGATTGTTTTAGAACTCTAGAAAAAGATAAACGGATATAATCCATAATTGCAACTCATTTCATTCGCCATATCTGCCCAATCATAAGTTCTGCTTCCTCCTTCTATAATAGATAAACAATTAACTTGACTGCCAAATCTTAAATAATAATAACCGGGAAAACAAAAAACAATCTGAGGAAGTGGGGAAAATGGGAAAGTGCCTAAAAAGTAGAAAATGATAATATGGTAAAAACAACTGAACTTACTAGAAAATGGGAAAATGATATAACAAATACAATTGATAGGTTTGGTTTGTATCACATTTGTTGTAATTGTTGACATCTACTATGGTCTAATACAGCTGCCTTATGGAGTATATAATATGCCATAGTTGCTCAACTCTTGGGTTGCTCAGTTCTTGGGTGCCTCCTTTGTATGTTTGCCAGGTAAGTGCACATAAGTTGAAACGACAGTTCGAATACTGTTTGTAATTTCTCTTTTGCTCGTGACAGTGGGTGCATGTGTGGTTAAAGAACTCGTTGAGCTGATTAATAGAAAAGCATGGTAAAGTTCGAAGATACTTCCAGATGTCTTGTTTCTTGGCTCAATCGGTGAACTTTTTGGTTAAATTTAACAGTTGATACATAACCTAATTTGACAAGGATGTTATTGTTATCTTCTTAGTTCTTCTCTGGCCTTTTTTCTTATGAAAATGATCAAGGAGAAGGATGCTAAAACTTGCTTGCAGGGAAAGTAGTCTCTTTGATATGTTATATCATTGCTGCTCAAAGCATATGCGTTGGCCATCGACGAATTACAAAATATAAATTTCTGAGAGTAAAAATTTACTATAGTATGACTATGAGCTTTTGAAGAGATTGCCGAAAGTAGCATGCACTTTGCATACATCTAATCAGAAATAGGAAGAAAACAGAAGACTTTGTTTACATTTTGTGTTGAATGACACTTCCTGACATGGATTGGCATATCAAACTCTGAAATTTTGTTGCTGAAAAATGTTTAAATCAGACATTCAGTTACTGCTGAGAATAGTTTGTGTTTTTGCTTGATTCTGAAGCTTCGTGGGAGTAACAATAGAAAGGGTTTGCTTAGACGGTCTTGTATATCAAAGCTCTTGTTGACATGGATTTGTATCTCAAGCTGATATTTCGTGACCAATGGCGTCGCTTGGTTGGAAACCAAGTCTCACTTAGGTTTTGTTTGAACTTTTCGCGAACTTAATCCCTAGTAAGCATGAGCCCATACAAGTCCGAACGAACCCAAAAGGCCAAAGCCATGAAACCATGCTTGCCCGTTTTTGAGTCATGACTCATAAGCTGACTTAGCTAAAGGAATTTACATTTTCATGAACTGAACTTTTGTATAACTCTGCACGAATGACAAGTATGATATTATTTATCTACCCACAAAGCAATACATTACATTGTCATTATTCACACATCCGAACATTGTACATTTGTACAAGAACTATAATTATGATTCAAGACAGTACACAACATTTGAGAAGCTTCAGAAAGAGTGAGTCCTGGTAAACACTTTCTTGAGGGCTCTCAAGCTCAAAGATTTCGTCTTGTTCAGGCTACGGCTTCCAACTTTGCCTGTTGTGTCGACAGCTTCTTCTTCGGGTGTTACGTTGTCTTCTGGGTTCCAAAACTTGGCCGCTTTTCTCTTGTTCTTGATGGCGGTGAGAACGTCGTATCTGTTGCAAATTCCCCATACCGTCACCTTTTGTTGCGCATAGTCGACGTTGATCGAGTATATCCCTACATTTTTGCGCCATGCATAGGATTAGATGAACTTATGGCATGTTCTTGCGCATTATATCATAATACATTGTGCACATAATGCAAGATAATATATTATAATACATCATTCAAACACACCTTAAAACTTTGTATCATTGAGGTGAGCAGTGAAATTCCTATTTATCTTAGCCCTAGAAGCAATTGCTTTTTTCCCTAAGAACTTCACCAAAAAAACTTTATCGACTTAGAAAAAGTTTACCTATAAAAAGTTTACCTACTTAGAAAAACAATAATTAAATCTAAATTTAAAAAAAAAAAAGCAAATAACTTTGAATAAATAAATATATTAGCTTTGTTTTATATCCATGAATTACCTTTGAGATGGGATAATGCTTTCTTAACTTTCCTGTCACAACCATAGGAATACAAGGGCACCTTCATTTCCACATATTGTGCCTCAACACTATTCTTGTAGCTTGAAGCTGGGATCAGCTCTAATTCTTCCATTAAGTACCCTAATTAATTAAAAATTAGCCTTCAACTAAGCTTTTCTTCTCTTTAATCTTTGTAAGCCTAGAAAACACAAACCCAGATACTACGAAGTTGTGTCGTGTTATGTCAATTGGTGTATATATAGGATTCCTAGGAAAAGTGTCATCGTGATTATTCTAAATGAGAAAGGGATTATGCATAAAAGAGACGTTAAATATATGCTTTGATTCCCTTGGAATTAACATGTCACGTTCTAGTTTTCTTTTCCCCTTTCACTAATCAATATCAGCTTTTGTTTGTTTGCTTAGCCAAAGAAATTTTGGATCAAATATATTAAATATAAAATCAATCTAAAGCCTTTTTCTTTTCCTTTGGTTGATTAAAATTGTTGTCGTTTATGCTTTTTTGCATTCAACAGAGGCACTTTTTGGAAAATGGAATCGTGTGATTATCAATTTCTACGTGCAGTTTTTTTGATACACTTTCTAAAAAAGAAAAAAAAGATGCTTTTCAAAAAAGGAAACAACACATGCAGATTTTGAGGACTAGTCTATTGATTTGTGAGTCACAAAGGCAAGATGTTGATGTCCATGAAAGAAAGGAAAAAGGGTTCTAGAATAGAATTGAATTGCAAGTTCTTCAATGAGACCTATGAATCAAGTTTTGCAAGTTGAGAAGAGTCAAGGTGCGATCCAAACATAATGCCTTATCTTGCATTATAATGCGTTACAAGGCGATCCAAACAGTCACAATCTATATGAAGAGATATCAACCTTGCACTAGTAGCGCAATCAAAATGGCCTAAAACGCGCAAAAGTTACACTACTTACATCATCAAGTCAAATCTAGATTACATACCAAAATGCAGTAAAAAGTTTCAAGGTGCTAATGGTATACAATAACAAAATAACACAGTCTAACTTAAAACACCAGGAAACAGATACTACTCAAAAGGGACAACTACTATACTTCCACAACATACACATAAACCCGACGACACTTCTTCAGAGCCCAGTCTTCGTCTTTTCATGCAAGGTGAGTTATTTGAGGAGCTTTCCAATGGCAAATGAAAGCCAAACACAGGAGCATCACTAAGGCAAGTGTGATCATGTACATAACCTTGTAACTTTTCTTCTTTGTTGGAGTTCTGTTGGAGTTCTGTTTGTTTCTTCTCCTTGGTGGCGGTACAGGAACTGGTGCACTTTCGTCGCTACTCACTGAGCTTTTATCTTCATCATCACTTGCCCGGTGCTCCTCATCGGGATTGTTGGCAGATTGCGACTTCTTTGTTGCAAATGCTGGTTTCATTAGACAGATTCTTCTGCTTGCTGTTCCCTGGCTGAATCTGCTGCTGGAAACTGGAGCGAGTGGCCTGGCCCGCGCTCTTATCTTGATTCCACGGTCAGCCTTTTCCTCAACCATATTGGATTGCTGGTGTGGGTCTAAGCTTGGCGTGTTACAGAAGTGGTACAGATTAGCATCAGAAAATAAGTCATCCTCTGGATATGAATTAGGCTGAGGTAGGTGCATGTTCCCCATAGGGTCATTTGATGAAGAGTTGTACAAAGCACTGGAGTTGGTGAAACCCACATCATTCTGAAATTGAATTGAAAAAAACAAAAGGAATCAAAATAATGTGATATGTAATGGAAGGATTCTACATGTAAAAACGGAGTATAAGTGGAGAAAATGACAAAGCTATTTTCATTTACATACAGTTTTTGGTTATGTTAAAAGTACAATTACTTGTGTTATTACATGAGCATGCATGTAAGGATCAATTATTTGTGGAATTATATATTACCGAGCATATAGAGTTTTGCTACCTGGAATTGTGTTGGTTCGACGTCTGAACCACTGCAGGATCCGCTTTCTTTCTTTAGTAGATTGTCTAAGAACACACCATCCATATTGTTGTAATCAAAGCCATCAATGATTGGCTCCTCATAATTCCAGGGTTCAGGGTGGCAATTGTCTGGACTGAGTAGAACGGAATCGAGAAACTCAGAAAGTTTGTCATTGTTGACACCGGAAAATTGCATTGCACCTGGAGGAATACCAAATCCAGCAGTATCAATTTGATTCATATTAGTTGTTCCTGGTCCTGCATGCATCTGATGCAGAGGGAGGGATGTCTCTGGGGCATAAAAGTACTTTGCAGCATCATCAAGCTCCGAGTTTACCTGAATAGAACAAAGAACGCGTTAGTATTAGCCTATTAGGTATATCCTTCAACTTTAGTATTAGCCTATTAGGTATATCCTTCAACTTTGAAAGCATGCATTTCAAATAATTAAGTTATAATGTTGCACTCACCTCAGGAGTGCTTATTTTATTGGCTTGAGCATCATCATAAATGTTACCGCTGTTGCTAAGGCTCTGGGCAGGCATTGATGAATCGGATATTAAGTACTCGGACACTTGGCCAACCTTAGGTCCAGGATTCTCCACACTCTGTTCGCATGATAAAGGAGATTGATGAACGAGAGGTGTATCTGATTGTAACTCTCCGTGTGAATTAGTAATTGTTGGAGAACAAGCAATTGCTTCACTCTCATCAAAGGTGGAGCCTTCATCATCAGTTTGTTTCTTGTCGTCGTGTTTCTTGAACAAACGACAAAGAACAAAGGCCCCCTGAATCAAAGAAACAAAAAGAAAAAACTCAACAATTTGAAGGCTGCATCATAAGAATATAACACGATGCTAATCATGATCAGTCACAAGCCATAACATGCTGTGATCACATGTAAGAATATCCACCAGAAAAAGAACAGCACAAGCTCCAAAGGAGCAAAGCAATTAGTTGAGAAATTTCACTACATTATTATGCATGTATCACTGATGTAAAATTGTCTATGCAACTACACTTCTACCAATTGATATTCATAGCATTGCACTCTAATCATCCACTTTACAATCATCACAAACTCCCACTCCTAAACAGAAGACAGTGACAGAGAAGCTTAGTTTCACTTCATAAGCAAGCATTTGGACTATGTACAATACCCAAATGATGCATCTATGAATTAAGTTCAAACGTCTCAACAAATTACTTTTTTCTTTTTTTTTTCCAAATATCACACTAATCAGACAGAAGGCAATAGTACCTAAACCTCTATAGAGCATCACTGAGCAAATTTCAAGCTCATATAATCATTCCACCAGCAAACTTCAAGCTCAGACAAACCATGAACACACACAGACATGAACAAGACAAGGGATGTGAGTAAAACCTGGCCGGGGTGAGTGCCATCAAGCTCGCTTAGGGTGGCACGATACTCATGGATGACCCAGTGGGTTCTCTCCCCCTTGGGAGCACGGCCCATGTAGAACACAAGAGTCTTCTTCATCCCAATCAACCCCATCGTCCTAGAGACGATCCTCCTGTCTTTCCCAGTTGCTTTCCAGTAGCCTTTTCCCGTGGCTCGGTTCGACCTCTGGCCATTCGGATACTTCCGGTCACGAGGACAGAAGTAAAACCACTCCCGATCAGCCGTCTGTATGATGGACAAATCTGAAGCAATCAACCATTGTAAAGCAAAGCAGATCATCAGTGCCATTTCAGCAAGAAAATATACATACAAGAAACAACGATTCTAACACAATCAAAAACCCTAAAAAAAACCAGCTGCTAAGCAGTATATCTAGATCTGCAACCAGTTCATAAACCCTAAAATCCTCATTTCTCTACCAAAACAGTTCAATTCATCGATTGACCTTCAATTGCACTACAACAAGCATTCAGACCACACACGAAAGCTTCAACGTTCCCAAAAACCGAAACAAATCCCCCAGAGAAGTAACAATTACGACGACCACATATTGATCCCAACAAAACACGAAATTCACCCTCCAAATAGGGGAAAGATTGAGAAAACAACACGAAATCGGCACCGAAAGAGAAGAAACAAGAGGTACGAACAACAAAGAGGAAAGTGGACAAACAACCTGGCAAATCCCAAGGCTCGACCTTGCAGACATCAACTTCTCTAATGACACTCACGTCCTTATCGTTTCCATTGATCTTAAGCCGAAGGTAGTGATCAATGAGCTCGACATCAGTCGGCCTGAATCTGAACCCCAACGGCAGACTTTCAAACGGCAGAACCGCCATTTCAGCAAAAACCAAGACCAGAAATCACAGAACCTCAAACTCTGGAAATCCAAACAACAACAAACGTCAATTTCTTCTTCCACTAAGATCTTTTCCACTTTCTTTTCCCTAGAACTCGATCGGCGATTTTTTAGGGTTTTTGTTTGAGGTGGAATTTGGGGGGATTGATCGGGGGAGAGGGAAAGAGCAGAGTAGGAAGGTGAGAAGGGACACAGATAAAGGAGAAAGTTGAAATGGGGAGGTGGACGTCGCTCTTTTGAGATGGTAAAAAAGACAAAAACAAAGTGATGACGTAAAATGACGGAATTGCCCCTCGTGCATGGCTCGTACATCGTTTAGCCTAAACCGCGTTGATTTAAGCGCGAAATTACGAATGTGGCCTTTTGTAGAAGCTGCCACCAAATTGGCTTCCTCTGGATTATGAACGCTCGTAAATCACTTTTGTAATTGCAATTTACAAATTACAATATGTTGATAATCACGTACTTTTATGATTATCTAAAGATATTTTGTATTATTTTAAAATTCTAAAAAAAAATCAAATTTATCGGGTTTACCTTTTTTCGGTTTTTGGATCAATTTAATCTTGTTTGTTCATGTTGGGTTACCATTGACCTCTCTTGGTTTATATATTTTTAAAATAGTTTTTTTTTATAGAATTATTTGTAATTGACCAATAAAATTGAAGGGGATGTAAATGAGAAATAAAAAGGGGATATGAGATTTGGTTAGGTGAACTTACATGCCACTTTAGTCAATAGTCATTAACCCCCGACAATTAACTTTCACCTTGTTGTAGACAATAAGTAGGCTATTAATTGAGTCAACTCATTTTTAGCTTAAAGTTAGTTATTTGGGTGAAGTAGTAGATTGTCAATTGAATTGCTCTAAATAGAGCAGAAAAAATTAAGAAAAAAAAAAGGATTGATAATGCCTATCAATCAGCAATTGAATTATATTGACAGAAAAATGGAGCTTTAAAGCGCACCAAAAAGTGTATAAGGAATTCTACTATTTGAAGGCGGATGAGGGGTAAACTGGGAATTTGTGGGGAGATGAGACTTTGACGAGGGGTTGAGTGGGCCCATTCATGAAAGCAGATGGCGACGTCGATATGAGATTGAATTCGGGCCCAAGGTACCCGAATTTCGCTCTCTCATTTTTTATTCGGGTTAGACGGGTTTTTTTTTATGGCCCATCCATGTTATAGATGAATGTATTTAAATCACTATAATCAGGGCTTTATAGACAAATGTTGTTCACTAGTATATATCTTTCGTATCCTGAAGTATATGGAGCGATTGATATTGAGAGTGTCTTTTCGACCACAAAGTATCTAATTTTTACGTAAAACGAGATATATTGATCAAATCAGAAGAGTCAAAGGTATAACCTGTAAAGCAAAAATTATCTTTTTGTTCTAAAAATACTAGAGCGTTGGGATAGAGTGATACTAAACTCGTAAAATGATACTGATGAGATTCAAGTCCAAATCCTCCCGATAGTATGTATAGGAAGAATGATATTGAAAGTATGTAGGACAATATACATCCTGTTGATACAATAAATTTGTTCTTACTAGACGAGTTTGGCAATACAAATTATAATAACATTGTCAATTTGTCTTAAATAATGTACCATTGACTATATATTCTTAAGACGTGTTTAGGTGAGATTGAAATTTGTGTACAAAAAAGTACTTCAATTTATTGCAAAACATGTTGTAGGGTACTTCGACCCAAAAAAAACATGTTGTAGGATAAAACAACTCATCGATCTCATATATCAACTTTTGTAGCAACCCTAATTATTTCACTTAACTACTTATTTTGAACGATATTAGGTAAAAGTGTAAAGTGTAGAATAGTAATGGTGGATCAATAATATGGTGTAAAGTAATTATAGCTTTTAGTGCTGATTGATGGATCACAATCCTATCTACATTATGGTCCACCCCTTGGGCTAACCGTGGCTCCATCGACACCTCAAAGTACTCCCATTACATTTGTTTAATGCTACTATATGTTATGCTTTTGGCTTTTTGTCATGAAATTGTATACTACAGTAATATCTTAGTTTTGGTTTTCCAAAAACAAATGCTTTTAGCACGAAGTATAAAGTGCCTCTGTTCAGCAATCTACCGACTTGGGTTTGGTTTGGACTCGGCACAAGAAATACAATGCATGTTGATTTGTAATTTTGAGAATCCTCATCAAGACAATGGGAAACAAAAATGTTTTGTTTTTTATTATAGAATATTTAGGATATTGATGTCCATGTTCCCTATCATATCAAGATTATTAGGCGCTTGTCGCATTAGCTCACCGGTTGAGCACTCATGGTAGTTCCATGAGGTCTCGGGTTCGAGACTCCAGGACGGCGGTTTGCCCTATTTCCCCTATTTCCTTTAGAGCTAGTTAGTAACTAGTTCTCATCCTTTGTGGATGCTCTAGGCGAGCCCAAGTAGTACTTGTTGCGATCCTAATCCTTACCTTATCAAAAAAAAATATATATCAAGATTATTAGGAGGGTCATTAAAAAGAATGAAGTTCCCCATCCTTGCTTAACTTTATTAGATTCCCTATTTGATACGTTATAATTAGTTACTATAATTAATTAGGGATAATTGTTTTGTCTTTCCTTTTAATTAGGATTTGATTCTATCTTTTGATATTGTTATCTTTTTAAGATTTCCTAGATATTATGGGTTATTATAAATACCCTTAAGTTGTAATCAAATTAGTCAATCAATGAACAATTATCTTTATCCCTAAACTCTCTCTTTTCCCTTGGTCTACATCTCCCTCGCAGGCCTCCCTGCATTCCTCTTCCACGTCTGGTGTACTACTCGTCGGGCCGAGATTGAATGGGGACCAATCGACCACGTCCGCCGC
The DNA here is from genome assembly GCA_934048045.1 of Polygonum aviculare. Classification (NCBI taxonomy): domain Eukaryota; kingdom Viridiplantae; phylum Streptophyta; class Magnoliopsida; order Caryophyllales; family Polygonaceae; genus Polygonum; species Polygonum aviculare. The sequence goes on from OW204027.1 coordinate 3,463,612, forward strand.
TCGCCGTCGCCGGTGTGCTGCTGCTCATCAATGGGGGTCGGGGCTAGGTTATGGCAATCGGATTTTTGTCCAAATTGTGTTGGTGAGATAGCAAGTTAGCACGTGAGTATCACGTGGAGGTTAAAAAATATTGATTTTAAAATATATCTAAGGGGTATTTTGGTCATCTTTTATTATCTTTTTCAGGATTCAGCTAGGTACTTTACCGAATACTTATTTCAAATTTTACTCAATTCATCTAGTAAATTCAGCTTTCGGATTCAGCTGCCAGTTCCAGCTAAAAGCTGTCAGTCCCAGCTTTCAGCTTTCAGCTAATTACCCGAACGGAGCCTTAGTGTGCCTCTTAGACGTGAGAGAAAAAGGACGAGAAGAGACTAGTTAGACGTGAGAGCAAGGACCCTCTGATTATCAGCTCATCAAGTTTTATTATAAGTATAGTGGGTGGGTAAATTCCGTAATTATTTAGGTGGCAATAACTTTTATTATCTTGTTTATAGCTCACATATCTTTTTAATTAAGTATGTGCCTTATTTGTTGAGTATGTGCCTTATTTGCTGAGTTAATACCTTGTATTTATTTATTAAGGTAGTTATTTTTGATTAGGTTATTTATTATGGAAGACTCTATTCTAACCGAATGATAGATTCTAGGATGGATTAAGGAGCAAGCAATCGACTTGCTTGCGACCCAGATACTCAATCCGATCGGCCCATAGGGTGTTTTCTCAAAACCCTAGCTTCCATCCCACCTTCCATTATAAATACATATGTCATCGCCATATGCAGGTAGGTTTGAACCATACATCGCTTTACCTTAACGCTGATCTACATTGCCCTTTCTAACTTCATCATCAGAGGTGGATTAGGGGGACCCTCACCTCCTTCTCCGTTGCCATGTGCAGGTAGGTTTTAATCCACCTATTATCGTACGGTTTTAGTTGGAACTTCATTAGGTTTACATGGTTTTTTGGTCAGTAAGGCGAGGCATTGCCTGATGTTTTATTACACTAAATCAAGAGATAACAAGGGAACAATACTAGAGGGAGCCACAGAAAGCTCAACAAAATCCTGAACAAGAGACAAAGCTAAGTTAATTAGCAGTTGCATCAACAACTTTATTTAAGTTCATAGGAATGTAGTTGGCTAGCACCCTCAAACTCAAGTAATGAATAAGAGAACGGAAGTGGACCACCAGGGTGGATGATCGGGAGCGGCCCTACGAACAGCTCGATCGCAGTCATGGAGTCCGTTTCGAGAATAACACTTGAGATAACTCGTTGCTGCATCATCTCGAGCCCATGTTTTATTGCCAATAATTCAGCGTGTAGTGTCCCAATTTAACCATGAATATCAATGAGACCAGAACAAAGTGTGGTGTCCATTACTTATTGCCACTCTCGTCCCCTGGTTCAAAACTAAGGCTCCATGCTCCTCATAGATCGGAATACCAAGGTCATTACTAATCCTGTTTGCAAGACTAGAGCTGACAGATTTGCCAAAAAAATACCGAGCTCTTGGCGAAGTTAACCCCTTCACCCAAGGTTGCACACAAAACCTTTTGAGACACTGCTGAATTATCGAAGCAGAGAGTTAACTTCAGCAAAAACAAGAAGGTCATCTGCCTAGACAAGTGAGAGAGATCAACCCCTCCAACACTGATCATGAAAATTACACGACCATTAAATTCATTAATTACACAACCATTAGATTATCGGCTCAAAAGTTAGATTTCATACTCCGATACCATGATGCAAACAAGATTGTGAAAAATCGGGTGTATTTTTCACTGACCTCAAAAGATAAACAAATAAGCTTTACAAAGAAAATTTATAAGCTATGAAAAGATATAGAAAGATTACTTTTTATCCTGAATATGCATTCTATATCTCTAACAAGTTGAGATTGACGTACACCATTTCCTAAAATGAAATTTATGACACCATATTTATTGTTTTGAATCTAAACCATATTTTGGTATATGTTTGAATGGTAAACAATGATCAGTGTACTAGCATAGGATTCTCACCGATTAAACATGGCCACTCATTTTTTACTGTATGGAACGTATTTACCCCACACCTGCGAACTGTGATCAGTATCATCTCTGTTGCTCTTTTTTACCCCCAAAATAAAGAGGTGGTCAGTTTTGTCTTAACGCCTTGTACTCCCTAAATATCAATTTGGTAATTGTTATTATACATTTGAAATTTGAATACATTTATTTTTGTTATTATGAGTGTTATTACACATAATTTAAAATAGTTCGAGACAACCTAAATAAGAACTTTTGATGAGTGTTACACATTTTTCATAATATATATTCTGCCATTCTTATAATCTTGTGCTGTAGGTTTGTGGTTTACGAAGGACGCGACAAATGGAAAGAGAAATAGTAAAACTATACGACCCTACCTAATTAAAACCGTCAAAATCACAATTTAAATTTAATTACTGGAAACTTTTAAACCAATATTCTAATTCACACGACAAACGCGAATAATTAAGCATAATTAAGCAAATGCACACCACAGTAATTATTTATTTAATTAATTAAACGGCTTATACGTGACATGATCACACTCTAATAAGGCCTTGTGCAAAAGCAACGGGAAGGGAAGCTTTCGATCTTCGCAAAATGTATTACTTGGCCTCGCCTAAAGCATCCACTAGCTGCATGAGAATTAGTTAGTTCTTTACTGCCGTCTTCGAGTCTCGAACCCGAGACCTCGTAGTATATCAACGAGTTAGTACTCAATTATTGAACAAAGACATCATGCTTAATTTTTTGAAAACATAATAGACATGCATACTACTGTATGTAGAAATGAATTAATCTGACTAGTATTCTCACCAATGAAAACTGTATTTTGAGCCTAGCATAGGATTCTCACCAATTGCGTACACGTATCGCCATAGCTTTAATTTGGAACGTACGTACGAACTGACGACACACCTAATGAATGGTGGTGGCCTATTGTGTCTGTCTACCATCTAAGGGAAAGGGTAATTGAGTAAGTAAGGTGGTGGCCGGTGAGTGATTGAAATGGTATTTGATTAGGTAAGTCCATTAATATAATATCATTATTATATATTTTAAATTCCATTAATCCCACTTTTTGTCTCTCTATAACATTCTTATTCATTAAAAAATGCCAATTTTTTCAAAAAATATAAGTTGCTACTACGCATTATGAATCAAATTAACCTATACATTCTTAAAATCTTATTACTCTCGATCTATTATTGTAGGTTCAAATGGAATGTTATCGACGGCTCCCTCGCTAGCTTAGATTTCAATTTTTCTTATGGTTGTCGTTCTCTTGTTGAACCGTCTGATTGCGTTTTCTCTTTGTTGATGGACGATGTTGGGAGTAGAGCTCTCCCCTAACATATTGCTTGTTAGCCCGTGTTATTTTTCCAAAGGCCAGTCCTTTTTTCTGACCAAAAAAAAATTGTAGGTTCAAGTGGGTTTACAACGTACTCGGAGAAAAGGGGTTTAGAGAGTCAAAATCATTATGTGTATATCGTGGGACGAAATATAGTGCCGGTTTTGATCCCCTCGCATTTATAGCTTTTAACTTTCATTTAGGCTTTCATGTATTGATTCACTTGTCTCGCTCACTAGCGTGGATTTCTTTACATTGGTAAACAATGTACGTACGTAATCAAGCTATCCTCCGCTTTATGACTCAAACTTTCTTTTCATTAGTAAAACACTCTTGATCAATAAACACTTAATTTTTATTATAGGAAAATCAAGCAAACTACAGCCCATACATGCCATCATAGTTAACCACACACTGCACGTACACAAATAAACACACACGCACTAGCGGTACAAGCTAGGCTAGCTCACCGAAACGAAACTGAGGACTCATTCTACATGATTTAACTCATTAATCAAAACACATGCATAATAACTAATTAAGCACGCTGCACGCACACACACACGTACAGCTAGTTAGTTTTATTTAATGAAGTAGGGCACACACATGATCACTTGATGGCTTAATTAGCAGGGCCTGGTGCAGAAGCAGCGGCGACGGAGGCCGCTGCACTTGCCATCGGGGAAGCCCTCGGACAGGCACACCGAGGCGCAGTTGGAGCCGCGCACGCACACCCCCTTGAACATCTTGCTCGCCGACTCGCACGTCCTTCCTTCCACCACCGCCGGCCCCATCTCTTCGATCATATATATATATATATTCGTTCATTTACGTACACAATTTTATATAATAAGTTAGATCATGGATTAATTAACTAATTAAAACGGTGTTTGATTTAATTTCATGTACTTAATTACCTGAGGCAGTTGCGACGAGGAGGAGCAGAAGAAGGGGCGAAAACATGCGGATGGAGCCAGCCATTTTCATGCACGTACTTTAGAGAATTAGTGTTGTAATATGGAATGGAGTGTGTGGTTGGATGCACTGTCTTTTATAGGCGGAAATTATCATAATTGAATATATTGTTTTTTATTTTTTTGAAATTTGGTGTATGGTCAATTTCGCAGACTGTCATTTAAAGCTAAATTGTACGTACCCTCATGTAAGTTTTAAAAATGGTCTAGTCCTAGTCCTAGTGCCAGATGAGGTTGTAAATGAACAAGAGTAGATTGTGAGCAACTCGGGTCAGTTTGGTTCTTTTAAGTCTCGTCGTTCGTATAGCCTCTATTACAAATCGAGTTGAGCTTGAGTATAAATTTAAGACCTAATAGATAGATGGTCCAAGTTTTAGCACAAGAAAACTTCACTTATTTTCTTATGAACAAGCTCAATCACAAATTCATTTTTTTAAAGCAGAGATTCAATTAGATGTTCCTGTTTGGAAATGCTCTTAGACTTATCGATGTATGATTATACTAAGTATATTGTTCATACGTATGCTTTCCGTACAAGACCGTTTTTCACTTATAAAAAGGCTTTCCCAAATGGTTTATGTACACACAAATCTTTAATTTCCATCCCAATGTAATATCGTGTCACTTTCATATCCTCATCCCCTCATCAATCACTCAATCAGTCTACAGTTGATGAACACTAGTACATAGGTAGGGGGTGGATACCGAAACCTTCATACCGGTCAAAAAAAGTGGTATCCGTTTTCACTTTTGCATACCACTTTTTTCGTAAAACTGGTATGCCCATATTTTTTTTAAAGTCGCATACTAGTTTTATGGAAAAGTGGTATGCGTATGTAAAGTCGGATACCAGTTTTCACAAAAACCGGTATGCAAATTCTATTAACTGGATACCAGTTTTCTATGTGAGAAGAAATGAAAACCACGCATACCAATTTTCAAAAAACCGGTATGCATAGTTCATAATTTTTTTAAAGCCCTCATCAATTACATATCGCTAGATGTCTTAATTTCTATGTAAGAAACTACATTGTTTGTTCGTAAAGGCTGCTACTATTCGATCCATCGTTATTGGCTTACTGTTTTTTTCTTTCATAATTAGGTATATTGGAAATTTGATTTCAATGTTGAATTCTAATTTTTTAGCAATGGCTAATTATTTTCATTATATATTCATAATTATTGTTTAGTGTTTTATTATATGTTCAAAGGTTTCTAAGACAGTTTGACGTGATAAAATTAATGTGAATCGCACATTCAACTTTCTTATATCAAATGCAAATTAAATAATTTCTGTTTTTAAAATTATTGGTTATTTGGTGCAAAAACAGAAAAGGTAAATTTGGGTGTTTGATGGAAACCGCTCCATCAAATTTGCCTCCATCTGAGTACTAAAAATTTGACCTAATCGATCTTCTAATTGGCAGCCCCAGAGCACCGGCCTCGCGACCCTATCTCTCGCCTACTCGTCCGATTCCTCCTCGTCGGAAGCCCGGCCGGCTACTCTCCTCCCTCGCCTCCTCGTCTGAAGTCGGCTACCATAAATTGAGAAATCAATTCAGGTCATTCGAGAAAAATGGTGAGCAAGGAAACGTTGATGAGGGATGAGGAATTCGATTCCTGCTTCCAGTAGCTTATGATGATTGGGGAAATTGATTTTCCGAAATGGAAAGACGTTCCAATTGTTCCGAAATGGAACCAACGGCTTACAGCTCATGGAAATCGACACGAGCGCCGCTGTTACGCCCGAAGAGCGTCCGATTCCGGAGGAAGAAGACTACGTTGTCCGAGATATCGATGTTTACTTCAATCCCCCTTCTCCGCGTGAAGAAGGAACTCAAGTATGTGCGCTCCTGCTTTTGTTGTTCCATCTCTATTCAATTCCTGACTTTCGGATTTTTAGTGATTGGTCTTATTGTTCTGTGTGTTGTGTGATTTTGTAGCTCTTTGTTTTGCAATATCCTCTCCCGCCTGCTTGGCGTCCCTATGAATTTGACGAGGATACTGAGGTGTCATTACATTAGTGCTTTTCAGTTTGCTTAGCTTATCTAGTGGTTAAATGACAAGGTTTGATTTGCTGTGTTTGGAATGCAGATTAGAGTAAAGCCATCTACTACTGATGTGGAGATTGATTTGTCTGTGGACAAGGATTGTCAAAACTTTAATAAAGATGCTCCTGGTGCTGATAGATTTGACAAATTAGTGAGTATTGAACAATGGCTTTCTTCAAATTGTGTGGATTTTGTCTGACTTTTAGTGTGTAGAACCACCTTCCGGTTGGTTCAAAATTTATGTCATGTCCCTTTTGAATCTGGGGTTCATGATAGGCTTTGGATGAAGATGTCGAGAGAAAAAAGCGACCCATACACATTTTGTGGTTTAGCAGAGTATTGTTTAAACCAAATAGCCAATACCTAGAACTTGTACTGCCTTTATATTTCTATAATCTACTATGTGCCTATTAGGATGAGCTCTACTTGATATTTGTTGCTTAATAAAGCATCTGTCTTGGGCCATGAAGATTATGTAAATTTTATTTTATATTTGTGAATCCAGACTCTGTCATCCAAGTGGAGGCCATATGTGCAAAGAACTGCCTATGCCATTGGGGTTTTTACGGGTGATGAGGTATTCTTTTATGTTATTCTAATATTAGATTGCCAGTAAAAAAGTAGGTTTTGTCATCATGAAGTAGTGGATGGAGGGAAGCCATATGCTTAGGGCTTACTCGCCTTTGTCTTTCATGGTAAACCTAAGTTCTTGCATACTGATTCTGCAATTTGCTCTGAAATTTTGTCCTTCTGTGGATGATGATGCCTTTTTAAACTGTCTTCTTTGATTGATCTGATGAGCTTGTTGAAGAATTTGGCTCTCTAATATCTGATAAAAGGCCAAATGTTGAATTTGGCTCTTTATTTGACTGTTGGTCCATTATGTGTAAAACTCCAATCAGATCAAAAAAAAAAAAACACTCCAATGAGCTTCTTGCTACCGGTCACCTTTAGTAGACTATTCATTATAATTGTTGTATGATAAATGAAAGATACTCTAGGCTCCTTATTGTCTACCACACCCCCGTGCTTTGGGCGCCTTCTTTTATAAAGTTCTATAGTTGGCTAGTTGCTTTTATTAATCTTTCAGTGGACTGTTGCATGTTACTTTAGAGTCATATGACTCATATCAATATCATAGATCTTAATCTAGTCAAGCCATTTAGTGTTAATTATAGGCTATATCGTTAGGAAAGTTACAGCTAAAATCTGTGTGGCACATGTTACTTTAGTATCATAGCATGGATATTAATCTAGTCAAACCATTTTAATACAGTCTTGATTTTATAGGCTATTCATTCTTTTATATAAGGGAATTTCCAGCTAAAATCTTTATGTCACATCTGTTGGTGTGTGAGTTACCAAAGTATAAATTGGTTAGTCATTCTGTTATATAAGTATAGATTTTTCCTATCACATACTTCAATGTAAGTTGCTTTGCAATGTATGGTAACTTCAAATTTTTTGTAAAAAAAATAGACACTTGTTCATCAAACTGATTTATCTAAGTCTTCATGAAAATTGAAACTTGTTCTCACTTGTAATTTTGTAAAAAAATTACAGTTTTGACTCTGATTAACCATATATGTTTGATGTTACCTACTTGTTTTTGATTACTAATTTTCAGGTTTTGTGTGACTTGCATGTGTTTTGATTAGAATATCACTCACTAAAATCATTTTATTGTGATATTGATTTTATGTAGTACTTCCCACTTTCACCGTAAACATACATAGAGGAAGAGATCTTTGAAGTCATAGAGGAATCCGTTTCTTCAATTCGAGATCACATCACAACAAAAGAGTTGAAATGCTTCATTGTTGAAAATATGGATTTTATACATGTATTAGATAGTATTAGTTGACATGAATTGCATAGCTAAATGATTGTAGTTGTTCAGAAAACACATTATCTTATGTTTGTAATTGTTTTGAAGACCTTATAGTTAATCTACTAGTTATGTTTTGCTTATTCTATCTTAATTGAATTGTAAAGCATAATTGGAATGTGGGTAAAATATTATGTAAAATAAAATAATAATAAAAACTTAAAAGGTCAATACCGGTTTTTTATTAAACCGATCTATGATGTTTAAATGATAATTACAAAATATATATACGATACCAGTTTTTTGAAAAGTGGTTTGCGTTTAATTATTTTTGGATACCACTTATTGTAAAACTGGTATCCGTGTTTGGGGAAAAAAACAAAAAAGGAAAAAACATAGATACCGGTTCAAAAACCGGTATCTATGTTTGGGGAAACGCATACCGGTTTTTGAAAAAACTGGTATGCGTTTGTTTCACATACCACACAAATAAAAACCGGTATGCGAGTAGTAGATACCATCTCCATTTATACCAGAACGAAAACCGGTATCCGTTTCATATAAAAACCGGTATCCACCCCTTACATATGTACTAGTGGAAGAAAATGACCGCGCAAATTCTAGTGTCTTTGTTTCCTTCCCTTACTGTACTCCCATTCAACCCAATCGAAATTCCGAAACAAAAGGTTCTAACGGGATACCTTTTCCAATGACGATGTCTCCAATATCAACGAAGAATCTGGGTGACGTCGTGAAGGAAAACAAACCCCAGGTAGAGGCCGGCCCATTTGAAGGAAGCCGGGGCACTGCTGTTCCGAGGGTTTGACGTGCCGTCAACCGCCGACTTCAACGATGTCCTGGAGGCTCTATCTTACGATGAGACGTGGTTGTGGTGAGCGGCGCACCTAGAAGACACGTCGTTGGCCGAATCTCCATCTTTAAATGACAGACCGCCTGATATGAAATTTTATTCACATAACGAGATGAGCTACGTAAGTATGCAATTAATGTTCACGTAAACTTAAATACATTTTTTACCTATGTAAAAAGAGTGTGGATAACGTCTATCCAAAAAAAGAGTGTAAATAACAAATAATTATCTTTTCCCATCAATTATGCAGACTGCAGAGAATAATCTTTAGGGCATTGATCGACAGATTATTTTAACGCTTGAATATCAAGACCAATTTTTTTTTATGCAGTGTAGCACGATCTCTACAACAATAAATAAAGTTTTATTTCTATCAAAAATAAATAAATAAAGTTCTCTAACAAGTAGATTTTACTATTTATAGATTCGGGACCATCCCAACAAAGCCTTCTTTTATTGTGAGGCAGAACAAAGTATAGGTGGAGAGACACCCATCGCCCATGGTGAAATCCTCTACAAAAGGATGTTGCAAAAGCATCCACGATTCATGGAGCACCTCAAGAGGTGCCGCTTAATATACACGAGGGGTTGGCCAGTGGGAGCGATCCGAACTCCATGATTGGCAAAGAATGACAATCCATCTTTGACACTGAGGGCAAGACCATAGGAAAAAAAGAGGTACGTTATTGATCTAAGAATATTGTTGGCTGAAATTAAACTCTACCTTTCTCACTCATTAAACTCATATTTGTATAAGTAGTTTGCAAAATATTATAGGAAGAAAAAACATACACAAGATAAAACAATATCAAAAACCATATATAAATGCAAATAAACTATATTCTCTAAAACACTGCCTCTCCTTAAACAAAACGTATTTATATAGTCGTGCTCACTAGTTTAATCAATTGAATAATTAGTGGTTAAGACAATTGTTTTGGATGTAGGGCGGCACGGGTAGGATGGACATTGACGTGGCTAGATGATGGAGGGGTGCAAGCAGAGATGACGCATGTTCCAAGGGTTTAGCTCCAAAAGTCCTTTGACGGTAGTGAAAGAAAAATGTGGTTTAATAGCTTGGCCGGGGCTTATTTCACTTGGTCTGATTCTAGGAACAAGAAGGGGACCAGGGTTCGATTGGCAGATGATCTCCTCTTGCACCTGAAGCGATGGACGATTATCTTCATATTCTTAGCTAGAAAGCCAAGATGAGAGAGCGTGGACATGTTGGCCCGATGAGGACCCGCAACCCCTTGACAATCACCTTCATATGCCTTTTCTCCACCAAGCCCCTTTTGCAAACAGTGTTGGGGAATGGAGTCGTAGAGACACATAGTCCGAAAAGCGTTGCGGGCTATTGAGCTTACAGATGGGTTAGACTAGCGTCTGTCGTCGGGTCAAATTGTGCACGCATCCTGTTGGGATTAATGGGGGTTGTTCACGAATGACCGGGATGCCACATCACCGCATCGGGCCCTCTCCGTGTCCGTTTGCCGCTAGTACGAGTGCTCGAGCGCACGACTAGGCCCGAGGCCGCCATCTTGTGGTACCGACTTGGCGCTGAAACGAGGAGCAATTTCATGTGCTATCAGCACATTGTCTTAGATTACCCTTCTAGCCACAAACGCTCATTGGAATGGGTGGATAATTTTGGGCATTACCACCTTTAATCTTTCTGTTAAAATTTTAGCTATTATTTTGTGTATCGTTGTACATAGACTAATAGGCCTGTAGTGGTTCGTTGTTGATGGGTTGCCATTTTTGGTAATAGCGAGATGAACGTATGGTTAATTACTTTGTTTTAAAATCTTTCCCGAGTGAAAAAATTCTTTTACTACTTTAATTAGGCCCCACGATGTCTCAGTACTTCTTGTAGAATTCCGATGTCATACCATCAGACCCTAGTGATTTGACTGAAGCAAGCCGGAATACACTCTTCTCTATTTCTTCATTTGTTACTAGCTTTGTTAGAATGTAATTATCATGATTCGTTATTTCCTTATCAATCAGTGTCAAATAAGCTTTGAGAATAGCGGTGTTTATCACTTCTTTCCTGTACCGCTTACAAAAATCATTTCTAATTTCTCAACAAATGTTTTCCTCTCCAACAATTTGGGTACCATCAGTCGACATGATTGTTCTTATGGTTTTGTGATTTCTCCTTCATGTTGCAATCTTAATTTTGAAAGTATCTTGAATTTGAGTCAGACAGTTTTACATGCATGGTCTTCACCCGTTGCTTCCAGTATGCTCCATGGAACTGAAAGATGCACTCCTCCTTCCGCAAGAATCGAATCCGTTTTTGTATAACAGCTGGTTGCGGTGATACAATTAATAATCTTCTGTTGTAGTTCGAGGAGGGTGTTTTCAATTTCCCATAGTTGTTCGAATGCATTACCAAATGTCTTCCTTTTCCATTGTTTCGTGTGTGCTTTTAGTAGCTGAGTTTTCTTCATGAGCTGAAACATGAATGACCCCTGATAGCAAGCCTCCATGTTTGCTCAACCACATTCCGATAATCTTTCCTCATGAGCCACATCTTTACCATCTAGAATGGTGCCGCTTTGATCATTATGTCATTTGTAATGTCAATTGATATTTTGCAGTGGTCGGATGATGTGTGTTGGGCCCAGAAATAATCCAAGCAGGAAGCAACCCAGTACCAGAGAAGTCCCAATGCCTTACAGCTACAAGGTACTGTTTGACCAAGGTTTTAGGCGAAGAAGTATCAATACATAGTCAAAGAAGTATCAAGACCCGATTAGTACTTCTTTGCTACCTCTTAAGAGCGCAGCGAGAAGGACGGCGGGAAGGACGGTCGGTCGAACAAGATAGATTTTGTCCGAGATATGGTTGTTACAAGATAGAATCTTTCCAAGATATCCTCTGATATATGATATATTCGCTGCCTGACAAGATAAAGAATATCCAAGATATAAGATAGATTTTCCGGAAGACTTGTTGGTTAAGATAGATTTATACCTTGTATAAGATAGAATTCCTACTTTTTGTCTATAAATACCTATGTAAACCCACGAAATTGTAGAGGAGAGATAGAGGAGAATAGCATATCACATCAGATCATACACCATAGCCCTCGCCAGAGGCATGCATTGTAAACCCTAGAAGGGGGGTCATACCTTCATACATCCATTGTAAACCCTAGAACGGGGTACCATGTTTTTACACATTCATACGCTTTTCTCATCAATACAACCACAATTTTCGTCCTTCTCTTTGATTTATTTCGATCTAGGCCCGATTTAAGCCAAAGTTCTTCTTTGGGTAAATTTTGGTTCAAACAATTTTGCGCCCACCGTGGGGCCGAAGATCGATACAATCATCAAAGGACAAAAGTCTCCACCTTTCTTGATCGAAAGACACAATATCAGGACTGGAAAACACCCATCCTGACCCTCTCGCTACGGGAACAACAGAAATCACAAAAATCAAAGCACCAGATCGCGAGACGAGGAGACGACAGAACTCCGAAGAAGTCCCAAAGAAGTTCCGAAGAAGTTTCGAGCGATCAGCGAAGCCAGAAGTGGGGCGATCATCAGAGCGACATCGATGATCATCAAAACAAAGCTAGGGATGATGCAATACTAGGATTTGATCTACAAAACATCAAAGCCATGTGCTTTGTTATCTCCTCGTCAAATTTCTGGACAGGGAGAATTCTTTTTCCCATTCAATTCATTGTACTACGTTTCTATATTTTGATTATGGAAACCTCATGCTAGTACTTGAGTACAATCTGGTGGCTTGTTAAGGGCAGCAAGGAAAACCAATCGTTCGTTGTTGGCCGCTAGAGAGCCTCTAGGCAACAACAAGGCGGGACGGACTAGTACTTAGCAACCTGGACGCAAACGGTCAAGTCGATCCTTCCGGATCACGTCTTCCATCCTTCATATACTGGTTTCCTCGTTCCCTTATGTCATAGTTCATTCCGTGTTTTGCTTCTCTCTTCTAAGAGTTCAGATTTTGCCTTTATCCTTGTTTGGTTACAATTTTTCTAATATGCGGTTAAAAGATAGACTTTCTTTCTTAATTGCGCATCTTATAAATATCGACCTTTTATACTTATACGTATTGGTTGTTCACTTGTTTCAATTACATGACACGTCATCCTAACTTGGATCGCGGGTGACGACACCAACAAGGAAGATTACGAACGGCACAGTAGATCGGCCTGGACACGGCCATCAAAAAGAAGGATGCTGAGCAAATAGGCGTCATACTCGATCAAATCACCAGGGATTGCAGCCCGTGAAACCCGAAGCATCAGACGACTTCGAAGAAACACCAAAGAAACTCCAAAGAAATACCAAAGAAATTCTAAAGAATCTCCATTCCAAGTAAGCCACGTACAATGGGACCACATATCCTCACGAACACGTGACAATATACAAGCCGAAGATGATGGCAAGCGCAGTCCCCTACCATTCCCAAGAAGCTATGATGAACAAAGGGTTCGGCACAACCCTAACAGGGCCAGCCCTGACTTGATTCACTAATCTCCCACGTGGGAGCATTCAGTCCTTTGCGGATCATTCGGATACTTTTCGCTCTCAGCTCACCTCTAGTCGAAAGCAATCCAACGATCTCAACAGGGTACTTCTGAAGTCCCAAAGATCCACCGGAGAATTCCTGAAACCATTTCGACCGCGAAAAAGTCTTAATCTAGTTTTGCGACATCACCACCACCTTCGCTAGACCCCCTTAAGCTCAACATCTCTACGGACAAACTCCTACGAAATATGACCAGGCTTGGGGAATACGTGAGGTGTCCAAGAAAGGATAAGGCTCCAAAGGCCGATAGAGATACCACCAAGTGGCGTGACTACCACGAGTATCATGGACACCAGACTCGCGTTTGCATCATGCTAAGAAAAGAGTTGTCTCGTTTAATCATTGAGGGGCGGATCAAGGACATGGCGCCGGACGCTCAAGTGCCCAAAGAAGTACTGAAGAATCTCCAGCCCGAGCGCTAAGAAAGGCGAAATCCTCCAACACTAGTCAGAGCGGTCAACGTGATATCTGGGGGATCGAACGTCCATGGGTTGACATACTCAGCAGCGAAGCGCCATGACAAAGAAAGCGATTCTTGGCCGACCCCAACCGTCGGGGCACGCCGTCAAGAAATCTTTAGGACAAGTCATCGTGTTCGACGACACCGATGCAAAAAACCTCCTTCATAACCAGGGGGCACTTGGAAGAAGCATCCAAAACCCTTGAAGAATAAAACATGAAGCTAAATCCCCAGAAGTGCATCTTCGGGGTACCGTCTGGTACTTTTCTGGGGCACGTGGTGACCAATCGAGGGATTGAGGCTAGCCCTGACCAAGTTCGGGCGATTGCTTCACTGAAATCCCCTCGAAGCATAAAGGATGTGCAAAAGCTTATCAACAAGATAGCCGCGCTTAGCCGGTTCATCTGCCAAAATCCTCAGATAAGTATCGACTATTTTACGAGGTACTAAAGAAGAACAAGAGCTTCCAATAGATAGAAAAGCACGAGGGCTCATTCCAGGGCCTGAAAGGATACTTTGCCAATCAGTTGCTACTGGCTAAACCAACGCCACAGGAGGTACCACACCATTACTTAGTTGTGTCGCACAGCGCCCTAAGCTAAGTCCTCGTCAAAAAGGAAGAGGGCCAATAGGTTCCAGTCTACTTCGTGAGTAGGATGATGCTTTCCAACAAGACACATTACTCTCCAACAGGAAAACTGGTCTTAACGGTCGTAATTCTCCTGAATAAACTCCGATCATTCTTCGAGTCGCATACCGTACTTGTCCTGACAAAGTACCCGCTCAGGCAAATCATGCAAAAGCTAGGATTCTTGGGAAGAATGGCGGAGTGGGCCATCCACATAAGCGCATACGACATCAGGTACGAACCTCAGAGAGAAATCAAGTCACAGGTGCTCGCTGACTTCGTTGCCGACTTTACCCCAACCCTCGAGGAGAGCACGAATGTTTACTGAACACCAAAGGAGACTCGAACGCAAGGAGGCAGGTCTCGGAGTCGTGCTAAAATCGGCAAGGGGGGCAAGAGCAGCTCAAGCAGTCAGAAGTAATTTTGACGCCACTAACAACGAGTCGGAGTACGAAACTCTTATCTTCGGACTAGAGCTAGTCAAGGCTCTATCCATCAAGAGACTTAAGGTACGAGTCAACTCTTTGCGGGTCTTTAACTGAATATTAGGCATCTTTAAAGCTAGAAACGATAAGATGATCGGCTACCTCGGAAAAGTTAAAACACTATCCAAAAGCTTTGACCCGATTGCATTTGAACAAATCCCTCGTGAGCAAAACGCCCTAGCCGGGCTAGGTTCAACCCTAGATCCCCAAGAGTTCAACAACATACCACTGGTCTACTTACTACAGTCAGCCATAGTTGAAACATCTGCTGCACAGGCTAAAGAATCACCACCCGAGCCACTCGCTCCAGATATTCTTCAAAGATCCACCAGTCCAAGGATCGGTTCGGTCGACCACTAGACCAGGCCATAACTAAGTTGGTTCCTACATGGCGAAGAAGGACAAGATCAAAGCCAAAGCCCTAAGATCGAAAGCAACACGCTTCACCATCCTACATGGGATCTTCTTCCACGAATCTACCTCATGCTTCCTACAGCGATGCGTAGAAAAAGAAGAGGCCGAGAAAATCATGTGCGAAATGCACGAGGAAGACTACAGGGACCACACTAGGGGTCGGAGCTTAGCCAACAAGATCCTCAGGCAGGGGTGGTACTAGCTGACTATTCTCCAAGACTTAACCAAGTACGCTTAGGCGTACGAAGCATGTCAGCACCACACACCTATCCCACACCAATGACTAGAGATTCTCCATCCCTCGATCACCCCGTGGTCATTCATGAGATGGGGGATGGACATTGACGGAAAATTGCCTCCATCCACAAGTCAAAAGATTAGGATTACCAAAAGAGATTACATGCAACGATGGATCACAATTCAGAAGCGAGAAGACGCGTACTTCCGTAAAGAGTGAAACATCGAACTAAGTCACACCACCCGAAGGGAGCGACAGGTCAAACACCATTCTCCCTAGCGCATGGGTGTGAAGCCATCATTCCGACAAAGATTAGAGTGCCCACCGCCAGATACTGGCTCACTAGTATGGAAAGCATCGAACGTGAACTTGAGTCAGGTTCGGACACCGTCCAAGAACTCAAGGAAGCGGCCCACGTTCGGTTCACAAAGTACCAATTCACCACGAGCTGGGGTTACTTGAACCAAGAAGCAACAAGATATTGGCTTAACTGTCCATGGTCAGGGGTCACTCCCCTGATTCAGAAAAATCAGGTTCAAGCAGCTTTCTGCAAAGAAGATCGCACAAGTCGGTATCCCCTTAGACAATCTCTAGGCAGTCGCTGGAATATCTCCAAAGAAGTTTAGAAGATGGCTCCAAGGCCAAACATTTTCATCCGCGAAAAGATGTCAGGGGTGTAGCGACCTCGACACTAGAGCAAGCTACAACACCCCTCCAACATCCTTGCTTGGGCAACCAGCTAGGCCAGTCGCTCATTGTTAGTCTCTAGACAACGGCTATGCAGTCGCTAGAAAATCTCAAAAGAAGTTGCGAAGACAGCTTTAAGGCCAGACCTTGATGGTTGCAAGAAGACAACAGGGGTCGTCTAATCTAACTACGATACTCCTTAGACCCCCATTTTTTGGGAACAACCCCAGTCGATCACTTGCTGATTGATCGCTGGATAGCCGCCAGGCCGCAGCTAGAGAATCACCATCCCGTTAGCCGGTGTCCAAGAGCATCGGAAGAGAAGACGACGATGACAATAACCATTGTCACGAACATGATTCAATCACTGAAAAAATGCAGGTTCATTCGTATCACTCCCCAAAACTATTATTTTACATTTTGCTTTCCCTTTGCGGTTTCTTACAAAGACATTACTAACTTAAGCATTGGAGGATCATTGGGGAAACCCGTGATCACCTATTTTTGACTTCTTGATTATGCATTATCCAACCATGCGAAACGTCAAAGGCCAGCCATGGCCCTAATACAGTCCCAAGGTGCTATACGCCAACATTGGCTACACGACTAAGGTACTTACTTTTACTATTTATACTTTATTACTCGTTCTCATTCTTCCTACATTCTATAATGTCTTCCCGCTCATTCACGAGCCAACGCTAACGACAGTCGATCACGACTCACACGCGTTAAAGTACAACCCACCTGAAGAAGTATTACTTTTGAATCGGTTTGGTCTCATTAACTTTCTGATCATCACTTAGCTTTAGTTTACTACTTCTTTAAGACCTCTTTGATTTTTCTTCAATAAGCGACTCCGGGGTGCTAGCTCCCAATGTCGATGCATTGTCTTTAATTCATAGCTTAGTAGTTTTTCAGTTCTATTTGTGATGTTTTGCGAGAAAACAACTCTCCCACAACTCAACTACCGCTTCAAACGCACCCTACGCGCTATTTTACGTCTCATCGACTAAACAAATACGCGAAAAACAGCACACAAAAAACCACTGTATAAATACATGGTTATACCGTCTAGAAATGGCGATGTCGTCACGCATACAACGTGGTGAAGTAACCCATAAGTTGGTTACCCCCCATCTAAGTCCAATCAACGTAGTCACATTGGATTAGTACGGGAAGGGGAACGCTATAGCACCGATAACCCGAGGCCACATTCGCGGGACGCCGTGAAAACAATACATCCTAAGGACTAAACTTATGGATCCAAAGGACGCCTAATCATAAGCAATTATGCACGGACCTTTGCAGTACACCAAGCGCAAAGACCTGGACATCTATTCAGGATCGAACTAATGCGCTATGGGAGGAAGGCACATAACACTTCCTCTCGAATGCTGATCTACTAACGCATTCATACACATATGGGCAAGTACATCCCTGGAGAATCTCTTGATCACTGCCCTACACTAAAGTTTGCCAACTGACGCAAATAAAAAGGTACTAACACAACGACATATATATAAGTGTCATACCGTGGCATCGAAACTCAATACGAGTAAACTTCACATCCCCTACCAACAGGCGATGCTTCTCTGGATATTCTCCAGATATTTACTTATACTAACATTATTGCAAAGTTATCTTATTCAAGTGCAGGACAATATTGAAAGACATAGAAGCGCGCCATACAAGGGCGTCGAAACAAAACAAAATACAAAAAGGGAACACCCCGTACCAATGGGTGACATTTCTCTGGAAATTCTCTAGATATTTCATTAAACTAACGTTATGAAAAAGTTGCTTGATTAGGTGCAGGTTAAAATCAAAAGATCGTAAGTTCACGCTTTACCAGAGCAACAAAGCAGAGTAATCAAGTGTCAAAGGAACGAACATACACCTAATCAGGGGTTCGCATTCGTTCCCACAACGAACCTAAATCAAATGAATGACAAGGAAGACTATAGAGCCACACTTTAATGGTTGGGGTCTGAGAAGCCGCCTCTTATGAAGGCTCCTCACCATCGACTTCCTTAGCTGCACCGGCATCATCGCTGGTTAAACCTACGTGAAGATTCACCAGAATTGGCTCAGATAAACCCGCTAATTACGCATCAGTACTTCTCTGGCCATTTTCTGGTTAAATGACGATTTTGTCTAGCCATGCCTAGTTAATAATCGATCAGCGTACGAACATTTGCACATAGATCCTGCGTTCAAAGAATCATTCTATCATCATGGGGTTAACTCAACCTCATAAATCAAACCCTTCATGACGATGGAGGCTGGGGTTTATTACCGCATAAGCATCAGGTACGTCAATCACCCTATCCTCATGATTGATCGTTCCGACGTCATCTAGAAGTTCCACGACCACCTCAAAGGAAGATCCTAATGCTGGGGTACCGAGTGGATAATACTTAACGAAGGTATCTTACTACGTCATTAAGTCCCAATGGTCGTTCTTCGCATCAGAAAAGTCTTGAAGAATCTCCAAGCAAGGGTTCGTCAAATACTAAAGCAATCGGTCTAACCACCACGATTGACCAAGCACTGGGTCACCTTCACAGCTTCTCACAGCTTCAGTTCCCGAGCATAGTATAACTCATCGAGTATTCACTATCTTACGCGGAGAATCTCCGATGCAGATCTTAAAACCAACCAAGTGCACTACCTTAAGAGTAGCTTCGGAACATAGCTTCCAAGACATAGGCTCTCCATCCAAGACATATACCTTCAGTTTCTCAAGCATCACCTTTGCACAACAACGAGTGTAAGCTCTTGGTTTGTGACTTTACCTAAGTCTATGCTCTGGGCTAGCGACTACGATTAGGTTAAACACCCAAAGCTCATGGTTATCGTCCAGTTAAAATGCCCAAGGCTACACAACTTCGGTCACACCTACGCTGGCGGTAAACAACTTCGATCAGGTCCATGCCTATAGTTGACGACTTCGATAGAGTCCGCGCCTCTTGTAAACACTTATGTCACGAAGACATCTGCTGTCCAGAGACTCAATCGTTTATATCAACGAACAACTCTGCAAATAACGAAGGTTCGTATCAAAGGTGTGAAATCCATCTTGCCCGTCTCGTCGCCTCAACAACCAAGATGAATTTGGGGTATTGTTGGGCCCAGAAATAATCCAAGCAGGAAGCAACCCAGTACCAGAGAAGTCCCAATGCCTTACAGCTACAAGGTACTGTTCGACCAAGGTTTTAGGCGAAGAAGTATCAATACATAGTCAAAGAAGTATCAAGACCCGATTAGTACTTCTTTGCTACCTCTTAAAAGCGCAGCGAGAAGGACGGCGGGAAGGACGGTCGGTCGAACAAGATAGATTTTGTCCGAGATATGGTTGTTACAAGATTAAATCTTTCCAAGATATCCTCTGATATATGATATATTCGCTGCCTGACAAGATAAAGAATATCCAAGATATAAGATAGATTTTCCGGAAGACTTGTTGGTTAAGATAGATTTGTACCTTGTATAAGATAGAATTCCTACTTTTTGTCTATAAATACCTATGTAAACCCACGAAATTGTAGAGGAGAGATAGAGGAGAATAGCATATCACATCAGATCATACACCATAGCCCTCGCCAGAGGCATGCATTGTAAACCCTAGAAGGGGGGTCATACCTTCATACATCCATTGTAAACCCTAGAACGGGGTACCATGTTTTTACACATTCATACGCTTTTCTCATCAATACAACCACAATTTTCGTCCTTCTCTTTGATTTATTTCGATCTAGGCCCGATTTAAGCCAAAGTTCTTCCTTGGGTAAATTTTGGTTCAAACAATGTGAATGCGTGGTTGTGGGTTCGGATTCATGGGAACCACTGTAGGATAATAACACTTACCACAACTCTGTCTAGTTTTTCATAGATGTTATCAATTTCCGTTTTATTTTTCCGCCACATGAACCTATTTTCCGAGGTGGGAATATCGCGCATGTAGCAGGTGTCTTCCAGGTTGCAGAGTCATTCAACTCGGTTGATCGTAGGCACACATCCTCCTTTTTTATCCCTTATCTCCTTTTAATCTCGGTCTCCTATGACGACCATAGGTATTCCAATTTCAAGAGCGTAACTGGTAAATTCTTACCATAAACTATCATTTTGAGCCTTATTTGGCAGGGCGTATATAAAACAAAGCGCAAGGGTCCATCCTGTCAGAAAGTTGACGTATTTCAAAATAATGTATCTTGGTTGGTGGGCTAGAATTTCAATACTCTCACTAGTGAGCTGGTGTGTTTTCCACATTACACATATACCCCCGACTCTGCCTTTTGTCGAGGACCAGACTATATTTTTTGTATTAGAGTTTTCGTGATTCAACTAGTTCTCACACCGAGCACCCATTTCTACTTTTTTGAAGTCAACTACAAAATTCAGCTACAACTATTATCTTATATTCAACCTCAAATTCAGCTACCGCTTCAGATTCAGCTTCAGCTACGAGTACCCGAACAAAGGCTTGGGGAATGATGGGTTCTCTATCTAAAATTCATAAAAACATGTATATCATCATGCTAATGCTATTTTTTTACTTTTGAGGTCACCGACATCACATTGATGGAGAGCTTTTGGATGCAAATTTCAGTTTATTTTAGTATAAGGGATTGTTTCATAACCACCAAGCTTAGCGCAATCATATTAAAAAAGGGCTCTTTGTAGCATTCTAGATTCATGCATCAAAAAGGGTTTCTTGTACACAAATATGATCAAGAGATTTCACCGAAATCGAAAGAAAAGACAAAAAGTAAAGGACGCCCAAAAGAATATATACACTATCTTGTCCATGCGCTGTCTGTGAACGCAGGTATTTGACATCTCAAAAAGGATTTTCACACTCCTAGAAATTGTACTCCATTACAAATTTGCAATTATATAAATATCAAAAATAGAAGAAAAAACATCAACATGTAGAAGTATAAGGGATTTTAGAATTACCACCAGAATCAAAGTGAACTAGTTTAGGACCCTAATGAATGACACCCAAGTTGAGCAAGAGGTGAGCGTGGTATAAAAAAGAAAAAGAATGCAGGATAAGAGAAACTGGTTCCCATAGATTGTTCCATATATTAGAAAAGTTGGCCCAAGGTTAGAAATTCCAATAAAATAAGGGACACACTATTTTGGGCATGCCTGTATAACTCATCAAACCAACCTTCATATTGATGTTTTTAGGAGGATGAGGCACTATTGAACTGGTGACTGATGCAGCTGAAAAAGAATCACAAGACACTAGTAAAATTAAGAAGTACAATATTGAACTCACAAGAGACAATTGACTTCCAGATTCATCTTTGAAAATCACAAGACTTATGAGACTAGACAAATTATCAGAGAAACAGTTGCACCGGCGCCGGCGAAAGCTTATTATGAGCAAGTCCCACCATCCTAAGGCCATGAATATTGGCAAGATTAAATGGGGTTCATGGACAAAATAAAAAGAAAACAAAAATGAATGGCTTGATACCTTGAATTGCACTTCACATTTTGAACCAGTATCATGGGTGAAAATGATAGGTTATTGGGCCCACCCAACAAGTATCTCTTTACTCTCACACATTTACTTACTTGCCTTAATTTGTAATTCGTTTTTTTTTATATATCTTTGGATTGTTTTACAATAAAATTAATATTTAGACTAGATTAGAGTAAACAAAAACGCATTTAACTACTTTTTAAATTAACTCATTCTCTTAACTCTAAAAATTACACAAAATTAGTAATTTTTATATAACTTCATTTGCATAAATTTTGCATATATTTCATTTATTTGTAATTACAAATAGTTTTTTGTGTTAATATATGTATGTAAACCAAATTAATTTTATGTACGATAATTTACACAATTAATTAGCTTGTCTAACTATTCTCTAGTAATTGACAAATATTTTAGTTATCTTTAATTACAAATAGGTTTAGTATATATATATATATATATATATATATGTAAACCAAATTAGTTTAATCCACGATAAATTATCAAATTAGATGTATCTAACTTAAACACTTGACTTGAAAGAAAGTTGTAGATACCAAATTCATCTACGATGACTTGAATGGTGGTCGTATTGAATGTTGGTTGTAGGCTTTAATGGTGGTTGTAGGTACCATATTACTTGTATCTACATAGGTTTTGTTTTTCTATATATATATATATATGTATGTATGATTTCATTATACATTTAACCACACTCAACCACTTACTCCTCTCTCTTCCAAAACTTTGAATTCTATGCTTCTCTTAACAAGGATTCGGGTGAAGATTCTCCATCAGATTTGCCACAAAATTTTCAAACTAATTTCCTACTCAATTACCCTCAACAAAACTTCCCAAATTTCCAACAAAACTACCCTCAAAATTTTCAAACTAGTTTCTACTCAAATTCCAAACCAAATTACTCTCAAAATTACCCTCAAAATTTCCCACAAAGTTACCCTCCACAAACAAATCTTCAATTCATGCAACACCTCTCATCTCAATCTTTGAACCCAAATTTGCAAGCTCCCTAAAACTTTGGCGAGTCTCAACAATCGCCAATTTTATTAGGCTCGAATGAAAATGTGGCCACTCAATTGGAAGACGATCCTTTGTACAACACCCAACTAGACGGTTCTCACGGTCGTGGAGCTCGAGGTGGTGGTCGTAGATATTGTTGCGCCGCCCGAGGTGATGGATCTCGTCCCGAAGACGATGACTCTACTAATGAGGAAGAGATTCCTAAGGGTTTGGTGTGTTCCGTGTGGAGTCTGGGAGATGATTTACTCCTAGTGAGTGCTTGGCTCAATACGAGCAAGGATGCTATCAGAAACACTCAACACAAGAGCACGGGTTTTTGGAAGCGAATCAAGAATTACTACAACAAAGAGAAAGACATCAACAAGTGTTGAACTTGGACATGATATATGTCTAAATGGTGTAGAATTAATGCTAATATTGGTAAATTTGAAGCTGAACGTCGGAAGGCTGAGAGCATCAGAACCAGCGGCCAGTCAGAAGCCGATGTTATGAAGAATGCTCATGACTTTTAATACACCAAAATTGGCACCAAATTCACTAAACATGGTTGCTGGGACATTCTTAGGAAGGAACGAAGATGGGATTCCCAATACAAAGAAGAAAGCTTAGGAACTAGAAGCTCAAAGAGATCAAAGACCGAATCAGTTCAAGGCGATGCTTCTAGTCCTGATACGCCAACTAGTAGGTATGATGATGATGATTCTTTTGAGCGTCAGTCGGTATAAAAGCGGCTAAGAGGGCAAGAGAAAAAGGAGTTTCATCATCCCCAACAACCCAATTGGATTCGGACATTAAGCTTAGTAGGCGTTTGGCGGATACAACCATGCAACCCAACAACTTGGGAATATCAAGATGATGGAGTTGTATTACAAATTGAATGGTGAAGAGACTCTCACTCCTGCAAGGTAAAAATTACTCGAAAAAGTGGCGAAGGAGTTGGATTTGGATTAATTAAGCTCATAAAGAGCGTTCATGATTGGATATTTCATGTTTTATTATCTTGTGATAAGCTTTGTGAGCTTAATTGTGTTTAAGTTAGTGTGTTAATCTACTTCGTTCTTGTTTGTATGATGTTTAAGTGATTGTAATCGATGTTTAAGCCAATGTAATCTTTATGTTGTGTGTTTAGATCTTATCAATTGGAACTCTTTGTGTTATACGGAGTGTTCATTTCATGATCATCATTCATCATCATGTTTTTGGACTTTGCATGATAAAGATTTTTTTTGTTGATGGGATTTCACCATTCAGTAACATGCACGTGAACCACATCTATTCAATGCGTATACTCATTTCACCATTCATTTAAAGACATGCATGTGAACCACATCTATTTAATGTGTATAGTCATATCAACTTGATTGCACAAATAAGACCATTTGTGGCATGTTGGTACGTATGATTGTATTTCTGAATTTGTCTCTTGCAAGATACCCATGCATGACTCACTACCAACTCATCCTCTCAACTATTAGTTGGTTGCATAAACAACACTTTTCATTTAACAATTTGCATCAAACTCAAAACACTCTGAAAACTCTTCCTTGTCTATTGGTTTCTTCATCTCTATAAACAATTCTCACTGCTAAAAAAATGTCTAATACCAATAGCTCTGAATCAGACGATGAACTAGACGTCGCATTTAATCAATGGCAAGTTTCATACCAACAACTTCAAACCACTCTTCAATGCCACATCGTAGCCAATCAAGCGGAAGGCTCAAGAACGCGACGTCGTTGAAGATTCATTGAAAGAGGACGGGAAGACGGGCATGCAAGGTTGTGGGCTGATTAGTTCAGTGATACACCCACGTACACGAGTGATCAATTTCATAGAAGGTTTCGTATGCATAAAAACGGCTTTATGTGCATTGCTAACCGGCTGTCCACCTAGATGCCATACTTTCAATAACGTCTAGATGCAACCGGTACCCTTGGTTTGTTTATGCTTAAGAAATGCACCTTTGCAATCCGCATGCTTGCCTATGGAGTTGTTGCAGATGCTTGTGATGAATATGTTCGTATTGGCTCAGACACTACTTTAAAATGATATTAACGTTCTTGCTCGATCTCTTGTTTTTGATGATATTCTACGAGGTCAATCTCCAAATGTAAATTTCATGGTTAAGGGGCACGAGTACACCACGGGATATTATCTCGCCGATGGTATTTATCCTCCGTAGGCTAGATTATTCCAAACGATCAGGCTCCCTCTAGGGGACAAGGCAAAACTATTCGCCCAACAACAAGAGCGTTGGCGTGAAGATGTGGAGAGGGCGTTTGGAACGTTGCAAAGCAGATTCAAGACAATTCGAGACCTTGCACTATCTTGGAATCTGAGCAAGATTGCAAAAATAATGAAAATTTGCATTATCATCCACAACATGATTGTAGAGGATGAAAGGGGTGACTACCATCCTAATGATTACGTTGTTCCTCAATACGACGCAATACATCAACAACCGAATGATAATCTTCTGCTTGGGGACTATGATGTCAACAACTACATCGAACGTAGGTATCGCATTGAGAACCGGGTTGCACACCATCAACTAAAGGAGAACTTGGTGGAGCATGTTTGGGCAACATTAAGGGATAATCACAATAGTGATGATGATGAAATCGATGATGGAGATTATGAAGATGATGATGATGAAGATGGTGATGATGAAGATGACGATGAATGATGTTATGTTTATTATTTATGATGAAAATTATGTATGTTATTTCATGTATGGCGTTTTTTAATTTGGTTTCACGTACTTTCTTATGCACTTTTATTGATGTTATGTTTGATATTTTGGTTTAGCTAATAATACATATTTATTTGATTTGGTCGTTAACTTTTTTTCTTTAATTAAAAAAAATTTTGAAATTATTTTTACAAACTTTATATTAGTAAAGTTAGCCAAGTTTTAATATAAAAAAAGGCATGTATAACTAAGTAAATAAATAGTTAAATTAATAGATTAAGGATGTAATAATAATTGTATATATATATAATAAGTAGTTGTTGGAAATTGAGAAAAGTAAAAAGTGGAGTTCATAGAGTTTATTGATATTCAAGTGAACAAGTGAAATAAAATTAGATAAGAAGAGAATGATGTGGATGAAAAAGAAATGGTAAAAAGTAAGGTTCTGAGGTTGGTGAGATTCACTGATATTCATGACCTAATGCAAGCTAGCAATATCACCTCCAGGAACTGATTGTTCAAGTTTGAAGAGATCGGGGAATGAAGGACAAATCAATATACACGACTAGCTTCAATAAAATGTTTCATATTCTTCTATACAACTAAAATAACACAACAATGGATGCAGATATACATATTTACTATGCACATTATTATTACGGGTCCTCGTCGGGCCAACATGTTCACGCTCTCTCATCCTGGCTTTCGTATCCAAGAATATGAAGATAATCGCCCATCACTTCATGTGCAAGAGGAGAGCCATCAACCAATCGAACCCCCGTCCCCTTTTTATTCCTAGAATCAGACCAAGTGAAGTAAGTCCCGACCAAGCTATTAAACCACAGTTTTCTTTCACTACCGTCAAAGGATTTTTGGAGCCAAACCCCTGGAACAGGCGCCATCTCTGCTTGCACTCCTCCATCATCTAGCCACGTCAATGTCAATCCTAGTCGTGCCGCCCTACGTCTAACACAATTGTTTTAAACACTAATTATTTAATTGATTAAACTAGTGAGCACGAATATATAAATACGTTTTGTTCAAGGAAAGGTAGTGTATAAGAGAATATAGGATATTTGCATTTATATGTGGTTTTTGATATTGTTTTATCTTGTGTATGTTTTTTCTTCCTATCATATTTTGTAGCCTATGAGTTTAATGAATGAGAAAGGTAGAGTTTTCAGCCAAAAATACTCTTTTAATCGATAACGTACCTCTTTTCGGCTATAATCTTGTCCTCAGTGACAAAGATGGATTGTCATCCTTTGCTAATCATGGAGTTTGAATCGCTCCCATTGGCCAACCCCCTCGTGTAAATTATGCCGCACCTCTCGAGGTGCTCCACGTATCGTGGATGCTTTTGCAACATGCTTTTATAGAGGATTTCGCCATGGGCGATGGGTTTTCTCCACTTATACTTGGTTCTACCTCACAATAAGAGAAGGCTTAGTTGGGATAGTCTTGAATCTGTAAATAGTAAAATCTACTTGTTAGAGAACTTTATTTATTTTTTCGGAAATTTCACGTGGTACCCTCCAGTTTAAGACAATTTCACATGGTACCCAACTAGTTTAACATTTTCACGTGGTGCCCCTCACATTTAAACAAATTTTGCCCCATGCCCTCTTGAAAGTAAAAATTTGTTTTTCATTTGTTTTTGTTTTTATTTTGGATAAAAACATAAATTTTGGTTTTAAAATAATGATAAGTTTTCACTCTTTCTTATCATTTTTTTTTCTAACGATAACTTTGTTTTTTTGTTATCATTTTGTTAATTGAGTGTTTTTTTGGATAAAAACATAAATTTCGGTTTTAAAATAATGATTACTTTTCACTCTTTCTTATCAACTTTTCTCAAAATTTTGGTTTTAAAATAATGATAACTTTCACTCTTTTTTTATTAAAGTAATGATAATTTAATGTTTCTTGTTTTTGTTTTTGGATAAAAACATAAATTTTAGTTTAAAAGTAATGATAAAAACATAATGATAAATTTTTGTTTTCACTCTTTCTTATCAACTCTTCTCTTCAATATTTTGGTTTTCAAAAAATGATAAAAACATGATGATAACTTTTCACTCCTTTTTTGTTATAAATAAACGATAAAATTATTTTTTTTGGGTTTTATTTTTGGATAAAAACATAAATTTTGGTTTTAAAATAATGATAACTTTTAACTCTTTTTTATTTAAAATAATGATAGTTTTAGTTATTTTTTGTTTTTAGATGGAAACATAATTTATTTATATATTTTTATCCAAAACAAAAACAAAAAAAACAAAATTTAATATCAATTGACAAGGTGGGCATGGGGCAAAATGTTTTTAAATGTAAGGGGCACCACACAAAAATTTAAAATTGGTTGGGCACCATGTGAAATTGCCTTAAACTGGAGGGTACTACGTGAAATTTCCGTTTTTTCGGAAAAAGAACTTTATTTATTGTTGTAGAGGTCATGCTACACTGCATCAATAAAAAGTATATTTTATATAAAAAAAATTGTCTTGAACAATATTCAAACGTTAAATTTATCGATCAATGCTCTAAAAGATAATTCTCTACCGTCCGCATAATTGAAGGGAAAAGATAATTATTTGTTATATACACTCTTTTTTTGGTAGACGTTATCCACACTCTCTTTACATAGGTAAAAAATGTAATTAAGTTTACGTGAATCGCATACTTACGTAGGCCATCTCGTTACGTGAATAAAATTTCATATTAGGTGGTTTGTCATTTGAGGTGAAGATTCGGCCGACGACGTGTCTTCTAGGTGCGCCGCTCACCATGACTGACGCCTCATTGTAGGATAGAGCCTTCAGTACGTCGTTGAAGTTGGCGGCTGACGGCACATCAAACCCTCGGAACAACAGTGTCTCAACTTCCTTCAAATGGGCCTCCACCCAGGGTTTGTTTTCCTTCATAGCGTCAACCAGATTCTTCGTTGATATTGGAGACATCGGCATTGGGAAAGGTATCTCGTTATACACCTTTTGTTTAGGATTTTCGATTGGGCTGAATGAGAGTATGGTAAGGGAAGGAAACAAAGACACTCGAATTTGCGCGGTTATTTTCTTTATCAACTATAGACTGATTGAGTGATTGATGAGGGGATGTGGATATGAAAGTGACACGATATTATATTGGGATGGAAATTAAAGATTTATGTGTATGTAAACCGCGTGGGAAAACGTTCTTATGGAAATTTCGCCCGATAATTTTGTAGTTAAGGTAATTTGAGGTGGTATCGATGGGTTTGTATTGGACCATACTTTTCTTTAGGTAATAAAGTTAGGACGAATAAGGGATATGCGCAATATTGCCCGGCTAAACAAGTAAACAGGTTCTTTTGTGCCGTTATCCAATCCTCTCAAGTTCTCAGCTCTACGTTCAAAGCAGCACACAACTCTGTTGAGAGAGATGCTATCATCTTCCCCCACGATCAGCTTCTGCAACAAACTCACTACAATCCCGATCTTCACATCAACATTCAAACCAACTCAAACAACGAAATCAAGATTCCCTCACAACCGACCAATTCGTTCACAGGCTTCTTCGCTGAATTCGAATCCGACTCCGAATCCGCTTCGTCGAATTTCAAATTCCGAGGAAACCGGCACCAATCCGTCTGTCATCGTCGACAGTCTCAGAGTTCTCGGATGGGACAAGCTATGCGACGTCGTTTCGTCCTTCGCTCGCACTTCCTTGGGCGCCGAAGCCACCAAGGTTCGTTCCTCTGTTCGTTTCGCTCTCTGGTTGCGATCGACGGTGATTTGTTCGGTGAAGTGATTCTTTGTTTGTTCGTTTTTTCCTGTTCTTGAAATTGTGGTGTTTGATAGGAGCAACTGTGGTCTCTCGATCAGAGTTACGAGGAGAGTTTGAGATTGCTCAAAGAGACCAACGCGGCCGTGGAGATTTACAAGTACAATAATGTGATTATGGACCTTGGTGGAGTTGACCCCCTACTGGTTAGTACTGACCTAGGGTTTCCTTTGCTTGTTTCGCGATTAGTTTGGATACTAGGTTGTTTAGTAGAGCAAAATTGCAAAATTGCAATAGCAAGGGGCTGCTTATAGAATTGGAATTGCTTGTAACTTGTAAGGTTTAGTCTGGTTGACAGTCTAACTTCTATTGAATGAATGATCCTACGATTTTGGACTGAATTGATCACTCTGTTAGGTTAGGTTCTGTTATTAGGGAATCTGAATTCTATGACCCTGTGGGAATGTTTAGGATGTCCTCCACTTGTGCTCTAAAATATAATTACGAAACGTGTAGTTGCAACTTTCAATATATTCTGCAATGCAGTTTAATATGTTGAATGGAAAAAAATTGTCAAAATTATAGGATGTGATCTTTTTTGATGAACGATGGGCTTTTGGTTTGCTGGATGCTGCATCCTTACTTATACCGTAGACAGAAGCGTTTGTTGTGGATTGATGGAGAAATGTCATACATTGGATGTTATAGGTTAGATCTGCTATACAAAATGCTCAAAGGAGTTTTCCCATGACTGGAAAGGAAGCAATTTCTATTGCAACCGTGCTCCAATTTGCTGATACTCTACAAGCCTCTCTGAAAGCTGCACTAAAAGAAAATTCTGACATGTACACCCGTTTCATGCCCTTGCTTGAAATGGTAAGCATGATATAAATCGTTGGCAATCTTAGCCGTCTTTCTACATTTCATATTGTAACACATGGACATCTATGTTTGATTTCATATTCTGTTTGTTTTCCTTACCAAATTTTAACAGATTACAGCATGGAGCATCAATAAGTCACTTATCAAGTTTATAGTGCAAGTGGTTGATGAAGATGGAACAGTTAAAGACTCAGCGGTTTGTTATCTTGAATTGTCATAATTGTATTATCCTATTAAGTGGTAGTCTATTATTTGATTTGAGTGAAATTATTGCATTTTTTCTTGTAAATGAATTACAATTGAACCCATTCTTTTTGGATCCTTTTGCATTGCAATCATCAGAGTAGTCAGTGTGCAAAATGAGCTTATACAGCTGCATATGATACTCTTGTTTGCTCACCTGTTGCTAGCCTGTTCAATATACATTTGCGTTTCATCCTTACAGTTTCTTGTCATCTTTTGCCTGTACATGTTCTGATGTTATTACGTTCTTCTTAAATTTAGATCCCAAAACTCAAACAAGCAAGGCAACGGGTGCAAGAGCTTGAAAAAAAGGTGAGGGCTTATCTTGAACTTGATTTTCTTCAAACTACAAATAGTTTTATCAGCAAACAATTTTTGCTAGCAGTGAACTGTGTAGTTCCTTTCACTGACCTTATGACTCTCCTTGTAAACCAACTTATTCTTTTTGTAATTATTTTTTCAGCTGTACCAGCTGATGAACAGCCTAGTTGATGCACAAGTGAACACAACACCTACAGGAGGATGGGTATATTGTAGGCGTTTCTGCAAAAGATTTTAGATTCTCTTTTTCTTCAAATCTTCCTTCTGCTTGTTGAGCTAGATCACTATAATCCAGGAGGTCAGCAATGTTGATGGAAGATGGTGCATAAGATCAGGGACTGATGAGCTAACGGGATTTGAGGGACTGCTCCTATCCAGGTTTTGTATATTAGTTTCATGTACTTGCTTTCCAGTACCCTGTTCATCTGCAAAAGAATTAGTCAGATAGGTGTGTGGATGCATGGACAGTGTCATTGGGGTTGCCCAAAGGTGGGGGTGGTATGGCTATACAATAAGGATGCAAGTAGCCTGTTAAAAATAAGCATATGCTTGTTATGCGGGTGTTCATGCTATGTAACATGGAATTGTTTGCAAATAAATCCTGTTATGTGAAAGAATATTTTCTGGTTGTAGTGGATCTCAGGTGGGGAACATTATAGAGCCACTTTCTTCAGTTCCACTAAATGACGAGTTGCAAGAAGCAAAGGCTTTGGTAGCTGAAGCAGAAGCAGAAGTGCTTTTTCAGTTGACAACAAAGGTTTGGCTGCCGATGTTGGTCAATAATGCTCCTTCTGTAGTTGTATGCTTGACATGGTTTTGGAAACTTTCCTGGCAGATGCAAACGGAGCTTGAGGACTTGCAAAATTTGTTGAAAGATATAATTCAACTTGATGCTGTGAGTAATTTTCAGTTACCTTTTAAAATAATTTTTAGATGCTGTGCTTTGGCCAGAAGTCAGCAACACCATCAGCTCTTCAGCATGCTCTTTTTTTTTCTTATGTTACTTGTTATATAATCTGAAGTTTTTTTCAAATAAAACTAATGGTATCCGTAGTATTATGTTAATAATGCTGTCACCCATAGCTGGTTACCATTGAACTGGATAGAAATTATTTAGTTGCATTTTCCAAGTCATGAGATCTTGTGGATTTTAGTGTGATACAACTTTGGTAACCTTAACATTGCTCTCTTTATCATATCAGGTCAATGCGCGAGCATCTTACAGCCTCTCATTTGGAGGAGTTTGTCCAGAATTGCTACCTGCAGATGTTGGTTCTTTATCTGCAGAAGCGCAAGCCTCTACCTACTCATACAATGCGCAGAAAGAATGGAACTTATACCTCCCCAAGGCTTATCATCCTTTACTGCTTCAACAATATCGATTAAATTTGAAGAAGGCTAGAGAAGATGTTGCCAATGCTAGAGCTGTAAGATGAGTGAGATACTCTGTTGATTTATGTCCTCTTTCTTTGATTCAGATGATACTTTGAAAGGGATTTCACATTTTAATCTTATTATTTTTCAGATTTTATTATCAATTTCATTATCTTTCATATCCTTGCCCTCATCAACACATTTATAGTTCTTACA
This sequence comes from Polygonum aviculare, assembly GCA_934048045.1. NCBI lineage: Eukaryota > Viridiplantae > Streptophyta > Magnoliopsida > Caryophyllales > Polygonaceae > Polygonum > Polygonum aviculare. The sequence continues at coordinate 3,496,233 of OW204027.1, forward strand.
TAATGACACACATTTCTTAACTAATGACTAAGTGTCATATATGTAACTGTTTAATTTTCTCCTTAGGAAATAAGGAGGAGAAGGTCACATGAATACACTATCCGTCAGAAAGAAGCTACATATATAGATCTTCCCATGTTACAATCAATGGTATGTCACATTTCTGTGTCAGCCTGGACTTACTTCTACGCTCAAATTATACATTGGTTCTGAGTTTTTTATTTTCAGGTAACTGAAGTGGAGGAAGCTCACCCAGTGCCAGTTGATTTTTTCATTGATAAGAAAACAAGAGTTCTACTTATAACTGGTCCTAATGCTGGTGGGAAAACCATTTGTCTGAAAACAGTTGGATTAGCTTCCATGATGGCAAAATCAGGTTCAGTTAACATATTTAACAGCCACTCTTTCAATTATTAATGGGGTTTTTGTTCATTGCATTTCTCATGAAATGATGAAGTTCCCGTCATAAAAGTTTGCCTACAGATGAATTCTTATGTAGGTTTTCCTTGCTGAATAAATGAGATAAATAATGGTCCTGAATTGGTTTGCATGTTCTTTATGGTAATTTTGATGAAACATGAGTTGGATTTGGTTGCTGTTTTTCACAAGACATGACTCTTTTCTTCTTTTGTTTTGTTTTTTTTCGAAAATAACAACTCAATGATGTTGGAAATGTGTTTATTTGTTTTCAGGAAGTTCCTTTCTCATGGACATTTTGGAGAAGAAATCTGTAATAGGTCATTGTTATGTTTTGTAGAGGCAAGTTAGACCCGAGTAGAAAGGTCCTTGGTCTGACGAAAGAATTCAGATCAAACTCATAAATTACTTAAACAAAGTTCCTTTCTGATGGGCATTTTGGAGAAGAAATATATAATAGGTCTTTGTTATGTTGTGTATAGGCAGTTTAGATCCGATGGTCTATGGTCTGACGAAAGGATTCAGATTGAACTATTAAACTGATATGAACTTTATTGCCCTATAAATTATATATTCACCTCCTTGTTCCTAGTTAATTTTTTCGTTTTTCTTTGCTGAACTTCTTTCTTTATGTGCTCTGAAACTTGTGCTTTGAAAGTAAGTGACTGTCCAGATGTGGCCTAATAAATGCTGTTTCATTGTCTCAACTACTGATCTTTATATGCAAATATGCAATCAGTTGGTTATCTATAACTGATCCACTCCAACATGATTTTAACAGTGTCTCATATTTCCTCAGGCTTATATGTTTTGTGCTCAGAGTCCGCGCGGATCCCATGGTTTGATTCTGTTTTTGCTGATATTGGTGATGGACAATCGCTGTCTCAGTCTCTCTCAACCTTTTCTGGTCACCTCAAAAGAATTAGCGTGAGTTGGATACTTAAATGAACTTTAAACTTTCATATATGGTCTGGTATAAATGCTATTTGTTGCTAGATGACATTTGAACAACATAGAAAAGTCTATTTACTCTGAAACTGCACTCGGTTTAATCTGTGTAGAGAAAATACCATGAGCCAGGACCTAAAAACAAATTTAAGCTAGTTTTTTTTCTTGGTCTTCAGTGCATATTTTGGTGCTGTAAATGTAAATATTATGATTTTTCAAGTTCTTTGAGATGGTTACATTGTCCAGATAAACATCAATCTGAAATATAAGATAAACATAAAAGATGTTGATACTAAGTTAGTGCTCAAGCTACCATGGATGCTTTTAGTCCTTTTTAAGAAAAAGAAGGAAACTAAATCATTAGTGATAAGGATCAGAAGCAATATATGTTTATAGGAGATGAAACCTTGGTGGCAAAGTCAAATTGATAGGGTCTTTTTTTTTCTCTTAATAGAGGTAATGCAGTGATACTAATGGCAATATGCAGTAGGATGTTGGTGCTGATATGCAATAAAGTCCATAAATAAAGTTTTTATTGCATCGTCTACCCAATAGATGCAATATTTTGGATTTAAGTTCATTTTTACCTCTGTATTCCTGGATGTCTGTTGAGTGATGGGAGAGGGTTGGTAGGAGAAATATGGAGGCAGAAATGCAATATTTTGGATTTAAGTTCATTTAAGCTATCAACTTGGTGGAGGTCATCTGTCATGCGCCATAAACCATAGTTGACAATTTAAGCATTTCTCAGCAATCGTGTGTGATGAATTATATGCATGATGGCTGTTACTTACTGAGATTTTTTCTTGGATTAATTACATTGTACTAAGATGTCCAGAGCTAAACTCTTAGTTTGAGAAAGACAATACTGCTATTGATGTATTTCTACAAATCTTCATACAGGACATTCGAGCAAGATCCTCCAGCCAATCATTGGTGTTGTTGGACGAAGTATGTTTCGATAACCTTTATCTGTAAGATATCAAATTAGAGCTCCATGAAGTTGTTTTGCTTCTAGTAATCATGATGCTTATTGTAATAGGAACGGGAACTAGGCTAGTATGATAAATTTGTTTCAGTTGGGTCATTTACAATTCAATTCAGATAGCCGTCTGCTGTTGCAAGATCTTTCAACGAAGCTGATTTACATCACTATTTTGATATGTTTTTTGGGTTTCGGGTAGATTGGTTATAAGAATGGAAGCTGAGCTAGTTTAAATTTGCTGTTTGATCATATTGTTGGTTGACCTATACTTATTCATTTTTCCAGTCAAATAGGCTTTGTGAAATAGGAGCAACCCATGTTGTGTTTCCACATCCAATTTAGTGGTTATGCCTATTGATAGATTTGTTTATACTCCTTTTTCCCGAATTGTAGATAAATTTCTTATATTTCAGATTGGTGCTGGAACCAACCCTCTGGAAGGGGCAGCGCTTGGCATGTCCATATTGGAATCTTTCGCTGAAGCTGGTGCTTTGTTAACAATAGCCACGACACATCATGGTGAACTAAAAACCCTTAAATATAGGTATTACAATGTAACTTGCTCATGTGAGATACATGAAATTACATGATATTTGGCTTCAATGTCTATCATCAACCGTCTCAACTACACCAAACCCCAAATAAGAAAAAAAGAGTTGTTTTACACTAATATAACTAGGACAGCAACAAGTGATTGATATTGCTTTCATTTTTCTCATCTGTTCAGCAATGCTTCCTTTGAAAATGCTTGCATGGAGTTTGATGATGTGAACTTGAAGCCAACCTACAAGATCCTGTGGGGAGTTCCAGGTTATATGCTCAAAACTTCAATTTACTTTGGAAAGTTCTAATTATCTGAGGTTGTAGTTTTCCTATGTGGTGAAAGATAACTTCTAATATTTGCGCTAAGTCACTTTGCTTCAAATGCTTCTATATGTCACGCTTTATAGTTTGTTTTATAAGCACACTTTCATTTGGGTGTTAGAGACTTCAAAAGTAATTTTATAGCAACTCAGCTATAATATTAGGAAATAGTAGCCTAGGCTAAAATGCAAAATATTGGTTATACGCTAGTGTTCAAAAACATGTGTTTTTGGGAATTGGGATTATTCGGGGTCTTAGGGTCTATACATCAAATAATAGGTAATACACTTCATTGTGTATGTCACAAGTTTCAAGGTTTTATTATACTGCTGTTTCGCATTTGGGAAAATGTTACATCAACATGGATATTGTAGCCTTCCATTTTCAATCTTTGCTAAACCTGAAAGCTGTGGTTGCTATTTCAGGACGTTCAAATGCAATCAACATAGCAGAAAGATTGGGCCTTCCTGAGGAAATCATAATTCGTTCCCGAGAGCAATATGGAGCCACTAGCTCTGAAATAGATGAGGTAATAGGTTTCATGCTACGTTACGAAGTCATGGAAAAATCTCAGCCTTGGAAACAGTTTCACAATCATCTTAATAACTAGTTTAACACCCGTACCATGTACGGGTAATGCGATTATAAATCCAATTTAATTAGATATGTAACGTCAATGATCATTTTAAAAATATAGAATCATATATATGTATCTTTCGTATTATGATTAGTGTTTTTTTTTACCAATAGTAAATCAAATTATAGTATAATTAAATAAGTTGGATTTGTTCAAAAATTATTTTACGATAAACATCACGTTTTATTAAATAATAATATTTATCTGAAGATTACAACTAATTTGTGGTAAAGGATAATTCATAATTTTCTGGATAATTCATAATTTTTCGGCAATTTTTACGGGATAAGATTATATGAGATTCTAACTACCTAATTTATATAGAGGAGGACCCAGCTGATTTTTTTTTATCAAAGCATATATATTTATCTTTCTATTGTGATTAATGTTTTTTTACATACACAAGGGCCCGGTTGATTATTTTATTAAAGATATGACACGTGGCGCAATTTTTTGTGAAGACTTTGTCTCCGCTTTATACTATAGACAGTATAGATAAAACTTCAATTGATTTTGCAATATAGAAATTCCATATTGAAATTAATGTATGTTTGGGGATATGTTCTTAGGTGGTGTTATTATGGACTAGTGGCTAGATTCCTTGGAAACAAGCTGCTTATATCTTATTTTTTTTGGCTGCCTCGGATTTATTTAGGGACGTGCTCTTAGGAGATGTTATTGTGGACTGGTGGCTGGATTCATGGGAAACAAGCTGTTTACATCTTCACTTTCTTGGCTGTCTAGGATTGTGTTTTTGCGGTTTTTATTTTTGCCTGTGTTGCCCAATTATATCAGCTAAATACTTAAAAGTCATTTCCCATGTCCAAAATGGGGAGAAGTCTTGACAGTTGACATTACAAATAAGAATTTGTTAGAATCAGAGTTATACCATACATGGGGAGTAAACAGACCAGGCAAAGGGAAACAGATTGCACAAAATGCTATGCACAATGATTTCACAAGTCTAGAAAGGCGTTCATTAAGATAAAGCAATACCTTATTCATCTTCAATTTACTTCTGTCACTCCTATATTCTCCTCTTCCTAGAGGACCAGGACCTAGTAGCTTACATTGTGATGTATCCTTGTTTTTAAGTTCATGATTCTTTTTGCCACCTGATTTATCTGGATATTTTAAAAAACATATTGTTTATACTGTGATTTTCTTTATATGTCCAATACCTATATTATTAGGTTTACTGCTACCATATGTCCACCGTTTTTGGTGTCATCCATTCCTTATCCCGAGGAAATAATGATACGCAATTCCCCCGCCCCTCTGAAATTGTGCGTTTAGGACAACATAGATCAATGCTGCTTTGTATGAGTGCTGATGTTTTATTGCTCTTTCTATCTAAGCGGTTGTTATAAAGACAATTTGTTAACTTTGTTTACAAAGTGCAGGTTATTGCTGACATGGAGAAGTTCAAGTTAGATACTGAAGAAAAAGTACGTCAAGCAGGACACTATCTGAAGTAAGGATGATATAATTAACTTAAACTGGACTGGTTCTAATCAAAATGCTTGGGAATTTTCATTTACCTGGAATATAGTTGTTGGCTATGTCTTTTTGGTGACTTGAGATTCCACCATTCACCTTGAGACATGAAGTTTGACAAACGTTTCCACTTAGGAGCTACATTTTACCTTTGCTAAGCATTATTAACTTGACATGAAGGGTTAGGTTTGTGAAAGCTTTGAGATGTTTTAGAGGCTCTCAAGGAATCCATTTTTTTGATGACTTGTACTGGGAAAATAGATTTCATTAACTTGAATTTGGCAACATGTAAGTGGCATACCTATAAACAGCAGGTTAAGAAAAGGCCGTTCTAATGATGTTGAAACATTTTCTTGATGAACAACAGTAACACTATTTTTAATGTATTACTTGTCAGAGGTTTTCATGCATTCACTATCATGCAAATGACCCTTTGCTCTTAATATTTGTGAATGTTTAGCTTTTGACCCTGGTATATTATTTTCCCCAGAATATGTACAATAGTTTACGTTCATCTTCCATTCAGTTGAAAATTTTGAAGTTTACGGTTTCATATTGATGATTATGTTACAAGGGTATCAAAAGATCTTCACCAGAAGCTACTGCTTACTCAAAGGAAGGTCAATGAATATACTTCCAAACTGAAATACAGAAAGATGCAGCTGGTATCTGAGGCAGCCTCTATGGCACGTTTAGCTCTTCACAAGAAGAAACAACAGTACCGTACATCTTCTGTTCCATCCACCCCGCAGCTCCAAAAGGATAATAGCCAGCAGTTTGAAGCAAGTAAAAGCCAGCACTCTGTTTCAGCTGATAAAGTTCTTACGCAAACAAAGAATACACCTATTGTAAAAGAGTCTAAAAAGCCATCATCAGGTATGCGTATCCCTAATTCATGCTCTGTCTCTGAATTTTCCTACCATGTGACTAAATCCATCTCACCTGATATTCAAAAAATGGCAGCTACCATAAAAGTGCCTCCTAAAGTTGGTGATGAAGTACATGTTCTTTCCCTTGGTATGAAAGCAAAAGTTCTTAAAATTGAACCAAACAAGAATGAGGTTGTTGTCCAAGCTGGCAATCTCAAATTGAAGCTAAAAGCAGCAGATATTAGAAGTTGAAGCTAAGGTACAGCACTCGTAATTCGTAATAGTTAGATGGGTTTATTTCTTTCAAATTTTGGGTTCTTAATGAATAAACATTTTCGATCATACTAGAAATTCATCAAATTCCTGTATACTCGTTGGTAGATTTTAAGTTTGTCAATACTAAGATCCTTGTTTTTTATATTCTAAAGGGTGTCATCCACTTGTAAAGGATTTAGAGCTTTAGTTTTTTTTTTAAATAGTGATTTCCCTATTACACTTGAGGTATTTTGCTGGTAAATTTAACATTAATGTGGCATCTAGTATCTAGTATTTAATAGTGATTCTGTACAGCTTAGATAAACAGTTTAGATACATTCATGTGCATGAAAGTGAATTTTTACTATTGTAAAAAGTGTAGATAGGCTTGAAGTCACCACATTTCAATAGGTTTATGCAATAAACTTCTGCTATTATGGCATACATAATTTATTATCTAGCATCCAGCTCTCATAATGTGTATTTTTTTCACTAGTCAGTGCATGCCTGTCTTCACTGAGCTTTAGAGGCTGTAAAAAGTAAACCAATTGAACAGTGGACCTGTTTATCCTGTTATGCTGCAACCAAAATGCTCAAACCAGTATTAAAACCCATGTACGTGTTTTTCTTTTTAAATATGTAATCGGCAGTAAATGTCGTGACATAAAACCCATCTCTTTGCATGAGAGGGTCATATCAATGTTGGTCATATCATTCCCTTCAAACATTAAGTCATGTTATCTGAAAGAAAAGACTCAAAGTCAGACATGTACACCATTGCCATTTAATAATGAACTTGCTTGTCTAAACTGAATATGCTTTACAATTCGATATCTTAGTTGCTAAGAACTTGTTATGCCATCATAGATTATATTTGTTCAATTGGATCCGTTGTTTGTGGCCTGATAGTGCATTCATGTTCTCTTCTGAGACCCCAGAATATAAAAGCTCATAATTGCACTGCTCATAATTGCACAGTACAGTTTTTCACTTGAACTTTCATCTCGTACAAAAGCAGAAATTTTGCCCGTCCAGATTGAGCTCAAGCTGTTGCAGATTATAACATTAACACAAATTGGGTAAAATACTGGCGGAGGCAAAGATGAAAATGACTGGTAAATTAACATGTTTATTCAACACTTAATATAGCATTCCTCTTTTATGTTATGGGGACCTTTCAATCTCTGGCTTCGCTTTACCATTTTCCATGTCTTTATCTAGCGCAATAACTTATTCTGCAATGTCACTAGGTGATCATGGTGGCCTTGTGAACTTTCTCATGTTACCACAAACATCCAAAGTGCTACGTTTTGATGGTGGATACTCTAGCTGGATTCACTTGGTTGCCTTGTGTGCTAACCACAAGTGAATGAGGTCAGTTCGTATATTGTGTTAAGCCTAACTGCCCTGAAAATCATATACCTTATATGGCATGAGTCATGTATATATAGAGTTGATTGATCAATTTTGTGCATAGGAAGGTCTGTTGGCCACATGCTCTAATGATTCCATTAATGATTTAAATTTTGCTCACACATTCTATATGATGTAGATTAAGATCCTTGTATCCGTGCTTATACTTCATAACTAGTGTCTACAACAAGAGAATATGCTTTTTTGAATCCATAAGATGCTAATAATGCTCCACATTGTCACACTCACACCTAATTGTTTTATTCATTTGTCTTGCCAAGTTTGGAGTGTGGTGTCATTCCACAGCAACAGATTCACTAACAAATTAACAGTTGAACATCCAATGAGAATTCCACTCTCATTTAATAATGATTTTCTTTGACAAAAAAAGTACGGATTTTCTAGCTATGCCCTTAGTCCTTACGGCATAGAATAAGCATCTTAAATAGAAAGATTTGTTGTTGTTTTTTATTTAGGGAATTAAATCTTTTTTCTTAAGTATTTTCTTTAGGGCTTTAGTTTCCAAACTCAAAAAGAAAAACTGAAAAAAAAAGGTTTAACTCCTTTCCTTTTTCTATTTTAAGCTTCAGGTGACATAAGTAAAAAAAAACTCCAATATTGAAATATTTTTATTCTGGTAACTTTAGTGTGATATTTTATTTTTTTCGTTGGGAAAAGCATGCAATTGCATTTCAGGGTTTGTTGCTTCTACAAATTGCTTCAGGTAAAGAAATGGACCCAACTCTTTTGTTCTCTATTCTTGCTCAAATACTTTCGAGAATCTAAAAGGCCCAGTGAGAATTGGAGCAAAGTACCTTATAATTCAGTAATTCACAATCACTTACAGCTGTTACATTCATGTATTAGGTGATGCGAATCTAACGTACATAGGAAAGTCGCTCCACTCTAACTTGAGGGTTACTACTTTTTACATTTTTTGAGGTACATAGGAAAGTTACTCCACTCTTCGAATCATCAAATTGGGTTACTACTTTTTTACTATTTTGACTTATGCTACCTCATTTCATATGCATTGTTCGTGCAACATAAATTATATACTCCGTATTATGCAAAGTAATCTCAAGTCAACTTATGTGTGATCATGTTGATAAAATGTCGTTTACCGCTAATAAGTAGAGTGGATTAAAAGTGGGTTGTGTTGCTTTAATCTCAATGGGTAGCATGAATACGAGGTAGTGGAAGGACTTCTTGTAGCGTTGTACGTCACTCGCCCACCATTTTTGAGCTTGGGTACGTGTTTGTTGGATTTGTTGAATAAGTAGCAATTTCAAAATCTGATTTCATTACACAATAGGCTTGCAGTAGGATACCAGTTATTATTGACAAAAAAAAATGCATAAGTTGTTATAAAGGAGAAATTACAGGGAAAAAACAATGAAAGTCGTAGTAATACATTGAATCACTTTCTTTCACCAACTATGCAATTTTTGTGGAAGAGTCCCTCACACGAGGGGGTGTTCTTATGGACCATTATATTAGGCTTGTTCCACATCTACCTAATCTTTTCCACCACATTCGTCATTGGTAGCTCTCATTTCCGACATCATGTCAAGGAAATAAAGCATGAAAACAAGCACCGCAGAACACAAAAACATTGGGATAGGCCCGAAAATCCACAAGAACATAGGGAGCAGGAGGAAGAGTGCTTGTAGCCCTAGCAAAAAAAAAAAAGTAGCTTCCTTGCTTAACAACTCTATCAACAGTGGCGGATCTAGGGGTGGCATGGGTGGACGGCCGTCCCCCCATACGACATAAAAACGTAATAGAAATCTCAAACTCATTAAGTTGCCTTGACTCAGTTGGTTCTTGGCCGCCCCTCCATTAGTTAGGTCCCGTGTTCAACTAAGGTTTCGTTCGTTAAATTAGCTGAAAGTTCCATAAGTTGCCTTGACTCAGTTGGTTCTTGGCCGCCCCTCCATTAGTTAGGTCCCGTGTTCAACTAAGGTTTCGTTCGTTAAATTAGCTGAAAGCTGGAACTGAAAGTTGAGAGCTGGAACTGAAAGCTGATTCCGGAAAGTAACTGAAACTGAATTAGTAGTGGAATGTAGGAAAAATTGAAATGGGTGTTCGGTACGACAACTAATTGAATTTCGAAAACTCTAATGGTAAAAGACCAAAATACCCTTCAAAACATTAAAAAATACATCTAATTGCCCCAAACCCCAATTTCACTGAATTGTACTCCTTCGGAAGCTCTTTTCCGATGACGATGGAACTCCGGCCGACTATCCACTCAACCCGCACCTCCATAGTTGTCGTGAACTCCACTACGGCCGCGACGACGGCGGCGGCGAACCTAGGTATGTGCTCAGATGTGCTAGGGTTTTCAAAGAAACTTGTCGGGGGTTGCCAGATTTGGGAATTGAGAGTGAAGGGAGGGGCGAGAGCGAAGGGGAAGGAGCAAGGGTAGTCGTCGGGGGCTGCCAGATCTGAGAATTGAGAGCAAAGGGAGGGGCGAGAGCGAAGGGGAAAGGGCAAGGGTAAGTGAGGAAATTGAGCGTATAGTAGAGGACGCTACCGTACGATTCCGCTCCGAATTCCGCTTCCCCTGGGGGGTACCAGGGGACAGCGTTTCGCGAAATGAGGCCCTCGATTCCGCTCCCGCTCCTCGCCCCGCTGCGCGCCGAACACCAGCCGGAGGTAGCGTCTCACCGTTGGTTCCGCTCCCACTACTCCAATACGCTGTTCCCGAACGAGGCCTAAAAGATTCTTTTTCCTTAGGGAGTATTAATTATTCCCTATGTTAAAAAAGTACTCACACTATACTCTTCCACAAAAGTACTCACACTAAATGTACATAACATGTAGTCACTGTGACTACTTTTTTTTTTATAGGAAGCATTTAATGTTATTTTATGATATAAATATATAACTTAAAGGTAAAATCATAATATTTATATAAAATATTGAGCATTTATTACACACTTTGCTTCTACTCTACATGTTTATAGATGAGATGAGAAGTTTGACTTTTTTTGGTGGAAAGATGCAATTCCTTAATTGCATTTGTATAGATGAGATGAGAAATCTGACTTCTTTTGGTGGAAAGATGCAATTCCTTGATTGCATTTGCATGCATGAGCTTAATGGATGTCATGAGCGGAAGGACTTTTTGTATGAACGTGACTCGTACACCACTTTTGAGCTTGCGTAAGTTTTCGGATTTTTTAATTAATAATAATATACCAAAATCTGATTTCATGACCCACTAGGCTTGAATTAGGATACCACTTATTATTAACAAATAAACGCAAGTTAAAATAAAAAAACACAAACTAGCTAGAGAGGAACAACAATGAATTGTAGTAACATATTGAATTCCTTTCTTTCATCAACTCCCATCTCTTCCCATAATTGTGATATTAGAACCATGAGAAGAGAACATCATTATATCAAGCTTGTTCCACATCAATCTTGCCTTTTCCACCACATTCGCCATCAATAGCTATAAAATCTGATGTCGTGTCAAGGAAGTAAAGCATGAAAACAAGCGCTATGCAGCTCAAAAACATCGGGATAGGCCCGAATATCCACAAGAATATGGGGAACGAGAAGTAGAATGCTCGTAACCCTAGCGACCAAAAGTAGCTTCCTCGGTTGACAATCCTTTTAACATAGTCTATAGTCATATAAGGCGTTGCCAACTTCTTGAAAGGGACGTTTACAAGCACACTCGCGTGGCTGAAGTACCGAATTGATTGCACATTGAACAAGAATGCGACGAGGAAGCAAACGAGAATGCTAAAGAACTTGATTGTGGATGTGAGCTCACTCGTGTCACCCAAAACGTAGCCTACTGACTGACTTTTTCCATTGATGAGGACAGCTATGACCGAGCTCAACATGATGGCTGTTGATGCGAGGAGGGTTGATGCCATTATGTTGTTTCTTAGGGTTTGGACGGCTAGCACTCCGTTCTTGGATGTGTCCTGCCATTAGAATGCACATATGAAAATGTTAGTCATTACTTGGAATACACTTAGATACCTTAAATGCAATTTGCTATTATATAAGATATTAGGTTATAGTGGAGTAACTTTAAAGTTTAAACATGTAATTAACTCCTTACACCCACCACCACCCCATTAGTGGTCGAACATAATGACATAGAACACACAAGTGAGTACCATAGAACACCATGCAAATTTGTTATTTTAAACTACAAACCCACCTTGGTATCTAGCATATGTGACCTTAGATCTCAAAACTTTCAACACAAAAGTGATTCCATATAACCCTTATGTGATTGAACTCATGAGATTAGAGAATGAGTTACCTCAATCATGGCTTGAACCCAAAATCCGCGATTAATGGCATTGATGCCAATGACGGTCTTGGTCGGATGGTTCATGATCCTTCTCCAGAGCCACACATGGTAAGCCACCAACACCAACAAACCCGTCGGAACGAGGATGTAATCCAGCATTTGCTCCTTCATTCTATCCAATCCTAGCCTAGATTAATCAAACTAAAACTCAATGCCTACTAGCTAGCAGGTTGGTCAAGGTTGTTGGCGTAACGTTGACTGGTCAATGGTGTCGTTAGACGTTAATGTAGTCGTGGTTTGCCATGGAAGAATGAATGAATTTATAGGTGAAGGTGGAAGGAGTTTGTAGTGAAGTTCATACGTGGAAAGGAAAGGCGGCATTAAATGGTCCATCGTGCTTAAGCCTGCCGGAGTATCATGCTTTGTAAATATGCCATTCAATTTTTTTTTTTAAAAGGAGAGACAACACTCTCCGATTCTTCGAGAGAGCGTTTTATTAATAAGTAAAAAGAGGGTTAATTAAGTAGTCAGCATATAGGGATAGTCCGGTCCCTTATATCATCAAGTAGCGATGGAGCGCCTTATGATTACTAACATAGTACGTTAATATGAAATCTTACATGTTCCTTATAGTTAAGTAGCGATGTTCATGGGTGCGGGTCGCCCGAAACCTCACCCAACCCATGATTGGTAAAAAAATTGGTTAATGGATCATGACACGGGTTGATCAAACATGTTTGTTATATTCTTTAAAAAAAAATATTACAATAACTTTATTATTATGTTGGTATCCAAATATTCACTTCGTAAGAAAATACTTTAGATGAATGAGGTTTATAATATTATATTGTCATATAATGGAAAATATGAATCAAATGAGTCAAATTGATTCAGTGAGTCAAAATGGTCCAAAAAATTCATTTGATTTTAGTCAAATGGGTTAGCCGATTGACCTATAATCGACCTACGTAGAAAACTCGTAACTCATGAATTGGGTTGCTTGTTTAGATTAACAAGGTTTATAATATCATATTGTCATATAGTTTTTCTTTTATATATTTATATGTTTAATTTAATCGAGTTATATCTTCATTGACGAATCTACATATTTATTTATTTTACTTGACGATACAAAAAATCATTAGATTAATTCATAGAAGAAAAAAATTCAATGATTGTGATTTCTATTAACAAATATAATAATATTTTTACATATAAATTATAAAAGAAAAATTAAATGACAATATGATAAAAAAAATTTATTTTTACATATAAATCATTAGAATAGGTTCCCAAATAACATATTTTGAAACAAAAATTTAAAGTTAAATTAGTAAGGGTTCAAATTTTTACGTAATTCAATTTTCACAAACATAAATTTAATTTAAATATTTTATTGATTTAAATATATATTTTGCTACTGTATAAAACAGCGATTATAATGCATATATAAGATAGTTCATGTTTTGTACACAAAGCATTTAGTTTTTAATAATAAGAGTTCAATATACATATATGTTGTCAGATTAATTTTTCATTTTGTACGAATCCATTTTTTCCAAAAAGTTTAATTTTTAAATATTTAAAAAAAACAATCTAGAAAAAAATAGAAATATAAAAACAAAAATAATTTAAAAAGATAATACCAAAATAAATGAATAATTTTTGAAAATGAAAATAAATGAAAATTTTTAAAAATATAAAAAAATAAAAATAATGTAGATCATCCATTATATTATAAGGAGGTAAATCCAATAAATGAGATTACTCCTCACCGTAATGGTTGTACTCACCATAAAGACTCTCCTCACCGGAACCTACCTGGCTACCTCTATAAAGAATATCTTGTTATTTATCGCCCTATATTTTATAATTTCACGCGTACATGCACTATCGTACATTCATATTTCATATTATAAATCCACGGTTTTAAGACCTTTAAATTCGTTTTAACAAGCACGGATTTCTTGAATTCTACATGATGCATCATACCTAATTTCTTAAACATGCTGAACTTGCTGGCCTAAGTAAAAAATATTTGTTTTTTTATGTGAAAAGAATAAAGTATTTGTTGCAAGTAGGTCGAAGGTAGCAAAATGGGGTGCATGTGTGTCCCACTAACGAACTCAAATGCATTCCAAAACTTATCAGAGCACCAACTATCCTAATGTGTATAAACAATTACATTACATGTAATTTATATTTGCTTTGGAGGAGATTATTATTAATATTATCCCAATGTGTATAAACTATTACACGGCCTAAATATTTTTTTTTCCCAACAAGTCATTACTTAGATATGATTAAGAATGAGACAAATTAAAAGATGATCAATCAATTTGTGCATTATGCAACTCAACCAAAAACAATTTGTGCATTATGCAAAGTTATACAATTAATGGACATATTATTAGTCTAGTTCAAACTCACACCGATGGCTCATTTGATAGAACCATGAGGAATTATCAATTGGACTGGTGGAAGCCACTCATGATTTTTATAATAATACGAGTTAACTAGTGACGTAAACTTTCTTAGTAGTTTCCTCTAGATCGTTAAAAAGTTAGGTCAATGACAATGAAGTGTCATTTTGTCACCATAGAAACACGATTATCATGGATTATGAAACGTAAACTCAATTACAAAATTATGTCATGATAAATGGACACTTTGTGACGGAAAAACGACCCCTTTTATATACATGACATATTTTTATGGAATATTCACAACACTAGCTCTTTATTTGGGCAATAAGTCGCACACTTCACACCTCGCCTATTTGAACTCTCGCTCCCTCTTTCCATGGATGCACAAGGTGCAGGCTACAACTACAAGTTTAGCCCTCTAAACTCACGTTAACGCCATCACCAACCTATACTACGTACCAGGCCCGTCCATAAGCATGTGCAAATAGCTCTATGGAACAGGGCCACCAAATTATAGAGGCCCCCCAAATTTAAAGTTAATGTATATATAAAAGTGTGTTAGTAAGAAGCGTAATAACTTAATATTCTAGGTGGTTGTACGCTCTACATCATATGCAGTGGTTTTTGGTTTGCAAAACAATTTAGTTTGTTGATGATGTTTTTTTTAGTTGCATGCGGCTGCATTAGTATGTATTTGGGATTTATTTTTTTAAGTTGTATCATAAGTTGATTCTCTTACCGAGCCTAATCTTATTATTTATCAAAAAAATTGGGTCACAAGTGATCATTATTGGGCCTCATAAAATCAGGCCCAAAACCAAGTGAAGAGGAGCGGTGCAACGTTCAAAATCAGCTCCCAAAACGGAAAGCGACAATCTCGGCACATTAATCACAATTATTCCAACGGCTAAGTCAAAGGCGAGATCCTAGGGATTTGCCCCTTGATTGTCAACGGCTAAGTCAAAGGCAAGAATCTTGGGCATTTATAACAAATATTCTACACATTTACACCATGAAGATGGAGAGCGAAATTCTTGGAATTTCCTTCATCACTGGCAACGGTCTTATTAGAGGAATAAACACTATAAAAGGGAGGAGACTCATCCGAAAAGGGGAAAGATCAACACAACAATCTACACAACCCAAAAACTCCTCCAAGATCATTCGTTTAGCTATATTCTTATTGTTCTTAGGAAAAGACATTCTTTTGTATCAATCCAAGTGTTCAAGCAATATACACATAAGCAATACAAGCAATCCTAAACATTCTTCGCATTTCCTTACGTTTATTCAATTTATGCTTGCTATTTTACTTGATTTACATCTTATTCGTAACTTGTAACGCGTTGTGGTGACTTTTTGACTAGGATTCCCTCATAGTAGCGAAGTAACACGTTTACGTGGTTAATTCGCCTAAAACAATCATTAACCACTCTAAAATTACATTTCTTTTCTAATATTTCATTCTTTTGACTTACTAATTCATTAGAATTTTTTATATTTCTATTTAGATATTTAGTGTATAATGCAATATACAACAATACTTGTATAATTAGAATGTCTTATTAGATAATTTTGTGCATTATTGTCAAATTAGTCACTTGATATATTGTAATTGTAATACTTTTACTATCTCTTACTTTTTCATTCATTTTTATTTGTATGGATAAAATAAAATTAAGTAGTACAATTTGGGGACCCTAGCTTGCTTACTTTGCATGCATCTCTAATTATATGTAATAAAAAAAAAATGTCAAAGATGAAACCCAAGTAATAATAAAGTGTAACAAATAGCACGCCTATTTCCAGGGACCGTGTACCCTTTTTTTTCCGAAGACGAGGGAGAGAATTCCAGTAGAAACCCCTCTTTTTTTTCTCCCCACAACTCCAACTCTGGACAATTATAGAGGGCTAATTCCTCAATGATGTTCAGTTGCGATGGCACGATGCGTACTTCCTTCAATCTCTTGCAATCGGTAATGTATAGACGCCGAAGAGATGTGAGAGATTCACTAGGAAAACTCAACAGCTCATGACAACGTTTGTTTCTTACAGATTCGAGAGATGATGATGATGTTGACGAAGATGCATGTAGTGGTAGCAGTAGCAGCAAAGGAAGGGGGTGTGTTCTCATATGATGAAAATAACTGTTGTATCATAGCTTTGAGATGTTTTTTGCAAGGATTGAGTCTCCGAGAGTCTTCTTGAAGTAGATTCATGTTTGTTAGTTCTCCTTCTTGGTCATCTTATTTAAGGTAGTCCTCTAACTATACAGTAATTTGGAGTGTCGTCGGTGCCAAAACTCCATTGGCACTCACAGTATCCATTGTAAATGGTACTTATATATTGTATCTTACTCGTTTGGTAAATTAATATCTCTTATAATAAGCGGGGATTTTGTATTACATGCATACGAATACATAAAAATGCATTACATCTCACAAAACCATATTATTCAATCACCCAATGGGCGACATGTAGACGTACTCGAAAAGAGAAACATACAATTGATATAAGTGGTTCATCTACCCATTACCCGATTAACTAGTTAAAAAACAATTAAAAAACAATTACACCAAAACAAAGCCAAGCAGTGGTCTTGGTCCAAATTGTACGAGATCATAGTAAATTAAGTAGCTAGTTTGATTGTAGTAGTGACCAGCTAGTTCTTGAAGAGCTCTAAGCAGTGGTCTTGGTCCAAGTTCCTGCTCCAAAACTTCTTGAAGTACTCTGCATAGGTGAAGTCCTTGTACACTGAGCCTGACTCCCCAGCCTTCAGAGGCGGCGGTGTGCTAATGAGGGCGTCGTCTGCTGGGCAAAGGAACGACGCGACTGATATGCGTGGCTTGTTCGCGTTTACCGTGGCTCTATGCCACACACTTTTGTAAGTTCCATTGCTTAAAGCCTAGATACACAATGTTCATATCAACCTTGATTAGAAACCCTAACAACGTGATCAAGTGCACATGCACTATATATGGTAAGTTTCATGTAACCTTATGTATAGAGAGAGAGAGAGAATTAAATGAAATTTTGTGTAAAATTTAAATTGTTACTAGTAAACCAACTTCAATAATTTAATCTCTTTTATAACATCCCATTTGATGACTTCTAGCTCTATTGCAAGTTTTGTGTTACGTTGAAGTATGCAATTTTCCCCCTAGGATCAAATGATGATATACCTTGTAAGTAGGTACGTACGCATGTTTATATGTATAAATGCTTAAGTATATACGAGTACCTGGAATTGGTCACCAATGTTAACGACAAAGGCGTCGGGATGAGGCTTGACAGAGAGCCAGGTCCCGTCAATGAGAACCTGGAGGCCGGAGACTTGCGAGTCTTGGAGGAGGATGGTGAGGGCGTTCGGGTCGGTGTGGGCGGGCAGCCCGTATGTGAGCTCGGGCTCGGGGCAGGGCGGGTAGAAGTTGATGGCCATGTGTTGGCCTTGCTCCCCTAGCACTTGGGTCATGTAGTTCTTCTCAAGCCCTAGGCTCTCTGAAATTGCCTCTTCTAGCCTCATTCCTAGGCTTCTCACCTCTAAGCAATACTTGCTCACAACATCCCTGCATGAGTATTATAAACGTATATGTTAAAACACTTTTGCTTGATTTCTTTCATCTTGAGTATTATTATGTATAATTATAATACAATAGATAGTTATCATTTCTGCGTGTAATATATATAATGAAATAAAGGGGTATCCATTATTATGCATAAATTAAATTTCATTGTATGAATGTTTTTTTTTTTTGATGAAATTGTATGAATGTTTTGATTGTAATTATGCAGCTTTTGTAGTTTTTATATGTGTGCTTGAAATGGTTCAATTCTAGATTTCATTAATATTTTCAACTCAGATCCAGACACACGAAAATAAGAAGTCCACTAAGGGCCCATATAAGTCCACCAACCCAATTGGACGACTCATATACTTGAAATGGTGGGCTTTTCATTCTTTTGAATTTTGATGGTTTTTTATTTGGTTTCAATCTTCTCGGTTCTAGATGGATAAAAGTCTATTATTTGAAAGATTTTAAATCGACTTGAACTGAAAGCGAAATTCAAAATAATACCAGTTCATTTCGGTTAGTTCGGTTAAAATTTTGCTCGTTCTTACGTACCCTCAAAATTATATTTTCCTACCTACAAACTTGATGGGTGGTAGTTAGAGTTGTCAAAAATCAACTCGATCCGACTTAACCCGAAATTAGTAGGTTGAAATCTAAAAAATTGGACCAGAAACCCAATACAACCGAATACAAATAATTCGAATGTGATTGAGTCGAAACTCGAACTTGATCCGACCTGTTGGGTTGACCCAAATTATTACTTTTAAAAATTGTGGTATTTTTATTTTTAAAAAAACTATAAAGATTATACTTATAATATAAAAATACTATTGTTTAACCATAATATTATTTCAATAATTATAAAAAAAATTAACATTTCTAACATGCTGATCAACACAAATCCACACGATAATCTGTAATGATCCGATCTAACTAAACACGTAATTAAGTTGATCCAAACCAAAAAAGACTCGATCCAAACCTTATCTAACCTACTCTTTGAAGGGTAATAGTGTTAGGCTTTGTGAATTATCGGTAAATAATTTAGACCACCAAGATAATGCAGCCGAAATCCAAGTAATTAAGGCGGCAAAAAGGACAAGAGCCATCGAATCCAGAGCATGTGAAAATTAATCTTAAAAAAATCCCCCGAGCACCCCACTTGGACAAATAAAGTCGATTTTGTCCGAACCAAATCATTCATCCCATCAACCATATTTCAAATTTTCAAAAAGCATATTTCAAAAAATCTTCTTTGAATCTGTTTTTAGAGATTTTGTACGAAGTTTCTAGGTGAGAATTAGGTTTTCAATTATTCTTTTGAACCATGTAGAGGCCATCATGTCATTATAGTAAAGGAAGGAAGAATTGGATTCAACAAAAAAAAAAAAAAAGAGGAAGAATTAGAACATTTATATAACCATCGTGATATTTATCTACTTCTTCCGTTAAGAAATACATGTCGTTTTAGGTTTTGTCTTAAAAATTAAGAAGTCAAATGATTTGACCTAAATACCCTCAATCTTATGAAGATCTTTTATTATTAGTTATAAATTTAGGTAATTCTTTTAAGTTATTGAGGATAATTATGGAAAAATTGTGTTAAAATATCTAGAATGACAAGTATTGCTTAACAAATCAATTAATCAAGCTAGAACGACAAGTATTACTGAATGGAGGGAGTAGTACTTAATTAAGGTTTAAGAGAATTGATAAATAAATTAGCACTTAACAACCAACTTTTTCTATTGTCAATTAATTTTAAAATAAAACTCTCAATTTATCGACCTATAACATTTTATGATATAAGTAATATCGTAAGACGTTTGTTTATTTGTTTCTCTCCTAAACTATCATTTTAGTAGACATCATACATTTCATCTCATAAGTTTTGCTTAGTAGACTTATTCCATGGAGTACACACTTTTCAAACCTATGACTTAGACGTTTATAATTATTAATTAATACCCCATACTTCTTAATCATCTAGAACTTTAATGAGGCTGCCTTATCCCATTCAATCAAAATTAACGCCAAGGAACTTCAAATTAAATATACTTTGTATGCATGAAGGGGTGATTTGTTCTACTTTGGTTTTTAATTGAGCTTTTCTATGCCAGAGGGGCACACACAAGTTGTCATATTTTTTGTCTAGTAAGATTGATAACTAGATTTGTTTAATTAGCTGGGGGTGGGGGAGGAATTAATTAATACACCTATCAATTACGTCAACACGGTTTAGGGAAGTGACGTCAGTGTTAATGTGCCATGTGATGTCATTTATCAGATCAGTGGTTGCGTCAGTACTCTCCCTGGCGACTCGCGAGTGAGATCCACGTCTAGTATGTGAAAAGTTTATTTTTTTTCTGCCTTTAAAATAGTTGTCCATTTTGATATTTCATACGTACTATATTAAGAATGAATTAACTTTTCTATATTATCTCTATAAATATAGAGTTAATTATTGATGTAAAGAAACATGAAAAATTATAATGATCACGATAGAGATAATTATTAGGGTATAAATGTAAAGATATGAGAAAAAATATGAAATAGACAAGTATTACGAAAGAAGGAAAAATTGTCATATGAAAAACTATTTTTGAAACCGAAAGAGTACCTACTAATGAATGAAGGGTTTGTTTGTTCTCTCGACTATAGAAAAATAAACGAAAAGGAAACGAATCTAATCGATATATATATATATATTTATATTTATATATATTGACAAAACAAATTTATCTTAATTTTCAGATTTCAATAGTTATGTGCTTAGAAAAAAAGAGGGAGAGAATGATATATCACGTTGTTACCTCATCCTTATATTAAGAAAGCACATACTTTACCATACAAGAGTTTGTCATTTACGTTCTCCTTTCTTGAAAACCAAACAAACTCGGAGTGTATGCATGCAAATTTTCGACTGGTTTAATTTAGTTATTTGATTTGATGTATGGAATGAGAGTTCGAATTGGTTTTAAATTCTGACAAAATTTAATATAGAAAACATTATAAGGATTTTTTTGGTTTCCAACCCCAGAAATATATGAAAATTAAACCGTCTTCGGTTTCCAATCCCTAATTTGAGGCTTGAAAATTTATGTGTTCAAAGTAGGGGGGTGAACATATTTACACCACTTTGATACCCCTTCTTTGGATTAAGAAAACCACATGTGGTGATTTTTATATGAAAATTAAGGTGACTCAAACTTTATATTTTGATAAATCACGATGTAAATATTTACTGAGTTCGTATCTATTCCGTTTACGTTTATAGTCCAGTGAACTTTTAAGTGTGCTCTTAAGTCCATTTTTTTAAGAAAAATGTAGTGTGGTGTGTGTTGAGTGGTGTTGCACTTTTGTTTTTGGCCACAAATCACAAGACGATATTAGGATAAAAAAAAAAGGGTGCAAAAGTTCAAGTTGACCCATTTTCCCCTCACTTTATGGATTCCTCTGTGTTATGCACGTGTTTGTGCAAAATTATAGTAGATGGCCTCTTTCATAAAATCTGTAAAATTGTTTCGGAATCGATAGTGAAAAAGACATAGAAAATGGTTCAACCCAAAAAAAAAACATAGAAAATGGGTATAGTACAATTTTCGGAGCAAGGGTACCTTTTGAGTCGAGCAAAAGGTTGTATTTTGAATCCGACCAAGAAAAGTTCACATGATAAATAAGTCGGGAATTTGATATAATGGCACTTTTAGTGTATCAAAAGAAGAACAAATAAGAAGCTAAATGCGATTATGATAATGTCTAATGAAAGGGAAAAGGCTAAAGTGGCATGAAATTTAAGTGACCGAATATGCTTGGAATAGTATACAATTAAATGTGATTCCAGCCTCTTTATGTATCCAAAGGTCCACTTCTCATTTTTATCATGAAGTACATTTCTTGAAAAAAATCAATTTTTTGTGCTTTGAAATTCTATGAATTCAAGAGAAAATATGTTCGATTGGGTAATTAAAAGCTAAGATATTAAATCTTGAATTGAGACATTGAAAACTTATCATGAATGGACCAGATAAGTCTATTTTCGATAAAACGTATGAATTTAAAATCTCGGGATCTTTTTAGCCTAATATGTTTGGAATCCGGTGGGCCAAAAGAACGTGAACGTGTTAGGTTTTATTATATTCGCTTTACATATAAGGTCGGGATTCACTTCATTTTTAACCACAAGATCAAGTACGTCCATGTCTATAGTTTTCTCCTCTCTTATATATTAGTGAGTTTTTCTTCTTCTATCTGATATGGGAGGTAGAGTACGTATTTTCTCCAACAATACAAATATCTAATATGATGTTTTTAGATTAATATATTAGTGTTGTTTGAAATGTTTACCAAACAAACACTAGAAGAAAGATGTACCAAAAAAGGGTTTTCTACTAATTCTAAAAACGGTTTTTTTACTGTGTGCAGACCCATTATAAGCATACTAAATAAGGAAACTAAACCCTAAAAAATAAATAGTGAATCTGTCACAAAAAGGATTAAAAGATCTCAAATATAATATTTATCAAATCTTTTTAATATTAATATTTTATAGTGTATTTTTAAAGCACATAATAAAAAAATCTTTCTAAAAATAGGATATAAACGTATTTTCTAGAAATTATACGATGAGTCCATATTTTGTTTATAGTCAAATTAAGGCGGTTAATTCAACACACCCTTAAGAGTTTAGTTTGTACTTTTCTTAGTGAAATTATCAATTTTCAACGTAGAATTAGGGAGCCAATAAAGGGTAGGAATATCGAAATTGAGTTCCTTATTGTTTAGGGCTATATATAGCTATTTATTTGATCCAACTTCCAAGCATGAAAAATCAGTGAAAAATTCAATGGTGAAATTAATATAAGGACGTGACATCACATGGCTGGCATGGGCTGATTTTTTGTACGAAAATATCTTAAGCAATATTTATATGACATCATTTAGATTTTTCTAAAATAATGCCAATATGCCATAATTATAAAAATATCCCCTGCCTACGTGTCGAGATAATCATGCTTTGAAAAAGTGAAATGGATTATTTTATTGGAAAAAAGTATGCCCATGATGCAACTTTGACAAGGACAAACTTGAAGTTGAATATATAGTGGGCAAGATGTTATGTGTACGATAAATGGTTGGTTAATGACTTAATTTGGATGATAAATGTTATTATATATGGAGTAGTGACATGCATACGTCATATTTTACATATGTATTACATGTATACATGTCACGTACTCCAGATTTCATGCACGGAACATGCATGGACTAGGTAATTTAACCTACGTAAAGTGGGTCATCATTGGTCCCCCGGAATAAAAACACAAGAAAGAAAGTACGTACTTGAAAGAGGGCGGAACTGAAGGCCACTCGGGAACGTATTGCGGGAGGGGCCAGCAATGGAGTCTGAGATAGTCTCTCCAGTTGTGGACTTGCTCCTTTCTAACATTGAAGCTAGTCGAAAGCCTCATTGTCTTTGTGGGGTCGTCTGAGTAGAGTTTCATCTTCTCCTCCACTGGAAGATTGAAGAATTCCTCCGCGATTCTTACCATCTCCTCCATCGCCTCTTTCTCGACCCCGTGATTCACGACCTAAGCCAGGAATTAATTATTGACAATGAAATTAGTATATATATATATATATATATATAAGCTAGATCTAAACAGTCGTTTGTAACATAATTAATGTCGCATGCATTTTATGTAGGAACTATATATTATTGGTCGAAAACGAGAAAACACTCCTATACAAACACACATTTTATACAAAAACTTATATACGATATAAAATTGATACTTTCTCATATTAAAATCTATTTAACAAACCATATAATGACACCGACTAATTTAACAGACCATGATACACATACACTGAGTGTATGTTTGAATTTTTACACTCATTCAATTAACCATCCAATACTTTCTCGATCATATTAAAATCTATTTTAAATCAATAAATAGGAAAAAAATATTTAATTCAGAACAACTGTCACTTGTTAATTGGTACCTTCTAAACTAAGTCTTTGTGCATGTATATTCTAATTTAACCAAATGAGTCATAATAAAGACAAGATGGCAACTCGTCTTATATGTATCGACTCATATTTTCGGATTAGACCCTTACCCATTTCAGGGTTTTAATTCGTTAAGAAAGGGATGAGATATTAAAGGCTAAAACTGTACATTAATATATAATTGAGTAAATTACACTAACGCTCCCTAAACTTTAACCTGTTTTTCTTGTTAGTTCTAAAACTTTAACCCCGTTCTACCCACATAATTCCGTGTAACTTGGTACATAAGACTATTGACAGTTATTTAACAATCTAGGTAAAGGAAAGATCAAAGATGCAATTTGTTTTATAGTTTAGGGACCAATTAAAAACAATGTAAAGTTTTGGGCTAATAAAAAAGTAAGTTAACATTGAAGGACTAGTAGTGTAATATTGCTTATATAATTAGGAATCAATTGACTTAACTAATTGAACAAATCATGCAGTTATGACATAATTAGCCAGCTAATTAACTACCTGGAAAAAGCCAAAGGTTTGGCAAGCATGTCGGATTTGGCGAACGGTGAAGGATCGATCGGGATGAGCAAGATCGATGATGGGAACGTCCGAGCACTCGACGACTTGCGAGAGATTGGGTCGTTCGGATTCGGGTCGAACATACTTCTCCGGCACGTTGTTGAAGGTGATTCCAGAGGACAATACCTTTATATGGGCCATCGATCCTTAATTATTATAATGATAATGAACTTAATTAAGATAAATTAAGTTCTTGTGATTAATTAAGGAAGGAAAAAGAGAAGGTAAAGTTCGAGGAAAGGTAGGGGAGGAATGTGGTGTATGTCAAGAGATGAGCTCGCCCAAATATATAGACTGGGCCTTCGCCGCATTTGTTACGCCAACCGGTCGTACTAATTTATTACGTGTAAAGTCAACTACGGCTAGCTTTATAAAAGGTTTGAACGTTTTTTCTTATTTAAATCGTGTTTTTAGTATTTTAGGTGGTTAGATCTCGAAGAGGTGATTTAAATTCTTGAATATGTGTATTTTTATATTTTAGATCCATTTTATAGTCAAACAGGTTCTCCATTACATTACATTCTTCGAAGAAAATCTCCAAAAATGCTAGTCATTTTCTTATATTTAAGAATTTCCTAAAATTATTTGGGAAATGCATTAATTCTATGCAGTATATGTCATTCTCCTATTGGTGAAGTTATATTTTAAAATATTATATATAAAAACCATAATGATAATATAAACCTAATTCATTAAAATAGAGAACTTGTTGGAATTAGAGTAAAATTTTTATGAGATTTTGTTATTCATTTTGGAGAAACTTATAGAGCATTTACTACTGGGTAGATGGTCTGTACTATGATACAAAATTTGATTGATTAATTTTTATATTATTTGCGAGAATTTCTACTTTTTTTGTATATTAATTATTAATTTGTTCGTATATTGTATATACTATTTTTTGTATATCTATGTTATGGGTATAAGCAAACGTGGGCCTGACTTCCAAATTTCGTGGAATTGGAACGGGAACCGATCCTTTAAAAAAATAAGAAATTATTTTTAATTTTAATAAATTTGGCTATGTTTAATCTCTTTTGTCTTATATGGTTGGTTTTGATTATTATATATAAATATTTAGTACTTGATTTGTATTTTTTTATATATTTTTGACATAACTTATGCATAGTTTTTTTTGTTGAAAAGAGGAAAAACCGACGGTTTTGAATGGTTTGGAACCGGAGCGTCTGAACCGACGGTTTGAACCGGATGAAACCGCCGGTTCCCCGGTTCTGGGGGAAGGGGAACCAGAACCGAAACCGGAACCGAATTTGCGGTTCCGGTTCAGTAGGGTTTCGGTTTCGATCGGTTTTGACCCGGATCCTCGGCTCCAATAGAACCGGACCCAGGTCTAGGTATAAGTCTATGCACTTGGATCATTTTCTCATATTATAAGGGTTTTATGTGAGTAATCACCTCTTAGATTGGCAAAACATTGTTATATATAGTAGGTTTTATACAAATCCTCATTATCCAATGGAATTAATGCAATTCATGTTAGATAATTTTATCTTTATTTTTTTAAGGAGAAAATAAATAAACGTAGAGCTGTCAAAACTCAATTTATCCCAAGAAACTGACCCGAACAGACCGAGAACTTTAGGGTTTGAAATCTAACCACAAAATTAGCGGGTAAAGCGAATAACCGAACTCAATTGCCCTGAACCTAGTTAATATTAAATTACTTATAAAATATTGGTATATTAATAATAATATATTATTTTTATTGTTTTTGTACAGTTAATAAACAAATATCTTTATTTAACTCGTATATATTAATATCAAAATAGTACATATATCTATATAATCTATCAAAATTATATTCTAGCCCCACTTACTATAAAACAAACTATAAGATTTGTATTCCTTTTATAAATTAAATATTAACATACATATTTATATTTCAAAAAAAATACAACAAGTTAAATATGTAAATAAGATACTAACTTAAATAATTATTTTGTATTTTAAAAAATCAAAATATTAATAACATTGACATGCATTTTTTGTATCAATCAAATTCTACCTCAAAAAACATTATTAATAACTCTTTGTACAAGAGATGAATATCAATTGGTTAGAGAAAACTTATATCATTAATCTTTAACTTCAACTTTTTCGGGATTGATTTCTAATTAGAGCTGTCAAATTTTTGATCTAATATGCTAATTTGACAAGAACTTTTGAGTTGAAAGCAAAAATGGTAAATTTGAAATAAACCAAGCATGATTGACTTAAAAGTGATTTGGTTGACACGATTTAGTATATTTAATAGAGTATGAAATTTATATTAAAATTGTAATATATTTTCTTTTGAAACACGTAAAAAATAATCTACGGAGTATTATATAACGAAAAACAATATTTTTAAAGTTGTTACAAAAATTGTACTTTAGACCCCTTGGATTTAGCCGCAATGATCTAACCCAATTGAGCCATAAATTGTGATAACTTAATCCCGATTTAAGCATAATCATAAATGACCAAACCCTAACCTGATGTGGCATAATCTGATTGACTGGTATAACATGACAAGTGATTGTGTACCTCCCAAAATGACCAAACCCTAAATCGAACCATGAGTTGATGCTGACTTCATATATGCTAAAGTCGGGGAGTACGGGGTGTCATGTAGATCGAGAGACATATCAGGAAGCGATCAAATTTGTGCGAACGTTATGGTCTCCTAGGAGAAGCCTAACGAACCGTTGGTCATGGTTAGTAGCAATGATTCGGTCAACGAGGACATGATCGCTACTGCTGCTGGGGTGATTAGAGGTGTTGATGGTCGTTGGAGTTGAGGCTTTGTTCACATCATTGGGCGTTGATCGGTTCCCACCGCTGAGCTTTGGGGTATCCTCAATGGCCTTAGACTCGCGTGGGATTCGAGTTTCCTCCATGTTAGCATCGAGTATGATTAGGCCACTACGGTGCAACAGATTCATAAGAAGATCGGCCTGGTTCACACACTTTCGAGCCTGGTTTCCCAATGCTAAGGCTTCCTTAGGTGTGATTGGAAAATCCGCCTCAATCGTGTCTTTAGGGAAGCGATTTTCGCCGCAGACTCCCTCGTTAGGCTTGCATACTCTTTTCCTCTTTGTTCACATTTTCTTTTAGGGGGCGGGCTATGCCCCGGTCTATTTGCCCGAATTCTTTTTGGGTTCCCGGTAGGCTTTGCCCGTTTTCTTTCCGACCAAAAAAAGTATATTTTTCGCCAAGTATGGTTTGTTGTTATATGTGGTTGTGCATTATCTTAATGGAGATTATGCATTATTTTATTAGCCATGGAGGAGGAGACAACCTTGAGTATTCGCTCCGAAGGCCCCATCAAACGAGCCCGGGCCAAGGCTGCTGCTGCAATCGTGGCTCACTCGCTGGCCACCTTCAACCTACCTGGCGCGCCTGTAGTCTCTTTGCACCTATCGCTGCTTGACAGTGGCTTGCACGTGCCCGTTGATCCCATCACTAGCGTGCCTAGCGCGCCCCTACACCTATCGCTTATCACGCCCATGCCACCGCCGACGACTCCATCCATGCCAGGCCAAGTCTAGCGCCTAACCTCGGAGCCATGCTTTCCTATCTTGAAGTTTTCCAGCCACATTGCCAACCTCCACTTAGCCAGTCCTCGCCACAGGCCTACGTCTAGCCTGTGACCCTTAATTATCTCGGCCATTTTGAGGTTTGTTAGCTTAGTTGTGAGCGGTCATTTGAGAAGGGCATGCCCTTATCAAATGCCTATCTATATATATTTTCCTGTTTTTAGCATATTTAAATATAGATCTTTCTATTTTTAGCTTTGCTTAATTTAGTATTATGAGTGTGTCTTTACTCTTGCATGAGCAAGTGGCCCATTTAGAGCTAGATAAGTGGTACGCCTATAAAGGTCGTGTCTTTAGGGTAATTAAGGTTATGCATATTATTAATGAAATTTTAAGTTGAGAAGATTTTCTTCCTTCTTGAATCCGAGCATCCCAACTATTAAAGAGTTCTTTGCTATCAATTCCATTTGTGTTCTTCACATAGGACACAAGAGAAGTCGATTCCATAACGTTGGCCTTGTAGAGTTCTTCATCACGTTGAAGACTAGTTCCAATCATCCAAACCATCAATTCATTACTTCCGCCAATTCCATCTTCAAGAGACACAAAGAGCACGATCCAAACCGAAGATACACGAAGGCCTACGCCCATCTCATAGGCAAGGTTGCATCACACACTTATATAAAAGGAAGTAATATACAATCAATAACAAAAATACATACAAAGTCCATTCTACAAATTAACCACAACCAATAGTAGAAAAATGCACACATATTGCAAGATCATCATGCATATCCACATGTAAGGGCTTACAAAGTGAGGAAAGATCATGCACAATCGAGTAAAACAAAAATGCATAGTCGGTTATGATGACAATGCACAATCAGGTAATTAAGATGAAAGTGCACAATCAGTTGTCGCGCGTTGTACAATTGTTGTAAGACCATCATGCACACCCATATGAAATATCTCTATACACAATAAGATGAGACTATACACGGTTGGGTAAGATAAAAGTGCATCATCAAGCAAAGTAGACTAAACAATTCTTCATCGTATATTACACCCTTAAAGGTAAAAAAAATGACACGTGTTCGAGATCTCAACCATTAAAGTAATTCAATCGGATACTAAAATCCATTCTCATTTATCCCCCATAATTTTTATTTTCACATAATCCATTCGCTATTAATAAAAGCAGGTTGAATCTGATTAAAGTTTACATAAATGTTAACTAAATTTAGTCTCTAGAAGGTTCTTTCTGCTTGTATATTGTCCCAATCAAACCAGTTGGGGTGCTCTAATTTGGCATTTCTTGAGTATTCGTCAAAGATAAATCTCAATCTAAATACATGAAAGATTCTGATACGGCACTATAGTTATTAGTTTTATTAATAAATTGTTATTGTTGATAGAGTTTAATCAATCCCTTTCGCGTTTTCTTTACAATTCTTTCTCGGAACATTTTTCTTGAACTGTTAGGGTTAGTTAGGGTTTAGCTATAAATATTGTATTTTATTATTTTGAAAGGGAAGTGAAAAAGTGAATTAATTCTACCCTAATTATGTATACCTCCTTCTACCTTCCTCACGTCTCTCCCTCCTGGCCAACTGGCCTTTCCCTTGTTACGTACAACTTGTGGTGCCCTTCTCTACTACTCTTCCATTCATGACCGAGCTGCAAAGGTCACTATGCAAGCGATTAAATTAATCCCTAATCTAACAAACAGTATACATACAAGTAAGGGGTCGAACCTAAAAGAATCAAGTGTTCTCAGGCAAGTTAGTTTAATCAAGAAGAAAGCAGGGGTTTTTAGAGATGTTTGATATCATAAATAGGAAAGTAGAGGATATACAATCAAATCAGCATAAAGAATCATTCGATCATGAGTTCATCCAGTTTCTTAGACTTCATTGACTAATTCCAATTCTGATCATAAACAATCACGTGTCCACGGTCCAGTCAATACTTAAACCTCGACAATGACGTTTAACCTAGATCTAGCATGAAGAGCAAGAATATGCAGGATATCAAATCAAGTAATCAAACTACAAGCCAATTGCAAGATAAAACAATCAAATCTCTCTTTTAATCCTAGTCCACGGTCCTCGAATCTTGTTTTCTAGAAAAGGTAAGCTCACATAGACAATGAATAATGATATTGATCATGGTAAGAAACTCTACCAAAACTTCACGAATTTTATCGATAATGCATCACTTCATAAATAATTCCCCAATGGGGATTTAGTTCTCCATAATACAAATTTTAGCTAAAGAATTAATTGAATGTGAATTGAGATCGAAGGTGAATTCAGAATGCTAGAAACTAAGGAAAGCCTTTAAATATATAGTAGTCGGATGACGTGCAACCGAAACTATAAGATAGAGAAAAGATAAGAAAAAGAGAAGAAGATAGAAAAAAAGGCCTTGCGGTCAACGTCGGGTCAAAGACATCTTCAACAACTTCTACCGTGCCTACACCAAGCTATCCGAGCGCGCGGCCTTCAGTACTTTGTTGAACCTTATTCCTGGCACCACTATGCATGCGGCTCACACACCGCGCCCACAGTTCTTCAGCAGTGCCTTTTCTTCACTTCGGGATCTTGTCTCGAAAACTTTCGTATCTTGAATCCTTGTGTCTTCAGTCTTCATATTACAATTATGCACAAACACGAACCTAAAACACTTAATATAGCCCTAAAATAAAAGAATTAACCTATACTAAATAGAGTATATCAATTCCCCTTCCTCAAGTGTTGATTTGGTTGATCCTTGGTACACGATATATACTATCTTGTATAAATTAGTGCTTTCATCCCTGGACACTGCGTTTTCATGGCCAACAACGAGGATGATCGAACGTTGCTTGTCATAATTCATCGTGAATGCTACCTAATCTTCAATCAAGTGTTGAATCAAGTATTTTCACAAATCGAAGACTTGGAAAGTGTCAAAATCCGGTGGGCCGATACCGGACATAGGATGACGGAAGGGGCGATCGTCGTGCGCATAAGCGCGAATGGGCCTAACCATATAAGCCTATGGGGTTCCATCCTAAACCAATTGACAATAGGAGGAGTAGCCTATGTACTTATATGGTAGGCGATTTAGAATATGAATTCAGATGTGGGATAAGGTTCCCAACACGGCCACTCAAGTGGCAACTGGCCTGACCTAGTTGGCACTTGACACGACAAGAAAAGACAACAACGGGTGGGGATAACCTGGACCGACCCGATCAAACCCAAGGGACCCATGAACGAACAAGGCTTTGATACCATGTCGAAATCCGGTTGGCCGATACTGGACAGATGATGACGGAGGGGGCGAGTGTCGTGCGCATAAGCGCGAATGGGCCTAACCATATAAGCCCATGAGGTTCCATCCTAAAACCAATCGGCAATAGGAGGAGTAGCCCATGTACTTACATGGTAGGCGATTTAGATTATGAAGTTGGGATGAAATGTCCCACATCGGACAAAGAGCAAAGAAACTCGATCACTAGTACGTAAGGAATGGTAAAGCCCCTACATACCCATTGGCTTAAGCTTTTGGGTGGAAAGGTGGATCCCAACTTTATATACAAAATGATTAAATTTACCCCGACACATCACCCAGTTCTCTTGGCTCACCGAAATCTCACATGGTATCAGAGTAGGTCCGGTCCGGGTCCGTTTCTTCCTGACTCTTTGGGATTGGGTTTAGCAAAATGAGCTACCGACCCGTTCTTTGGGTTCGAGTTGTCTATAAGAGATTGAGATGACACCGCTCGTTCTCTGGACTAGCTATATATAAAGAGAATGAGTTGCTAGGCCCGTTTGTCCAAGTGTTAACTAAGCCAGGGTAGTTACCACTTGAGGGGGCGTGTTGGAATAAAATGTCCCACATCGGACAAACGAGCAAAGAAATCCACTAGTATATAAGGAATGTAAAGCTCCTACCCATTGGCTTAAGTTTTTGGATAGAAAGGTGGATTTATACTTTATATATGAAATGGCTAAATTTACCCCGAGACGTCACCAAAATTCTCTCGGCCCACCGGAATCTCATAGAAAGCATTCAAAGAGTAGGTTAGAGGTCTCAATTTTATTGGCAAATCCGGTTTCAAGCTAATTATTCCGCTCTCAAGGCGATTAAATCTCTCTACTGGAGGTGCATCTGACGGTTGTTGTCAACTAGAATTGTTCTTTTGTCCGACAGCCCCCAACGGCCAATCACCACCAAGTCAGCAGCAGTCGCTGCGCCCGTTGATCGTACGGTTCCCACGCCAACGACTTCCGTGCTCGCGGTCACCATCGCGACGCCTGTTGGACGGACGACTCCCGTGCCCGCGACCCCAACATTCGCGCCCGCGGTAACCACACCTTCCGGTCCCACGACAACCACAACTAAGAACGTTATAGTTCTTGCTATACAAGATTTCCGTTGCGCCATAGTCGTCGTTGCGGCCCTAGTTGAGTATTTTGTTGATTGGAGACGCCATATGCATAAGACTGGGCGTATTTTTGTTGTTTTGATTTGTGATTTTGGCGGCTACTTTACATCGATTGACTCATTCGTGTTCGACCCTAGAGGACATGATTATTGCTTCAACGATTCCCTTTTGATTCCTCCTTGAGGACAAGACGATTGTCAACAAAGGAGAATTGATATAGCACTACAATTATTAGTTTTATTAAAAAATTGTTATTTTTGTTAGAGTTTAATTAATCATTTCCGGATTTTCTTTACGGTTCTTTCCCGAAATACTTTATTTAATCGTTAGAGTCAATTAGGGTTTAGCTGTAAATATTGTATTTTGTTATTTGGAGAAGGAAGAGAAAACAATGATGTACAACCTTCTACCTTTCTCACGGTTACTCCCTCCCGGCCAATTGGCATTTTCCTAGTTACGTACAACTTGTGATGCCCTTCTCTACTCCTCTCTTATTCCCCTCCTTCAAGTTTTGATTAGGTTGATCCTTGCTACAATATATATATATATATATATATATATATATATAGGGAGGGAGGTTCAAGTAAAATACCTCTTATAGTGAAACGGATGAACAAATATTAAGTGTAAGATCACCGTAAATCAAGGGCCACGATTTAGGCTGAATTTTAATTAATTAAAAGTTAATTGTAGACTTAAATAGAAGGTCCTTAAAAATAGGATTAGTTGCTAAATTAAAACAAAATATGATTAATAGAAAATTCAAAAAATTAAGAGCAAATCCTTGATAATAGAGATTTGATTTTTCAAAATTTAAATATTATATCAGATTTAAGGAAAACATTACTCGTACAATACCTCGTAAATTTCGATTTATCACTAATAAAAAATTCGATTACAGTGACTCAATATTCGACTATGCAACTTCAATATTTGACTATACAACTTTAATATTCGACTGTAGCAGTATTCGACTATTTAGTTTCAATATTCGACTATACAACTTTAATATTCGACTATACAAATATCCGACCACACAACTTCAATAATCGACTGTATAAGTATTCGACTATTTAGTTTCAATATTCGACTATACAACTTTAATATTTGACTGTACAAATATTCGACTACACAACTTCAATATTCGACTATATATATATATTTGACTATATAGCTTCAATATTTAATTGTATAAATATGCGAATTTTTCATATAGATGGTTGAATATGTTTTGGGATTTTTTAATTATTTAAACATTTTTCAAATTTGTCGAAGCTTGAATATTCAATTCAATTTGTCGAATCTAAATTATATTATCTTGTTTGAGGTGAGTTTACATTGAATGTAACTATAGTGAATAAAGAACATTTATTAACATATATTGAATCTGATAAAAATAGGTAAGTTCACATTCTCATATATTCCAGTTTCGTGAATGAATACAAACAAATCGAATTCGAATACACCGTAAATATTAATATAAGATTTCACCACAAACTATAAGACTTCTCTAATGCTCATCATGGTCTTTGATTTTATCATTTTGCTTCCATTTTCTTTAGGCTTCTCTATATTTCCCGGCCATCTCGATCTTCATTGACTTCAATACTACATATTCAAGAAAAACACATTAACATTCATAGCACAATGAGTATCAATTCACATTTGTTTATCTAATATATAGATATTCAAAATACACATTTGATCATTTATACATCATTTTATTCAATACTATATACTCAACAAATATCAAACAAACATTCACGTGCATTGTGTCAACATATTCAAGATACTAAGATAAAAATTCAAATTATGATATTCAAATAATCCATCAGAACATTCAAAAACATTGTGTAAAAATTCAAATTACGTTATATATACAAAATTCAGCTAGTAAAATGCAAATAGTTAATCAACAAGCACATTAAAGTTATTTGTAAGTAAATTCAGACAATACAATAAGAAATTTTGAAGAATGTTAGATTCAAAACACTTATAAACATATTCAAGATACTCAATTAAAAATTCAGATGATATTCAGATAATTAATAAGTACATTCAAGTCTATTGTGTAAAAATTCAAATTATAATACTTACAATTCAACCCGTAGAATACAAATTGCTAACCAATAATATATTCAAAAAATACACAGCAACATTCAGGTTACTACATCAACGATTCAAATCATACTTCATAATATGCTATATTCAAATAATCTAAAAGAACATTCACGAGAATATCTTAAAAATTCAAATTATACTATCCAGAATTTAGGTAGAACACCAATTCAAAACATATATTCACAAACCATTGCATTCAAAAACCACTCAAAATTCAAATCATATATAACAACACGAAGACCATGTATCAAATAGATTATAATTCCAAATCTATGAACTAAACAAGGAATTGCCAATATATAAAGAAATCAATCAACATGCATGCAAATTGAAATTCATAAATACGTACATACTCTTGGATTAAAAAAAAACGTACATACTCACCATAATTGGTCTAATTCAATTACCTTATGTATTTGGTTCTCAAACACAACTGAGGAACAATCAAGAGCGACTTTAACCTAAAAATCATTAGAAAATACATAAAAACCTTAATTTATTAATGAGAAAAATCAATTCCTTGCAATTTGTCCCAAAACCATTAAAAAACGCCAACTAAACTACAGAACTAGCAAGTAATGAAATCGAAGAACAAGAGAACAATGAACTTTTTAGAGCAAAACCTCGGTTACGGTCGGGATGGCTAGAATTTCAAAGAAGGCGATATCTTTCAATTCGGGGCAATTGAAAGTGGGTTTTTGACAATGGAAGAGAGATTAATTGGAATTGAAGAGAGATTTAACTATTTAAGTGGAATGGTTCTGGTGATATTCGAAAATGGAGGAGAGAATGGAAGGGGAGTGTACGTACATGAGTAGGAAGAAGTACTTGAGTAGAAAGATGGAGTTGTTTAAAAATCAAAAGTAGATAAGAGATGTGCAGGCTTTTTAGGATTGAAAAGATTGTTTGAAAACAGCTTTTTCGTTTACCATAATTAGTTTTTTTTTTTGAATATTAATTTTAAGAAGATATTATTAGATTTGGAGAGATAACGTGATACGATGGATTTGATTCGGTACAATTCACCAAATACACGTACTAATGGGTAAATCTACTCCGTTTATTTTCTATAATCTAATGGCTCTTATTCTTGCACTAGTTACACTATAACTAGCTATATCACCAGATCCTAATTCTATATATATATATATACTATCTTGTATCAGATTGAGTGATAAAAACGGATACAAATTTGAGGACTTATAGAGGTTTTCGTTGGATCAATTCATTGTCTTTTCTAGAAGTTGAAACATTCGGTTCTTCCTTTGAATAACGTTAGCATTCAAGTTAACTTATTCAAGTTCGTGCTCCATAATTTTCACTCTCACAACATTTATTTTCTATTAATAAAGGCATGTTAAATTGAGTTAAAATTTAGCTAAAGTGTAACTCAAGTTTAGTCTCAATGCCACGAAGTCTACTGTGTTTGTTGTATTGTCCAAATCAAATCGGTTGGAGTGCTCTATAATTCTATAACATATATATATATAACGCCACGTAGGACTTCTTGTGTTGTTATCATAGTTAGGATTTTGACATTAATCGGTTTATTGTTGTTCCATGTCACGTGACGCGTTATTTACTTATATATTAAGTCACATCATATGTATTTATCCATGTCACATATATATAAATAGATTTTATTAAGCGAAATCATATTTATTCAGTTAAATGAGATTTTTTTCCTATCAAAATAGTAAATATAGAGATTGATTATAAATTATTTTTTTGGTAGGTATGCAAATCTTATCTATAAAATGTTAATTAAGATACTACAACAACAACAACAACATTAACCCAGGAAAATCCCGTATCAGCAGGATCTGGGGGGTCAGGATGGGGGCATTCCAAACCTAGATAGAATGCGCCCAATAAAACCCAATCAAAAACGAAACTAAACTACTGAAAAAAATATAAAGACAAGCCCCAAAAAATGCGACGAGGCAAACTACACTAAAACTAGATCTAGAAGACAAGGAAGCCGGGTCTAAAAGCAACTAAAAGAAACTAGCAGGAAACACATGCGTACTGGCTCCACCTATTGGCTGGTCAGGTGTCTGGTACCCTGATCCTCTGCCTCCAACCCTCTCTGCACTGTGCCAAATCCACAGAAATCCCTAACAAGTCGGTATCCTATTTTATACTGTCCATCCATCTTTTCTTCGGCCTACCTCTATCTCTCTTGAAGACCCCTAAATCCAAACGCTCACACCTCCTAACTGTAGTGTCTGGACTCCGTCTCTGGACATGCCCAAACTAACGAAGTCTCACCTCTCTTAGTTTGTCTCCAATGTTGGCTACCCCCAACTTGCTTCTAATCTATTCATTTCTGATCCTGTCCATTCTCGTGTGTCCACACATCCATCTAAGCATCCTCATCTCAACGACTGCCAGTTTCTGCTCTTGCGCCTTTGTTGTCGGCCAACACTCTGCACCATAGAGGATCGCAGGCCTTATAACCGATCTGTAGAACTTTCCTTTGAGCTTGAGCGGAACCTTTCTGTCGCACAGAACCCCTGAAGCTGCCTTCCATTTCTGCCAACCTCTCTGGATTCTAGATCTAACATCCTCATCAATACACCCGTCGCTTTGCAAGACAGAACCCAGATACTTGAAGTGCTCCTTCTTAGCAAGGACCTCATCCCCTAATCGCACCTCACTCCTAGACTCATCCTCTTGGTTGAACAAGAACTCCATATATTCCGTCTTAGTCCTACTCAACTTGAACCCCTTAGATTCAAGTCTCTCCCTCCACACTTCCAGTTTGCGACTAACTTCAGCTCTAGAATCTTCCACCAAAACGATGTCATCTGCAAACAACAAACACCCAGGAACCTCACTCTCTGATTATCCCTCGTCAGCTCGTCCATCACTATCGTGAACAGAAAAGGGCTCAGCGCTGAACCTTGATGAAGCCCAATACCTACTTCGAAAAACTCTGTATCCCCTCCTTGTGTGCAGACACTCGTCCTCGACCGCTCGTACATGTCTCGAATAATCCTGATAAACGAGTGCGGCACCTCTTTGGCTTCTAGACATTCCCAAATCAACTCTCTAGGTACCTTGTCATAAGCCTTCTCCAGGTCCACAAACACCATATGTAGATTCCTTTTTCTCTCTTTGTATGCTTCTGTTAGCCTCCTCAGAAGGTGAATAGCCTCTATGGACGACCTCCCTGGCATAAACCCAAACTGGTTTTCTGACACTTGGACTAAACGCCTCAGCCTCAGCTCAATTGCCTTCTCCCACAATTTCATTGTGTGGCTCAGCAGTTTAATACCTCTGTAGTTACTGCACTGCTGGATATCGCCTTTGTTCTTGTATAACGGTATTAATT
The DNA here is from genome assembly GCA_934048045.1 of Polygonum aviculare. Lineage (NCBI taxonomy): Eukaryota > Viridiplantae > Streptophyta > Magnoliopsida > Caryophyllales > Polygonaceae > Polygonum > Polygonum aviculare. The sequence goes on from OW204027.1 coordinate 3,534,425, forward strand.
AAGATACTAATTAAGGAAATTTAAAGATTTTGATAATTGTATATCGGTCAATAGATATTCTTATCAAATAATCAAAATCTTAATTTCTTTATTAATATGATCATTAGTCTTTTCTTTCTTATTACAAATTTGATTTTATATACCTTTTTCCTTTAATTCTGATCAAATAGTCAAAAATTTCCTTTCCTAATCAGTATGTTAATTAGTCTTTTATTTCTTAATTAAATATTTGATTGTGTATAATTTATCCTTTTAATTCTTTATAGGATCGTTATCTTTATCTAAAAAATGACTATATAAATATAATGAATATAACTATAGTTTCTCAAAAATCCTTATTATGTATGTTATAGCACTATTAGATCCTTAATATAAGATCAATATACTATTTAGGAAAAATGACTTAAAATAACCTAAAGTATCACTTTTCAACTAAAAATAATCTCAAGTTTGAAAATCATTACTAACGATACGAACTATCATGAAATTAACCAAAAACGATTCGAAAGCCTTTTCCGACGAGTTTTCTACCAGAATCGATGCTTCGGGGATCGAAAATTTGACATAACAACATAACATTTTGCACTTGGTTGAAATATGTTTTTTATTGGCATATCATCTAGTCCATCGAAAAACTTGTCGGAAAGTGATTTTAGATCATTTTTGGTTAATATTGTAATAGTTCGTATCGTTGGTGATGATTTTCAAACTTGAGATTATTTTTGATTGAAAGTTGATACTTGAGATTATTTTGAGTCATTTTTCCTACTATTTATAGTTTAAAATATTAAATTTAAGTATTTATTCAAATCGTATATAAGGTGCTAGAGTTATACTAGTTATTGAGTGCTTATGTAAGAGAAATCCCCTGTCTAAAACATCATACACTACATGATAAAAACAGATACGAACTTGAGGATTTTCGTGAGATCAATCCATGTTCTTTTCTAGAACTTGATTTCGGTTCTTCCTTCGGATAATGTTAGCATTCAAGTTCCTGCTCCATAATTTTTATTCTCACAAAATCTATTAATATAGGAAGGTTGAAGTGGGATAAATTTGGTTAAGGGGTGTAACTCAAGTTTAGCCTCCACGACGTCCTTTGTGGTTGTTGTATATTGTCCGAATCAAACTGGTTGGAGTGATCTAATTCTACAAGTATTTGAGTGTTTGTGAGATGATGGAGTATCCGTAATATATAATTATTGGAAGATTAGAAAATTAATCGTTAAATTATGCGATTAAAAAGGACTCGATGAGAAGATTATTTTCGAAAGTGTTAAACTCATTTTAAAATAGATATAACTTTTTTTTTATTAAGGATCATAGGAAAGGATCTTGAAAAATTATAATTTAAGAGTAATTAAAAGAGAATAAAGTTCGGGGATAACAGATAACCTGTGTATGTGGCAATGACGACTCCCACGGTATATATGTCGATATTTGAAGGTGCTTTTGCTCTGCTCCACCTACTTCTTCCCTACCACACACCTCACCTCTATAGGCCCAACGGCGGAACTAGGTAGTGCCCAGTAGGGGCAGTATCCCCCACTGGGATTATATATTTTTAAAAATAAAATTATTGATATATACATATGTATACTATTCTCTTCGTATTAAAATAACTGTCCAAATAGCATTAATACATAGAGTTAATTATTGGTGTTAATAACCATAGAAAATCGTATATGGTTATGATAGTAGTTAATTATTAGGAGTGTAAATGGAAATTTATGAAAATATATGAAATTGACAAGTATTATGAAATAAGAAAAGATGGTGATATAGACAACTATTTCAAAACGTATGGAGTATTAGAAACACATATATACATAAACACAACCATACACTATAAATGAAAAGTGAAGTTACGCCGTAAAAAAATGGTGAAACATATGTTTAGTGAAAAATATTAAATATTAGCTAATTTTTAAATAAGAGATGGATTTTTATGTATAATAGTGGAAGAAAATGTTTACAACAGGTTTATTCAAGTTGTAATGATTAATAGACGAGTCAAATTTCTAACGATTATATATAAATTAAACTATTTAGCCCCTGGGTTAAAATCCTGGTTCCGCCACTGCATAGGCTTACGGTTGGTTTGGTGAGCTCCACCTCCTCCTCCTCCAATAATTAGCGGGTTGAATTGAAGGAACAATTCACACCTCTCTTCCTCTCCTCTCTCTCTTGTTCTTCAGGCAAAACAGTGTATAAGTGTCCATCTTGCAATTGTTGGCAACACATCCCCGAGTGGTGTTATGGTTTGTTTGATCGACGGCTTACACTCAAGCTTCTCGACAACATGATCACCCTCGATTGCGACTAGTGATACCACGACCGCAATTTTTCATCAGGTGCCCATCTCGCCGGTGTTGTAGCTCCATATCCATTAAAGGAACTCACAGATGTAGTTTGTGCTTGCACTCATGGATTTGTGCCATTAGGAAAATTGTGCCCGTGCCTCAATGACTTGCCTCGTTTTCCATGCTTCGTTCTCATCAAGTCCCAGTTAACCTTCTCGTGGATTTGTTTGATGCTATGTATATGTAGTTTTTCTTCTTGAATCTCAAAGGCAAATGGTTGATTCTCTCTTTTACTCGATAATCTTGAAACTATTTTTCGTTATTTAAAGTAGTGTTGGGAACAAACTGGTTTGATGATTAAACAAATTATGCTTTAGAGTTAATGATCATTGTTATTATTCTTAATATTGTACCGCGTTACTACTTTGACTTGGGTCTTTGATGATGTGTGTCATTTGCTTATTTCAAGTCTTGCTTTAGGACTTTGCTTTGGATTAAGTCAAGATAGGGATACATGGAATGTTACCTTGATATCTCTCTACAGCCGTATTAGAGTTATACTTATAAATGACTCTTGATACTAGATAATGACTCTACATGCTCTGAGATTGAGAGAGGTGACTACGTTTTGATTAATTGTTGAAACTTTGTTTATTTAATTATCCATTTTGCTCCTCTTTAGGGCATGTCACCACAAAAAGTCACTAAGTGAAGTACAATGTTTTATGAATAATGGAAGTTAATGCCTCGTGCATCATAATTAATGAACACATGGTGGTTAGTATAATTTGGAAAACCAGTATGGCTCCTCATTATGAAAGACTTTATTTCCCTCTCACATGCAGAACACGTATGCTGTGAGGGTGATTATAGATGTTATTCATCAATGGTTCGTTTTCAACTCTTACATGAATTATGAAAGCTCCCCGACAAATATTAAACACACATCTTTTTTAGGATTTACTTTCATGTAGTGTTTTGCTTCCAAGAAATCTTATATTTCTTTATCCTCAAGCTATCGTTATCTTCGTCTGTAGAGCCTTGTTCACCTGATGCCTCTCACTCAAAAAGGTGTAGCCTCTATTTCTTATTTGGTTTGTCATGCCATCATGCAATCATGTCTAGCGTAACACTAATTCTTTCTTTCTTTTCTTTCCAACTTGGTTGACTGATATTTCCTGTCTTTCATGAAAATACTAGGTAGTAATGTAAATGTCATCCATGAGTAAAATTGAAGGTGATATATATAATGGAAGGGAATGGAGAAAGGAAGGAGATTTTCAAAGATCTATTGTTTGGGGTCTCATATGTTTTCTTATTCTTAAACAATATTTTGTATTTTTCGGTGCAACTCTTTAACATAGTCAATGTAACTTTAAGGGAATTATTGTAATCTAAATCCCTTAACTAGATTTTTTCCATATTATCATGTTATGTTATCTTCAACTTTAAGTGACCTTGAATAGATAAAAATAAGTATACTAAGTGTAATATCTATTGTTTAAAATAGAGGTGTTACAAATGAATCCTCAATCTAAAATCATCATAGGATGAGTGATTAAAACAACTACAAACATATGGATTTAATTTAGGGAGATTTGCATGAGGTCAAATGTAGGAACATTAGTACTTGGAGTCGTTGACACCTACAATGTGGGTGACCAGAGATTTAAACTTTACTTGCAGCGAAAAAATACACAAGAAAGAACTTAATATCATATTTGACACTTCAATGTAGAGTGGAAACTCCTTGCATCCAACATGCTTACAAAGAGAAAAATCACTGCCTCTCAATAAACTAGCTTCTCACTTGGTTGGACTTGAAAGAGTTCTTGACTCGCTCTATCAATCTCTTGAGTTCTTACAAAGGTGCTCTTGTAAACAAGAATGAACCTCACACTTTTGAACTATACTCTTGCCTTTGTATCCCAACTCTCACTTAATAATCGCTCATTGATTACTCAGCCACCAAGAACGAATCCCACAATCTTCACATAACCATTTATAAACAAATCTCACGTTCAAGGCACCCGACACTCTTGTTTTCTCATTCTTGATCCTTTCTGAGTCGAGCATATCTTCCTCTCCCTTATTTTCTTCTCCTACTCTCTCTCTATCTAGGTTCTACTTCTCGTCTCTTTCTTCCTCTTCTCTCGATCTCCATTGGAGATCAAGCTATCCGATCACTATAATTGGAGTTAATTTTCAACATTATCTATAAAACGTTTAAGATGGCAGAGGAATGGAGACTTAGTAAGCTAAACTTGTTATATAAGAACAAATTAAAGAGGATATACAACAATGTAACAATTTTAGGAGTATAAAACTCCTTAGCCATACAATGAAAGTGTGGGAAAAGGCATTCAAGCTGAGGCTGAGGCAACTAGTGGAAGTGTTAAAGAACCAATTCGGTTTTATGCTACAAAAATCATCCATAGTGGCTATTCTTCTGCTAAGGAGGTTGACAGAAGCCTATAGGGAGAGAGTGAAAATTTTTGCATATGGTGGTGCTTATAGACTTGGAGAAAGCCTATGATAGGGTTTCCGGAGAGTTGATTTGGGAATGTCTGAAAGCTAAAGAGGTGTCATGCATGATTATCAAAGTCATTCAAGACATGTATGAGTGGTCGAGGACGAGTGTTTCCACTTTGCACACAAGGCGGGGATACAGAGTATTTCGAAGTGGGGATGGGTCTTCATCAGGGATCCGCATCGAGCCCATTTCTCTTCACGCTAGTGTTGGATGCTTTGACAAGGGACATCCAGGGAGATGTTCCGGGTTGTATGTTGTCGCAGATGACATCGTATTGGTGGAGGATTCTAGAGGTGGAGTTAGCAACAAACTGGAAGTGTGGCGGGAGAGGTTGAAATCTAAGGGGTTTAGGTTGAATACGACCAAGACGGAATACGCGGAGTTCAGTTTCGATCAGGCGAATGAGCCTAGGAGCGAAGTGTTGCTCGAAGGGGATGTTATTGCGAAGAATGTTAATTTCAGGTATCAAGGACTAGTCTTGCAGAACGACGGGTGTATTGATTATGATGTTAGATCTCGTATTTAGAGAAGTTGACAGAAGTGGAGGGCAGTTTCAAAGGTTTTGTGCGATAAGAAAGTTCCGCTCAAGCTCAAGGGAAAGTGCTACAGATCTGTTATAAGGCTTGTGATTCTCTATGGTGCAGGATATTGGCCGACGACGAAGGCACAAGAACAGAAACTCACAGTTGTAAAGATGAGATTGCTTAGATGGATGTGTTGACACACAATGATAAACAAGATTAAAAATGAAGAGATCATAGGCAAGCTCGGGTTGGCTAGTATAGGTGACAACCTACAGGAAGTGAAGTTGCGTTGTTTTGGCCATGTCAGAGGCGGAGCCGTGATGCGACAATTAGGAAGTGTGAGCGTTTGGATTTAGGGGTTTGTCGAAGGGGTAGAGGTTACCCAAAGAAACGTTGAATGGACAATATTAAGTAAAAATTCGCCATGTTAGGGATTGTAGAGGATTTAGCTTAGAGCAAGGTGATTTGGAGGGAGAAGATCAGAGTGTTAAATAGCTAGGCAGCTTAGGGTTGGAGCTTGTTTTCTCGAGTTGGCCAACGGTCTCCGCTCCGGCGGCTAGTTTCTGTTGACGTCAACTTTAGTCTCCTCTTCGATCTTTTTTCTTTTGGCTCTAGGGTTCGTTGTAGTTTCCTTTGATATTTTAGGTTTTTCGGTATATATAGTTTTGTATAGTGGTTCAATTCGTAGGCTTTGGGTTGTATTGAACGCATTCCATCTAGGTCTGGTTTGCCTCCATCCTAACCCCCCAAATCCTGCTTTGGCGGGACTAAACTGGATAAATGTTGTTGTTGTTGATGTTAAATAAAATAAATAAACAATTTATTTACAATTTAAGAATAATATATGGAAAATAATTAATAAGTTCTGTTCAGCTGTTATAACTCATAAGTTTGGGGGATATAACTTATACTAGTTGTTCCCGTCGTGCCATGCACGACTTGTATTTTTAATTTTTTTTAGATATATAATAAATAGAATGTTAATGTGAAATTTATAATAAAAGGTAACATAATTTGGCTTCATCGAAGATTAGAACTTTTTTATTGTTAAATGATTGAATAAGAATATGTTATTATGCAAATCACGTACTTATATTTTCTAGTCAATAAAATATATTATTATGCAATTTGTATTTACTTATATTGTTAGTATGCAAAGCACCACCTTGATATACTCAAATTAAACATGCAGTTTTTCTAATCATAATATTTAATGAATAATATTTTGCCTCTATATGTATGAATAGGCCAAAAGTATATCTTACGAACATATAATATATTTCAAAGATCAATTCGAAATCTAAAAAATAATTGGTATAGAAAATATTAGGAAATTCATAGAAATTGTTAAACACAACTTATAAAAAAATATAAGGTGGGGTGAGAATAATTTTTTTATATAAAATTTAAAACTTTAATGAATTTCAAAATTAATTAAATAAATCTTAAGCATATGACTTTCAATTTTTTTATTCAATATCTTATTGAGCAAAAAAAATCAATTAGTGTGAAAACAATGGTGGAGATAAAACAATGTTAGGTATATTAAATCAATATTAGTGGGGTTCAAGTTAAGATATATGAAGTAATAAATACTACCTACGTATACTATACACTACACTGTTAGTAAGCTCAATTGATACCTATGTAAAAGAGAATTAAAGATAAAATTATTTAAGGAAAATTAAACTAAAGAGAAATAGTATGATTTAAAGATAAAGTTCGAAAACGGTCAGTTTTTATAATATATATTGATTTAAGCAAACTCTCAAAAATTTTGATACATCACACACGATCGAAATAGTGACGCAGGAGCTTTGTTTCTTTATACGTAAGATCGAATAAGTTTACTTAATCTCAATTCAATATCCGCCGAAAAGACTCTTTCGTTATGAGGCTACTTTTGATGCATAATCAGACCAAATATACGATGGTGGTGACGTAAATTTTATAATTAATGTACTTACAGAGGTAGCTAGGTTTCGCAGATAAGCTAATCAATCCCATAGATGTAATCAATACACTAATCATTTCTATTTTATACTGTAGGATTTATGCTGTCATTGACAAAGTAAATTTCTTTGAAACTACCAATTTGATGTTGTTGATGAACTGCCTATTTTGTTGTATTTTATTTGTGTGCTTCTTGTGCTTTGTGGTGGCATATACATCTTCGTTACGTGCACTCGATGACAACGAGATCTAGTAATCCATATCCAGATGGATATGGTGATCCAATATAATTATTACTTTGATTAAATTATATAAATTACTCTCACAAAATAGCTTACAAAAATAAACTAGTTTAGTATCGGTTGATGGTAGAGACAATGACTGTATAATTTAAAATATTTCATATTATATACATAGAGAAATTAGAATTAATAAACTATATACTAAATTAAAACAATAGACTTGTCAGTGACAATTGCAAGAAATTGTATATTTTATTTATATGATTCACTTATTTGAATAAAATCTCTGTTAAATTATTTATAAAATATATAAATATATTCATATGAATAAACATATAAGATTTCTCGACCAAAAAAAAACATATAAGATTTATTTCCATTCTAAGAAATAAGGGTATTAGAGTGTCATCCAAACTCTAAAAATATATGCATAATTTTTTTAAAGCTTTTAAATAAGATATAATATTTTAAATCACCACATATGATTGTTTTTTCACAAGATGTCTTTGTTATTCTATCAAAAATTATTCTACATATTAGATAGGATGCTGATGATATAGAGGGTATTTATTACAATAGTATTTTCACGTTGATTTTTTATATTTATATATTTATTTGTTAAAATGTTTGGGTGCCCCCCCTCTGCGTTTAGCCAGGGGGGCCCCTATCTTGACCCCCCAGATTCCCGGAAGGGAATTGCGCTGGGTATATTGTTGTTGTTTATTTGTTAAAATGATATTTTAAAGATGGGATATGTGAAGTTTATTTTCAGGGGAGATATATACCAAGCCTAGATATGAGTGAGTTTGGGAGGACATGTAGTTACGAAGAAGTAGAGCTTTTAGATACTAGAGTAAGTTATGTAAAGTGACCAGGCGATATGGTCGAGGATACGAAAGAGTTGACAGAAGTGAAGAACATTTTAAGGGAGTATTGTGCAAAAGAAGAGCCCACTCAAGTTCAAGGGTAAGTTCTATAGAGTTGTTATCCATCTTCCATTCTATATCGCATAGCATGCTCGTCAAATGCGAAGGTGCAAAAACAAAGATTATTGGTCGCGAGATGCAAAAGTTTAGATAGATGTGTAGCCACATAGAAACAAGGTGGGAGTGTCATTAGTAGATAATTAACTTCCGAGAAGCCAAACTTTTTCGTTTGGGCACGTACAAAGGAGAATCCTTGTAAGACGATTAGGAGGTGTGAACACTTACACTTTGGAGTCTGCGTAAGGGTAGGGTTGTTCGGAAAAATATTAGTGAGATAACATAAAGTAAGATATCATCCAATTAGGGATTCCAATAGGGTAGGTGTAGTACAAGGACAAGTGGTAGTAAAGGATCATGATGAAGGATGTCTAGTCACTGAGAAAGGGGGGCCATTTGTATTTAATTTCTTGTTTTTTTATTTTATTGCGATATCCATTTGCTCAGTCTTCGTTTCTAGTTTTTATTCGGTTAATTCTAGTATTGTTAGGCTTTTATTACGCTAGATCAGTAGTAAAGGTTATCCTTTTTATTTATGTCTCAAGTTAAGAGTGCCCCCATCTTAAACCCCAAGATTCCACCGTTACAAAACTATGTACATTGGGTCAATATTATATATTGATGTTGTATTTTTTTTATTATTTTGGGTTTTTTTGTTAAGACTTGAAATCTGCTTCATATTGTAGTCGGGTAAATAAAGACTTACATCTAATACATATATAAAAACCGCTCAAGGAAGTCTAAGTTTACTATGACAATTGAGATGATTGTAGCAGATAAACTTGTTCCATTACAATTATTTGAGATAGTAAACATATGCATCGAAACTGTAACTTCACATTCAATTGCATAGTTAAATTATGACACAGGTGTTACTTTATCTAAAAGTGAATGTATGTTGATCGAAACTTTAACATCACATCCATTTCAATTTTGGCCTACAATTTCCCATGGAAAATAATAGGCTTAAAACATATGTAACCCCATGAACTTACGCAAATTTGTCACTTAGACGTTTCATATTTGATTTGGACCTATTAGATACCCGAACTTATATTTTTTTGCTTATTGAAAACCTATTTTCTGATTTGTGCAAATGAAATTGCACCATGTGTATGCTACCTCATTACTTTTAATTAAAAAAAAAAACAATTTTGTGCACTACAGCAAAATCAACTTCAAATTAAAACGACAAAGCAAAAGGCAATGACAAAGCAAGAAGTTGTGGCTACCAGGAGGCCGGAGAGTGAAGCCGAAGTCGGACACGGGAGCATTCGTGGTTTGGGTCTCCTTCGCCGATAAGATCGCCTCCATCAACATCAACGACCTCTCCCTTGGCTCCAATGCCAGTCCCACCCCCTCCTCCTTCTCCGCCACCCACCACCACCCCATGTGGCACTTGATGGTCGGAATGTGTTTGTGGTGGCTCTGACGACGTCCTTCCACCACCCCCACCGACACCCCTGACCCCACCCACTCCATCAACGTCGGCGAAGGAGAACGAGGTGCGGAGAACCCAGGTGTGGGCGAAGGAGAACGAGGTGCTGGCCGAGCGAAGGTGTTGGTTGGGGAGGTCCACGGTCACCTTGATGCGGGTACCGGCGAGGGCACGGAGGACAGCTGGGTCGGAGTTAAAAACCTTGACGCAGTCGAATCCCTCCGATTTCAATTGTAAAACAATTTTTAAGTTGATAGCTATCTTTTTAATTGTTTTTATTGCTTTAAATCTTTGTTTTAAATGAAAATGATATACACGTGGCGCCATGGTGACAACTTTTTTTGCACAAGTCAGTAAACATGTATTCAATAGGTAAAAAAAATATAAATTCAGGTACCCGATAGGTCCAAATCAAAATTGGTGTGCCTAAGTAAACAAATTTGCATAAGTTCGGGGGTCGATACGTTTTAAGCCGAAAATAATGACCTACTTGAAAGATAGTAGTTACTTTCAAATGCATGTATGCATGTAATGATGTGGATCGGGCCCGAATCAATACCAAGAAAAAGAAAAAGTGTTCACGTAATGTCGATCTAATCAAGTAACCATTGACTGACCATATAGCATATATCCACAAATTCCACCACAGATATGGAACATTGGCACCATTGAGACGTTGTTGTATGCACTATGCAGTGTACGTGTAGTATAAAATTCTTTGATCCAAATCATCCTGCGTCAGATTATTTGTCCTCACTGATTTATGGGGACATATTCATCTAATTTGCTTTTAGCTAACATATTCACCTAATTTGATTATACATGGGTCCGGAAATTAAAGTGGAATTGAACTCGTCAAATGAACTCATCCAACTTCTTGGTTGATTTCGTTCTCGGGAGGAAGAGAGTCCACAAGCAAACTCTTGAATTTTAAGAGCTCGCCAAGAAAAAAAAATGATTGATTCTCTTTTCACAACTTTGGTTTTATTTCAATACACCAAGTATATATTTACAATACGTGAGCATTAATTCTTACACATCCGTACGTAAGTATTTACACACATTTATTGTAGATGAATGACACATTTTGTCAGATAATGTTGGCTGATTTTTACCGAATCGATATTGACAATGGAGTCGACTGATCTACGTACCTTGTGACCACGCTTGATAGATTTACTGGGTATTCATCTTATAACTAATTGAATGAACCCGGAACAACCCGACACGAATCTGCTCGACCTGACCCGATTGACAGGTCTACCTACATCTGAAGTGTAGGTATATTCCGCAATTTTCCCTAAATTTGACATGTTTATTACTCCTAGAAGACTTACAAATGAATTGGCGGTGGATGAAGTTAACAGGTCAAATCTATAGTCGTCCATATCGACACGTACAAAGGTTACTTATGACACTGACATGTCGATCGTGTAAAATGGTTCAAGACTCTCAAGAGTCAACATGACTTTCGAGGCCATCTTTGTCTTGTCTATTTGCATTTTTAACTTCTAGTTTTTTCTCTTATCATTATCACCAATATCACGTGATCTTTTTATTTTTCCATTTATTAAGGAAATCGTCCTTTGTTTGGTTTTGTCTTGGGAATTTTAATCAACTAGTTGAAGACCCGTACCATGTACGGGTAATGATCATTTTTTTCGTTAATTTGTGTAACTACTATTTATAATCTATACTATATATTAATTCTTATATTAAATAGATTAATGGGGATTGAAAAGTTAAGTTAATTAATATGTATCTTTTATAAAAGGAAATTTTAAAGATAGATAATATTGTTTCAAAGATAGATATTAGATGAGTAAGAAAAAGAATAAAATTAAAGATTAGATAATTAAAGAGATTTTAAAGATAAATAATATGTCTTTAAAGATAGATATTTGATTGGTAAAAAAAAGGATAAAGTTAAAGATTAGATAATCAGGAAAAATAAAACATATAAAATTGTTAATAAAACATATAAAATTGTTAATAAAGTGGGACCAGAATTAACGTGGAGGCTCGAAATTCTCCGGCTTTAATATATAGTATAGATTGGAAAGCGTCAAATTTGGGCCGAATATGGTTGAGGAGGACCCAAAGTGGAGCCAAAGCTACACGGCTAAGACGCGGATCTCGTTGCTATAACGTAGCACTTTCACAAACCACTCGCGTTGTGGAAAGACAATGACCAATACTAACCGACTTCAAAACGCGGATCGCGTTGTAATGCGATTATAAACCCAATTTAATTAGATATGTAACGTCAATGATCACGTTAAAAGTATAGGATCATATATATGTATCTTCGTATCATGATTAATGTTTTTTTTATCAATAGTAAATGAACTCATAATATAAATAAGTTGGATTTGTTCAAAAATTACTTTACGATAAATATCATGTTTTATTAAATAATAATATTTATTTGAAAATTACAACTAATTCTTGGTAAGGGATAATTCATAATTTTCGACAATTTTTACGGGATAAGATTATATGAGATTCTAATTACCTACTTTATATAAAGGAGGGCCCAGTTGATTATTTTCATCATATCATATATATTTATCTTTCTATTGTGATTAGTATTTTTTTATATACGCAAGGGCCCGGTTGATTATTTTATTAAAGATATGGCAGGTGACGTAATTTTCTACGAAGAATTTATCTCTGTTTTATACTATAGACAATATAGATAGTGAGTTTTAACATAAATATATTGATTATTTTATATATTAAAACAGTCGTGAATTATGTTATCATATTACGGTCACTCACATCACCCCATAATTAAAAGAGTTATCTTATTAGATAGGCGGATTTGCGGGCATGCCCCTCCCAATAATGTTTTTTGCAAAAACACCCTTAAAACTACCAAATAAGTATGCTATTTTGACGTTCTTGCAATAAAGTTTACATTATTTTGTGTTTTCTTTTAAATAGAAGCTAGTTATATCCCGTGCCTCGTCTGAGAACTTTTTAAAATAAAAATGATAATATTGGTTTATGCACGATATATATTATAAATTATATAGTAAAAAATTAATAGGGTAATAATTGACTTAACAAACGTATATATGTACAAATATATTTTAAAGTAGAGCAATCAATATTCAACTCAGCTTAATAAACCAATTTGAATCAATCGAAAATTTTATAGTTGAAACCCGATCCATAAATGAGTAGATCAACGAAAAAACTAAACTGATTATCCTGTGCTCAATTGGATAGAAACACGAAACCAACTGACTTGACCTGAGTTTTATATTTGCAAAATAAATAAATTTTTGTTTGAGTTTTGTGTTATGGCCTATGGGTAAGATTCATCCTATCACCCTCACCCAAAATCATGTTATCCACAATTCAAATTATGTCAACCTTCTTTTTGTAAAACGTTGTCATTTTGTTTTTTGGAAATTATGGCGTAAATGGATACAACAATCCTCTCTCCCAATCTGAGAGATATATGTTTTCCTTTCTTATTTTTAGAATTCGATTTGACTTTTTTAGTTTTTATTCTCTTCAATTTTCAAAATGGATAGAATGTTCCTAAAATCGTGTTAATAATCTAGAAAATCTTATAAAGATAATATTTTAATATTAAATTTTTTAAATATTTGTATCCATATATCTTTTCAAATTGAGAGAAAAAATTATTCTCTTAAAATATACTATTATTTTTTCGAAATAATATAAATAAAAATATTTTTTTCAAAGTTTAGTTCTTTTCATTTATTTTTCATTGTCGGCATTCATGTAATATTGTTAAGCATTTTACATTATTTTTGGAAATTTTTACAAAAAAAAAAACAAGGATATATTTACAAAATAATTATTAAATAAGGGTATGAGCTAGTGATTCCTTAAATTATAAGGAGTTATATTGTGTCACTTAACATAAATTATCTATTTTTTTAGAAAATTGAACACACACGTGTATGTGTATCATGATCCATTTCCATGCCACACGTGTATACGTTAGTAATGTTATTACTTGGGCTTTTCTATAAGCATATAATGGGCTGTAACTTTTGAGTTATATCATGGCCCGTTTTATCACTCAAATCACAATTGCTCAAATATGGGCATTGGCAATTTGGCAGGACGTTCATTGCCTCGTAGAACTATAATCTGTACATACATATATACATATATACATATATATATATATATATGCGATTTTTCTACAACTAGCTTAACCTGTCGTGCTATGCACGACTATTTCATTTTAAAATATTAAAATAAAATTATATATTTTTATGGAAAATATTATATAAGCTTTATTATATGAACATGTTTTTTTATCTTTTAAAAAGAGTGATATTGTATTTGAAGTTCATATAACCCAAAACATAATTTTTCACTCATTTGTACATATAACTAAAAAAATTTCATCAATTGATAAATTGATAAAGTTTATAAAAAGTTTAATTGAAATTGTCGGAAACCACAAATTTACTTGTATTTAAAGAAATAAGTTGAATCCAATATTCATAGATTTGGGCTTTAAATGTTTGTGAAAATTTTTTCTCTGTAATGCTTTAAGAGTTAATATTTGACAAAAGCTTTTTCTTATCAGTAGATAAGAAAAAATTCAATAGGAAAACCCTATATAATGCGAATAATAAAAATTAGTTTTTTTTTTAAATATGAGGTAGGGTCAAAATTAATGTGGTGGTTCAAAAACGACCACTTGTATGTTTGTATTAGGAAAATAAGGGGCGTTTGTATAATTTGAGAAAAATTGTGGGATTATTTTGTAAATAAGTAAAAATTATGAAAAAGATGTACGTTATCAAGATATAAATCGAAATTATTATTTGGACATAAAATAATATTTTTTTATCAAGATAGAAAAAAATCAAATCAAATGGGTAAAAAAATATAATAGATCAAGTAAATATAGAAAATAATTAAATTAAGTAATAAATTAACAAAAATTAACAAAAATTAGTCTTTCTATTAAAAAATAATTTAAAATTTATCTTAAAAATTCTAAATTTAATTAAGTAAATCAAAAATATAATTGTTGCATAGTAATTATATTTCGAAAATTCAAGTTATATATTAGAATCATGTTTTTAAATTAAGTGATATATTAAAAAAGATAGAAAATCTTACCAAAAATATAACTTTGTCATAAATAGATAATATAATTTTGTCAAGTTAATTGAAATACCACAAATAAAAACTATATTTTTTATCAAAAATAAGGTGGGTCCAAAATCAACTTTAGAAAAGATAAGTGATATATTAAAAAGATAGAATATCTTACTAAAATATATAACTTTGTCATAAATAGATAATATAATTTTGTCAAGTTAATTTAAATACCACAAATAAAAACTATATTTTTTTATCAAAAATAAGGTGGGTCCAAAATCAACTTTAGAAAAGATAAGTGATATATTAAAAAGATAGAATATCTTACTAAAATTTGAAAAGTTGATCATATCTTTTACCTAAATAGATAATAAGAAATAGAATTAGATTAATTGAAATAACATAAATTAAAGCTATTTTTTTATCAAATATGTAGTGGGACCGTAATCAACGTTATTAGATGAGTAAGAAAATAGATAAAATTAAAGATTAGATAATTAAGAAAAATAAAACAAATAAAATTGTTAATAAAGTGGGGTTAGAATCAATCACCAAATTAAATCCACGTACATACCAAAAACCTTTAAATACATTAAGATACAAAGATACATACGATATTAAGATTACCCTTAATTTACGTATGCTGAGTAAAAATGTTGATTTACATGAATTAATATTTTTATTAACTTAATCCACGTACGTACGTAGTTGTGTCCTCAAATCCATGTTGATTCTGCTTATGTAATATTTACTAGTTGAAGACCCGTACCATGTACGGGTAATGGTCATTTTTATCGTTAACTTATGTAGTATACTCTATACTATATATTAATTCTTATATATAAATAGATTAAAATGGGAATTGAAAAGTTAAGTTAATTAATATGTATCTTTTATAGAAGGAAATTTTAAAGATAGATAATATTGTTTCAAAGATAGATATTAGATGAGTAAGAAAAGGGATAAAATTAAAGAGATAATTAAAGAAATTTTAAAGATAAATAATATGCCTTTAAAGATAGATATTTGATGGGTAAGAAAAAAGATAAAGTTAAAGATTAGATAATTAAGAAAAATAAAACATATAAAATTGTTAATAAAGTGGGGCCAGAATTAACGTGGAAGCTCGAAATTCTCCGATTTTAATATATAGTACTAGATGTACCCGTCGTACCATGCACGACTCGTGTTTTATAATTTTCTGAATATTATATAAATATAATATTAGTGTCAAAGATAAAAATTGTTAATAAATCAATTTTAAAAATATAATTTACTGAATCAGTTGTAAATGTTAGTGTTTCATAATTGATTTAGTATACTGTATTAAAAAATGATTTAGTATCAAAGATAAAAATATAATTTATTTAGAAAAAGGGGCTTCCATTTTAAAATTATTTTTTAAATTTGAATTTTTTAAATTATTTCGTACATAAATAGATTAAAAAGGCAGTTGAAAAGATAAGTTAACTAATATGTATCTTTTATAGAAGGAGATTTTAAAGATAGATCATATTGCTTTAAAGATAGATATTAGATGAAGAGAAAAATGATAAAATTAAAGATTAGATAATTAAGGAAATTTTAAATACAAATATTATGCCTTAAAAGATAGATATTAGATGGGTAAGAAAAAAGATAAAATTAAAGATTAGATAAATAAGAAAAATAAAACATATAAAATTGTTAATGAAGTGGGGCCAGAATTAACGTGGAGGCTCGAAATTCTCCGGCTTTAATATATAGTATAGATAGATTTCCCACGCGTAACAAAAGCTAAGCCTAATAGCACCACCAAAAAAAAGCTAAGCCTAATAAACATGCACAACAGCCAAGCACATGCTTCTGTTTCCCCACCACGTATCGAGCAATAGGAGTTACGTACGAGTTAGTAGTACTAGCTGAAGACCCGTACCATGTACGGGTAATGATCATTTTTTTCGTTAATTTGTGTAGTTATTCTAATCTATACTGTATATATTAATTCTTATATATAAATAGATTAAAATGGGAATTGAAAAGTTAAGTTAATTAATATGTATCTTTTATAGAAGGAAATTTTAAAGATAGATAATATTGTTTCAAAGATAGATATTAGATGAGTAAGAAAAATGATAAAATTAAAGGTTAAATAATTACAGAAATTATAAAGATAAATAATATGCCTTTAAAGATAGGTATTTGATGGGTAAGAAAAAAGATAAAGTTACAGATTAGATAATTAGGAAAAATAAATCATATAAAAGTGTTAATCAAGTGGGGCCGGAATTAACGTGGAGGCTCGAAATTCTCTGGCTTTAATATATAGTATAGATTATTGAGGTGGGGTGAAAATATTAGGAAATTATGAAAAAAGATGTATGTTATAAATTATTATTTGGCTAAAAAATCGAATTTGTTATTAAGATAGAAAAAAATTAAATATAGTAGGTGAAAAAAATAGTAGATCATGTAAATATAGAAAATAACTTAAGCTTTAAAAATATAGTAGATCATATAAAAGTTTGATCATATCTTTTACATATATAGATAATAAGAAATATAATAAGATTAATTGAAATAACATATATATAAAAGCAATTTTTATCAAATATGCGGTCGGGCCAAAATCAACGTGGTGTCTCGAAAACGGTCGGCTTTTATAATATATATTGATGTGCCTTTAGGGCACACTATAAGAGCCTATTAATAGGAAGAATTTGTAAAGTTTAAATTTTTGGTTTTTTAATGTCTTTTGTGATGAGTTCACTATTTCCATTTTAGGGTTTTAGTTTCTGTTTTTGGTATGCTTATCATGTGCCCTTAGGGCAAATAATAGAAAAACCGATATATATGTAGAAATAATTCACACCACCTGGAAGAAGCTTCACCATCATTAGGATAAGGTGAACACGGAAGGGGCAATGGATAGTGGTAACCGAGCTTCTACAATAAGGGCTTTTTGCTCAAGCGACGATCGGTAAATAAAAGGCTTCGTCCAGAATAGTGAGCAGTGCTTGGTGTCCAAAGAGTATGGGGAATCCTTGATATAATACGTCATATGCATGATTTTAATACGTTATATGTATGATAATAAATTTTATATGCGTGATATTTTATTAGTTGTATAATGATTACTCAGCTCATATATTGATACGTTATATGCATTATCTAAGGTATTTGTATGCATAAAGTATTATTGTATATTCATATTAAAAATTCTCATATACATAACTCAACTCTTATATTCATAAATTGGACAATTGTATGCATATATGTTAATTATATATGCTCCTAAGGAACTTTTAAACTTGGACAACTCTTATATTCGAAAGATCTTGGTTATTACAATTACAAGTGGTTAATTGTAGAATTCAAACTCATACCAACGAATAATGCCCCATTCCACGTTCCACCATCTCTCTATCCTCACGCCCTCTGGATTGCGGGCGACAAATGCTCGGACTGCTCGGATCGCTCTTTTCTCTTTCCGCGCTTGCACTTGGATCGCTCGGATCTGTTGTTGCAATTGAGATGGATTGTAGGGCGACATTGCCCCTCCTCCTGTTCCTCCTCTTCACCGCCACGCCTTCAATGGTGGTTCCCAGGAGTACCTACGTTCTCCACGTGAATCACCTCCGACGAGGCCGAATCCGCTCCCTAGTGCCGGATCCGGACTCGTCACCGACCTCGATCAGGGGGTGTCGAGCGACAACAACGACAGATCCTCAAAGGAGACACCGATCTTGGCGGTAAGAGGGGCGGTAAGCTGCGGAGGAGCGGGATCGGTGCTACACTGAGTAATTATGGATCTTGAAACGGAGGAAAGTGGAGGCACCTCCATATGAAAGGAATAGGGATTCGTACGAGTTGGGAGAGAAGACATAGCTTATCAGTGATAGATATTGACGGTGGGGTTGGCTGAATTTTGGGGTTTTTTGTTTTAATCCGGGTCATTGATTTTGTTTTAATCCAACGGTCTAGATTCACTCCATATCACCCCAACCCATTGTATCACTTGAATCCAAACAACTAAACGAATAAATATATATGTAAGAGCTTAATTTAGTTATGTTAAAGAAGTAGTTTTTGGCGCTTGACGCATCAGTTCACTAGTTGAGCACTCGTGGATGTACCATGAGGTCTCGAGTTCGAGACTTTAGTGCGGCGGTTTGCTTTTTTATTCTTTTCTTTAGAGTTGGTTAGTAACAAGTTCTCATTCCTTGCGGATGCTCTAGGCGAGCTCAAGTAGTACTTGTGACGACCATAATCTCTTTCCTTATAAAAGAAAAATAAGTAGTTTTTGTTCCATCGAAATAGAGAATAGGGATTTCATTGACTTAAAAATAATAAATTACAATGTACAAAAGGAGTAGAATTAAAATGTGAAAACATCTTATCACATCGAAATAGAGAATAGGTCCTCTTTAAGGTGTCAAAATAAAAGTAGTAGAAAAACAAAAGAAAATACTAATGACTTAAGCCTTAGTCGTGGTGTTGAGTCCGTATTGCGCCCGATAGCGATTTCATATAGTAATTATTTCTTGAAAGTATGAGTCTCATCCATCCACACTTACATCATGGTGGAGCCTCCATATGCCAATAGGGGGCGGTATCGGAGAGTTAGATTTCAACCATACCTAATAGCTAAAAATCATATTGTACTTTTATATCATTGAATATATGAAATTTGTAAAAATAAAAGAATAAATTACATATCGGTACGAAATGGTCTTCCTTGCCCACGAGGGAGATTCCGAAAATATGATTATCAGTGACAGAGGGTGCACCCATAGGTGCAATCATAGGTGGAAAAGTGTGGGGGTAACCTTGGAGAAAACTACAAGTACCATTTGGAATCAGGTAGCAAATGTCAAGCCGCATATTGGCACCTCCATCCAATAATTGGATGGGCAAGGGGTCGCGTAAAAGGTTATGTTTTTGATGAGCTCATAAATCTCGTGGGGATTACCCCCTGAAAATACGTGCATATAAAGTTGTGTTTTTCATTAAGTTTGTCATGACGTCTAAGCGCAATTGAATCCAATTTTCTTGTGAAGTACCTGTCTACTCCACCAATGCCCGATATCCGCAATTTCCGTCTGTAAAACATACTTGGTCGATATAATCTACCATGAAAACATCGATATTATTTACCCAGAAATCCACGTCCATCATGAATAAATGTTGTGTGGATCGGTCTAATTAGTGAACCACCACATCCCTCTTACTTTTCTTATGAGTCTCCTTTGGCTTCTCCTTAGCTTTGTCTTTTGCCTTATCCTTCTTAGATGACACCTAACTCTTTTGCCTTTTCTCCCATGTGCTCCAACCATGTCTCGTCCCTCGGTTGAGTATTTGAATCTCTTTTGGGTCTACCTTTAGGAATAGAGTCGGGTGGTGGTTTTAATGTTGACTCTCTGGGCCTCCTTTGATTAACATATGTCTTCACAAGGTGGTGGAGAACATCATGGCTCAATGTGCCAGCATTGAGCTCCCCAACCATGATATCATAAACCTCCTTACCTACATCATCAAGGACCGACAAAGGCTCCTCTGGAACGACCTTTCATGACAAGGTCCTCCAAAATACGTGAATAGATTCAAGATGAATTGGAGTGCGTTCACTTATAGCCCGTTCAACATCATGAGGACATATAAGGCCTCGACTGGTTCTCCCGTAATAATCTTTGTAAGTTGTTGAATCATATAATCTCTCAGGATTGTACCTGAGTTTCACATGATCAAACAATATGTCCCAACATTTCCTTAACACTTTATAGCCGAGCAAAGAACAGAATTTGTAACGGACCCTTCTCTTTGATCAGTTTAGTGGGATGGTTGTCCTATTATTCTACAAAAAAACCCGAACATGGAATATCTGGTCTTAGTGCATACCATGAATCCTATTTACCACGTACGGGAGCCTAACAATATAAATTTTCAACCAATCTTTCAACACTGAGTGCGCAGACTCAACCCTAATAAGAAGAACACAAAAGATTAACAATTTCACATAAGTAAATACGCATTAGTCATGGTTACTTCACCTAAGAAAATAGTAGATACTTGTTGGTAGATGTTGTGAGTAAGTGGAGGTGTTGATCAATCCATGCCCTAACAATGCCTTCCTTATAAGGGTCAAGCCTTGTTTCCTGAAGATATGTATACAAGCCCGTCTTCCATGATTTCTAATTCTTTTAAGGTGTTGGTGGTAGCTTTCCACCGATCTTGAGTAAAAAAGTGCCGATACATTGTTGGGAAAAGCCGTCGTAGCCGATTGAGGCAAACCCAAACCCAAAGCATATGCCTCACAATTATTCTTGATGTGCACACAACACAGTAAATGATGGGCATCGGTAAATTTTATTGATATGGCTTTAATCAAGGCTAGCTCACGGTTGGTCACAACAACTAATGGTCTCGTACTTGCTTGAGTGTGGAGCCGACCCAGATGAGATAACAACAACAACAACAACACCAACAACATTTACCCAGATGAGATAACACCCATTCATAATGGTTTGTGCTCTCTCGCACCATGAACGCAGACACAATGTTGAAAGTATGGCCTGTGCAAGTGAACCTCACTATCTCAAAAAGAGGCATTTTGAAGCTACAACATAATAAAATAGCATGTACGTTAGAATGACAATATCTTTTAAAAAGATAAATTGATGTGAAAATATACGTAATTTTAAACCAAATCAGTATGCATTCGTCTTATATGTGGTGTTCATGATAAGAACCTATGGAAACATTGCCAATAAATGCCTTGAATCTAGAAGAGCAAAGAACAAATCTTGCACCTCGTTTGTGTCATCGACCCTTCCCTTTTCAACTAAGAAAGTTAGAGTCGTTTGTGTCATCGTGCGCTCTCCGACATCTCTTTTCTAGATTTCTGTGTGATAATTGTATATGTGTTTCCTAGCCACAATTGCTCTTGGATATTTTAACTGTAGAAATGCCCATATCTTCTTGGGAGCTACGTATGTCAAGGTCAACATCCTCACATCCTTCCTCGTCTCAATTGTCATTCGCCCAACATATGCGTGACCCAATAACGTTTTGGCAACGTCGTGGCTGTGCTTACCACACACAATGTGTAACTTCAAGAAACCAGTGGCTTGCTTGATCCCCATAATTACGAATGGACATTCATAGTTCTTTGACACGAAGGTAGGGTCTGTCTTATGGACTTTTCCTGGAATCTACTTCTTGCTTTCCCTGAACGCCCCATGTTTCTCGCAAGCCAATTTTGCCTTATTGTCACATGAATGGTCTATAGGTAATACAATATTCAAAGATTTCCCTACACCACGTGCCCAAATCAATCATAGACTGACGAGTAGCCACTCGTCATCGCTTATGAAGTAACGTGTATAGTCATATTCATCTTTAACCTGTCAAGATTTATATAAAAAATATAATTTTTGCCACATAATTCAAACTGAAAAAATAATACTTATATTTTCAGCAAATCTAACTAATGTAAACCATTTACCATGGAATTTTTCTAGAAAATCTCACGTATATAAAAGTGAAGATCTTAGGTGGATAATTTAGATGGATATAACTACTAACAAACATTGAAATAATGATTTTATTTTTATCCAATTTTTTATATGCTAATTTTTTTCCTAATTTTTTTATAGGTTCAAGTTTTTTCTAATACAAATCCATAGTAAAAAGATTGAAATAAACGTGATTCACTTAGATATTGTGAGGATTGGTTTCCTTATCAATTGGTACATGCTCTCTTAGATATCGTGAAGATTCTAGATGATTTTATACTTTATGATCCAAATAATATACTATATAAAAAATCTACGTGAATGTAGTCATATACGTACTTGTTCGTGTGTTGTACATTGAATATGTGGTTGCCCTAGTGGATGAAAAGGGTGAGCGAATTTTGGCAGACCTTGACTGTATTGTTCTTCTTCCCTCCAATTAGAAATGTAGTATGTGTTGTCGGTGTGCTTCTTGTTCCCCATGAGCGTTATCTTCGCCTAGTGTGTATCCTTGACCATGGTAACTACTATGACGATGAGAATCATACGTCGTTTGTCCCTGCGGCCAAAGAGTATCATAATTGAATTGTTTCATTCGATCAAAAACAAAAAAGAAAATTGTTTCAGACTTTCACAAGTATGCTTGTCACTCAAGAAATACTATGCAATTTTGCTTTCTTTCCCATGACATTACCATGATTCAAATCTCAACTTGCTGTGTTGTGTAGGAAGATGGAGCCCACCATAAATTGATCTTTTTTACATGCATACGTGTAAGAAGATGCTACTTTGGAAGAAGATGGTACCTTGAATTTAATGTATTGTAATTTATCAATTCCACGTACGTTTAATGTTATTTCTATTTTGATTTCAATATACCTAAATACTGTCCGTTTTACTCAAATACTAAATTGTTTGTTTAGCTAAATACTAAATTGCATTAATTCATAAACTAATTAATTATCAATTCTTCTTATAATTCTAAATTTTCATAAATATCGATAAAACTATAGAAATTCCCGGACAAAAGTAGTTATAACTTAGTTGATGACAAATAACTTAGTTGATATCAAAAACTATACATACTCAATGTCAAAGATTTCGATGGAACAAAAACTACTTTCACACAACTAAATTAAGCTTTTACATATGTATTTGTTTGTTTTTTCAAGTCAAATGTGTTTTTACCATATTTTATTAATGGTTATATCACGTCTAAAGGTTATGTATAGGGCTAAAATAAGCTCTTACATATTTTCAAATCACATAATGTAATCGTACGCTTAGAGTTTGAACATATAGAATTAAGTTGTTGTATGCTACTTCTATTCAATAGGAGGATGCTTATTGTGCCCAATTTCAATTAAGTAGGAAGAACTACAACTAAAATGACGATTGAGCTATGAGCATTTGCCGTCAAACCTTAAGCAATGTTTTGCTTATTGTGCTCTATTCCCCAAAAATTATCAATTCATACTTCATGGACTTGTTTAGGAGGTCCTTTTTTCAAGATCGTCAACTTCTTGACAATGGTGATGTTGTGTAGTATGCATGATTTAATCCATCATTTGGCACGACCAAAAAAGCTCTACCAACAAGGTGTTTAACTGTCTAACACCCTAATCCTCTCCCTCCAACCTTCTCTGCACTGCGCCAAATACACTGAAATCCCTAACAAGCCGATGTCATGCTTTATACTGTGCATCCAACGTTTCTTTGGGCGACCTCTATCCCTCTTGAAAACCCCTAGATCCAAACGCTCACACCTCCTAATTGTAGCGTCTGGGTTTTGCCTTTGAACATGGCCAAACCAACGAAGTCTCGCTTCTCGTAGTTTGTCTTCTATGCTAGCCACCCCAACTTGCTTCTGATGTCCTCATTTCTGATCTTATCCATCATCGTATGACCACACATTCATCTAAGCATTCTCATCTATGCAACTGTGAGTTTCTGCTCTTGCACCTTTGTCGTCGGCCAACACTCTACACCATACAGGATCGCCGGTCTTATAACAGTTATGTAAAACTTTCCCTTGAGTCGCACCTTGAATCATAAATTTCAAATCGGGTTTCAACACATTAATTATTGGGTCGAACAAGTCGAGTCACACTTTGACCCATAAATTTCAAATCGGGTTTCAACCTATAAATTTTTGTACTTGTTGGGTTGTCGGGTCGGGTTAAATTTTGAAGGGTATAATCGCAATCCAATAAAAGTATTTCATTTCAATTGTAGTTCTTCCTATTGAAGTGAATTCAAATGATTATCTGGATCGTCGTTTAAACACTACCCATATAAACATACCACAAAAAATATACAAATCAATGTTAAATCTTCTATCTACATGTAAAGTTGGATTTTTTTTTGCATTAAATGCCTTGAACTGAATTCTCTTTAATTAAATTATATAATATTGTTATTATTAGTTTATACTATTATATTTATTATATTTATTATTATTATTATCATTATTATTTCGTAGAATATATTATTTCAATAAATTTATTTCGGATTATATTGTTATTATTGAATACTTTATGTTATTACTTTATACTATAGAATACACTTTATCATTATTAAATTCAATTTCGATTAAAGTGCTATAATTACTTAAATATTATCTTATTGAATCAATTTTTGATTAAATAAAGTAGCTTAAAATGAAGAATTTATTTTCTTATATTTATAATCATCACCCTTATGATTAGTTTAGACTATATAGTAAACTAAATTATATCTATATGGATTATAAAGTTTTATTTTATGGCAATTAATTCCATAATAATGGTTTAGATTTTTTCTTATTAAAAATTAAAAGTTATATCATAAAAAAATTATAAAATTCTTTTCATAATTTCTTTAATACGTTAGTTTCTAGATAACCAATGTTAGTATTATAACTGAAAACTTGTAGATTAAGGATATAATTTTTTGATATTGAGGGATTTATAATCTTAAGAACATAAAAATACAATAATAATGTCATTCTACTTGTTTAACCGAGACAATGTATTGTTTAGATATACCAAACAAATAAAACTATAGATATACACATTAATTATATAAAACTATCAAAATAGGACTAAACAATCGTCTCGAACAACGTCGGAGGTGGATGTTTAGTTAAAAGTTAAAACAAAAATTCCATAACTAAATGGAGTGCGCAAACTCGAAAAAAAATAAAAAATAAATATAAGGAATAAAAAGAAAAGACTGGAATGCTGGCATTGGTCGATGCCGATGACTTTCATGATCTGGTGATACGATCGCCATGTGCAGATGATTCAGCAATAGAGTTCCGTTTCCACAACTCATCCTTTAATAAATACTCAGTCAGACTCGTGACTCATCTTCCTACAGATTACACTCCCACTCGTACAATCAGCTCCCAAATTCCCCTCTCCGCTTCAAACGGACAACAATGGCGTCTCCCGGCGTGGTCGGCTTCCTCGGATTAGGCGACATGAGCTTGCAACTGGCTGCTTCGCTCCGTCGATCTGGTTACTCCGTTCAAGCCTTCTGCCCTCAGGTATTCCCCCATTTCCTCTCGGTTTCTCCTGCTTTTTTGCGTTGATTTTGTGCCGTTTTGTCTGCTTTTGCTCCGAATTTGATGCTGATTGAAGCTATTCTTTGCACGGCGAAATCTGGATGGAGTTGAATTGTTTCCGTGATCAGTCGATGTTCGTTATCGGTTGAATGCTGTTGAGACTTGGTTAGAATTTAGCATGATGTGTTATCACGATCATCAAAGGTCGTTGTAGAAGTAGCGGAAATATGACAGTAGTAGAGTTTGTTTCAAACAGTTCACAATCCACAGTTAGTAGACGTCCACAAGGTTGCCTGATGTGAAAGAAGGTTTAAAGTTTGACGTAGCAATGTCTTAGAGTTGTGAACTTGGAGATATCAATTCAAAGAAGTTTTTGGATGTTCTATTAGTACTTAGTACTCAATGAGTCAATTGAGGAGAATTAATTATGGTCTTAGGCTTCTATAGCTCTATGTGATTCGATATATAGTCGTAGACTATCCTATGACAACTCTGCCATATGTCATTATCAGCTATAGTAGTCTGTAGTTTGATGACATTTGGACCTGAAGTAACCGTATTGGTGTCTTTACTTTGTAAGTAGATATTATGGTCTCACTTATCTGTACGATTTATTTTCTTCGCGGAAATTTGATTCACTCAAAAGGTTGAACATTTCCATTTTAGCACTCAGCATTGTAAAATTGTTGACTTGCGCCTAAAAGTTTGAAAATAAGACAAAAGGATTTGGTTAGGAGGAAAGGATTATAATGCCTTTTTAAATTGATAAATATAATAAGATTTCATGTTTTCACAATGAAAAATTCAAAGACTAAAATACAAGTGTGCCAATCTTAATTTCAATTGAGTACTTGATCAGAGTTGTACTATGGATCATTGTTTTACTTAGTAGAAGACATTTGATTTAGAAGAATGTAGTTGACCTTTTAAATTTTGAGAAAATCTAAAACATCAAGGGTATGAATATTCTAATCCCAGTATAGAAACGAAGAGGTAGTAGCTGTTGATCAAGTTTCAACCTCTGGTTTTCAATTTTTCATGATAGTGGTATTTGTGTTTATGATGTGATTTTAGGTTATATAGTTATAATCATGTTCATGCAACCACTGCTCACTTTCTAAATCACTAATTTTGTAAGTTAGATTAAAAAAAAAAGAATTACCAGTATTGTTTATAATGGGGCTACAAATCTTATTGTTGTGAAAACAGAAAGACAGAGAGCTCTTTCTAATTTATTCCTTACTCTTTGTTCATGTTCAGTTGGATGACGACTCAATGAATGGGTTTTTAAAGCTTGGAGGAACAAGATCTGTCAATGCAGTAGAGGTTGGAAAAGGTAAAGATCATAGTTCATGTGCAAATGTGGATATTTGTCCTATCTCTAACTGATTTGTACACCCTAGCACATGCTAGGATTGCTAGCTTCCTTTTTCTTCTACTACAGATGTAGTTTCTCCACTAAAGAATTGTGCAGATCTGTTTTCTCTCCCAAAAGCTCTCTTTCCTTCAACAGCCTTCTCCAAAGTGTGATTTTGAATGATCACTTCTGTTACTTTACTTTTTCTCCTTTGTTTTCTCAGAGCTTGAGAAGTATGCTTAAGAGTGAAAGTGCCTAAATTATCCTTAACTGTGATATTTGTTAAGGACTAATGAAGCAAACTACACCAAGGCTCAGTGTACATGTCTTTTTTCCTATACATATAAAAGAGAATATACGGATGCATCCTACGACAGACAATAGCAACTATCAAGTGCTATAAGGATCCAACAGAGTATCACCAGCCATCCCTAATTATTGCAATTATGAAGAGGCTGTTTCCAGTGAACCAGCTTGGAACAAGTATACATCCATGTAGTTTAATAAAGGCATTTTCTTAGTGTTGACTTATCTTTAGAATTGTATAATCTTCTAAGAAAACTGTGCTCTATGAACAGTTCTCGGTTCTGATCTCTCTCTTTTTCCCCTTCCCTTCTTGGTGAAATGTCAACTGCTAAGGATGCAGTAATTATTTTCATTGTCCTTGTGATACTGGTATTGGTTTAACATCCTATCTAAGCTAAGTGATAGGCCAATGCAACACAAAGAAAGCATATGCTTGTTGAAATTATATTTCCAAGGTTCTCTTTGTTAAAACTTGAAAACGATATTTAGGGAAGATTGTCAAATATACTTCCGATGTGGAAAGGATGACAAGATATTGTTGGTAGTGTGGCATGCTGAAAAAGAGTGTTAATATAAGGAAAATTTGGCACAAAGGAAGATCGATTACAAACGTTTATAGATGTCACTCTATATATATAATATCCTTGATTTTAACGCACTTTTAGTCTTGATTAGTTGCTGCATTGATCAGCAGAAAAGGATGAAACTCATACTTGTGTCGAAATAGTAATGGCTACTGTTATGTGAATGTTTATGAACCAGGGACTGGACCGGAGGCTGGGGTAGGATTTAGAATTTTCTTTCATCCCGCCAAATTCTTACCACTGCAACCTCTTTTTCTCCTTAATTGTGATGATTTTATTTTTTTGTTTTTTCACCTATTTATTTCTATCGATTTAGATGATGTACTTCTCAAGATCTATTCCCTTGGATCGGTGTTGCAGTAATGTTGCAAAAATCAATTTATCATCCAAATATGGAGCTAGGAAAGTGATTATTGTAGAAAATGATAGCATTGTCATCTTTGACTACAGATATGTGATTTCTTTTTTTGGGTTTTTTTTTTCATCTTCTGATCTGCTATATTGTCTTGTCATTCAGGGACTGTTGCTTTAGTCCTATGGATACCGAGTCCAAATTCTGCAGATTCCTTTATATTTGGTCAAGAGGGTGCCTTGAAAGGTGAAAACTTACTAATGTCATAACTATGCATTCAGTCATTTGATTAATGTATAAAACTGGCTGAAGTTTAGTTCTTCCAGGGTTGAGCAAAGATGCAGTTGTGATAATTCATACATCCACATCTCCAGCATGCATCCAGAAGCTGGAACAACGTCTAGCAGGCAACTTTTCTTCTGTTCTTTACTTGAAGTGAAACTAATAATTATATGTTTCATATAGAATCAGTCATGATATATATTGGCTTTGAACATTCAGGATTTTTAGGTGTTTTTTTTCCTTTAAATCTGTCCATTAAGATATTTCATCCATCTTCCTTTTCTCACGAGCATCCGGCTCTTTATTCATGCATCTTTGTTTTGAGCGATTGGTTCATTCACTTGTATTACTTGTTATTATTGCTTGATTAGTCATCAGTGTGAGTTCTTTTTTTGTTTTCACAGATGAATATGGTGGGAAATTTATCGTAGATGCTTATGTAACACAGGGAAAATCAGAGGCTTTAAGTGAAAAGATAATGGTATTTTCCCTTCTCTCTTGTACGTCAAAACGTTTTTTATATCGTGCACTTCAGTTGTGCTTTCCTCTCAATGCTGAGGTTGATTTTTTTGTCTGTGCCCACCTATGAAGCTAACCTCGTCAGGAAGGCCTGATGCAATTGCCAAGGCTCATCCAATTCTTTCTGGTATGCATTGCAAACTATTGTTTTCTCTCTTCTGGACAGCATATTTGGTTTTATCTTTCGGTGGCACTTAGATATGTACCTGCTTTGGCTTACAGCAATGTGTGAGAAGCTGTACATATTTGAGGGAGAAATTGGTGCTGGAAGGTGAGCTTCCAATAAGGATTCTTTGAAAACAAACATCATGTTAAAAAGACATATAATTAAATTTTCAAACGACGCAAGTTATTCCTGAAAGCGGTAAAGTTCTTTATTCATAAGCACAGAATTATTTAGTGCTTATATGGCATCTATCAACAGAATTGCTCCCGATTCGCAGGTATATAAACAGAACTACACTTAAGATACTGAATGTAAGATTTTGATATAAAAGGTATTAGTAAGATTATATAAAAAGGTATTAGTAAGATTATGTTATGGAATTTAAAATCATGCTGCATATATTCCTTGATAAACTGTATGAATTTAGCATGTTGAGAGACACGGAGTGCTGTGTGTGCTTTAAAGTTAGCTATTATTGAAGGTTGTTTACCGATCCTCATTGGTATCCTCGCAGTAAAGTTAAAATGGTTGTTGATGTACTCGAGGGAATTCATCTTGTTGCTTCGGTTGAAGCTGTTTCTCTTGGTGTCCAAGCTGGAATTCATCCATGGATAATTTATGATATCATATCCAACGCGGCTGGAAATTCATGGTGAGTCATGGTTACCAGCTTGTAATGCTTTCATATAATGATTTCTATATGCTTTTACATTTGGATGGAGAGATATTAGTGTTTGAAGTTGTATCAAAGAAATGTTACCGTATAGGAGTATGTTTGATTCTGTGCAGTTACGTATAGAAGCTTGAAGCTTATTGGTGGCATGTGTGTGTTTTGTATATTCTATGGTATACGGATGTCGATATGATGTTTTTTGAATTCCCATCCCTAGGATTAATATGTTACGACAAGGATAGTACAGAGAAGTGGTTTTCTGTCCCTTAAGCTATTATGAACAGACTGAGAGTAATTATGATTTAGATCTCTTCTTCTGGATTTCATTTTCTACTGACCTTGTTAGTTGTTATAGATATTTTTTCCCCCCGTGGGCATTTCATTGCTTTTCTTTCTAGTTGTTTCTTGTTCTCATGGATGTTTCTTGCAGCATTCTGTTTTTTCGTTACATTCTATCAAATACATTTTTATAAGAAATTAGTTTCTTAATGGTTGGTAGGCTGAAGGGAGAAGTTCGTTTTCCCCTCTGGTATCTGCTGTGACAGTTCTGGGAGATAGGATTTTCTTCCATAGCATGTAGCTCTTTTCCAATTCATTCTTACCTTAAATAATAATACAGGATATTCAAGAACGATGTTCAGAAATGGTTAAAGGGAGATCACATGAGTCCCAGTTGCTTGGATTCCATTGTTGAGAATCTGGTGAGTACTTAATGGTGCACTAAGGTTTAGTCCCATATGATATTACATTCACAGTACGGCATTATTTTTGTTCTTTTTTTTGGTGGATAGGATGTCAGGCTGAGTTCATTACTTAAAGACCAAATATGTGATTTGTATCTAAAAAATTAATGCCTTTCCAAATGAAATCCATGTATGTTGCATAGAGAAGAATCTCTGTCCTTGAAGCACTAGGCACTAAGGGGATGGATATTAGGAGATGGTTCCATTGACAACTTGTCTTGATAGTTGGATATGGTCTGTCTGGGAGTAGAAGAACCATTATATAAAGCTTCCTTTTGAATTTAATCATTAACAGGGCTGATCTTATTCTTTTGATACAAGTGTGGAGTCTTAACTATCAACCGTGAATTTTGTTTGTTTGTTTGTTTTTAAAAAAGAATGCAGGGTCAACACTTCCTTGTTCAGTTTTACTCTCAGTATAGTAACTGTATCTAGGTATTTAACATATGAGGCTGACTAATAATATAGCTGTACTTAAGGTTCTCCCAAGAGAAGGGTCCAACAGTGAGGATAATTGTGCAAAAGAACTTCAAATTTGTATAATCTAGGAAGTCTAATTAAGATGCTTTAATGGAATCCCTAACTCAAGGTCTACGGGCAGAGAAGTGGATTCTTGTTAAAATAGGGTCTTCGTCTTTGAGGCTACAGGGTGAGGGTTGGTTATTATTTTATGGGGTTTCTATCTACACTAGTGATATTACTAGCTCTGTGTCAGTCCTGATTGAAGTTTCAGGTAGAGGGATGGTATTTTCATTTGTGTATGGTTCTATGTCTTCCTGTACTCAAGAAGGAGTCTGTGTATGATATCTTTGTATTCTACTTTACCCTATATTTTGTCCCCACTAATATACTTCTCATTTATCACATCTAAGTCCATATAGAGGTTCCAAGGCATAGATCTTCAGATTATAACTCAATCTAAAGCCAATTTCAAACAGGTGGCGAATGAAATACCTTAGAAATCATTTTGGATATTGCTTAATTATGGGTTAATTGTGTTAAATGGTCCTTCTCTCTGGTTTTCTGAACTTTACGCACCTCTTATGGCTTTAAGGGGACTGTTCTCGATATGGCTAAATCCATCACATTTCCTCTTCATCTCCTCGCAGTTGCTCATCAACAGCTTCTGACTGGTAATATCAATTATTACAGTAATTATTTGTGGTCCATGAAATACAATTTATAATATCGTTTTTTGTTACTTCAGGCTCATCTCATGGTTGTGGAAATACAAAAGATGCTTGTTTGTTCAAGGTAATCGCCTTGAATGATTATTGTGAAATTTCCACCGTTGATAATTCTTTTGAATTTTCAACAGTTTGCTTGCTGCTGGATTTGAGGAACATGTTTTTCTTATTGTCTGTATGACTGTATCTTTAAAGGTGATTGATTCCTTGTGTTGTTTAATAGGTTTGGGAAAGGGTCATCGGGGTAAATATTGAAGAGGCCTCCAAAAAAGAGTGCTATGATCCTCAAAAAATAGCCCATCAAATCATTGCCAGATCAAAAACAGTTCATCGAGTTGGTTTTATTGGACTTGGAGCAATGGGATTTGGCATGGCAACACATCTACTGAGATCTAATTTTACTGTTATCGGATATGATGTAAGAGGTTTTGCAGTTCTAATTTTGTGATTGCACTATAAACTTGTTGGTGTAGTTTTGAGTTCGAACTTCTTCTGGCAGCTGCCCCTGAGCAATTATCGGTTAGAAGAATTGAGATGGATTTGGTTGTATCCTGATAGAATAGACTAGTTTAGTTATGTAATCTGTTAGTTGAAGGAAGATATCTATCCTTTGTATATTTATTGGTAGAAAGAGCTCACTAGCTTTGAACAATGTTTTTTGTGATTGGTCTGCTGTCATAAAAACAGGTCATCCCATGCCTGTTGATGCTATTTCCTTTCACAAGTTTAAGTTATCTTTCTGGCTGGCAGGTCTATCAGCCTACACTAGCTCGATTTTTGAAGGAAGGTGGTTTAGTAGCAAACTCTCCTGCAGAAGCATCAGAAGGTACTAATTTGTTTACTTGTGGACGAAAATGAGAGCTATTGCAGTAGTAAGTAGTTCCTATATCAAAGTAACTCTGATGCAAAAAAATCACCTACAATACACAATAGATAATATATACACAGCAGAGCACTTGTTATAATTATAAGACATGATAGAATCCTTCTTCAGGTTGTAGGGCCTTACTTCTCTCCTTTAACTCACTTGTAACTTGAATTGGACTTGTCTCATAGCATTTTGTTGACCTTGACTAAACGCTTGGTGTGATTTTTGGCTTTACATTTTCCTTGCGCTCCGTTGAGCTACACTGCCTTATTTTCCTCAATTCTTATTTCCCTTTGGCTGTGTTAATGGTATATCCATCCATATCAGTTGAATTAAGCTTGTTTCACCTTTCAGAATCATCTAGAGTCAATGTATACACGTAATCAGGTGATCAGTAACTGGATTCATATGAAATGACATCTAATGGATTAATTCCTAGCTCTATCACGAGTATCAGTATTTCACAGCACTGCATTTCCTTTCTTATTTAGTAAAAAAATAAACTGGTGGAAGGAGACATATTCTTTACTGTCTCCTTTATAAGGTTTCAGTTTTTGACTTGTATTAGTACAGAGAGGAGTGTGACTCTATGATGTCGTTGTTTTGTTCACGTATTTTACCTTTATGTTTCTTACGTCAATGTGGCCTTTTTTTTTTTTTTTCTATTTTTCCCAACGTTATAGCTTTCATTTTTGTTTTATCTGTACAATTCCTCCTATGCAGTCTAAATGAAATCTTCTAAATAATACCGGCATTGCTACAGGAGTTGATGTGCTTATTATAATGGTTACAAATGAAGCTCAAGCTGAAAGTGTCCTGTTTGGGAATCTTGGTGCTGTTCCAGGTACTGCTGTTTGCTCATTCATTCCTGATACAATAACTGCATTCGTTTCACTTAAATCTTTTTCTTTTGTACCCTCTGGTATCTCTTCTATGGTGGCAATATGTAATATCAACCATACAAATCTTAGAGAAGTCTTAATTTGTTCTTCTAAGCTGTGATCAAATGCTACTTTACTCCTCCAAAAATTATTTTCAAAGGCATCAGTAGAATGTCTAAGATCAAGAGTTCTAGGACAAGTAATAAAGAATTCCCACCACATGAAATAGCATGTTGGGAAGCATCTATGTATGAGAAGTTGATTATACGTACCACATATTGTGTCAGTGATTCACACTGATGAGACTGTTTTTTATGCACTATTTATTAGTATATGCAATCCGAGGGCAGGTAGTTATTATGACTGAAGGACCCTAGCTTATTCTGACATGTTGCAGTAATTAATGAGTCTTCACATATAGCCGAATTGATATTTCATGAACCCATGGCAGTCCGATTGTCTTTCATATGTAGACTGTTCAGTTCATTTAGTTAAAAAATTATTTAAGAGATATGGTATAACATATATTACTTTCTTTACCTTTCAGCTCTCTCGGCTGGAGCATCTGTAATTCTTTCTTCCACTGTTTCTCCTGCTTTTATGAGCCATTTGGAGCAGCGTCTGCAAGGTAAGAATGTGTGTGTGATGTGCTGCATGATAAAAAGAAGAAACAAAAGGTTTCATGTCTTCTTTTTTTACATGTCTATGTGGCAAACAATCAAAGTGTGACCCTATCATCCCAAAAGGTTTTGAAATACCAACTTATTTCATCTAAATTTCTGTCCTCCAGAATCTTATTGACGAAATTTTAAATATACATCCATTTCTTCTTTCCTCAACCAAACAGAAAAATGAAAGCTGGTGATAATTAGAAAAGTCCAAAAACAAGAAAAATCCTTGCCATATTCCATTCCTTGTATTTGATTTTGTCACAAAACTTTCCTCCTTGTAAAAGCAATTAGAAAAAAGCAACTGCTCTATGGTGGGTGTTCCGCAGTGAGATAACTACATAGTGGTGCTGTGATTTGTTATGTAAAATGAATGAAACACTGTAAACTAAAAAGACAAGAAAGAAGTTAATATTTTTTCCCCTGTTCTACAACCAATGTACACTTGGTGATTTGTACATTGTGTGGGCACTATGGTAGTCTTTATAAATTCGATGCCTTAGCACAGTTACTTTGATTTACAGATGAGGGCAAGAACTGGAAAGTGGTTGATGCTCCAGTTTCTGGGGGTGTTCTGAGGGCTTCCATGGGAACACTAACAGTATGGAGAATAACAAACAATAATTCATTCTTGTCTATCCACTTTCAGATTTTAGCATAAGATTCTTCTTTATTCTAATACATTTCGAAATTATTTTGGTCAGATAATGGCTTCAGGAGCAGATGATGCTTTAGAAAGCTGTGGTTCTGTTCTCTCAGGTACTGTTTATGAATCATCACTTGATACTTTCTAGAACTTCATGCTGTTAGAGTATTATTTGATCATGTTATGTATGCCTTGTGAGCAGCATTGAGTGAGAAGTTATACATTATAAAAGGAGGATGCGGAGCTGGAAGGTAATACTGACGTTTCCAGTGAGAGTTATATCTTTTTCACTCTGTCAGGGTATAGATTGGAGTAATAGCTTGTCTAGAGAGATTCGTGTATAAGATCAGAGTCAAATAATCATCCATTCTCTAAAATCGTCATTAGTGAAAAGGTCTTCAAGCTGTTAATTTGTTGATCAGCTTATTACTGTTTCTCTAAGATTATTATCAAATCAGTAGATTATCTTCTTGGTTCAATAAATCTGAATCTATA
The DNA here is from genome assembly GCA_934048045.1 of Polygonum aviculare. Lineage (NCBI taxonomy): Eukaryota > Viridiplantae > Streptophyta > Magnoliopsida > Caryophyllales > Polygonaceae > Polygonum > Polygonum aviculare. Next base: position 3,570,277 of record OW204027.1, read on the forward strand.
GTTCATTTAAAGAAATAAGGTTTGTGAGATTTTTTATTGTACATTTTAATTCTTGTATACTGCTTGGATAACTGGACTCACTGACTTGGTTTTAAGTGATTCATTGTAACTTTATAATTGGATGAAGAAATCTATTGCCTGAAACTATCTTCTGTAACAGAGCCGGCATAGGATCCCTATTTTATTCTGCTAAGCTTAACATTTGTGAAATATTTGCTACATGGAGTTTCACATGCTCAAATTATCTGTTTTGATAGTTATTAATTACCTTTCTTGTTTTTATATCCTGATTTTGCTTAGCTGTGTTAAGATGGTCAATCAACTTTTGGCTGGAGTTCATATAGCATCTGCAGCTGAGGCTTTAGCTTTTGGGGCCTACCTTGGTCTTCACACAAGAACTCTTTTCGATTTTATCACAAACAGTGGAGGAACATCTTGGTAAATCATTCTGTTCCTGTGATTTAGACAACTTCTATTTCTTACTGTTCATTGATGGTGTTAGCTAGAACAGCATTACTGCTTCACTTTGGTGCACTACTTTCTACAGATGTGACGAATGATAGCTATTTAAAGGTGCTATACACCTTGTTTTTTGTTTAATTTCTGCAAGTGATTCTACAAATAATGGTTCATTTCTAGTTTTGAATTACTATAGAATAGAAAATAATAGGTCTTAAGATTCTTTGCGTCATTGATGTTTCCTTGCTTCCTTCCTTCTGTATCCCTCATTAGATTCTTCACTTAACACCTCATGGATCAATCCGGCTGCCATCTAAACTTTATCCCTTTATTAGTTCATGGTTTACATGTCACATGGGCTCTAATTCCTACATCAATCTTTACTACTGAATGGAGCAAGCAAACCTTGATTCACTTTGTCCAACTTACTCATGATTAGTTGCCCATATCATAGGATCCTTATTACTTAGTCATGAAAATCTTCCTATGAAATCCATCAAGAAAATGAAACATGAGATACATACTTGTGCTTAAACATCATTTGCTTTGAATATTAATGATACAAGCTAAACATACTTGTGTTTAAACGTCATTTATTTGTAATATTATTACGCATTTATACTAGTTGTAGGAGCAAAATGCTCACCGTTACCTTATCTATTGTAGTTATATCATTCCTAGTTCTTGTTATATAATGTGAACCTATTCAATATTCATGTTTTAGGATGCTTGAAAATCGTGGTCCACATATGCTTGACAATGATTACACACCACATTCTGCGCTCAACATCTTTGTGAAGGATCTGGTTAGATATTTGACTATACTTGAACCCAAAAAATGGTTGATGACAATGATTTGTTACTAAGTTCAACTTATATTTTGATAGGGCATTGTCTCTCATGAATGCACAAGCAGAAAAGTTCCCCTTCACATAGCTGTTACAGCACACCAATTGTTTTTGGCAGGTAATGAAATGTGACCAGATTTTCATTGTTGCGTGTTGTGTCGTATAAACTTCGAAGAATTATTTAAGCTTTTGGATTGATAAATATTGTTTGATATGTTATAAGGGTTTCTTTATCCAAGAGCTCTCAGTATTGAATGCCAGTACATGTAGTCCAGAAACTCTACATTATGTGCCAAGATACGTTTATTTTCTTGCCCAGGAACAGGGGCATGTGCTTTGGGGATTTACAGTAAAAATTCACGCCTTGAAAAAAAAAGAGTAAAAGATTATTGAGATGACTGCTCTCTTGACGCTAGAGGTTTTAGGACGAAAGTATGTAATTTACTAGTGAATAACGCGAAACTCAAGACCCTATGCCTATGTTTTATAGGTTCTGCTGCTGGCTGGGGCAGGCTGGATGATGCAGCTGTTGTTAAGGTAGTACTACTTGCTTTGAAGTATTTTTCTAACCTTGTGCTTTTCACTTTTTAAGGGATCTTCCTGATCCCTTTACTCTCATATTTCTGTTTTCACGATATTACTCTATCTGGAGAATTTTGAAAATTTACACAGGAATGATATGTTCTTATGTTTTAATAGGTTTATGAGTCCCTCACGGGTGTCAAAGTTGAAGGAAAAGTTCCCAGTGTTAGTAAAGAATCTCTCATGAAGACAATTCCTCCTGAGTGGCCAACAGATCCAATTGAAGATATATGCAAATTGAGTCAGGAAAATTCAAAGCCACTGGTTGTCCTTGATGATGATCCAACAGGAACACAAACTGTACATGACATTGAAGTTCTAACTGAATGGTAATTCTAATATATTTGAAGTTTCTTAACTAGAAGATCTATATATTTGATTTCGTTCTACTTTTGACTTCTTTCTGTAGATTTCTGAAGCTATTTACTTGTAGTTGGTGGATTGGTTGAGGACTTGTAGTAGAAAGTAGAAACTAGTTTAAAGGTGAGTGGAATCACTTGAACTACCATTAGGAATTAGAATGTGGTTTGGATAAAGGTTACCTTCGCTCAACCTAGTAATCTCACCACATAGGCCAGATCTACCATGAAAGATGACAGGGTCTGGTTAGACTACCAAGGGATGATTTAAGCACCACTGAATTGAAGATTGATCTAGAGGGGTAGGATATACACACACACTTAGATCAGTCATGATCCTGATGGAAGAACTGAATATGAGAAGCACCATTTAGGATTTACAATAGCAATATTAGTAAGCATAAACTATGTCTGGCAAGCCATAGAAATCTACCACCAAAATTATTGGAATCCAGAATGTAAAAGGCAAAAGCGACAGTTGCTTTGTTATTTCCACCTAACAGAACCTAATTCAGGACTTGAATAATTCATGAAGATCAACCAGGTAGAAGAATGCTTAAATGTGACTGATGCTTCACTATAAATCAACAAAGCCTTTGAAGGATCTGTTGGGTTTTTAATGCATACAAAGTGGCCCCTGATCGTGTAAATTCTAATCCTCTAGTTACGGCTATTGTGCACATATGCCATCATTATCTTCCTTCACAACTGAGTAGCTAGTCCGCTAGTTAGGGATTTTTCTAACAGTTTTGATAGTGCTTATGATTTTATCTCATGAGATAGAATTGAAACTTAAATCCAATTTTTTTTTTGTTATTCATTATGCCAGAATGATGCTTTACCTTGCTCCTTAACAAAAGTGAACTAGGAGAAACTAAAGAGATTTATATATTTTTTTTTTCCATTACAGGGCTGTTGACTCACTTGTTGAGCAATTTAAGAAAAAGCCTAAGTGCTTTTTCATATTGACCAACTCTCGAGCACTTGGTCCTGAAAAGGTATTCTTTAGGTCTCAACACATCAATCCAAAAGCCGGACTTTGATAATGCTTTCCACATATATGTATTTAGTAAGTATTGGCTCTCAAATATGACTTTTTGCAGGCCACTGCCCTGATAAAGGAAATTTGCAGTAACCTATCTATTGCTGCTAAATCAGCTGATATCAGGGATTACACTGTAGTTTTGAGGGGTGATTCTACATTACGTGGGCATTTTCCTGAGGTAAAGTCCTGTCTAATAACACTTATTTATTTGTATTTAATGCTTTAACCGTGTCTCAACATGAGGCTGTATCATTTCACAGGAGGCTGATGCTGCTGTCTCTGTTCTGGGAGAGATGGATGCATGGATCATTTGCCCCTTCTTTCTTCAAGGTGGCCGCTACACTATAGGAGATGTACATTATGTTGCTGAATCTGATCGGTATCATCTTAGAATTCCAACTGTCTATCTCTGCAGCTTCTTTTTAACATAAGCTGCATATTCTGACTGTTTATGTAAAATCCTACTACCATAAGGCTTGTCCCAGCTGGAGAAACAGAGTTTGCTAAAGATGCTTCTTTTGGCTACAAGTCTTCAAATCTGCGAGAGGTTTTATTTCATTCATATTTTTAAGGATAGATATCTGCGTATCTGTAGGATGGGGATTGATTTTAACTTTTACAACCTGTCCTACTAACAGTGGGTCGAAGAAAAAACTAAAGGACGAATACCAGCTAGCAGTGTTTCTTCTATTTCAATTGAACTTCTGCGTTCTGGCGGTCCAGATGCTGTGTGTGAATACCTTGGTGGTTTGAAGAAGGTATACTAATTCGTATCTACATCTGCTTGGAAAGTGAAGTTCAATGCACACATATGTTGCTTTACCATAGATTTTCTAAGAATATCAACAAAGTATAGAAATACTTGCCTTGCATGGGTGCTCTTTTGCAGGCATAGTCAATATATGCAGCTCTCTTTCTCTTGATATAATTATCTTATGTGCTCTCCGTATGGCCGCTGCCACTTGTTGTTGCCTGTATATATTTAGGATATCCATTTTGTTAATGCTTTTCTGTTAAAGCTTTACAAGAAATAGAAGATGGCTGTGTAAACTTGGTGATGATAATAGAGTTCGATTTGTTGTCTACACTTGTTTAGTTTTCTCCATGAAGCATTTGAATTTCATCAAACATAACCCATTATCCTTACAGTAATTCATCCAGATATTTTGTTTTTTCTACAATAATAAAGGTATGTGTTGGATTGTAACAGGGGTCCACATGTATAGTTAATGCTGCCAGTGAAAGGGACATGGCTGTGTTTTCTGCCGGAATGATAAAGGTGAATGTTTTCCTATGTTTATAAAATCACCTTGTACAGAAAGTCCTGGAAAGATCCTTTGATCATCATCAATAAATTTATGTCAACTTCAGGCAGAGCTAAAAGGAAAACGCTTTCTTTGCCGCACGGCTGCTAGTTTTGTTTCTGCTAGGATTGGGATTCTGTCTAAAGCTCCTATATCTCCAAAGGATCTGGGAGTATTCAAAGAAAGAAATGGAGGGCTTATCGTTGTGGGATCTTATGTTCCTAAGACGACAAAACAGGTTCAGAGAAAACTCATGAGCATATTGCCTTCCAGATTTTGGATAGTACTGTCCAGATACATGAGGCAAACATACCTTATTCATGTGTTTACATTTCCAGGTAGAAGAACTGAAGTCACGGTTAGGTGAAAGCTTACGTTGTATTGAGGTAACTGGGATTATAAACTATCTATGAAATTGCTTTTATTTTTCCAGTATACCTAGTCTAGGGACAGGTATCATTGAGGGAAAACAGTATATTATAGGTATAGGATAATTATTCATCCCAGGAACCTTGTGGAAGCAAATATTGCTAACTTGATTGAGTTTAAGCTGTTCTGTTTTAAACATATCCTGAAGGGAAACAACGTTAAAAGGTGTGAAGCTACTATTCAGTTTCAAAGTACCATGACTCTGACCTCGCTTCTTCTTTCAAACAGATATCTGTTGAGAAAGTAGCAATGAAGTCAACTCAAGAAAGAGAGCAGGAGATTCAGCATGCTGTACAAATGACCGATATTTTTCTTAGGGCTAGTATAGATACACTTATAATGACCAGCCGACAACTCATCACGGGAACAAGTTGGTCCTCCTATCCTTTTCTTCTTGTTTTGTGTGTGTCTCTATCTTTTTGTGTTGTTCTTATGACATAATACGCAGATATCATATCATCAAATTTATTCCCATAGATTTTTTATTATAGTATCCAAATATTTATGCAATTCCTGTTTGAAAAAAAAGAGTCATTAAATGGATGAATTTAATTCAAATCAGACAGCTAAGCTATGGTTTCGGGTAATCAGCATATATGCATGCCAAGATGTATTTCCTGATACGAGGAAACTGGCTTTTGATGGCTAATTAATCCCTTTATACTTCCAACTCTCCCATCAAGTATTTTACAACTGGAATGCTATTTAGCTTTCTTGTGTACTTGTTCCACAGCTCCTTCAGAAAGCTTAGAAATCAATTCCAAAGTCAGCTCTGCATTGGTGGACATTGTCAGCCGCATATCTACAAGACCTCGTTATGTTCTTGCTAAGGTAATTTAATTTGTTTATATTGTCTGCTACATACATATAAGACCTTGATATACTAGCATTTTGTAATTTATTTTTATCAGATTTTTGTTTACATAACACCCACTACAATGCTTTTTTGTGGCTTAGGGCTTCATTATGTTTTGGACTGAGGGCCTACTGGCATTCATAAGTCTTCTATGTAAAGCTTTCCCTCTTATATATTTTTTTTCAAAAAAAAAAACGTTCTAATGTGTAATGGACATCCCATATAAGCTAACATGGTAGAATTTCCATGTCTGTGAGCCTGAGACAAGAATATTATGTCACTGAGATCACAACAATAATTACAGGAGTGTGATATTTCCATTTTGCCTAAGAACAGCTCAAAATAAGGCAGTGTAGTTACCAAACCAATTTATGGGATGTCAAAATCCTTTATGTACTATGTGAGCATGTGAGAACTCCGTGAAATGGGAGCTCTGTGCAATCAATTTTTAATTAAAACAAGAAACTTTTGTGCATCTTCGTTCATGTGATTCACATGTAGCAACCCACAGTATCTCATGACTTCAATGGATTGGCATTAATGCTTATCTTCAGGGTGGTATCACATCATCTGATCTTGCTACCAAAGCTCTTCAAACCAAACTTGCTAAGATAGTTGGCCAGGCCCTACCTGGTGTTCCCTTATGGCAGCTTGGTCCTGAAAGTAGGCATCCAATGCTTCACTATATTGTTTTCCCAGGTAAATGTTTTCATCAATATGTTTTAATTTTAAGAGAACCAGTGAAAATCATAACTTTGCTGCTTATTGGTATATAAAAATGTTCTGTGTAGGTAACGTTGGTGATAACAAAGCACTGGCAGAGGTCGTTAAAACTTGGGCTCTTCCAACCAGACTTGCATCAACAAAAGATATTTTGCTTGTAAGAATTCTCCATCATTATACTCAGAGTGCCTCCTTGCTGAAACTATCGTACTGACAAGTCCTCATTTAACATTGAAGGATGCCAAAAAAGGTGGATATGCAGTTGGAGCTTTTAATGTTTATAATTTAGAAGGGGTTGACGCTGTTGTTGCTGCAGCAGAAGAGCAACAAAGTCCTGCTATCTTACAGGTTAGCTGCATTCTGATCAATATACATCTTAATCTTTCAGAGGTACAAGTTATATGAGTATATAAGAACCAAGTCCAACAGCCTTGTGTCAAGCCCTTAATATTATAATCTATATGTAGAAGGTTTATTTATACAGTGAAACTTTTGGGGATTATATTACTTTACTAACTCACCAGCGATATAAATGTACACTTAACTCTTTCATCCTTAATCATTTGACCGGATCAACAATGAGCAACTTGGTCATCTCCTCCCTTTCATTTCTTGTAATTTCCTTATTTCTTTTTCTATTGATCAATTGCTGAAATTTATTCTGATTTTTTTTTGGCAGATTCACCCCAGTTCCCTGAAGGAGGGAGGTTTACCTTTGATTGCATGCTGCATTTCTGCTGCACAGAATGCCAGTGTAAGAAGCATGTTCTTACATGGGGAAAAGATAAAACAATAAGAAAAAAGAGCAATTTCAATGGCTCTTTTTTTAATTTTAGTTATCAATGTTCATAAATATATAGCTATGAAGAAAACAGTTAAGTCAATAGTTCTGCTTTAATTAAATTTATCAATGCTCAAAAAAGTTGAATGCGTATTGCATGGATGTAGAACGGTATCTTTAAAGGACAACCTATTACGCTTCTGAAAAGTGGAAATCCTGATGGCTTTGTAACAACTAAATCATACTGTGAAATATTTGAAATAAATATATGATGTAACATTGTTCTGTGCTGACTATTTTCATGCAACATAAATGGCAGGTTCCAATCACAGTTCACTTTGATCATGGGTCTTCAGAGGAAGAATTAGTAAAAGCCCTGGAGCTTGTAAGTTCACTTAATAATTTCCAACAGGATGCACATGCACATGTATTTATTTATGCATAGATAGATGTATGCAAGCATGACCTTAGTAACAATTGAGAAGGAGTGAACTGTTACAGCTTCAAATGCTTCTTGTTTTTGTATTTATGTTTGATCTGTTACATTCCAGGGATTTGATTCTGTTATGGTAGACGGCTCACATCTACCTTTTGAGGAAAATGTTTCATACACAAAATTCATATCAAATTTGGCTCATTCCAAGAACATGATGGTGGAGGCTGAATTAGGTAGGTTATCAGGCACTGAGGATGGCTTGACTGTTGAAGAGTATGAAGCAAAGATGACAGACGTCATTCAGGTTCTACTGATTTCCATCCCCTAGCATTGCAGTCTTCTTTGTGGCTCTCAATCACCTATGATTCTAATCATTGTTAATTTCAGGCACGAGATTTTATCGATGCTACTCAAATTGATGCTCTAGCAGTCTGCATCGGGAATGTCCATGGAAAGTATCCTGCAACTGGTCCAAAACTCAGGCTTGATTTGCTCAAGGTTGAATACACTATGCAAAGAGTTTGCTTTTTTGTTTTTTGTGTTTGGAAATCTGCATTGTGTTGACACTAAACCCAGTGTCTTACTAAAGCTAGCGAGCTGGTTCAGAGAAAGTAACTTGAAACTAGTACTACATTTTTACGACGTTCGTTTCTCATGCACAGGATCTACATGTGTTGGCTTTAGAGAAAGGTGTTTTGCTAGTCCTGCATGGGGCTTCAGGACTATCCAAAGAACTAATCAAGGTAACTGACAAATAATTATCATGCTTTTCCTAAGTTCCATGAGAAATTAGCGACTTATATCAATCAGCATATTGTTCTTTTACTTTGCTAATTGATTGGCTCCATGGTTGATTATGCATAAGTAGCAAGGGTGCAAAATAACTGTTTTTAAATGTCATGAGCAGAGTTGCATAGATCTCGGAGTGACAAAATTCAATGTAAACACCGAAGTGCGAAAGGCATACATGGACTCACTGAGCGATCTTGGGAAGGACCTTGTCCATGTAATGGCTTCAGCCAAGGATGCCATGAAGGCTGTGGTTGCAGAGAAAATGATTCTGTTTGGATCAGCAGGAAAAGCATGAAAAAAACAAAGAAGCATTTGAATACAGACGTGCTCTTGCTTTTGTGCAGAATAATCAGTAGTTGTTATTGTTTCAGCTGCTCTTTCACTTAGTTGGGTTCAGGCGGATGTGTATAACAGTATAAGGGCTTGAAATTTGCCCATTGGATTTGTTAGGGATTGTCATTGGTGTATAATCTGCTATAAAAACTTCTGCATCTGTGGTAAAAGGTCAGATTGATCTTCGCTCTTGTAAGGCAAAATTTCAGATACGTTGAAATTTGAAAATGTATTGTTATTTTTCAGGATTTGCATCACTGTTGGATTTGGATCCGGTGAAAGTTTTCGATTGAACTCGATCAGTGAAATTGATTTTAAAAAATTGATTTTTCCAATCTATGCCCTAAGAGTCTAAATATAAAAATAAATCATGACTTTGTATACATATTTTCTTAAATTTTTTTGTGACAGATTTATTATATTCATTCTTAGGGTTTTGGTTTCTAAATATGGTTCTTATCATATGGTCCTTAGGACATATGATTAAATCTATCCAAAGTTGACCCAATCCATAACCCGGATAATGATAAAAAAACTTGATACTATGGACCCGTTGGGTTAATCCGACCCGACTCGAAAACCTACAACGACCGGACCTGATTGACTCATGACCCATTATCATCTTAACCCGATTGAAACACAAAGCTTACCACAAGATTATAAAACATGATTTATCCAAACAAGAACGCTCCTTTGCAAGAGTGAGGTTCTCTTCACCAGTCAATTTGTAATATACAGTAGTTCCATCGTCTTCACCATTACAAATTGTTGAGTTCCATGCCAACTTTGTATCCGCCAAACCCTATGTAAGGTCAATGTCCGAATCCAATTAGGGTGACAAGGATGATGAGGCTCCTTTCACTTTTCCTCTTTTAGAGCATCTCCCACCCTAGGGTAAATTGCCAAATATACCCTAGCACCTCCCCCTATCCTAGGCCATATACGGAGGATGATTCCATTACACAATTGTCCTAAGACATTCAATATTTAATTAATATTGTTAAAAAGGTAGACATTGGAAATAGTAACTTTTTTTACTAGTACTTAGGCTTTGTTGGTGTTTTAGGTTCGGGTTAGAGGTACCCATAATTCCATAAACACAAATCTAATTAATTCTTTTTATTTGGCTCTTTAATTAATTCTTTTTATTTGACACCCCTTTCTTAGGTTAATTAATTCTTTTTACTTAGCAATACGAAAGTGAAGTCCTGCATGCTACTATTTTTCGGTTTTATTTGCTTCATTTTTTTCCTCTTTTTTTTCTTTTTCATTAGAAAAAAAAAAGATAGATGAAACTAGACTTCCTAATAAGGGCCAATTTATTGGTTTGATTTTCATTAGGAAAGAACAAACAATAAAGAATTTAGGTTTACTAAACCATTATATTTTTAAATTAAATTATTATAGAAAATGTATGCTTAATAATTTCACTTATTTGTTCTACATTTACTAATTAGTTATAAAAAATATGAAATATTTGACCTATAGAAAGTTGGATCGAGAATGGAATTAACTATTGAAACACATTATTAACTTAGAGTACTAAACTACACTTAAGTTATTTAACTATATTCTGTTTCCATTACTATGTACCATGATTAAGCCTATTACATATCCCTATTCAACGTTTGAAATTATAACTTGTTAGATATAAATGCGCTCGTTATAACTTTCAAAAACCCAAGCCGATTCGAAATATTGACCCGATTTGACTGAGATTTTTGAAATTGAAATACAGAACTAAAATTAATGGCTACAACAACAAAAAAAAAACCAAATGACCCAAACTCGATTGGGTAGAAATCCGTTCATGTTAGGTTTAACGATGAGTCCGATTCCGAAACCGACAATTCTTTGTTCCACAAAACCTAGAAGTAGTCCTTAGCCGGTTCTCCGGTTCCGATTCTGGCGGTTCCAAGGTCGGTTTCACTTGTTCCTAATTTTGGTTCTGGAACCAAACCAAAATTTTTTCCCTAGCTACCCATTCCTTTTTATTTTTGTAAAATGAGTTTTGTTAGAACTGGAAATATTTTGACCTCATTTGGTGTATAAATTTGGTTCCGGTTTTACTGGTTCCACTCGGTCTAGTTCTAGAATGGACAATAACTATTTTTTTTAAATCTATTTCTCTAATTTTGTAAAATCAGCTTTATTAAAACAATAATTATTTTGACCTTATTTGATGTATAAATTTGATTTCGGTTCATATATACAAACATTTAGAGCTTGAGTTGTATTTTCTTAAAAAACTTGGCTTATTTTATGCATATTTATTTTATTAGAAAGGGAGGAGCCACTAGTTCAGGCTAGGTTTGAACTATTAGTTTGGAACCGACGGTTTAAATCAGGGAAAATTACTGGTTGGGGTTGGATGAACCGGAATCGGAACCACACTAAGAATTGTACTAGTGGTTCCGGTTTTGAACCAACCAGTTCTTTAATTCCACGGGAACCATGTTAAGGATAATATTTAAGATATTTGTTTTTCCTTCTAAAATTAGGATCATAAACTCTATATAAAGAGGTTTTTCTCTTCTCAATACAATTAATTCCGACATATTCTACTAATGAAACCCATAGCTAGTTGGGTTGACTCGATTAGTTATATTTAGAATAACTAAATTTACCTTTATTGTTATTATATATTTTATTATAAACACTATAAAAGTAGTATTATATTATTGAATTTGTTATTCAATCATAAAATTATTAAAATTATCATAAAAATCGATATTCTTGACCGCATAACCAACCTGAACCACCGGATAATTTAAGATAACCCGAATCAACTTGACCTGGCTCCTACTGGATTGAATCATTTGACAACTCTAGCACCGATCATAATTTAGTTTAATTAATGGATGACTCTAAGAGATTATTTGAAAGGAATAAATGAAATAATTTCACCATCGCATCAAGATCAACCTCCTCCATCACGTCACGATCTAACTATAGCACCACAACCACAATCTCATTGGTCGTTATCTGTTCAAAATATTGATTTTATGGATTTGTTCAAGAAAGTTGGATTATGTAAAAAAAAAAATCAGGCGATACTTCTTGTGTCCAAAGCTAATCTCTAAAAATAGGAAATGAGGCTAATCTCTAAAAAATCGTCACACATGAAAAAAGAAAAAAAGTATAGTCGAAACCCCTCTTCAATTATTAGAAATCAAAATCCAAACCGAGGCGTACAATATTTTGTGTGAAAGAGGGCTTTGCCATAAAACCATGAAAAGAAAAGTAAAAAGTAAAAGGGAAGAAAAAAATGAAACCAAGCTTCGGTTAAACTCCGCACCTAGGTACTTTGTATAGAACCAAACTACCTTTTTCTACCTTTTGTTATTTTAATAGTTAAATATTAAATGTGACATGACATATGTGTCATGCAAACAATTTCCGCCATATATCCACCTCCTAAGAAAAATAAATGGCTTACGTGTGCATCTCCCACCCTAGGCTATAGGGAAAAAAAATTTAGCCTACCAAATGGGGGAATATACCTATTTGATGTCATTTTAGCCTAAGTCTCAAAATTTTCACTCCCACCCTAGGCCAAATTTTCTATGCTAAAATTATGAATATTTAATTCCAACGGCTAGTTTTACTATTCCGTTATGTATTTTCCGCTATTAACATATTCCAAAATAATGACTAGTTTGGATACATTAGTTTATGCTTATGTTAAGTTTGGATTTATCTTATGTTGTTTTTTATGTTATTGCATTTCATTTTGTAGTTCTCATTTTTCCCAACTTGAAATTTATTTTTCAAGTATGATTTTTAATGAGACTATGAATAAATTAGTTTATTTACGTACAAAATAATATTTCATATTTATATACTAAATATTAGGCTCGTATGAAACGTTGTAACGAGACCATCACAATGATACAACTTTTGTAATTAAAAATATTTAAATAGTATACTTTTATAATATTTTAATTAATTTATACACATTAAATTAATACCAAAAATATAAAAAATGTGAAAAGGCCCACCATAAAATGGTGGCACCCACTCATTTGGCCTAGCAAAGAGGAAGCCCATATTTGGCCCCAATTTTATGTAGGCCATTTTGTTACTTGGGATTGGGTATATGCCCTAAGGTGGGGGAAGGTGGTAGGGTATATTTGGGTATATGGCCTAGGGTGGGAGATACTCTAAATATGGTCTTCTTGTTTGTTAGGCTAAATGAATGGGTGGTGGGCCCTTTCACATTTTTTATGTTTTTGGTTTTAATTTAATATGTACAAATTAATTAAAATATTATAAAAAGCATATTATTTAAATTTTTTAATTATAAAAATTATATGATGGTCTCGTTACAACGTTTCATACGAGCCTAATATTTAATATATAAATACGGAATATTCTTTTGTACGTAAATAAACTAATTTCTTAATAGTCTCGTTTAAAACCATACTTGAAAATAAATTTCAAGCTGGGAAAAAAGAGTACTATAAAATGAAATATAATAACATAAAATATAATGATAATTATTCACAGTTATTATAATAATAATTTCCATTATTCACAATTATTATAATAGCAATTTTTTAAATAAAATATAATGATAATTATTCAAACTAGTCGTTATTTTGGAACATGTTAATAGAGGAAAATACATAGCGGAATGTCTTGCTACAACACTCCCGTTCCATTTATCCTAATATTGTTGCAGCAACAATATATATTTGTAATAAAAAAGATGTAATTAGTCTTTATATATATATTATATATATTATATATAATTCTTGTAAATGCATGACCTGAATGTATGTCTTGCTATAACACTCCCTTTTAAAATAATTTAATTAAACAAACATATAATTGACCCTTTTAAAATAACTTGATTTAAACATAAAAAATTATCATGTTTTTATATTTTTTAATCTACTACATGTTATTAACTAATTGTTAAGTTACATCTATCTTACTTTAAATATGTTAAGTACTTTGAAAGTTAGGTATATCTTACTTTAAATATATTAACTACTTTGAATACTAGGTTTATCTATATTATTATTAAAAGATTTTATTTTACTTTGAAAGGTATGTAGGTCAATTAGTTGAAAGTTAGGTAGGTCAACTAGTTTAAAGTTAGATAAGTGAATTACTTGAAAGTTTTGATATATATATACAAGTTCTATTCTCGATCACATGTAAATCACACTCAAGTACAAACTTTCAATAATCCTCTCAAAAACACATCTTTGAAACCTTCCTTCTCCTGAGTATGGATTGTGGTGATAATTCTTCATCAAGATTGCCACAAAATTATCACCAAAATTTCCATGAGTTGCATGAGTTGTATTATGTCAGAGTTTATAATAAAAATAAAATAAAATGATGCATGTCCCGAGAAAATAGAAAAATGTAGGTAAATTCTCCCTTCCTCCGCCTCATGCAATTCCCCCTCAGGAATGATGCATGAGTTGTGGTGGCCCTTCCTCGGCCTCTTGCAATACCCCCTCAGTTGGGATATACCGACTTTGGCTTCGGCTTTGATCCCTCTGTTCAAGATTTCAATTTTGTTAGACTTGCCTTAGCAAAGACGAGTGTGAAATCCGTTGCAATCTACACACTTGGGCCTAATTCATAGAAGTCCCTCGAATTGTCAGGCAATCAATTCTTTTTTCCATATTGCAAGAGGCCCGTCCCCTTGAATGGTGTTATATATACCCTGGCAATAGATGGGATGTCCAATTCTATGAAATTGATCTCATTTGATTTGAGGAGTGAGGTGTTTTCTTCCTTTGCATTGCCTGTAAAAGCTGCCCGTATGCTAACAACGGTTGACGAAGGGCGTACGCTAGCAGTGGTTAGTATGCCCGAACGAGACGGATCTGTATGGGTGCTGGCGAGGCTAGGAGATGATACCAAGTCGTGGAGTTGGATTCGACGCTATTTCTTTGTTGCACAACAAGAGGCTTCTAACCTCAAGTTTCTATGCATGAAGAATAATGGTGAGATGCTTTTAAAGTGGAAGAATTTGGTGATATGTCACAACCTGGAAACACAACAGGAGAAGATCATGCTTGATAATAACGAGTAGAGTTTCAAAGAGGGTTGTTCATTTCCATACATGGAGAGCCTGATTTTGCACCATTAGGGGTAGGTCAGTGATGATTGTTGTTCTTGAATCTCTCTTGTTCATGTCATCCCACTATGGGGTTTTGATTGAATGTGTAGTCAAGTTGTTGAAGAATGGCACGAGTGGAACGAACTAAAACACATCTTTGATAAGTGAATTAGTCAAGCTTTGAAGAATGGCAACATTAGGGGTAGGTCAGTGATAAATGAATTAGTTGAAAGTTTTGATATATATACATGTTCTATTCTCACTTGTAAATCACACTTAAGTACACACTTTCAATAATCCTCTCAAAAACACATCTTTGAAACCTTCCTTCTCTTGAGTATGGATTGAGGTGATACTTCTTCATCAGGATTGCCACAAAATTATCACCAAAATTTCCATGAGTTGCATGAGTTGTATTATGTTAGAGTTTATAATCTTAATAAAATAAAATGATGTATGTCCCGAGAAAAAGAGTTGCAAAGAATACAACGATAGCATAATGGAGAAAATAGTAAATGTGACACGTGAGCCTCCCACTACAACACAAAAGACAACTTTTATTTTATAAAATTGTGGCTGTTGGCGGCAACTTTGCAGCTGGGAGAAATAAAAGCAACGGCACGTGTCGCTCATGTAGTGGGCAAGGCAAATAAGATTAATTACTTAGCATAAATTATATTACCGTTTTTGAGGAAATTTGAGGTTTTTTTAATAAAAAAACTATACCGTAATACATAATTTTTTTATGTATTCATAGACACTTATATTGTATATGAAAAATTAAATTTAAAAGTAATTGTATATTTTCGGGTTTATACAGACGTTCGTCACGATTGACAAAAAATGGTCATCCGATGTTGGAATGACTATTTTTATATCTTTTCGAGTAGGGAACGCACTCACGAGTCAAACTCATAGCTTTGCGATACCCAAGGGCTTTTTCAGGTGTTTAAGATTGTTTTGGGGCCAAAAAGAGCATTTTAATATTTTCGAGTACAGGACAAATTAGGATATTTAAGTATTATATTTGTTTTTGGTTTTGGGTTATAAAAACCTAATTTGTGGTTATATTGTTTTAGTATTTTCGAGTACAAGACAAAATGCTCTGTGTTACGCACGGAGCATTTTTTACATAAGTTAGAAAAATTGATTAAGATTACCAAAAGATGGATTAGGGTGGGGGGTTGTTTTGGGGTGAATTTGGTGAGGCTAACCTCCCTCAAAAATTAATGAACTACATAGGCTTTTTCCCCCCTATAAAACCCCAAAATTCTACCCACTTTCTCTCTCTCCTCCTCATTTTTTCTCTCCTCCCTCTCTCCTCTCCAAACTCTCTCCTCCTCCCTCTCCTCTCCAATTTCTTTCCTCTCCCTCTCCTCATGCCGCCCGCCCTCCCTCTCCGTCGCCGCCGTCGCCCGCCCGCCCTCCCTCTGTGTCGCCGCCGTCGCCCGCCCGCCCTCCCTCTGCGTCGCCGTCGTCGCCCGCCCGCCCTCCCTCTCCGTCGCCGTCGTCGCGCCGCCCTCAGGTTCGTCCGCCATCTCTCTCTCTCCATTCTCTCCCTCTCTCCTAGATCCGGGCTCGTTGGAGGCAAATACGGGCTCCTACGAGCCAGATCCGGGCTCCTACGAGCCAGATCTAGGCTCGAACGAGCCGGATCTAGCCGGATCCGGCCTCGTACGAGCCGGATCCAACCGGTTGGATTTTTGGGATTTTTGGGTTTTTGGATTTTTGAGGGTTTTGGATTTTTTAGATGACAAGTTTATTTTTCGGATTTAAGTGATGACAAGTTGAGTTTAGGGTTTTTTGAAACGATTTATGTTTTGGGTGATGACAAGTGATTTTTTATGAATTTTGAGCAATTTAAATTTGTTCTACGAATCTGACTGATGACAAGTGCGTTTTAAGGTTCTGGGTGATGACAAGTTGTTTTACGGTTCTGGGGGTGATGACAGGTTTGTTTTAAGGGTTTTTGAATGATTTTATGGGTTTGGATATGTTTTTGGGTTTTTTGGATGACAACTTTGTGTTTCGGATTTAAGTGATGACAAGTTTCGTTGTGGGTATAGGGGTTTTGAGTTTGTGGGTTTTTTGGATGACAAGTTCATTTTAGTGTTTTTGGGACGATTTTATGAGTTAGGGTGTTGACAAGTTGTTTTTATGGTTCTGGGTGATGACAAGTTCGTTTTTATGGGTTTTGGCGATGACAAGTTGAGGTCGTGAGTGGTGAGTTTTATCTAAACTGATCATCACTGATGACAAGTTTTTTGTACGTGGACTGATGACAATTAGCTTGTCATCTGATGACACGTCACTTGTCATCACTAATGCCACGCCGGTCAACGCTGGTCAACACCGGTCAACGCCGGTCAACGCTGGTCAACGCTTGATGGGTAATAGGGGTGCTGACATTATCAATGGCATATGATGACGTCATCTTGTAATTTAGAAAAAAAGGTACGGGCAAAATTGGAAAAAAGCCTATGGGACCTCATTGTTTTTCCTTGTAGCCTATTTACTCCATTTTTGCTTGCCCAAAACCCATATACTCATTTTTGTCTTACCAAAACCCGATTTAATGGAAATACAATTTGTGACAGTCATTAATATATGACGAGCATTAATACTGAAATACCAAGTGTACATTAATATATATTCGACCAAAAAAAGTGTATATTAATATATTATGAGCAAATATTATTAAACAACGTTGAATAATTTAGAAAAATGATAAGTGGATATAAAAATGAATAGCAATGGGGTTCGAACCAAAGATCTATATAACAAATGAAATGGTCGTAACCGCTATTCTATGGTGATGTTGTTAACAAATTATATATCTACTACAATACAAGTATAAAATTTGTCTTGCGCCTCAAATGCGTTTCGTACACAACTTTTTAATGTATTGTATAGATAGGTTTTGGTTCCGGTAAGGACCAACCTTATAGTAAGGAGAGGTGCTTATAGTAAGGACTAATCTCATCTCTTAATTTTAAGAAATCAACGATCCAAAATTTATGTGACAGCTCACCCAAAAAAACAGATGCATCTCTCCCTGTGTGTTTTTTGTGCCGCACGAGATATGCTTCTCCTCCACTCCCGATTGATTTTTTCTGCCCCACTCCCCTCTTGAATGATCACAATCCCCCTCCCATCCTGATTTTTTCCTGATCGGTTTTTCTAATTGATCCTCTTGATCGATTTTGTTCTGATCACAATCCTCTTAATCATTTTTTTCTGCTCCATTCCAAGTGCCTGCAATCCTGATCGATCGATTTTCTTTTCTGCCCCATTCCAGTCCACGAAATCAATGAAATTCAGAGGGATGGTTGAAGGTTAGTGAATTCCACGAAATTCCTTCGATTGTGCTGATTTTTCAAGTGATTTGCGCTGAATTTGATTAAGTGTGTTGAATTGCGAACTTGATCTTGTTGATTCCGAATTTGACTGGAAATTGTGTGTTGAATTTCTCTTGACAGTAGATTAAGTGCGTTTTTGTTGTGTTGTTGACGTGTTTGCTGATTTTTCACTTGATTTTGTGCTTTTTGTGTGCTGAAATTCACTTGACAGCAAATTGCTTGTTAAATTTCTCTCTTGATAATAGATTAAGTGTGATGTTGATGTGTTTGCTGATTTTCACTTGATTTGTGATTTTTGTGTGCTAAATTTCACTTGAAAGCACATTGCTTGTGGAATTTCTCTTCACAGTAGATTAAGTGTGTGAATTGTTGATGTTCTTGTGATTTTTTTGCTTTACTTCTTCTTTCATGTAACCTACCAGCTGTTTGATGAAATGCTTGATCTAATTCATGAACAATACATGTTGTGTGGCATTTCATGCCAATTTATAATTGCAATGATTCAAACAAAAAATCAGCTTATACATGCTTGCTATGGCAGTTTTGTATGTTGTCAAGTGTGATTTTATTTAGGTTCGTATGACATGCTCTGCTTTTATGCAATTTGTTTTTTGAACTCATGTTCACTAGTTTTTGAACTCATATCACTATTTTCTGAACTATGTTTACTAGTTTTCAAGGAATCATTGAATTCTTCTTGTGTAAGTGCACCAAGCAAGGAGGATTTAGCTGAGATCTTTGTTGGGGTCAGGGCTCCGAGTCAAGTTACTGTGTTGCCACCAGAACAAGCCAAAAGTAAGGGTAGTGGAAATCGCATCAAAGGTGGTAAAGGGAAACCGGTTGAAAAAAAAGATCGTCCCAAAAGGAAGTGCAATAGGTGTAATCATGACAGCATGAACTGTGACAAAATGTAGAGGAAAAAGAAGAAGATGACTTATGAATGAAAGTGATCTTCAAAATTTTTTGAACTCATTTTCACTAGTTATTGAACTTATATCACAATTTTTTGAACTATGTTTTGTCATTTATAGATATTAATCGGGGTTCATCAAGGGTCAATGGTTCGCATGGACTGACCATGCGGAGGAACTTTGTCACATCTTCCTTGTCATATCTTGCTTCTTTTGCAGCCTATTTACATCAAAGTCATTAGACCGGAGAAAGAAATATTAATTGTGAACTTTGATAGAGCAAGGAATCTAACCAAAGACAAAAATATTTGCCTTGGAGTCGAGTGATTTACATATGAGAATATAGAAAGAAATTACACTTGTGGCATATGATAATAAGTTGCGATGTACATGAAAATTGAATTCAGCTTCCTAAACCCTTAAGAATATGTAGCCAATGGTAGTTTACATATTTACTTATAAGACAAACACACTGTAGTAACAAATAAAATGGTAAAACACGTGAAATCTACTTTTGATTTCTACTTTCTCAATTTTACATTCATGTGCCTATAACATTAGTAACAAATAAAATGGTTGATCAAGTGCATAAAGTAACTCTCAGGCCAATCAGTTAACCAACGCAATCCAACATAATTGTTCAAGAGCCATAAGAATTGTATGTGATATGAGAGCGCAATTATCTCATAGCTAAAAGTGCACCACTGCCTGGGAAACTCTCAACAAGAGAAAGCTCTTCACTCTAGGGAAGTCAACCTTGCTTCTCAACCCAGTGGCGGGCCATATCAACAAGATTACCGCTACTAACTCTGCCGCCTTCCTTTGCAACTATATCTACCTTGTTTTTTAGAACAATGTATGGAATAGAAGGGCACCAGGTCCGACAGATCCCATGGGGGCAAAGAAAGTCCCAGTTGCTGCAATTTCTGAGGCCCATTTGATCAAGTTTGTCTTGGTATTTCGTTGGGAGAGATCGCACACAAAATTACACTTGTATAAGTTTATTACCAAAGAAAATGGATCTTGACTTAGAAAGGATAGGTATCACAAAAGACCCCGACACCCAACTGAATCAAGCAATATAAACAGCAAATCCTAGTTATCGTACCATTAACTTGGGAATAGAAAATCGATCTAGAATCTTTGTAACGATCGTGTCCAGAAATATCCCATAGTTCTACAAAGAAATCTCGTTCAGCATCACCTTTGGTAATACTTGAGGAGCTGACAGGACAAATTTACAGAACTACAGTGAATGCAAAATTTTGAACTACTTATACAAAACTTTGAACTATCAGTACAAAAACTTGAACTATTCACAGAAATGCAAGGATAGAATGTAAGTTCTTATGAAAATAAAAACACATTAGGACAAAAATATATTCTATGGGAAGCTTGCTACTAAATTAGTGCAATTGTTGTACATTATAAGGCAGGACAAGACATCATTAATCCATTAAAAGTATAGCTAGTAATATCTATACAGAATCAGTTTTAAATAGACCTTCTAATATGAGTAGGCAGGACAAGACATCATTATAAGGAAGAAAATTAGTTTAATAAGACATGGAGTGTAATAAGACATCAGAATTAAATTAGTTTCGACCATATTAATTAAGATTACTTTGAAGGTTTTGAACTTTGAACAACCTTCTCTCTGACAAATTAGGACAATTCTGTAGGTCCTAAACCCTACCACTAGAACCCCATAATAGTACACTAGAATTTAGAAACTGCAAAAATAGCCAAATTCCATGGGAAACTTGCTACTAAATTAGCACTGAAATCGAACATGGTAATGCTTCAGTAATACCCCTTGAAACATTCACATTGACATCATGCATTAGTAAGGTGCACCAATCAAACATGACAAGCAACCAACTGAAATCATGCACCAGTCAATTCCAACAAACAAATATGATGCACTAGCAGCACTACTAAACAACCAACTTGCAACATTCACATCATGCAGGAATCAACATGCACCGATCTGCTCATGTTTTGTTTTGAACAACTAATAGAAAATTTTGAACTACCCGTGTAAAAATTTGAACTAGTCATATAAAGAAAAACATCAGCAAATGCAAAGAGTCAGAGCAATTCACAGCTCAAAATTTTCAACATACTAGCAGATTTAGCATATAAGATGGAAACAAGGAATCTAGACTTTAATATATTGTTCAAATCAGAGAATGAGCATCCACTTCTACTACAAACCTTCAATTTCGCCTGGAATCCAACCAAATTAGTATGGGAATTCGAATTTTAGGGCTTCATAAGTCAGCGTTTTCGCAAAACCCTAGGGCTTCATAACTTTGCATAAATCAACAACTTTACTTCAAATAGAAGCGAATTTGAGTTGTTTAAACGCAAAATCAGCAAAAGAATTCAACAAAGGGGAGAAATTGCAAGCAACAATTGAAATCGCAATTACTTTCTTGTTCGAAGCAGAATGACCATTAGAAAACGAAATCAGCAAAGCAATCAGAATGAGTTTACTTACTTGTTCGAATCAGCAAAGAAATTGATAGTAGAGAGCGAATCGAAGTCGTTTGTTGTGGAGTCTAGTGGAGAGCAAATCGAAGAACGAAGAACGATGAATGAAGAGTTTCTAAGACAGTCCAAGGACATCTGAGACACAAGATATAAGAAGATGACCAAAATTACTATTTTGCCCCTAAAAAAATTAAAATCTTCTACCAACACGCATCCGTGTCTTATAATCTCGTCCGTCCATTTTTTTGTATCCATGGTTGTTATTAGTCCCCACTATAAACCTTCTCCTTACCATAAGGTAGTCTCTACTTGAACCCAACACTGTATAGATATATAGAGATATATAGATATAGATACAAAGAGTCGGGTTCCGGTAGGGACTATCTTATAGTAAGGACTATCCTTATAGTAAGGACTAATCCCATCCGTCCATTTAAATAAATAAAAGAACCAGATTAACTCTTACAAGCTAAAGGAGCGCGCTTTTACATAAAATTTTGAGGGTATAATTGTAATTTTCTCTACCAAAAACTCCTTCCCTCTTCCCTCGCTTGGCATTTCTCTCTCTCCATTTGTCTGTTGCTCTCCCCGACTGCTGCTCTCCCCGACAACCACAACTCTTCTCCTCGACTCCAATCGCTCTCCAATCGCTGGTGTCCGTCGACTTTGATTAATCGTTGGTGTCCAATCGCTCTCCAATCTCTCTCCATTCGTCGATTTGCGCTGATTTTCGTTGGTGTCCGTCGACTTCAAGTCACTCTCGCTGATTTCGAACAGGTTAGGGTTGATTTCTTCGATTTCGAACAGGTTAGGGTTGATTTCTTCGATTTCGAACAGGTTAGGGTTGATTTCTTCGATTTCGAACAGGTTAGGGTTGATTTCTTCGATTTCGAACAGGTTAGGGTTGATTTCTTCTGACCTAGGGTTGATTTCTTCGATTTCGAACAGGTTAGGGTTAATTTCTCGAGCACTTCTCTTGTTTGCGCTGGTGTCCTAACTCCTGATTTGAAGTCGCTGGTGTCTTGTCTCCTGATTTGAAGTCGCTGGTTTGAAATCGCTGATGTTGCTAGGGTTTTGAAGTGTCTACCAGAGAACTTAAGTTCTTACATGTTTCTCACACTGCCATCTACTTACATGTTTCTCACACTGTGTGTCAAATTACTGTAGCTGGTTTTACATATGAACTGAAGTAAGCCTGGTTTGCTGGCCATGGCTTGTTATTGGCTTCACATTACTGTCATAGAAGCCAGGGACTTGATGTTTTGAGCAATTGATTGTGATATCATAGTTCATAGTATGACACTTGCTAAGGTTGTTCTGCCTGAACGCTCCTGCTCACTGCAATTGTTATAATTAGATGCTTTATTTTTGAAGAGGGACTAGTTCAAATTTTTATGTGAGTAGTTCAACTTTTTATAAGTTGAAGTTCAAAAAATTGCTATTGATTCCTGCGTGGGATGCTTAGGTTTTTGGCAGTTTAGGGGTTAAGTCTAGTGCTTGCTTGTTATGTTTTTTTGTGAGGACGTGTTGGTGTGTTTTGTGCTAAATCTGTTTGTGTTTTTGCTGGTGTTTGCTTAAATTGACAAGACACTTCTCGTTTAGGTTTTCGTTTATATTTGTTTAGATTTGCTGGTTAAATTGTAGCTGGTTAAATGTATGTTTCAACTTAAATTGTAGCATGTCATGCCATGATTGTTAAATTTTTGTACTGATAGTTCAATGTTTTGTGCTGATAGTTCAATTTTTTGTACTGATAGTTCAATGTTTTGTGTAAGTAGTTCAAATTTTTCTTTAACGATTTTCTATTGGATTTATTTTAAAACCTAATGTGTTTACTTGAACAGGTGTACACTAAAAAAGAAAAAATGCCTCCAAGGAGAAGGCAATCTGTTGATGAAGGTGAGTATGTAAAAATGTAGCTAAAAATGTAGCTAAAGCTTGACTAGTTCAGAATATACCATGTTCGATTTCAGTAGTAGTGCTAATTAGTTGCAAGCTTCCAATGGAATTTGACTATTTTTGCAGTTTTTGAATTCTAGTGTACTATTATGGGGTTCTAGTGGTAGGATTTAAGACCTACAAAATTGTCTCAATTTGTCAGTAAGGAGAATGTTCAAAGTTCAACATCCTGCAACATTTTTTTAATTGATTTGGTCAAAACTAATTTAATTCTGATGTCTTATTAAAATCCATGTTTTTGGATTCATCATCTTAATTATTACATTCTATCGTTTTTCCTGATGTGTTTTTATTTTCATATGAACTTACATTCTACCTTTGCCTTTCTATGACTAGTTCAAATTTTTATAATGGTAGTTCAAAGTTTTGTATTTGCAGTTCAAATTTATACGCGGGTAGTTCAAGTGTTTTCTATGAGTAATTCAAATGTTTTCTATATAACAAGTTCACTATTTATATGGTATAATCTCTTCCTGCAGAAACAAATGATTGTGTGTTTCGTTATTAAAAGAAAAGATTACAAGAAGGGTGGAGGACAAAATACTGACCCAACTTGGATGCCTATAATATGGACGAACCCGAACAACCATGTTGATGCTGGGGTGTATGCTATGAGGCATCTGAAGACATACAAGGGTGACTTCAAGGAATCAAGATCCAATAACATCACGTCGTTCAGAATGCATTAACATTCACCTTCGTGGAACAAGCTGTAGAGTATTCTAGAAGAAGGGAACTCCGACACTGAAAAACCTTTTGCAAGCATTTTGTTGGGCGATTTTTTTGTGATATGTTAAGATTTAAACAATTGGGGCTAAACCTCACTGCCGTTGGTTACATGCTAGTGTTAAAGACCTTATGAATGTATATAGGCTACTAATGTAACCCATGAATCTTTATAGCTTGGCTAATGATGAAAGTAACAAGTTGATGTCTTGAATTCACGAGGATGCTATCGTGTGCAAAGCTATATCAGACAATTATGTAGCTATTAAATGAGTAGTTCAAATGTTTTCATTAACTAGTTCAAATTTTTATGTTATCAGTTCAAAAGTTTATATTAGTAGTTCGAAATTTCTATTCACTTTATTTTACACATAAAAAACTTATTTGGAAATACTTTGTGTGTCTTTTTTATCTAAAAAAATATAGTTAAAGCTTGAGTAGTTGAGAACAACTTAAAAGAAATTACTAAATGATGTCATTGGAAGGAATATTGTAATGAGAGAAATCATTATATTGTGTACCAGGATTCCTACTAAAAAGGCAAAACAATGATAAGAATTCACTACTTCTTGAATATGTGATGGTGTGCTCTTATAAATGATCATCGAGTATGATCTAAAAATTAGGAGAAAAAACAAAGTTCAATATTTTACTGAACGAAGTTCAATTTTGTACTGAGTGGAGTTCCGATTTTAGAACAATCACTTTCATTCAGAAGTCTTCTTCTTCTTCTTCTTCTTCTTCTTCTTCTTCTTCTTCTTCTTCTTTTTCCTCTGTATTTTTTCACAGCTCCTGCTGTCATGATCATCATATTGATTACACATGTTGCACTTCCTTTTGGGATGGTTCTTTTTTCAACCGGTTTCTCTTTACCACCTTTGATGCGCTTTCCACTACCCTTGTTTTTGGCCTGTTCTGGTGGCAGCACAGTAACTTGACATGGTATCCCAACAAAGCTCTCAACTAAATCCTCCTTGCTTGTTGCACTAGACAACTGATTTATTTTTTAATCATCGCCATTGACCCTTGATGGACCCCATTAATATCTATAAAAGTGGTTTAAAAAAAACAAGTGCATAGTTCAGAAAATAGTGATATAAGTTCAAAAACTAGTGAAAATGAGTTCAAAAAAATTACATAAAAGCAGAACATGTCATACGAGCCTAAATAAAATCACACTTGACAACATACAAAAAACTGTCACAATAAACATGTATAAGCTGATTTTTTGTCTGGATCATAGCAATTACAAATTGACATTGAAATGCCACACAACATGTATTGTTCATGACTTAGATCAAGCATTTCATCAAACAGCTGGTAGGTTACATGAAAGAAGAAGGTCAACAACATCAGTAAAGCAAAAAAATCACAATTAAACATCAACAATTCACACACTTAATCTATTGTCAAGAGAAATTCAACAAACAATGTGCTGTCAAGTGAAATTTAGCACACAAAAATCACAAATCAAGTGAAAATCAGCAAACACATCAACAACAAATCAACAACACACTTAATCAACTATCAAGAGAGAAATTCAACAAGCAATTTGCTGTCAAGTGAAATTCAGCACACAAAAATCACAAAATCAAGTGAAAAATCAGCAATACATGTTCAAAACTAATCAGCAACACATCAACAACACACTTAAACTACTGTCAAGAGAAATTCATCACACAATTTGCTGTTAAATTCAAAATCAGCAAGATCAATTTCGAAATTCAACACAATTAATCAAGTTCACCGGAAATCACTTGAAAAATCAGCATAATCAAAGGAATTTCGTGGAATTCACTAACCTTCAACCATCCTTCTGAATTGAATTTGAAGGAGCACACGAATTTCGTGGAATGGGGAGGGGATTGTGATTTTGATTTCAACTAGCGTAGCTTTTGAATTTCATGGACTGCAAGCTTTTGATTCTGATTTTGATCCTCAAATCTGTGAATTTCGTGGACTGGAATGGGGAGGAGATTGTGATTGATCAGGGGGAGGGGGACGAACAGAAAAAATCGCTCGGGAGGAATTTCGTGCTGCACAAGAAACACACAGGAAAAGAGGTGCGTGTTTTTTGGGTGAGCTGTCACAAGAATTTTTTATCCTTGATTTCCTAAGATTAAGGGTAGTCCCTACTATAACCACCTCTCCTTACCATAAGGTAGGTCCCTACCGGAACCAAAACCTAGATAGAAATCGTAGATAAAACTAATTTGATTTTGTTAGATACAATCAATTTATAATGGTCGTGACCGGTCTAATTTCGGTCCGGTTTGCTGGTTAAAACCAAGTGGATGTCTACAAGAGTTGACATAATTTTCATGATAACATGGCATATCATCATTGGTTGACACACCACCATTGACGTGGCACCCATCACAACATATATCACGACGAAATTGCAAAATCAGCCCAAAATTCAATAATCGAGTCTCAAATAACCCTTTTTTGTTGTTGTAAGTAGCTTTTAGAGAGAAAACACAATGCTCCTCCGGCGACACTCTCCGGCGCCGGCGCCGGCGCTTAACCTCCTCATCCTACTCTCTCTCCTCCTCTTCTTCTCCTCCTCCTTCCTCCCGATCTCCGCCGTCTCCCGCCCCTTCGTCCTCGTCCTCTCCCAAGACGATCTCCTCGAGTCCGCAATCCCTGAATCCACCTCCGCCGACGACTCCGGAGACTCCTCCGATTGGGACGAGTTCGGCGACGCCGACTCCAAGTCCGACGAGGAGCTTGACCCTGGCTCATGGCGACCGGTTCTGGAGAGCGAATCGAGCTCCAATTTCGGTGCCAAGACTCAGGAGGATCAACTCTACTACTCCGGCGTTTCGAAGATGTTGAAGGCTGTGAGTTTAGGCGACTCGAGTCTTATGGATGAGGCTAGCTCGGAGATCGAGGCGGCGGCGAACGCCGGTGAGCGGAATGCACGATCCGTGTTAGGGTTTCTGCATCGGATGGGGATTGGAAGGGAAAGAGATAACGCGAAGTCGTTTCTGTACCATTACTTTGCTGCCGAAAGAGGAAATTTGCAGTCTAAGATGGCCATGGCTCATACTTACGCTAGACAAGATGTATGTGTGAATTGCTTTTTTGCGATCTGATCTTTTGAGCACTTCTACATCCAGATTGTTGAATGTGTGCTATGAGATTTGCGGTTAGAGTTCATGTTATTGGCTAGAGTTTTCTTCACCTATATCTTGAAAATTTTGCTTATTTCTTAGTTTTTTCCGATCCTGCAGATTTAGTCAGTATACGTCGTGCTGAGATACATGGTTATAGTTGGATGCCATATGCATGTTCATATCATATCATTTGTTGATCGTTAAGTAGAATATTCAAGGTTATGTATAGTTGTTTACCGTTTTTGCCAGTTCATACAAATGCATCCTGGTTGAAATGGTCTTGGATGAAGCTAGATTTTGAGAGTTCAGATTTAGTATGATAACACTTATTGTAAATTATGATGTTGATGCTTTGGATTTATAGATATTGGTGTATTATGTTGGTTTTGTTTGTAATTATTGAAAGATCTTTTCCCCGTATGCATATCGCTTGTAGACTTTTAATTAATTGATGCAGTTTTGATGGTTGCAGATGTATGATAGAGCTGTTAAACTGTATGCTGAATTAGCAAAAGTAGCTGTAAATAGCTTTTTTATATCAAAGGACTCGTCCGTGGTTGAACCAGTTAGAATTCATCTAGGTATGGAGGAGAATAAGGAAGCATTGAGAAAGTCCCGTGGGGAAGAAGATGAGGATTTTCAGATATTGGAGTATCAGGCTCAAAAAGGGAATGCCGGGGCAATGTATAAAGTTGGTCTTTTCTATTATTATGGGCTAAGAGGATTAAGACGTGATCCATCAAAGGCTCTGGCATGGTTCCTGAAAGCAGTCCAAAAAGGAGAACCAAGGTCCATGGAACTTCTGGGAGAGATATATGTTAAAGGAGTTGGTGTTGAAAGAAATTATACACAAGCTCTTAAATGGCTCAATCTCGCTGCTAAACAGAAACTGTATTCTGCATATAATGGCATTGGCTATTTGTATGTGAAGGGCTATGGAGTTGATGAGAAGAACTTTACCAGAGTATGACCTCTTGGCTCTTGTTTCCTTTTTCTCTTTCTATTTTTCAGTATGATGCTTTCCTTTATTTATTTAGTTAGATAGTACAGTGCTGGTCAGACCTGCCTCTCAGGATCATATATATGCAGTTGTCTTTACAAACATCCAATGTCGAAGGGTTATTACTTAAAATATTTCTTTCGTGACTATCTCAGCTGTAAAGGAATCCATAAAGATGAAGATTTGCTTACTGCATTTTATGCAAACTAATTGTACTGATGACTGAAGTATGATCTGATTAAAACTCTTGTAACTTGGTCTTGACCCATTGGCGTTCTTGATTTCTTTTATTACAAGTCCCACTAATACACGACACAGAGTGATGCTGTGGTGGATTCTAAGGGAGGTGGGATAAGTAGATGATGTTAAAAAAGTGTTAGGGGGTCAACTATTACAGTATTACTGTGGTGGTTAGGTGGTATTAATACTTGAAATCCCATTATTATTAACCAAGGTGTTAGAATATTTGTGCCTTACTGCTGCAAG
The DNA here is from genome assembly GCA_934048045.1 of Polygonum aviculare. NCBI lineage: Eukaryota > Viridiplantae > Streptophyta > Magnoliopsida > Caryophyllales > Polygonaceae > Polygonum > Polygonum aviculare. The sequence goes on from OW204027.1 coordinate 3,599,365, forward strand.
CGTGGTTGTACCCTGTGTACCTATTGCTTTGGCCATTATAGAATTGTTTATAACAGACAATGATATGAACGGCTGCTTGCTTTATATGTTATTGTGGTACATGGCAGAGAAGTAGTGAAAGCTTGCATTTTTAATTCTCATATGATGGTTTAGAGTGTTTGTCCTACTAAAGTTGGCTGATTAACTATGCAAATGGACTCCAGATATAATTGCTGTTTTGGCTAAACATACTAAGAGGCAAGGTAAATGATGGTTCATATATATAATATTAACAAAGGATGTGTGATGAGATAATATTCTAGTTGAACAGACAAGGCATACTCTCTAGCCATAAATTACATTTTAATAATAAAAATGAGGAGAATCTCATGATTTCTAAATGAACGTCTATAAGTCACCGTTGGGAGTTGTATATAGTCTCAATGATCTCTTCTTTTAATTGTTTCTTTTTTCTTTTGGTCAGGCTAAGGAATTATTTGAAAGGGCTGCAGAAAATGATGATTCAGGCGGTTATTACAATCTTGGGGTGCTGTATCTCAAAGGGATTGGAGTTAAGAGGGATCTGAAGCTGGCCACTAGTCATTTTATTATGGCTGCTAAGGCAGGTCAACCAAAGGCTTTTTTTCAGCTAGCCAAAATGTTTCAAACTGGTATTGGCTTGAAGAAAAATCTGCAGACAGTAAGTTTTTCCTTCCTTGGTTTGTGCTGCTTCCAACTGGAGTCTGGGTGGATCAGATCAATGAAATTTTGCACTTTACTGCATTGTTTTGTGCATGCTGTAAACATGCCCAAATGTGCTGTTTTGGGTCATAAGACAAGATGTAAGCTGAGTTGTAAAAATGGACCCCTGATAGAAGTGATTAATAGTTTGAGTTCCATTCTTCTTTGCTTACGTTTATTTTCTAAAGAGATTTTACTCGGTAATACAATTTGAAAAGTTGCTCCTCCTCGCAATTTTTCTTGCCGCCTGTGGGAAAAAAAAAGAAGAACTTTTGATATATAAAGTTTTGAATATAACTTGTATCATTGATTGATGAAGCTCAGTTTGCAATATTGTTATACAATACACTTAGGTGTGAAATTATTTGTATCATTCTCCGGTTTCTTTAGTTTCTTGTGAAGTACTGAAAGTCCATACAAACATGTATGGCTTAATCTTGATTGCTGTCTTCTGATCAATAGGCAACTGCATTGTACAAGTTAGTTGCAGAGAGGGGACCCTGGTGTTCTTTGTATAGGTGGGCAGTGGAGTCATACTTGAAGGGTGATGTGGGTAAAGCCTATGTTCTGTATTCAAGGATGGCAGAGCTTGGTTATGAGGTCGCACAAAGTAATGCTGCATGGATTCTTGACAAATATGGAGAGCGTAGTATGTGCATGGGAACTTCTGGTCTTTGCACTGATGCTGAAAGACATCAACGATCACATTCTTTATGGTTGCAGGCCTCTGAACAGGGAAATGAACATGCTGCCTTGCTCATAGGGGATGCTTATTACTACGGACGGGTATGTAATCATATACTAATCTAAAACAGTACAATTACATTTTTAGTATTAAGTACTTATTTTCAAAATGTATGTTTGATATAACAAGTTTTTTTTTGTAACAAATGATGTCCTTTTTAGCACGAGTCTTAGAAACACCAGAGAGATTCAAATTTCAGAACACCACACAAGTGTTAAGACTGCTGTTTACCTTAAAGTTACATTGTAACTAAAAATGTCATTATAAGATAGATTGTCAATGCAAACAAAGCATAGGGGTTTGTTTGGCACTGCATATTATGATCGCATTATTTGGTACAAGTATTTATTTTCGTAGAGCATATTTAAGATAACAAGTACTTTTTTACAAGTAATTTCTTTTTTGCATAAAATCCCCATGACATTTCTGTAAACAAAATCACTGTACCTTAACATTCTCTTTTCAAGAAATGATATGAAAACTTTTAAATGCATTTATAAGGACTTCCATATGATTTGGTGGACTAAACAAGGCATTAACTTATCTCTTGTTTGATTCGAATTGAAATAATAGCATTGCATTCTGAATCCATGTTTATATAATGTATGTTTTTTTTTGTTGTTCATAGGGAATTGAGAGAGACTATGATCGTGCTGCTGAGGCATATCAGCATGCAAAATCTCAGTTAAATGCCCAAGCAATGTTCAATCTTGGTTACATGCATGAACATGGTCAAGGACTTCCATATGATTTGCATCTCGCCAAGCGCTATTATGATCAAGCACTGGAGAGTGATCCTGCAGCAAAGTTGCCTGTAACCTTGGCTCTCACAAGCTTATGGTTGCGACAAAATTATGCTGGCAGTATCATGGTTAGTTCAACTTTCCCTCGCTTCTTTTTCTATTCTCTCTTTTTGATAGATATATCAGAAAGTCAAATATTTAAGGGGGAATTGTATAGAAAAACTCGAACTTTGAGATGCGCTCACTAGCCCCAACTTTGCAAAATGCCGAAAATAGCCCATGCTTTAGAAGTGTCAGTAATCCAAGATCCCCACATGATTTCACTATAAGTTAAGAAAACTCATTTCAGATCATCTTGTTCGTCTTTTCCCAAAATCTTCTGTATTTTGATCCAACATAGAAAACTGAAAAGCAACATTCCCAACTTCAAACTTTGCTTGTTTCTTTCCTACGCATGTATTTCCTTCAAAATCAGCAATATCCCAGAATAAGGTTTGTCCATCTTTTAAATTCAAGTGTTTGATTCTTTTTACCCCCAAATCCTGTGTCATTAATCTGCAACGAATGAGTTGGATTACAAAAGATGACCTTCCCTCTCAATTGGTGATAAACTCTCCTAACTTTGGTTCAAGCATGTTTTCTCCTGGAAAGTAAGGGCTATATACTGCATTTCACAAAGTTAACGCTAGTGAGTGTAACTACCCCGAAAGTTCAGGTTTCTCTCTGCAGTTTTCCCCATATTCAACAAAGAAAACTCTAGTGGATCTTTCAAGTACATAAGCAGTCTCAAGATGTTTTTTTTCAAGTCACTGAATGCACGCGTATTATTGGGCTCCCGCAGGTACACATGATTGATTCTCTGCCTGAACTCTACCCCAAGGTGGACGTCTGGATAGAGAACGTGATCATGGAAGAGGGAAATGCTACAATCCTAACACTCCTCGTCTGCCTTCTTACCGTCCTCTTCCTTCGTGAGAGACAGCGCAGGAACGCTGGTGCAGGGAACTTCCCAATGGAACTCCACCCTAACGGGGGTCTCATCGTACCTCCAGTTAACTAGTTGCCGACACGGTACACTTTTGGTCGAATCTCTATCAGGTACCAGTGGCTATACGTCTGATTAAATGCTCTTAAGGTTTGATGTTTGATTTTGGGTACAGGCCGGTTAAGAGGAAAAGTGAACTTTAAGCCAAGTAGATAAATATACAGGTCGATTTAGCCTTCAAGGGATAGTGGATGGTCAAAGTGGTTGATGTACGTAAAAGGACGCTGTTGGAGCTCAATTAACTTGGCAGTGAATGAGATGCTACGTTCTATTGTGTTCACGCTAAAAGTACCTGTATTTAGTCGATTATGGTGTTAATTTTACTATATAACACTCATCTATTATGACTTTTGTTATTAATAGAGTAGCATGGGGTTATACCCCTGATTTACCCCCAAGAAAACGCTAACGTTATTATAGTTGATTTTGTCAATAAGAATGGGCATTTTGAACCGTGAACACCAAGTAATGCCTGTTGCGAAAATCTCAACTGTTGAGCAAAACCAAAGATGGATGAAAGAATGGGATGAAATGAGTCCAAACATGAATTTGCTTTGCCAGATAAACATTGTGGCCTATTACATTGCAAAACTTGATAGCAACACAGATAAAATCTTCAAACCTTGCACATAAAAGTTGCTGTTTCATACACTTATTCCACAACTAACATATTGACCTTCGAACGTTACACATATACAAGGAGGTGCGAACAATATCTATAAACCCCGACTACCAGGAATACTGATCCAATGAAGTTCAATCTCAACTTCACCACGCTCAACATTCTTCAATCTAAGACACATCTTTTGCATAATTTTCCTATGTAGCCAGAAAATGCAGCTCTCCTCTGACAAGCAATTCTCTCTACACGGTGGGATTCGTGAAACCACTGTCCCAGTAGGGAGTCCGCTAAGATCCATCTTTAAGGCCCCAATGAACGGCCTTATGTCGAACTCTGCCTCCCCCATCTTATCATCCTTGCTAAACATGTCGTGATCGTATACCGTCTGTCCATGAATTTTCAAACAACAGTTATCAGATCAAAGGCACACAAGTAAAAGGTGCCAAGATTTTATAGGAAAACAAATGAACATGAGAATAAAGTTAAGAACTTGATGCCATGTTGATTTGCAGAAGCATTTCTGACTTACCAACATTACAGGCTGATTAGGATCCATGACAGAAAGGGTTAGGTCTTCATTCCACTGAGGATTCACATTTTTAGAGATAACTCTTGTCTTCAACCTCTGCACTAATTACAAAAACACAACACAAATAAAGCTCAATCAATCTAGTATTAGCTTGAACAGAAGCATTCTTCTTCAGCAATATTTTTTATCTTACCACCTTCATATGTTACATTTTACACTTCATTCAATTTTCTCTTAGAATGATCTCCTAATGAAATTGGAAAACCTAAGCATTCAAATTTAGGGAAAAATATGAATGGAGATATTACCTGTTGCCCCAATTTGAGGGTAACATAAGGATCACTAGTGCGAACATCGCGAATGGCGAGATTGATCCCTCTTATAACCCTAACCCTAAGAAGCCCCAAGAGATTCTCCGTCATTGTTTTTTCGTTCAACCAATTCGATCGTGATTTGCAAATTCCTGTTTCAGCCCATCTTCTAGAATCTACACTTTCATTCCGAAACCACTCTACAATTCATTCGCGTTGGTAAAGAATTGCCAATTGGTGACACTATTATATGAACTGCGTGTAATCAAAGAGGCGCAAATTGATTGAGAAGATGAACGAAATGGATGATGACAAGTCGATTTATTTACCTTGATTTTGGGCGTTGTAATTATGAAGATTGAACTTCAGGGTTTGTCATCAAGTTTCTGCAGAGGAAGAGGATAAGGGAATGGAGGGTTCATCATTTGTTAGAAACGGTTATTTGTTGATAGGGGAAGAGAGATGACCTTAGAAACGGTTATTTTGAGAGGGAAAATACCTACCCAATACTTTCAACAATTATTAGATTTTAAGATAATTTATATATAAAAAAACTTATTAGGCCTCAATCTTAAAATTTATTTTCTCTTCCATCTATTGCCTTCCCAAGTTTCATGGATGCAAAAAAAAAAAAAGGGGGAGTAAAATAAGTAGCATATCAATGGTTCATCAAAATTTTACACGTGAATGAGTTGTGTCCATTTTATTTTGGTTTAACCTCAATTATTAATCTTGTGATAATCGAGGATGGCAAGCTTCTGTGACATATGAAAGAAGGTTCGTTATAGAAACCACATAAATACGTATGGAAATTTGAGGGAAGTTTCATTATAAAAGTTGTCATTCATCATTCTTACCACTTGGACATGACACTCATACTTGACAACAATCATATGACTGACAACAATCAGTCATATTTAGGAACCTTTGCATGGGAGCATGAAAAGTTTGGGTATAATATGACAAACAACAATACCTTCAAACCAAGAGTGTGCCCAAACGGAAAAGTAAGAAAACAGGAGCTCTAAATGACAAAGGTCATCATCTGCCCAAGCCTCACATAGCTGTAACAACAGCATCCTACTGCAATTAAAAAAAATTAGCGTGAAAACGTAAATGGTAGACTATAACGTTAACAAATAAACACTACAAAACATAGGCAAATAGATACCTACTGTCATTGTAGGAAGTTATGAACCTAACAAGCCAAAACCTATTTATCAGATATAACATGATATCATAACGATCTATAAGGCATCTTTCATCATTAAATTTGTCATTCATTTTCACCACTTGGAAAAGCTCATGCTCGACCCCATGTAAGTGACAAAAATCACTAATAATTAGGAGTCTTTGTATAACACCAAATGAGGTCCTAAAAAATTTAGGTAAAACTGAATATAAATCAATATATTTTGACCATAAGATCATTCCACTAGGAAAGAAGTGCAAGTGCTCCATGTAATACAGAACACCAGTAAAATTCAAATCCCCACCAAGTTGTACAAATACCCGAATACAGAATTTAATATTACGTACATTTATGTGAAAGCATAGTAGAAGATCATTAGTATTCACAACTAATTATCATAAACTATAGTCAAAACTACAATTATGGCTAATGGGAATATAAAAGAGAGTGTAAAAAATCAAAAAACCATTTAGAATTAACTTAAATATGACAAAACTAACTTCTATGGAGTGAAGAATACCCCATAGCAGAGTAAGACACCGATTCAAATAATAAGGTAAATTTGGGCCATAATTACAATACTGATAGTTTATTATGAAACTTTCAAAACCGATACAGAGCTAAAAATATCATGAACATTGCATCATTATATTTTACAAGAATCCAAGTTATCCAAGACAAACAGATAGTCACTACCTCAACTTTTTGCTCCCAAAAAACATGAGACAAACAAAGGATCATGTGAACAAACCTATAAGATTGGATTGAAAATGTTCTTCTTTAGTAAGGCAACAAAATTCAACTCCCAATAAAAACCCTAAGGTAGATATATAGGGAAGCTTTCACCTCCGGTCAAACAAAAAAGGGGCAAAAAGGTTTATAAGACAAGTTTTGTCATATGGGGTTGATAGCCTTGATTGAAGTGTAATTGGATCAATCTAATTTGTTGCATATAAGTTCAAATAGCTATACTTTGACTCCCCTAAAATAAGATAGAGGTTTTGCTACACTTCCACATAAAAGTAACTTTTTTGTAACAAATACTCCCTTCATCTACTTCTATTTGGCATTTTAGACTCAAATGTTTATCTACTTCTATTTGGCCTTTTAGCCTTTTTTTTTATAATAAGCTCCAAATTTACCTTAATTAATTTGTTAATTTAATTATTGGAAATGGTAAATTTTATAGTATGTGAGAAGAATTCATTACATTAGTGATGTTTTAATAAGGCTATTTTAATAAAGATAGAATTGTCTTACTATTTGTGTAAATTGTCAAAAGGCTAAATAGAAGTAGACGGAGGTTGTGTAATTTTCTATCTCGAAATTCGAAAAAAACTAAATTTTATGCATTTTGAGACAAAAGAAATATAGTTCTTACAAAAGAAATTACTCCTTCCGTCTCTTTAAGTTTGTCCATCTTTCCATTTTAATCGTTTTGGAAGGATTGTCCATATTTTAATTCTTTCCATTTTGATCAATATATTTTTACACTTTCACCCTTACATAAGGTCAATGTTAATTCCACCGTGCAAAATTTGCACCCACCGATGGGACATTTCATTTATTTCTTTATTTTCATATTAAATTTAATTACATAATACGCAGGGTTCTAGTTTTAGGTAATTACATTTGTTAAACATGTTGGTTCAGTCAGATTTAAATTCAGTCATTTCAGGTTCGAGTTTAGTACGAATTCGGGTTAATTAGATTGTATGTCTCGTTATGGTGGATCATGGGAGGCTGTTATACGCTTTGATTTATTTTACAATTTATAACAATAAGTTATACTTAATTAATGTTGGAGACCTTTTCGCACGTGGCCTCCTAAAACTATTGCACGGCCTTGGTGAAATCATATCACCAAAAAAACAAGTTTTATTGCAATATAAGGGATGTGGATCTGACCGGTTTTATTTGTTTTTTTATAGGATTTGTAATGCTGGCATCCATCCACACTACACATCCTACACATAGAGCTTCATAAAGGGTTCTCATTCCACTATAAGGAAATAAAATCATGCTTTGAATCACTATGGGCGATGGAATGCTTATATAGGCAATGAATTGATAAATTATTTTTAAGCTAGCTATATCCAGGGTGCAGACCCGACAGATTCTAGCTGATTTTTTGCAGGAGATGTAAAATTGGCAATCACCCTCACTACACATCTAATTCAAATATTAATTTAGAAACAGGTTTTCTGGTTTTACATTTTTCTAGTTTTGCATTTTTCTGATTCTAGCTGGTTTCCAAACTAGAATTAATGCCACAACTAACGAAGTAGAACATTATAGGTTTCTTCTTTGTTTCCAAACTCAAAGTCTGTTGCTTCCAACTCAAACTAGTGATAGTGTTTCCTCTTGGTTTCCAAACTCAAAGCACAACTGCAAGAGGTTTCCTCTTCCCTTCCACCAAAAAAAAACTCAAAGCAAACTCTCTTGTAAAGTCCAAAGACGTGATGATGAATGATGATCATGAAATGAACACTCCATATAACACAAAGAGTTCCAATTGATACGATTTAAACACAAAGCATAACAATTACTTTGGCTAAAACATCAATTACAATCACTTAAACATCATACAAACAAGAACAAAGTAGATTAACACACTAACTTAAACACAAGCTCCACAAAATAAAAGATTGAAACACAAAACTTATCATAAGATAATAAAACATGAAATATCCAAACATGGGGGTTGCTATAGTTTATGTTAAAAAGTACTTTTCTAAAGAAAGTAGTTTTTATTTGTCAAAAAAGTAAAAGGATTGCACAAATTTCAAGATAAAAAAGGGTACTTTTGTGTAAAAATTAGTTTTTCCCTTCAATTATAGCAAGCCCATGAACGCTTTATTGTAACACCCTGTCTTTCTAATAAGGCGTTACTCGGTAGTAGACCTCACGAGGCGCTACCAAGCTAGTTTGACAACAAAATACTCGGATCTTGCAACGCGGGCACGGCGAGAAAATATTGAAAATACATCCAACTTGTATTTGGTAGTTACAACCACCATTAAAGTCAACGTAGATGAAATTTGGTAGCTACAAGTACCATTCAAGTCAAGTGTTTACTGAAGTAATCAACCCACAGTCTTGCATGCCCTTCTTCCCATCCTCTTTCAATGAATCATCAACGACATCGTGTCTTTGAACCTTGATTGGCTGCTATGCGGCGTTGAAGATGGGTTTGAAGTTGTTCATATGCAACTTGTCATTGATTAAATGCGACATCTAGCTCTCTGATTCAAAGCTATTAGTATTAGACATTTTTTACTAGTGAGAATTGGTTATAAAGATGAAGAAATGAATAGACAAGGAAGAGTGTTCAGAGTGTTTTGAGTTTGATGCAAATTTTTAAATGAAAAGTGTTGTTTTTATAGCCGACTAAAAAGTTGAGAGGGTGAGTCGGTAGTGAATTATGCATTGGTATTTTTAAAGAGTTAAATTCGGAAATAGAATGATGCGTACCAATAGGACACAAATTGTCTTATTTGTGCAATCAAGGTGATATGACTATACACATTAAGTAGATGTGGTTCACATGCATGTCTTTAAATGAATGGTAAAAGGACTATACACATTGAATAAATGTGGTTCACATGCATGCCTTTAAGTGAATAGTGAAATCCAGACCCGTCTATGAGCATGTGCAAACAGATCTACGGAACAGGTCTCCCAAAAATCTAAAAACAATATATGTATAAAAGGGTGGTAATAAATGACATAATGACTTACTCGTCTAGGTGGCATCGTGCTCCACATTTGATGCAATAGGTTTTGAGTTAGATTCTCAGTGGAGTGGTGTTTTTATTTTATTTTATTTTTGCAAAACTTTCATTGTCCTGATACAATGGTTTTGCGCTCCACACTTAATGCATACTTTTAGCAAAGAATTCATGCCTTTTTGTGGAGTGTACGGTGGTTGAGGGTAATTTTGTGGAAAATATTTGAGGGTAATTTGGTTGGGAATTTAAGTAGAAAGTTGTTTGAAAAATTTGAGGGTAGTTTTGTTGGAAATTTAGGAAGTTTTGTTGAGGGTAATTGGGTAGCAAATTAGGTTGGAACTTTTGTGTCAAATCTGATGGAGAATCTATTCTTCACCCGAATCCATGTTAAGAGAAGTTTAGGATTAAAAGTTTTGTAAGAGAGGGAAGTAAGTGTTTGAGTGTGGTTTAAATGTATAATGAAATCATACATATATATTTAAAAAACATAAGATGGATACAAGTGATGTGGTAGCTACAATCACCATTCAAGTCAGCGTTGATAAAATTTGGTAGCTATATGTAGACCCGGCCCAGTAGCAAAGGCACGCCTGGGCACCGGCCCAGGGCCCAAGTTCATTAGGGGCCCAATATTTTTTATATAGTTATATATGTATATTAACTATTGGGAATTGTAAGATAAGTTAGAACCTAAAAGCCCATAACCATAAGCCCGTTTAACCAATAAAAAAAGCCTATAAGCCCATTTAATAAAGCCTATCATCACACTTTAAAAAAAATGTAAAAAAATCAACTTGATCAAAGGTAGCAGGTGTACCTTCGAAGATGAGAAAAATAATTACCAAAATGAATCATTTAGCCTACCAACTCTTGTAGACCTACTCTTCCCTCTTCAATCGTCTTCTCTCAAAATCAACAACGCTCCTCTAAAGTTGAACAATCTACCTATTCAAGGATGAATTTGTTTCTCTATATATCCATTCTTGTTTCGCTTCAACCCATTATCCTAACCTTGTCACTGAAACCCATTTTCTCATACTTTTTCATCACCCAATTTCTCATACTCCGTAATATATTTCACTCAAAATGTTAAGGAGAGGGACCCTTAATTTCTTTTCGCCCCAGACTTCAAAAATATTAGAAGTGGGGCTGACTACAAGTACCGTTCAAGTCAAATGTTTAAGTTAGATACAACTAATTTGATAAATTATCATAGACTAAACTAATTTCCTTTACATAGATATACTAAACAAAACACTATTACGCACTTAGGCCTATAAAAAAACACATACTCCGCATTAGGCCAAAGTCGGCAATTGTGTTGTGCCCATTTGGGATGAATGAACAAAACCGGAAAAATGGCGGGAAACTGGAACTTGTAAAGGAAGCCAGCAAAAAGAAAAAAAGAGAAATTAAAATACAGAGAACTAACGCCTCTGAAAGGATTTCCCCAATTCCTCGCCGCCATTGAAGAGTGTTCGAAGCTCCAACACGCCTTTGACGTTGGTAAACTTCTCCGGCGGCCTTGAAGTTACAATTCCGAGTTCCCCTACAAAGATGAGTTCCGATTTGGGAAGAATACGACCAGAGAAACCCTAGAATGGAGCCCTGGGAGGCGCTAGACCTAGACGACTCCGATCTTCCCTCTCTTTTACGCCCTTGTAAGCGCCATCAGTCTCACCAATCCCAATTCTCCCCCAATTCCCCTTCAAACCCTAATTTCTCGCCTTCCGCCGACAATCAGCCTCCGCCACCGCCTCCGCCTCCTCGCCGCCTTATCCCTGGCCCTGCCGGCGGTATGCAGTCCGTGATGGGGCGATTAGGCTACAGAAGCGAAGATTTTGCGAGGAATAAGGATGCCAAGATTTGTACGCAGGATTATGCTAGGATGGTTGAGGAAGACGACGCTGAAGAGTTTGAGAGCGATCATTGGCTTTCCGCTTTGGATTTTCTCAGTCGAGAGGGTAATGGATTCGTGATCAGTGTTTGATCTTTGTTATCTTTTTGTTCTGATTGAGAAGTGAAATTTTGGTGATGATTTCTGCTCAGGTGTGAGGAGTACGACCAGCTTGAATGAGATCAAGAAGTGTGTGAATAGTGAGAAGATTGACATGGTATTATTTATCTGTTCAAAGCCTTGGCAATTGATTCAGATTGAGTTGTTGAGTTTGCATTTGACAGACTGTTGTTGGTTTGGTACTATTTGAAGGTTGTTGCCATGGTCAAATGTTGCACTCCAAATGGTTTGGGTGACTTAGTCGTAGTTTTGAAGGTAATTAGCTTGTTTAAATCTCTTCATATTCACTGTTGCCGGGGGTTCATGATGCTGTATTTGAATCTGTCTCTTTGATTGTGAATTTTAGGACCCAACCGACACAATTCAGGCTAGTATACACCGCAGAGTCTTAACTGAAGGAGACGATGGGAAGCAAATTGCTGTTGGCTCAGTATTGATACTTCAGAAGGTTTGATTTTTCATTAGAAGGGAGAAGATAATTGCCTGATCTGAACTGTGTACTTTTCTTTATTGAATAATATTTTTGCCCTTTCACTGAGCATTTGCCTGACTTTTGTACAGGGCGAGAAAACTGAAACTATTAACTTGTTGCTTCTTTGATTTTATCATCTTGTGACATGTAACGGCTATGTATTATTGAGGTGGAAAGTAAGTAATGACAGTGCCAATCTGGTTCTATGCCTGTGGACCATTAGAGTGTAGCATCTAGAAGGCGCATATGGATCTGTTTTGTACAGCTATACTAGGATCATTACTAATTTTAAATGGAAATCATTTGGAACTTCAACACTATTGCTTGCAGAATGTACTTATCAGAACATGATTTTTGCAGGTATCAGTTTTTAGCCCTTTGAACAAGTCTCTTTATCTCAACATTTCACTCAGCAATGTGGTCAAGGTATGTTTCATTTAATTTCTATAAATTCCTTGCAATAAGATTAGCAAGTGAAAGATGAACTCGCTTGGAGGGTGTAGAATAATCCTTCAGAGATTTTACATTGCTGAAAGTTGGGAAGTCAGCATTGATGATGGATTAATATACTACGTGGTTTGTATGTATGAGAAGTTAATATGACTTGGGTGCATTGAAGCTTTTATTGCTTGTCATGAAGTAGAGAATTGGGCACTTATCATGGCAAAGATTTTCATACCCATTTAAAGTAAATTGCAGGGAAGTGGTCCTTTTTCCGTCCTAAATGCGGGTTTCCAAGCCTTCAGATAAAAATATAAGCCCTGTGCTATATCATACCCTGGAAAATCCCCTACCTCTTTGTAATGTTTGCATCCTTCTAGTTGACTTGAAATTCTCATACAGGTTATTCCTAAGGATGCTGGAAGGGAGACGTTCTCTATATGCACAGCTAAAGATGCTGCACCAGGTGTGTGGGTGTGTGATGATCTATTTTCACAAATGAGTTTGTAGGTTCCCTGAAATGATACTCAAATGTTGCTTATATATTCATATAGTTCAATCTTAGTTCCTATTAGTTTTTATAGCTGGTCTTGAATCCTTAAGTATCTTGCAATTTGTACTTTTGTAAATTGTCTCATTGACACCAACTTTTTGTATTGGTAGACTATCACAGGAATTCAAAGATCCCAGAGCAGGTTTCATCAGGATCTGGAAGAGACACAGAAGCCAATCCAGATGTTCAGATGAACTATAATTCCAACGGTACACAATCTCTTGACAAGCATGTCAGGGAAGAGAATTTGGTTTCAGGAAGTCAAATCAATGTTGACCAACATAGCAACGAGTTTGCTTCGGTACAGCACCGCTTCGTTAGAGATCATGCAGGATGTAGTATCACGAAGAAGCCGACTGAAGTAGACTTGGTTGTTGTTAGTCAGGAAGCTGGCATTCAACCTGATATTGGTCATAAAGATGAAACGAATCTTGACTATGAACCCCTTTCTGCTGCAAATGCATTTCAAAAGCAAACAAGTGGTGGCGAAGAATTAGACCACGAGAACGGTGTTGGAACTCAGTCGCAAGCCAAGCGGAGTAGAACTAATGAAACAAGTGCTTCTCAAACGAACAGTATTCTGTCTCAAACAAAAGCTTCATTCCAGCAGCAGTGGACAGATGATCAGCTCGATATGCTTGACATGGATTATTGATCTACCATTTTTCGCTTCCTTAACCGTATGCATTTCTTTCTCCTCTCTTTCCTTTTTAGAATCAAAAGATGAGTTTGTCATGAATGTAAATTTACTGAAAACTTGCACATACTACTCCCACTAGATGACATCTAGCTTTGTTTGGTTAGTACTTCTAAGTCTCTCTAAAATCTCCATCTATTTGAAATTTGCTTGCATAGGATGTGGGTTGGTCTTATGAGAAGAGTATGATCTGGTGCTAATTGTGAACAATTGTGATAAGCTTTGTAAAACAAAATTCCCAGTTTACCATACAAATGCAAAACACAATTAAGCACAGTAGTGATGATGGGTATCCACATTGCAATAAATTGAGACAAACATGGTTGATGGTTGATGATTAAACATTAGGGTCGACGAGCTCGCCGTTCAAGAACTCGCGGTAGGCGGCAACGGGCCAGCTGAAGCCCCTGAAGAGGAGGCTGGAGGCGAGCGGGACGTCGATGATGATCTCCTTCTGGGTGGGCTTCTTCTCGTCGCGGATAGCAATGAGGTAGCTGCGGCCGACCCAGCCGATCCAGCCGGCGATGTAGAGGAAGAGGAGTCCAGGGGTGACGAACTCGCCCCAGTGGCGCTGGTCGCCGCTCACGATCAGGTGCGGGAGCCCGTCCGAGCCGCAGAGCAGGCCGTACTTGCCGTAGTTGTCGAACCGCCGCTTGGTCTTCTCCATGGTGGCCTTGATCGCCAGCGCCGGGGCCGACTCGGGCGCGTACAGCTTCAGCGACGACTCCAGCTTCTTCAGCTGCTGCTTCTCCCGCTTCGCGAACTGCTTCGAGTCCTTGCAGGGGGTCAGCCCCGAGATGTCGGCTGCTGCCGGCTGCGGGGCCGACGTTAGCAGGACTGATGACAGGGCCAGCGCCGCTGAGAAGGCCTTCAGCGCCCCGGACCCTGTGGCCTCGCTCTGCGCTTCTGGTCCTTGTTGGGACACCACCAGGAAGGGCTTCCTGTGGCCGGTTGTTGGGGCTGACACCCGAGCTGCTGGCTTGATGAAGCTGCTGGGGATTGTGAGAGACATGGCGCGATGGTGATGACGATTCTAGTTCAATCCAACCAACTAACTCTGAGCAGTAGTGAGCATGTAAGAGATCTTCCGGATGATTTTGTGGATTTGGGCTTTTTAATTTAGTGGCACTCGTCCACCGATAGGGTGAGGATAAGAGTTGTTGTTTGATTGGGGCGTTTGGGTCCCTTCCGGATTTCCTTTGCTTCTTAAGTGGATAAGCCAAGTGGCCTTGGAATGGCGAAGTTGCATTCACCTTAACCACAGTTGTCCTCATGAGGAGGTAAAAAATAATATATATAGTGATACGTGTCAACTCTTCGTTAGATTGTATGACCAATTTTTAATAAAACAATTTATTTGTTGAAATTTCATTGATTATCGTTTTAGTTTTTAAGGGTGATCCTGATGAAAATATCTGTTAAGATATAAAGTATAAATATATAACAATCGTTAGATTTGAAAAATCTAAACGGTTATGATTAAAAGGGGAAGTTAGAGAGGAGAATTGGGGTTTAAAAAGAGACGGTGACAATTTTGCAATTACACAAAAATTGAAGGACAACATCGTCTTTTGGCCTTCAAAATAGAAGGAAAACCCTCAAACTCCTTCCTCGTTAACAAAGAGCGAGAAGAGGCTCAATCGGTCTTCGCAGGTGGCCGACCACTCAAGGACGATGGCGGAGAAATCGAAGGTCGGGCAATCGGAGGGGGGAGTGTAGGCCGCGAGAATTGGGGGTTTTCCGTAGGTGTAGCCGAAGTCGTGGCGGAGGAGGAGGTAAGAGTAGGGTTTGGTGTTTGGGTGGTTGAATGGCTTTGTAACCTCAAAATAGGTGGTTGGTGGGTCGCCGGAGTTGGGATTTTCCGGCGGTGGGGAGCGTCGGTGACGGAGGAGGGTGGTGGACAATTGTGTGAAAATAATTAAGCTGATAACTGTGATCCCCAAAAAAAGTTCCAATTTTCAAAAATAATTAAGTTGATAAGTGATTCCCTAGAGAGGGAGATGTAACAGCAAATTCCCTTGAGGAATACCTAGAACCTAAAAAAAAAAAATCGACCTCTAGACAAATTTCGGAATAAAACTCTGGAGGAAAAAAGATGTATATTAGATGTCTCATGGTTCAAATCCTCAACCTCTAGGCAAAGGGCAAGGGCCTATTGAGATAGGAACAATTATTGTTTCTTTCACATAAATTGTAGTTTTATTATATACACTAAGTAGGATAGAGGTCACTACAAAAACATCGATTCAATTATAGCAATATATTTGCATGTATATTATTCTTTTTTATTATTTGGACTCGTACATCAAATAATTAATAATTTCTACATTTTTTACCCGAAAAAAGTATTAACAATTCTAATATATTTTGTTGGAAAAAAAGTGGGGTTTGTGATTCGGGTCATTAAGCTTAAGGTTAAGGGTCAAGTTGAGTGATCTTATACTTTAGGCTATATGGTATATGGTTGTATAGTTTGAGTTTATCGGAGTTTAATGTATCGATCGTAATGTATCGGGTTTTCACCTATAATAACCTATCTAATGGCATTAAACTTAGGGTATAGGGTCAAGTCGAGTACTCGAGTGATCTTATGCTTTAGTTTCTAGGGTATATGGCTCTATAGATCGGATTCATTGGAGCATAATGTATTGATCTTAATGTATCGGGTTTTCACTTATAATAACTCATCTAATTAATGTCATTAAGCTTAGGGTTAGAGGTCACACAGTACAACCATGGCATCAGTGATCTTAATGTATCGAGTGATCTTAATGTATGAGATTTTCACCTATAATAATACATCTAATGTCGTTACACTTAGGTTTTTAGGGTTTTGGGGTTTTAGGGTGTTAGGATTTTGGGGTTTTGGGGTTTTAGAGTGTTAGGGTTTTAGGGTCTTAAGGTCTTAAAGTCTTAGGGTCTTTGGGTTTTAAAGTCAAGACCAACGAGCTTATGATTTAGGTTCAAGGGTATATATTCAATCAAAACTTATTTATGAGGATGCATTAATAGTATGATATACAATCAAAACTTATCTATCATTAGCAACCTAATGATACGAAATCTTATATATATTCATCGATCATGTAATTCATGCATGATAACAAAAATTCTTTTAATTCTATAAATGATTGTAATCTTCATTTTAAAATGACTATATAAATAAATATGATCATAATTTTCACAAAAGTTCTTAATTATGTATTTTATAGGACTATTAGTTATATATAAATTTTAGTTGTATATGAGATCATTATTTTATTTATAATTGAACATATTAAATTTAATTGTTTTAATCAAATCTCATACAAGGTACGAGAATTACACTACTATTACACTAAATTAAGTTATGAGATCTAACATAAACTTGTAACATCCAATCATTATAAAAAAAAATGTACAACTTTAATTTGTACGGTACTAAGCTTGTAACACAAATTAAATTAATCTCATCAAAGTTTTTGTAAGCCACTAAGCTTCTAACGTAAACTTGTAAAAATATTTAATACTAGTGTAAGGCCTTGCTTTGTCCGTTAGTTCAATAAATTGTCTTCAAGTGAGACTCAAAAAGAATAAAAGTAATTAAAACTCCTGCAAGGCGGCACATGGGAATTCTACAAAAAGTAAATCATTAGTGTTTGTTAATTATTACTTTTTGGTTATTGGAGACATAATATATTGGGACTATGGAAAACATAATGGGTCGCGGGAGTCCTTGTATGCGCTCCGGCCTTCCTTCAATGAGAGTGAACATATTACAATGTCATCTTCTTCCTCTAGATAAAACCCTAATTTCAGAGAGGTAATCCCAATGGAGACCCTCGTGAACACTACGTAGGATTTGGAAGTCACCAGTTTAATCAACTTGGCATGGTGTTGGTACTGGCTAAGGTGCCATGCTACACAAAAGCATGTCTCCAGGTTCCAACTTCCTTCTGCCCTTTCAATCAAATGAAGCCCAAGAAAGATACTTGTAACCTCAAACTCACGTGCTCTTGTATACTGCATTATCAAGATCACTATTTTTTTTTGAACTGGTGAGAATTAGGGTAGCCCGAGTATTACTCGGACTAGCCTAGAGCACCTGTGAACAGTGAGAGCTATGCTTTGAAAATTCAAATTTGTGGCTTCGTCGCCGGTGAGGATCGAACCGGGGACCTCGGGTTCTCCCCCTTGAGGTCTTACCGCTAGACCAAATGCCCTTTGGCATCAAGATCACTATTTTGTTTATATATTATGCACTATAAGGAACTTATGTTTTATTGGGCTATAATTACATGATTTAAGGGGTCCTGGTATTATCCAACAGTAGAAGGAAACTTTAATACGGAGTATAACTAGAGGTGTCAAACAGGTTGGGTCGGGTGGATCCGGGTGCGGTCTTTTCATATTCGGGTTGAGTGCGGGTTCGGGTCAATCGGGTTACAGTTCAAGTCGGGTCGGTGCGGCTTCGGGTCGACCTAACAGGTCAAGAATTTGAATTTTTAATGATTATTAAAATAATATTATGATTAAATAGTAATATTTAATAATAAAATATTATTTTTAATATATTTTAATAACAATATTTTATTTATAACATGTTTTATGAAAAAGTATATTATAATATTTTACAATATAATATATTTATTCTACATATATATAATATATCGGATCGGTCTCGGGTTTCAATTTTATGCATAATTTTTCCCAAATAAAAAAATACTTTAAATTTTATGCATAATTTTTCTAAAAGACAATCGAATAAATATAGAATTAGTATACACAAAACAGAAATTAAATGTTAATATTTAAAAAAAACTTTGTGAAATAAAGTTTAAACATAAGACCAAAGTCGTTGCCCATCATGCCGTGGTAACGGATTGAAGAGTGATTTGTTTGTTAGATGGTTGAAGATTTTGAGTTTTTATAAATCTAAAGAGGAAAACAAATTGTTACATTTTGGAATATTTTTGATTTTGGTCATATCTTTTTGTTATCAAAGAGAAAGGGACGTATAACGAGGAGTGAATAGTGATTTGTTTGTTAGATGATTCAAGATTTTCAGTTCTTATTGATCGAAAAATGAAAAAAGATTGTTACTTATTTTAATACTTTTGATTTGATCATTATTTTTTGTTATAAAAAAAGAAAGGGACGTATAAAGAGTGAGTTGTTTGTTAGATGGTTCAAGATTTTCAATTCTTATAAATTGAAATGGAAAAATTGTTACTTTTACAAATAATTAATAATTTAATATGAGGTGTGGTTAAAATTAACATGAAGGTACGGAAAGGTCTTGACTTTTAACTAGAGCATAAATATGGCAGATATTTATTTCCATAATTTTCATCTGAGCAGAATTCGATGCTATAATCAGTTAGACAACAGGGAAAGTGAAAAAATCGATCATATAGAGGCACAAATGTCTGATTTTCTTGGGCTTTTGAATAGGAGCTATTTTCTCCTGGCTTTCGTTTTTCTGTCAAGGAAAGAGTCTTGTGTTTCAAGTGGTGCTCTGTTCCTAAGAATACATGTTCGCTCGATCTACCATGTTTAGAAATCTGCATTGGTTAGGGTACACCCTCATTTATTCAAGCGTACTGTTTTACAATGCAACTCACCCTCAAAGCCCACTTATTCAAAGTATTCAACCGTATACCCATCTCTAATGCTAGATTTAGATCATAGCTATACAAGTATCTTGGTGATTTTCCGGTGTCGTCGAAACTCGAGAGAAGTCATCTACTATAACCCAGACTAGGGTGTGCGCAATGCACGTTCGTGTAAGCAAACCTAAGCTCAATCTCAGGATGATTGTCCAATGCAATGCATTCCGTGTTAAGAGTCCGACCCGGCTAGACGGCTATGTTCCTAGTCGGGATCTCGGACGCAGCCTCCTGGCAGAAGAAACTTGTACTTGCCTGCATTCTGTATCAAGTATGCAGGGAGGTTAACAGCCGAAGAAGAAGGATTGATGGAGCCCATCTTCTTGATCAGCTCCTGGAAGCTATACTCTTCCGGGAGCATGTCGAAGAGGTCCTCCCCGCTACAGATACGCTTCTGGATCCGGCGGTAGTCCAAGAACTCCCGCCTCCGGACCCGGTCCGCATGGCTGTACGCCGTCATCTTGAACACGAAGTCCCGGAGGGTACGGAAGCAGAAGCTACAGTGCCAGCCCGCGTCCGACAGGATCGTGTCGCTCTGCCTCGAATGCCTGTACCGAGTGTGATGGCCGAACACGTGGGCCGTGGCTCGCCAGCTGCTGTAGTCCACCGGGAACTCGAACGAGTACATGTAGTGCTTGAGCTCGAGGTGTAGCACGGGCGGGATCCCGTGGCACCACTGGAGCAGCTTCACTGTGTGCGGGCTCGGGATCTCGTCGGTGTCCGACATCAGGACGAGGTCTCCTGGGGAGACTCCTGCACGCCGGAGCAACGCGTTCATTGCCACGCGTTGAGACGACTCGAGCTTGAACGGGTCCTTGTCGTCCGAGGAGGCGGGCCCGGGGAAGAGGCCGTGGACGATCTTCTCCTTGGCAAAGGCAAACCGATTCCGGTTGGCAAAAAAGTAGAGGGGTTTTGGGATGCCGGTGAAGGTGGTGTTGGACTCGAGGATCACGAACTTGGTGACCAAAGGGTGTAGCTCGTGCCACCGGATGTCGAGCAGCTCTAGCTCGTTGCTGAAGATGATTGCATCGAAGACTCTTCGTGGTTGGGACAGGACCTGCCATCCATGGAGGCTGCAGAGTTGGGCCATGGAGACGTTCTCGGCGTAGTAGTGGGGGATGCGGGTGAAAGGAGGCGGGGGATTGTCCCACAAGGGACGGAAGAAGTAGGTGATTTTCTGGTAGTGGGTGAAGAGCTCAACCATGACACAAGGCACAAGAATCAGGCAAATGATGAAGATGAACTTGGGTGGGACTCGTCGAGAGGTCAAACGGGAAACGGGTCGAGGGGCCATGGTTGTATAGGTGCGTATGACACATTTTCATGCTAAATCACGGGGTTGCATCGCTCATAAACAGCTATCATCTCCATGGTTTTATCGTCGTTCATCAGCATCATCTGCATGGTTACATATGGCATGCCATGGTTACTACAAATCATCGATATACGAACACAAACTCACATATAGATGTTTTCATAGGCCATGGCTAATGTACATCCATAATCAGTATATCAATATCTAGGCCAAGTTTTACATGGAAATTGACATCCTGCCTTCCAGAGTACTTGAGAGTAACACTCTTGGTTCAAACATTCTTCAAGCATATACATAACACCATTTTGAAGCAAAAAGAGATAAATACTGCGGAATACAAATTCAATTGGTTGAAATTTGGATTCAACAGGCTAACAGTATTAAAAAAAGTTCAAACAAATCTAACAGGGAAAAAAGCAACCAAGAAGGAAAAAACCAAACAAATGTTGACGGATAACCAATTGTATAGTGATCACAGTGCCTTCAATGATGACTGCCTAGTTAACTAATTCCAAAAAGATATGCAACTTAACTGAAACCAAAGTTTTATATGCCAATAGAAGTCAAATATAGATTGGGTTCATTAAGTGATAGACATTATTGATCATATTTGCTTCACTTTTTTAGGATGAGACATTAGAAAACAAACCAAAATTAAGGACTCCTAATTCACTCAAAAGCCAAGAAGATGCGCTGCAAAACGACGACAAAACGGGTAGTCACTAGAGATTTGTGATGGTCTTGAGATGCAGATCATCAGCTCAAAAACAATCCTTACTTCCTTTGACTACCACAGAGAGCAGTGCACTTTCAACAAAGATCAACCAAGAATCAATCACAAAGGCTTTCAATTAGTCCCCATCAGCTGACATTTGAGAACCAAGATTCAGGCATCTCAACAATTAGACAGTTTAATCACAACGGTATTCATAACTGCTTAGTCCCCAAAATCACTTGAGTTTTGGAGCTTTTAAAGATGCTCATTTAGTCAAAGATTGTTCATTTAATGCACTGAATAATTAGCCCAATAGGCACAGACAAAAAAGCACTGAATAATCATGAGCATTGATTGGAATTTCTCCCCTAATATAACGCTAACCCTAATTGACTGTCATCTAAATCTAGAGCAAGCAATCTTGAGCTAGAAGAAGAAGAAGAAAGACATGAGATTCGAGTGGCTTACCAACTCAGCAAAAGATTCACCGCTATTGGGACTAGAGCGGGCTCCGAATCTGGTTCCGCCGACTTCGTTCGAGCACAAAGTAGAAACAATCAGGCGAGGTTTTCAGGGAAAGGATTGAACTTTGAAAAGACAGAAGAGATGTGATTGAAGAAGTTTGGAGAAAAGGGGGTCAAATTTATGGTGAGGGCTCAGTGAGGAGATCGTTAATGGATTGAGAGCTTTGTAGAGGCGAGCTGAGCTGAGGTGTTGACTTGCGTGGCCGTTTTGTACGCCATTGCACATGCTCAAATATCATTGATGTTTTTCCCTCCCATTTAGAAATGTTTTGTCGCTTCGGAAAATTAACCAAAACATTACAATGAAGTGACTTAATTAACTTTACCTAATTATCTTTTGGACGAGGAGAATTCTTTTCTTTTCTTTTTTGACTTTTATGGACATCTTTGCAAGGATAAAAATTTGCAACATTTTCTAGAAAAGTACTTGAAATCACAGTTATTTGTGAGCAAAAAAAAAAAACAAGTATTTCTAAATGGAGGGATAAATTGTTTATTTACACCTTTAGCATATTAAATGTGTGCTTCTAGCCTATTGCATGCAAACTTATAGTCTATTCCCTTTGTGAAGCTTTATTTGCTTTATAGAGAATTTTAAAAAAAAAACACGTAAAACTAGGGATGCACATGTGGGCGGGACAGGGCGGATAATGCATTCCACATCCTCGTCCCCTATTAGTCTTCCCCAACCGCCTCATCTCTATCTAATCCTCGACGAGAAGTGAAGCGGGGAATACTCATCGAGTTTGGGTATCTTAAGAGGGTCTATTTATTAAAATAGAATAAGAGATTATAGATGATGTGGAATAATAAAATAATGAACTTTATGGGACTTAAGATCATTAAACTCACCATTGATAATGCTCTTAGAATCCAAGCTTGTTGAATGATGGTTTCTCGAGTAAAAAACCTACTAAATAGGATTGTTAAGAGAGAGAGAGAGAGAGAGAGAGAGAGAGAGATGTGGTTGGCCAGAAGAAGATGTCATGTAATAATATTAACGATTGTCTAATATTTTGTATTAACAATAGGACCAACAATGTAAAATCTTTAAAAATTTGGGGACCCATTTTGAATATAAAGTTTAGAGACTAAGAAAGGGTTGGAGGAGAGAAGATACGGGACTAGTGGGAGGCAGAAGAGTAAGGGACGAGAAAGATATCATGTTACCGTTGTATTTTTTGGTATATGGATAAATGCGTAAAACCCACTTTTTAGGATATCAAAGATATCGCTTGATATCTATACCCAATAATACCAAACACTAGGTATAGGTATCATTCATACCCATACCCATACCTGATATCCAGATATGGATACCAAACGAGCCCTAAAGGCATCTCCAATGATGACTCATTAAGTTTGAGCGATACAAATTTGGGGACTCATTTGTAGAGACCCATTTAGGTCGCTTTCATGTATTTTCTTTTACATTTAGTATTTAACCAATATTAATTTTATACTCCAAAATAATATTATAATAGTTATCTCAATTTAAATAATACTAACACAATATATAATACTTTCCTATAACTAAAGTTTTCAATAAAGCATAATTAATAATTAAAACAAGAAATACAAATATGTTAATCTATGTGTGTTCAATCTTAATTATATATGTACAAATTTAAAAAATATAAGTTTCACATAAATGTGTAAAATGAGAGTCAAGAGTATAGATTAGGTAAATACTATTTTATGTATTTTTAAAAAAAATGAAGAATCAATTTAATTAATATTGAAAATCATTTTATAGTTTAAAAAAAAGAATGAAATTAATATGATCTACCTCATTCATGCGTTGACACGTGTCACACATCTAAATAGCAAATGATAATTTTCCACGTCTCCACTTGAGCCTAGTCTCACAAAGTCACAAGGGTCCTCAAGGGAAAAAACTTATATGAGTAGATGAACACACATGACGTGGCATCCATTATTAAAATGTGGGGATCACTTATTTATCAAATAATTTTTTTTAAAAAAAATACAACTTAAAATCTCCCTCCACCGAGTTAATTTAGTTATTTGAAAAAAGACATACTTACTATGTAGGAAAATCTGACTCTAGTTTTCGGTTATAAAAATGTTGAAGTATTGGAGAAGATGAAAGCTTAAAGGTAAAATAAGAGTTTGCAATTTCTTTGTCGTTTTCTTTTAATTATAAATAAATGGTGGTCCCAATATTTCAATACACATGGCTTCCATATCATATTTGTCAACTTACACATGTGTAAGTGAAACAAGGTCTCTCTTAAGGACTCTATTCCGTCCTTCACTTTTGTTTTTGGGTTTCTTTTCATTTCTTTTTTAGGGGTTTTTTTGTGGTGAGGTTATAGTAAATTCATATAAAAATTAATAAATAAATAAACAACACTTTCGTACAAGGTACGAGTCATTTGCTAGTTTTATATAAAGTTATTCAAAAGAATGGTTTGATATAAAATCTTGTATTAGTTTATATAATTTGCTTCTTTTGAGATTTATTCTAATGATACATTATTTATGTTATATTACATTCTTTTAATCGAACATAGATTTGTGGTATTATAATTTTGTCATATAGGGACTGAATACTTGTTTTTTATCAATAAGTTGTTTTATTATGTAATTAACATTTTTATTTTATAATTATTTTGAAAGAAAATCAAAATCATATGTATATGTATATGTATATATAATTTATTTATATGGAGAATCAACAAAAAAAAATTACCAATAAAAAATAATTCAATTAACTATCAACAAATTAAATTGATTTGATAAAACGGTTATGTGGTTGGATTTGTTGGAAATTAAGATTTTTTATTAAAATAATCTAATTGTGGCTAATAGAAGGCATTGAATTAAAATTAAGATTTTGATCAAGGTACAATTTTATTAAAAAAAATAAAATTAAGATGAAATTAAAATTAGTATATGAGAAGAAGTCTAGAAACATTATGTATAAAATTTAAAGTTTACTCTTTTTTAGAAAAAAATTTAAAATAAAAATTAGTACAAAAGAAAATTTATAAAAAAGCAGACACTTGACATGTGCATGTACTATTACTGTATGACCGAAATCATTAAGTCATGCATCTTAGTAAGTTTTGTTTTTCTAAGATGGACTAAAGCCTTGTTTGCCTTCTATAAAACCTACTCCATGTTTAGTTTTCTTGTTTCTTTAGTTTTCTTGCATCAAAGGAAAACTAACTCAGAAGTACTTTCATGGTTTCCATTCAAGTTTGGTCTCTAATTTCAGCAGTTTTCACACACTCACAATAAGTGTACAAATCTTCCAGCAATAAATAACATATAAGAGCATACATAATACAACACCAAAATTGTTTCTTTTAAGAATACAAATAGTCACCTAAAAAATCCTTCGGATGAGGGTTGAGAAGGAGAGCATAAATAGAACAGGGATAAAAAAACAAAAACTTTGTTTCATGGAATCCTCGTCGGTGAGATCTCCATCAGTACATCAAAGACCAACCCAGTATGATCGGCCGTTAGTATTATGGATTGGCAATGGTGTTGGATTAGTCACACACCATTCGTACCAAACCTGCATGGGTGTTCAAAGAACAACATCAAGTCACTCTACAAAGCACATAATACTACACAGAGGCTATGGTAATGCTAGTAGGCTTGATAAGTTTAAAGGTCATGCTAGCTGATACTGTAATATTTTGGACACAACTTGCACATTTATCCCTTGGATTTCAGGAAGAGAGAAACAAAATTTAGACTATGTCATTCTCAAAGGTAAGAAATTAGACATTTGATGGAGGGTATTTTGGCATAATTGGAAACTTCATGTGTGTCCAGCTCTAAAAAAATCTTCACTGATTAAGAGATAGGTGTTTTAATGTTTTCTAAGCTAAAAGCAATTCTTTTTCCCAAGCTAGCTGATCCACAGAATAGTATAGCAAAAAATTACACTAAGTAACCGCTCACCATACAGAATTAATTGAACCAACCAAATTACCAAATGACAAAAGTTAAAAACAGAAGCCAAAACAAGAACATGCAGAAAACGAACTGTAAAAAAAAAGGATTTACCTTGTTAGAGCTACAGCATCGCCACATGTTGAACTCTAAGGGTTGACCTCGGCGTACACAAACCGGCGTCCTCAGAGGGAAAAATATGGGAAACCTAGATAGTGGCGGCAATTAATAAGCACATAAGTAAGCCTAGTACGACAAAGGTATGCATCAAAGAGGATTAGAGAGTGTTCCTTACCAACTAAACATATTAGGTGTTGCAGTTGTTGGCTCCATTCCTAGATGGACGTCCTTGTACAGAACTGAGTCAAAGTAGCCAGCAAAACCTAACAAAGAGAAATGCATATTAAAACCACTTACATTTCAATAATAATTACCAGATTGATATAGTTCTTTTACCCATTGGACTAATATGGAAACTTGTGAAACCAAACAAGTCCAATGTGAAGCATTGATGATTGTTAAAATCACCCACACATGTTTAACAAAGGAGGCCAGAAATACCCTAAGCTACACATACACTCATAAATTCTATACATAGCATATATAGCAGGATATTATGTGCCAAATATAATCGACTTGGTGCTTTTTCATGGTTTAAGACATATTAAGAATACTTTTATTTACCTCAAACACCAGATGATAACAGAAGCTCAAATAAACTATCAGTACTATCAGTTTAATATGCACAAGGTACTTGATGAAGGGTTCACTATGCTCATCATCATCATTTCATAGTCTACACACTCCCAGTGTCCAACACATGAAAGGTTCAATAATAGCAATTCTTCTTTGATGCTAATATCTTTCATCAACTTGATTAAAAGGCAAGTAACCACAAAAAAAATAAGCATTCAATTATAGGATGTTAGTGACGGTGACAAGGCATCAAATAATCTGATAGGTATATGAAATAATTCCCAGGAAAGAATGTTTCTTATATCAAGGACTATCACAATCAACAGAGAAAAGAGTTAAATACTTCAATTCTGATCAAAGACAGACTTCAAAAGGCATACCATGCACCAAGGCTGATCCCGTGTCATTGGGAATCTCAAATTTCAACTTCGTATACCGTTGGTTGTCTATAGGCGATGAGTCATTTGGATGGGTAAATGTGAATACCTATCGTCACAAAAATATGACAAAATCAGAACAAGACTGAGCAGAAGTATAAAATGCATGGAACATCTTGCCAAAAATTAGATGAACACCTAAATAATATATCAAAAAAGAGTTTGAACTACGATTAGACGTTTAACTGTTTAAGATCAAATGAAAGGACCAATATGGCAAAATCAGAACAAGACTGAGCACAAGTCTAATATGCATGGAACATCTTGCCAAAAATTAGGTAACACCTATATAATATATCAAAAAAGAGTTTGAACTACAATTAAACGTTTAAGATCAAATGAAAGGACCAATTTAGACCTAGAAGGTTTGAAAATTACAAAGCAGCCACTATCAACTTCAATAGTTCTGCAAGGTGTGAGCCAAACTATTGTAACAACAATTTCTAAAATATCTATATTTATGTTTCATATGATCTGTGTGAAATACTTTGTCTCAACTTCATGAAACTGGAAAATACGCATATAAAAAATTGATATGTAGTCTATAGAAAATTAATGTGGAATCGCTAGATTGTATTTCTTAAAACAAGAGCCGAAGAAGTGGAACTGCAAAACGATGAGAGAACTTACAGGTTGACACGGAGCAAGCCGTGCTATATTGTGAAACTTGACAACATATGCAGTTTCAAAGTGTACAAGGTCTTTATGTGATTTAACCTATAGAAGAAAGACAATCAACTCAAGGTCAGACAGGAAGCATATTAGCAGAAATACAATAAAGGAAAAGGACTCACATCATTGTATAGCTTTGAAGCTGTAATTGGTTGTAGAAAGCTTGTGTACCTGAAATTAAGGTCAGACATTAAGCAGGAAGTTTTGCAGGAAACAAAATTCATTATTTGTTTTTTAGATAGAAGAGATGCTAAGCAAATAGAGGTAGTAGAAAGTTTGTTACATATGGAATTAAAGCACCCATTCAAAAACATATAAAATAAACTAAGGTGTCAAATTTGTTACGTTGACCTTAATCAAAATAAAGCATCCATCCAAAGAATGAATATAAATAAACCAAGGCTAGAGACATACGATGATGGAATTGAGATCCCATCAGATTTTAGAAAACGCTGTGCACCATCAAGGCATTCAGGAGACAGTTCATTGTCACCAAAAGAACCAAGCAACTCACTGACCTACACCATATATGAGGCAAGAGTCAATGATAAATCTAAAACATCTCACACAGAGATGTAGAAACTTCATTCCAACCATACCAAAATATCTGCTTTCTCAGGAGCATCCCAACAACGCATGTCACTGGATACAATGGTCACCAAATCCTCCCATCCTTCTAGTTTGACCAAGCTCTGGAAGAAATTTCACTTCGTAAATAAAAATCTATCGTATAGACTAGCAACATCTTGCCATACAAAATTCAAAAGAAAGTAAAATTTGTGTAAATGAAATGACATGAGATGTTGGTAAAGCAAACACGGATCTGTGTGGACTTAAAATTTCATGTCCATGCACAGGAAAGAGGTTTTGACTAAAATTTCTCCACGACCAAGTGATCATGACATTCCACTGAAGTAGATATGTTATTAAGGGCAGCTTTATCATCCTGATTATTTACTGAATCAAATTTAATCTAAACAGACAATCTTTATCTATGCTAATAAACCTTAAGATAATCCAGCCTTGTTTCTATACATCTTTGATCAATTAGTTAGTCACAACACGCTCTACAGTTATGCTGAAATCGGAATTAATGATTCACTAGCATTCTGGTGAGCAGAGTAGGTCAACACAGGCTGCAATCTCTGAATGGAATAAATTGTTCACACATCCAAGTACAAACATTTTTAAGCAGTTAGAGAATCGTAGAAGAATCTAAAAATTTGTCGGAGAAAATATTCATTCTACTGTTTATACTCATACCATTCCTTGTAATGAAAACATGACATTTTCGTTCAGCACAATGATGATTGACTATTTCACTTACATGAAGAGTAATGACTGCATTGGGATTTTTCTCCACAGCATAAATTTTCAACTTCCTCCCAGTTTCTTCTGCTGCCTACAAAGCATAAGAGCAAATAAGAAATGCAGAATTGTAAAACACATCGTATAGAAAATAGGAGCATCTGAATGAATATCCTTATGTACAGTGAAAAAAAAGTACACTGAAGCAATTTAACAAATGTAGACATTGCCAAGTTCCACATAAATCAGATTCTACTTTCAACTACTCAAAAATAAGATCCTTTTAACTAATCCTAGTGCAGCAACCTATCTCAAAAAGTTATGACTTCCATACATCCTGTACAGCCAGATATGTGACAGAAGGTGCACAAAGATGTAAGCTGATAAATAACCTTAGGGCTAGTAAATTGGTAATTCTTCATTTGGAGTATTACAAGAGATAACATTTATGTACTCTGCATCAAGCACAGACGTATGCAATGATCAATCCTGACAGTGAATCCAAGTTAAGCAAAATACAGAAATCCCAAGCTAAAAAGTCTGTAGCTACATAGAATATATACAAGCAGCATGACGTATTTAATTAACTACCCAACCCAAATGAAGCCCACATAATCATTGCAAACAAGAAATGAAAAGGTGTATGAATGAACATCTATAATCTATTACATGAGATGCTGTCAAGATACTATGCAAGTAGTGAGACATAAACAAAGAGTCACAGACTCATGGAGCTATATGCGTTCAAGGTTCAGTGTTCAACCTGCAAAGCCGCCCTCACAAGAGGTCCACGTCCAGCTCCAACAACCATCAGTACCTATCAACAATAAGCCCAAGCAATGTTATACAAGTTTCACTTCACAATAAGACCCCTTTGTTGGTAAGGGGGCTAGACGGTGTTGGATAGACTTACAGTAGATACATGTGATGCTTCTTCATCAGGGACTCTATCAGTTAAGGCTTTACAGATTGCCTTCTGATACTGCCAATAGACCATAGTTGATCAGAAGAAACATCAGAGATGACAAAGTAGAAACACAAACAGGAATAGAAACAGATAACACACCTGAGTGTATTTCGTCATATCTTTTTCGAAAGTTTCATAAGTTTGGGCTTCCAGGTTATCCATAAGAGGCTACATTTGTAAAATATGGACATGTTGAAAAGAAACAGGTAAAGGATATGATAGAAGAAAGAAATTTCAAATTACACAATTCAACTGCCTGAATTGAAACTTACCTGCAAGGGAGACTGCAAAAAATCTCTGTAACCAATCTACAAAGTGCAAACCAGGAAATTTTAAAGAAAATCTCTTAAAGAGAGTGGAGAAAAGAAATGGGCAAAATTGGTGTGAGAAAAAGAGAACATGGCAGAGGCAGGTACCTCATAGCGCTCCTGATCGGGTATGGGATCCATTTTTTGGTATATGTAGCCAACATAATCCAGATATGTTCTTAGGATATGTTTTTTGCTATCTGGAGAAGGAAAAATAGTAAGCTACAGCATCCAAATAACTAAAAGCGGCAGTAACTCTTACACTTTTCAGAACTTACTTTTAACATCCTTGTCTGTATGGTTAGCAGGACCCTCAACTCTTCCTCCTTGAGTTGGTTGTCCCACAATAACAATCTGGAAGAGAAAATTTATATTACCATTACAGTTGAGCAACAATCTTTATGAAAAGCACATAGCCATTGAATGATCACAGTAAATCAATTTGCCACTGAATGATAATAAACATTCCAATAACAATTCATTGATGTTTACATATCTAAATAGCATAAATTTCATAATTCATGAATTTTGACATAAGTGAATTGATGAAAATCTGTTCCAAATATGAACCTATTACGCTCAAGAAGTCAAGATTAAGAAAACACCAAGCAAATATAGAACATGTACTCAAATTGGATCATTCAAATCGTACCTTCATCTACAAGAACTAGATACAAGAACATAAACAAGAGAACAGCAATTTTCATCTTAGAATTCAGAAGTCCAAGCTATTTTTAAGATGTGGCTTTACTTGGATAACAAATTCAGATGTTTACGCACTTGAACCTTATCATAATCTCCAAACATAAAAAAAAAATTACAAATTTATGCAGCAATTACAGGAATCTACACTGTACATATATAGCTACAAACCAAAAAACTCAGGGAAAAAACTTTAAAAGGTTGCCATAGGTTTTGAGTAACATCAATAGTGTTAGTTCAGTAGCTACAACGAAACAATAATCCAAAACCCAGGGCAAGTACCTGTATCGAATGACTGAAGAGCTCAGTGACAAGCTTTTGGTGGCGTTTAGATAAGCAAGGATATCCCCGAGCATTTGTAAGAAAAGACTGTGCAATCAATGCCAAAAAACAATGAGCATCCAGACAATAATAGATGGATGGAAAAATAAAAGCGCTGATAACAGTAAAGAAAGGGAACAACTGATGAGCCTACTCACACTAGTATGTACAAAGGCTGAGCGTACAGGCTCACCAAACCATCGAGAAAGAGATTTTTCTGATGGCAATGAACTCCTACAAGAATAAAAAAACACAAAAAATATCAGAAATATGAGCATGTGACATCTTAACTGCAGTAATATGGCAAGACTCTTTTTACTCACTGTATATCGAGGGCAACTGAAAGTTGAGAATGATGCTCACAGAGAAGACGGAAGGAATTCCATGTTTCCCAACAATCAGTTTGCTTTCCAACCTAGGAAGAAACAGAGCTTAGGTTACATAATCTCAAGTCAAATCAGATAGGGAGCACTCAATTTACAAAAAAAGAAACGAAAATGTTGTCAAGAATTCAGACATCATGGATTCAGAGCAGACAAGAAAGTGTCCCTCAGCAGACCCTCTCTTCTAAACTAATTTGGACCTCAGACGTGTGACTACAACAAGCAAGATAGAGCTTGCTCCACAGAGACTACTTGAAGCACACAAGCTTTGCTATCAAATATACAATCCACGCTGGGGTTATACAATAAATAAGTACACATATAAGAACCTTGCAACTTCAGGTCTACATTAAAGCCAGCATGCTTATGAAGTTCACAGGAAGACATATATAGCTTGCACAGAAAGGCTAAAAGAACAAAATCACTTATATGCCTAGATCCTCAAAAAAGCACCACTGGAACTTTTTAAATTTGGTTGCCTGAGCATTTTCTTACAGATATACAATACAAAAGGTAACTGGACAAAGAATGTTATATACTATCATCTACTCATAATAAGCAGTACGTTGTGAAAGGTAACTTACTGACACATTATTGTCAACAGCATCATCATCGTCATTATCCCTCAAAGGAATCCTGAGCCACAACTTCAGTACATATGCAACTGTGAGATCAATGTCAATAAGATGCTATATCATCTCATTCATATGACTATATTTTTACCTGCATCTGGTTTAATCCTTGTAGAATCTGATTTACACATCTTGCGTAGTTAGAACATTTTTCACCTTTTGGGGTTGGGAGAAGGCATGCCTGACAATCAATAACACAAACAGAAGCACATACTTAGTTGTAACAAGTGATGCAGTCAGAATACATACAAGAATTATATTATCAGATTAAGTCAAAAGTAACTGAAAATCTACAATTGGTGATTTCAACATTGTGTGCTTGTAATAACACCCTGAAGGGGTAGCAATAGGCAAAGCACTAAATAAATCATCACACCTGCAAAGAAAGATGTGAGGCCCAAGCTATTTCTTGCTTCAGAGCAGTTTCGGAATCGTTTCGTAGCACTTCATCTTCAGCATCCAAGTCAACCCAGGAGCTGATTTTCCCTGAAGTTATTAAGAAATGTAAAGCTTTGTAATAACATTTGAAAATACATCAATCATTACAGCTCATACATAAACTAATGCCATAAAAGCAAGATGAAATAATCAGAGCCAAGCCAACTAATTACACTAATTCATCTAATACATTTCTCTCATTTATCTCTGGTATATGTGACCTTTAGGGGGTCAGATGGCAGGTTTTCACACTTAGTACCAGCTTTTAGAAAGGTTTCAATGCTCATTAGGCCATATACTGCTTCCAGTAATTCTGGGATTTTAGTACTCTTTCTCACTTTAAGTAGCATTTTACGTAGGAAGCCTCATCCTCAACCAGTCACACCTAGCTTCCACAGATCATTCTAATACCTCTTATGCATAAGAAACTGTCCTTTGCATGCTAGTGCTTCGAAAATAAATGTAGGAAATAGACATTTTATTGACACTAAGCATACCAACTACATGACTACTCCACTGAGAAGGGCTCAAAACTAAGTCTGAACCAGCAACTGGAAGTGCACTATATTGGTTGTCATCCTTGCTCCTTGAGCTTGGCCTGTAGGCAGGATCCATCTGCATAATCATGTAAAAAACATTGTGATTAGAACTCTTTAAGAAGTAATTTGCTAGGCCAATATTCACAATTTCACAAATCTGTTCCTCTAGCACATAATCTACAGAAATTTCAATACTCACAATATAGATGAAAACAAACTTAAAATTCTCAATTTACCAAATCTCCAGAAATATAATTTGCTTGTGAATCTAACTGATCCACACAACAATTTTAAGTTAAACCCCAAATACAACCAGTTCTTTAGTATATCACCAATCTTTTAAGCCAGTCAGCTTCATGCAAAGCAACTAATCATAAGTACACAGTATGAAAGCAGTAGTTAGTAGCATTGCTTCTCAATACAAAAGAATGAGAGAAGCTTATCATAGGTTCAAGCATGTCTCATTTCTTCTGTCTGCAACACCAATTTAATTTACTTCGGACCTAGCCCTAGCCTAGTATCAGCAATCACCAAGTGCAAGCACAACTCCAAGTGGAAGAAGAAACGGAGTTACTAAGAACAACAAGCTGAAAGGGGAAAAAAGTTAAAAAAAACTGTACAACACGAACCAAGGGAGCGACGACGAAGTCGAAACCGCCATTGATGTTGAAGGAGAGGAGGTCGGGCATGTCATTGGAGAACTCGGTCTCGACCCCGCAATAGCGGGATTCGCTCTTGTCGCCAGGCCTCTCACCGAGTGGCATTTTTGTCGATTGTTGCTTCTTCAATGGAGAAACAGAGAAAGAGGAGAAGTACTGTGGACGCTCGCTCACGTAAGGTAGGGTTTTGTAAGGGTTCTAGGCAACACTGGTTATCTTGAGTTTTTTTTTTTTTTTTTTTGAGAAAATCTTGAGTTTTGTTAAGGCTTTGCCTACACGAAAAATTGACTTTTTTGCATCTAAAAACCACGCTATTTTTATTTATCAGCGTTTTATTATAAAATTAATAAAATAAGAAAGAAATTCCAATTTTATAAACCGGAATTTAATTTATGATACAATGAGCACGGGAAGTAAATTCAAAAAATCATTTGGCCATACAGACTCCCCATGAGTTAAGTTAGGAGGGAGATATAAAACTTTAAGTTTGTTTTCTTCTATTACTCTTTCATTTTCTTTGTTGAATTGCACGAAGCAACAATACATCGCATAGATATGTTATGCAGGTGACTTGTTCATTTCATATGTTTGCTCTATTTTTTTTTTTCCCATATGTCAATGAATAAACCATACCTGAGGTAACGCAGTGTAATATGACATCATAATGCCACCATCTGTCCAGTAGGTCTTCTTAGTCACACAACCTATAAGTATTGTGGTAATAACACATAAGTGTATGTGCTGGCCAATTTTGTTGTACCGCTTTTACAATATTACTATTTGTAGCAGTGTATACCACCATGTTGATCTTGTTTGTATAGCACGACACAATGCCTCAACCTGAGTATGGGTACGATCCATCGTGTGGAAACTTTGGCGTACAGGTTATGAGGGTGCAGTTGGAGTACACGGACTACGACTCGTTTTTGAACAACGACCACACTATGTATCGTGCTTTCGTGTCCTGGGAAGGCGGCCGGGTTTCGGTTTCCGATTTGCGTAAGCTGTTTGATGTGGCTAAAGTTCCCGTATACGTTCAGGACGTCAGTGCTGTAAACATGAGCATGCAATGCGCCAACGATATCCGAAACGACCGGCATAATCAGTAGCCCGAGTTCTCCTCGATTTTGGTCAAGATTATGACAGATCAAGATACTGAGATCGTTTCTGAATAGGAGGAAGACGGCGAGGACGGATCAGTTAGTGAATCTCTTGCATGAGATGAAGCTAGCAAAGGTTTCTTTAGGTTTTAATGTTTTTGAATTTGTGGAATGATGTTAAGTTCAAATGTTTTTGCTTCAAGTACCTGAATCGGAACTGTAACTTTGGATATTTTTCTGAGTTTTCACTGTCTGTAAATTGGTCTTGTGAATGCATGATGTTTGTGTGTGTTATATGTGGTTGAGAAAACTATATATATTGTGTACTTGTGTAGTTCATTTTATTATGGTTAATAGTTTTTATGGATGTTTCATC
Organism: Polygonum aviculare; assembly: GCA_934048045.1. Classification (NCBI taxonomy): domain Eukaryota; kingdom Viridiplantae; phylum Streptophyta; class Magnoliopsida; order Caryophyllales; family Polygonaceae; genus Polygonum; species Polygonum aviculare. Next base: position 3,634,856 of record OW204027.1, read on the forward strand.
TCAACAAGACAATTTAAGGTTCGGAGATCAGTAAAAAAAAACTCTTTTGATGAGGATAATACATATTAAGAATTCAAAAAAGGGTCTTTTTCATTCATGATCTCGCAATTTATATATATGTTGACCCTAGGATTACATCGGGTATGTCCCACTATATAGATGTAGCCGATGACGTCTATACATACAACGCATAACGGCCAACATGTGAGGTGTTTGATTGTCCTCTTCACAATGATAAATAATAATAGCGAACAGCTTACTAATTAGGTACTTGTTGTCCACAAATCTGATCTCCTCAAACGGAACAAATTCGAACGGGTAGCGAATAAATCCTGTAGTGTTTGTCTTCGACTTTGTTCCTTTTGTGGTACACAGAAATTCAAGCTAATACTCACTATCTTTGCAAATCTTGTAGTTGTCCCTGTTTGGTATGACTAAAAGATCCGTGATGCGATAGACTCTTCCTTCATGTAACGTAGATGCCCCAAAAATGACAATTTCTCGACTCGCATAACAGTTAAATATATTACCCTGTCATGACGATATGAGCATATTATAACGTATAATGTAAGAGATAAGTGGAAAGCAACCATCTTATTTGCGTACCACACGGTCCGACAGAAGGTAGTTACTATCGATGTAATCTTCGATATGTGTTCTAGTATGCCATTTTCGACTTACCATCACGTCCACTTTGATCACGATCCTTTGTTGTAAATTATGTAGTGTCGTAGTCGGTTCACCGTTGTCCATGGGTTCTGGAATGACATGTGGAATTTAATTACATAGGGTTAAAATTATGTATGATATAAATGGTAGTACAGAGCACATGCATGATTAGCTTAGAAATAGGATTCTACCGTCTCGGGAATATGATGCGCCATTTTTTCTTGTTTGAAGAAGAATATGGGTTGGATTTGCACGGGTATAAATAGATAAGAGAACATCCATGAGCATTAAAAAGGAACACTTGTTTTGCATGCAATGGTGTAAGATAGGTGTCCTTCTTCGTTCTCTCAATGCTTTCCACCTCCTTATTGCTTGCATGTTGTCTTACTTCTGTGAGCTCCATATCCTCCTTTCTTGTGGACTGGTGTTTCGTGTTGGTCTTACAACGTTTCACCTCCTCTTCTAGTCTCAATAACAATCATTGAGTTGTTATCTTATCCTCCTTCCTTTTGGACTGGTGTCCCTTCTTCTTCATTCTCCCGCTGCTCAACACCTCATATTAGCTCTACACCTCTTGCTTGGTTTTAATCTTCCTTATCTCATCCTCCTTACTTGTCTCCATGTGTACGTATGTGTTACTTACAAACGTTTTTTCCCACCTTGCAAAAAAAAAGGATTCTAAAAATATAAAGTGATTTCATTATATTAGGTTGCTAAGAAGTTAAACATGAAGGTAAGAAAAAAAAACAACGATTTGTTTATATAATACTCCAATCTATATATATAACTTCTCTTGTTTGGAGTTGGGTAGCTAATGTATAAGATGACATCTATGACACACTACTATAACAACCATTTGACAAGTGTGTAGTAGGTTTTTGTAGGGGCATACATGTGATGGTTGTTTATGCTATATGTGTTGCATGAGGTTGATAAATGTAGGTATTAGCTTTGGCTCATATATAGTGGAACTGTGTACACGTGTATTAGTCATATATCATGGGAATTTGGTTCTTTAGTCTGCGTTAGACTATATATAGTACTTCATAAATAGCCCAGTTCAGTAGTTTGATGATAATTAAAAGCAAATCAGATGTGTGAGCCAGAGAGCTTTAGTTTTTCTTTATGGAGGGAAGAATCGTTTGAAGATGAGATGTGGACTTATGTTGGTGGTTTTAAATCATGCTATTGTATTCGTAAGAGTGATTTTACATTACCGTATATTAGAAGTTTGTGTATAAGGTGCCTTATTTTTATGTATTATCTTTTCCATAAATGCTTTTATCTAATTAAGTCATTCATCGTGAATAAATTCGAGATTAATAAAGATTCAATTACTAATTAAGGACATAATTATTTAGTAATTACATGTACTTTGTTTGATTACAACCTTTTTTATTAGTAATTATGCCCAAAAAATTGTCATGCTTGTCATTAAACAATCATAGTACTTGTTGAAAGTTCCTTGTCTCTGATGATTAAAGTGTTATATTTTGTTTATTAAAGCTAAAATTTCAATTATGCACACTTCGATCAGCAAATTGGCAATGTACTTATGGGATTTGTTTTATTAATCGGTGATGTACTTTTGCATGAAATCTCAAATTTATTGAAAATGCCAAGCTTGATTTAATTAACGGGGAATCTATGGGCACACGGAAAAAATCCTCCGCGCACAAGAAACCCCACTCTTCGTAAAGAGTGGCGCTTCACGAAGCATAGACTTAACTCTTCATATGGAGTCACGCTTTGTGATGCGTAAGAACTTTCGGGTACCTGGGGCCAAAACCTACGCTTCCTGAAGCGCCAGAATTTGGGGCTTTTTAAAGCGGACCGCTTTAAGAAGCGAGGGTCGTCCTCTACTTCGTCAATCCCCCCAGTTCAGGCCTTTGTCGCCTTCGTCCTTCTTCTTCAATTGTCTTCGTCGTTCTTCGTCCCCCCACGGTTTAGGCAGTCGTCGTTTTTTTCTTTGATTGTAGTGAGCCGCGAGTTCATCTTCTTCAATTGAACTCATCGAGTATGGCTCGAACGCGAGGTGGTCGAACTCGCGGTGGTCGGGAGGTCGAAGCTCGGGTTGTCGGCGGAGGTCAAAGTGATAGTGGTCGGGAGGTCGAGGAAGCTCGGGCCGAACACGTTGTGAATGCCGCCACCGGCGAAACCGACAAAGCCCTCGGTAAGTATCCCTCTTCTAATTGGGCTAATTGAAACCTAAATCGTGATTAATGCTAGCTGGAATCAATCGTGATTAATGCTAATTGAAACCTAAAGCCCCCAGTCAAAGTGATTGTTTTGAATTTGAATTGAATGAAACCAAATTAGAATTTGTTGAATTTGCTCACTTTAATGAGGTTTGAAGTGGTTGAATTTCCTTGCATTAATGCTTTGAAGCCTAATTTGCTCAATATCCTTGTTTGATTAAACCTTAATTGTCCAACTAACTATTAAATAATGCAATTAATAATTAACAATGGACAAGCAATTGGAATTGTGCTTGCCACCATATGCTTTTTGTCGATCCAGTGGAATATACTTTTCAACTTGTTGAAAATTTGGGATTTTGCTGACTTGTTTAGTGATTATATACAATCCATCTTCATGTAGTTGCTCTATTGTCATATTGCCTTTTGATCAATGATCTAGCTTTCACATATATATGCTTTAATCAATTAGATTTGCATCACCGTTGGCACATTGGTTACACAGACAAATTGAGATTGCCGCTCCGATTTGCAGACAACTTGGCTTGTGTGTGTTGATGTCAATTTTTGTTTTTGCTTGATTTTATCACATTGAGGTGCTTGGCTTGTTTGTGTTGATGTCAATTTTCGATTGTTGTTGTTAATTAAGAAGTTCTGATATGTCTTAGGGAATGTTCGACGGATGTGATAGCACAATTTGAGTTGACGTATGAGCTAGCTAGTAGTTGGTATTGAGTGGGAGGGGTTTGGTGGATAGGAGGATGTTGGTGTTCTACAGTTTCTTGATTGTGGATTTCAGAGGGGGAAGGGGGTTGAAACCGAAATTGAATTGGATAATCAGCTTGCTTATGAACTGAGTGATTGTTTGGATGAAGTTGTTCGTAAATCTTAATTTCTTGTACAAGTAAGTGCGCATTGGTAGGACTCCTAGTGAGAGAAGATGAACAACTCGTTAAAAAACTTTCTATCCAAATATAAGCTGAGGGTTTCGAAGATATTATGGGGTAATTAATGGGATGACAAAAAATAAATTTAAATTCCACAAGAAGCTATCTTTTCCTCATCAAAATTAAAGTAATAATAAAATTGGAAGAAGGGTAAATGGGGAATAAATAGGGTATAGATTTTATCTCTCTGTAATCTTTTTTTGATACTGTTTTCGGTTTTGTGTATAATCTTTTTGTAAGAGGGTCTGTTTGTTACGTAGTAATTATGAGTTGGTTCCACTTAGTATATTTTGATGGAAAAAGTTTGTCAAGTAAAAAGTGTGCAATATGAACGTGAGTTAAGTAACTTGAATTCCAAACCGTATAACTTATTAAGTCAGCATCAAATAAAGAAAATACTAGGGCTTTATAAGATGAAATAAGCTAAGAAGTCAATTTTTTTTTTGGCTTATCAACAGCTTTTAAATGCAGTTTTGATAATTAAGAAATCAACATGGATTTGAGAATTAAGAAAATTTCAATTAAGTAATGTAAATTCAATGAAGTCTTGAGAATTAAGAAATCAGCATGAAAATTTCAATGAAGTTTTTTTGGCTTATCTAGGGCCCGCTCTTCTAAAACACTTAGGGACTCTTTAAGGATTGGGTCAATGAGAATTAAGAAATCAGCATGATGAGCTTGATTGAAGCTTCACAGATATGAAAGGGGGTTTTCATAGTATGTGGATTAGAACTCAAATGGATTGCAGGGATTTGAGAATCATATTGGAACATGTATTATATATGTTAAATCACAGCTCCGTTCCTCCTATGCTAGTTCCGTCCTTGTTCATGGAATTTGCAATTTATAAATGGAGATGTTGAATCAATTTTCAAATTAATTAGGCGATCGATCAAAGAATTGATGGAATAAAGGCGTATTCAAAAACATTATAATGAGCATGACAATAAGCCAATCAATTAGAGAAGAAAGAGAGAGAATTTGATTCTTTATGACGGGTTGCTTTCGGTTTGACCTTTTTTTGTGTGTGTTTTGTGAGGTTGTATCCATCCGCCACTACATCATGAAATGTCTATTTTCTGTTTTCTTTTTATTGTTTTAATCGCACATGTATATTATGTGAGTGCATTGAAAAATACTAATTATTGGTCATTTGGCAGTTGATGGCAATATCAAGAGTGGCACCGGTATGGTGCGTGATGGCAGTGGCAATGCTGGTGTGAGGCTTGTTAGTGGGCGTGACTCTCCTCAAGCTGGTGCGAGCGACCATAGGGATGAGGCAAGCATGTTGGTATGGTATGTATTCGTAAATTTATCTTTCAAAATTTGATTTTTTTAGCATGTTCATATATTTGTAGAATTGAATTATTTTTTTTAGCATGTTCATATATATGTAGAATTGAATTTTGTTTTTGCATGTTCATATATATGTAGAATTGAATTTTGTTTTTGCATGTTCATATATATGTAGAATTGAATTTTGAAATAACTGGTGTTAGTTAGTTTAGATATTATAAACAAAGTTTGGGGAGACCAATTAATATGATAGATAAAAGTTGTCAATTTTACATTAATGAAAATCTTAAATAGGCGTATCAGGAGTTGAGTCAAAAAATTTTGACTCCTGTCTTAACTACACCTCCTCCGACCAAGAAGAAGAAGAGGATGAGGAATGCAAAGGCACGAGGTATTCTTCAGTCGGCTAGAGCACAGGCCGTTTCTCCGAAGAAGAGAGTTAGGATGAGATTAGATGTACATACTTCTATTTCGGAGTTACATCGTGACGAGCCTACCCATCATGGTGTAGAGAGTTAGACGTACCGAGACGTAGGCTAGTCTTCCCCTATGGATGTCGTTGAGGATACGCCGAGAGACATTGATACGACATCTATTCACGCCGAGGGACATTGGTATGACCCCGCCCATCGTCGGTGATTCTTATCCATCTTTGGGGGGGTTGTCAGGGCCTCTTGATTCACAGTTACCGTCTAGTCTCCATTATGACTCTCAGTTGGACCGTGGCTCGAGCCCTCCTCTTGTCGGTGAGTCTGACCCATCTATTGAAATGGTTACACAAGTTTACAAGAGCAATAATTTTCTCGATGTATAATAGAAAACTTAAAAGGTTGTACTTGTTGGTCTTGTAAGCGGAGTCCATAATGGCGACATATGGAAACAACTTCAAAAGATGGAGTGATGTCGGGTGCACAAAGAAGAGGATATCGATGTAATCCGTACCAGGTATCCTCTTTGGAAAGAATCTATAATTATGCCGTTTTAGAAAATCTAAAGAATATTGGGTGACCGTCAAATTGCCGCTATCCTCTTTCAGATACTTTGCCCTCAGATTTGAAATTTGCTTCCTCATAGTGGCATTGTCGGGGTACGTCTTTCTCAATTGGGAAACTATACGGGCTGGTGTCACGTACATATAACTCAATTCCTTCACAAACTCCTTTTGCGCTACCGTGAGTCGGCCCATAAAGGAATTCCCAATCACACTAGTTCTGATGTCATGATTGTGTACTCCGCAAACAACACTTAGTGCCCACTTCCCGGTGAATTTACTTCGAACCCCCAACAACTCAAATTTACACTCTATCTTTTGTTGCAGTGTCCACTTTTCTAGAGGAGTATCAAACTGGATGACTTCACCCTTCTTCTTGGATCTCTACGTGTCGTGTCTGTTACATGCTAGCCTCACCAAATTATCATTTGACGTTTTAGTCGGTAAGACAATATTTCTTTCTCGACCGACTTGTCTTGCCCATTCTATCAATTCATATCGATTGTCCCACACGCCATCATACTGGAAATCATCCGTAGGCCCGACCTTTTGGGTTGTTGGCCTAGGGCGCCGGCCCAGGGCCCCAAACTCATAGGGGGCCTCCAGCCCATATATTATTAGTATTATTATTTAAAAAAAAAAAAGATTTTTACCAATAATATTGCATAGCTGATACTCATAAACACAATCAACGACATTGAAAACATATCTTCTCACTCTCATTAATTTTTCCTTATCAATTCTCTCTTCTTTCCTTATCAATTCTCTCTTCTTTTGGAAATTGGAATGGAATTAATACATTTGTCAAAACCCTATATCGGTATACAATTTCTCCAATTCTCCTCTATCACTCTCAAAACCCATCATCTTCTACCCATCATCTTCTGCTGTTGTTCATCGGATTTGCTTCAATTTGAGGAAATTTGGCCACCGTTCTTTTCCATTCATGCGTTTGAAATTGATTATAAGTAAGACAATACTTAATTTATACTTGTACAGAGTTGTACTCGATCAATTTTTTTAAACTTGAATCGATTTTTAAATTGGGTTTGATTGGAATAGTTTACTGGAGTTTTTAGTTTGCAATATAGTGTTGTTGCCGTCTGTTGATGACCAAATCAATGCCTTGAGTTGAAAAATGAAAACAAATAGAAAACGTGTACATGATTTACTGATGTGCGAAGCCTTGAATTGGAAAATAAAACAAATAGAAGCGGTGCTGATGTAGTGATGTGTGTCTAGTGAATAGTGATTTCAATGTGTACTTGATTCATTGATTTGGTGCTTGTTTAATTAAATAATGTTTGTCTCTGTACCTTGCTACTTACTAGTGATTTGGTGTGGTGTGGTGTTTAATTAAATAATGTTGTGTACGCTATTTCAATTGCGGTACACAAGAAGGAATTTCATGTTTTGATTTATTTTATTTTTCACTAAACAGACACTTGTTTCTTATTGTCAAACGATCACTTGATTATATTTGTTAAACAATCATTTAGCTATTTTTAAGCCAATGAGGTTTTGTAGTTAAATGTACGCTAATTATGTGTTCAAAATAATAATTTATGGATGCTTAAAGTTGTTCTTATATACTAATAGGGCTCCATGTTATATTTTGCCAAGGGCCTCCTAAATGCTAGGAACGACCTTGATCATCCGTATAATCTTTCTTTTCAACCTGTGCACTCATTGATATATGTGAAATTCATTTATTTTATTTACATTTTTGAATTTAAAAGAAAATGATATGCTAAAATTTACATTTAATAAAATTAATTATAACTATATAAATAAAAAAATTTGCATAGATAATAACAAATTACACAAATCAATAAAAATTTTGTATGCATAGAATTTCAATTATAGAAAATACAATTCGTATACTAGTTTGTCTTAACAAGATTACATAGTTTGCCCAATGAGGTATTTTTAATTTTGTACGTAAATGTAATAGTGATGGTTTGCCTAACTATGTAAGTAAACCTAAAATTAGTATATCAACTATGTACGTACACACATATATATTTATTCATAATATGGATACTTGCCTTATGTACGTACACACATATAAATTTCATTCTAACATGATCAAATCATGTACGTGTAGAGTGAACTCAAATCACGTACACTGAACTCAAATCACGTACACACATATAAATTTCATTTTGGTATATATATTATGATTAAATTTATTAACTACAAGAGAATCTAATTAAGTAAAGTTAATACAATTAAATAATAAAAACTTCTCATTTATATACGGGTTCATATATTAAGATATATTATTTCATACCTCCTCTATATCGCCTTTTTCTTGTGATTCTTCTCCTCCTTTTTCATGTTGCGTCTACGATTCCTCCTCTAAAAAATAGTCTAAAGGCGGCTCCGACTCATCCAAAAACTCCGACTCGATGGATGAGTTTTCTTGATACGATGAATCTGATTCGCTAGATGACATTGTTTCATATGATTTTTTTGAATGAATGATGTTCTGATTGTAGTTGTATTATAATTTGTTTCAATATATATATATAGAGAGAGAGGCGATATGATGGACTTATGATATGGATAAAAAAAACCTTGCTGGATAGATTTTTTTTACAGATAGTTACGAAATACGAACAGCGAGGGAAACATTTCCACCTGCACCCGTGCAGGCTGGCCTCCACGCATCAAGAAGCGCGGCCTCCACACATCACGAAGCGCGGTTCTTCAAGAGGCGCGACATCCTTGCGCTTTACGAAGCGTGAAGTTTCTCCGGATAGGTACCCGATGCTTTGACGCTTCATGAAACGTCACGCTTTACGAAGCGGGATTTTTCCTATGCACGGAGGATTTTTTTCCTGTGCGGGGAGAACCGGCCTTAATTAATTACTGTAATGTAAACTTTATTTAATCTCGAATTATTATCATGTAGGGGATGTTTTATTTATTTATTTGTAAGGCCGATTGACTGAAAACCACCCGTATAATAGGCCATATTGCCCTAAACCACCCCTTATATACCTATTTACCGAAAACCACCCCTATACCCCCTTCCGTCAAAAAACGACCACCTCACCAGGTTTCCGCGTTAAAAATCCGTTAACACGCGCGTACAACGCGTCTTTGAACTTCGATATCGGTTTTTGTTTACCTTTTTTCTTTTTATCTTTACACTTAATCTCATCAATTCATTCACATAATTAAAACAATTTTTTAGCACCAATTGAAGCAAATTAAATACTCACATTTCAGTTGTTCTTCAAACCACAAAAATTGTTTCACCATGAAAAAACTCAGATCAATTTCTATACTGATTGAAACAAATCAATATTTTTTTAGCACCAGTTGAACAAATTAAATACGCATAATTTCAGTTCTTCAAACCACAAAAATTGTTTCACCAGAAAAAAAATTCAGATCAATTCCTATCCAGATCTCATACTCCTTCATCCTCTCATCATCATCAAATTGCGCCACCCAGACAACAACTCATCCCATTGCTGAAAAATTCACAAGCATAGGCTAGAACTAGAGACATACAACAGTGACAATCCGTTTGGAAGAAGCCATGAGGACTCTTCCTTGCTCATCAACCACGAATCCGGCGGGAGGCTTCGGCAATGGAGGAGGCACATATCCTTCCGACCTCGAATTCCTCTCTTCTTCTTCCTCCTGAAACCCGCCCTTTTCCGTCTCTTCCGAGACCTCAAAATCCCCAAACCCTAATCCAGGCTCCTTGGGAGGGGTGCTACCTCCTTTCTTCTTCTTCCTCTTCTGGTTCGACTTCACGGACCCCGTTCGTTGTTGCCTCGCCGCCGAGCACGAGACGGATCGGAATCTGGCCGAGTTGACAGAGAAGGGGCTGAAATTGGAGAAGGATGAGGGGAATGGGGATAGGGTTTTGGAGGTCCTTGGGAGGTAATTGTGGGAGAGTAAACCGGATGAGTTGTTGAACCTGGGAAGGGCTCGGATCTCGTCGGGGGAGAGGCCGACGGGTCGTCGTGGGGCGGGTCCAGTAGCGGCGGTGGAGGGCGTCGTTAACCAGGCAAAGGTGGAAGGAAGGAGGGTTTGGGGAAGGAAGGAGGGTTATGGGGGATTAATTGTGGAGAGATAAAAAAAGTGAAAAAAATTGGATATAGAAGTATAAAGACGCGTCTCACGCGCGAGTAAACGGATTTTTAATGCGGAAACCTGGTGAGGTGGTCGTTTTTTGACGGAAGGGGGTATAGGGGTGGTTTTCGGTAAATAGGTATATAAGAGGTGGTTTAGGGCAATATGGCCTATTATACGGGTGGTTTTCGGTCAATCGGCCTATTTGTAATGTGGTTTACTTGTAATAATACTATATACTTATTTTATCATATTTGTAAACTAGTATACCATTTTCCATAACAGTATACATATCCATTTTTTGAAGCATTGTATAGTTTACATTTGATGGAGAAAGAGCATATCTGTATTTTATTAACCAGGTTGACGTTGTTGATGAATAAATGCAGGATTCCAATATCCACAAATCAAAAGTGAAATCATATAAGTTAGGACCTGATTGTTGTCGATGATAATAAGATTGTAGTTGTCGAAGGAGCACGATGGCGTGTACACAAAAATCAGGACATGCGATTGTTTCTAATTGAAGGATTCCAAGCGCAAAGAGGGCTAACGTGTAGTGTAACCAACTGTTTGTTTTAAGAAAAAATAACTAGAAATAATACCAAGTATCCAAGTTGAACTAAAAGTAGTACAAATTTTGAAAATCACTAAAATGTATACAAACTATTGCAATATTAACCAAAACTAATACGACGGTAAACTTTCCGTTGAAACTCGTGACATGGCAATCGGAACACTGACACGACAAATGAACTAATTTACACCTAATTTTATTTTTTCGTTATAAATTACACATCACCCATCTCTTTCTCATTTCTCGTCCATATCAAAAGAAGAATTATCCCCAAAATTTCCACTCCTAAACAAATTTCTAATCCTAAACTCTAAACCCGATCAATCTCCAAGTTTTATACTAGTAAAATTTCTTGTTCATGTCGTTTTAAGTGTGATTAAAGCTCTAGCCACTAATTAAGTGCATGCTTTGTCCATATGTGTTCTTTCAGTGCATAAAAATGGCGATCTAGAGTTGTACCGAGATGTTTGCCCTGATAGTATCAACAATCAATCCACGCACAGATTGACTCTTAATTTTTCAAAACCACTTCATATGAATCCAAATTCACAAATTCTAAGAAAACCCTATTTAATTAAATGGAGAGTTATCATCCTTTGGCATGAAAATGTGAAAATGGATTGAAATATTAGGGTGATTAGAAGGGAATTTGAGTGTACGGGTCTGATTTGGTTATCTCCCAGTGATTCGGGAGAGAGGAGGACTGTTGAGGTCTCTTTTTTCTTTTTTCTTTTTTTTCCTCTTTTTTTCTTTTTTCAATTTTAGAAAGAAAAAGGAGTTAATTACTTCCTTTTTAATGTGTAAACGATTATTACTTTGCATATTTAAACGGTTATTACATTTTTCTTTTTTCAATTTTCCTTTTACTTTTAAGTATGAAATTAAAGTGTAAACATGAATACATGATGTGTAATTTATAAAGAAAAATAAAATAAGGTGTAGATTAGTTTAATGCCATGTCACTATTCAATTGGTTGCCATGTCATTAGTTGCACCGGAAAGTTTATCATCATATTAGTTTTTGTCAATATTGGAATATATAGTTTATATACGCTTTAGAGATTTTCAAAGTTCGTATTATTATCTGGTTCAAGTCGGATAGTTGGTATTATTTCTAGTCGTTTTTCCTTGTTTTAATAGAAAAATACCATCACAAAAGTATTGTACATCCCCACTTCCTTGTTGATTTATATGGCCGAAGATTGTAATGGGTTGTTGTTGAAGGGTTTCTCGAACAAATAAATTTGTATTCAAGACCCCGCTGAGTATAGCGAAGTCAGGATCGTCCACGGGAGTGAGAGTAATGCTAAGTTTAGTTGAAAACTACGAAAAGAGCAAAGAAAACAAGGGCAGAACAATTCAGGCTCGACCCAAAGAGGGTCGATCTCGACCCTAGGGGGGTCGATCCTGAGAACAGAAACACACGAACGCACACGAAAACACACTCAATCACAATCAAGGACTCAAACACGACGAAGGGAGTCGGGATCAAGGCAAAAGATACGAACTTTAATCAATATAAAAGGCAAATCCTAGGGCTAGGGCTACCACAACAACAACCATACATGCTTTTGACAAGAACTCACAACTATCATGCAATCTAAATCATAGAAAAGTTAACTTTCGCAAACCATTCAAGCTATTTAATCAACTTTCGTAAATCAAACAACTTTCTACCTATCCTTCAACCTAGGAATATCAACTTTCGCAAATAATCCTATTAGATATAGTCAAGCAACTAACTTTTCACTTTCGCTAGGTTTAATTACAAGACATGCCTCAATTTTCACCAAGGATTAAGCACAAGATAGGTTAGATATGATCATCAAGCATTCAAGTCATGAATTCAAGTTTTAAACATGCATGATTGTGTTGGGTTTTTGCCCAACCCTAGAACTTAAGAAGACTACTCACACATAGCAAAGAAGAACAAGGAAGAAGAAGAAGAAGACATGATCAAACCAAACTCAAATTCAACTAAAAACCAAAGATCAATCTTATAAACCTCAAACTTGCTCTCCAAGTCTTCTTCCCAACTCCAAGTCTTGATTGTCAATTGATTGATTATTGAATGAATAAAAACTATAGGTTCAACCTCCTTTTATAGACAAAAAGGAGTCCTAATCTAACTAGGAAACACAAACAAAACACCTTCCTAAAATACAAACTAGGAAATTTGCACAAGTAATCCGGATAGGTTAGAAGTCGGTCACGCGTGTTCGACCCTCCATAGGATCGATATCGACCCCTTCAGGGTCGATCCTGAGACATGTTTTCCTTGCGCTCTAAGTTTGGTCAAATGGCTCGAGGTCGACCTCCTTGGGCTCGATCTTGGGGTGGATTTCTTCACTTCTTTTCTTGATTTTTCTTCTCTTTAGCTCTTCTCCTTGGCTCTTCCACTTGAATCTTCCTCCTAGTTCGTCCATCCTCTCCAAGTCTTGCTCCAAACTCGTCTTCAAGCTCCAAAACACCTACAAAACGACACAAAAGCGCGTAGTTTCCGAATCTCAAAGAAATACGAAAACTCATGCATAAAGACTCAAAAACACATGACACAACTACGAAAATCAACTTAAACCAACCTATCTAGACCCTAGAAATCTACCTAAAAACACGGACATCAAAACACCCCATACTTAGACTTGCTTGTCCTCAAGCAATAATCATGCAAATCAAGACCGATAACACAATCTTCAAGCATAGCCTTTGTCAAAACTTTTTAAACACGTGTGAAAAAGAAGACAAGTAATTTTGATGTCATCACATATGTATAAGTTTCAAGCTCGGCAATCACAATCCAACCTCTCAAGGGATATAAATGTGTTTCTCTCAACTCTCATGTGTTTGGCTTAACAAATCAACTCTTATCTTAATCTTTATGCAACATCTACTTTATCATTGAGACTTATATCACCAATCTCTCTACCTAGAGAAGTCAAAACACATCAATCTTCATAAGAACTTAGGCTCAATGAAATCTTCATAGAAGACTCATTCGGCCGGGTTGTAATGGGGCTCGGTAATAACATAAGGTAGGGAGTATTTGGCCATCTGGTGCTAAATCCGGGAATCAAACTCCTAAATACAACACTTCAAACCAAATTATCTCACTTATTCTCTTCTCAACTCATAACCAAACACTTCAATGGAACTCACACTCATCAATTTCTAACCCAAATTTCCATAATACAACTCATAAACACTAAGAATTCTTGGCTTTGCACTTATATATTTTTTCTTTTCTTTTCTTTCTTTCTTTCTTTTTTCTCTCGCTCGAGCCTACTGAGGGTCGAGGTCGACCCCTGGGGGTCGAACCTGAGAGCACTTTTTTTCACTGTAGGCCGAGATCGACCCATATGGGGGTCGATCCTGAGAGCTTATCTCGAGCTCTTCCTTCTTTTTCTCTTCAATTTTTCAACAATGTGCAATCCAAGCCAAGAATCCTATTACATTACACTTCAACAAGTTGTTTTCTACCCTTTAACCATGTCACTACTTTCAAACCCAACCAAAATGTCACTCTACAAAACTTATTCCCAACACATCTAAGTCCAATTCCCGGAAAAGGGTCAAGCTAACATAGGTTAGGGATAATTTTTGTGGAGCTTCAAACAAAAGGTCAAGGCTAGAACGGGGCTTCAAACAAAGACAATTCAAGGTAGGCATGGAAGAATATGGCTAAAAATATAAGTTCTTAATCACAATCAACATGCTTGAGCAATCTCATAACGGTTTCAAGAAATAGATAACCATATCAATGACAAGAAACATATACATAAAGAGAGCAAAGTCACACAAACAAAGAAGAGGGAATCAATGATGTTCTCCCTATAAGGCCAAAATTCTCACTAGGTAAAATTTTTGTTGGATTGCAATTACTTTCACTCAAGACACATATGCTCAATTTCATCACAAGTCTCATTCACAATCAAAAGCAATATCTCATAAACATGGGCTACACTATCCAATTATGCCAAAGGAATTACATGACAAACATGAAAATTAGTTTTCATCATAGGGCATCTAAGATGGAATGCTTTTCTATCCTAAAACAAACAAGGAAGCAAATATTTTTGGATTTTTTGACACTTTTCAATTTTTTTTGATTTTTGAGCTTTTCTCATTTTTTTTTTTGATTTTTTCAAGATTTTACTCTAAATCAAACAAAATATCAAACAAGCAAAGCAAACAAGCAAAGACTCAATTATGTACAACATGTGAGACTCTTCTTCCCCACCCCATACTTAAATCATGCAATGTCCCCATGCATGAAAACATATGACAAAGTAAAGAGAAAAGAAGAAGAAGACTCACAAAAACTCTTGGAAGCTTGGTTGGAGATGGAACTCCTCAAGGAGGAGGAGGAGGACGACGTGGACGGAAAGGAGGTTGCTCCGGGGGAGCCCATGCATCACGATCGGGGAAGTTGCCTTGGTTCCATTGCATGTAATCCTCCATTTGAGCCCACCGATAATCATCCCCTTCTTGTTGGGTATAGAAGTACCCTTGAAATTGTTGAAATTGTTGGTGTTGTTGGGTCATCATCTCCCGAGTTTGAGTTTGGTACTCCATGAGGGCCGCTTGACCCCTCATAATGTCATCATATTGCCTCCTTTGCGAGACACGCATAGAGGCCATCTCGTTGGCTAAGTAAGCCATGTCATATGTCGGTGGGGCCTCATGAGGTGGCGGCTCGGTGTAAGAAGGGCCGGAGTGAGCTCCCGAAGACGCCCCAAACTCAAAGTATGGACCGGTAGAGGAGGGAAAGGGTGGCGGGATCGACCCAGAGGGGTCGAGGTCGACCCCCATAGGGTCGATCCTGGGGTTGTCCGAGGGTGGGGGCAAGGCAAGGTAATGGGTATCTTGAGGTTCGGGGCTTGGGTACCGACGTGGCCGGACTCTCAAAGATGCATCTTGGGTAGGCCGAATTCTCAAAGGAAACCTTTCGGGAGCCCATACCTCGTACCAATTCAGGATGTGAAGCAAGTCCACATGCTCCCGAGTAATAGCAACTTTCTTCTCATTGTAGGTGGAGTAGAATGTGGAGTCGCCTTTGGAAGGCTTGTCAATTAGCTTGGCGTTGGCGACGTATGGAATATCCACAAAGATGGGCTTCTCCGCAGTGTACGCCCTCAAGTTCACCCCAAGACTCATTGCAAGTCGGGCTATCATTCCACCAAAGTAGATAGCACCCGAACCGCCCTTGAAATCCTCAATACTCTTCATCCACTCATAGCCAAGATTGACGGGAGCCGGAGAGGTGAAGAGCATAGTTCTTAGCACAATCATCTCTCTTCTAGAAGTACGATTGAGCTCGGTTCTCGGGAAGAGGACGCTTCCTAGAATGCGCAGGATGATCCGGAAGAGAGGACTGGCAAGATTGGAGACTTGCATGTTATGGCAAGAGGACACCTCCTTCCCGGAAAGATAGCTCCAAGTGTTGAAGATCGGAATGGGGCTCGGGTCATCCTCCGTTGGATTAGGGAAGCCAAAGGCGTCATTGAGTTGCTTTAGAGTGAGCTTGAACCATTTGTTGCCCAATTGAAACTCCATCTTCTTGTTAGAATCCGGGCTTGCTATGTCGGAGGAGAAGGTCGCCATGAACTCACAAGTTAGAATGGGGTAATGATGATTGTCCCACTCTAATATGTGCTCGGCTCCAATGTAAGAGAAAGCCTCCTTGACATCCTCATGAATGTGCAACCTTTGCCCATCCGCCTCATCATACCACCTCGTCTTGTGTTTCATCTCGAAGAAGTTGTTGAAGTCCTCAACATACTTTGAGGCAATGTGGTAGTTATCTAGAGCGGACTTGTCACCCCTCTTTGCTCTCTTTGAAGGTTTGGAGCTTGAAGCCGACATAGTACCTACATCAATTCAAACACCAAAACCACATAATACACACCATCCACCCCATACTTAAACAAAGGCAAGAATCTCAACCAAACATTTCATAACATGGATAGGAGAGGATCGATAATAGTGGAACATGAAGCACAAATCCATATCTCATCCTATCATGCACCCTAAGCCCAAAGAAACACACCCAATCAAGAGCAAATAGTACCTAGGAACGACCCAGGGAGGGTCGCCCTCGACCCCATAGGGGTCGATCCTGAGCAAATCACAAAATCGGCCAAAAACACAAGTTCAGGTTCGACCCTCGGGGGGTCGATCCTGAGCTTCCAAGTCGTCTTCTACCTCATGACTCAACCGAAATTTTGGGTATGGAGCCCATTGGCACCAATCCACAATTTTCTACCAAAATTAGCTCATGAAGATCAAGTCTAAACATACTCAAGCATGCAAACTTCAACAACAACACAATCAAGCAAGCAATTTGCAAATTCATCAACTTAGGTCAAAAACCCCCAAATATGCACATTCAACCCAAAAATCCAATTTCACTCAAGCTTAAGCAAAATTTGAGAGTAGAGGGTGAGAAGCCATACCGAAATTGCCTTGTAGGAAGTGAAAGAAGTAGAAATTTGGGTCGATCTCGAGCTAGATCTAGGAAGGGGCGTATGGGCTGAGTTTTGGGGCTATGGGGGGCGGTTTTTGAGCAGCAACATAGCTATGGAGAGGGTGGTGGTGCGGCTGAGGTGCGGTGGCGGCCGGAGTGGCGGTGGGGCGGCGGATTCCGGTGAGTGCGAGGGAGGAGGGGCGAGAGGAGTGTAGGTCGAACAAAGAGGGGGGGAGGCAAAAAAAAGGGTCGGTCGAGCTGCTAATGTTGTGAAGGAGGGGGAGGAGGACTTTTTGAATTAAGTTTGGGTAAAAAAAAGACATACCTTACACCAAGGGGTAGAGTCGGTATTTCGCACCTAGGGTCGATCACGACCCCCTGGGGGTCGATCTCGACCCATCTGGGTTGATTTTGTCCGCCATTTTGGTCCTTGTGCAAGATCGTCTTGTCCCGTCTTTTTGAGCTCGTGTTTTGCAACTTAGAGTCCTGCAAAAACATCACAAAAATCCTATCCCAAGCAAAATATATCCTAATCTTATCTAAAGAAGGTTAGAAAATAAAAACAAAAATCTAGTCTAGAAATTGGAAAATCAAAAAGAATGGAAAAAAAAAAGAAAAATCTAATCTAAAAACCGGGTTGCCTCCCGTAAGCGTTTTTTTAACGTCATGAGCTTGACGATGGGTGTGGTAGCTTAGTCCGAGGTGGTGAGAGCCCAAGTGGCTCGGATCTCTTCGTCGGGTTCCTTCCTAGCATAGTACTTCTTCAAACGATGCCCATTGACTTTGAAAATCCCACCATTCTCATCTATAAGATCGGCCGCCCCGTGTAAGTAAATATGGCGAACCGTGAATGGTCCGCTCCATCGGGTCCGTAGCTTTCCGAGGAAGAGTCGGAGTCTTGAGTTGAATAAGAGCACTTGGTAACCGGCCTCGATGGTTTTTGGCACAAGCTTGCTATCATGCCACTTCTTGGTCCTCTCCTTGTAAATTTTTTAGTTCTCATATGCTTTGAGCCTCAACTCCTCAAGTTCTTGCAATTCCATGAACCGTTTCTCTCCAGCCGCATCGAGATCCATGTTGAGCTTCTTGAGAGCCCATAAAGCCTTGTGTTCGAGCTCGACGGGCAAATGACAAGACTTGCCATACACTAGATTGAAAGGGGTGGTGCGGAGTGGTGTTTTGTAGGCAGTGCGGTAAGCCCATAGAGCATCATCAAGCTTGGAGGACCAATCTTTTCTTGAGCGTGACACCGTCTTCTCTAGAATGCTCTTGATTTGCCGGTTTGAAACTTCTACTTGACCGCTAGTTTGAGGATGATAAGGTGTGGCCACCTTGTGAGACACCCCATACTTGGTCAAGAGCGCCTCAAAGTTCCGCTCAATGAAATGAGAGCCTCCATCACTAATGAGGACACGAGGGACACCAAAACGGGGAAAGATGTTGGTTTTCATGAACTTGGCCACTACTCGAGCATCATTCGTCCTTGTAGCTATGGCCTCGACCCACTTGGAAACATAGTCAACCGCCACGAGTATGTACTTGTAGGGACCCGAAGAGGGGAAGGGTCCCATAAAGTCAATACCCCAAACATCAAAAAGCTCAACTTCCAAGATACCGGTGAGCGAGTTCTCGTTCCTCCATGTAATGTTCCCCGACCGTTGACACTCATCACAAGTGGTCACATATGCTTGCACATCTTTAAAGAGAGTTGGCCAATATAGTCCGCTTTGAAGGATTTTAGCGGTCGTTTTGAAGCCCTTAGCATGGCCACCCGTGGGTAGAGTATGACAATGTCGGATGACTCCCTCTATCTCATCGTCCGGCACACAACGTCGAAAGATGTGATCACTCCCTTGCTTGAACAAGTAAGGATCATCCTAATAGTAGCGCTTGACGTCGTGGAGGAACTTCTTCTTAGCTTGGGACGTCAATCCTTACGGGATAATGCCTCCCACAACATAGTTAGCAAAATCCGCAAACCAAGGGGTCTTCGACCCACGTATAGCAAGTATAGAAGGGGGAGGAGAAGAAGATGGAGATGGAAGAACACTAGAACTTGAAGGACCCGAAGAGGGAGAAGAGGACGTACAAGTTCGACCCAAGGGAAGGGTCGTGATCGGCCCCATGGGGGTCGATCCTGAGAGCTCGTCTTCCTTGATGGAGGTCGATCTCGACCCTAGAGGGGTCGATCCTGAGAGCTCGGCAGCTCCTCCTCCAATGTCTTCATGGTGGTCTTTGTTGCCTAGCATGAGGGTCTCATCCGGGCGTGTATCATCGATGGGAATCGATCCGCCGGACTCCATGATGTGCTCAAGGGGTAGTCTAGATAGGTGATCCGCCACTAGGTTCTCCGCTCCCTTCTTGTCTCGGATTTCATGATCAAATTCCTGCAACAAAAGCATCCAACGAAGCAACCTAGGCTTGGCGTCTTTTTTCGCCATTAGAAATCTTATCGCGGCATGATCGGTATAAACAATCACCTTAGAGCCTACTAGATAGGAGCGGAATTTTTCAAACGCAAATACTACGGAAAGAAACTCTTTCTCGGTGGTAGTGTACTTACTTTGAGCTTCATCAAGAGTCTTACTTGCATAGTAGATGGCATGAAGCTTCTTGTCCCTCCGCTGCCCAAGAACCGCACCAATGACATAGTCACTTGCATCACACATGATTTCAAAGGGAAGTGTCCAATCCGGTGATTGCATGATGGGGGCTGTCACAAGAGCTCTTCTCAACCTGTAAAATGCTTCAAGACAATCCGGAGACATGCTAAACTCTACATCTTTCACTAGTAAGTGAGTCAAAGGCTTAGCAATTTTAGAAAAGTCTTGAATGAAGCGCCTATAGAACCCTGCATGCCCCAAGAAACTCCTAACGTCTTTCACGGAAGATGGAGGGGGCAATTTTTCAATAAGTTCAATTTTTGCTTTGTCCACCTCAATCCCTCGCTTAGACACTAGATGACCTAAGACAATTCCTTCTCTAACCATGAAATGACACTTTTCCCAATAAAGCACAAGGTTCGTTTCTTCACATCTTTTAAGGACCCTAGAAAGTTTAACAAGACATGAATCAAAAGAAGAACCATAAACCGAGAAATCATCCATAAACACCTCCACTATCTCCTCAATCATGTCGGAGAAGATTGCCATCATACACCTTTGAAAAGTGGCCGGGGCATTGCAAAGCCCAAACGGCTGTAATAACCCTCGATTTTCCGTAAGGGCAAAATTGTCATTTGTCCTTTATAAAATAATAACCCTTTCAAAGATTATATATAATAATAATATGATATTTTAATTTATCATTTATAAAATAATAATCACCTATATATAATACTAGTCATCTTAAGTTAAAGTGTACAAACTTTATTAGTGAATTCCTAAGTATTATTTAATAAATCTTAAATAAAATAATTTTATAAGGCATATTAGTAATTATGGGTGAAATAGAAGAAAGGTGGTTTTTGTGTTCTTGCAACCCGATGGAATTAAGGGTGGGGTTGTGTTCGATCGACCAATTCGATGTCGTTTCTTCATGGAAATCGAAACAGAAAGATGTTATGGAATCCTCTTTCCGTCCTCTATCATAGCCCTCTACCAATTTAGAGATTTCGATCCAAAAACAAGGTCGAAAACGGGTTGGAAGTGGTCAGCTCGGGTTAGGGTTCTTCGACGGTAACTCGATCAAATTCGAGTTAATTAAGAGCAGATAAGAGCGGCTCTTAGACTCTCCGATGACGTGGTGAGATGAGGAAGTAAATAGGGGATTAGACTGGATTAATACTCGGGGTATATTCGAATTGGATCGGGTGCAAAAGAGGCGTCGTTTGAACTTCGAAACCGGAAGGGAATTCAACGTTTGGGCTCGAATTGATGGGTATAAAAGGGGGTAAGAGTGGGGTTTCGTCATTCACAACTCACTCCACAAATTCCCTCTTAAGAATTCCTCCCAGAAAACTCTCGATTCTGTCCGGAATCGCCGGAGAAGCCCGAGGAGCCCGGAGTCCCCTGTTTTGGAGACGTCGAGTTCGACCGCCTCGTGCTCCGCCGTCAGTCAACCAGAAGTTCCGCCGCCACCATATTCAGAACCGCCTCCCGCCGTAGTTTCCGAATCCGCGCTCGTCTCGCTGAACCGTCGCCGAACCATCACCAATTGTGTCGACGAACTGGTGAGTCGACGTCCTGTTTCCCTTTCGTTGCAACCCCCTGTACATATGGTTTTCTGTACGTTTGCAACAAGTGAAACTAGAATCAAAATTTTAATTTTAAAAAAAAAAAAAACGAAAACGAAAGCGGCTGTGGGTAGATGTGGGAACCTTAGTTGAATTTGGAAAAAAAAAAGGAATTAAGAATATCATGGCTACGTACGTATATATATATATATCTATGTGTATATGCTGTACGTATGTATAGATATATAGGATTAAACTTTAAACGATGGCTAGCTGTACAGTATTATAGACTATAGTATTTTTTTTAACCAATATGACTCTAGTAAGGTTGGATAAAATAGCAATATTTTATTAATAGTGCTATAGTTGTGTTTATATAATAAGTATGTTAACTACTATATTTTATCATAAGGGAATGATATTTTATAAATACTATTATGGTTTGATCATGTATTATAACAACGACTATACTTTTATAAGGGGACGCTAATATGAAATATTTTGATCATATATTATCAAGGAGTGTAATTATAATTTTATAAATTCTAAGTAGTGACTATTTTTAACATACTATATGGGTAGATATATATTCATCTCTTGAATGAAATTATTATCAAACCACTCCACAAGTTATATAATGTAAGTTATGATTTAATAGGTTATTTTATAAACTTATTTTCAATATGGAGTATTTATAATATAAGTTTTCAATATTATGGACTTAAGTGATATAAATACGATTTTATCAAATTACCTAAGTGATTAATATATATATATATATACATGTAGGTATTAATGGTTAATTATATTTAACTATAAGTTAATATAAGATCTTATGAAAATGATTTTAAGAAGTTATTTTATAAATTCATCAAGTATCGTATATACTCATTAATTTGAGATAAAGTACAACTTGTACCTTAGAAGTAATATCAATAAAATAAAATAACATAAAGTTCATAGATACTTAAAGGGTTATTATTGATCTAGGTTCATGAAGGATATGAACCTTAGCGATTTCCTTCTCAAAATAAATTGCTAAGTTTATTTTGAAATGTTTTCTTTCCGGTGTCAATTTATCGAAGGTGCAAGGATTCGTCGTTGAGACCTATCTTCCGATCGTTTAGCCAACTTTATCGAAACTCAAGGCAAGTGGAATGGTTCAGTTTTACGCATATGTTTTAGAAGCATGATTTATATTTGAATCATGAAGTTTTGATTGTTGGGAACCAATTGTGTGTTAAAACGAACCTAGGATTTTACTGTTAGATTTAATGACTGTCATTCCTAGTACCTCGTGGGATGCGCTAGTCGAACTAGGTCTCGATGGGTGTGTGGACGTAAGTGCCACGTTGATTGGTAGTTGTGTGTAGATTTATTAAATTGTTAATCTCACCAGTGCGGAGGGAGTACTCCCTGGTGTAAGGTCATGACCATGGCCTCCTCAACCGCTGAGGGGTCGTTTAAGGATTTTATCCCCTTAAGGCGCAATGCCACTTACATTCGCGATTAACGCACCTTAATAAGTTCAAGTGTAATCCTCTGTGTGTTTAATGAAGTAATCAGGATAAGCGCGTTGCGCAATTTAAATCAACTTCATCTTCGTACTCTACGAAGACAATTAATTAAACTAAAAATCTCTGTGTGATAACACGTTCCCAACAATCTTGCATCGAAGTTTTAATGAGGATATCACCTCTCGTGATATCCTAACCTTTTCAAAGTCATTCTCGTTTTCCCGTGGAAGTGTGTAGTAGCTTGATCGTCTCTCGGCTTTCATTCGGAGTTCGACGTCAGTTATTACACACTCCCACTAACCGAACCACCTTCAAAAAAACCCATTTGTTTAGTCTGTCACAAGACTAACCGACCACCCTTTTTCCTTGCATGGTCGGCTGGTGTCCACCGAATTTCCGTCGCGGCACATCAGGAGGAACGCTCGTAATCAAAGACTAGTCGAAGAAGGCGATGAGGGCTCAAGCTTCGTTCTATCGACTTTTATTTTAATTCCGCACTTAAGTACTTTTGAACTTAGTTTTAGTGTTGAGATTCTCGAGATGTGAGATCCAATACCAGTTTTATTCCCGACTTCATATGTAATCGACGATTAAGACCTTTGTTATTTAATCATTTTAATTCCGCATTAAAGTTTTGTCGTCTTCTGTGATAACTGTAAAGCCTAGGGTGACTTTGGGAGTTTTAACCCGAGGTCACTGGCGGTAATATCCCTATAGAAAAAGGGGGTGTTACAATTATGGTATCAGAGTCGAAAACTTTAAATCAGTTTTAAAATCGCTCCTTCTTTTCCTTTGAAGTCGTCCTTCATTCCTAAGTTGTAGAGCTCACTAACACCCTTTCTATGTTCCTTGGCAGAGGATGGATTGCCCAAAGTGCCACATTCGTGAGCTCGAGCAAGAGAGGCTGCAAGCTGACATTGACTTCTCCATCGCCCATGGTCATCTGGAGGAAGCTGAGGAGGAGTTGATCCTAGCTGAGGAGAAACTAGCCCAAGCCGAAGCCAAGCTAGAGGAGGCTTATGTGGCTAGGAACGAGGGGGAGGTGGAGATCATTCCGCCACCCGAAGCGGAGCTGATCGAGATCTCGGATGACGAGGATCCGATTCCGATGGAGATTCCTGTCGAGTCTGAAGAGGAGGATCCCGAGGAGGATCCCGAGTATGACCTTGATGGAGAGGACGCACCACATTACTCTCCCTTGACCCCACCAGCTGCTGTTGAGGTGGAAGCGCCTCCTTACTCTCCTTTGGCCCCACCTGTTGAGGAAGTTCCACCTGTTGAGGAGCAAGTCGTACCCGAGGTGCCGATGGGGGAAGCTATGCAAGCTGAGGAGGAAGACCCCTATGCTCACTTCACTTGGGCTGCCCGAGAGGCCTTAGGCGACTTCAGGCCTAGGCGGATTGAGGTTGACGCCCACATGCTTGGGACATTCTTGTCTACTTGGCAAAGATTGTCAGTGGGGCATGCCCGAGCTATCGAGAACTTGGAGCGCCGCTTGGAGAACGAGCGGGAAAACTATGAGAGGATGAAGGCTAAGATCGAGCAAGGTGTCGGGTTGATGCATGACAATGGCACCATCCAGGATCCAAGGAGATATGATTCCCTGCTTTTGGACTTGCTCAACCCTAACAGGGCCTAGGCTGTGGAGTCCCAATGCTCTCTAGACTCTTGTTTCCTTTAGTTGTTGGTTGGACTTGATTTCCCTTTCAGTTGTTTTGGGTTGTTATGTTTGAGACTTGAACAAGCAGTTGTTTCCTTTTCTGTTTTTCGTATGTTGGTGAACCTGATGTTTATCGCCTTATCACGATAGGCGAGTGTTTTATAAATAAAATTAAGTTTTAATTTGAACCTTGTTCAAGTATTAAAACTGTGTAATTCTCAAATCTTTAGATGAGCAACTCTGTCAACAACAACCACAATGAAGGAGTTGGGGCATTCGACTTGAACCAGATGCCGGGGTCAGATGATCAACAGCCCCAAAACCCACCGAATGTCGTTTTGGACGCGGTGACTGTTGAAGCTCTTAGGGCCTTCCTAGCTCAAAATATGCAAGGTAGGGCCAACAATGCTCAACCCGTGGGACTTAATGTTGATGTTGAGCAAACTGTGACCTCAGGAACCAATGAGGCTCCAATGGCTCCGCCAAGGAGACGTGACAGTTTCAGTCAGGCTTTGAAAACTATCACCTCTTTGAAGCCTGACCACTTTGATGGATCCGGGGAGCCACATAAGATATCTTACTGGTTCACTCATATGGAGAGGCTGTTGCGTAGTGTGACTTGCACCGAGGCGGAGAAAGTTCAAATTGCTTCCCTTCACCTGAAGGATGGGGCAAGTGAATGGTGGGAGGGAACCGGCTTGGCTGACCACCCACGACTTGATTGGGCAACGTTTAAGGATAAGATGTATGCTCGTTTCTTCTCCACTGCTATGAGAAAGGAGAAGCTCAAGGAATTTTTGTATCCCAAGGTTGACGGTATGTCTGTACCTGAAAGAGCTGCTAGGTTTAACCACCTGTTGCAATATGCTGGATCTACAGTCTCTACTGAAGAGCAAAAGATTGAACACTTTCATGAGTGGATGGACCCTAGAGTGAAACTACTTTTGGTGCAACACTCTTGTAAGACGCTGGAGGAGTATGTGGATGCTGCTTACAAGGTAGAGGTCACTCTTGAGGATTCTAGCAAGAAAATGAAGAACTGGGACAGGTCATCTCAGCTCGGGTCTCAGTTCACTGGATTCAAGAGACCAGCGCCCTCGTCACAGTTTGATCGCAACAACAAGGCTAAGCCCAACCCTGTGCAATCAAGGTTCACCCAACAGTCTGGATCTCAGAGAAGTGCTATGGTTTGCTACAACTGTGGTCAAGCAGGCCATATCAATAGAGATTGCTCTAAGGTGAAGCGCAAGTGTTATACCTGTGGCAAAGAGGGACATATGCAACAGTATTGCCGAAGGAAGAACAATGACCAGACTCAGTCAAGACAGGGATCTGTTTCACAAGGCAATAAGGGTCCAACTGGGACCAACAGGGCCGTGTCTATGCAGTCTACTGCTTAGAACAAGGGAAAGGCACCTATGGCACCCTCTGGTCAAGGTCAGAGGCTGTATGAGATGCGCCGTTCTGACGAGCCGAATGCTCCTGTCACCCAAGGTACCTTATCACTCCGCTCCATTACTGCTCTCTTGCTATTTGATACGGGTGCTACCCATTCATTCATTTCCGAAGCTTGTGTAGAAGAACTAGGACTTGATTGCAACGCTTCTTGTGAACCATTTGTTGTTAACCTTCCTAATGGGGAAAAGATAATCGGCACAAAAATGCTCACTAACTTCCCGATTAGTATTCAAGGGAAGAAATTTGATGCTGACCTCATCTGTATCCCAATGGCTCCGTATGATCTCATTCTGGGCATGGACTGGATGAACCATCATGGAGCTATCATAGACTTTAACACTAGGACTGTGACCGTAACTTCTGGTGGGAGACATGTGTGCAAGTTTAAGGGCTTTCGTGAGTCTGAGAATGGGAAGCTCATTAATTCGATGGAGGCGGGGAGGTTGCTTTGACAGGGCTGTACAGGATTTTTATGCTATTTGGAGTCAACTAAGAAGAAGGGGCCAGATTTTGGAGAAGTTCATGTCGTACGAGAGTTCCCGGATGTATTCCCGGACGAAATTCCAGGATTGCCACCGCACCGAAGTGTGGAGTTTTCTATCGACTTGGAGCCTGGAACGGGGCCTATCTCTAAGGCGCCCTATAGGATGGCTCCAGTGGAGATGAAGGAACTAAAGAAGCAACTCGAGGAGCTACTCGAAAAGGGGTACATAAGGCCGAGTGCATCGCCTTGGGGTGCTCCAGTCTTATTTGTTAAGAAGAAGGATGGTACCTTTCGACTATGCATTGACTACCGCGAGCTGAACAAGGTGACCATTAAGAACAAGTACCCGTTTCCAAGGATCGATGATCTTTTGGATCAGTTGCGAGGAGCTAAGGTGTTTTCTAAGATTGATTTGAGGTCTGGATATCATCAATTTAGGATCCGCGAGGAAGATATTCCGAAGACCGCTTTTCGAACTCGTTATGGACACTATGAGTTCGTGGTCATGCCTTTTGGGCTAACAAATGCACCTGCAATCTTCATGGATTTGATGCACCGCTGTTTCAGGGATTACTTAGACAAGTTTGTAGTCGTGTTTATTGATGATATCTTAATTTACTCGACCAGCGAGGAAGTGCATGCCGAGCACTTGAGAATAGCCTTGCAAGTCCTCAGAGATAATCAACTATATGCCAAGTTATCAAAGTGTGATTTTTGGCTGAAGGAGGTTGCCTTTTTAGGGCATGTGATCAACCAAGAAGGGGTGATGGTTGACCCCCAAAAGGTTAAAGCTGTAGCCGAGTGGAAGCAACCGCAAAACGTGAAGGAAGTTCGTAGCTTTTTAGGCCTTGCGGGCTACTATAGACGGTTTGTGGAGGGGTTCTCAAAAATTGCCCTACCCATGACCGGGTTACTTCGCAAGGTCCACAAGAAGTTTGTGTGGGATGATAGATGTGAAGCGAGCTTCCAAGAGTTAAAGAGACGCTTAACTAGTGCTCCGATCTTGACCTTACCCGACGGTCTCGACGGGTACGTGGTTTACAGTGATGCATCGAAGCAAGGCTTAGGTTGTGTACTCATGCAACATGGCAAAGTAATTGCATACGCATCTCGACAACTCAAACCGTATGAGGTGAGCTATCCGACTCATGATCTGGAATTGGCAGCAGTAGTGTTCGCGCTTAAGATCTGGCGACACTATTTGTATGGAGTAAGGGTTCGGATATTCACCGACCACAAGAGTCTGAAATATGTGTTTACTCAGAAGGAGTTGAACATGAGACAACGGAGGTGGTTGGAATTGATAAAGGACTACGACATTGAATTGCTTTACCATCCGGGCAAAGCGAATGTCGTTGCTGATGCATTAAGTCGCAAGACCTCTCAAGATGTGTTGGTGTCCATGCTCACAACTCAACCTGAACTGCAAAAAGAGTTGATCCGTAATGAGATCGAAGTATGGTTTGGGAGACAACAGGGTGGTTTGAACATGTTGGAGATCCAAGCCACTCTGTTGGACCAGATTAAAGAAAGTCAAGCTGAGGATGTCGTATTGGTAAAGATTAGCAGTGATGTGCAAGAAGGGAAAGCTCCAGGATTCGTCATTCAAGATGACGGGTCGCTTTGGTACCAAAATCGCATCTGTGTGCCAGCAATTGATGACCTTCGAGCATTGATCTTACGGGAAGCACATACTTCTGCTTATTCGGTGCATCCGGGTTCTAGTAAGATGTATAAAGACTTACGGAAGAACTTTTGGTGGCCGAACATGAAGCAGGATGTAGCTGAGTTTATCGCTCGATGTTTGGTCTGTCAGAAAGTAAAAATTGAGCATAGAAGACCAGGTGGCGAGTTGCAACCGTTACCAGTGCCTGAGTGGAAGTGGGAGGATATAGCCATGGATTTCGTGACTGGGCTCCCTAAAACTCAAGGCCAAAAGGATGCCATCTGGGTGGTTATCGACAGACTCACTAAGAGTGCGCATTTCGTTGCTATTAAGATGGCTTGGGGAGTACAGAAGTTGGCTGAGGTGTTCATTCATGAGATAGTTCATTTGCATGGTGTTCCAAAGACGATAGTGTCGGACCGTGATGGACGCTTCACGTCTCGTTTTTGGAAGGAATTGCACAAGGCCATGGGTACGGAGCTACATTTTAGTACCGCTTTCCACCCACAAACTGATGGGCAATCTGAGAGAACCATTCAAACACTCGAGGATATGCTCAGGGCCTGTGTTCTAGATCGCTCTACGAGTTGGGAGCAGAGCTTAAGCTTGATAGAATTCACCTACAACAACAGTTGGCATGCTACAATCCAAATGGCTCCTTTCGAGGCTCTTTATGGCCGAAAGTGTAGATCGCCAATCTGTTGGGACGAAGCGGCTGATAAGATCATGCTAGGTCCGGAGTTGGTTGAGAGGACTACGGCTGATATAGAGCTCATAAGACAAAGGATGCTCACAGCGCAGAGTCGTCAGAAGTCTTATGCTGATTTGAAAAGAAGAGTAGTCGAATTCGAAGTAGGTGAGAAGGTGTTTGTTCGAGTGTCTCCAACAAAGGGTGTGTTCCGTTTTGGAAAACGAGGAAAGCTTAATCCTCGTTATGTGGGACCCTTCGAGATTCTAGAGCGCGTGGGTAAGTTAGCATACCGCCTTGCCTTACCTCCGTCCGCACATCCCGTTCACGATGTGTTTCATGTATCCTTGCTGAGGAAGTATGTTCCGGATGAGTCGCATGTGCTGAGCTACGAGGACATTGAAGTCCAACCCAACGGAACCTACGAGGAGAAACCCGTTCGCATTCTGGAGCGACGAGTCAAGAGCCTACGAAACAAAGACGTACCTTTGGTACGAATTTTATGGGTTCGTAATGAAGGTGAAGGAGTAACTTGGGAGACGTGGGAAACTGAGCAAGACATGCAGAATAGATTTCCGGAATTGTTCTCGTCCTAGTTTCGAGGACGAAACCTTTTCTTTAAGGGGGTACTGTTGTAATGACCCTTAGTTTTCGTTGTAAGCCACCCGAGTTTGGATTTAGTTCAGTTTCGAGGACGAAACTATTTTTAAGGGGGTACTATTGTAATAACCCTCGATTTTCCGTAAGGGCAAAATTGTCATTTGTCCTTTATAAAATAATAACCCTTTCAAAGATTATATATAATAATAATATGATATTTTAATTTATCATTTATAAAATAATAATCACCTATATATAATACTAGTCATCTTAAGTTAAAGTGTACAAACTTTATTAGTGAATTCCTAAGTATTATTTAATAAATCTTAAATAAAATAATTTTATAAGGCATATTAGTAATTATGGGTGAAATAGAAGAAAGGTGGTTTTTGTGTTCTTGCAACCCGATGGAATTAAGGGTGGGGTTGTGTTCGATCGACCAATTCGATGTCGTTTCTTCATGGAAATCGAAACAGAAAGATGTTATGGAATCCTCTTTCCGTCCTCTATCATAGCCCTCTACCAATTTAGAGATTTCGATCCAAAAACAAGGTCGAAAACGGGTTGGAAGTGGTCAGCTCGGGTTAGGGTTCTTCGACGGTAACTCGATCAAATTCGAGTTAATTAAGAGCAGATAAGAGCGGCTCTTAGACTCTCCGATGACGTGGTGAGATGAGGAAGTAAATAGGGGATTAGACTGGATTAATACTCGGGGTATATTCGAATTGGATCGGGTGCAAAAGAGGCGTCGTTTGAACTTCGAAACCGGAAGGGAATTCAACGTTTGGGCTCGAATTGATGGGTATAAAAGGGGGTAAGAGTGGGGTTTCGTCATTCACAACTCACTCCACAAATTCCCTCTTAAGAATTCCTCCCAGAAAACTCTCGATTCTGTCCGGAATCGCCGGAGAAGCCCGAGGAGCCCGGAGTCCCCTGTTTTGGAGACGTCGAGTTCGACCGCCTCGTGCTCCGCCGTCAGTCAACCAGAAGTTCCGCCGCCACCATATTCAGAACCGCCTCCCGCCGTAGTTTCCGAATCCGCGCTCGTCTCGCTGAACCGTCGCCGAACCATCACCAATTGTGTCGACGAACTGGTGAGTCGACGTCCTGTTTCCCTTTCGTTGCAACCCCCTGTACATATGGTTTTCTGTACGTTTGCAACAAGTGAAACTAGAATCAAAATTTTAATTTTAAAAAAAAAAAAACGAAAACGAAAGCGGCTGTGGGTAGATGTGGGAACCTTAGTTGAATTTGGAAAAAAAAAAGGAATTAAGAATATCATGGCTACGTACGTATATATATATATATCTATGTGTATATGCTGTACGTATGTATAGATATATAGGATTAAACTTTAAACGATGGCTAGCTGTACAGTATTATAGACTATAGTATTTTTTTTAACCAATATGACTCTAGTAAGGTTGGATAAAATAGCAATATTTTATTAATAGTGCTATAGTTGTGTTTATATAATAAGTATGTTAACTACTATATTTTATCATAAGGGAATGATATTTTATAAATACTATTATGGTTTGATCATGTATTATAACAACGACTATACTTTTATAAGGGGACGCTAATATGAAATATTTTGATCATATATTATCAAGGAGTGTAATTATAATTTTATAAATTCTAAGTAGTGACTATTTTTAACATACTATATGGGTAGATATATATTCATCTCTTGAATGAAATTATTATCAAACCACTCCACAAGTTATATAATGTAAGTTATGATTTAATAGGTTATTTTATAAACTTATTTTCAATATGGAGTATTTATAATATAAGTTTTCAATATTATGGACTTAAGTGATATAAATACGATTTTATCAAATTACCTAAGTGATTAATATATATATATATATATACATGTAGGTATTAATGGTTAATTATATTTAACTATAAGTTAATATAAGATCTTATGAAAATGATTTTAAGAAGTTATTTTATAAATTCATCAAGTATCGTATATACTCATTAATTTGAGATAAAGTACAACTTGTACCTTAGAAGTAATATCAATAAAATAAAATAACATAAAGTTCATAGATACTTAAAGGGTTATTATTGATCTAGGTTCATGAAGGATATGAACCTTAGCGATTTCCTTCTCAAAATAAATTGCTAAGTTTATTTTGAAATGTTTTCTTTCCGGTGTCAATTTATCGAAGGTGCAAGGATTCGTCGTTGAGACCTATCTTCCGATCGTTTAGCCAACTTTATCGAAACTCAAGGCAAGTGGAATGGTTCAGTTTTACGCATATGTTTTAGAAGCATGATTTATATTTGAATCATGAAGTTTTGATTGTTGGGAACCAATTGTGTGTTAAAACGAACCTAGGATTTTACTGTTAGATTTAATGACTGTCATTCCTAGTACCTCGTGGGATGCGCTAGTCGAACTAGGTCTCGATGGGTGTGTGGACGTAAGTGCCACGTTGATTGGTAGTTGTGTGTAGATTTATTAAATTGTTAATCTCACCAGTGCGGAGGGAGTACTCCCTGGTGTAAGGTCATGACCATGGCCTCCTCAACCGCTGAGGGGTCGTTTAAGGATTTTATCCCCTTAAGGCGCAATGCCACTTACATTCGCGATTAACGCACCTTAATAAGTTCAAGTGTAATCCTCTGTGTGTTTAATGAAGTAATCAGGATAAGCGCGTTGCGCAATTTAAATCAACTTCATCTTCGTACTCTACGAAGACAATTAATTAAACTAAAAATCTCTGTGTGATAACACGTTCCCAACAATCTTGCATCGAAGTTTTAATGAGGATATCACCTCTCGTGATATCCTAACCTTTTCAAAGTCATTCTCGTTTTCCCGTGGAAGTGTGTAGTAGCTTGATCGTCTCTCGGCTTTCATTCGGAGTTCGACGTCAGTTATTACACACTCCCACTAACCGAACCACCTTCAAAAAAACCCATTTGTTTAGTCTGTCACAAGACTAACCGACCACCCTTTTTCCTTGCATGGTCGGCTGGTGTCCACCGAATTTCCGTCGCGGCACATCAGGAGGAACGCTCGTAATCAAAGACTAGTCGAAGAAGGCGATGAGGGCTCAAGCTTCGTTCTATCGACTTTTATTTTAATTCCGCACTTAAGTACTTTTGAACTTAGTTTTAGTGTTGAGATTCTCGAGATGTGAGATCCAATACCAGTTTTATTCCCGACTTCATATGTAATCGACGATTAAGACCTTTGTTATTTAATCATTTTAATTCCGCATTAAAGTTTTGTCGTCTTCTGTGATAACTGTAAAGCCTAGGGTGACTTTGGGAGTTTTAACCCGAGGTCACTGGCGGTAATATCCCTATAGAAAAAGGGGGTGTTACAACGGCATTCTCTTGTAAGCGAACGTCCCATAAGGACGAGTGAATGTGGTCTTCTCTTGATCATCGGGGTGAATGGAAATCTGCCAAAAACCACTATAGCCATCCAAATAGCAAAAGTAATCATGTTGAGCTAAACGTTCCAAAACTTGGTCAATGAAGGGGAGTGGGAAGTGATCCTTCCTAGTGGCACTATTAAGTTTCCTATAGTCTATGCACATCCTCCACTTGGTGGTAGTCCTAGTAGGAATCAACTCTCCCTTCTCATTCTCTACAACCGTCATCCCCCCTTTCTTAGGAACCACATGTACGGGGCTAACCCACTTGCTATCGGAGATAGGAAATATGATACCGGCATCTAGCATTCTAAGGATTTCCTTTTTCACTACCTCTTTCATGTTGGGGTTTAGCCTACGTTGGTGCTCAATAGTGGGTTTGTAGTCATCCTCCATATATATATCCTATGCATGCACAATGATGGTGAAATACCACTAAGTTCCTCTAGAGAATACATTATGGCTTTCCTATGGGTCCTAAGCACATCAAGCAATTTTTTCTCCTCATCCTCACTCAAATTAGCATTAATAATGACGGGGAGAGAAGAATTTGGACCAAGAAAAGCGTACCTCAAAGAATCGGGAAGCTCCTTGAGCTCGGGAGTAGGCTCGGGCAAGCTAACTTCATCTTCGTGCTCCACCTTGAGTGCTTCCAAGGCAAGAATGGACTCCTCGCCATCATCCAGGGGGGTCGTGCTCGACCTGATGGGGGTCGATCCTGAGGCCCTCGAACTTGGTGGTAGAGGTTCCCATGTAAAAAATCGTCCCGTCAGGTTGTTACACTCGATGTAGTCGGAGTGTGTGTAGAGCATCTTGACCTCCTCATGACTTGATTCCTTCAATGTTGGATTGAACCGGAACTCGACCACTTCTTCACCAATCTTGAAAGTAAGAAGTCCACTCTTGACATCAATGACCGCGCCCGCGGTGGCTAAGAAGGGTCGTCCGAGTATGATGGGAACGACCGGATCCTCGGGCATCTCCATGACTATGAAATCATTAGGCACAAAGAACTTCCCCACTTGAACGGGGAAATCATCAACTACACCCGTGGGCTGAACACACGATCCATCCGCCATGTATAACCTCATGTTCACCGGTACTAATGGCCCCATGTTGGTCTTGGACCAAATTGAGAGTGGAAGCAAGCTAGCACTAGCACCAAGATCACACAATGCCTTGAAGCGATAAGCTCCAATACCGATGGTAATAGCAAACTTCCCGGGATCACCGAGCTTCTCGGGAAGGTCCAATGACCTCACCTCATCCGTTAGTTCTGACATCGATCGCTTCCTAGATAGAATCTCCTTCAAGAACTTGGTGTAAGCGGGCATTTCATTCAAGGCCTCGGCGAAAGGAATAGAAAGATTCAAGCCTTGAAGCAACTTAACAAAGCGCTTAAACTTTCCTTCCGTCGCGTCCTTGGGCTTCTTCGAAGGGTAAGGAAGTATCTTAGAAGAGGACGGAGTAGGGTCCGGAATGATTGGCGGAGAAAGGTTGGAAGACGTCCCGGGTGTAGGGTGGGCGAGCTCGACCACATCGGGGTCGATCGCCCCTTTATCCTCATCATTGCCGGTCTCAGGATCGACCATGCATGGGGTCGATATCGACCCAGGTGGGGTCGATCCTGAGGCTGCTTCTCTCGCC
The DNA here is from genome assembly GCA_934048045.1 of Polygonum aviculare. Taxonomy (NCBI): domain Eukaryota; kingdom Viridiplantae; phylum Streptophyta; class Magnoliopsida; order Caryophyllales; family Polygonaceae; genus Polygonum; species Polygonum aviculare. Next base: position 3,669,387 of record OW204027.1, read on the forward strand.
GGTTGCTTTGGTGGATCGGGTAATGCTTTGCCACTCCGTAGGTTCATGGCTCGGACTTCACCATTGCTTGCTCGGCCTCTAGGATTCTCCTCGGGTCGGCTCGGAAGTTGTCCTTGAGGTCGTGGGATTTGAGCCGCTAGATTACCAAGTTGGGAATCAACATTCTTCCTCCATGCATCTAAGTTTCCCAATTGGCCTTGGACGCCATCCAGTTTGCGGTCGAATCTTTCAAAGAAACCATGAGCCCAAGCCGGTGGTTCTTCTTGATAACCGGGAGGTCTATAAGGAGGGGCCCTTTGCTCTTGTGGAGGATGTGGATAACTTTGGCCTTGGCCATTGTTATTCCATTGAGAATAGTTGTTGTTGTTCCTCCCCGCATAAGCATTGTTTTGGCCTCGGTAGGGTCCTCGCATATAGTTAGCCTCCGCATATGCCTCGGCAGCCCGAACTTGCTCCACGTTTGTACAAGAAGCGGTGGTATGAGATTGAGAACCACATTCTTGACAAGTGGGGGCAGCGGACTTGTAGTAACTCACTTGCTTCTCGAGCCGGTTGATCTTATCTTGCAAGAATTGAAACTTCACATCTTGATCAATTGGCTCACTATTCGGATCATAAAGCTTCTTCGTTTGAATCCGGATGGACTGTTGGGTCCCATACATGGCATCATAGTTGGTGAGTTTGTCCAATAGAGCCCATGCCTCATCGGGATCCATCTCAATGAAACCGCAATCGGTGTGAAGATTGATGCGGTCCTTTGTGGCGGCGTTGATCCCTTGGAAGAATATTTCTTGAAGAACATAAGGAGGTTGTCCATGAGTAGGACATTGCCGAATAAGCTCCTTGAATCTCTCCCAAGTCTCAACAAAAGTCTCGTTAGGAAGTTGATGATAAGAAGTAATGCGCTTCCTTAGCTCGGTAGTCTTGGCCGGTGGAAAGAACTTCGTCATGAACAAGTCGTGCAAAGCCTTCCATGTAGTGATGGACCTAGCGGGTAGACTTTCGAGCCAATGAAGTGCAATCCCGGTTAGAGACCACTTGAACGCCTTGAGGAGCACATATTCAAGTGACACGCCATCGGCGACGATGGTGTCACAAAGATCGGTGAAGTTTTTAATGTGCTCCATAGGGCATTCGGATGTCTTGCCTTCATATTGAGACCTCTTGATGAGAGTGATGAAGTGGGACTTGATCTCAAAGGCACGCTCAATCGCCGGGAGCACTATAGCGGACTCGAGAACTCTAAGCTCCGGGTGCATGTATTGCTTAGCGTTCCTCGGAATAGCATCTAGTTGTTGTTGGAGACGGGCAGTAGCCTCTCTCTCTCGGGCAGCGACCTCTCTTTCTCGATGCAAAGCAGCATCTTGAGCATCACACTCCATTTGCATACGCTCCATCTGAGCACGGAGTTGTTCCATCTGTTGAGCAAGAGCCTCAACGTCGGCCATTGCTTGTCGTTCTCGTAACCTGCGATGAAGGGTTCTCTCTATTTCAGGATCAAAGGGAAAATAGTCGATTTTCCTTCGTGAGCTAGAGGGCATACACCTGCAATCACAAACACAAGAAAAACGAATCAGTAACACACAAGGGGTATGGGCTATTCACAAACCCAAATATCAACTAAACTCGACACTATTGCACACTCCCCGGCAACGGCGCCAATTTGTTGAAGGGTTTCTCGAACAAATAAATTTGTATTCAAGACCCCGCTGAGTATAGCGAAGTCAGGATCGTCCACGGGAGTGAGAGTAATGCTAAGTTTAGTTGAAAACTACGAAAAGAGCAAAGAAAACAAGGGCAGAACAACTCAGGCTCGACCCAAAGAGGGTCGATCTCGACCCTAGGGGGGTCGATCCTGAGAACAGAAACACACGAACGCACACGAAAACACACTCAATCACAATCAAGGACTCAAACACGACGAAGGGAGTCGGGATCAAGGCAAAAGATACGAACTTTAATCAATATAAAAGGCAAATCCTAGGGCTAGGGCTACCACAACAACAACCATACATGCTTTTGACAAGAACTCACAACTATCATGCAATCTAAATCATAGAAAAGTTAACTTTCGCAAACCATTCAAGCTATTTAATCAACTTTCGTAAATCAAACAACTTTCTACCTATCCTTCAACCTAGGAATATCAACTTTCGCAAATAATCCTATTAGATATAGTCAAGCAACTAACTTTTCACTTTCGCTAGGGTTAATTACAAGACATGCCTCAATTTTCACCAAGGATTAAGCACAAGATAGGTTAGATATGATCATCAAGCATTCAAGTCATGAACTCAAGTTTCAAACATGCATGATTGTGTTGGGTTTTTGCCCAACCCTAGAACTTAAGAAGACTACTCACACATATCAAAGAAGAACAAGGAAGAAGAAGAAGAAGACATGATCAAACCAAACTCAAATTCAACTAAAAACCAAAGATCAATCTTACAAACCTCAAACTTGCTCTCCAAGTCTTCTTCCCAACTCCAAGTCTTGATTGTCAATTGATTGATTATTGAATGAATAAAAACTATAGGTTCAACCTCCTTTTATAGACAAAAAGGAGTCCTAATCTAACTAGGAAACACAAACAAAACACCTTCCTAAAATACAAACTAGGAAATTTGCACAAGTAATCCGGATAGAAGAGAAGTCGGTCACGCGTGTTCGACCCTCCATAGGATCGATATCGACCCCTTCAGGGTCGATCCTGAGACATGTTTTCCTTGCGCTCTAAGTTTGGTCAAATGGCTCGAGGTCGACCTCTTTGGGCTCGATCTTGGGGTGGATTTCTTCACTTCTTTTCTTGATTTTTCTTCTCTTTAGCTCTTCTCCTTGGCTCTTCCACTTGAATCTTCCTCCTAGCTCGTCCATCCTCTCCAAGTCTTGCTCCAAACTCGTCTTCAAGCTCCAAAACACCTACAAAACGACACAAAAGTGCGTAGTTTCCGAATCTCAAAGAAATACAAAAACTCATGCATAAAGACTCAAAAACACATGACTCAACTACGAAAATCAACTTAAACCAACCTATCTAGACCCTAGAAATCTACCTAAAAACGCGGACATCAGTTGTGATTTCTAATTAAAACTTGTAGCAAAACAAAGTACACATTGTTGATCGAGTCCTTTAACCGTTAATAATTATAGTTCATGTGCATTTTTAACAAAGGTCACAAGATGAAGTCGCACAAATTTGGGAGTCACGATCAAATTTTTCCAATGTTTGTTGGTTTTAAAAATTTCTAGGTGTAAATCATATATTTTTGAATAAATTGATTATTATTGATCAAATTCTCAATTTTCGATATTATTTTTTTTTAAAATAACCACTAGCCATTAAACCATCTCAATCATTTCAAATTTGTGTTTTTTTACTAAATCAATATTTTTAGCAAGATATTTGATACGGGACATAGCAACGACGACAACATCAAGACGCGACCCGTGCGAGACCGGCGTCTTCCAAAGCGCTATCATTAATATTTTGGATTTATTTGAATGTTTTATTGTTTCATTTTGAGAACAATTTTTTATGTTAGAGTTTTATAACTCTATTTTCAGTTTTTCTATCCGGTTCTTTCTTGGATCGCTTTTTATTGAACCAGTAGGACATATATCATATAAATACTCTTTGTAAGCTAAAAAGGAGGTCATTCAAAAATATAGTCATTTGCTCTAATTTGTTCTTTCTTTATCATTCTTTGAGTTGTGTCTCCACATCGGACTCGACTCGCACCTTCGACCAACGAAGGCTTTGGTACGCGCTCACATCGAGCCGTATCAATATTTTATATTTATCGTATACAATTTTTAGTGAAGATCTCGGATTATTCTTTAAACCACCCAAGCAAATCTTTGATTTTTTGTTACAAGAATTAGATACAATTTAATTATTAATTATTTTTTTATTTTTTAATTGAGAAGAATTATTTTAAACTTCAAACAATGGTCAAATTCGTTATTTATCTCATAAATATTTGTAGTTCTCGGGCCGGAGCCGGTTTTCCAGCCCGAGCTCGAAACAAATCACAGGTCACCGGGGCGCAAGTTCATTCAACTGATTTTGCAAAATATCGCATACTCTGAGCCTGAGGTCGAGGTCGGTCGGTCAGATCGGTCAAAAAGGGCAGACTAAACCCTAGGAACCAGACTCAGAGAATCAGGACTCGAGAGCTTGCCAAAGAGAGAGAATTCATCGCCGGCGTATCTGCTCTGCCTCGTCGACCTCGTGTGTATGTATCTCTAGGTTTTCCTCTCGTTCGTCTTTGTTGTTTACAATTCAATTCTTACGAAAAATCTGAAGATCCGAATTCGATCGATCGGTTTGAACTCATTCTCGTTCTCAATTGAATTTCCTTTCCAACGTTTTCATGTCAATAGAGGAACTTGCAGGTGGAAAATATGTGCACTTCTTGAAGTCAAGGCCACAACTCAAAGCACTCTAGAAGTTTGCCGAAGGGAGAATCTTGTCTGCTCAAAATAATGTGGACAAATGTCTTCAAAATTGTATACATCCGATCTTTTCCCTTTTTCCTTCATGTTGCCTTTGTTTTTGGTACTCCTGGCATGCTAGACAGCTTTGCTTTCTACCAACTGCTTTTGGATACAATTTGTATTATTTTTTTTGTGACTAAAATGTCATTATTCTTGTAAATCCTGCATATTTGGGTGGTTCTTAGTGATTCTTGATCTAAAACCTGAGACAATCAAGTACTGTTAGAAATAATCTGTCGAATATCTATCTATATCTTCATTACTAGAATTGTGAAAACGAAAAAAAACTAAGAGAGTATTGCTCTTGTATACAGCTATCCTTTATATGTGCTTACTGAAACATTAAACAGATTCATAGATAAACGAGATACCGAGATCATGGTTGGTGGAAATTATCCAGTCTATATGGCATAGTGAGAATTTTGTCAACGTAGACAGACTCTTTCTGCCCCATTCAAAAAACTATTTAACGGATCAATGTTTGGAGTATGATTCATTCCTGAACCCCTGAGAATTGTCATTCTTAGTCAGTATACTAATACTAATATACTCTGAAGTTTCTACACTTGTAGTAATATGATGGAAATCGACTAATCATCCCTTGGAAATGACACTGAAATAACGTATATAATACATTTTAGTATATAAAGAAGTTTTTTTGAAACTGAAACGATGTAATGTAATGGAGTGTGAGCGAAACTATATATTTAAATATGACAAAATGCAGTTGGCTTTTGATCTCATCGAGTTTTGACATGTGTGTTAACTTCTTACAACTTAGGCCATACAAATTTTGAACATTGAGGAGTTGCATGAAATTACTAAAAACTCTTCGGTATTGTGATGATAAATGGTGTTTGTGTATGTGGAGAATCAATTGCTAGAATGGTACTTGAATTCATAAAAAATATTGTTTTCAGTTATTTTAGATCAAATCATACTTTTTTTTTTTTTATCTCTGATGTTATCTTATTTACTTGCCGTTTTAGTTTTGTGACATCATTTTAAAAATTTTGCAGGGAGGCCTTCACCAGATATCCTGGTTTCAGTTTCTTCCTCTTGATCCGAGTGTGACCACGTTGCCAGACAAGAGGTTATGGATTATGTAGTGCCATTTATCCAAAAAACCCCAGAAACAGTTGTTTTTCTAACTAAATTGGTGTTACAAATATTGTAATTGGCAGTGTCCGAATTGATGAAAGAGATACTCCTACACTTCAAGTTCTTTCTTCTCATGTTCAGCTTCAGAAAGAAGGCTTCCTCAGTGCATGGACAAATTCATTTGTTGGACCGTGGGACCCTTCTCAGGGATCACATAATCCTGGTAAGTATCATCTTGTTAACTCATTGCATTAAAGCTATCCTTTGATCTATTGTTTTCATGATGCTGATTTGTTCAAACATGCAGACAAGAAAATTAAACTCTGGCTGTTTCTTCCTGGACGCCATGCATCAATCATTGAAACTGCTCAGGCTGCAGTATCTAGATTAAGAGGTAACCTTCTATTCTTCTTGCATATTTTGTGTCATGACTTTTGGTTTCTCGTTGATGCGCTGTTTACTGCATAGTCATTTTTGTGATGGAATTGGAAAGTATTCTTAAATAGAACATTTATGACATTTATGCAAGCGTGATATATATATGTATGTATATATCTCTGAAAGGGATGAGAACAAGAACAAGAACACCTTGATCAAGCCCTGGGTCAAGGAACAAAATACAACTAAAAAATGGATCAAAATGATCAAGCCACACTTGACCTTGAAACGGTCAAGGTGAACAACTGTCAGCATGGATTGCCAAGATCCACCCAACTGTCCCCCAAAGGGCCTGACAACGGGTCTAGGACCCTGAGAAAACCGCCACTACAACAATCTATAACTTGCTAAGCACATGGCAAAGAAAACCACCACCAAAAATCTCTAGACAAAGCTGAAACCCACCTGGTGAGACCAAAACAGAACATGTCATTACAGGCTCAGCATAGCCACTGATCAGAAGCACATCTAAATGCTAGCACACTCAATGACTCAGAACATGTCAAGAAGGCTTGGAATGTCTCTTATATCGACCCAAACCAACATAAGGAGTATACCTGAATATACTTTCTTGAAAAGCTATTGCAGAAGACACTTGTTTACTCGTCGTTAAGTATGACTTTTAACTTTGCAGTTTCTTATCTATGAGTTATACATCTAGGAGCAGTTATGGGTTAAGCATGTTATGGTTTGGAGCTATAAAGTACAAACGTGTCAGGGGAAGGGACATATTTTGTGTCACTTGGATACCTAGAACAACACTCCCTGAAACCCTAACCCATCAGTCATCAAACTATTTGATTGGGTGTCTGTATGAAGACTTTCCTGCTACAAAACTGGTATTTATTATATGCATTTAGTAAAGACTCTTTGTGGCTCAGTTCATTTTCACTTAAGTATCGATTTGGTTTGGGGTTTTCTGGGTTTGATGTGTCTGGTTTTGATTAATTTGTAGGTTTGTGTATGTAGTGAGTGTGTTTTCTGGACAAATTTGTTTGAATTTGTAGTAATTATATCAACGGGCAACTACAGTTTCATGCATTTTAGCATTTATGGAACTTCTTATTGTAATGTATTTAGTCCTTGACTGGTAGCATATGTTAATTAATTAATAGAACTATTTTTTATTTGACACTTCGTTGACATGTCTGTATACTATAGCTTTTAGGATTTATGTTTTTCCATTTTCATATCTATTTCCATGCTAAATAGGGAAGAGGGAGGGCAAGGTACTGTAGCATTGCATGTTGTTGAAGTAACAGCTGGTCAAGAATAATTTATTGGGCCATAGCACTTTTTTGGTGTACTGTTTGGAAATTTTCTTGTTTTCTGTTTGTTGAATATCAAAGTATGCTTTATCTGTAGCTTTATTGCCCAGAAAAATACAGAATAATCTTGACGTGTTCTTTATAACATGTGGACTCCTGTCTTAATTTGGTTATTGACTCCTCTCATTGTACAGAAAAATTCTGCTGAAAAAGTGCTACGGTTATCCAATAAATTATTCTTGGACTGTGTTTTGTATCATATGGACACTAGAATGGTTGGATAAGCCTTGAGGTTGTATGAAAATGGAGAAAATCTAGATCTTTGGTCTACCACACTTTAAAGGAGTTGAATCTTATCAAATAAGCTTTGGACTGAATTAGGTCTTTATACATGTAAAAAAGGCATCGTTCTTGCTCATTGTTTTTCATGTTCAATATGTGTTATGATCCAATGGCTTGAATCATCAGGCTGGTGCTCTGACGTCACTGCAATCCACAATAATCTTCTTTTGGAGTGATACGAGTTATCACTTTGCCTGCAAAAAATCATTCATTGTAAAACTACCTGTGGCTGATAGGCCTATGCTTTTATATTTCCATCATTTCCCTTGCAAATCATGCCAGAATTTTTCATGTATCTTGTTGTGCGTATGGATTACCAGTTCACCCCTTGTTCAAACACTTCCAGCAGTCTTATTAGAACTTACAACAGCTTTCTTGTGCATTGTCATGTAGTTGTCGCATCTGGGTTTTGGATAGCTCCTGGAGACTCGGAAGAAGTTGCTGCAGCTATATCGCAAGCATTGAGGAATAAGCTTGAAAGGTTCTTCAATTGGGTCCACTTCTTTATTTCTTTCTTTATTTATTTATTCATTTGTCAACTAAATTTAATATTATATTGGCTATTTGACTGCTTTTCCCTAAATCTTCCGCACTGATTTTTGACAGATCTTTAATGGTGCACTCATATGTGAGGTTTGGTGAAGTATTTACAAGGTGCTGTCAGTCCTCACGTGGTGAAGAACTTTTCAGGTTCGATGAGAAACATGTTAACTCCATAGTAGTTTAGTTTTTTTTTTAAAAATTTCTGTAACATTGTTTTTTAGGCTAATTGAATGTTAATGCTTTTTCCTTTCTACTAAGACCTCTCCTGCCAATTTTTTAATTAGACTTATATTCCACATGGTTCAGGCCAATTGGTCAAGGACAGTTAACGTCTTAATTTTTATCTGCTTCCACTTCTTAAAATGTTCTTTTGAATTTAAGTTATCAAAAATGGTAAATTGAAGAATATGAAGTAATGAGGTCCATCCTATGGTTGAGCATGTCCATGATTTTTCAGATATGATGGTCTAGATTTTGGATTGTTGAACATGTTTACCAGTGCTAAATAGGGTATCACCTTTTGAAATAGTAAATTGCTGTACAAATACTGGTTTAAAGAATACATGATCAATTTTCTGTGACTATGCATCATCTCCTTTTGATAATGAGCTGATATCTGATCATGGCTGGGAGTTTTGTTCGTTGAACTGCCAAATTATTATGCAAAAGTGTGCGCTTTATTGTAGCCTTGTGCACTGTCTTGTACTCTGTGTTGCTATATTACCAGCTGATAAATTTATGTATGTTGATTGCTCTAGGAAAGGCCAGCCTGCAATTGAGTTTGTCTTTGCCGCCACTGAGGAGGGTCTCTTTGTGCATGTAATTATATCAGAAAAGTTCGTATCCCTATCCTTTTTCTTTTGCAGTATGATGTTTTTGGCCTTTTGGTATCGCTTCTTATTTGTATAACAGGTAATCTTGCACAACTTTTTACAGACTTGTTCGGACAGTTGCTGCTGGTGACATTCAGAGATTGTCAAAGTTATCATCAAATACTTCACGTGGAAAACTTCCTGGTAAGCATCCTGTTTTCCAGTGATGGGCTTTTGTTGAAGTATTTTTTCCCCTTGACAGCAAGTTTCAATTTTATTCACATAAAAAGATGAAAAAGTGTCAAAGGCACAACATTCTGTATTTTTTTTTTGCCTGAGAAAACACAACATTCTGTTAACACGAAGGAAAAATATAAAATTGTAGAGAAAGTTAACATTTTCCTACCCAGTCTGTAAATAAGAAACTGCTCCCAAGGCACTGTGAATTAGGCTTGACTAGGATGCCTTACAATACTTTATATGCCTAATTCACTATCTCTTTCCTCCCTCTTTCTCATACTCTGTATTTGTTAAGTTCGCCTAAATACAACCTTATTTGTTTTAAAGATTAGTTTTTATTGCAACTGTATAGTATCATCGAGTTATATATTCTGTGATTTTAGATTCAAACTTAGTCTTAAACTTAGATTGCCTTATTTAGTCTTTTTTTGTAAAAGTAAGTTCTATCATAATTTGTTTTTTTACACCTGTTGGTTATAAATATTATACATGCTGCACCATAAGCCATCGAAAACATTCAATATGAATAGAATGCTAATTATTAGGTGATAACATAATTCTTAAACTACTTAAATTAAGTAGCACTACACTCATTTATGCAATGTTATGACCTAAGCTAATGAAAATGACTTATTATTATGACATAAGTATACTATACTAAATAGGCATATTACATTTACAAGTATTAGTTAATATGCTCTTTGTTTTACTGATTTCTATCAATTTCTTTGTGCACCACCCTCCAGTTTATGAAAGATTCAATCAACACAAAAGGAGTAGATGTCATTATTGGACATTATTTGTAGACCAAATAAATCGGAATAGAAGAACAAAATTTTGATGCATGCATCAAAAAACAACGGAATGTCAGGTTTATACCCTTGGAATGATATTCTTTATGCACCATGTAATCCATGTTGCCTCTATTCTTCCTTGAGGGGATGTTTGACTGGAGTAAATGTCATTATTGGACATTATTTATAGACCAAATAATTAGAATTGAAGAACAGAATTTTGATAGATGCACTAAACAACTACGGAATGATATTCTTTATACACTTGGAATGATATTCTTTATGCACCATGTAACCCATGTTGCCTCCATTCTTCCTTGAGGGGACGTGTGACTCTCTCGTCTGCCTTGCGTGGTTTTTTTATGTCATGGTGGAAGGTTTCTTCTATCATCAATGTTTACAAGGATATTGCGCTGACTACATGGGCAACTTTTATTTTGGCACAGTTTTTGTCTCTCCACATGGGATGCGTGGCAGACACACTGGATGTTCCCCAGGTGATCTTGTGAAGCAGGTCTATGATGGGTACAGTACATATTCATTTGTTTAATTTTGTCAATTCTTTTGAAAGAGTGCTGAATAGGGTCATAGTGCTGTTTCTTCCAGTTCTGATTGACTACTTCTTCTTTGAGCAGATCTGACATGTTTAGAAGTTCAAGTCACTTAGTTGGAGTAGGACGACAAAGTAACTATGCTGAAGTTTCCCTTGGTTGTAATATATCTGAAAGTGGTGTTGGAATGCAATTAAGTTTGTGTTCGAACAAGAATCTTTCCAAAATCAAAAACTGCTCTAGAAGATCTGAGGATGAGATTTCTGTTTTGGAAAAAACATTTATCTATCCAACAGAGGCAATACTTGTTCCCATCTTGCAGTCATCTTATGCTAGGTCATCTCTGAAAAGGTATGATGTGTTTTCCGGTGCCATTATATTTGTCTATATGATTCTCTGTAGCTTTATTCCAGCTCTGTTAATGATAATGTTAAATTGTTTGCTTGTCCTTGATTATAAATTGATATAAATGAAAAAGAAATAAGGCCCTAAGCATGAATTTCAATTGATGTTCCTATCCTAGGGAGGCTAGGAATAGTTTTCATGAAGCCTACTGGATGTAATTTTTGATTATGCATTCAAACCTAAGCCGAAATAAGCATAGTTTGAGTAGTTAATATATATTCTTTGTTATCTGCCTTAATGAGCTCTCCTGGTAGAATTCCTTGATGGCTGAAAGAATACATTTTTGTATACATTTTTGTATGCAGATTGTGGCTGCAGAATTGGATGGGGCCATCATTTCCTAGTTCAACCATATTTATGCACTGGTTAGTCAACTCTTTTAAATCTAATGATTGGCAAAGTTGACGCGTGTATAATTCTGTGTTCTCTATTTATCTTTGTGTTAACTTGTCTCCAAGATTTGGTCACATTTACGGTTGTGTTTTTTTCCACTTATTATCATTTTCAAGGTGCAAGATGATGCCTTCTGATATGAATAGTTATGTACCCATGGAACTTAATTATATGTTGGCTGACTGAGCTTTTCTTTTAGTTTCCCTGCCTCCATTGTCCCTCATTTCTCCTAGACTATAAACAAAAGCCGTATCAGTTATGTAATTACATTAATCTAGCTTTGTAAATTTAAATAAATGCATTGTGATACAACATTGTAGCCTCTGCTAGTGTTGCATGCAGGCTAGAGTATTTTCTTACTTCTGTTTTTACACACTTCCTTTTGATTTTAGCATTGCTGGTGAGATGGAATCCATGCATTCTTTGTGGATGGACTCAAGTGACGTATGTGGTGAAAATAGTAGCAGCAATAGCAACAACAGTAGTATCAGCAGCGTGAGCAGTGGTTCTAGTGATAGTGACCATAAGATGGATACAACCAGTGATCTTGAAGCTGATGCTGACTCATTGGCATGTAAACAGGCTGGAAATGGTATTAAACAGGTCAGTAGTTCTATCTATTTTTGTTTCATGAAATCAAAGATTGTCTTCATGGTCGGTACTCTTTTCTACAAAGTGAAAATTAACCAACTATGCTTAGTGCTTGCGGTAAATCCCTGTTGGATCTTTCAAACTCCTGTGTGCAACGGTTTTTAGATTTTGATTACTACAATCCTAAGTGTGCTCTGACATTTTTGCCCTTATGAATGCACTCTGGCTGTCGAGAGTGGATCTTGACTGCATGTATAGATCTACTGGTGCAATGTAAAATTACTTTATAATTGATTCATTGATGGTACGAGTACGACAGTATATTTGCATGAACATAGTGGACTTGTGCAATGTCTTATTCTAGGAATTCATTTATATTCTTAACAACCAAAACATGATTCTAATCCAGTAATACCGATGTAAATTATATACAATTTTATACAAATTGTATGATCTATTCTGGCTGCTAAATATAAATATATAATCATGTTAGTGAATGGAGAAAATGGGGACCAATTTTTTTTATTTTTTTCATATTAAGAGAGAGCGCTTTACGTACATGACTTATGAATGCAAGTAGGCCCTACATCCAAAAAAAGGCTTTACAACAGTAATGTTGAAGGACACTCTAAAAGGAAATCAAAAGTGAGGCAACTCCATGGGACAAAACAATTATAAAATGCCCAGGGAATGGAACCAAAGTTTAGTATCACTTTGGTTCCTTTTAAAAGAAAGCAGGAGGCAACATGTACTATTGTCTGTAATAGGATCTTAGCTGGTGTTTCTGAAGAGTTGCTCTCCTATGCACAGATGATTTCTTTGTGTGTGAGGACACTATATCTTGGCAATGAATGAGCTCTGTGGGCAGTTCTGGTTAAAAATGTGCCATCTTGATTCCAATCCTTCCAAGTCTACAACGTGTTTGATGGAACTTGGTGAAAAAACATTAGAGCTACTTTTTTTTAGAACAGAAACTGAAACTCCTAAACTGGCTTGTATTATGGCTCTCCCTTTCTCCTTATCTCTACTTTATTTTATTGATCTCCATGAACTAGTTTTGGATATAATTTTTAATTACTGAACAGTTTCATGGTCTATTTTTCTTTAAAAAAGTCCAGAGCTATGTGTATGCCTATGTATTATATGATAGCAACCATTGTTATTCATGATTATAATGTCACTTTCAATTGGGTTGGCTCTTTACTTTACCATGGAAGAGTTGAGTATATTTCATATTAATGTAGGGTGCCAAGCGTTCTCGTGCTGGGATGCAAGATTCATATGATCAATTGGGTGCAGTAAATGTGTCTGGGCAAGGTGCTTATAAATCTGATTTCAACAACTCATCTATAAGTGGACTTGGACACGATCAATTAGGACCTCCCTGGGATTGGGATGGTGATGATGATAGGGAGATGGGGCTTGATATCCAATCCCTTCTTTCTGAGTTTGGAGACTTCGGAGAGTTCTTCGAAAATGATGTTTTGCCATTTGGAGAGGTAATTTCACTTCCTTTTCACCATTTTGTTGTATGCTTTTGCTTACTTATATAATCCTCAAAAGGTTTTTGACAAATCGCTATGATGTGTTATATCTTGTGCTAAATAGCATTGTGTTTGCTGGGAGGGGATCTTTGTTAAGAAACAATCATGGTGCTTAACAACTTTTCAACTTTATTTGAAGATTGAATGTGCACAAACCCACTGGATATCTTGAAGCATTAAATTATCCATCATAGTCACGGGTTGCAAAAATCTTGAATTTTACATTAGAGAATATTTCCTTAATACTTAATGTGAGGCTCGTAATTAAATTTAGTAATATCCGGTTTGATGTACTATCACCAGGTGCTTCTCTGGCCAGGCATTGATTTGCTCCATTTGAGCTTTAATTGTGTTATTAGTCTAATTTTGTGTTCCAATTTTCTCCTGTCTTTAGACCCTGTGGTTTTCTTTTATAAATATCTCTAAATTTTAATTGTTGTATTTGATTTTCTTGCATCTGAGCTGAAAACAAGTGATTCTTATTTCGATCTATTTGCTTGTTTCAGCCCCCAGGAACTGCTGAGGCAGAGGCAATGATGTTTCCTGTAACAGATTGTGAAGACTTAGGTGGAGCTTCCACAGCCACTGTCATGGATGTTTCAGATCCAATGCTTTTACCGGCAGCTTTTCCAACATTTGAAAGCTTTGGTCAGCTGCCAGCAGTCACGGAGTGTCCCAACACAGCACAGGAAGTCATAAGAAATACTACATCTGCTCCTATTACCTCAGTGCATGCTGCTCCTTCTACTGAGTTTGACCATGTTATGAAAGCTGAAGCACTTATCACCTTTGCTGCTGAATATGGAGCAGTTGAAACTCCTCCAAGCGAGGTGTCATCGACAATTTTTAGGAGCCCTTATCGTCCTAAATCTAGAGCAGAAGAAACTGTAGGTTCAAGTGGAAATAGTTGTACATATGGAGCAACACCACCTGCGTCTCCATGTTTTCATGTGTCAAATGAAAGACCTTGCGCATCTTTAGATTCTAGATCCTGTGCGGGAAAGTGTGATGTTGGTTCTGGGCATAAGATGAAACTTTATACTCACGTGCAAAGTTGCAAAGACTCTGGTAATAGAAAACCAGTTGCATATAATGACACAGCTGCATCATGTGATACAGGCGCTAGCTCGCTGTACTCTGGTTTTGGTTCTACAGGTGCTCTGAAATCCGTCCAGAAATGTAATGAAGTTAACTTTGCAGCAAAGCATCTTTTGCTTTCTTCAAAGACCGTTACAGCGTCTGAACTCGAATGCCTTTTTTTCCAGGCTTCTATGTGTCGTATACGACACACACTGTTGTCTTTGACCAACTCTTCTTCTGACAATTTGAATTGGACAACCAGCAGCACTCTGTTGAGCCACGTGCCTAGTGATCCGAGTAGCATGACTGATGATTTGTCTACCAAATATGATGTAAAGAGAAAGGAGCCTATTCCAGTTAGAATAGCTGGTGAAATTGATGATGGGATGCTAGAAGGCACTCTCAATGCTCCAGTTGGTGTTTGGCGGTCTGTAGGGTCACCCAAAGGCACTAAGCCGACTAGTACACCTCCCAACGAGGTATTCCAATCCTGCTTTAATAATTCATTTGCTGAGGGAAAAGTAATATCTTATGGCCAAAGACAGCCACTTCAGGACTTCCTTGATGGCATTGCATTGCTAGTCCAACAAGCTGCCTCTTTTGTGGATGTGGCATTGGATGCTGAATGTGGTGATGGTCCTTATGGCTGGCTAGCATTACAAGAGCAAAGGAGACGAGGATTTTGTTGTGGACCAGACATGGTGCATGCTGGCTGTGGTGGTGTTTTAGCTTCTAGTCATTCACTGGACATCGGTGGTGTGGAGTTGGCTGATCCACTTTCTACTGATGTAAGATTATTTTTCGTAATTTTATTTTTACTTTATTACACCATCCTTTATTCACCAAGAAAAGATCATTAAGGTGCGGTAATGACTTGATGTTGTTTTACTGTTTTTCTTTTGTATATGCAATTGCCATGCCAAAGTTCAATACTTGCTTCTGCATCTTTTTCATAAACATTGCAGCTTGATGTAATGGAAAACACTCTTTCAGGTTCATGCATCATCCGTGATTAGTTTGCTGCAATCTGACGTGAAATCAGTACTAAAATCTGCCTTTGGTTCTTCGGATGGACCTTTATCTGTTACTGATTGGTGCAAAGTTTCGAGTCAATTAGGAGATGGAGGAGCTATGAGTGATGGTTTTTCTTCTGAATCAACATTGAGTGAATGTAGAGATTCTTCAAGTAATGTAATGGGGTCAGTTGGAGATCCAGTCAGCCCATTGCAATCATCTACTAGTGTATCATCCAATTATAAAGGTAGGTACATTGCATCTACTGTTCACATGTGATACTGAGAACTAATGATATATTGAACTGTAATTAACTGTGCACCAATTATGACATAATGAAGCTCTAGTTTGTACGGCGTCCAAAAGGACCTAGTTATGAGCACCAATTTGCAGTTTAGTTTTCATAGCTTTATGAACATTGATCCAATTTGTATCTATGTTCAATTGATTATTATTGAACTTCATGGATATAACCAATCTCTTGATTCAATTAGTGCTGTAGGTATGTTTATTCAGATTTTCTTCTCATATGGTTTGCGGTGGATAGGCTTAGTTATTTACCCATGCTGGATTTTACCCCCTTGTTCAATACAGACTTTCTTTGTTCTCATTAATGTGACCATGTTCATGTAACGATGGAAAATTGTGCATCGCAGATGGTATCAGAGGAGAGGATACCTCCCAACGGAGGTCAAACCGAGAACTTTTCACACCCGAGTCAGAGTCACAGTTGGGTTTGCGACACAGGCCTAGGCATTTTGTAGTTCCATACCCGTCTATACTTGTTGGGTATGTTAATAAATAATAACCCCTTCAATTATTTTTAAGATATGAAAATACATGCTGTCAACCTACCACTCATGAGCTAATTTATGTATAATCACGGTCTGTTTGTCAAACATACTTATATGGTAAAGCTGCTGTCAAAAAAGTCGATAAGGCCTCATATGTTGATAACGTGGTGATACAGAAGCCTTACAATGTAAAAAGTATGCTTACCAAACTAGACGCTTAGTGTCTGTTATCTTGATCTTTTCGCACTATGATACAATTTTTGCCTTGGTACTTTACATTCATATCGTGGGATCCTTAATAGAGAGATGACAAATGCTTTTGCCATTTTTCTGGGAGTTTTAACATTGAAGTACATTTAATGCGAAAACTTTGGATGAGCACATTGTTTGCATTGTAATGTGGATTTATTTCTACAATCAATGTGTACTCGAAGTTTTTAATTGGAGTGTCCTTGTTATTTAAGATATCAAGATGATTGGCTGAAGGCTTCAGCAAGTTCATTGCAGCTGTGGGAGAAAGCCCCTCTTGAGCCTTATGCCTTCAAAAAAAATGTAAGCTTGCATGTTCTTGAAGGGATGGCTTTTATTGACTCAGTATCATTTATATAAATTGAAGGCTTTTCTGAACCAACAGTATACTTGGTCGCTAAATCATCATCTGCTCTCTGTTTGTGCACAGATGGTTTATTATGTTGTATGTCCAAATATTGATCCCCTTACTTCAGCTGCTGAAGATTTTTTCCAACAACTTGGAACAGGTAAATTGTGATATTGTGTTTACTTCTTTTTCTCCAACTTTCTGCTCTAGTCACAAGTTTAGAATTGCATGTACTTCTTGAAACATATTGTCTCATCACTGGCCAGTAATGATCATGAAATTCGAGTATTCTCGCGGGATATATTATCATCAATGTAATTTATGAGATGTGTAAAGATGGTTGAGAAGTTGTGAACTTTGTCAAGAAGATGGTTCTGGGAGGTAGAGTGGCTGCTATAAGATGCACTAGTTTTCGTTGATCAAAGGTTCGATTATTCTTCCAAATAAAATAATGTGCTCCTATATTTGAGTGCTAATTTTAAACATGTTCACCTCAGATGAGCGTGTGTGACTTACAATTACTAAAGGTGAAAATACCTGTTCACCAAATTAGAACTATGCTCTTTGGATGTGAGAATTAGGGTGAGAGAGTTGTTAAAATAAAAGTGGTGTAACGCTGTAAGATGGGTTCTTTTGATAGTGGGTAGATGCTGGAGGCTTTAGTTTCAGAAGAGCAAAGCTTTGAACATCACATGAAGGTGAAGCAGGTGAGCCAGAGTGTTTGTAGCTCCAAAATATGACTTTGTAGAAAACTATATTGTGAAGGAGTTCTGATTGATTTGAAGGAGATAACGGCTTATAAGCTGTGAGAATTAGGTTTTAGATAGTGTTTGTTCTTTGAAGAAAACAATGGCGGCCTCTTGTTGATGGATTACGGTGATGTCTATTTTCTTATGCACTTGGGAATTGGAAGATAGGTATCATTGTTATCTGCTTTTTTGAGTCCACCAACCTCCTTCTTCAAGGGTCATATTTCTCATCTAAACTTATGATATTAATTTGTTTTCCGCTGCTTTGAGTTTGAGCTTTCCTGATGATGATTTCAGTGATATTATTTTGAGGTACATTTTTGTGTTGAGCAATGTATATCTGTGAAGGTCTCAGTTGGTTTGCTTAGGGCATGTTTGTTTCTATACCTTGGGTATAGGGAATGGGGTTAGGAATGGGTGAAACCTATTCTTGTGTTTGGTTAAGAATGGGATTAGGAATGAGTGATACCTTGGAATCACCCATTCCCCACTTTTACACATAACTTCATACCTCACCCTAGACCAAGGTATCACTCATACCTAAAATCACTCAACCCCATTCCTCATCCCATTCCCATTCCAACCCGATTCCCTATACCAACCCGATTCCTGGCATGATACCAAACGAGCCCTTAATGAGTTGCTACTTCAAACGAAAGTATCATTTATCAAAATGCTCATGAGCATATATAAGACATCATATGCTCAACTTTATTTGTGTGTTCATTGCAGTATATGAAACATGCAAGTTGGGTACTCATTCTCCACAAATCATGGGCAATGAATTAGGATCCAGCTCTGGAAAGTTGTCATCTTCTGGCTTTGTGCTTCTCGATTGCCCTCAGTCAATGAAGATTGAGACTAGTAGCGCATCTCTAGTAGGATCCATAAGTGATTATTTTCTCTCCCTGTCGAATGGATGGGATATCACCAGTTTCCTCAAATCTCTGACAAAGGTTCTCAAGGCCTTGAATCTTGGTCCATTGCCAAGTACTAATGGAAAGGAAGGAAATAGCAGTCCCTCAACTGTAAGTGATGACTTTTCAGAAACTAATGGGCTTCACTGTAAATCTTATATCTTCCTTCATGCATCATTTGTTGCATGGAACTTTTCATGATATCCTCAATGTTGTTTTTATGGGAGAGGGATATATATCTATTTCTTGAGCAAAAGGAATTATATCTGTAATCTCTAGAAGTTATGTATTCTTTGTCTTTGAAGTTTTGTTCAATATGGCCGAAGAAGTTAGCATGTAATGCCACTTTGTTTTGCATGCTTAAGCTGTATTTGTTGATGTGGAACTGAAGGGTAGTAAGGTCAAGTGCTCTTATTATTACTTTGGTATTTAAAACACTAGAATGTCTTCCGGAAGCCAGCTAGCTTGAATCTAATCATGTTTTCTCAAACCCTGATAGGGCTAGTTATGATTCATGAAACATTGTTGTTGAAATGGACACACGCACACACACACACACACTCACAAACTAACAATGAGAAAACAGTCTTCTTGTATGAGCCTTCACACGAAATCTTGACCTTTGATGCTGTCAAATTAAGAAATGTACCTCTACTGGAGCTTTTTTATTTCATCATGGCTTCTAAAGAATATCCTTCTCTGTATTACTAGCTTGTCACATTATCTCATTATCCCTTTGATGCTGAATTTTCTTAATGGAATTTGGTATTCTTCTGTGTTCAAGGAATGACTTTTTGTAACTCCCTGTACGTAAGCTAATTTGCATTTTCTCATATCTTACTGCAGGTTGTCTATATTGTATGCCCATTCCCGGATCAGACTGCCATTCTACAGACTGTTGTTGAGGCATGTGTTGCTGTTGGATCAGTTATTTATTCGGCTGATAGTGATAGGAGATCAATGTTATACAGTCAGGTAGGGAAAGCATTAAGCTCTTCAGCAGGTATAGATGAAGCGTCTGCATCAAATATTCTGAGACTATATGGGTTTAGTATTCCAAAGTTAGTACTTCAAATTGTCACTGTTGATACTATTTTTCGAGTAACTAGCCCAACACTTCCTGAGCTTGTCATTCTCAAGGAGATTGCTTTCACAGTTTACAATAAGGCACGGCGTATATCACAGCGGGTGCCAAATGATCTAGTCCATTCTTCTTCCTTGTCTGGTAGATCCCATTCTGTATCTATGCAAATGGCTAACTCGATTCCTGGAATGTGGAAGGAATGTGTGAATTCCCGAGTTTCAGGTCCTTCTATTCCCAGAGAGAATGAGTTGGAAACTGGCTTACAAGGAGGTAGTTGGAATAACAATTGGCAAACATCAAGGTCAGGAGGATTGAGTTGTGATGGAAATAGAGTGAGTGACTTGTATCTACAAGAGGAAATGCGGTGTATGTTTGAACCGCTCTTTATTCTTTCTGAGCCAGGGTCCTTAGAGCACGCGGTTTCATCCTTGACTGGTAATCAAGAACTGGATTCTTCTTCTAAGCAAGTATGTGATGATGGTAGCTTTCATCATAATTCGGCCTCTACAGAAACTGGAATGGGATCTCAAGTTGAGAGTTCAGAGTCTTTACCAAGCCTTCACTGTTGTTATGAGTGGACAGAAGATTGGCGTTGGATGGTGTGTGTCTGGACAGACTCCAGAGGAGAACTGCTTGACAGCCATATATTCCCATTTGGTGGAGTAAGTAGCAGACAAGATACCAAAGGAATTCAGTCTCTTTTTGTTCAAGTCCTCCAGCAAGGGTGTCAGATACTGCAGGCATCGACTGCTCCTGATAATGCTTCTGTAAGGCCTAGAGATTTTGTCATTTCACGTATTGGGTCGTTCTTTGAGCTTGAATATCAAGGTTTGCTACTTTTAACTTTTCCATATTTATACTTGGTTTTATATCGCATTACCTAGGTGGAGGGGTTTGGAAATAGCCAGTCTCTATGAGTCAAGTGCTACGTTATCTTTTTCACAGAGTGATCTATTCATCTAAATAGTCCACAGATTGAAGACAATATTATAATGCAAAAACCAAAAAAATTGAATTCGAAATATCATTGTACCGATGTGGCATAGGTTATTTTGTTAATGTTACTTAGGAGAAGTGGGTTAGGATTTGCGAGTAAGCAGTCTATATGAGCCAAGTGCTGCTTTACTAATTCCAGAAGTGATATGTTCTTCTAAATAGTCTGTATTTTGAAGACAATATTAAAGTGCAAAATAATGTCATATGTTCTGGAATATTATGGTCTCTATACGGCTATTTCATAGGGGGATGGGTGTGATTCTAAAGTTGAATATCTATCTTCCTTTAATGTGGTAAATGAATCTTTTGAATAGTGTTTGGAACTTTCTTGACATATGTTTGGCTCTATACATGCATGCCATTCAACGTCACCAGATATCCTATTCTAATATGTTTTGATCTTGTATGTAACTGCGAGCAGAATGGCAAAAGGCATTATATTCAATTGGTGGTCCTGAATTGAAGAAATGGCCTGTGCAACTTCGCCGTGTTGCACCTGATGGGTTGTCTAGTGCTGGAAACGTGCAACAGCAGGAGATGGAAAGAAGCCTTCCGAATTCTCCTAGTCCTCTGTATGGATCCCATACAAAGTCTTCTGGTTTTACTAGAGGTACTCTAGGACAACCCAGTGCTCGTTTACTTAGTGGGCCTCAAGTTGACAGTTCAAAGGGGGGCCTACTTCAATGGGTGCTGAGCATCAGTTTCGTTTCTGTATCAGTTGATCATTCTTTGCATTTTATTATCCCAGAAGAGACAGTGCCAGGTAATTTTGAGTTGAATGCTTTACTTGCTTAGTTTCCAGGTTATTTTTATTGTTTGCCTGCCTTTTTTATGCAAGCTGAAGACTTGTAGTTTTCTGTTTGGATTTGAGGTATTATTTTTTTTTAGATTTTAAGCCAAGACTTCTAAGTAGTTCATCCTTGTTATATATGAGTATAAAATAGGCTTTTATGCAACCTTTGAGCAGATGAATAGGCCTGCTGTTAGTAGTTTACTTGCTGTGGCATATTGGACCATCTAAATGTGTTTCCTTAATTTTTGAGGTTTAACTAGACGAATCGCCTCACCCCTAAATTATTTCTTTTTGCTTTAAAACATCTTTCATAATGATGCAGTTTACCACCCTTATGGTGTTTTTTTGGCAGTTCGATTACACACTCTTTCTACTCTTATAATATCCCCCTGATTTACAAGAATATAAACGTTTAGTTGTTTTAGTAAGGTGTATTTGTTATATTTCACACTTTTTCTTAAAATGTTTTTACCAATTGATCAAAATATGTGCCTTTTTCTAGGGGTGGTCTCTGCAAAATGACCGAAGTTAGGGTCTGCCTTACTTTTTATGTAATTTACCCTAAATTCGCATTCAACAACTTCCCTAGTGTTTCCAGCTTCCCTGAGTTCTACTGACGATTTACTCATCTAAAAATCAAATATCCATTATGACATCATTACTTGTTCTCTTCAAAATATGTAGTTCCATATTTCTATTTCTGCTGAGTAACCATACTGTGTCAACTCTGAAGGTGGAGCCCAAGGCAGCAATCCTATAACCTCAAAACCGTATCTCGAGGGCTACACTCCTGTGAAATCCCTCGGTTCAACCACAGCATCCTACATCTTCGTCCCTTCACCCAACATGCGTTTTTTAACACCATCACCACTCCAACTGCCCACATGCTTAACCTCCGAGTCCCCACCATTAGCCCATCTTCTCCACAGCAGAGGAAGAGCACTCCCCATATCAACCGGCTTTGTGGTCTCGAAATCCGTGCCATCTCTGCAGAAGAATGGGGCCCGCACCTCCAAACAGGAATGGCCTTCCATCCTTTCAGTCAGCCTCATTGACTACCATGGAAAAGGCATATCAAAGCCCAACAGTGGAAGAGGCGGCTCATCCGATCCCAGAGAAGTTGAAGTTGTTGGAGAGACGAATCTTGTTCTTGAGTCGGTTGCTGCAGAGCTGCATGCTTTGTCATGGATGACGGTTAGCCCGGCTTACTTGGACAGGCGTACTGCGTTGCCTTTTCATTGCGACACAGTTTTGAGGCTCAGAAGATTGCTTCATTTCGCTGATAAGCACCTCTCGCGTGATCCAGAGAAGTTGCCCAGTTAGGTAAAAAGTACTAATAATTACGCATCATGTGAAAACGTGGTTGTGGGAAAGCAATATAATTGTGGATTAGTCCAACTATTGGAAACATCATATCCAGGATTCCTAGGGATAGCATCTGGCTGAATTGCTTAATTTTGGTGTCTTTTATAATCTGTACCATTTACAACTAGCAGCTCAATGTATAGTCAAGTTTGTAAATTCAACTGCTCTGATAGGGCCACATTTGGATGCGTTTGATGCAATGTGCACTCTGGCAACATTTGCTTTAGGGTAGCCTGACACATGTAGCTTCGACTTCAATCTTATAGAATAGGTTTCATGCAATGGTAGTACTAGTCTTATTGCTTTTGTACTATTTGTTGTCAAACGTTTGTGTTTAAATTGGGACCCAAGAACGTTTTATGTAATTTCAGATTTATGCTGGTGTACTCACAGAAACTTCTACTCCGTAATTTATTACTTTGCTTAAGAAACCTAATTTATTACCTTTTTATTTTTTGTGATACAACTGTTTGGTAAAAGGAAGGCTTCCTTGATCTTTAGAAGATGTGGCCAAACAAGTTGTGAACTCTGTTCCCATACCATGTAAGACTAGTGAAGAGATGATTGAACGTGTTGATCTATAGGGACTATAGTGTAAGAACCTTCCTATCTTAGATATGATAAGATCCTTGATTGATAAGATCAAATCGTATAGATAAAATTACAATAATATGATATAGGAAATGTACAAGATATCAAAGATACTATCCTAATATCATAAGGTTTCGGGTTCGAGATTCCAGGGCGGCGGTTTACACTATCCCTTGCTACTTGTGATGTTCCTAATTCCTTTCCTTATAAAAAAACACAAATCTCCATCAAAACAACCCAAAAAGAATATTTTCAATTGCGCGGGACTTAAAAAAGTCCATTTTTTGTATCTTTTTTTTTGTCATACAATTCACAAATCTAAAGTCAATAGTGTGTATGTAATTAACATTGTTCAATCATCGTGAATAGGACAAATAGTCGGCAATAGCAAAGGCGAGAAGAAGACGAAGCGGAGTGCAAGAGAGGTGCTGAAACCGGTGGTCGGAGTGATAGGACCTCAACGCGTGCAAGAGTGGTGCAACTATGGAAGGAGTTGGTGTTGTGGAAAAGAGCATAATGTAGCTTAAACAGCATTCCACTTATGTACTTGTTATCAGCTTAGTTAGAGCATATGAAACTTCATCACAAGACTGGATCGTAGTGCTAAAACTTGATCAACCACCCATGTTAATTTACTTATAACAAGGTCTTTGAAACTAGTATCTTTTGAGCACAATAAGATGGAAGGAAATCAAAACAACCATGAAATTTTATCCACTTGAATAGTTTTAACTTGGAACATATATGTCATAGAATTTACTATTACGAAGATTCAAAGAGGAGTAGGTGGTTTCTCTTTCATACATAGAAAGATATAGGATCACAAATTCACAATACATGTTCAAAAGAACACTAACTAAAGAGAAAAGAAAGAGGAAGACATAGGTCCTTGAACATGTGCGAGATCGTGCTTGATTTTTTAGTGAAATCTGGTCCGCTAAGCGGTGTCTTAAATCTTCTCTAAATTGTATGAACTTCCATTTTAATGAATATATTATGATATTTTATCAATTTTTCTAATTATACACCCTCAATCATGACCATCGATTTAAGCGCAAATCTAACAACTTTTATTATGTCTTCCATTTCTCCTGAGCCTTCTTTTCTCTCCATATTCGGATCCAAATCCTCTTTCCCGCTAACACGTCCCTTTCATTCTTATTGGTCGAAATTTTAAAACTACTCTATTTTTTTGTGTTTTTTAAGTCAAAATTTGAAATTTCGACCAATAAGGGTGAAGGGAACGTGCAACAGGACGTGTTAGTGGGACAAAGGATTTGGATCTCCGTATTCCTATGCATAATTTGTTTCTCTTTTTCAATCAATCCAAGATGAGAACTGAAGATACCAACCAAGAGTTCTTTACCGTATTAACATATAAAATGCGAACAACGAACTTAATTATTCATATTGGATTATTAGTAAATATCAAATGATAATTACATCCATCAGAGTTCAATGTTTTACTAGCCCTTGAATGAGGACGAGGGTGTTGTACATGATGTATGGCACCCACTTCTATATTCGGAACTTGCACCGTAGATAGGATCCTCGCAAGCTATAATACATTGTCCAAAGCATGCCTTATCTTCCCCTGTCATCCAAATATATTAAAATTACTATATATTATAAATTTAGGTGATGTCCTGCTGAAGTACCGAAACTTCAACATTAAAATTACTTTTACATTAAGAATCAAAAGAATATAAGTTACTCTATAATATAAAAATAAGAAATCTTGGCAAGTTTTATATATAGTGCATACCGTTAGATGTTGCCAAAACCACGCTCACGAACATAAAAGCTAGGCATATTTGTATCATGAGGAATACGAGCTTGTTGGTAGTCGGAAGAGTTGCCATGTTTAATATATAGTATTTGTTTCGCTCGAACTTGGTGTTTTAGCTTGATTGTCACATCAAGTTATATATAGATGAAACATGGTATACTTTTAAGATCATAATATGTATATGATATGGCATATAATCTTCATAATTTAATGGCTGAAATCTTATCATATGAATCTGCAGATTTATCCATGAATCTTCATGCTTCAGCATTACTCAATGTGATTTGCACTATATGTAGTGATATACATCCCAAAGAAATTATATTTATTGATATTTTCCATTATATGTGGTGTTTTCCATATGAATTTACAACTTTCCTGATTTTTTTTAGTATGAAAAGCGTTGTTGAAAGTGATAGTAGTTGCACTTGCATTAGTTGCATATGACATTTACATTCACTTAACACCGTAATGTCTTACAACATCTATGTTAAAAAGATGGAAACGTAACCATCAAAAACATATGTACAAGTGCATGGATATGCTTTGCCTAGCGTCATTGCTAGTACTGAAAACCCCTACACAACAAACAAACAATGATACAAGTAATCTATATAGGGCTCAACTTGGAGAGTCTAGTAAAGCCTAATACCATGGTTACCATTGGAAATCGTCATTCAATCCCGGAATTCGATCAATGACACGCCGAGCTAGAAGGCTCATACATATCACATATGGACATAGCGACGGTTCAAAAGCGTCAAGATGAGACAATGACAATGAATTGCCCTCACCATTGTGAACCAAACTTACACTCATTCCTTCATACATTGCTCCTAGACACGTTGGTTTAGCCATTCCATTATATCACCATAGATATTTTCCCGTTCGGGTTCGAACAGAAGATCATGGTACAACCCGTCGTATAGCTTAATGCTTTTATCATTCGAAGAGGCATCCGCGTAGAGCTTCTCAGACGCCGTCGGGTCAGTTATGCCATCAGATGTTCCGTGGAGCACAAGAAAGGGAACACGTAACTGTTTCAAGTGTTGTTGAAGGTATGATGTGATCTTCAAGATCTCATACCCGGTTCTGACCCGGATTGGGCCCGTGTACACTAAAGGATCCGAGTACTTTGCTCTTAGGACTTCCGGGTCACTAGATGCGATCGCGCCTTTCCTGTTCGCTGCTCCACATTGATACCTCGGTATCAAGACTGAGACGATTGGCGCGATGGCCTGTATTCGACGAAATCGTAAGGATAGAATGTTTAAAGCCTTGAAGAAATGGGCTATTTATGAAAAAAAATAAAAACAGAGGGGAAGTTTTTGAAAATTAAGTTGTACCGTGTAGATTGGATGAGCTGGTTGAACGCTAATTGCAGGTGATGTGAGCATAACACCACTTATCTTGCTTTCAAACTTTGGATCAAGTACAGTCTACAAGAAATTTGAACTTATAATAAATTCATCCATATATATACTCAATTAGTTGATAGTATAAATTTTAAAGCATAGAAATTAATGAATAAATGTGAATGAGAATACATTACCTTGAGAGTGATTGCACCTCCTGTAGAATGGCCAAAGCAAAAGCATGGAAGACCAGGATTTTGAGCCATCACTTTGTCCACAAGTGCTTTCTACACTCAAACACACATGAATTCTTTAAGTAACAATACTTTTAACAAGTTATAGATTTAATGATCTAAAAATGATTTTTTTTAAAATCATAATTAGTGAATTTGAAAAAAAAAATGCATATAATTTAAGTCACTTTGCAATTTTGTTGCATAGTGTGACATACCAAATCAAATACAGCATCATCCAAAGAATGAACATATCCATGAAGGCCATCACTTCCACCATGTCCTGATAGATCAATAAATAATGCTTTTGAGTCCATAATTAATATGATGGATATTTTAGTTGAACAATCTTGGGCATAGAAGTGGTATTACCGATCCAATCTAGGGCATGGACTTTAAATTTATTGGCAGTCAATTGCTTTGCAAAGTCCTTGTAACGATCACTGTGAAATTAGCAATATATCTTTAGTAACAAAGAAATAGTTTAATACTATAATCTTATTAAGTTTTATTCGTAAAGTTTGTTGTTGGAAAAGAATGAATGTTGACCTTATCACTGTGAAATTAGCAATATATCTTTAGTAACAAAGAAATAGTTTAATACTATAATCTTATAAAGTTTTATTCGTAAAGTTTGTTGTTGGAAAAGAATGAATGTTGACCTGTGCTCATTCAAGCCGTGCACCACAACCACCACTCCTCTGCAAACATATATAATACAATCTTGTGTCAATGTATCATTTTACCATGCATTCATGCTCATCATATTTATATGACATCATATTTTTGTGTGATTATAACTGTATGTAAGTCAATTTTCATGAAGTTAAACAAAATTGAATAATACGACATGCATATTTTGACTTGCTCTTGGAGATTTAAATTAATTGAGAAATTTGTACCCGTGTCCTACTTTTTTTTTGGTTGAGGGCACTGTCTATGAGAGTCGATTTGGTGACCTCTAGGTACTACCCTTGGAGGCTTAACCGTTTAACTAGATGCACGAAGGCGTACTCGTGTCCTACTTTGAATAACATCTTGCAAAAATGTCATATATATCTTTATCAAACTTGCACCAACCTATAATTTCTTACATCTATACTATATATTAAAGCCGGAGAATTTTGAGCCTCCACGTTAATTGTGGCCCCACTTTATCAACAATTTTATATGTTTTATTTTTCCTAATTATGTAATCTTTAACTTTATCTTTTTTTTTACCCATCAAATATCTATCTTCAAAGGCTTATTATTTATCTTTAAAATTTCTTTAATTATCTAATCTTTAATTTTATCCTTTTTCTTATTCATCTAATATCTATCTTTGAAACAATATCATATATCTTTAAAATCTTCGTCTTTTAAAGATAAATATTAATTAACTTAACTTTTCAATTCCCATTTTAATCTAAATATATATAAGAATTAATATATAGTATAGATTATAGTAGATACACAAATTAACGGAAAAAATGACCATTACCCGTACATGGTACGGGTCTTCAACTAGTTATTGTTTCAAGCAATTCCGATTTTGGGTTATTTTGTTGTAGCTTTCTTGTTATGAATTATGATGATGTATTTCCAAATTTGGATTCTTAGTTTGTATTTAAGGTTTTTTTTTGTTCAAATATTTATAATTTTATTAGGACATAGGTTTAAGAGACCATTTTTAAAAATCTACAATATGACACATTTAGTAGATTTTTTTTAAATGAAAGCTTTTAATTTATGGTGAAAAATAAAATAAAACATACCTGATTTCGCCACAAATTGGAGTCCATGATTGTGTAAACAACGTAGCACCTCGTGGTGTAACAAACAATGAAAAATCCCTCGTATAGGTCACACCAATGTCTTCCTTAACTCGTTCAATTTGCATTGATCTCCTTATTAACACATCATTCTCCATCATCTTCGTTGAAATTGCTCTCCTTGAAACTATGGCGTTTGACAACCTTAATATATGTTGTTTCTCTTCTTTTGTTTTCGTCTTCCTTGTCTCACCGTGACCACCACTAAATGGCAAATGTAAGATGAAGAGAAGAACATTCACCAACATCAATAGACTTTTCCATGCTCTTATTATCAAAGCATTCGCTCGCACGCTCGCTCCTGACGTCACTAACATATCGGACGAAGATATGAGGCGTTCTTGATTGAGATCGAACTAGTAGTATTTTTTGTTGTTGTATTTTGGTTGATGGATTGATAGGGTTGATGAAAAAGGTTTTGGGGAATTCGAGTTGTCTCGAAGAATAGAGAGAACAAAACGAAAAAACCCAAATTCTCAAACTCGAGGGAGGCTTGGATTTGAATGAATGCAACAATTGATTGTTGGTTAGTTTATTTTTAGAAAGAGAGTATTCTTAGTATTGCTTTGAAATTTTTTGCTTATTTTTCGCCAAAAGTTGAGGTTGTGTAAAATTGTAAATGTAACTATGTAAAGGTTTAATTTCGGTATTTTTTTACAAAAAAAATAAGTGTTTTTTTTTGTCAAACAAAAAAAAAAGTTACAAATGTGCAAAATTTAACCATGAGACTCCAACATGACCCATATCACCATATGGCCATATGTTAAAACAATAAATCAAATGGTTGAAATAAAACTTCTTCACAATATCAAGGATCACATGCAAATTAACAAATGCTGTCACATAATCTTTTATTGATGTATGCAGATGACGTCATGTATGGTTGGTATGACATTTTTGAACGAGTTCATTACACTCGTTCTAACAACTAATGTAAGTGGGAAAATCACATTTCATGCTATTGGTCGGTAGTTTCTGATAAAAAACTTCACAAACATCTCAAATATCAGGGGAAAAGGATCAGGTATTCACAATACAATAACAAAAAACCAGTCATTGAGCTAAAAAAGTTGCATTTAGTTCATCACAAAGGGATAAGAGGACTTGACATAGCTTTCAACATCCCAGAGAAAAGCACCAAAAGTGACAGCCTCCAACACCAGTCTTCTAATCCCATTAAATCCAATCTTGATGAGTTCATCCTTGGTTTCATCATCACTCCCATCAATCTTAACAACAATCTCAGGTCGACCAAACAAGGCCTCTGTGTGCTTCTCAATTATGGTTACCGCCTCTTGTGATTTGATCGTTGCATATCCATGGAGTGTCTCGGGATCAAAAGACATGACATAGCTTCTCAACCGAGACGGGCTAGCGCCCTCAGGCAATGGGTTGACCTCGGGATAGGTATTGGTACTATAACTCTCCTGAGACATTCTCTTTACATTTTCTGGTTCACCATCAACATCTCGTCCTTGAGGGAGGACTTTCATAGCCTTTTCAAGTTGAAACCGTTGGTCAACCCTCTTGAGGAAGTAACCATACATTATTGATGCAGCATACACTTGGCCAACTCTCAGCTTGCTGACTTGAGCTACAGAAGTTGAATCTCCTAGTTTGTTACCGAGTATATGAGTAAGATGATTTTGGATCATCTCATAGGCTTCAGGAGAATGGAGCCGCTCCAGCTTGTCCTCTTGGCTTGGCCATGTGTCAACTCGATTAGATGGGCTAGATGAAGAAGAAATGGATGGGACCAGAGAAACATTGGCATCCATGAACTTCTGCACCACTAAAGCATAAAAGATCTCTTCCAATGCCTGCCTCCTTTCATTGGCTTTAACCTCAGCAATCCGCCTAGAGATAGATGTTGTCAGTAAATTCATAAATACTAAGGATGTGTTTGGATTGAATTGATAATGCATTATATTGCATTGTATCTTGCTATATAATGCATTTTCATAAGAGAACCAGATCATTAGGATAATCAATTTGAAATACTACGCCTACCTGTACAAGACCAGATCTGTGTTTGAAGCAGAAAGCTCAACCTTTTGCTTTTCGGTGTCAAGATCAGTTTGCAACTTGTCAAGCTGCTGCTCAATAGCTGCAGCAACAAGATGAGGATGGCTTACCAAAATTTGAGACAGAAACTGCCCAACAGGGGACTCTAGCTGAAGTGGGGCAATTGGAGCAGCAGAACCGAATGAGTCCTTGGATAAAGTTGCTCTAACTATAAATGAGTTTCTGCTCGTTAGCATTCTCCCAATCCCATGCCTTGAGTAGGAAAAAGAAGATGAAGCTCGCTGCACATTCCAATAAAATATTTCAGGCTGATGTTCCAACTTTTGAGCTCAAAGTTACAAGAGCAGGATCCATGTTAAGGTCCTTAAGGATGGATCAATCAGGCATATTATTAGCCAACGATGATTTAGTAAGGAACTAAAGAATAAAAGCTACAGGACAGGGACATCGGATAAATCACTTATCTCGTCACCTATAAGGCAACATTTTGCTGGCCAGAAACAGTTTACCATCTCCATAACTTGGCTCTGTTTCATTGGATAACTCGGCTATGAACTGACGCTTAATGTTTAGAAATTTTGAAGGGTATAATTACCTGCTTTTGGAGTGAGCTACAAAGTTTTTTCTTTGCTGTTTAGGTCTATGTAATGGCGATGTAGTGACACACTGAATTGCAGAACTTGGCCCTACTTAGTATAATATAACTACGTGGAGCAATTAACTGGTCTACAAGAGGCCTAAAATTCTATTTCTTATGGAGTCAAAAGACATTTCCATATTGCTTTTGGACACACTTCAAGATAAATCCTAGACATTCTTATGCTCCATTTTGGGAATATATAGTCATACATGTCTACAAACCCAGTAAACTTCCCGAAGCAAAGCAGTACAAGAAAAGAGGAGGGATTCTAAAATTCAATTGCACATTATGGGACAAAAGTGTATTTATGCATATTGTTATCCATAGCTGGTGGTCGTGCACAATACCTGTAATCTAGGGAAGAACATATACCGACATTTGCATCTATTTCAGAACTCCTAGATTACATTAAAATATAGTTCGAATCAAGAGCATAGCCCCCCTCCCCTAGTCTACATTTCAACCAAAACACAGTTAAGAAACAACAAGGTCAGCTTTCGAATTTGAGGTCGGGAAAAAGGAAGGCAAAGCTCAGTCTCAGGCTCCTACATTTGTATGATCTTAAAACTCATCAACACTCACTGCTATCAATGACCTAAACATCTATATCTCTTTCCATATTTTGCAAATAAGTTCACAACTTGTTAATGTAACTCTATTGTCAAATGTCAACCCCCCTCTTATGTCTTTGCCTGAAATCATGAGCCAAAAATCATGAAACTTTATGGTTCATATCGAAAGTGCACCTACTTCAGATATCAGATTTTTCCTAATTACAGTTAAAAAGGCAAAATTTCAGGAACCGTTACCTTAATCAAGCGATTATCGTTCTTCAACCTTAGAAGCTCGGGAGCACAGCCTAGAGCCGAAATTCTCGCTCTCGAAAGCGAATTGGGAGGCCTCGCAATGCTCAACGGAGAAGATCGAAAATCAGTGGCAGCTTCCATTCTTATTTACAGCCCCCGACACCGGAATCAATGCCCTAACCACAGAAACCCTAAAATCGAGAAAGATGGACACGAAATTGAATACACTAGCAGGTATACGGAGGGGAAAAACACACACAAGAGCTCCGATCGCATACCTTGCAAGATCTGAATGCAAGGTTCTCAGAGCAAATCGTTTCAGCAGTGGACGAGTTTGAAGTATCGCAAGAAGAATTTCGTGGTAGAAATGGGAGCACGAAGGAGCCTGTGTAAGATATCTATTTCTCTTGTAGTCTTGTATAAATAGCAGCACAGCGCTGAATGAATTAGGACCATTTTTGGGAAATTACCTTTAACCGCCCTTTATTTTATTTTATGTTTTTTGATAAACCGCCCTATATTTTTTAGTTATGCTTCATCTTAAGAATTAGTAGTACAAAAAACTACCATATGAAAGAAAATAAGGGACGGTTGGAGATGAATGAAAAAGAAGAGGGGGTGATGGTGATTAAATGTAATTTATTTTTATTTTTTCATATAAAATACATAATTTATATTTTTAATTACATAAGAATTAGGATTATCGCAACTCTACGACTAAATTCTTACCAATGAGAAAAAAAAATTAGGTGGCTCTAGACATGATCCAAATGATGAAGTAGTTAAGGCAAACAATTTTATTTGTCACCTCAATCTCATTTAAGAGGATATGTTCGGCTAAAAAAAAAAGAAGAAGAAGAATAGAAGATATGTGAAATTCGCACTAGTTAAAACGATATCTACTATATAACACTGTAAATCAGAATCCAATTCTTTGTTAAAATTTATGTCACGTAATCTAGGTTAAATAAAATAGTGATTATATTTTTAAAAAATCATAACCTTAAAAATAATCTTTATACTAACTTGATATTTCATCAAATATCTTAAGATTTTTTCCTAACATGATTTTTTTCTAACTTATATCCTTATATGAATAAGAAATTGAAATTTCAAGTGATTGTTTTTTGATATTTTAGCCATTTTTCCTTATCGATTAGTACTTTTTCCATTAGTAAATTTTGAAGTATAGTGAAAAAACTTTTCTATATATCAATAGTACAATAAATAATAATAAAAATATGAGACCTTGAATATAATTATTTTCAAATTTAAATTATATTAATACAAATACATATGTGGGTCGATAAATTTGGACTCGGATCCATCAGGTGTGGGTTACACATTATCGAGTTAAAAGTAGATTCGTGTCAAAATTTAATTTTCAATTGGTTCGGATATATATTTACATTACAAGTACGAGATTTGTAGTAGTTATGTGATTATGTGAAATTAACCCTTACTGAAAGGATGTTAAGTCAATGTACAATTCAAATTTTTATGGTGGATAAAAGCGTAGGCTGGTAAGTAGTAATTGCATGTTTTTTTGGTCAAAGAAGATGTAGTAACAAATCATATGAGCTATCAACTTATCAAATAAAATTTATTCAAATAAAAAAAAAAGTCAAATCAAATTTATTATTACTAAAAGAAAAATATAATTTCTCAAAAGCATTTATGAGAAAATTAATGCCATGTTAGCATTTATTATATCTACACCATAAATATATCCTATTATAAATACCAAGATCACAAGACTTTGAAAATTGCCTTCTTCCAAACCGAAAAGAAAAATTCAGAAAAATATATCATCTTAACACCACACAAGAGAACCATCAAAAATGGCTGTCAAAACCATCCCCCTGTTGTTGCTTCTCAATATTATCTTCTTGCTTGCGCTAGGTAAATACTTACAACACCAATATACAATGTCATAACTTTCATCAAATCAAAAAACACATTTAAAGCAAAAAAATAATCTTTTTTTCCCTCTTTAGATGTAACATGTTTTCTCTTGTTTAAATGTGGGTGCAGGAGCAATAGTGAAAGGGGAGGATCAGCCAAGTGGCCCGTGCATTCGCAAGTGCGACGATTCAACCGACATTGAGATTGTCGAGTGCGACAACGCTTGCCACGCCATCGGCTATCTCGCCGGCGGTGATTGTATTGTGTCACCTCCATCTTCTAGTCAGTTTAAATGTTGTTGCTTCAAGTCTTGAATATGTTCTGTTTGGATAAGGAATTGTGACAAATGCAAGGCTACTAGGCCTTCAATCCCTCTTTCATATCTTAATAAAGAAATTTTTTATTTCAAGTGCAAAGTATTTGGGCTTCATAATTGGGCCGAGTGCTAAAATACTTCAGCTTTGGGCTCAGGCCCAATACTTTCAGCTCAGGAGTTTTTACATTTCCTACAAACGGTCAAATTTGAAGAGCTGATGAATTGCCCAATCGTGCATGAGTGAGTAAATTGACATTATCACATTGGCCTTGAATGAATGAGGATATTTGTGTGTTTTCCATGCTGATGAATTGCCTAATTTGTCCATATTAAAGGAGCTATAAATGTACTCAAAACCATGTTTATTCTGTTTCATGTTTATCCAACTTCATGTTGCCTCCTAGATTCCGGCGCCGAAATTGGGGTTGTTGGCGATCGCCGTCATAGGGCTACGGCTAATGTGTCCATCGAGAAGGCCTCCAACAACGGCCGTGGCGCCGGAATCATTATGGAAGGCTGATTCGGGATGGAAATCCGAGCTTTGGAATCCGCCATGTGTGGATTTCTCTGGTTGTTCTTGGTGGATGGATAGCTCCCATTTTTAGCTTTTTGAAATCTGTTTTCTATAGATGACTCGTCGAGCCTCCCACATGTGCTGATGAAACTTGTACAAAATCATGCCTTCAAATATAATCTAACCTCAAATTCTAAGTCGGAATTCTTCAAATCCTACTGTGAACTTGTACGAAGTCCATCGGAAATCTCTCAAATTCCAATGAAATGAAGATTGAAGAAGAAAATGAACTTGTGTGGAGTCCACTACTCTCCTTCTCAAGATGAATGAGTTGCACATCCTTTTTTTCATTTTTTTTGCAACCAAAAATCATTTTTCAATTGAAAATCTAAAAGAGAGAACAAGGCAGTCTTGCAATTAAATTGGGCATTTGGTCTTCATTTTTGGGCAACGGTGCAAATAGAAATAAATGGAAGCATTTTTATCATTATGAACTTATTTAAGGGTATGGACTGCTATAAACCATCCTCCATTTTAAAGGACTTCTAGAGCAAAATGAAAATTTGAGAGCTTCTTTGATTGCCAAATAAGTTCTCTGAAAAGTTATAAACGATCGAAGATAAAGGGATTTAAAATTGACACAGTGTAGCATAAATTTTCGCATCACCGTTATATAATATTGCACCAAATGTCCCATACCATAATGTGTGTATATAGGTTGTATTCATACACTAGTTATGTGATGCAAACTGAGTAATTATAGGCCATTAGATCTAAACATAACAAATGGATCGGAATCTTAATACTATAAAAAAGATAAGATTTAAAAAGTTCCATAATTATAGAAAATTGAAAATCACATACATATATGCATGATTATATAATATCATATGCATTAGTGTAACATGTCATATGTATGATAATACAATATACTGATTGTGTATTCATGTATCTTCACGATAACTACGCATATGCATGGAATCAACGACTTATATGCATAAGTATATAATATGAATTTATGCATGTTTTGTATTTATTAATTTCAAAAATAGCAATAAATACCTACTTAATTCATGTATATAACCAATAAAACATCATGTATATAACCTTTAAAATTATGCATATACCATATTAAATCATCCATATAATGTGTTATAATAACCATGCATATAAATAACGTAATTTTACTCCCTATAATTTTGGGATTTTGTGAATTTTCTTTTCCTCTATAATTCCAAATAAGATTATATTAAATCTGGTTCATTAACTCTTTTTAGATCCCACACTCTATATTTGTCCACATCATGTTATTATAACATTTGTTTTATTTGTCCACAACATATTCTTTTTAGATCCAACGCTCTATATTTCTCCCGTACATGAATTCGAATTAGCTTCCAGTAGCTTGTAAGTCAAGTTTTAAACAGTTGCACTACAAACTAAAGATTGTCACTACTATTTCAACGATTAGGGGCGGAGTGGGGAGGGGTCCGGTGACCCCTCAATCCGCCGGAGATTCGAGTAGTATCCAAAACGAGGGTGCTGAGAAAAAAACGTCGATATTGAATTGTTGAACAAACAAGGGGAAGGCCCCGACATTCATGACCTAAGGTTTGAAGGTCTATTTTTTATTTTAAAGAAATTTCCAAAACGGCGTCGTTTTGATGGTTTATAAAAAACACACCAAAACGACGGAAGAAAAAAAAATTAAACTCCAATTGTGACCGGGCTTTAACCTCTGTTTTTCGCTTTTCACCATTGTCGCTGACTGCAATTGGAAAGCCCAAACGCTATAAACCCAGCAATCGAGCGTCGTCGATTGCCAATCCGTCCCACTTGCCAGGCCCTCCTCATCATCGCCTCCGCTGCTCTGCCCGGCCTTCCACGCCCAATCGGTACATACTTGCTAAATTGATATTTTTTTGCTTAATTTTTAGAATTAATCGATTAGAATTTGAACACTTAAATTAAATTATGTAACTATATGATTAGAAAAATTAATAACTGTTGGACTGATGTTCCCTCGGGATCAGTCGAACAATCAAGTGATCTCTCGGGATCAGTCTCATGAGTTTTGATTATGATAAACACCATAAGGTTTAATGGTTTGAGTTTTGTCAAAGTGTTTCAGGAGAAAACAGGTGCAAAGGGAACAAGAGAACCAAAGAACAAGAGCAGAAAGAGAGATTGGTCCCAGAGGGATCAATGTGCCAGCCAGCCACATGATAGAGATCTACTTAAGGAAAGCGCGAGATTCCTTGAATTAAGGACGTGTATCTACAGCTGGAAGAGGTTGTTATTATCCTTAAAAAGAGTGATAATAATTATGGGAAGCATATCTTATTGATTTGGTCATTACTTGGAGCCCAAGGAGTCAAGAAGATATGATAGAAGATCTTGTTGAAGATTTGATTGTGTAAATCCGTTTATGGATGTTTGTGAGGTGGAAAGATATTATTTTATGGCAAGAAAATAATATCATATCAGACCTATTCGTCTATTATAAATAGGAATAGAGTTTAGGTTTTTTACTTGTTCGAAAGGAACCCTTTGGAGTGCTTCTACTAGAGAGAAAAGGAGACTTCATCGAAGAGAAGATAGGCGGCGTCCTAATGGAGCTTTGGAGGCTTCTTAACCGACCATTGAAGCTTAAGAGAAGAAGCTTCACCATCGTTGGTCAGAGGATCAACAATCAGCACAGTCTCAGGGATCAATAACAACAGACGCACTTGTTGATATTGGTGAAGGACTCGAACCGTTGAAGCTTGGTGAGATGTCAGGTTTCAGAGGTATAGTTGGATTTTGGCCTACTATGAGTTAATAATACGTTCTTTAGGCTAGGAAGTTAGGAGAGTACTAGAAAGAGTCTAGGTACGTTGGTATCCTTGCTTGCCTTGTGTAGTTCGTGAGTATTAATAACAGGAGTACGTGATTCAAAATCCTTCTAAGGAAGGTAGAGGTTTTACTAAAGTGACTAGTTGGTTGCTTTGGGTTTCCTCTCTAAATATTGTGTCATTTGTATGTGATGTTTTCGTTTCGTGATAGATTGATCCCTGCTAAGGATCAGTAATCTGCTTGCTACTTGTTTCCTGTTTGCTTCCGCTGTCCAGTTCTTTGATCCCCTAAGGATCAGGGTCTGTATTCTAACACGTCGATCCAACAATAACCCCTCTAGCAAAAAACTCTGATTCCGTCAACGATGTACATTAGGCCGCTACGAATGAACAGATCTTAATTAGAATAGTGCGTCAAATTCGTCAATGACGTACGTCTCAATATATGCATGCACATTGTTCATGCCTTATTTTTATTATTATTACTACACTTTAGGACTCATTTGTAAGTTAATTGGCTAGCGGATTAGCTTGATCACATGCATGTACCCTTATATGTACGGTTGTCAATTTATTAGCTAGATAATGCATATTAGTATATTACACAAATACAATATATATATGTGGAATCAATGGGAGCACCGACCAATCAGAAAAGGCGGCGGTTGTCATCAATTGGGAATTAAAATAACGTTTGACTATAGAATTGTAATTTTGTGAATTTGGATGCTTTCAATTGGGAGAGTTGAAGAGTTGTAGTGGTACACTTGTAGCCTACTATATTGATCGATAAATAGTTGTATCATATATGCTGTCAAAAAGCAGCTTCTCGATTACTATACATGCAATAGTATGCATGCATATATGCATGCACTCCAATTTAATTGCATGTATCCGTATAAGTTGAATGTTTAGGTTCATGGAATTCATCACTCTGCTGAATGAATGGATGAGCTGAATATAGTTGTTCATGCATTCGTTAGCATATGCAGCCCAAGTGCATACATCCATCGTCTATGCATGTGTCCTGTTAATCATAAGAAAACATAACTGTTACGAACCCCATGCCATATACGGATAATGTAAATGAAAATCCGACTTAATCGATCAAAGATCTACTTAATTAATTCAGATTTTCTTTATTTTTTAGTCAGATTATTCATCAAGTACATGTGAGATTCACGACATGACCTTCCCGAAAGAATTTTGTTATTTCTTGTAGATAACGCAAGAGTTCGAATTAAACCCTATAATTTCTAGTTTTCTTTTATTGGTTGGTAAGATTCCTGAGATTTTTTCGAGCGTATTCTATCCAGGTCTGGATCGGAATATCCTCATTCTGACCCCCATACCCAGTGGCGGAACTAGAAATCTCTCTCAGAGGGGCCTAAATATAAAAAATACTAAAATTACATTAATCTGTTTCTAACAATAACATTTTTCAATTTATCATATCTTTAAATCGTACAATAATGTCTTCAGTTTCAATACACCTTGTAATATCTTTCTCAATAATGTCTTCAGTTTCAAAATTGCTCAATTTTAGTATAAAATTAGTGCTACTATGAGTAAACAAAATCAAACAAACTTCAAACCTTTATATTTATTTTTCAAAATTTTTAGAAAAATTGCTTAATCTTGGTATAAAATTAGCAAAGAAAACAAGAGGTAGAGGTGGAGTAATTAAATTTGTGCTTAAAATGTAAAATCTATAAAAAAAAAAAAATCCCAGCCAGGCTACAACCCCCACTAAGCACCATGTAGTTCCGCCAATGCCCATACCCTACGTGTTGCGGTATACATTGGGTAAGTGGTGTTGTTATTGTTTTATTTTTTAATAAAGTGTTGGAGTATGACATCACGAAAGGAGCTAGCTAGCACTTATAAGTGTAATCCACAAGTTGGTCTTGGCCACACAAAAAATATCCACAAGTTAATGATGGAAAGTATAGTAGATACAGAATTCAGATCCCTAGCTATAATGTTTGCATATAAAAAAATGCAGCAACTTGATCAAAGTACGAAGCACCAATTATCCTGAGTTTGTGTGGGATGGCGATAGTGTCATCAAGTGGGGCACAACGCCATGGAAGAATGGCAGGAGTTAAGTGATGCAAATTAAATTCCATGAATCTGCTTTTTTATTCTTTTTTATTTTGTTCAATGAATACGTAGTTACGTAGACATTGTGCATGCAAATTGGGCCTACTGAATATAGTGGCCACGGTAAAAAGCTTACCCAACTTGGCAACACATAGGAACCGGCCAGCGGCCACCAAATCTTACGTACAATTTCCGTGCCAATTCAAAGAAGAAAATCCTACTTACAATTCCTGCCCTTAGATTTAATGCTTCCGAACTATACTCGTTTAATGAGATGAGAGATAGGGTTCAGGTAAAACAAAACAGGGTTTATGTAGTCTGGACCGTTAAAAATTTGATCTGACTAGAAAATACTGTATAACTTTAATCGTCCGAAAATATTAGAGATGGAACCGGATTCAAAAATCAACCGTTAGATTTTTTTTATTTAAATAATA
Source organism: Polygonum aviculare (assembly GCA_934048045.1). Lineage (NCBI taxonomy): Eukaryota > Viridiplantae > Streptophyta > Magnoliopsida > Caryophyllales > Polygonaceae > Polygonum > Polygonum aviculare. The sequence goes on from OW204027.1 coordinate 3,709,658, forward strand.
TTAGTTTTATTTTAAATAATACTATTAAAAGTGAATATATAAATATTATATTGTTTTAATAATTATGAAAAAATTTATGTGCTTAGAGTCACCCGATTAACATGTAGAAGTAACAAGTATTGACCCAATTTTGTTAACATGTAGGACAGTAACAAGTAATTGACTCGGAGACGAACCCATACCGATTAAATTAGCTTTTCTAACCTTTTCACATGTTAAGAATCCAATAACTTAATTATTACAGTATTAAATATCGTAAGCAACCATCATTTCTGGTTGGTCGGCGCTCCATTCCTTCCCCTTGACTCTTCTTGCATCTATAGTACAGTATATACGTGAAATTAAAGTTGTGTCTTTGGGGAGTTAACCGTACATGATACATCAATTAGTAGTATATAGTTGTAGCGATATGCTACTGATTAATTTAATTACAGATGCATTATGCACCCATATATAATTAGCTGTCACCTGCTAGGCAACAACCTAATTAATCTATACATCAACTTAAGCCAACATTTCATGAATTTCCCTCGCTCACTCTATACGTACATCAAAGGCACTAGGGAATTAGAACATTGGATTGTACCCAAAAAAGGTAATTTAAGGATCGACTGATTCTACGAATTCAAAATCATCTTAATTAGAAATAATGTCTGTTGGGCCATCCAAAACTTGAGCCCACAAACGCTAAAGAGATAGGCCCGTAAATGCCGTCATCAGCGGCTAGCGAAACCGAGCCCGAGAATTTCGTTTCTCAATTGAAAGCGGACGTTGACTGTAGCAAGGTGAAGATCTTCCAACGCCAAGCTATAACTGCAAGTGCGATATTGCCGGGATTTCCCATATGCTCACCAACGGCTCAATTAGGGGAAAAAGTCTCGATATATAAAAGGAAGGATGGAGCTCAAATAAAGGCACGACACTTTGCACTCACAATCTCAAAAGCAAGACTTGCCATCCTCATCTTAGAGTCCGTTTGGCTGTCCTATTTTTAAAGACTTATAAGCACATTTTTGCTTATAAGCATAAAATAAGCAATTGAGTTTTACCAAACACATTTTTTTCATTTAAGTGTTTATAAGCAAACTTTTGATTATAAGCAACAAAAAAAAACATGGGTACCCATACTTATCGAAATAAGCAAGGAAATAGCAGCAATGCTTATTATTTCTTTACCCTCCATACCCCCGACTTCTTTCGTTCACACAGCTCTCGACCTCTCTGCCGATTCGCACAGCTCTCTCCTCTCCGGCGCTCCTCCATCTTCTCCGGCGGAAAAGGCGGCGTATTCCGGCCCGTTGTCGACCCAATTGGACTGTGCTCGTTGTTAAGGTACCGCTTCTCGAACCTTCTTCCTCCCGGCGGAAAAGGCGGCGTATTCTCGGCCCGTTGTCGGCCCGTTGTCGGAGATTCCTTACCGGAGCAAGGCGCCGGAGACGCCCGGAGCAAAGCGAGACGGTGAGGAGAGACCTTCAGAGGGACGACGGCTAGGGTTCGTGAATGGGGAGCACAACAAGGGCAATGTGATATGTTTTGTTATTTTTGTTTCATTAGGGGTAAAATTGTCATTTCATTAATCCTACATACAAAATCAGCAAACCGTCTTACCAAACACCCAATTGCTTATCTCAAAAATAAGTTTCTAATATCAGCATACGATATCAGCAATTCATATCAGCGTCAGCAATCTATCAGCAAAAGCAATCGATCAGCATCAGCAAAAGCACTGAGTTGCCAAACGGACTCTTACTCTCGCCGATCACAATCTCTCTGTTTTTAGAAGTTTATTGTACTCAAGCCCGATCTATTGTATCCAAGAGCAGCATCCGAAATATCAATACAATTTGCATCTCCATTCTCGCCATTCTTTTAATCTTAATACTCGTTATATTCGTTATTATTTTCTGTCCATTGTCTCTAACGCGTCGTGACGACTTTGTGACTAGGAGTCCCTCATTGTAGCGAAATAACGCGTTTACGCGGTTAATTCGCCCAAAACAATGTCTGTTTACCTACCATCAGCATCTCCAAATTCTTGGAAGATGTGAATTTGAAGATTTTTATCCTAATTTGGGCCCCAACAGATTCCCCAAAGTCATCACCAAAATGGAGAAGATCTCCAAAACTCATGGTGGGTTTTCCAAATTAAGATTTCTCTCCTTCTCCATATTGTGAATTTGCAATTAATGTTTTCTTTTCCTTGTATTTTTTTGGTCAATTAAATGTAAAAGGTTGTTTTTTCTTACCTCTTTAACTCTTTCATCCAATCATGTTTTACTTCAATAAATATTGATTCTCCAAAATGGAGAAATTGTTAGAGTTGGAGCAATTTTCTTTTGGAGAAAGTAACTATTTTTTCCCTATTTTGGAGAAAGTTTTGAAACATCTTTTGGAGATGCTCTAAGGCTTCATTCGGCACTCGTGGAATAGATAGTGTTCCGTTAGTGGGGACAAAATCATTCCAAAAATAGCGCTCTTCTAATCCAAGAAAACTGGAATATGCTAGCGTTTTTCTTCTTCCGCTTTCCGCTGCCTAACAGATAAGTTTCACAATCCGAAAAAACAAGTGAATGTTTTCTTCTTCTTTCATCCTCATCTTCATATGCGATTTCCCTTTTAATCATTTATCAAATTCCCCACATCCAATAAAACAAATTATTTAATCAGTCAACCCAAAAGGCCACGAACAACAACTATAAATAGCCAGAACACCACCCTCCCAATCTCACCTCTCCATCCACACACTACTAATCAATAATTCCTCACACCAGACCACCAAAATGGGCATTTCACTACTCAACTCAGTCTCCGGCGACCGGAAAGTCGCCGTGATTTCAAGAACCACCGTCCTCCCCTCAAAGAAATCAACAATGGCGGACCTCAAGCTCTCCGTCTCCGACCTCCCAATGCTCTCCTGCAACTACATCCAGAAAGGCCTCCTCTTCCTCTCCCCTCCCTCCTCCATTAAAACCGACCTCTTCTCCCTTCTCAAATCCGGCCTCTCCGACGCCCTCGCCCAATTCCCGCCGCTCGCCGGCCGTCTCGTCACCGACGACTCCTCCGGCGAGATCTTCATCTCCTGCAACGACGCCGGCGCCGAGTTCGTCCACGCCGCCGCCCCCTCGGTCAACGTCCGGGACGTCATCGGAGACCGGCCGCCGGCGACGGTCAAGGCCTTCTTCGTCGGCGACGGCGAGGTCAGCTACGCCGGCCACCGGATCCCGTTGCTCTCCGTCCAGGTCACCAGACTCGCCGACGGCGTCTTCATCGCCTGCTCCGTCAACCACGCCGTCGCCGACGGGACGTCCTTCTGGAACTTCTTCAACACGTTCGCCGATCTCTCGAGAGGAGTCGGATCGAAATCGAGTTCGAGGCCGGATTTCAGCCGGGGTTCCGTTCTGGTGTCGGATTCGGTGGTGCTCAGGATTCCGGCGGGTGGGCCGGTGGTGAGCTTCGCCGCCGATGAGCCGGTGAGGGAGAGGATCTTCACCTTCAGCCGGTGGGCCCTGCTCTCGCTCAAGGCCAAGGCCAACAACTATTCCGATAACGTGGCGGAGGTGGCCGCCAAGAACAGAAATGACGTCGTCAAGACCGCGGTCGAAACGACGGAGGTCTCGTCGTTTCAGTCCCTATGCGCGCTGATGTGGCGGTGCGTGACACGCGCGCGGGGGCTTGGCCCGACCAAAACGACGACGTTTCGCATGGCGGTCAACTGCCGGCACCGGCTGGAGCCGAAGCTGGACCCCTTGTACTTCGGGAACGCGATCCAGAGCGTGGCGACCGAGGCGGCGGCGGGGGACGTGGTGGCGCGTGGGATCGCGTGGAGCGGGGAGCTGCTGAGGCGGAGCGTGGCCGGGCACGATGACGGGACGGTGAGGCGGCGCGTGGGCGCGTGGGAGAAGGAGCCGAGGTGTTTCCCGCTTGGGAACTTTGATGGGGCGTCGATGACAATGGGGAGCTCGCCGAGGTTTCCGATGTACGAGGGGGATTTCGGGTGGGGGAAGGCGGTGGCGGTGAGGAGCGGACGGGCGAATAAGTTTGACGGGAAGATGTCGGCGTTTCCCGGGAGGAGGGGCGGCGGCAGCGTGGATGTCGAGGTCGTCTTGTGCCCCAAGACCATGGCGGCGCTCGAGGTGGATCCCGAGTTCTTGGAGTACGTTTCTAGTAATTGAGTTTTATGTGACCAGGTTTGATTAGTTTGGTAAGATTGTGATTAGGGTGGATATGCAAGCAATTGAGTTTTTCTTGGGGTGAATATTTGCCCACTTTTGTTGTGGGTACTAGTGATGGAGTTTGGAAGAGTTAATGTACCAACGCAGTTGAGTCCAATTGGGCAAATTGATCATAGGCTCATAATGTAATGGTGTGTGGTTTGGGGGCCAATAAATGAAAGTATGTTTGGTTTTTTCTTTAATAAAAAAACTTAAGGACGCGAGGCTCGAGGGAATGGTACCCTAGTCCAAGGGTAGAGAAGACCCAAGGATTTAGAGTACTCTTATAAGGGAATTTACATATGCCTCACCTCAAGAAAATTTGGATGCAAAATGTTTAGTGGTCATTGAATAGTGTGACGATGCAGGAAGGGGTGTGACCGTGTGAGTGTTAAGTCTAGGCCTGATTACCTCTTACATTTTTCGATCAAGTGGTTACCTCTTACATTGCATAAGTGCTTTGTGCATTACTGTTGGGATGGTAATTGATCCCAATAACGATCCCAAATAGTTTTGATGATGACGGAACACTTGTGAAACATTTAATGTGTTTGCTAAGTGTTTCAGGATCAATTAGAAGTAATTGAGCAGAAAACAAAAGCAGGAACAACCGACAGGAACAACCAAGGAAACAAGAGAATAGCTGAAGAGCTTGCTGATTCCTGATGGGATCATCATAGGATCAACGCAAAGGCCTGAAGCTATATATGGAAGGTTGGATCAACGCGGAAGCTGTGCACTATATACGGAAACACGCGTGAATGGATCGGTTGAATCAATTAACGTGTCTTATGAAGATTTGTAGGATATGTTAGTTGGAGAAAGATTTAATCTTATTTCCTAAGATAAGATAAAATCTGATTTGGTTAATATTTATATTTTTAGATAGTTACTTTCTAGCTATTAGTATAAATAGGAACCATGTACTAGGTTAATTTTTACCCAAGCATAGAGATTCAATTGCTGAGCGCGATTGAGAGAGAGAGAACACACGAAGTACTCTAGGCCGAGTTGTGTACGAGGGTTAGAGGTGTGGGTCAAGTCCGTTGAGTCGATTTACAAGTGTGTCCGACGCTGAGGGATCTAGATCTGGGTAGAAGGTATTGTGTATACCTTAAGATCAAGGATTCGCGTTTGTAAGTTCATACTTGGTAATAACAAAAGGCTGGCTTGATTTGAATTGCTTTGTGTGAACAATTACTTGTTTGAATCGTTTTTTATTCCGCTGCCCAGTTCGTTGATCCCTCCGAAGGATCAACGTCTGTATTCTCACACACGTAGATCCTACAATTACCTTGCATTTACATATGAATATCAGAATATGCAACGTTAAAGGGCATTTCTAACTAATAATTTTTGAGCCACCATGTTGATTTACTCTACTTTATTAACAATTTTATATCTATTGATTTCCATTTTAATTATTTTCTTAAAAAAAATAAACTTTAAAATTTGATTATAGACCCCACATGTTTGTAAAATATGAAAGAATATATATCATTGAAATCATATCTACAACATTTCTTTGAATTTGTAATTAATTGATACTACACTAAATTGGAGATTAAAATAATATATGTCAACTTCAAATAATGATGTTTGGACTTCAAATAATAAAACTAGATTTAAAAAACAATAGTATCTACTAATATAAATTCCAACAGATCTATTTGCAAAATAATATTAAAATCTATTAGTGAAAAATTTACATGATATCTTTATCCTGATATACCTCTAACATGATAATATAGCCATAATATTTCATTTGAAAAAGTATGTCAATATTTTAACTTTCTGAGATAAAGTACAAGGTACGGGTCTTAACTCTTAAGCTAGTCTTCCTCTATTTTTCAAAATTATGGTTTGGTTTTTTTTTGGTGAAAAAATTATGGCTTGGTTACCCCCTTCTTCCAACGAGTTCTTGATCTCATCACTTCCTTTCTTTTTTGGTCGAAATCTCATCTCTTCCTTTCTTAACTTCTAAATTTTAGCCTATATGTTCGTTGGGTATAAAAATATTAATTTTAGTTATTTAATCAATTTGTTTATATATTGTAAGATTTAGATTTTCCTTATAGGGTTATAATTTTCCAATATATAGCCTACTTTCCTTTTAAGAACATAATATAGGCCTTCATATATACGCTTCAACCTTAAAGCTCGTATATTTTATAAATCAAAAAGTTTATAAAAGTAATATCTATAAATAAATACATTAGTTCCGACCATAAAAGGGAAAAAAATATATTAGTTTCAATTTCCACCCTTTTTTGAACCAAAACTTACTTACACAACAACTTGCAACAAAAGGAAAAAGTCGCATTTAAATTGTCCAACGAAGATTTCAATATAAAAAGCTTGCAACAAAAGGAAAACATGTCATTTAAAAACTTCCAACGAAGATTTCTAATCTACAAAACTTGCCACAAAAGAAAAAAGTTATTTCTTAATTTGAAGATCGAAGAGTTCTTTTTTTGGTTGGAGAGAAGATCAAAAACTTCAACAACATCTAGATCGAAGATGATGACAATGGGGAGGCAAAGGTACCTCGTGACGTTGCCAAAGAAGAAATACGACCGTCCCTTCCAAGTCAACGTCAACTACGTTCCAATTAAGGTTCTAGGCGAAGGCAAATTCGGGTTAGTCCTCGTCTGCCTCAACCAAAAAACTGGCGAGCAAGTCGCCATGAAAAAGATCGGAGAAGCCATGCGCAGCCAATCTAGTGCGATCGCGACCATTCGAGAGATGCAGATCCTCCGTAAAATCCGACACGAAAACGTCATAGGTTTGAAAGACGTCATGGTCTCGTCGGACTCCAAGACCGATTTCCGGGACGTTTATTTGGTCCAAGAGCTCATGGATTTCGACCTTAGACATGTCCTCGACTACGTGAAGCTGTCCGGAGTACACTACAAGCGTTTGTTGTTCCAGATTCTCCGCGGAGTCAAGTTTCTTCACTCTGTAAACGTGATGCATCGAGATTTGAAGCCGGCAAACCTACTTATGAAGATAGATTACACCCTCAAGATCGCTGATTTCGGCCATGCACGTACCAAGTGCGAGGAATCCAGGGCCCTGAACGATGTCGTTGGGACCACACGATACAAGGCGCCCGAGATCTTAGTCGGGTCCCATGACTACGAGAACTCGGTTGATATATGGTCAGTTGGCTGCATTTTCGCCGAGATGATTAGTGGAAAGCCGTTATTCACCGGGAGAGACGACTCAGAGCAACTCAAACAGATTCTTAACGTCCTAGGAAAGCCAACAGATCTTAGCTTCGTTGGATGCTCGAGAGTTAAGGAGTTCCTAGAGGAGTTGTTGTGCTCTTGCTCGTCAGAACCGAGTTTTCGAAGATTGTGTTGCGGCTTTGATCCCTTGGCTGTTGACTTGTTGGGGAGGATGTTAGAGTTGAACCCAAGGAAGAGGATCTCGGCAAAGGAAGCCCTCAAGCACCCGTATTTTTTGGGGATGTATGATCCGACGGTGGAGATCGAGGCTCGTTCGAGTGTCAGGCTCGAGGTTGATGAGAACCCAGATGGCGTGAATGAGATGATGCTGAGGGAGTTGATTTGGCAGGAGATGTTGCTTTACAACAAACGTAATTTGTAGTTCTTGGGGGTGTATGTTGAGATTTGTACGTACGTTTGGATCAGATTATTAGTCTTATATTCTTATGTATTGGTTCATAATGTAATGTAATGTAATGTAGTTGGAGCTTTAATGGTAGTACATGAATGATGTCTGTACTCTGTACATGTTATTGCTCAGAGGTTAAGCTACGTTGGTTATGGGTAAGTACACAGATCATGTATAAGTGTCTGATTTCTATTAATGCTAAAGTTGATTTGTTTTGTTCATACCAATACTTACATGATTCAGAGAAATTTTCCACCTCTGGGTTAATGTTGTTGTAGGACGCACAATTCACTCCGGTTGATGGGTCATTCCCTATACACATGCTCTTTATCTCCCTGTATATTATTGCGGCACGTGGGTGCACTCTGGAATCGTCATGTGTCGCTCTCTGAGAGTGACACGTGACACGTGCCTGATTTCTATTAGAGCCATCCTTGCATAGGATAGGAGCAATCAAATTTGTGGAAATTACAAGCATTCAAGACGCTGCTGATGTATCTATACTGTGATTTGAGACAAGCACATAGGCTAAGTACAACAATCTTAGAACGAATCTGGCTGACGAGCTATTTAAACTGTACCAGCAACGAATACGAGCAAAAGTTGCTGATTAAATACCAGTAAGGAAAGGATCATTCCTATGCTTGGCATAGAGCGGAAGATCCAGGGCTCTCCTTGCAACATCACCGTCCTCATGGATCTTTGTTATGAGGCTTTCAAGCGATGGAAAGTTCGCCTGCTCCAATGAGAAAAACATATTCATGAATCACACATTTCAAGTTTCTTTCTACGCACTGATATAGGCTACACCAAAGAGTTGAACAAAATGTATAAAGCAGTGGAGTGCATGATTGTACCTCGGGACGGATATAGCCAACAACGACCAGACGCAACTCCTCGCCATAGAAATCCTCACCAAAATCATGAAGCAGCCATGGTTCCTTCAAAAATAAAGGGTAGGACATTCAAAGAGAGCAAGGAAGAAAAGAGAAAGAGAAGGTTGATGGAGAAACTGAGCTCAACTCACTATAGTCTTCTCTGAATTATTAAAGAATGGGTTCCAGCCGATGCTCATAACCATCTTGTAAACGCCACGTTTTGGCAGTCCAGCCCAGCCAAAGAATACACCAGCTGGATGCTCTGCGAGGACCTCAGAGTAGCCTTCAGTCGACAAATTTGCTGTAATATACCAAATTGGTTAATTATATAAATAATAAAAGACATTGCAATCCCTATTCACATTCATGAGGACAATGACAAGCAAATGAAACATAGTAGTTACATACACAAACAAGCTACTATGAAACATACAAAAACAATCCAATGTTGCTAGAGCTTATAACCTGCTCCCAATAGACAGTAGGAATGTTCATCCTCTTTCGTTTAAGCAAGAACGATAACAAGAGGACAAAATACCTACTTGTATTTGCACACAACTAACAAATGGAAATTTTCAGCTCTGATGAGAAATACTTGTTTGAACTTTACTCCCATTTTTCAAAACTCCAATCACCATGTACATGTATTTCAGGCGTGAAAATAATTAAAAATTTGCAAATTGAAACCCCAGAACCAGGCACATTGGAGATATTGCGCTAGCACAGTGGAGACCGCAGAACAATCAAAAGATTTCCATCAGAAAGAAATAAATCCCGAGGAAGAGTAGCTAAACAAAACAAAAGGAAGAGCAGAAGATAAAACACAGACCTGTAGGAATTCCTAGCACCTTTGACCCACGCCCATATCCTTTGATTACTGGACCACCCATATGCCAAGGTTCTAAAGGCAATGTGCCATCAACCCCTGTCAATACAAAAAACTAAAAGGTAAAACCGTTGGAATAAGGTTTGTTTGCGGGCAGTCGAAATAGAGGAAAAGGTTGCTCTGCCTTACAATCTTCAAAAGGCGGTAATCCCCAAATCTCAGGACGCAGGTCATATAGAGAGCTGATAACTTCATCAGCAGATGTGTATAGATGTGCCTGCTTCGGAAGTGATGGCACAGCAACCACTGCCATTCCAGCAGCTTTCCCAGCAGCAATGCCAGAACTAACCTAGGTCAGATCACAGCATTCAAAAAGACTACCTCGAATTTCCATATACATATCATATAAGCAAGTTGAATGCCATCAGATAGTCATAAAACTACAGCTTCAAGGTGAAAATGCAGCTAGGGAAAACACGGAAAGTTTTGTTTTATTGTCGATTGAATAAACGAACTTTGATCTCTTGGGAAAGGCAAGGTAGAATAAGAAAAATTCATCATATAACAAAAAGTTGAAAGAATGTAGAGACACTTGAAGTTTCCGTACAGTATCAGAAAGTTAACAAGGATTTTATAAAAAAATCCATGTAATGGTGGAATTTTTTCAGCTTATTTACATATAAGCCCACAACAAACAGCTTCCAAGAAAACCACAAATTGGCATCACCTGATTGACGGCAATGAATTACAAGGTCCAACAGAGAATGGTCATTCTTCACTAGCATTGACTTTACCGAAGGAGATCAACAACCAACCATATTTCTTAGGCTATTCATCAAACATTATTAGGACAAGAACCATATGCCCCTTCTACAAATGGATACTACACCATCTTTTCTAATGGGTGTGCATGTGCTTGACACATAATCAATGCAGGAAATATTGTTGATCAAGTTAAAAAAAGGATTCCCATCAGTGCACAGCATAACTTGGACAAGAGTATAGAGCAGCATTGCACAGCATAATTTGAACAAAAGTATAGCACATATTAATGTTTATGTGAAGCAAGAATGTCTTATGCATTTAATAGAACACACAAAGTCTTTCCAACAAATATCATGTACATACTTAACAGGAAAATTTTGGATCAAAAGGTACAAAATACTTCAATGCAAGAATGCAATCATACTTTACAAAACTATATGTTGACGCACTTACACAGAATCTTCAATGACAAGGCAATTAGGAGGTTCAACATTTAACCGTTTAGCAGCTTCCAGAAATCTAATATGAACAAGAGAAGAAAAAACAAGACAAACAACAAAGTAAGAGATTAGTAAACAGACAAGACACTTTTAGACCATAAATGAAATAAAAAATATTTATCAAGTTTCACTGACATTTCAGGAGATGGTTTCCCGTTTGTCACTTCATCACCACCAACTACGACAGAGAAGAACTTTTTCCAGCCTATAAACCATGCAGTAGAGGGCTCGGATTAATGATATGCAAACAGTAGCCTATGCGAAACATTAACAGTCATTGATACGGTAGAAAGCATGACCATCGTACTTTGATATTACCTTCATGAAAGGATATTTTAAGCTCGATATTTTCTTTGGAAGAATTCGAGGCCAATGCCATTGGTACACCATGTGAACTTAGGTGCTTTATCAGCCGGTTTGCCCCTGGGAGAGATTTAATGTTGCGGCATCTACCACAAAACGTAATGACATTTAATAAACAGGGGAGCAGTATAAGAGAATAAAGATTAAAGCATCAACCAAATTACTACAAATTTGGGAAGTCATGAACAATGCTTGTACAGGCAAGGTTTCCAACACTGGTGAGTCTGCCTTGAAGCCCTTGATTTTCATACATTCTAATGCGGATTGTGTTTAACAGAAATGTTTTATACTAAACCAACGCTGCTACCCTCTTTTATAACATATTATCATGAAGTGATAGATGAATCCTTATAAAAACCAAGGATAGTTATGTATGGTTTGAATTCAAGATTGACATTTAGAAGTATATATATAAAAAAAAAACTCCAGTAGCCTTTCAGTGTGAAAACATTAAGTATGACTGGTTGTAGCTGTAAGTTCATAAGACAAGCATGTATGTTAAAATAAGGAAAAACAAATTCTGCAAATCAAAAGAATTAAACACAGTCAACACATTACTTCTGTAAATCAAAAGAAATATACAAGAATAACTTATCATCAGCTCACATGACATAAACATCAATAAATTCTATTTTGAAACTCCTAAGCCTGCATTCTCCATGACATAAGACTGAAATTGGGTACCCTAAACTCCAGTAACAATGTAGCAAAATTGCAGGTAACTAGGTAAGATCTATAAAAACAATGGGGAGTAATGGTGCAAAACCACAAGTGTGACTATATACTACATGGCATAATATTACAGGAAAAAGTCAACACATAAACCTTGAAATTTAGTTGGCACTGGATTAGAAATTTAGAATCAAACAGTATTGAAAATAATGATTCCCTATGCACAATAAATGTTATAAATTAAATAACAAATCCCACAATATATAATTGACAACCAATACAAGGAGCACATGAGTAAATGTACAGCATTATTACTGATCAAGGAACGCAGGGTTCATCTCTGACAACAACTCATCAGCTGTGCAAGGTAGATTGTAATCTTCCACAACAGCTGCTGAGGCCTCCCAAGGAGTTCTCCCCAAAACCTTACTAGCCTCTCGGCCATCCCACTGCTTACCATACTTGGTCAAAAGAACCTTCAAAATGTCTCGTACCACACCATCTACAACAAAGTCAACACAAAAATAGCTCAATTTTGGATGAACACTCAAGGTTAAATGTGCACTGTCTACAATCACTTCCCATGTCCAATATACAAACTCATTTAGCACAATTGGCTGGTATGCACTCTACACAATCCCTAAATTGCACTTGAAAACTACTCGATTCGATGAACATTCAAGACAATCATCTACAACACCATCTACAACAAAGTCAACAGCAAATAGCTCAGTATTCGAAGCCAAAACCAAACGCCTACAGACAGACAAACAAAGATTCAATGTGCACTGACTACAATCACTTCCCAGGTCCAATACACACACTCGTTTAGCACAATTGGCTGCTATCCACTCTACACAATCCCTAAATTGCACTTGAAAATCACTCGATTTGACGAACACTCAAGACAATCATCGGTCAATTGACTAGAGATACAGAGAGCCAAATCAAAAATCAGAAACGCCTCAAGATCAAGACCTAAACAGCAAGCCAAAGGCCTCTCACCTGTGTTGAGAAGTGTACCGTCCAAATCAAGGACAACGGACGACAGCTTCAGAGCCTTGGACATCGTCGAGCCAGTTTCGCTTTCGGCCGGCGGGGAGGCGGTGGCCGGCGACGGAGAGGAGAGGGAGAAGAAGGTTCGGCGGTGAGGGAATTCCGTTTGGTGTGTTGGTTTTCTGGTTGGGGCGAGGAAATTTGGTTTTGAGTTGAAAGTTTTGGTAATGGGGTTTTGGGTCAAGGTCAGGGTCAGGGTCAGTTTTAGGTGGATTAGCATGGTTCGTGTAGTCCAGTTTGGGATGGATTGAATTGATGAAGTGATTTTTCACAGGCAAGGAATATTGATTCACTTTTGGTTGTGGTTCGTGATTGTCCTCTGCTAGAATTTTGTTCATAGCCCGATTTTGAACTCATTTCTTTTATTGCGGCCTAAAATAATTATTTGTGTAGCGAGTCAACTCTTTACTTGAAATCATTTTATTAACATTTGATTTTTAAATGGAGATCTATCGTTATATAAAAGCCATAAACATTAGAATCATTAGACCATGTGCAATGGTTAGGGGCTTAAGGAGTTCCGAAGTATTATTATAGTATTATTTCTTCGTTTAATATTACACAAGTACTTATTTATTTTTTTCAATCCTGGAGCAATCTATGAGTACTTATAAGCACCCACTTATTTCTTTTCTACCTTTAATATTTCATACCAAAATTATAAATTTGTCTTTAGTATCATCATTATATATGTTATTTTAATGCAAACTTAATTATTTAATAACTTAAATAATTTATTATGATCAAATAGTACATAAATAAATTATTAAATAATAATGAACTTATTCAACAATATTAGTTCATGCGATTAGAAAAAATAAAGTTATACAATAATCTTGCTTTGTTTTCTTTTATCGTGTGGTGGATGATGTTTGGTATTATTATTATGGCGGTACTTTTAATGTGTGATCATTTTTTATTTCATTTATGGCTATTTTATGTAATGTTTGAGGTTTAATGTCTGTAATGTTAGTTTTTTTAATATTTATACAATAATAACTTATAAATTTATATTATAATATGCAATTAATCATACGTAAATACTATCCAAAAAAAATTTAAAAGAAATATACAAAGTACATACAATATTTTGGATAGATAATGTTATTTTAGAAAGTTATTATATATTATTATTTTAAAAACTTTAAAAAATTATAATCAAAAGTTTATAATTTACATTCAAAAATACAAATAAAATGGATTCATCAAATGACATGTGTCAAAAAATTATTGTTTAGAAGTTAATGAGAAGAGTTCTTAAGTAGTGCTCCCTCCGACCCATAATGTTCGTCCAAAATGACGGTTTTTGCGGTTTTTAATGGAAAGTATAGAGTGGTATTGGAAAATGAAAAAGTAGGATAAAGTGGGTAAAGTGTATGATTGAATAAGGGTATTTTTGTAATTTTATAGGGGAAAAAAAGTTGAAAAGAGATAATGTAGGTACAAAAGTTGGATAATGGGTGTAAATTTAGAGGTTGGATGGGATAGAATTGGAAGAAAGTTATTGATATAAAACGAAAGTGGACAAACATTTTGGGACAATGGAAAAGGAAAGTGGACAAACATTATGGGACGGAGGGAGTACTTATATAATTTGTAAGGCAAAATAGTGTTAGGGTTAGGGATTGTCGTTCCATGTTCTGGTTTTTCTTTTGTGTGAGGAAATTTGAGCGGAGGTGTGGAAGTAATTTGTAAATGCAACACGTCATGAAACGGATTCTTGAAAAACTTGAAATGTATGAAGAAGACGAAGAAGTGAATAAACTTGTGTGTTATGACACCTAACATCTTCTTTTTTCTATTTAGATTTATTATAATGTATAATGGGCCTCGTAACTACTAGTACAAAAATCCCTGCTCGGCGGTGAAACTTGTTTTGCTTTCCCTTCTTCAGATCTTCCATCGTAGAGACTTATCGCATTCAAAGCTATAACAAATAGTAAATGTATTGTTATTGACACAAATTTAGGACTCTTTTGATTTGCTTACTCATTGGATAGTCTTGCTAATGTGAGGGGTGATATGACATCATTAATGAAGAATGATGTCATTAATGGAGGAAAAGGAGGGATCACCAATGGTGGAGTGGAGCAGATAAATTTCATAGAAGTATCAATCCCTGACCATACAAGCAAACTAGTGTGATTTCTCGTGCTACGCATGAAACATCTTTTTATTATTTTCTATTTGAATTTATGATTTCTTTAATCTCTAGACAGTAATTTATGATTTATTTATAAAAAAAATCCTAATCTTTGATTGAAGTCTATTTCATGTGTATAATATTTTATGTATAGCATTTTTATATATTTATTAGTTAAATAAGAAGAATAAATATTGATTAATATTGAATTCTTCAAATAGACAAGATGTTAGACCTATATAATAAATGCTAAATTCTGCAAAAATGGAGAATTTGTTGGAGTTGAAGTAGAATATTTTTAGAGAATATGGTTTTTGCTTCCTTATTTTTGAGAAACATTTGGCAATTTGTAGGAGATACTCTCAGCATGTCTAATAGTTTTGCCAAACTTTTCTACAAAATGCGAAAGCGAAAGTCTTATTCTCCAAAAATATTGTGCTTTAATATAGTGTAGGAGCATCTCCAAAAAGTTCTCTATCACAATCTTCATACTATGGAATTCTAACCCTTTTTCCTACATCAAGAAAGTTCTCTAAAAAGATTTGGAGAATGCATTAATTACAAATACTATCATGGTAACTTACAATTGGTTAATTGTATGTTATAATGTTTTATAGAATACTAGGTAGATGGTCCATGCTATCACATGAGATCTAATAGATCAGCTTTTATATTATCCAAATGAATTTATAATTTTTTCCTATATTATTTGTTTATATGATGTGTGTAATGTTTTTTGTATGTCAATGTTATGGGTATAAGTTTATTCATCAATTTACCCCAGGTCCCACAGAGAATTTTTTCCCTCTCTTATACCGCTTTTTTAGATCATAATTTATGAATATTAAACAGGTGAATGGGTGATGGTGATAGGTCGGATAAACGGGTGAAACGGGTAGTCGATGGGTCGGGTTAAACAGGTGAAACCTTTCACCCATATCCGACCCATCAACCGTTTCATCCGTCACCTGACCCACCCATCACCCGCTATTTTAGGGTTGTTCACCCATAAAACTTGGTCGGGTGAACCGGGTGGGTCGGTCACCCGCATAAAATGTCCAGCCCTACATATTGTATAGAACAAAATAAAAATAGCATAGGTGCACCTTTTTTGCAAAAGTGTAAAGAGTATGAAAAGAAAATAATGATATGAAGATTTTGTAGATGTAGTCGTTTTTTCCCTTTACATTTAGTTCTTTACATAACTTAAAAGATAATTATGAAGTTTTTATTCAAATAAAAGCAAGATAAAATATTAGGTAAATGTTGTTTACCTGCTTTCCTCACTAAATTGATTTTCAAGTTGGTTTTTAACCATAAAACTTCACTCTTCAACTTATCAATTTTCGAGTTGAATTTCATAAACCCTAAAGCTTAATGTGGATATGAGTTTTTGTGGGTCTATTTAAGTTCATTGACAACATTTCAGTTGATCGAGGGATCAAGAAATTGGTTATAGAATGTGGTATTATTAGTCTTGAGGAAAATTTTGCTCTAAAAAATGTGTTGATAGTGGCAGGATTCCACCAGAATTTGATTTCAGTTGGCAAATTTGTGGATGGTACTGGATTGATTGCTAATTCTTATAGGGATTAACGGTATTTTCAGGATTCTAAAAGTGGTCACACCTTGTTACTTGGAAAGAGAGCTTGACACTAGTACAAAAGTGTAAGTTTATATCGGTCAAAAATTATACCGGTTGAAAAACCGGTATCCGTTTTAAGTATTCATACCGATTATATAAAAAAGCGGTATAAGAGAGGGAAAAAATTCTCGGATACCGGTTTTACTAAATCCCGG
The DNA here is from genome assembly GCA_934048045.1 of Polygonum aviculare. Taxonomy (NCBI): domain Eukaryota; kingdom Viridiplantae; phylum Streptophyta; class Magnoliopsida; order Caryophyllales; family Polygonaceae; genus Polygonum; species Polygonum aviculare. The sequence continues at coordinate 3,726,511 of OW204027.1, forward strand.
TATATGAAACTCAACGCGCATACCGGTTTTTTAATAAACCGGTATAATGTTTTCTGAAAGATAAAATAAAGTCTTTATTGCAACCCTAAAATCCCTATTCCCTTTCCTTTGTCATGTCTCTCCTCTCCTTCCACTTCAAAATTGCCCAATCAAATCTCTCGGAGAAATCCGAGGAGATCACCGATGACGAAGAAGACTCACAGACTGACTCCGAGCTTCGCTATACCTTTCAGCGCAACTACCAGGTCGGCCCTAGCTTGGAGCGGTAGGTTAAGCATCCGGTAGCGTTGGCCGCTCTTGTCCCTAAGAAGGCAGCGCTTTTCGCTGCCGGAACCGCCGCTAAGACCGTCACCGCCCCTCTTGACCGTGTGAAGCTTATTATGCAGGTGACCGTGTTTTTTTATACCGGTTTTTAGATAACCGGTATCCGAACTTTTATTACGGTCAAGTTAATAACGGTGGAAAAACAGGTATCCTTTTTAGAAAAAAACCGGTATTAACTGATGTTTTTGTACTAGTGTGAGGTCTATACAAGCATTTCTTTGGAGCTTCAAATTCAAGTTCACGTGCTCATATTCCTCTAGGATTTGTTGATCGTTTGAATAAATTGTGCAATGCTGCTACTAGTTGACGAGAGTAAAAAATGGAGACCTCTAGGTATTACCTAGCTAAAGGCTTAACCGATTGATTAAATATTGAAACACAATCCATTAACAACATTAATCTAGTAAAATTATGCTTAAACAAAATTTAGAGGATCAAGTTGAAGACACCCCAATCTTGTACATATCAAAATAACGTATCAAGGTATATACAAGTTTATTCAAGTTCTCTATTTATATTTATATATAAAAGCCACAAGAATTAAAGTCATTGTATTGCACCACCAAAACATTTAATCACATGTCATCCTTACATTTTCCGCCTAGAATTTGGTTACGTGTCAACTTTATATTCAATTCGTTTATGTGTCCTTTTTCAGTTTATTCTTTTTTCTTTTTTACAAATAAATTAGGCCCCATTTTATTCTAATAAAGTAGTTTTTACTCCTAGATTATTTACATAAATTCTTTAAAGTTATAATTATATATTACTTTTTATTTAACCCAACCCATACAAGGTACATGTACTTATATTAGTATTTTTTTTTTGAGATCAACTTATTTTAGTATTTTACAATACTTTCAACACTTAAAATCTATACTAAATATTAAAGTAGTCCTTTTTTAGTGTCCATATTAATTTTGGTCTTACTTTATGTTAAGTAATTAAATTTGACATATTAAAATATTCTTATCTATTATATAATAAAAAGTATAATTATCTTTATATTATGTTTGTATATATTCATATAAATATAATATCTGTTACCTATTTTTTTAATGTCAATTTTATTGATGAGTAGTTGGATACTAATATATCTATTTAAGTCATATAATATCTTATCATAATAAATTGTAGTGTATTTAACAAAAATCTATCTATAGGATACTTTTTCAAATTTTATTACTTCAACTATGAATACTTTTTCAAATATTATTACTTCAACTATGATACATTTTAGGTCATACTATATATATAATATTGATTTTTTCATTAAGATTAAATGAATTTGTATTTAGTATATTGATCATTTTTAAAATATATACATTCATAACATATAAAATATTACCACTAAAATTAAACAATTATATTTGATTTCAATTATTATATGTTACCAACATTGAAGTAGTAACAATATTCATCAATCAAATTTTGCGTCATAAAAAAATTGTAAATCGTGTCCAGTTGGGAGGGATCGAAATCTACTGGTTCTTAGACTGTATTTTGATAAACCTCAAGGAGTCGGTGTAATGGAACATGACAGGGTATCGGTCTGACAGATTGCAGGTTCGATCCCCCTAGTCTCCTTGAGGTGAGGCATATGTAAATCCCCTCGTAACGGGTCAGACAAAAAAAAGACTGTATTTTGATAACTCTTTAAAACCAAAGACCTGCCCAATTCATGCCGTCATAAAAAATTCTTGGAAAAAAAACGTCCCGCCTAGGGTTTTTTGATATTTCTGCGTCCGGCACCTCGCCTCATTGTTGATGGAGGTTCCCATGGATGTTGATGGATCTAAGAAAATCAACGCTGGTGTTAACGAAGTTCAAACTCACGCTGCATGGTGCTCAGTTCCAAGCAGCTCCGTCTCTTTCCTGATTAACCAGAGAGACGATCTCTATGACACCGATGATGACACCATCCCCGAGATTAATGATCCATTATGCCCTGTCATCACTCTCACCGCTGAAGAAAAGAGGCGTATCCGAAGGCCATGGGCCGACGCCCTCATTGTGAACATGCTTGAGCTTGATGAAGACCCCGGTTACTACAAGATGAAGAAGAAGCTGGAACAGAAATGGCAGCCGAAAGGGCAACTCAAGTTACCCGACGTCGGTAATGGTCATTATGTGGCCAAGTTCTCAAATCCCGACGACCGAAACCGTGTCTTAACAGAGGGGCCCTGGATGATTGGCGATAACTACCTTATGGTCCGTCGTTGGGTGGCTAACTTTGATCCCTTTGTGGGGAAGAATGCGCAAGTGCTGACAGTTTGGATACGGATCATGGGTTTGAGCATGGAAGGGTTTGATGAGGGCTTCCTTCGTCGGGTTGGTAGATTAGTGGGAACGGTTGTGAAAGTGGATGAAAGGACAATGGATGGGAGTGGAGGCCGGTTTGTTAGGCTTGCGGTGGAGGTCGGTTTGGGGGGCTCGCTCCCGGGTAAACTCCGGTTCCGAGGCAAGGAATGGAAGATCCAATATGAGGCTGTTCGTGAGATGTGTTATGAATGTGGCAAGATTGGTCACGTTAGGAACAAGTGCCAGAAGATTGGATCAGTGCACAAGAGGACTTCAGCTGCATACTGATTCCCTTGTTTGCTGCATTCTGATGAATGCTGCTGATGCTCTTGCCAATCACTCTTCTACTATTTTATTAGAATTCTTATATATTCCGGACTTTGTTATTCAGTTGTTGAACGATTATGTTACCCATCGTGGGGATGTTCTTGCTTAATTTCTAATAAAACTTACCACAGGGGCTATTGCCCCTTTTTTTAATTGAGGGCGTTGCCCGTGATAGTCGACGATAGGTACTACCTTTAGGTTTTAGAGGCTTAACAACCGCTTGACTAGATGCCCGAAGGCATTGCCCCGTTTTATGAACATAAAAAAGACCCCCTACCCAAAATCTTTCAGGGCTCAATAGAACAACCTTTTAAATCGCATCCCTAAAAGCCAATTCCGACCAAGATAAGCAAAAATGCCAGATACTGACAAAAGCTAAAACTTTCAGATACAACAAAATCAAAGGGACTGTGACACATAATCACAGTCACCAGCTAGTTTGATACATATAAAACCCAACACTTTCAGGGCTCAATATAACAACCTCTACAGGTCTGTGACATCATAAATCACATCTCTCTACAATGAGCTTCTAATGAAGATAAATTACGATTGTTCCTCTGCCTTCTTAATGTATCTATACGTGATGTACATGACCGATTTGTAAGTTTGTAACATGCGAAAGATGCTTAGTTAGCAAGACAGTGCGTTCACTCGCGAAATGCTTACGGGATAGCTCTTTGTCTCATCCATTTGGTAGCTGACCACTTCTCTCCTGATACAACTTCACATCCTCCATGAACACTTCTTGGATCCGATTCTCCATCTAGCCCCTGGAAACATTGTAAGATATGATGACTTTATCAACAATGTGAAATGAAGAGATTGAACCACATAGGAAGAAAGTGAGTTCAGCAGAAACTCAGAAAATCAAGGAGCTCGTGTGTTCAGTTTAGTAAGAGTAACTCGATTTTCTACTACATGAAGCTTCTGTCGTCTAGCAACCAATATAATTTATTATGATCTAGATAAAAGAAATCTTTTATCTGATATGATATCATAATTTATGGTGTTCAGTTTGAAGTGCTGAAGTTTTTGATATTCTCAACATTTCTTTTTTTTTGGGGTCAAATTATCTTCCTTAGCATATTATTGTCCTGAGTACCCACACTATTCTACATCATAAGAACTCCGGCAAATCTGAACTTGCCAGACCATGATTACAAGAATAACATTGTATAACACTTGCTAACTACCATGATACTAGAAACCCTATTGTTAAATAGATGGACCAGAACTAAAATGTATATCAAGCTATATCACAGGTATCATGTATCTGCCATTTGTATATTAAGAGGACCAAGGAAACTTCCCCTAACTAGTCACCACTAGCTAGCTTGGGCTGACATATTAAAATCGAGGAAATGGCATGCATTTTTTGGTTCATCTTCCTCTCTAGAGAACAAACCATTTGAAGGCAAATTCTAAGTTATTAACCACGTCACTACCTATAGGATAGAGCAATATTTTGAAATCTATTTCATGGTGCATAAAGATGGTTAAGGTGCATACCATGCTCCAAAATAGCACTGCATCTCCTTTATTAGGTTTTACACATGTTCCTGTTACAGTCTTGCCACCACAGCTACACTCAGCTGAACCAGCCTGAGAAAACTTCATGAGTTAGTTTGACCACAATGAACATCAGAGAACAATTTCATTTTGCAATTCACCGGAGTTTAGTACATGACATATCAGGAAACAATTTACTTACTATAAAAATCAAAGCCTCAGTATATATTAGTCCAGAAACTATTGCCAGAGATACATATAAAAAACGTGCAAAGTTTCAGGAAACAATTACCAAGGGAAAATATGTCTCTCCTCCCTCAACATTATCAGTTAAATACATCAGCATCGTAGCTATCCTTTGGCCACCACGTTTCACATTGAACTATTGAGAAAGAAAAAAAAAATCCATCTTCAAATGGTCAATAAAAGTAAAACGCAACAAAACTTGAGCACGTTGAAGAAATTGAACTGTTTTTATGAGAAGTGTGAATATAGAAAACTCACTGAATCAGAGAAATAGTCATGATGAGGACGGTAATACTGATTTGGTTCATACCTGTGCATCTGCAGGCGTTAGCTTTATTATAAAGCAGATAACTCTACTACATCCGAACAAAGGTCTTTTTACTGAAAAATCTCATAAACCTACCTCAAAACTTGAAGAAGCTCACCATTTTCAATTGGAATTTGAGCATAGACAGAAATTCTCTTTTCAATTGCCTGTTAGGAATAATAAGAGGGCATATTAAGCATCAAGGTCGAATGGTGTGGTGTCAGTCACAATAGAGAGGGTGTTATTATAAGGGGAAAAAAGGAGTTTAGGCAGAAAATTCAAGCAACTTCTCTATGAGGTTTTACTTCTTTATGTAATATGAATTATAACAACCAGCATCACTTAATATTTTGGTACATTTACACCAAAATCGGTCAGTTCATGCCATGGTTAAAGGCTTGGGGGGCACTTGAATTTGACCATGGCAACATTTTCATGCATCTAAAATAGTTTGGATGCAATTTCTAAGTGCAAAAGATGCACAGTACCTAATCAATAATCGATGTGAAGAGTCTGAACAAAAGCTTCTAAGTGGTTCAACATGAAGTAAATGCAACAGCAAGCATCATTCAGTAATGGGTTGCAAAAAAAAAAGTACAGACTTCAATTAAATGAAACGGTGAAGACAGATGCTGTCTGAAATCAAAATAAACCACAACTATATGAGACATAGGTGTCAAAGGAAGTAACAAAGGATATAGAGCACCACAGATGGTTCATCCATTCTAGCAGCACACTACTCTTTCTTTATTAATCACGAGTCCATGTCGAAAAATATACTATAGCATTTTGTTGAAAGGTAATAGGTAATACTCAATACGAAGACAATTATATATATCTCCACAAAGATGGAAGAACAAATGTTAATGAGCAGTGAAGGGGACATGAATTAACAAGTCATGTGTTCCAAATGTTTGTGTAACTGGGCTTATAATCTAAAGCATGCATATGCAATTTAAAGTTTCGTATTAGGTAATTGTGGCATAGAAGACGAGCTTCGTATTAGGGAACTGCGGCATAGAAGACGAGTGATGTACAAAAATTAACCTGTATCATGGGGTACTTCCTCTCCTGTGAATTTAAAAACATGCCAGAGCTTGTCCTAACTTCGCTTTTAACTCCCTTCATGCCAAACACAAACCATAATTAGATGAGCGGTAAACTTTATAAAAGGTATATATCATGAAATTTAACACATTAAACATACATGGCAAAACATTACGCAGTCAAAATTGTCAAAATCGATGAAATAAGCCTTATTTTGATCATATGTCAAGAGAATTAAAAGGACCACTCATACTGCTCCCCCCGTCGATTTTATAAAACTGGAAATAGGATTCAAGGGTTTCACTTTCTTCTGGATTTTTTCTCGCTGTAAATCAACTATAAATTATGGGATATTAATTGTGTGTCACATTTCTAAATTGAGAACTGACTGAACATAGGTTTACAATAAGTCTATAATTTCTGGTACTCACTCATGCTTTGCTTCATGCAACTGATACAGAAGAGCTTAGATTTGAGATATATTTGTAGTAATGTAAGCCTTGTCACCAAGTAGATGAACAAAGCAAGCAACTCCTTCAATCAATACACAACGACACTTGCACAAAAGGGGGCAAAGAAAGATGCAAACCTTTCCCGTTTTTGTATCAACGACAGTAGAAACTTGGAGACGAGGCAAAGCAATTGCACGAAGGTAATCACATTCCTGCAAAATCAGTTTTATATCAAACTGGATGGAAAAAGATGTGCAAGAGCTGATAACAAGTTCAAGCAAAGTCAATACAAATCTTCATTTACAGGTTAAGCCTTTGCAAAGAACAGATGTATTCTATAAGGCACATCTTAACAGAAGAAAGCTTATTGCTTACATTTTTCAGCACCTGTTAGGTCAAGAAAATAATAGACAAGATCAAACTGTGACTATCCACAATTTGCTCACAGATTACAGCTGATACCATACGCACTAATGGCACTACAAAAATGGAGATAGACCTAATCCCTTTATTACATCATGCCGCTTCAATCCTTGAGCAACCTAAACTTAAGTTCCCCAATTAGACATCTATCTACAACATGTGCATCTCTATTAGATGGAAAATTTTCAGTCTAATAAGCACAAAGCCTGATATGATCATGGACTTGAGATCATTTCTTCAAACCATCCACAGCAGCTCAAATATAACATAAATCAGATCACAGCTATAGTGACCCTATAAAAATGCAAGCCATGTCAATATTTTGGCACAAGCGTCTGGAATATAATGAGTTGAAAAGTAGGAAAATATGGATACAGCACATGTACCTCATTGCTCAAAAAGTTATGGAGGACGATAATTCGAGGTTCCCAGCTAACAATTTCAGGCTTAACCTGCATTAACAAAATGCAAAGATGAATGCACTACACAGCTGAAGGCAACAAAGATTTATCACCTCATAACCCAATATGCCGTTGATGGAAAGTATAGAATGCACGAACAAGTAATTCAGCAAGATGATTGAAAGGCATAAAAATCAATCTGATACTTTTACGTGGGGGTTAGAACGGATAATCACATCCTGAACTGTATGCAATACGAACATACGCCTAAGCTATTGCAAAAAATGTAACAACTTACAAATCCAACTCTTAAAATGGCTGCTTCCTTGTCATTTGTCCAGCTAGATAAACCTAACAAGAAACCAAACAAAAATGATTATAAAAGCTGGGTACAAAGTAACAAAATCTAAGTGGAATGTTAGATAATTAATAAATATGTGCAAACAATAATAAACAACTTAACCATGATACATTAGGCTCAACAGAATCAGAAGAGAAAGCGATATCATAAAAGACAGTGACAAAAGTGTAAAGAGCAGAAATTGGCATGGATAGATGTAGACACATACAAGAAATTTAGAATTTACATATAACATTGTTGCAAGATACTGACCCCCAGACCTCTGAAGATAGCTGCTGGAATGAGTATGCTGCAATGTTCTCAAGGATGGAAGACCAGTACCTATAAGCAAGTAACACATAACTTAGCTGGAGATCTTGCAAAAAGTGGCATCCACTATAATGCTAAAACATAAGCCTAACCTAAATCACTTCCCCTAGCCTATAGCATTTTCATCGATTCATCTCAAAAAGAAGATATATTCAAAATTTCAAGGATAAACATTGACATACGGCAAGAAGTGCACTATATGGTTACTTCAATATGACATTAAGCACTTTTGAGTCTAATCCTCACCTGAAACTGACTTCACTTTCAATTAGCTGTATGATATTTACATCTTTCAAAACTACATTACATGAAATTTAATCCTCCCTTTGTATAAATCGAAAGACATTGACAACTTCTCTTTAGGATATATGATACAATTTGCAAAACACTGAAAAAATAAAGAAGTGCTAGCATGTACCATAAGAGTCTTCAAGCCTGTTTATGAACGCTAACTGAAATAGAGCACCTGCAAATTTCCAGAAACAGAAGATTAACACGGCTATGCAATCCAATCAGCTCGATTCGATATTAATTTGACGACATCAGATAAATTCAGGATACGATTGTCCAGATAGCAATCCGAGCTTAAAATTTCAAAAAACGGAAACGAAGCTATGATGTCCTTTCCACAAATCGATCACGAACACAAAAATAGGCGCAAACAGGAGCAATCTAGATCCACAGAGCTAGGAAAACATGACTGCTAACGAACAAGATCAGCTTCAATTTACCGATAATCATCCCGACGGTGACGAACGTAAGAAGACCGAAAATGATGCTCATAGGCGCCGCCATAGGAGAAAGAGGACGGAGGATTCGGATTCGCGGAGGGATCTGAGGGAGATTTGAGAGGAGTTTTGAGTCCTCTCGAGCGGGGAGATTTGGGAGGTGGAATTGAAATGGCGGATTTCGTGAAACCGCTTATTCTAGTTAGCAGTGCCCATCGAATTACCGAAATAATAAGTTCGTCGCTCGTTGTTTGCTGTTGCTTTTGAATTGTTATTGATTTTCAATATTACAAGTTGGGAGAAGACTTTCGGGAGCCGAGAAAATATGGATCGATGTTTTGGGGTGAGGGTCACGTCAGGTCGACGTCTTGACCCAAACTGAAATTTGTTCTATGTTGTTTTGATTTGGTAGTTTTTAATGAAAAAAAAGATTGAAATCTACTATTTTGTTCTATTTTATTTGTCTCATAAATGAAAATTAACTTATCTTGGTATGATTAGAGCATCCACGACGGTAACTGTTTAGGCAGCAAAATTGAAAAAAAAAAAGATAAAAAAAAAAATTTAGTTGGCCACATATACCTAAAATTTGAGAATCAAATTATGCTCCTACCTCTTGTAATGAGCGCGTTGCATTAACCAAAACGCAATGTTTTGAATTAAACAAAATGCATTATATAATCAAGATGAAGAAAGAGATTGATATTTTTGCAGAAAGCAAGAGAAGAGGAGGTCAGGTAAAAGAAAGAAATTGGAACCGACTGATGGAAATAATCGAGATGGAATTGATATCAACCTTACCTCCTTCAATTGAAATGGTGAAGAAGCGATTGATTGGTGATCTTGGTATATCAACTTAAAGGGTCTCAATTTGAACGGTGTTTTCCTAGTTTGCTTGTTGGATTGTTCGAATTATATGTTGCTTACTTATTTTAAGATTGTTCGAATTAGGAGGTTAGGTAAAAAAAGTGTGTTTTTTTTAAGATTTCTATGTTGCTTGATGTAGTGAGTGTTTGTGGTACTATTTCGATTTCTACGTTGTTTGATCTAATGTGTGTTTGTTGTATGTTTTCGTATTGTAATCTTTCTTAACAGTAATTGAAGTTTTATGTCATTGTTATTTGAAGTAATTCATGTTGATTAGTAAAAGTTGTTTGAGATATAATAAATGTCTTCAATTATCAATTCAATCGGCTACATAGGAAAAGGTGGGAAGTGAGAAGTCTATGTTTGACACTCACAAGTCTATGATTATTGATTTAAATAACAACGAAATGACAAATCATTTGTGTGGTTTTGCCAATTGCAAAACATGTGTGATTCTACTACTTGCAAAAATTGTGTGATTCTACTAATTGTAGAAGATATGGTTATGACACATCTAACATTCAAAATTCGAAATATGCAAAATTTTCATATAATCCATAGTCTACTAACTTAAAAACATAACTCTTCATATCTCTACTCACAAAATCCCTCTTCAAAATGTCTGATGATTATTCGAATTCAACATACTCTTCAAACTCCTCTTAAAGTAATTCAAACATAGATGATGAGCTAGAGAGTTATTTGAACCAAATGGGAGCTATGTACGAGTATCTCCAACAAGGTGCCCAAAGTCGTAGGGAGGCCCGAGCCAGAAGATCAAGAAGAGGAGGCACTCGAGCACATATAGAAAGAGGAAGGGAAGTTGGGCACGAACAACCATACAATGATCGTCCATTTTCTCCTCTTTTCCTTGAGCGTTTCATCCCGTTTTCCATCAAAATGCCGCGTTTTGATCACTTCCACATGCGCACACGTGAATATATTCCAGGTGCGTACGGACACATACGGGGGCATATTTTGCACCCCATTTTCTCGAATCATCCCATGTTTTATTTGTTTGTATTATTTTTGTGCATTTTCAGTTTTATATGTTTATATTATTTTTGCATTTTCAATTTTATTTGTTCATATTATTTTTTGTATTTTCAATTTTATTTGTTTATATTATTTTTGTGCATTTTGCTCCTTGATGTGGTTACTCTTATGGATATTTTATCCTTTCAATGAGAGCATGTGTTCATTGTTAGTCTATGCGAACTCTAATTTATTGGGGTTATGTGGATTGAGGCTTGTTTCACTTTTTAGTTAAAAAGTAGTCTTTGATTGAAAAATGATGTTTTGGGTGAAAATTTTATATTAACAAACATAAAAAATAAAATAAAATTTTTAAAGAAAAAAACTATATAGATTGAAAGCGAACGAAGCCAACATAGAGGATGGTTTTCAACATTCTGAAGATTTTCAAAAGGTACATTTTTAACATAATAGATGAAGTTGGAAGATCTCACAAAGAAAAGTAATTTTTTTTTAATATTCTTCGAGTCTGTCTTTGACATTTCTCATATAACATCGTACATCGTATTCCCTCCTTGATTTAAGAAATCTCAAAGAAATACCTCCGAAAGTTAGTAACATCTTAGGTCCTATAAAGAAAAGTCACACAACAAAAAAATCGAGTAAAAAAAGGCATATAAACAAACTACGTTAAAAGTGTTTTGTCAATCTCACACCAGGTTAACAAAAGTACAAACTTCTCACTAAGACAAAATACAGCACCATAATGGTATTCTTGACAGTGATTAAGCTAATGACTTGATAGAAGAGAGAAATTTGCCACGTCTAAACTATTAGAGCCAGTAAAGCTATTTCTCCATGACACCAGAATCATAGTACAAGACACTCACTTACCAAGGTGACTACAAATCCTACTGATTAGGTTTTCCTTTTTCCCTGTGACAGGAAGTCCATGAGCTGCCAAGTAGTACTTCAGCTCCACCACTGTCAGGTTCTTCAACTGTCATGTTGGGTTTGCAAAGGACTTAATTAGACCATTTTGAGATCAACAAGTAAATGGATTTATGGGTCAAATGTAGTCGATTTGATCGATATGAATTTCAAAACAGGCTGCAGCTGAAACTTTCATGACCATCTTGGGTTATGCTAATCTCTCCACACAATGCATTATCTTGCATCATAAATCATAATGCACTATAGTACATTAAATCATCTAGCTGCATTAATTTAATGTAAGATTCTATAGCAACGGTGAACATGGCCAGCCGGATTCATCATACTTTATCATAACATGACAAAAAGACCTTTCAGATTTTAGGGTTGGAAAAAAAAAACATCATTTTCAAAGTGGGGGCAAGATATTTTTCTTGGTGTAATCTTCTATCAACTTCAAGAGATAAGGAGCAGAGAATACAAAGTGGCAATATGCAAGTGGCTCACGTATTCAAGATGTTGTTTTCAAGCTTCATCTATAATTCTTTCCTCAAACTATAAGTTAATCAATAGCTAAAACATACCTTTCCTGTATCCACAAGTTTATGCCAATCATACTTTGCAGATTCCTTAGTAGCATCCTCTGCAACTGCTTTCCTTTTTTGACCAGTAGCAGCCGCATTTGTCTCCATTTCATAAGCGTCGCCATAAACGACTTGCTTAAACTCTTCCAATATGTTCACAATTCCTGGTCTGCAGCAAATACATATCAACATATATCAGAGTACGTTACACTAAGACTTGCACAAAACTGTCTTCATGTATATTGTTGAGCTATCAGAGTACGATTAGACACACAGTGCAGCAAAAAGTGGTCTCAGAGAATTACAGATACAGAAGCAAAAAGAAATAAATCCCAAATCTAAGTTTACTTTTGATCACCTGGCCAATCCTTCTTCATCAGGAAGAGTCTCATCTTTGACTTCTGGAAGATCTTCTTCTTCCAGAGCAAGAGCCTGTACCACAGCATAATGTTTCTGCAAAGCTGCAAAAGTAAAGTTACAGTTAGAACATTGTTCCACTAAAGATGAATCAGTAAGTAGTCAAAAGAAACAAAATATGATAGCAGAATATAAATGAAGCATCATGAGTGTGTCAAAGAAGATCCAGCACGAATATGGCATCATTGGAGCTGTACACATAAACTGCAAGTCTCTGATAGTCTGATGAAATTTTGTACAACTCCCATAGAATTAAATCAACAACAAAAGGAGAGGCTTGCAGTTGGTCCATGCTAAAAAGACAATGAGAGATATATACATCTATGAGAATTCATTGTATGCCATCATATCAACCATGGATCTTTCCCTAAGGGTGTGAACAATGGTTTACTACCATCATGACACTAGTTCACACAACATACAGCAATTAGTGTGCATTTCTAGATTCTAGAAGTACAAGAAAAACGGTTTCTTACCATCCTGTATGAATCATGTATATAACCTATCATGCCCATAGAGTCATAGACATGTATAGGTAAAAGAGTGTGTCGATATATCTGACGAAGGATAGTCAACAATCTCATGACTTAATAATTAAACAATTTTACATACTGAACCTATCAATTGATAGAGTGCTATCACCAAAGAAATAAAATAAAAGGTAGAAAAAAGATCCATGAAAAAAACATTGCAAAATAAGAAACTTCAAAACAAAGTATTTCAGAACACAGTGGCTTACCTGGATTTGAAAATTGGCATACTGAAAAATCCTTCAGGTCAATACGTTTTAGCAAGGCTTTTGCCTTTATAATTTGTTCATCGGATGCACAAGGAGCTGTTGTATTTGGATCCATATGATGCTGCCAAGATTCAATTTTCTTTCCCAATCAATTGACATGTGATAGTACAGATATAGATAAAAACTAAAGAGTGCAGAAGCTCATGCCTCCTCAGGCCACCGGATATCATCAGAATATGGGAGGGGTATCATATGCATTCCTGGAGGTTCAATCTGGCCACCTGCACTAACTATCTCATCCTGCATTTTGACAAGATTATAAATTATTCTGAGGGGGGGTTTATCAACGGTGATAAATAAACCTAAAGGATATTTTACAAGGTCTAGCAACAAGAGAGGGGGTGTTTATATACTAAAAATTGTACACTAGAGATTTATAGTGCATGCTTCTGCCACACATTATCATGTGAATAAGCAGCAGGACAAGGAAGTAGAAGGCTTACTTGGGCAATCAAGGCAACCAGTTGAGGGTTACTTGCTACTCCATAAAATGCAAGGGCAAAACTGCATCAAGTAAACAGAGTTTCAAGAGCAAAAAATAAGTCTTCTAACAGACAAATAGTTTGTGAAGTTACAAAATAACCAGGTTGACATTATCAGGGATTTATAAACAGACAAGTAGCTTGTGAAGTACACTATGAAGGGCGAAAAACTCAAGAAAAGCAAATCATCGGTGCAAGGTTGACATTATAATACCCTCCGTAGGACAAATAACCGGTTTTTCCATCATAGAGGTCACTAACCGTTTTAAACGTAACATGGCCCTATGTAGAGAAACAAAGATCTGTGTGCTTCCAATGACTTCCTGCAACAAGGTAGCCATATCTTTATTACTAATGCAAGATTCATTATCTACAAGAATGGCAAGATTATCCAGACATACACTAACAAGCAATAAGAGTCAAATTCTGGTGTATGAATATTTTAAAGGGAAAACGAAACTGCTAATAGTGTCATACTCCAAATAAGAAGCTGGGCCTTTTTTAATATTAAACTGCGCATGAGTTTCAATAAATCATTACAAGATGAATAACATATTAACACCTTTCTATTTTTCCTGCTTATAATTATAGGGAATGAGAAGGAAAATAGAGTATGAGAGAAGATGCCTTTACATTAGAAACAACATACATAATATAACTTAACAAATTTAATCAGTGAAATTTGAGCAACCTCATCAGTTGGAAATAAGAATGTGGTCGGCTGTAGATTGTGATAATCTTCTAATGAACTCAGTGGCTTGAATCCTAGGAGTCGAAGTGGCCCAGCAGCAGCTGTTTTTATTTTTGATAGGTCCTCCATTTTGATCTTTATATCTTGACTGAAGGGATAAAAGAACAATAAATATTCAAATCATTTTGGGACAAAATTTTAGACTATCTTGTACAGTTGAGAAAAGTAATAAATCTATTAAACAAAGGGCATTATTTGGGACACTTGAACTCCCTTAAACCAAGTACACAGCATCAAAGCAAATAAAAAAGGAATCTAACTTTTTAGGTTGTAGATACGTTTTTGTATACTCCATTGTAACCATCAGCCATAATCCACAAAGTACTCGTCTTACATCAGAAATATTCAAAACCTTCTCACATCCAAACGACTAACGAAATTACCAGATACACAAGTAACATTGTCAAGGAATGCCACCAGATTGAGTGATCATAATATAAGCAACAACAATCTGCATCACAGGATCGTTCATCCTGTTTCTAGCCACTAATTTAAATGTTATTGAATACTGATACATCCTATAACATGAAACTGCGAGAGATGGGTACATCTTCCTTCTAGAATTTAGCCATATACTAAATTCATCGAGTCAAACTCAAATGATTAAGGGATTGTTTGGTTTTTTGGAGAGAAAGGAAATGGTTAAGTTATGTATCTAGACATTATTTAGTTTATGGTTCATTGATAAAAAGGATAATCATTACCCCTTTCTTCCACTTTTCATGCATAATTTGAGCAACTTCTCCCCACCCCCTATATCACTCATACTCCTCTAACCATTACCCCTCTCCTTCCATTTTTCATCCAAAAAAGAAAAGATCATCACCATTTTCTATACAAATTTGTTTCCTTTCCGTTTTATTTCCATAGCTATTATACCAAACGCCACCTAAATGTCATTCCAATTCCATAGGTAGATTTAGCACATACCAAATGAGTGTTAAAGAGATACTGTAAAGATGAAAATACATACGTCCCATAAGACTGAGAATACGTTGGAGTTTCATTGATTAGTGCTCCAGTGTCTGAGCATATTAAGGATCTCTCTGTCTGCACAATAGAACAAGACTTGTTAGATTGTAATAGTGCACAAGTTCTCAGAATGAAAGGAAACACATTTGACTTTGACCATCTATACTTGATTGTATATATCTAGTGTCAAAACAAGTGCACCACATTGATAATTAACATGTCTTTATTAAGGCTTTCTTCGTAATACCAAAGCAGCTGAGCGATAGCTCTTTGATCGCCATATTCTTGAGATAGCAAAGGCATGGTTCATCCTCTAAGGGAGAGAGTAATTGTGAAGGTTCAGCCCCTACACCGTGGTGACTGCAAGGAAAGGCAAGGCTCAGGCTCAGGCTCAGGCTCAGGGGCCGGCCAGCCAATTGAACCAATGCCAGTTGAGCGTCTCAAAGAAATAGAATCAATTTAAGTGCGTTCACAGAGCTACAATGAGATAGTCCGTGAGACTCTCAAGATCAGGATCCAGATTCATATCTCCCAGCATCAGTGGAACACTTTTTAAGAAAAAGTTTGGTTGGGATATTATCCATCCATCATGGTCAGAAATCAGAAAATAGATGTACAGTTTTTTGAAAATGACCTTTTCCATTATTGAGATGTTATCAAATGCAGGTTTTAGAAAGGTTTTGCCTTGACAGAAATTTGTTGAAACATTGTATAGCCGTCTCAATATTTTGTCTGCATTTCATCTCTAAACTTTTAAAATATGTAAATGCAAGAAAGCAATTGATACCAAACATTGTTGATAGTATTCATTATTCTATCTACTTCTGTAAGATGTAAAAGGGTTGGGATGAATTTGTTTTAGAAAGTGATACAGCAAGGAGAAAGGAATAGGGCAAAAGAACCTAACTGAAGACAATGCGCACTTGCACAGATACCAGACTAAGAGGAATAGAGGATGAACAAAAACCCTCTGGGTCAATCTCTCTTAATTACAAACACAAAATCTATGGAACAATTTCTACTAGTACAAGCAGGAGGACAATGTTACCTGGAACAGAATTGCCAAAAACCAATTGCAGGTAAAGACTGTAGCACAACAATGTAAGTGACATTCGCACCTTTTTATACCTTGCCTCTATAGTCACCTACAACTCTACATGTGACCTTGGCAACTTTTCTCTTACAGCCCATACGAGAAAACTACTACATATGATTCTAAATAAATCTATGGACCCCAGCTGCAACCATTTACCGAGATAATACTCCCATAAATAACACCCCCGCTTATCCTAGTCCAAATGTGCAACAGAAAGCATTTTAGAGTTTATAAACCAAATAGGATTGGATTTATATTCTCATTTATCTCTTTGTATGATTTGGCAGAAATTTTATTTTGATGAGCATTCTTAGTTTAAATAGGTTCGTATTTCATCTTCAAGTAGGACTAGAATGTTTAGTTGTTAAGCAGTTTTGGCCTTATTGTTTAGCATGGTTGGTTATAAATCCCTCATGTCAGAATTGTTTCTTTCTTTCATCTCCCCCCTTCTCGTCCTCACTCTTCTCTCTCCCATTCCCCAAGACCTTTGTCAGGTTCGCTGGTAACAATTGAATGACCGACAGATCTGTTTATAAGCAGAAGTAAAACACCACAAACCATGACACTTACCTTTAAAGGAACATTAGTGGCAGAATCAAGCCAGATAGCCTTATCTGTGGAGAATTATAAGGTGTGAAAACAAAACAAGTTAGATAACAGCAACTATTGCATATCATAATACATCTAACTGCAACAATATGACGGATAGCTGTACCAGGGACAGTTGGACGGATCAGAGCATATGAACCGAGTTCTATGGATAAACCACCAGCAATGGAAAAAGTAATTCTCCTATGTCTACGCTTCTTAAATATCCGCTTCTTCAGCTGCAACTTCATATCTTCAAACCTGCAAGCAGACTTTAAAATTAAACAGTGTAGACAAACCTTCCCCTGCTATTGCTTGTCCACCCGCATTAAGCCTTCTCTACAATATGAGAAGGGTCTCACAAAAAGTAATATTATAGCCCCTATCTAATACAAAATCTCCTTTCAAAATTACCCTACCTTGTGGGCACTGCAATGATATGTGTGATGAAAGGAAAGGAAGATATAGGAAACACACAAGTCATTTCCCTTTTTTGCTTCCCTGTGGGCCACATTAATGCCTTTTAAGTTTTCACATAGGTAGATTATAAATAGCTTCTAAAAAACAGTAGGTTTTAAACAAAATTTGTCTGACAGCTGGTCTTAATTGGAGAAAGTAAGTTGAAATACATTTTCTATACCCCATCCCCTATTATGATCCTACATAACTTTTGCGATTGTAATCACTTCTTTGTTCGATGCTAACAATTGCTCAGTGGCTTGATTTCAGACTACAAAGCATAATCTTGTATTCACTAAGGCAAAAATCAGAAGAGGGATAACAATTGAAACATCAAAGAGTTGGTTGGAAAAGCATTGTCTTTTCATGTATATCATGATTGTTTTTCAAATTAAAAAATGTAAGCAGCTTTGAGAATGTTTTTTTTTCAAAAATTATTAAGTTACAAGATCTCAAAAAATAATTTCTGATAATAATGTAAAATTACAAAAAAGACATCTTGACCCATCAGCGTAGATGTTGTATAAAGAAAGAGTTTTAAGTTTCTAGCTTTATAATCAGGGGCTCAAATTAAATTCAAAACAGGCCCCAAAAATTATATGATATGCTTGACTGCAGACATTAAACTGGGTAACCCATTGCAGATAGTCGAGCATTGATCAAAATAACAAAAATTATCACAAGACATCATCACAGCAGTAGCACAAACATGTAATATGCTTTGATAAGAGATGAAATGAGTGAAGTCAACTATTCAGAACACAATGAGGATAAACCAAGCAAAAGATGTAAGTTGCATACAAACTCTCCGACATGTCAAATCAAAATAATGATTTGAAATATCACATTCCAAGTTGGAATTTTACTAAAGTGCTGTAGAGAAGAATAAACTGGGCATATATGTCAGACTACATGCATTTTGAAATACATACCTGTCTCCAACAAAGGACATGAACTCAGCAAGAGAATCTCCTTCCAAATCAAGCATATCCTAAACAAGGACCACTTTTAATGTAAATTATAAAGCATAGAATAAAAGGAAAAAGGAAAATTTTGCAAAGAATATGGATCTACCGCATAGAAAGTAGACATGTTGAATTTAGTATTTGGATTGGATAAAGGGAGTAGTTCCAAGACAATGCCAAGATCTTGTGCATCCTGAAAGACAAAAGAAATGATATGAAAGATGAGCACCCAGTGGCCAGTAGAGATAAGTTTTTCGTAAGATGCAAAGTCGATATTACTTTGGCTCGTTGAATTGTAGTCCTCATCATATCCAGCTTTGTTACTCCTTTGATATTACCAAAAGGGTCATCCTCATTTGTGAATAGAAGTATTCGTTTCTCAGTTGTCTTTGCAGATCTGTAGTGAAACAATTGCACCCATCTCAGACTCCCATAAGGTCATGGACTTAAAAAGCTTAAAGTCAAAAACATTTTCAAAATGATCTCCTCTAGACCAGCATTACCCTTTACGCAATAGTGCTTGAGCAGCCCAGATGGCATTGTACAAGGAATTATCACGAGACCCAGGCATGATTCCGTACTGGCTGCCTATGTCCTTCTGGAATGTCTCTGCACAGCAGTAGAAGAAACGGAAGAACTTGCAAATTAAATCACCCAAAGAAAAATCTATGATAGCATCCTAACTTCAGATACACAAAGCAGAGCAAGGAAGGCTATGGTAGAATCAGCAGTAGTTGGCTATGTAATCCTCAATATCACTATAATTAATAGAAAGAAAATGCGTAAATTAAATTTTTATCAATTAACGAGGAAAAGAGCAGCATGTCACACATATCAAGAATATAATATTTCAACTGAAGCCTAGGATGGGAAAAAAAAAAGCACAGCTTCCCATAAATCAACAGAGACATTATAGCAGCAAACTAACAACTAGGATGTTCAAGGTCTATTCTCATGATAAGGGAGGGGAGTGGGGCAGAAGGCCAGCCACTACCTAATTTCCGCAATCCTTATTTAAGGGGTTGAACTGGAAGATTATGTGTCATACTCTATCTAGAAACCTTTTTCACTTCTACCTAAAGAATCACACAATAAAAGAAAATACCATTTCTCCAAGAAAATATTAAAGAAATCTTAGAGTAGAAAGAATAGGTCAGTTGATGACATAAAGAAAATGTTCTTTTGAAGTATCCTACTTAAGGGCGTTAAGACAAAACTAAAAATATTGTTTCCGAGTATCTGTTTCCTTTCAATAATAATATGCATGCAAATTACACAGAGGAATTACAAAAGGGTTAAAACTAAAATGCACCAAACTTGATATCAAAGGCTAGATCCTACATACCAAAATGCAACAGAATGCAGAGGTGTAGCCTTTCTTAAATAAAGCTTAGAGGCATGCTTAGCAAATAGTGTCTGTACTAGCCGCCAACATTGAACAATGCTCACCTTCCAAGGAATCAAACTCTTTAATTAACTTAGCTGTTGGCCTATCAAGGCATTCACGCTCAGCAACATCAAATACAAAAACATTATTTAATCCCTGCAAATTCTTCTTTTCCCTCTGCAAATCAAAGTTCAAGGAAATAAATACATATTTCAAATAAGAGTGCAAAAATGGCACAAAACAAATGGGCATAACTAACAGATAAAATAAGCAGAAAGAAAGTAACATTCTTTTATACTATAATTTCTCTAAAACACCAAATGATCTTATAATAGCCCAAAACAATATTGAGCCAACTAGCACAAGTTCAAATGAAGCCTATACTAAACCCTAAGTACTATCACCACTATCATTGCCCACCAAATCATTAAATAACAAACAAAAAAAACTCAAATAAAAATTAGAAACAACTCTTCTAAAAATAAGAAAGGACCATCTTACTGAGTTGAAGAAGCATATGGCAACTTCATCATAAGACTTATTGATTATTTGATTCTTCAATGTTTGGGAGATACAGCTTGTAGCTACTTGAAAATGTGAGGCATTCTCTCCATTGTCCTGGAAAAGAGAAGGCAACAGAGATCAATTATTTAGAAGGATATGAAACTATGAGTAAATCATATTAATTCACTGAAAACCTAGAGCAGAAGTACATGACACTGCAACTTGTTCGTTGTATAAAGCAAAAATGTAATTTCAAGAGTCTAGATGCATTATGGATTTTTTCAAGACACATGATCTGATGAGGGTAAGTGACTCAACCATGTATCAAGGGAACTCATTCTTGACGAACATAAGAATTTAATCAAAGAAAGGAATACAAGGACAAGAGTCCATTCTGAAAAAGAGGACCTAAACATCGAAAGAATGGAGGCAAGAAAATGGAAAAGAGAAGCCCTAATGATAAGAGACAATAGAAACAGAACTCACAAGATCACCCTTAGTTTTAGATGAAGCAAAATTTATTTCGCTTAAGACACAACTTTGGCCAACTTTCAGCAATTGGAATGAACATTCAATAATTCACTATCAAGCACATAGGTCAGTCACAATTTTCATTTGACTGGCATTCATTTCAAGAAAGTAAGGTCAACCAAATCACTTGTCTGCTACTCTTACATCAGGGAATACAGATAAGACCTGTGGCTACGGGTATTGGGCGAGTCTTTCTTACTCTTCAAGTTGCTGGCACTAATAACTTTCTATCCAGCTGGAAAATATGACCAATATTGTGCTTAAATCTGAAATGGTTATACTCTTGTTGTTATTAGCATTTTAGAGATCCCAAAAAGCATGATTTTGTTGTATGCATGTCTTTAAGAAGCTTCACATGAATGATATCATCAGAATACTTGTGTTTTAGACCTAATAGTTTTAACATTCCATAAGATCACCAAATAGAAATCCCCTCCAAAGCAGCCATGAAAAGTGATCACATCCACAAAGCATTTGGACATCAAACCCTTGAAATACATAGTACACTAGCCTGATACAAAGTTTAACCTTGAAATCGAAAACAAATTGATTCTACTGTTCATAAGAAAAGCACGAGCATAGGGGACTCACCCGAGGGCACGTAGAGCTGAACATTTTGGGGGAAGCGTCCACAAGATACACCACGAATTCCTTGCTCGCTTCTTTCTGCTACATAAGACCGCCATATCAGACCAGGCTCCAGACATTATCCTTTAGTGCCACCGCCATTTCACAAAATTCGGAGGAATGCAATTGAAAAGAAGAAGAAGAAGAAGAGGAGGATACCCGTAAGAAATCGGCTTCATCGTCGTCTTCCTCGTCACGGAAGACTTCATCGGGGTCTAGGTCCATGGCGGGCGGGAAAGAGAAGATACAAAATATGCAGAGACGATTTCAAAGGAGACAACTGAAGACTGATGACGAGAGGAGGAGACAAGGATGGAGGAAGAGATGGAGGGAGAGGAGGGGGTTTGAAGCCGAATTAAAAGCTTCCCTTGCACGACAAAACTCGACCGCCCTATAGGATAAACTTTTTTTCCTAACCTTCGCCTGTATTTTATATTTTTCTTTTCTTCCAAATTTTTTCACTCTATTCTTTAATGGACACTTATATTCAAAGATCAAACTATACCTTTTGTCATTATCATTTTTTTTTTTTGCCTTGGCTGAATCCACCGGCATCAGTGTGTTTAGGCGCACCTGATGGGACAACGGAGTTCCAATGCTGCAGGTCGGAACTCAACTTACAAAGGTAGCTCGGCTTCCCAAGCCGGAAGTAGGTAAGGATTTCATTCACAAGGGAAGAGGATGGTGTGAATAAAATTATTATAATAATTGTTACTCCATCCGTCCTATAATATTTGTCCATTTTTTATTTTGGTTGTGTCAATAAGTTTGTTCATCTTTCAAACTTTTCATGTATATCATACTTTTTTTACCATATTACCCTTATTCAATCTCATATGTTACCTCTATTATCCAACTTTTTCATTACTTTTTATTATTTTTTGTATAAAATTACAAAACTACCCTCATCCAATCTTATATATGATCTCATTTATCCACATTTCATATCAACTTTATCACTTTTTAACTTTTTATCTGTATAAAATTACAAAATTACTTAATTAATTATAACATATAACTCTAATTATTCAGATTTAATTAAATACCGTGTCAATTATACTATATGGACAAATAATTTGGGACAAAGGAAGTAAATAATTAGATTTAAGCAAAAAAATAATTAGATTAGGAATTATTGTAATTTAGTATTTAGTTATGAAAATACTTTAGAGGCATAATGGGACTACGTGGTATTTATTGTACAAACCCGTATTGTCGAGTGACCCTCCAAGGCATGTACGCCTCTTGAATGTGTTTGTACCTGATCACTTCGTATATTATCGTCGAGTCAAATGTGTTCTTACTATATAATACTCCGTACTAATAATTATAATGCGCCTAAAGGTTATTATATAGGCTAAAATGAGCTCTTAAATATTTTCAAATCACATATAAAATTATGTTATTTTATGTTATTTCTATTTTGAATTTAAGATACCTAATTGTTTGTTTCTCTAAAATTCTAAACTATTTGTTATAATTAAATACTAAATTATAATTCCTAAACTAATTAATTATATTTTTTTGCCTAAGTCTAATTCATTAACAACTACTCTGTATTATAATAGTTGTATTCTCAATTTTCCACCATCCTCTTCGTAGATTTGGTGCCAGATTTCAAGATTAATTGTGTAAAATTGATTAATTAAGTTGGGTTGCTTATAGAAGTGGAGTCCACCTGTACGTAGGATTGATTAATCAAGTTGGGTTGCTTAAAGAAGTGGAGTCCACCCATACAAGGCCTCCGGCTTGGGAAGCCGGAGCTCCCTCCTAATGTACAGTTCTGTTCTGCCATCCCGGAACTCCGCTGTCCCATCCGGTGCGCCAAGCAAGCTGCTGCTGGTGGAATCAGCATTGGCCTTTTTTTTGGGTAGAAACTTTTGGTCATTACTGTGACCAAAACAATACTCTCTCATTCACTTTCATGTACTTTCATTCCTTTTAATATTTTTCTACTCTAAGGCCAAAATGTTGGTCAACCATTGTATATACTCTTAGGTCTGTTCGTTTGCAATACATTAACTCTCTGGTTAAAAAAAAGTTGGTCTTGGGAAAGAACATTGACATGACAATTACCCTATATAATACTGCCTCCGTCCCATATTGTTTGTCCATTTTCCTTCACAAATTGACATAACAATTACCCAATATAATACCCTTTCTGTCTCATATTGTTTGTTCATTTTCCTTCACAAATTACAAAGGAAAATCAATATCTATATATATATAAAAGTTAGGTGGTGTCCTCATTTATTGCTCTATTTAGTTATGGTTGCAATCTTCCCTATATAATAAACACCATGCAATATTAATCAAAATAACTATAATAGCATAGTGGTAAAGCCTTCATATAATTATCCAATGGTTGGGGGTTCAATCCTCCATAGCAGCATTTTTGTTCAAATATTTTTATCAATTCGAGAGTAATTTTTACTTTCTTACTACGAACGAGATTTACATTAATTCAAATTAGATCCCGCAAAAAAACTTATATTATACATAACCTAAACAAAATAAATAAATTTTAAAAGCTTACCTATACATAATATTACGTAATTTTTGCATACATGAGATTTTTTTTTAACGGGTCATGAAAACCAACAAGCTAAGTATATCAAACTAGAATATGTTTTTTTTAACAAGGGGATATTTTTTTAACGTAAATCATAAAATATGTTTATACCCTAAATCATAAAATACTACGAACGGGATTTACATTAATTCAAATTAGATCCCGCAAAAAACTTATATTATACATAACCTAAACAAAATAAATAAATTTTAAAAGCTTACCTATACATAATATTACGTAGTTTTTGCATACATGAGATTTTTTTTTAACGGGTCATGAAAACCAACAAGCTAAGTTTTTTTTCGTTCAGAAACCAACAAGCTAAGTATATCAAACTAGAATATGTTTTTTTAAACAAGGGGATATTTTTTTAACGTAAATCATAAAATATGTTTATACCCTAAATCATAAAATATGTGAATTTTTTAAACTTTCATATGTTTTTTATAGTTTTCTATATCTTTCATATGTATGTAGTTGGCTTTTAGATGCAAATAATGAGTGTTTGTCTCGCAAGTGAATTATATTTTCAATAGATTTATTCCATATGGAATATTTATTTATTTAATACTTAATATAGTATATTATATTTTATATTATCATACCTTCGTCCATTTTTCACATTCATGCCATTTTTTAATTAAAGTTGATTAATAATAAAGCGTCAAAATAGTTCTTAAACCCGTGCGTAGCACGGGTCATGAATTCTAGTATACTATAAAAACCGACCGTTTTCGAGCCACCACGTTGATTCTGGCCCCGCTTGATTTTAATTTTTTTTCCAACTCAAATAGATAATAACAAGTCTATATCTTTTATTTTCCTTAATTATATCATCAATTTTATCTTTAAAGTCATACTATCTATCTTTAATTATATCTCCTTAAATAGTTTTATCTTTGATTTTCTTAAATTAAATTGATTACCTTGCACGTACAAATAATAAATTCGGTCAGTGCTAACATTATAAGTCAAAGCATATCATATATATGCATGCCACGTACTAATCATAAACTATATATAATTTATAATATATAATGCACGTACTCTACTCAATAATTTTAGATACCAAATAATTTTATCTTTAATTATACTATATTGTCAATTGAAGGTTAGTATTTTAAGCGTAATTAATTTCGGTCAATAAAGTAAAGGTTAATATTCGTTTAATTAATTGGTTTTATGTTGTAAAGGCTAATTGCATAACACGCTGATTTTTTTGCTCAAAGAGATATTGAATAAAAAAATTGGAAGTCAATGCTAACATATTTTTAAGTAATTTTGGAATTCATAAAATTTTAAAATTTATAAAAAATAATTTTATTCTCAACTCACTTTATATTTTTTTATAATTTATTTTTAACATTTTCTATTAATTTCCTAATATTTTCTATACCAATTGTTTTTTAGATTTATAATATCATGATCTTTGAAGTATATTATAGTTTAATAGGATATTGTTTTTGGTCTATTCACACATATAGAGGCAAAATATTATTCATTATATTTTATGTTCAAAATAACTACATGTTTAATTTGGGTATATCAAGATGGTGCTTTGCATACTAAAATATAAGTAAATATAAATTACATAATAATATATTTTATTGACTATAAAATATAAGTACGTGATTTGCACAATAACATATTTTCATCAATCATTTAACAATTAAAAAATTCTAATATTCGATGAAACCAAATAATGTTAAAAGTTTTATTCTACATTTCAAATTACTATTCTATTTATCATATATCCAATAATTAATTTAAAAATGCAAGTCGTGCATGGCACGACGGGTACAACTAGTAGACAAATAATATGGGACGGAGGGAGTAGCTTAGTTGTATTTAGCTTCCCAAACATTCATTACCCTATATAATACTCTCTCCGTCCTATAATATGTCTCATTTCCTTTTTTGTCTTCCTGTTTCATTTCTTTCCATTTTTTTCAAATAAATTTACTATACTACCCTTATCACATCCTCCAAATTATCCACTTTTATCTTTTTTTTTTCTCTCATTTACTATATAACCCTTCTTAAATTCTCTAAATTACCACCACTTTTATCCCTCTCTCCCCTCCTTTTACCCTATTAGTCCCACTAAATCTTTCAAATTACACTTTTTTTTATCTCTCTACAAAGAAAATAAATAAATCTGATTCTCTTGACAAATCCCTCTAATATATTTAGTTTATCAATTGTGTTGTGGATGCTCTAAGTTGTCGTTTGGTTCGAGGATGAGAAAGAAAGTAAAGTGAATGATTGCAATTTCCAATATAATGTTTGTTAAAGAAATATATGAAATCTATATTTCATTATCATGAATGACTCAATCTAAATTCTTCAAGTAAATT
The DNA here is from genome assembly GCA_934048045.1 of Polygonum aviculare. NCBI lineage: Eukaryota > Viridiplantae > Streptophyta > Magnoliopsida > Caryophyllales > Polygonaceae > Polygonum > Polygonum aviculare. The sequence goes on from OW204027.1 coordinate 3,753,115, forward strand.
TGATTCCGGGAAAAAAGTTTGGTATCATCCATTCTAAAATTATAATTTTTCATCTTGAATCATAAAATCCATAAACCTAAGTTATAAAATCTAAAAATCATAAATCCTTAAGATCATAATTAAGAACTCTAAATCTTAATAACTTTAAAACAATTTTATCTTGAATGATAATTCATTTCAATAGCATACCAAATAATATATCTTAAAATGGTCCATCTCAATTCTTGATTCCATTCCAACTCTTAGAGCATCTCCAACTTATTCTCCAAAATGGAGAACTTTAGATTTTCAAGGTATTTGGGGTGATGTTCAACCCAAGAGATTCTACAACACTGTCTCTAAAATGGAGAAAGAGGGGGAAAATGGAGAATTTCCCTAAATATACAAAATTATCTACATAATTTGGGGATTCTCCAAAATGAAGAATTTGTTGGATTAAACACTTAAATAAAGTGGGTAAATTGATTTTACATTCTCCATTTTGAAGAAATTTTTGCATAATTTATTGGAGATGCTCTTGGAACACCCACAATGGGGGTCTCTCATTGAATCTCTCAACATTTAGAAAAAAGAAAAGAAATAAAAGGCATAATGCGATTTATGTGAGATGTTTGTGAGTTAAGTCCAATGAGACGCTTTGAGCGGTCGGGATCTTCTTTCCCTTATACATATCTCATTTGCACGTCCCTCAAATCTCATTGGTCAACATATGATAAAAATAATTGAAAAATGCTTTTATGTTAATAAAATAATTTGTATTGATCAATCAAATTGAGGGACATGCAAATGAGACATGTAAATGGGACGAAGGATCTCCACATGACTTCGAGAGCCCCTAAAGTTTAAAAAATCAATATTTAATTGACGAGAGACCCATTTGAGTCTACAACAATGGAGATGCCGTTAGGGCTCGTTTGGTATACATATCTAAGATATCAGATATCAGGTATGGGTATGGATATCAGATATTAGGTATGACCGTATGGGTATAGATATTTGAGGGTATAGATATCAAATATCTATATGGTCGTTTGGTATAACTTAGATATCAGTCATATCTCATATCTATTATTTGGAATCTTATATTTTAATATGAGATATTAATGTCTTACTTTTATAAAACAATTTAGATCAAAGTTATGAAAATTGTAATACATGATTAACCATAAATTTTATCAAAATAAAATTGAGTATCAAAAAATTAAACAAGAATATTAATTACAAATTGGCTAATTTATTTTAAATGAACAGATTCCATAATTGAACTCTTATCTGTTAATTGCCCTGAACCAATGAATCTCCCCTCAACTTGTTAATGGACTCCCAGCATGACCCAATTTGAAAATCAAACTCCAAAATCTCATATTCAATTGCTAAATTTGAGAACAAAAATGGACAATGAAGCCAAATCTTAGCAAACTCCCTCCAACACTAGCCATGAACAATAGAAGCTACGGGATAAAATGTTTCAAATCTAAAAGTTGAAAGAGAGGGGAAAACGATGGGTATGTTGGAAGTGTTCGACGATTGTCTTCCTGGGCAAAATGTTTCATCAAAAACATTTTGCTAAGATCTGGCTACAATGGTGGGTGGACCGTGTAGTGGTCGACGGTTGTCAAAGAGGGGAAAAGGGTGGTCGACGAGGGAAGTGCGGTGGTCGGCGGTTGCCCAAAAAGACAATACGGTGGTCAGGAAGAGCAATACGGTGGTTGACGGTGGTCAAGGAGTGCAATACGATGTCGACGGTGGTCAGGGAGGGCAATACGGTGGTTGGTGGTGGTCATGGAGGGCAACCCGGTGGCCGGAGAGGGAAATACGGTGGTCGGCGGTGGCAACAAAGTGGTCGGCAAGGCTAGTGCGGTGGTATGAGGAGATGAACAAATATGGATGAGATGAACGAGAGATAGGAAGGTGAAAGATATCAACCATGTACCCAAAATTTTGGTATATCAAAGTTTTGAAGAATTGATATCCATGATATGGGATATCAAGAGATATCACCTGATATCGATATACCGAAATTCCAAACAGTGAGCATGGATATCAACCATAGCTCCACCTAAGGGTGGGTACGGGTGGTTAATCGGAAATTCGGTTATTGAATCGCGATAACCGTAACTGTATCGGTTGTTCCGGTTAACCAGTATCGGTTAACCAAAAAATTCGGTGCATTTTTTCGGTTAACTAATAACCATATTTTAAAAAGTTTATAAAGTGAAGTATTTAATGGATCATTAACACCGTGTATAATACATATTACACATCTTTAATAAATACCAAAATACAAAATTTAAATACATAGTCTTAATATTACGTGGCAATACAAAAAACACAAAAACACACATTTTTTTCATAGCTTAGAGATTTCCAAATGCATCTTCAACCTTCAATTGAAATGGACTCGTCAATTACCAATAAAACCTACTCCTATATCAAATTTTTCATTTCATTCCTATAAATTGTAACAAAGGTCAGAGACACAATAAAACGTTATACTCAAATTAAAAAAAAATACTAAATTAACCTTCTTTCATAGCTTCTAATTCAAGTATGTTTTCTTCGGTTTTAAATTATATATGTGAATTGTGCATCCAATCATGATCACAAACTAAAACTTCTACCATTCAAAGCGTCAATGCAATACGAAAAGAATCAAGTACATGATCTTCATAAATCATCAACAATTTTAGAAATAAAAAAATCACCTAACTATCCATGAAAAGAACAATTAAAACAAATAATAAGATTAAATAAACAAAACAATCTGTTTAATAAAATAACCATGAAAAGACATGTATGATTTAGTTTGGGCTTACAATAGAGTATGTAAAAAATAAATAACATAACTTGAACTTACCACTATATCTATTATCAAAATATATCTAATATCATTAGATTAGCTTAGTTATGATGTTCCCTTTTTTAAATATGTATATTATATATTCGGTTAACCAAATATTAAAAACTAGTAACCATAACCAAACCGTTTATCAGGAAAATGTTTCGGTCGGTTAACCGTGACCGATTTTTCAATTTTTTCCTATACGATTAACCGAAGCATTCGATCGGTTATCGGTTATCGGTTATTCGGTTACGTTTTTTTTTTTTTCTCGTTCATACCAAACGAGGCATGAGAGGATCAATCGAGCACGCTCACTTGAATTAGGACACATCACCCAAAGACCGGTCATATGCGGTCCACATGCCTTTACAGAATATATAATAAATTAAAAAAATAAAAAGGGGTGGACGAGACAAAAGCCGTTCTGGCGTGTTCTCTTCCTTTCTCCCGAAAGCCATCGCTAATTTCTAGAAACTTCCTATTTTCCCATTGAAATAGGCGAAAAGCCCTCTTTTTCCGCCTGCCTTTTGGAAGCTGAAAACCCTAGACTCAGAAACGACCTCAAAACCTTCCATCCATGGCGTCCTTCACCGAAGCACCCCCTGGCGACGCCAAGGTCGGAGAGAAGATCTTCAAGACCAAGTGTGCTCAATGTCACACCGTCGAGAAAGGAGCTGGTCACAAGCAAGGTCTTAAGCTTTCTTCTTCTTCTCTCTTTCTTTCTCGCTATCTCCTAGTCTTTTATGCAATTACTAGTTCTTCGTGTTGATCTGCTTTCGATCTGTGCTTTTGGCGACTTTCGAATCTATTTCTGATTTGTACGTACTTGCCTTGCTTGATCTAGTTGTGTGCGTTCTCGAATGAGTAAGATCTGATTTGTTTGGAATTTCTGATTCATTTGATGCTTTAATCTGCACCTTAATTAGCTTTTGAGAACTCCGATTTCGTTGTGGCTCTGCTTTGCGATGCAATTGTGGTTCGTACCTTTGCACTTGTTGTTAGTTGTTTTGTATCAGATTTTGGATTGTGCATTTGATCAGAAATCGGTTCCTAGTTCTGCTAGTTTCGCATCCGTCTTAAAGTTTTCTGCATATATAGTGATTTGAAAGTTGATCTGTTACCATTTCAGGATCTTTTATGCACATAAATAAATCTGGCTGCTATGTTGATGATGTGAGATCTTTATAGATGTTAACTTATTGTACAAGTGTTTATTATCACGTGTGTGATAGACTTGAGAATTTACCGTAGTGGTCAGGTTGATGACAGAAAATTCTGGTCAGATCTAGTCCATGATTTTAGGAGAATACCTATCAGATTAGTATATCTAGCTTCTGATAAAAGAAGCACTTGGAATTTATAATGGTGTTCTTGTCCTGGAGCGAGCTAATCAGCAAATGTTACCTTTTTGTGGAAGGCAGCTGTGTTATATGCTTTTGATCACTCTGTTTGGTGTTCACTTCTCATTATTTTTTCATATTTTCAGGTCCTAATCTGAATGGCCTTTTTGGGAGGCAGTCAGGAACAACTGCTGGGTACTCCTACTCTGCTGCTAACAAGAACAAGGCTGTTGCATGGGGAGAAGATACCTTGTATGACTACTTGTTGAATCCAAAGAAGGTACAAGTCCTTTTTTTTGGCATCTTATTGTCTTTTGAAGATGTCAAAATTCATCATGTGAGGATTCTTCAGTTGCTTCTGCTTGCAAGTGTAGGATGATTTGTTTGCTGGAGAGCTCTATGCTTTCTCATTCTTTTTACAGGCACCACTGGGGTTGGAATATCACTTTATTAGAGTATCGGAATTTCGTGTTTAGTTAGGTTTAGAATTGGGTTTGTCTTAGTTCTGAAATTTGGATTGGTTAGGAATCAGTCTAATCCAATTTGAAGTATTGATGTGCCTAAAGCTGTCAACCAAACTCCAGCTGAAAGTTTTTGCTCCATATATATATAACAGACAGATTTCTCTTGTAATCGAACATTTGTATGCTAAGAATTTCTAGGGCCCTGAATATGCATGCTACAGTAGATTTCTAGGATATAGGTTCGTTTCCTAGATGATTGCAGATAATATATAGTAGATGATATTTGGATTATCACTGAAGAGTTTTGAGTATTGAGAAAGATGTAGCCATGACTTCTGTTACGTGTTTCATTCGTGCAAACAAGCGATAACTAACATTCGTGTAGTTCATTGCTGATTTGCTGATAACTAACATTCGTGTTTGATCCCTGTTTATTGCAGTACATCCCTGGAACAAAGATGGTTTTCCCAGGACTGAAGAAGCCCAAGGATCGTGCAGACCTTATCGCATACCTCAAGGAATCAACACAGTAATTTCTATCTCTTCGACCAAGGACAGTGGCGATGTTTTCTTTAACTAGTCACGATTTTGTCTCATAAGAGACTTGAGGAACTATATTTTTATTCTGTGAAATAAGATCTACCCTGTCAAGGGTAGTAAAAACTCGGTGAAAATCATTTTGGGTAGTGATTCGTTATACTCTTGTCCGAGGCATTCCTCATTATACATGCTTTTTGTACTGCTCCTCTACTGGTAATGATCCGCCAAGAGGCAATTCATTTATCATTGTTCTGCAATGCTAGGTCTCTTGAATTGCTAAATGAGTTTTTGTGTTATAAAGGATGATTAACCTTCACAGTAAAGTCACAGTAGATGTACATGGAGATATTTCAACACGAATATGAATCACTAAGTGGATGTACATACATTTGCAATTAGATGTATCGACATGTGCAGGTGGTGAAAATGGTTGCAAATATTGATACCGATGGTGGTGTCACAATAGATAAATGATTGAAATGTGTTGAAATAGTAGTGTGTTAGTAGATGGAAATAGTTTTTCTCTCGCTTCGAACAAATAAATACAATATTTTGAAAGTAACATTACATGATCAGTTAATACGGAGTATCGTTTTTAACCATTGAATTCGACTGTATACAACGATTTCAATCACATAACTCGGAGAATTTATTCTGTCACAAGACATTAGAAAACGTGATATCATTAGCGACATATAAGGACCAATAACAAAACTGTCAATAGAGATGCACCAATCAACATACATTGCAACTTTGCAAGTGATAGGAAGAGTGGGATGCTTATTATATGTTGCAAGTGACAGTAAGTTTGTAGTCAAGGAGATTGTAGATAGTAAGCAAACGAGTGATGGAATCAGCTGCCGTTTGAGAATTCTCGCCCTTCGTCTTTGTCGCCTTGATGGCGTTGCAAAGGCAGATAATGCGTTCGCTTGCATGGAGTTTGTGCAAGGTGGTATAGCAATCACGAGCGATTCGTTGAACGTAGCAGTCCTTGACTAGCGGGTCGATGCTCGGGAGAGGGCATGTGGTTGCGGGTGCAGATGCGACGCCAACGAAGAGGACGAGGTTGGCAACGAGGAAGAGAGACATGTTGGAAGCCATTGATGATAATATGTTATTGATTGATTGAAGCAATGTCAATTAACTAGTGAGAAAGATAGTTTTGTGTGTGTGGAAAACATAAGTGGTTTGTTAAGATGTTAATAGGACTTCTAAGAATTGGCAACTATTGAGGTTGCTTTCATGAACAAACATGACATGTGGATACTAAGTATGAAAACACTAATTAGATTAAACCATGCATGTGAGTATGTGACCTTCACGAATTAGGCCGAGTAAAGGTCGCTCGTTTGTTCAATAAAAAATAGGGGACAAGCTCACAAACCTAGTGAAACAATCGATGCATGTGATATACTTCGAGCATAGTGAGAGTAATTCACAAGCATAAAGCATAGCAATCTAACTATTTAAGGAACCTGATCGAGTTGTATACCCAATTTGCTAGAATTTAATGATTCATACTAGTTGTACCCGTCGTGTGCCATGCACGACTCGTGTTTTGTAAATTTTTGAATATATTATACATAGAATATTAGTGTGAAAATGTATAATATAAAATTTGATATAACTTAATTCCATGGAATATTAGAAGTCTTTAATTGTTCTATCGATTAAGAATTTAAGAGTATATTGTTATGCAAATCACACACTTATATTTTATAGTCAATAACTTACATTATTTTGTAAATTATATTTACTTATATTAAATTTAGTATGCAAATCGCCAAATTGATATAACCAATCTAAACATGTAGTTGGTTTAATCATAATATCTAATACGTAGATCATATTAAAAACAATGTACTATAATAATAATTAGATCAAAAAACAATGTGAAGATCATATAAAAAACGTACATGAATGCAAAGGGAAAAAAAATAGTGCTTGAATGAACTTGACATTGTACGTGGCAAAGGAAAAATCAATACTTGTTATGAAAATAATGTGTTTTATACTTTGTACTTTCTCTTATTTGCCTATCTTTTATAAAAGAAAATTTTAAAGATAGATAGTATTGTTTGAACGATAGATATTGAATGAATAAGAAAAAAAGATAAAATTAAAGATTAGATAATTAAGGAAAAATAAAAGAAAAGTTGTTGATATCCATTTGAGTTGAATAAGAAAAAACATTAAAATCAATATATGAAGTGGGGCTAAAATCAACGTGGTGGCTCGAAATCGATAATTACGGAAAAATAAAAGATATAAAGTTGTGATATCCATTTGAGTTGAATAAGAAAAAATATTAAAATCAATATATGATGTGGGGCCAGAATCAAACGTGGGGGCTCGAAATCGATAATTAAGAAAAAAAAAGATATAAAGTTGTTGGTATCTATTTGAGTTGAATAAGAAACAACATTATAATCAACATATGAAGAGTATGAAGTGGGGTCAGAATCAACGTGGCGGATCGAATCGGCCGGCTTTTATAGTATACATTGAATTGATTTTGCAAATTATATTTACTAACTTGATTTAACCAAATTAAACATGTACTTATTTTAAAAATAATATTTAATTAATGAATATTATTTTGCTTCTACAGTCTATATATGCATTAATATACCAAAAAATTATCTTATTAAAATATAATACGCTTATAATGATCAAGATAACCTGAATCTTGAAATAATTCTTATATAGCTTTTACATTAAAATATGAAATACATTTTTGGAGTTGATTTGCAAAGAACTTTTGTTTTTTTAACCATATATATATATTTGCAAAGAAAGATAGATTCTAAAAAAGTGTTATATAAAAATAATAGGAAATTAATAGAAAAATAAAAAATAAATATATTTTAAAAAATATAAGGTGGAATAAGAATAAAAATTGGTTTTTCTTGTAAATAATTTTAATTTTTTTCTGAATTCCATGGATAATGAAATAAATGTTAGTTGTATGACTTCCAACAATTTTTATTCAATATCCATTGTGTTTAAAAGGAAAGTTTTATCTTATAATTAAGTTAGAAACTATAAGTCTATTATATCTAAATATTTATTACGTAGCATAAGATATAGAAAAAGACTCCCATATGTGAGCAAAAACGGAGCATAAGATAAAGCTTACCAAAGCAACTATTTATTACGTAGAACTATAAGCCAGACATATATTTTACATAATAGAAAAATAATTGAAATACCACAAATAAAAACTTTTTTTATCAAAAATGCGGTGGGTCCAAAATCAACTTTAGAAAAGATAAGTGATATCTTAAAAAGATAGAATATCTTACCAAAATTAAAAATTTGATTAGATCTTTTACATAAATAGATAATAAGAAATATAATTAGATTAATTGAAATAATATAAATAAAAGCTATTTTTATCAAAATATGTAATGGGGCCCGCCCGAATCAACGTGGTGGCTCGAAAACGGTGGGCTTTTATAATATATATTGATATTGATTACATTCGACCAAAAAACAAATTCATATTAGAAGTATTATTTCCATATATTTTTATAGCGTATTATATAGACTTCTTCGTGTTATGTAAGTTTCGACATGGGTTTTATACCAATTTAAATTCTTGATCCCAATCTTTGTATCCAAAAATATTTGTCATTTTTTATTGATCCACGTGTTAATCGTCGAAATCTATTATATATATTTAAAAGCACTAAGGATTAAAACCACCACATTAAGACACATCAGCATTTGCCACATGTCGCTTCTATATTATGCCACATAGGATTTGTACACGTGTCATTGTATTATTAAGCCACATCATATTATAGTTAAATTTTAATTAAGCCATGTCATTTAAATTTGTCCACATCATTTACAACTTTTGAATTAGATTTGGATATAAAAGGAAAAGTAGTTATGATTTTTTTGGAAGTTTAGATACAAATCAAAATCCCTACATATTTGTTTCAATTCACGTACATATTGAGAAATTTGAAATTATCAAACAAAGATTTGGTATAATTTTTATTTTTTTGTTTAATTTTATTTATATTTATTATTATGGAACTACATAAAGTTGGATGGAAGCCTCGAAACAAGTTGAGCTCCTACACCCTTCTGAATACAAAAGCTCAATCTATGAGAAATAAAAGTACCACTTTTAACATTATTAGAGTGGCTAATAGCGAGAGACTTAATACGCGCGAGCGTGTCTAAAGCCTCCTCCTCGAGTTCCCCAAATGTAGAAAAAGCGAAGGGAATAAATTTGTAACCGTGCTCCTCACATTTGGACTCATACTTCCTCCTTTTCTTCTCAGCAGCATTGTGCAAGGCCAACCCGGGCGCCCAAGAACTCGCACCCATACCAGCAAAGGGAGAGATCCCGGTCACATCCACACACGCGTCTTTCCCCTGATGCCAACCGAAGAGTAAAAGATCAGCGGGCCTAAGATCCTGCCCATTCTCCGAGAGGAAACCCATGGGAGCCTCCTTCCGCACCGCGACCCCAACTTTGGCACAAATATCAACAAGAATATCTCGCACAAGATTATGCCTGAACTTCACACCCACCTCACTAGAACAGTGGACAGCGTGATCCCCCATTTGTTTAATTGTATTACATCTTCTTCGTTTTGTACAATTATTATTACAAAAATCAACCAATAAAAGATGTTACAATAGCTTTCCATATCTTTTTCTTATTTCCTTTTTTCATGATCCATATTCTTTAATTTCTACTCCATATCTTTATGGTTTTGTTATTCATATATTTAAAGTTTATAACCAATATCTATAGTTTTCGCCAAAGTTAATTTAAGGAATAATCAATTATAATCAAGATATCTGAACAAATTAATACGACCAAGATATACTATACATTTTAAAAATTAAAACAACCTATTTAATGGGTTATTAAATATTTTTGTAAACTTTTTAAATTGTGGGTTAAATTTGTTGGATGTCTAATTTATTTAAATGGAGGGAATATTAATTAACTATTACAATAAGATGTAGATAGCAAGCTCATTGATATATTTTTCCTATTTTTACAACAGACATAAATGTTAAGTTAACTTAATACTAAGTAACAACTTTAATAAAATCAATATCAATATATATTATAAAACCCGATTGTTTTCGAGCCACCACATTGATTCTAGCCCGCGTTATTAACAATTTTATATATTTTCTTTTTCTTAATTATCTAATTTTTAATTTCATCTTTTTTCTTACTTATCTAATATTTATCTTTAAAATTTCTTTATTTATCTAATCTTTAATTTTATCATTTTTCGTACTCATTTGATGTCCTTCTTTGAAGCAATATTATCTATCTTTATATTTTCCATTTATAAAAAAACATGTTAATCACCTTATCTTTTTAATTACCTTTTTAATCTATTTATGTGAAAATTAATTTAAAAAATTCGAACTTGAAAAATAATTTTAAAATGAAATCCCATTTTTCTAACCAAATTATTATTTTTATCTTTTTAATCTTATTATTTAAGAAGTAATTTAAAAAAGCGAATTAAAAAATAATTTAAAATTGAAAGCCCTTTTTTGTAAATAAACTATTACTCTTATCTTTGTTATTAAATCCATTTGTATATATTATGCTTTACTTAACTTATACTATATTATCACGTTTATAATAGTTTAGCTTTTATCTTTCATAATAATATAACAATTCAATTAACTTATTTGGTATTATATTGACTTATATCTCTAAATAACTGTTAAAATAGTTCATTTTATATTCTATTGACTTATAATATCTCAAAATTGTGGTAATATGGATAGTGATATGTATAACCATTAGAGACAAATTTTTGAGGATAAAAAAGTAAGTGAATTTTATTTACTAAATTGTTGTATAATTAGAATATGCTCTATAATCAGGTATGTGTACAAATCTGAAAAATAATCTTTTTTATCTAGAAACAAAATAACATTTTCATATCCTAAATTTTTTATTATATGTTTTCACTTATTAATATCTTACTTATAATAAAAATAATTTTAAAATGTGAAGTTTGAGTCATAGTCGTGCATGACACGACGGGTACCGCTAGTTATCTAAAAAGATTATAACTAGTCAAACCGTCTTTCATCTTCGAATCATATTACGCGCATACGCATTGGATTAACTAGAATTTTCTATCTATTTTGATCTCCTACCCTTCACACCAATATATCTCACATTATATTTTCATACACACAAGTTCAATTAATTGATTAAAAAATTACTTTACTATTTCTAAAGTTATAAAACCTTGCAAAAAAATATATAAAGATCCCGTTACCATTCTCGAAAAGATTCAACATAACTTAAAAAAAAAGAATTTTTTTTTTAAAAAAGAAATAAAGGCTACAGAATTTCCGATAGAGAATAGGAAACTTTCCTGCCCTGTTTTCCATAAGGCTTCAAGATAACTTAAAAAAAACAACAACAAAAATTCCTATTTCTTTTTTCAAATAAAGAAATACTAAAAACAACGGAATTTCCGAGGGAGAAATTCCTTACTACCCCGTTTTTAGACCCGCCTTTTTCTCATCAGCTCTCTCGTACGCCATAAGCAACTTTTCCATTTGAAAAAGCCGCATTCCTTCTGTAACCCCATCCCACACAAATCGACCTCAAACCTTCGATCCATCCATCCATCCATGGCGACCTTCAGCGAAGCCCCCCCTGGCGACGCCAAATCTGGAGAGAAGATCTTCAAGACCAAATGCGCTCAATGCCATACCGTCGAGCAAGGAGGCGCTCACAAACAAGGTCTCAATTCCCTCTTTTCCCCCCTCCATCGCTATCTCTCTCTGCCTTTGATGCAATCGGACAATCTTGGTGATGATTTCGCTCCGATCTGCGCATCTCGTGACTCTCGAATGTGTCACGTTTACGAATTTCAATTTGAGTTCGGATTGTTAGCTGATTGCGGGTTTTGATTAGGCCTCTGTTGTTTTGGAACTCGCAGATTCACATTCGTCTTCTTTACTTCGTCGTGTATATTGATTGGAATGTTGATTATTGTTCAATTCCTTGTGATTTGGTTGAAACTTTTGTCCGTTGCCGTTTTTTGTATGAGGCCAAGAACTGCTCTATTGGCTATGTTGGTGGAATTTGAAAAATGATTTAGGTTATCTGGCTTTTGTTTTCAAAGTTTCAAACATTTCTTGCTTGTTGTTCTTCTCCTAGATTGGGCTAATCTGATCTGATAACACCGCCTTTTGTCTTTGTCATGATTGTGCAGAATTAAGGAAGCTGTGTTATACTATTATTCTTATGCTTATGATCACCTTTGTCTTAGCGCGTTCGCTTCTCGATGTTTCATTTACACAGGTCCTAATCTAAGTGGCCTTTTCGGGAGGCAGTCTGGAACGACCGCTGGGTACTCGTTTTCTGTTGGTAACAAGAACAAGGCCGTTACATGGGGCGACGATACACTGTATGAGTACTTGCTCAATCCAAAGAAGGTGAGACTCCTTTCTCTATTTTTTTGTTTTATGTTTCTTATACAAATCTGGTTAAACTGAAATGTTTGATTTGTTCAAGAATTTGGTGAGGCTTAGGTATTGATTAGGAATCAGCCTAATCCAAGTACAAGTATTGGATGAATTTAGTGTTTGGATTTTGGTCTATAGAATAATTGGGTATTGCTAAAATTGCTCATTTGCATGTTTAATGGTTTCAGTAGAATCTAGAACACTGATTTTGTATGATTCTTATTAAACATTTGATTGTTTGATGCAGTACATCCCTGGAACAAAGATGGTTTTCCCAGGATTGAAGAAACCCCAGGAACGTGCAGACCTTATTGCATACCTCAAAGGCTCTACAAAGTAATTTCCCTCTATTCAGGGCAGGTGGCCGAGCCCTTTTTCCTCCATTAGTCACAATTTTGTCTCGTATGAGACTTGAGAATCTATAAATGTATACTGTATTTTTTTTTCATTCTGACAAATAAGATCTACCTTGACTTGGGTAGACAAACTCGAGCACATTATTTTTTTGGAAGTGATTTATCATACAAAGGTCCGAGGCATTTCTCGGTGGTATACACGCATCTAAACTCTTGTTGTTGGTAAAGGTTTGCGAATTGCGATTGAGTAACGCTTAAACGGAAAATGTCGAAGGTGATCTTGCATAATATATCTTATTTAGTATGGTCAGATGAGATTTGGCGGTTACATTACTTACATGCTACTCTTTTGAGGTGAATTTGTCGCACAAAAATGTGTTATTAACTTAAGGGAAAATACTGTACATGAGCCGTCTTCCGGTGCTTCCCTAAAATGTTGTGGCCTTGTGGGTCGAGCCACACCTAGATGGGCCCATTTTACCCATGTTTGACCGTTTGAGCACCAAACCACTTTCCTTACTCTTGGACTAGAACAACATTACCAAAAAGTTATCATATCTTTAATGTAGAGACAATATCTTAAAATTTCCGAATGCTTTAATATAAGATTTCGAAAAATACTTTAATTTTTGTGGTAGAAACAAAAAAACTTTAATACATTATAGCTTTATAGTTTTGGCAAATATAAGATAATATCATCAAATATTGATACTTTTCATGAGAGTTAAGTGGAAAACCTCGAGATACTATTAGAGAGACTTAATTTATTGACTAGATGACTACTCTTTGTATCTTATCTTCCTATCTCTAATCTGTGAAGCAATTTCTTCCCAAAAAGTTACGCCATGTGACGCATTATGAAATCACCACGTGGAGTAATCAGTGCTAAAAAATGTGATATAACATTAACTGTTTGTATTTATCCGGTTTATATTTTTGTGCTGAATAAGCCCAAGATAGAGGCAGGTTAATTACCACTAAGTGCATTGACAAGCCCACTCAAAGCATGCCATATATTCATAAAAATGAAATTATTCTGTGTCATGAAAGAAATATGAGTTTCAGCAAGTAGCCCACCCACATGATATTTAAGCATTTAAGAACTTCAAAACCTTAAATTAAAATGGTGTTGCATTGGCAAATATGGGTGTACTCCTTGGAAGCTTCAACTGGCTTTTTCTCCCGCCCCGGGGCATTGGCGTGGCGGTTGGACGTGGTGGGGGTTGCCAATAGACCCGTGTTTGAATCCGAGTGAGAGTAGAGGGGGGATTTTGAGGGGCTGTCCCTGTGACAGTTTCTCTTGTCTCTCTGATGATGCTTACCACCGGACCGATCCCCCGTCCAGCTCACGGGGCGCCTGAGGTGAGCGTATCACCTTTTGCCAACTGGCTTTTTCTCCCTATACATTTGGGGTGAAATGGTAATTTTTGAGATTTAGGGTCCGTTCGGTGACAACTTGTTGTAGCTGACCCCAACTGGACTTTTTGTTCCAGCTACTCTAAAGGCGTTCGGTACATTTTTGTCTACAAGTTTTAAGTAGCTGAATCTAGCTTAAAAAGCCTCCAATTTTGGAGCTCCTACCCCCAAGCTTTTTTAAAGCTTGAAGAGCTAGAAATCCATTTTACCCCTCCATTTGTAACTCCACCAAACTCAGATACCCATCACCTCCACCAAGCTCACCGACAAAGTCGACGGCGGCTTGCGGGGGCTGAGGAGGTGTCGAGAAGTTACGACGGCCGGCGGTCAGGGAGAAGGCGGTGAGACATAGCGTCTTGACCTCCACCACCAGGTGCTTGTTAGGGACGGCGAGCGCTAGCTTGCCGAGGACCTCGGGGGCGGACTTCCTGGCGTCCCAATCGTCGCTGCTGAGGAGCCGACGGCGGAGAGGCAGAGGGAGGCTAGCGTTGAGGGCCTGCTCGGATTAAGGCTCGGAAGGACGCGATTGTCGCCGATCTGTCGTCGATTAGGCCTGTGTTTGACCGGATCGACTCCGAACGAGAACGAGAACGACAAATCCGGCGGAGCTCTGTAATTCCGTTTCCACTGAGAGGAGGGCGGCGAGGAAGGGGTCGAGGAAGGGGGAGGAGGAAGCGTCGGAGCAGGCGGAGCGGACGGCGGTGTCGGGTTCGCGTAGGCGGCGGAGGAGGGGAGAGGTGGGGGTCGTGGGCAGCGGACGGGGGATATGTGGGAGGAGTCCACGGAGAGGAAGGCCGAGAGGGAGGTTTCCGGGGAGAGGGAGCGGGATATCTAGCTCCGCCGTGGCTCCAAGTCATGGTCGGTGCCGGCGTCGGCGGAGGTTCTGGAGTGGAAGAGAAATGGGGGAACCATCATTTTGACGATGGTAGAACACAAAAGTGGGGCTGTTTCTAACCTAGATTTAAACAAATGTATTAAAAGAAAAAAAAATTAATTTATATATTATACCCTTTTGCCTAATATTCAGCTCGTAATACCGAACCATCAATTGACAGTAAAATGCTGGGCTTTTTAATTGGACCCATTTACACATCAACTGACCTTTTCTCCCTATTAATATTGGGGGTGCGACATAAATTGTTGCTCAAGAAAACAAAGAGCGAACACTGAGGCGAACGCTCGTAGAAAGAAGATCACAGAGCAATTGTTGGCGAGCAATGAACATGGATCATCAGCAAGGGAGCGAGGTTTTCAGCCACATCGAGCGCACTCAGTAACCTCTCTCTCGCACTTTTCTCCCTCTCTTTTTTCCATGGCGTTAGTTTTCCATGAATTGATTCAGTTTTGTAGCGATATGGATTTTCAATTTGGTAAAAGCATGGATGATAGCCCTAATTGGTTGAATCGTAAGGTTGCCTCCATTTGAAACCCTAAGTTTTGATCGTCTTGAAGCTTTGCCTTGATATCTAGGGTTCCTCCAAATTTGGATCCAAAAAAGAAGGAAACAATCCTCTCGGTGCCATGGATCTGGAGAGGGAGAGCCAATTACTATTTTATACTAATTGATGGCTTTGATTATTCAAAAAGCTGATTCTTTGCTGTTCATATGGAGGAGAATTCATTATGAAACAACTGGCTTTTGGTTTAGTCTGCTCTTAAGCTGAAGGCAAATGTGGATTTTGGTTGAATGCAGTAGGCTAAGGCGTACAAGATCTATTGAGAATTTTCGTGTTGCTTTTTCCTTATTTTCCCCCAAAATTTGAACAAATAATGATGTGGGATGTTGATTTCAGGTATCCCTATGTTACCGGGACTTCTGTGATTGGCATCAAGTACAAGGATGGAGTTCTCTTGGCTGCTGATATGGGAGGTTAGATAGTGAAAAAGATCAAATTTTGCTTTCTTCACCATTATTCTTTATATCTGCATGTATGGTTAGCAAGTGTTTTGTTGCTCATTGCTGATGGAGTTCTCTTGGGCTTATTCTTTCTAAGGTTCTTGTACTATTTATAGGGAACTTTCATAAGGACTTCAATGATTTAAACAAGTTAGAGAACTTTTGTTTTTATTTATTTGGATTGAACTTCTGTGCTCTAACCCTCTTGTCTTGGATTATTAATAATACAATATGGTATTTGAGGGTAGAGTACATTATATTCTTTCGTCACTGGCATGTAGAACTCAATTATCAAGTTCACATTTGGCAATTCGTATAATACTGATTCTGAATGTTCGCCCTCTTAATGATAAGGAGAATAGTCTTTTTTCTGGCTTTCACCCCTTTTAATTATGAAGCTATGGATCTTTGTAATTCTCACTCATTTATGTTGCAACCAACTCGTATACCTTATTACTGGCTGCTGTAGCTCATCATAGTTTCATCATTCCTTGTCATCTTCAACAGACACGCATATATGTTTAACAACATACTTTCTGTAGGCGGTTTAGGCTCTTAGGTGTCTATGTTGTCTCCTTGAGTAAAAGAAGTTTCCCATATTTGCTTCATGTACAAACAATTCGTATACCTTCTCTGCAGCTGAGCACACTTCAGTGGATGTGAATCTACATTGTTCATTGACTTGTTTACCTTGCACATATTTCTTTCTTTTCATCAGCATGTAAAACTGACTGCTGATCCCAAAGCTCTTGCTGATTTGCTGCTACATTGATGATGTGCAGCTTCTTATGGTTCCACTCTACGTTACAAGAGTTTTGAGCGTTTGAAGCCTATTGGCAAGCACTCCCTTCTTGGTGCCAGTGGAGAAATTAGTGACTTCCAGGAGATTCTAAAATACTTGGATGAGCTCATGTAAGAATTTGATAGCTTGACAATATGTTATGCTCTTACATTACAAATGTTCAAACTGAAAATTTTGAGATGTGTAGTTAAATTCTTTCCTTGCAGCTCTTATAAATCCTTCCCAGGATCTACTAGTCCTGCTACCCTAACTTTTTATCACATAAATTGTGACATTGGGTGCATTCTCTTTCAGCTTGTATGACAACATGTGGGATGATGGAAATTCATTGGGGCCTAAGGAGGTGCATACCTATCTGACCCGCGTTATGTACAATAGACGCAACAAATTCAACCCCCTATGGAATTCTCTTGTTTTGGGTGGAATTAAAAATGGACAGAAGTATCTTGGAACAGTAGGTGTCCCGTTTTTTAAACCTTCATTATTTCCATACTTGCTTCTTGGTTTACTGTTTTTCTCTGTGCATGACATGAATGAATGTGATTTAGGTTAGCATGATTGGTGTGCACTATGAAGATGACCATGTTGCTACTGGCTTTGGTAATCACCTTGCAAAACCTATTCTGCGTGATGAATGGAATGAGAACATGAGTTTTGAAGAGGGTGTTAAGCTATTGGAGAAATGCATGCGTGTCCTCCTTTATCGTGATAGGTCTGCTGTCAACAAGCTTCAGGTTTGCTTCTTTACTCTTTCTGTTTAACGTAAGGCACTAAGAAAAACAACATGAACTTAGCCTTCAAACTATACCTTTTCTTCTTTGTGAATATGTTTGAATTATAGAAGCCTTGAATGATTTTGCTATCTGACAACAATATTCCTGTAAAGTTATCGTTTCCGTTATAAAATGCGAGTATTAATTCTTTTTATTTTGTTTTGTGTTTTGAAACATGTGATTTTCAGATTGCTAAGATCACTGAAGAAGGGGTAACTATCTCCCCACCTTACTCCTTGAAAACGTTCTGGGACTTCTCGGCTTTCAAGAATCCAACTGCTGGTGCTGAAGGTTCATGGTGAGCTCTGTTAGTTACCAGGTTTAATGGAGATCACAATGTTGAGACTGAAGAGCAGCGAACTTTGTTGGATTGTTCAATTTGTGTTGCTCAGGGAATGTTGTGTTTTACTTCTTAGACGGTTTCCTGAACTATAGCTTTGTTGAATGCTTTTGCTATCTATCAGTGCCGAATTTCTCTTTATTATCCATTGTGTCTCTAGGCCTACAAATATTCTCCTGTCCTGTCTCCCTCCTTTCGGCGACCTTCTTCTGCTCTGTGTTATTGAATTATACTCTTGCCTGAAATCTTAGACCTCCATTGAAAACAGTTAAAAGACTTCTCAGACCACCAATTGGATGAAAGACAGAAAAGAATAATTCCGCTTCAAAATTCGTCTCTTGAGAGTTGTACAAGATAAAAGAATAAATAGTAGGAGAAAGTAGATCAGTTATCAACATCCTTACCCAAAAAATACATGAATATCCTACAATGATGAGAGAACAAAAATCATGGGAAACTAGAGTGGGACAATATGATGCCAACTTGCCAAGCGCCCAAGCATGTGGTCAAGCGGGTTTGTATCTTAGCATTGTGACCAATTGTCATTCATAATGGATGCTCATGCTCTAGACTAGTTAGTACTTTTTTTGGATAGTTGAAGTGCTACTTGGTTCTAAAAAACTAAAGGACTTTTTTTTTGCAGACGAGTATCGCTCCCAAGGTTCAAACCGTTAGAATGGACTCCTTACATTATCCCAAAGAGGATTTGAGCTAATATTAAACCTTACCGTAGCAAATATATGTTATGTATACTCTATATACCATGACTGTTTAGAAATTACACTTTCAATGAAGCATTCCTTGCCAAACAAGTGCCTTTATTGATATAGTAGGCAATAATAAGAGGCCAATTGCTGTTGTGAAATGCACAATAATATGCTTATGCAAATTGACCAAGTTTTGAAAACACCAGATGTTTTCTAGGCCAAAAAATGACAAGCTGAGCTCACGTGATCAGTTTCTTGCGTGTGTACTCATACACAGTTTGCAAAAGACTACTGGTAGCGTCCTCCTCCGGCAGTTTCAGAAGGTTGGCAACTTTAGAAAACCCGATATGCTGTTGATTCACAGATTCCTTGGAGACGTCTCGTTTGGGCTCAGAAATTGAAGTCGTAGGCTTTGTCAATGCCCACTGCATTGCCCATATGGCCAATGGGCGCATGTAGCAAAGGGATCTGTACTGGTCATTTGTGTTCCAGCCTTCAGGTGTCTGGAACGAGTAACTGCAAATGCACAGTTCAGAAACCTTCAAAAATTTGAACACTTTCCCAACGTTTCAAAATTTATAGTATTTCTTTTTGAAATAAAAGCAGAATTAAACTGTTCGCGTGGGAAAAAAAATAATTCCAGCTTACCCAAGTCCTTTGTGTGACCAAGCAGTTTCATAGACTCCAGATGCGGTCTGAAAAGCCATATCTAGCAAACCTTCTTGAATCATATTGGCTGCAACACCATAAGTGACCCCTGACCATATCTCTCTTGACTGCATTGATGACATGTCAACATTTCCATCAGGTAGCATCCCATTCACAGCTCCTCTTTGCCCATCCTTGACCATTAAAACATTGAAGTGAAATACTTTCTGCAGAGCAAGTTTTGCTTTCTCCTCATCGACAATTGGCTGTAGTCCACATGCTCGAGCATACCTACCACCGATCATCCAACAGATATAAAGACTATGTTCCAAAACAGCATATACATAGAGCTTCACATATTTTTCATTGGATGATATTTATATTTGAGATTAGTGCCTAGAAGCTCGAAATATCACTTGCAGAGGTGATGTTAGTAGCATGGACTATATTCCAATTAACCAAAGCTGAAAGTTAACGCTAAATAATTTTTGTGACATTTTCCTTCCACTGAAGAGATACGTAGTACAAAAATGAAGGTGAAAATTTTAGTATGGCTTAATTGTTCATATTGTTAGTGCTCTCTATCTCATATTTAGTCCTATTGAAGTATTGTTTGTCTAGTTTGAGTCCCTAACCTTAGTTTTGCTAATGGAAGTCCACAACTCATTGACACTTTCATCAAAATTTGGGGACTCGAATAGACCAACCAGTAAAGCTTCCTAAAGGAAGTTCTGTCATAGTTCACCAGTATTCTGAAGGTAGAAAATTAGCGCTCCCTGTTGATTAATGACATATCCCTTTCATGCAAGCACACTACAAAATAAAGGCTAGCATGCTTTTTTGAAGGAGGTTTGTCTAGTACTTAACAATGTATTAAAGTCACAAAGGCATAATTGATAGAAGGAAGTCTATGGACCAATTGAAATCAGAACATACCATTGTCCAGCCAGCTGATCCGCTTGAATAGAAGAACTTGTACTGCTACCACTATTGTCATAATTAAAATATTGACCATTCCAGAGATTCTCATAGACAGCCTTTGCCTTCTGAAATTTGAACCAAAAAAGATCCTCAGCACTAGTATCACCAATTTCACGCGCCAAGGCAGAAGCAGCTTGCAAAGCTGCAACCCACAGCCCACCAGAATAGGCGCTCACACCAGACACAGACCATGTGTCATATGTTTGATCAGGAAAGCCATCATTTTCAATCATGCCATCCTTATCCTTATCAAATTGGTCCATATAAGCCATAGCAACGTAAACTGAGGGCCAAACAGCTTGTGCAAATTTCTTGTCTCCTGTAGCAATTACATCTCTATAAACTTGAAGAACAAATTTGGGATTCAAATCCTTCCATCTATCTGTATTGTAGAGGTTGTAAGCATTTACTTCAAACCATGGGTCGTCAAGCCCAATATCATGTGGCACAGCACCAAGAACACTTCTAGAAACCCATTTTCCGTCATGTAGGAGTTTCTTCTTACTAGGATCATGCATTAACACCGCCGCGGCAAAGTCTCTTTGGATGCTCAGTTCAAGTTTGGGGAAAAGCATAAGCAGTGAAAATGATGAATAGAAATGGACATCATATGTGTTCCACATGAGATATTCATTTCCTTCTAAATAGAGAAACTGTCCAATATTTTCTTCACCCTCTTCAAGTAAATTTGACCCAAAAGCTGAATCTGAAGCAACTGGTGTATGTATTTGCTCAAGGATTGAAGTCATCCTCTCAAGAACGTTGAAGGCAGTATCATTTTGAGAGGAACCGTTGACAGAATTTTTTAAATCAGATTTGGATCTGTCAAGGGAGAACTTCTGGTTTCCAACTGTCATTAAACTGTGAATCGGAGGTGAACTATCTACAAAAATTTATGATTTTTTTTTTATCAGAGTCCTAAATTTGCCATTATTTTAGAAAATCCAAAGGGGTCAATATTACCTGTCCATATTGTCCCTCCTGCGTTTAGAAAGTAGAGCTCGTTTAAGAGAGTGATGGCATACCTGAAAAAAGTCAACAAAATTGTTTTGACATATGATATATCAATCAAAATTAATCAAAGTCAAGATCCTGACTAACCATTCTGGAAGTCGCTTGTCTTCAAGAGTAGATTTTTGCCATGCTTCAATCTGGGATTCCCAATGGCGATGATCTGTATTTCAAACTTTTATTACCATTTCCATTCATGATACATAAATCAGAATAAACTGAAGTAGTTTTTATCATATTTATCCAATACAAACCACATGGCCAAACAAACATAATGCTCATAGACAGAAACATTACCCCGAATACCATCAGAGGCTATATTTGCTGCAGCGTCTCCAGCTGCACCATAAAATTTGGTGTAGCGTCTGCATTTGTTAATGAAAAGTTAATAGGAGGATAGAAGAAAAGGCAACAAGCCAATTGTGTCATTTTTTGTAACCAATAAAAAGTGGAAATAGGAGAAAAAACAGCAATTGCATAGATCTTTTGGACATGACTTTACGTCATGATTACCTCTGGTACGTTCTCCCTTTCAAGAATCTGACATCAGGGCAGTCCCATGACAGCGAAAATGTGACCTCGCGTTTGCTTCCAGATGGTACTACCACTGAAGCTGCAACTGCAGCCCCAATGCAAGATCCAGGCTTGGAAGGTGATGACCCTTCAATTGAGTTCAGATGGTCAAAGGATCCATGCTATTTGAAAAACGAAGATGAAAATGACATGTTCAGACCCAGGAACCATTATATATATGTTAAAAAGAAGAGAAAATAACTACATGAAAAACATTGGTTAAAACCATGTACTAAAATCCAAAATACTGTTGACATGATTCCAAGGATTTAAAAAATAAGGATTTTTCTGCTAGAGAAGTAGGAGGTTGAAGTTGAACTATTTCAAGAATGATGAAACTTGAGGTGAGAACTCAGAGTATGACTCTTTCACAAGGACACTTAACCGAGATACTACAAAGGCACCCACCTCTTTTATTTCCTCCCACATATCCTTCGCTGTCATACCTTCTGAGTCCCCAGATATTACAAAGGAAGGGCACTGAGAGACATGGACAGTATCATTTTCCTCTGCAAGAATTGCATATGTAACAGGAGATCGCCCACCTGCAGTCCTGCATTGGTGAGACTTAAATATATCATGATCAGAGGCAATAAATTCTCAGAATTTGATTTCCTGCTATACCATAAGGACTTACTTGTGCTGTAGAAGTATACCACTCGAACCATTCTTCATCCTGTGTTATAGAAGATTAACTTTGTATGCCAGATCTTGATGTTGAGAGTTTTGAATAAATGAGCTATGATTCCATGTCAGATATACAAGAATAACTATGTTCTTACTTGATCTTAGAATTGTGATGATTACCAGATATTCCAGAGTCTCCACCAACAGAATTCTGAAAGCAAAGAAAAATTCCCTTAGCTTTCCTTGGTAAGTGATCTTTCCATTTCTTCATGCACAGATTTAAAAACTCAAACTATTCATAGAGAATAATAGCTTACCGCCCATGTGAAAAGCAGGCTCACTTTTGCATCTGTAGTCCCAGAATTTGATAACTAAAGCACACAAGCTATGCTATGATCAGTTTTGTGAAAGGAGAATTTGTTAATCCAATACAAACATTTTTAAACATCCAAATTACCGTGAAAGTAAATACAGCTACTGGAAAGCTGCTCTCCTTATAATTATGGGGAATGATTGGAGAAATTTGACGGCAAACTATGTTAAGTTCTGGGTCTGGCTCCCCTGCATTTACCAACATGGCAGAGATCAGTTAAGGCATATTAAATGGGTTAAATTTGGTTGGAGACCTCACTAGGACCTCTGCTTTCCAGATATTTCCAGTAGTACGATGTGTGTAATTTTCTTGTCCAACTTAATAATACTTCAAGATTTCTAACTTACAGAAATGCAAATGCGCATCACTAGGAGGTTCTTGCTGATAGGATATAGATGCCAGAAAAAAAATAGGAAGCAAAAGCAACCCAACATAGAGAAATGGAATGATGATATATTACATAGGACGATTTTGCCTATTTCACTTATTTCTATTTTTAACTAGTTACCAGTAAGTAACATACATAGTACCACACTACCATGGAACAAGCAACCCAGGGGCAATTACAAAACTTCAATACCACGAGGAGCCAAAGTGTATACTCAAAATGCATCATCATTTACCATCATATACACTCCAGGCCCTTGGGTATAGAGCATGATATGTAGAATTTTCTCCCTTAAACTTCCAATCCCAAGATGCAATTCCAGATGCTGCACTTTCCCTGCTTATCCAACCAGACCAGACATAAGTGGCACATTTAGTTGCTTTCTCATTGTCCCGTTATATTTTTCATGGAATCAAAAGCTTTAATGGCTGTGGAAGTTCATGTTTACAATTTCTAGTAGCAGGCTTAACATAAAATTTCTTCCATACATAAGATGTGAATAAGCAGCTACTTACTTGAGCAATTCCGGATTTTCAGGACACAGAACAGTAGAGTATTTTGTCCCATTAGGACGAGTGACAAATACCTGTATAAAGTAGTATGAATAAGGAGAGCCATTAGGAATAATTCTTATAAATACTATGCGGTTAATTCAGTGTAAAATATAAAATTACTTGAGACAATGATAAAAAAAATTATCCTGGATGAAAATCAGCTCCATTAATATCACTGAATCTTCTGTCACAGAACCCACATTGTTTCTTGTATCCCTTCCATGGGTGTCTATTCTGCAGTAACTAGTTACTCTTCATTCATTTTTCTTACCTTGATTAAGTTGATTCTCTTCTAAGAAAAAAATAGGCATTTCAATACATGTTTTCTTCTACCTTAGTTCTTCTAACAGCTTTTGAATTCATAATTTGAGCATCCAAACAATATAGCAACCTTATGTTTGTAAACATAGAGATGGAAGAGAGGGGGAGAAACCAAATCCAACTTGAACTCACAGAAAATTGATTTGCCAAAACTGGTTTATCATCACATGTCCCAGGGAAAAGTTGCCAACGCTGGAATTCACCTTTGTAACTTCTCCCAATGCTTCCAGACCTACAGTATTTATTATGAGAAAAATTGTATCAGTAATCACTATCAGTATAGCACTATAGCATCCAAGCGAAAACACCAGAAAAGGATCAAATGAAAAGTTGGGAGTCATAACTCTCCAACTTATCACTGTGACACATTACTGAGTCCCACAACACATGTGCATATACTTGTACAATATCACTAGAATGCAAATGGTAGATACACGCATACTATCTTATCAGTAAGTCCGAGAAAAAGGAAATAGTCTCACAATATTTGATGGTGAAACCAATATTTTATTTTATAAAAAGAAAAAGATAAAACAGCTCATCTTTCAATAAAAATAAAATAACATATTTTTATTTAAGGAAAATAGAAAATACCCTATGCCACCAAGAGGAACACCATGATCAGATGTAACTTTACGTTTCGAGAAAGGATTGATGATTACCCCCTGAAAATAGGACCATTTTCATGGACAAGAAAAAGAGGTAAGAAAAAGTGATAATGCTTTCTAGTATATCAGATTCACTAAATCCTCATTGGAAAGTGATATTACCCTTCCTTTGGCGGTTTCTTCTCGAACATATCGCCATAACCGATAACCTAGGGGTGCCTGTAATAACCAAAATAGCAGCACTCTAATACACAGTCACATGATCAAAGCAATGAGCAAAAAGAAAATCTTTATAGGAAAAAAAACATTTTGGTACCCAACAAGGAGAAGCCATCCATATACTAGTAGTCAGTAACCACAACTGGATAAGTGCTAGTTACAAAGTTGTCCACCGATTGCACTATGGTGGCAACCTACCCTAACAAAGTTCTTAGTAAAGGGAAACATGAAACTATTTGTGGACAATGTCAATGAAACAAGTGATAACTCGGTAAGATGTTGCTTTTTCATTCTAGTTTTCGCTTTGGAATATGAGTAATATGCTACAAGATAACTGAGTGCATTTACTCTTTTATACTAGCAGTACACATCTACACATTCAGTGGCTGGAACTGGGAAGAGCTTTGTACTTCACAGTATACACATTGCCTATAGATTGTGGCAACTCACAAATACCTAAACTGATGGGAGTCAAGTAATGCTGAGGAGTTATAGATTCATCTTTCACATTAATGTCATCACAGTACACCAAAGAGCACTATCCATTTCCAATTTACATCAGAAAGTGAAATGTGTCACATACCATTTCAACGTACTCTCTCCAGCTTAAAGTGAATGGTACAGGAATATTTTCTTCATTGTTTATTTTTCTCTTCAAGGTCAAAGATGCAGGTTTCCCTGGATCAGCCATGGCTCAGACAACGAATCGGCAAGTAAAAGTGCAACCGGTCAGAGCAACAAGACCACACACCTACACCTGTCTCCAGAATCTACAAAATATCAACAAACATCGGAAGTTCTAAGTATAAAAATCACTCAAAGACAGCAGGAGCACAAACACAGCAGATTCTTTCGCAATGAAAAGCAGAAGAACTAATTCCTCCTATGAATCAGTACAATCACTGAATCATTTAATCAACCAACACACCGAACTTCATACAAGGCGAAAAACACACTTCGATCAGCCACAGCACGGAAAAGGTGCATATTAGCAATTTTTGCTGCTTTACAGCATCAACGAACAAATACACACCAGAAAGAAACATTGATCAAGACGAATTGGAATTCAGTTCCGATCGACACGAAAACAACGATTAACGGATTAGATTCTAATTGATTTCGTTTCGCCGTTTCGAATTCAGAAACCTGAAAAGAAAGAAGATCAGGCGAATCGCATACCTAGACGAAATGTGTGGGCGAGAAGGCAGGAAAAGGAGGACGAGTAAAGAGCAGTTATCCACGACTTGTGTGGAGCGATGGCGGAAAAGCCAGAGAGCGAGAGAGGTGGTTGTTGAATTTTCGTTTCTTTTTGTTGTTTTCCCTCTCTTGTCAAGCCGTGAGATTGTGAGTGCTCATCGTATTGGCTGATTGGGTTTTAGTCGCCATAATAATTGAAGAAGGTCTGTAAATAGGAGCGTGGAGTCACGCTCTAGAGGTGGGTCCGGGTTCGGATCGATTGCGTAATTTGAAAGCCACGACACGAGCATCTTCTTTTTTACCGGGTCGAGAAAAAAATTCAAAAAGCTCTATCTTTTTTTTTTTTTTATAAAGGAAAGAATTAGGTTGGCTCCTACACAGCAAGAGACTATCCTATGGCATCCAGACGGATGAGGTCTCTAATGACCGGATCATAACTGAGCGAGCAAGTCTGCACATGACGGAACGAGGCCGCTATATGATCTGCAACTGAGTTGGCTTCCCTGAAGACATGCTGGATACCCCAACTCTGAAAGTTACTGACCAAAAGTTGAATGTCCGCCCGAATAAGCTCCACTTCCCACGGACAGTTCCAATCCCTCAACACTGCATTTACCACTTGCAGGTTGTCACCTTCAATCACCAGATGGGGAATGCCACGCCGAGTAGCTTCAATAATCCCCTACCGAAGCGCATAAGCTTCGGAAAACACCACGGAACGCCGCCCTAGGAAACCACCATCATAAGCAATAGTGTCGCCTGCAGAGTCCCTGATAATAAAGCCAAACGAGGCCACTCCACAGGTGTTTACGGCACCATCAAAGTTAAGTTTACAAAAATTACATGGGGGTTTGGTCCATCTCGCATTCCCCCTTTTGTCGGTTTGGGAGGCAGTTTTTGCGCCCACATTTTTTGCCTCATTGTCGGATTGTTTTGAATCCAACGCTTTTTTCCAATCAATCATTTGCTTACATGCAAATTCCATTGTTTCCTTAGGGTTTAGGTGAGGCTGGTCAGTCCCATCAAAGGTGTTTTTGTTCCTGAGGTACCAAATGCACCACCAGAGGTTGAACACGGATTCAATTTGAGTTGTGCTGAGTCTAGCTCGCAACTAATTGACAAAGTCCAATGGGTAACTCTTTTGAGAATCAAGTTGTCCCACTATTCGCTCCAATGCGGGGTTAAGAACTCTGAGAGCATGGCGCGCATGATAGCATTCGACAAAAAGGTGAAATGCATCTTCATTTTGTGAAGTGCAAAATCCACATCCTTGTGGTACTGCAATATGATTTGTAGCCAATCTGGATTTGGTAGGCAATCCATTACGGCAAAGTTTCCATATGAAGTTTCTCTGCTTAGGAGGGATGTTTAATTTCCATAGCCATTTAAGATCGACTTTAGGACTTGTTTTGTTGTCTTGAATCCATTTCATAGTTGCATTAGTTGAATACCACCCATTTTTACTTGCTTTCCAGTATAATCGGTCAGTTAAGTTATTGACTGGTAAGGTTATCTTGGCGATCTTATCAACATCGTCAGGATTTAGAACTTGTCTTAGTTTATGCAAATCCCATGTTTTATCAGCTCGTATATATGAGCACACAAGTTCTTCCTCATTTATCATATGGCTAGCTTCCGCTTTGGGTTTTATGTTGAGATCAAGAATCCAACTGTCCTTCCAGAACCAGATAGAATTTCCATCCCCAACTTGCCACAAAAGGCCCGAAAGGAAAAAGTCCTTTAGGCTCATAAGTTTGGACCACTGCCATGAGGTGTTTTGTTGCTTGTTGTAATTCCAAAGGTTTTTTGTTTTGAGGTATTTTTCCATAACAATTTTTACCCATATGTTCCCCAGGTCTGCTATTATTTTCCATAATAATTTCATTTGTAACGCTTGGTTCATCTCCTCTGCTTTAGCGATACCAAGTCCACCGTGGAAAGTAGGCCTGCATATCGAATTCCAGTTAATCAACGGTTTGTACCCGCTAGCCTTATTCCAGAAGAAATCACGATATATCTTGTCCAGTTCGTCGTGGGTGGCTTTAGGCCGGAAGAAGGATTGCATCAGGTAGTTTGGTTGTGCGGACAGTAGTCCGACCTTCTTGGGAAAGGGTGTTCGCTTTCCATTTCGAGAGTTGGTCCTTTGTTCTTGCTGTATAAGCATTGAATGTGTTTTTTGTAACCCTTTCATTTATTAGGGGGCATCCCAAGTATTTATCCAGGGATGTGGTGTTTGTTATATGTAGGGTCTGTCTAATCTGATTTTTAGTTGCGTTATTTATATTTTTTGTAACTTGGAACGCTGATTTATGAAGATTAACCTTTGAAACCTTCCTTCTCCTGAGCATGGATTCCGGTGATAATTCTTCATCAGGATTATTTAGTATGTTCTTGGTATTTTATTTAGTATGCTCATCTTATAGTGCAATATGATAACATTGGATCCGAAATTTATCTAGTGGTAGGGTATGAGTGACATGTGATATCTGAAAAGCAAAATTTGATTTCTCTTCTTGTGACAGACTAATTAATTTACGAATTTCTTATCTTGTGGTGGAGAAGATAACTTCAAATTTTGATAACATTGGATCAAAAAACTATCTAGTTGTAGGGTGCGGGTGACATGTGATATCTGACTAACATTGAATTGTGCTAGTAGCTTTACATTTAATTTTTATACATTGAATTATGATATTAGCTCTAAAATTCATTCAATTGTAATAGTAGCTCTACATTTAATTTTTACATTCAATTGTGATAGTAGCTACACATTCATTTACGTTGAAATGTGTACATCAATTGTGATAATAACTCTACATTCAATTATGATAGCAACTCTACATTAATTTAAATTCAATTGTGATAGTAGCTGCACATTCATTTACGTTGAAATGTGTACATCAATTTTGATGGTAGCTCTACATTTAATTTTTACATTCAATTGTGATAAAAGCTCTACATTAATTTACATTCAATTGTGATAGTACCTCCATATTCATTTACGTTGAAATGTGTACATCAATATAGAAATGAGTGATACTCCATTGAATTGTCCTGCTAGTTCTAAATTGAGAGTTGGTGTACAAAATCCATTTATATATACATCACTTTCATTCAACAAATCCGGAACACATACTACTCTCTCAATCACTCTTACTTTTTAATTGTTTCCTTAACCTCCATAAACAATTCTTAATACTAAAAATGTCTAGTAGCTCTAGCTCTGAATCAGACCATGGGTTGGATGACGCGATTGAGCAATTTCAAGCTCATTATCAACAATTTCAAACCGCTCTCATACACCGTATAGCAACTACACAAGTAGAAGGAGAAAGCTCAAGAACCCGACGTCCTCGGAGATACATTGAAAAAGGAAGGGAAGTCGGGCATGCAAGATTGTTCGCCGATTGCTTTAGCGATACACCAACGTACATAGATGAGCAATTCCGAAGAAGATTTTGAATGCAAAGGCCCCTCTTTATGCGCATTGTCAACACACTGGAAGCCGAGATACCGTACTTTCAACAAAGACGTGATGTAACCGGCCGGCTTGGTTTATTAACACTACAGAATTGCACCGATGTAATTCATGTGCTCGCATATCAACTTGCTACTGATGCGCCCGATGAATATGTTCGTATTGGTTTAGACACAACAAGAAAATGCTCGTACCAGTTTGTTGATGGAATCATTGAATTCTTTGGCGACGAGTACTTGCGAAGACCAAACGACGATGACATTGCACGCCTACTAAGCGTAGAAGAGTCTCGAGGATTTCCCGACATGCTAGGCAGTATCGATTGCATGCATTGGAGGTGGAAAAATTATCCAGCTGCATGGAAAGGGATGTACGCCCGTGGAAATCATGACGGTTCAACAATTATCCTAGAGGTTGTTGCATCATGGCACACTTGGATTTGACACTCTTTCTTTGGCACACCATGTACCAACAATGATTTAATATGTTCTTGCTCGATCACCTATTTTTGATGACGTTTTACAAGGTGTTACTCCTAATGTAAACTTCACGGTCAATGGACACGAGTACAACATGGGATACTATCTCGCTGATGGTATCTATCCCCCTTTGGCCACATTTGTTCAATCCATCACCCTCTCTCGAGGGCCAAAGGCAAAACTATTTGCCCAACAACAAT
This sequence comes from Polygonum aviculare, assembly GCA_934048045.1. NCBI lineage: Eukaryota > Viridiplantae > Streptophyta > Magnoliopsida > Caryophyllales > Polygonaceae > Polygonum > Polygonum aviculare. The sequence continues at coordinate 3,783,737 of OW204027.1, forward strand.
AGTGTTGACGTAAAGATGTCGAGAGGGCATTCGGAGCGTTGCAAAGCAGATTTAAAATCATTCGAGAGCCCGCCTTATCGTGGAACCCTGATTACATTGCAAAGACAATGAAAGCGTGCATAATCATTCACATCATGATTGTGAAAGATGAAAGAGCTGAGTACGAACATAATGAGTTTGTCGTTCCTCAATATGATGGTGATGGGCACGAACCATGTGACCTCTCTTACCCAGAGATTATAATCTCAACAACTACATTCAGTGTAGGTATCACCTTCGGAATCGAGTGTCACACCATCAACTTAAGGATGATTTGGTGGAGCACACTTGTGGGCAACACGTAGGGCTTATTACAATGAGGATGATGATGAAGGTTATGAAGTTGATGATCAGTACGACAATGACGATGAATGATATTGGGTTTCTTATGTTTGCAAATGTGTTGTTTATTGTATTTTGTTTCTTTAATTTCGGTTCAAGTTTCTTGTTGTGTGTTTTAAAATTGTTGTGTATGATGTTTTGGACTAATTAATAATGTGTGTGCTTCACTTTGTTTTATAAATTTCCCTATATGTCTCTAATTGTTGAAAACATTTAGACAAACATAATTAAATAAAAACGATTCCTAAAGTTGGAAAAAAAAAGTCAAATAGTAATTTATTAAAGTTAATATAACATGTTTTATTAGTAAAACTAACTACAATTAATTAGTGATGTTTAATTAGATAAGAAAATTAGACATAATTAATAATGTTTAATTACATAAAGAAACATTGTAAATTAATTAATCAAGAGTATAATTTGTTTTTGATAATTAATCAAGAGTATAATTGAAAAAAAAAATTGCCATTCTTTTTGGCAGCGGTGGTGTTGGGCGACAGATGCCTTAAACCCCCCCGGAAAACCCCATTCCCGGCTCCGATGGCTTCTCTCCCAAGCCATTGCATTCACGCCCACCGGAGCCCGATGGCAGCCATTCCACTCCACCAGCTTCAATTCTCAACGGCCACGTCCTCAAACACATTGCGAGCGATCTCAATCTCAACTTTTCCCCACCGCCATCGCTTCGGAAACGGCAGAAAGGGTTTCAGTCACTCTAAGCGTTCTCGTATCGGTGTAGTTAGGGCTTCCAAGGCGGATTACTACTCTACTCTCAAGGTTGGGCGGAATTCCACCTTGGACGAGATCAAGAGCTCTTACAGAAAGCTCGCTCGCAAGGTTTGCGTTTTTTTTTTGGTTTTGTGGATTTTGATTAATGCTGCTTTGTTGCTAGCTCTCGTTTTGGTTAGTGCATTATGAATTCTATAACAGGAAGATGTAGGACTGTGTTTAGTTGATGGAAGCTGTTGTTGAAACAAATCAGTATATAGCTGTGGTTGATTCCTTGTAGAATCCTGAAGGGGAAACTATATATGTGTAATTGCTGGTTAGGTCTATTGGCTTTATCTGATGTTCTTGATCTCCTCTGTCTTATATTTGATTGTATCGAAGACGATTGTTGATAATTCATAGTTTTGATGTGTTGTGCAGTATCATCCAGACATGAATAAAAGCCCTGGTGCAGAGGAAAAATTCAAAGAAATAAGTGCTGCCTATGAGGTAACATTTTCTTCAAGACCTACTATTTGTTTTCTCTGTTTTGTATTGCTCTTTGCTAGACAGTAAAAAATAGTTCGGTACATTTTGGTTTAGCATTTTGGGATTTAGTCTTAGCAAGCAAACTGATTCGGTGCAGTTTTTTATAGACACTCTGATTCAATCTTGTTATTCACATGCACTCAACAATTTTGAAGAACTTGTAACTGCAAAGTTTAACACCAAAAGGGCAGGTGTATAAATTTTCTCTCGAGGCTATTGAGTCTCCTGCTGTAAAAATGGTTTTCTCTAATGGGATCTTAGATAAATATCAATCTTTGCATTGGTACAAGGCTTATCCTATATGTTGTATCACTTCTTCAGATTAATAGTTTTGTCTTTCTACCAAGATCATTATTTAACTTTATTTGTAGGAATGTGCGATATGTTATATGTTTTTGGGTGTTACTGTATATCATATGCGTAAGGCAGATAGGTTCTTGGTTGAAAGCATCACTAATTGACTCTGTTGCAAAGCTTCCCATGTAGGTCTTGTCGGATGACGAGAAGAGATCTTTATATGACCGCTATGGTGAAGCCGGTTTAGAAGAGGGGTATGCCGAATCTAGCTTTGATCCACGAGGGGTAATATCACATCTGCCTGTTATGTTCACCCAATCAAAACAATTCTGAATCTAATTTTCTTGCTCTTTGTTGGTATATTAGGTGGACCCATTTCAAGTTTTTGATAATATATTTGGAGAATCAAATGGATTCTTTGGAATTAGGGATGAAGATGGGTTCAAATTCAACTTCAGAAGCCAAAGAAGTGAGGATGCTGACATTCGGTATTGTCAATATCTATATATTTTCCTTTTGAAAATTTGAATTGACGAGGACTATTGTGTTTCACTTTCTTTTGTGTTTGCCTTACATATACTGAGATTACTTGAAAAATCATTATTAATAGTTAATATGGCTCGTGCAAGCTGCATGGATTTTTCACATTCAGTATGTTTTTGCCAAGGTACATGTATGGATTATAAGATTAATGTGTGTATACTTAATAAAGAGGAAACTGTATCTCTAAATCTATGGTTTCTAGATTCAATTCTTGAAGAGAGGTGTGAAACCTGAAAAGTGCCTGAAAGTTATACGAAGTCCTGGTCTGAATAGAAGTCAATTTCATAAAAGATTGTTGCTGATGTAATCTGATAGTTGCAATGCTCAGTTTTGGTTTATGCTGTCAAATTCAGTATGTTGCTTTGTTTTGTACTGTGTTTTAGGTATGATTTGTCTTTGAGCTTAGAAGAAGCTGTTTATGGAGGAGAACGCGATATTGAAGTTCCCTGTTGGGATGTATGCGATTGTGGTGGATCTGGTGCTAAATCTAGCAACTGCATCAAGTTATGCAAAGATTGTGGAGGTAGAGGAGCTGTTCGACAAAGTCAGCGAACACCATTTGGTGTAATGTCGCAGGTACTTCTTCGGGTGTAAGAATGTCACCTCATTTGTGAATTTCCATTTGCATACCCTCTCTTAGTAACACATTGTTTATCTTTGTGCTTGCCCTGTTAGTTTATGCAAGCCCGCCGGTTGCATCATTTCTTGTTGTCCTGATTGCTTCTTGACTTCAGTTACCTTCAATCTGTTGATTTCAATTTTGATCATAATAGAAGCTGTTTTTTTTTGTTATGTAGATCTCTACCTGCTTGAAGTGTGGTGGGGATGGCAAGTTTATAACTGACCTTTGTCAAAGATGTGGTGGCCGTGGTAGAGTTAAATCCAAGAGAAGTATGAGAATAGTTATACCACCTGGTATTGACAATGGCACAATGCGACTACATGGGGAGGGGAACTATGACAAACAAAGGTTTCGTTTTCCTGAATTTTGGAATGTCTTTTTCTTTTGACTGGAAAAGACATCTTGTTGAATAAAATATTGCTGCTATAAGACACTTTAGTTTACATCTTGTCAATTGCTGAATCTATTATTTTCTGTGAAGCCGAAAACTCAAGGATTGATTAGGATATTCTTTCAACTGTTTATGGTTCAGGGGCAGAAGAGGTGACCTTCTTCTAGTTGTTCGTATCACTGAAAAAGATGGAATCCAGAGGGAAGGTTGCAATCTGTACTCCAAACTCAGTATTGATTATACAGAGGCAATACTTGGAACTGTCATTAAGGTTTGATTTACTGTTGCTGCCTTTTTACTAGTTTGAACTCTTTCTGGAGTGCTATACTAATATTTTCTTCTCACTTCGGTTTTTAGTTTTGGAACCTTCTAGTATGGTACTATGAGTTAAACCTGATGTAGGTGAGCTACTCTTAGGTTTCAATTATAACGAAGAGGTAATATATTAGAAACCAGATGTAGGTGAGGTACTCTTTGGTTTCAATCATAATGAAGAGTCAGCGTATTTCAGAAATATCAAAGTTCACTGATTTTTTTCAGTCAGTAATAGCCTTCACTTCAATCTTTTTTAGGTTGATCTGCCACTTTGTTTTTAGGAATTACTTCACACACTAAATTGTAAAACTTAAATGTGTTAAATTATTTTTATTCCTATGATCAAAAGGTGATGTTTTTGCTACAGAGATTTTCCTCTAAGACTATTTCACTTTTATGTGTATATGGGAATCTTTGTTCTTATGACATTGTGTGTCACCACTTTCTTCATATTTCTTATCAACTTTGTTGCACGTTCTTGTTGCGTATAATTGCATTTTTTTCAGGTGGAAACAGTGGAGGGTCTAAAGGATTTGCGGATTCCACCTGGAACTCAGCCTGGTGATAGTATAAAACTGTCAAACAAGGGAGTGCCTGACATCAATCAACGCTCTAGGAGAGGTGATCATATCTTCATTGTGAAGGTGCAAATTCCAAAAATTTCCAGGTTTGTCCACTTTATAGTTTCTTGGTCAGAAGTTGTGCTTGGTTCTGCTGTACTTATGTGCATGCTTTTGCTTGCGTTTCCATGAGTCTTGGTAATGATCTATATATGCATGTACTCGGGTACAGAAAAAAAGTAAAAAGGAGCTCATCATCACTTTTCTACTTGTTTGGTGGAAGCGGAGGGGCTGAATCGATACATGTTTACTTCTTTGGTGGAAGTAAAACATTCTTGCTGGTGTACGATTTATTGTTGACTTAATAAAGAATGAAAGGTTATTTTGTCTGATGGTGAATATTGCATTGAAAATGTATAGCAAAAATGCTACTCCAGCCAATAGAATATTTGTACTTGTCTTTTTCAAAATTCTGAATCATGAGAAAATTCTCGTTTTATTATTATTTCTATGTACCTTTTCAAGTTAGTGTTTAGTAAACACATCACTATTCATTTTTTTTAGCTAAAATCGAAACCTAGACTGAGAAAGGGGGCAATTTGAGTGGAATAATGAATGTTAGACAATTGTTTATTTGATTAAAAATGTTTATGTTACTGTCAGAATGTAATTTTACCTATGATAATTTTGTTTTTACGTCATTCTTTTTATGTATATATCTTTTTAATTTGTAATGTTATTCATATAGTGATAGAGAACTTGCTCTTGTTGAAGAGCTGGCTTCACTAAGGAAACCATCCAAAGAGCATTCAGTTTCTACTGATGGTAAACCACTAGGTTCAATATCCTAAGTTACGGATGCCTCTATAACGTATTTATATTTCTTATCTTTTCATTGGATCAAATTCTTGATAATGCAGGCAGAAGTAAGGTGGAAAAAGAGCTAAAGCAACCCTTAAGGCAGGGGATTCATCATGCTTCGTCACTCTGGGATTCCATGAAGAACTTCCTCTGGTAAGTCTGTGCTCTATTGACAAGAATGTTTGACCTTCATATGTAGTTCTAGCATTCAGTTCAAAGTTGCTGCTCAACAACAATCAATATGCTCTACATGATACACTTTCTAACTACATGTACAGCCATGTGACTGGTAGTGGTAGTTATATTTTTCTGGTATAGCATGATTGGCACCTGTTATTAGTGTGTGTTTGGATGCATAGTACATGCTTTATGTTTTTATATAGCCTAATTTATGCATTTTAAACCCCGAAAAAACTCGATAATTGTTTGGCAAGCCCAAATGTAATATGGGTCATTTTGGGTCATAACGTATATAAAATGTAGACTACATTTTAAATTTTAATGTCTGTAAATTCCTTGTACTACATTACATCCAAAAACCCCCTTTGTTGGAAGCTCTTAATTCTGGAGTAATATATACACTGAAAGAAATTCCTAATTTTAATGTTGATTTCCTTATGATAAGTAGTTCAAGGCTAGTTTTTTCCTTCTTTATGCTTTACCAAGCCATAGCTTTTAGGTCAATTTGATCCATACCAGTAGATGTCCTTCTCAGAAGATCTTCCAAATGCTGTTTTAACACCATTGCATTACATTCATGATCCTCAGTCTCACACTCTGCTACATTCATTATTTGATACGTGCCAATCATTTCTCCTTTGTAACCAACCTTTTCTCGTCTAACTAACAGGAAGGAGAAGTCTCAAGAACGGTTTGCATCAATCAGCACAAGCGTGCAACCAACATTTCCCTTGTGTAGTAGTACTGTTTCATCTCCTCCCTATTCGTGGTATGTTTTGCTGATTCTCACATTTATCTTTACAGCTCTAGCAAACTTTAGGAACTGCAAATGGTTACTGGTGAGAAGGATTCACTTATTCAATCCACGAACAACGATTAAAAAGCGATAAAAGAGTGTTTCTCCCTCTTGCTAGTATAATAGATATACCTTGTACTCTTTTGTGCCTTTCTTTCCCTTGGAAAGAGAATTTTGTAGCATGGATATATAGCTGTTCTAAGAGGGAACAATTCAATGTCATTTTTTTCAATTATTTTTGCTGCTAATGAGAGGTTTAACCCAAGATATTACAATATCTGATTCTAACCCATACCCAAATTTTAATTCAATGCCATTTTAAGGCCTTGTTTGGACAATCCTGATATTAGTTTATTTGTCCCATTTCCCTTTGTCTTTATATTTGCTAACTACTTTATGCTTGTGTTTATACAAAGAGCTAATTTGTAAGGTGATTTTAACTCATCTTTGTGAGAGAAGGTGAATCACAAAACTAATAATTTGAAATTAGGGCCAACTTCTTAAAAAAAAACACTCAAAAACAAATGAATATTGTCTATAGCATAGTATTTAAATTAACCTGGAGCATTTGTAGTACACTTTTTGTCATGATTCAAAAGCATTGCAATAATTTAAAAGCCTAGTGTACACATTTGTAATACAATTTTGCTTGTGTCTACCGAATTCTACATTGCCTTGGAGCGCTCCATATGAAGGGATTGGGCGGGGCTTCAGGCGGCGACAACGACGAATATTTCTTCCAGTCCCCAAGAACAAGCTTAAGATCGTTAATCTTACGCCCTAAACCAACGCAGCAGTTGGCGTGCATTGTGCAAACCTGGCTAAAGTCCCGGCTTGGTTGACAAAAGCTACCAAATAGTGTGTTGTCAAGGTACTTCACCTTGAGCCCTGTGATCCGAATGACGTGGCCGAACTTGATGATGTTGAACACTTCTTGTTCGTGCTTGTCCTCATAGAAGCGTCGCGAGTAGTACCAGAGCTTGAAGAAGAGAATCGTTCGCCTGTTGGACTTAACGTGCATGATCCCGGTGTTCGGGAAGTTGTGGAGGAGATCTCTTGGACGGCCAATGTACTTGTCACATGATACCTGAAAATCTACGTCGTCGTCTTGGAGATGGATGAATGGGTCTCTAAACCACATTATATCAGTATCCTATCAAATCTCAATAGTATTAGTAGGGCAGATTACATTCATAAAGAAAAGGATTAACAATGAAAAAAGCAGAGAATTCTTTACATACTGTGAAGAGGAAGTTGTAGCCCAAGCTAAGGACAGAGTGGAGCAAATCAACCTTCCTCCAAATAATCTCCAAGTAATTGGTGGTCTTGAAGAAGGCCTCTCCTCCTGAGAAGTTGAAGCCTTGGACTTGCAAGAAGAAGCAATTGAGGTTCATGCTTAGACAACGGGCGTGAGCCTTTTCGTCTACCGACACTACGAACAAGTGCTTTATCAGCCTCTCGGTGTTGTTCCCGTTTCTGAAACTCTCTAGCATCAACTCGAACAATGAGTCAGGCGCTGCCCACGCCTCGTTTATGCACGTCACAATCACCGTTTTGTCTGGTGTCGCTGCTCGCTTCAAAACTCTTGCAAGCTCTTCGTTCGCGTCGTCTGCGATCCCTACCTACGTAATGGATGCAATATAGGTCATCTTTTTTTTGTAGAGATTTATACACTTAATTGGATTATTAAGTTTCTTTCACAAAAATATCAAATTCTCAACCGTACCGTACTGTATCTGGAGGCATGTTGCTTAATTTTGTCGTAATTGAGAGTAATTTGTATGAAACTAATCAAGTCAATCAATTCAACTACTAATATATACTATTGACTATGTCATGTTCACAATACTTGCAAATGAAGATATGGAAGTTTGTAAAGAGGGCAAAACCGAGTTATAAATTGGTGTGTTAATGTGTTTTGTTCGGATAAATATTAGTGTGCTAACTAGGAGCTTATCTTCAGGCGGCCGGCAAGGTGAGGCACGTGACATGGGGGTTTGGTTTTCATTTTTCAACTCCCATTTTTTTTTCATAAATAGGCACTTTTTGAACTTTATTCACTGAATTAGGCTCGGTTGAAAAACTTATTTGGGCTAGAGACGCTGAATGGGACAGCGGGTTTTGTTTGGATACAAAGACTCTGTGCCGCATAGCGTCTTTAGTGCAGTTTACATTTCTTGTTAGTGCAAACTTTCACCCTTTTTTTATGATTTGGTGATAACTTACCATTATACCCGTCAAAAGCTGACCCTACCCGTAAACCCGACCCGATCTGAAATTTCTGGGTTTCAACACGAAAATTTGAACCCGAAACTCATTTTGAACCCGAACCCGGTAAACCCGAAAGTTTCTGGGTTAGGGTCAGGGTCAACCCGCTGGGTCAAGAAATCTATAAGGCAGAAAACTTATTTTAGAATACACTCTAATATAATGAAATGACAGATTGACGGGTAATTGTGCACCCAAAGGTTTAAATTATATTACAATATATAAAATTTATTTTTGAAAATTATGATATATTTTATTATTACAGTATTTAAAAATAATATTTTGCTATTATATTTTATTATTTAAATAATACTTTATTTAAATTTTGGTCAAAAAATTGATACTCTTGACCCGTTGGGTTGACCCGACCCGACCCGTAACCTGAAGCAACCCGACCCAGTTTGACCCGTAACCCGATTGACCCGAACCCGGAACAACCCGACCCGAACCCGCCCGACCCGACCCGATTGACAGGTCTACTTACCATATAACGATATAATAAATGTTTTAGATATTTAATATTTGTAAAAGTAAAATAAATATATCAGATTATATATATATTAAATATTAAATTGATTAAGTTAAACTATGACAATTAGAGAGGTCAAAACCTGTCCTAATCTGAAAACCGACCCAATCGAAGATTTTAGGGTTGAAACCCAACCTGAAAAGTAGCAGGCAATAGGAAAAAAGTGAACCCAATTAATCTGAAACAGTTTGGGTTGATACCCAAAACCGACCCGAACGACCCGCTTCTTTTTTAATAAATTAAACTATCTTTAATAAAAGTTTAATACATAATACATATCCTTCTTTAGTAAAAAAAATCAAAATCCAATAATTACTAAATTGGAATGTGCGGAAAAAATAAATAACCAAATACGTTGATTGGAATGTTTATTTTGAAATAAAAACTCCCTTTACCTAAACTCTTTATTTGATCTTCTTGATCGTACAAAATAAAGATATTTTTGCACTAAAAATTCAAAAATTCAAAAATATGTAAAGGCGCTGGATGGATCAGCTTGTTTTGAACTAAAGACGCTATGTGGAACAGAGGCTTCATACCCAGCCAAGAACCGCTGTCCCGTTCAACGTCTTTAATTCAAAGAGTGCCTACTCCCAGAATAAATTTTCAACCGTGCTTATTTCAGGAAATAAAGTTGACACAGTGCCTATTTCTGAAAAAAATTCCATGCAAGTGTTGTTGTTTTTAAAGAGGCAGTCTCTTACAAAGGAGACATGTTGGCTTTTTTTTAAAAATAATTATACACTTAACAATACTTTTTCTTGATGAAATATTGGCCACCTTCTATGACAAACCCTGAGCTAACAACTCACCCAACGAGGGCCATGAAATCAAGCAAATGGTTTTTTACAAGACTCTAGAAAGTCAAACATACTCAAGGAGATCAAGGAAGCAATTAATACGCTAATACCCTAACAAATCAACAAGGGCACTATTGTTAATCTTAAGAAACTAATAATTTGGTGAGGCGTGTTTATAGCTTACACAAATATATACATCAGTACATGATACATCCTAGATTTTCTAGAAATGACTCGTGTTAGATCGGTTGATGAAAGATTAAAAAAAAAACGATATACATGGTAGAGCACAAATATATCGACGTTTTTTTTTAAGAAAATCCTTACATATGTGAAAATAATTAGTCATATAACTTAACTTAGTTAACTACTCAGAGTAACATATAAAAAATATTGATGTGTTGGTGCAAACATTTTAACTTCATTAATTCCTTCAATATACATGGTAGAACACAAGTACGAACACGATTGTGCATGGTGTTTTCAAATTTCAGTACGTACATGCTAATGAAGATGAGCGTAGATACTAGAAACACTACCAACTTGAACTTATTTAACGTTAATACATAGTAAAAATGTGATTCTCACTTTTTTACACAAAAACTAACAAGCAAATTAGTGTACTTAGTAAAATTTACATTATGATCAATCTCACCGAATTTGAATTGGAGGCATTTGTTGTAACGTTGAAGAAGGCAGGAGGAAGTGGGAAACCAGTTCCAAGAAAGTAGTAGACATTAACCATGGCGGAGACAAACAAAGCCACCATTACGAACCATGTTGCTTGCTTCGATTTCGCGATCAAATCCATCTTTTAATGATTTTTTGATCTCTGTTTGGTGGCTCCAGATTTTGATTGTCTTGAGTTAAAATGAGGAAGAAAGGTCAGTTTTTTCGCCAAGTGAGTAGTAGTAGTAATAAGGACGAGGGCATTGACTTTGACCTTGTAGTTTGTTTTTGTTTTTCTTGGTATGTATTTGCAGTAATTTATTGTGAGTTGTAGATTTGTACTTGCTTGCTATCAACGACATTGAACACTCTTTACGTTGAATACTATTTCATTCTTGTTTAAATATAATTACAATAAGACAAACTAGGAGACCTTCGATTAGTCATCCCAACTAATGCCATCAACGTATCTATTATATATATCAGGAAAATGAAAAGAAAGTGTGATGAATCCCAACAAAATAAAATTAGTGTACTAGAATTAGACTTTCATTAAAGATGAAAAGAATAACATAAGGTTACTTTTGCTAAATTGTTTGTGTATTATTCGGGAAAAAATTGCGGTTACGTGGGACAACGTATATATAGAGTGCGCATATATTGTTTGTTTTGGGTTCATGTATATCTATTTCATGTTTACGTATTTTTATTTCATATTCACGTATTTTTCTTTCATTTTATGGTTTACCGGTTAAAAAAAGTTTTTATTTGATTCAAATCCGTATCTAAAATCCCAATGATTTTTTTTCACAAACATTATAATTTAGAGAAAGGTTTTTGTTTTCGGCTTAGTATGATCGTGACTAAGGGTGTCAATCGTTTTGGTCGGGTTCATTTCGGATTTGGGTTAATCTGGATTTCGGATAAATTCGGGTATTTTGACCTCATAGACTTGTCCCTAATTTTATTCAAAGCACTACATGGCACCAAATTCTTTCTGATTTCGGGTACATAAATGACATTCCTTAGTAGAGATTTGCCACTAGAAAATTCTAAAACTACTTGGGTCTTTGCCTAGGACTTGAAACTCTTGAGGTTCTCACAAACACGAATGCTCTCATTATCTTGCATGTAACACACATACTTCATCAATCAATGGAGTAAAATTCTTACCAAAATTGCATTTTATTTTAGTTCAATCACAGCAAAAGAAGTGAGCTTCTATGTGGTATACCTATTAGGTTCGTATCGCCTTAATTTCTTGTGTAAGAAAAGATAGCAATCGAAGACTACAGTCCAAGCCTTCAATCCTAATGCCACTATTGTAGATGAGGGTGAACAAACCATCAAAACCAAAGCACCTTTTTGGTGTCCTTGAGGAGAAGAGCTCGACTATTTGCACTTGATGGAACGATATATGTGGCGTACGAAGAAGAGTGATGCATGAAATCCGACCGTTCCAAGCATGAGAAAGATGCCATAGCAAATGCATGCCATGTACCCGAAGAAGAACGATGTTTGCATAAAGCCTGACATATTAGAACGCTCGAAGTAGTAGAAAAGGCAATAGAGGTAGATAAAGACTCCGGTTGAGCCACTGCATAGGAATGACCTGTTTCACAGATTGATGGATTGTCAGCTCAATTGTGCAGTTGTAATACCAAGAGAAATACTCTTTGAAGTAACTAGTGAGCGTTTGAACCTGCTAGATACATAACTTGGATTGGCTATTGGCAATTATCTAAATGTTTAACAATAAGGAGTAGCTACGGCTACAACGCGAAGGTGATATCTATGTTACAAGTTCGCGCAATCTAAGTTTGTAATATAGGCTATAGATAAGGGAATACATATCAAGATAGATGTTTTACATACCTCCACCACCATTGATGATCTTCAGCAGAGAGTTGGAAGTACGTCAACGCCACAGTAACAAAAGCAGTCACAAGAACAAGAACAAGAAAGATGATAAACAGCATGCCATAGTTCGTGAAGATCCGGTGACCCCAGACGGTGGCAAATGTGTAGTAGACTTCTATATATATGGCAGCAAAGGGCAGAGTTCCAGCCAATGCCATTTGTGGCAGGGTTTTCTTGTACCATGAAACCGATGGGATTTCTCTTGGGCATTTTGTTGTGTTACACGGTGCTTTGAACTCTTTATCGCCATTCTTCCCTGCAATTCCACCCAAGACTAGTAACGGTGAGGAGCCGAGAGTCCATATGAGAACTAAGACTACAATGGTGCCAAATGGAAGAGCTGCAGTTGCATTGTAAGTATTTGCAACGGTGTCAAGGAAGCAAAATGTAAGGAACAATGGCCCACTGAAGAGACATCCTGTTAACAAGAGGTTCCGGACCTGCCATAAGAAAACCCGGATACATGTTTACTTCAAACTGTTCCTGTTAATAGTCTAAGCTTGGAAGCCATATCCAAACTATTCCTTATAATGGAATGCATTTGCCCTAATGTTAACTAACTATGCTAAGACATGGAACCGAAAAGATCTTTTACCCAGTTTGATCCTTCAAGTTGACAGTAAAAAGACGTCGACGTATAGCCTGCAACTCCTGAGGTGAGTGCATATATGACAACCAGTGCAGTAAGCAAGGATCCTCTGTTATATGGATAGAAAACTCCCACCAGTGCAAGCAGCAAAATGAGCACTGTTCTAATAGGAAGCAAAAGTACATTTTCTCTTATTATAGTGAGCAAATGCAAATGCTACCTCATCAAGAAGAATACAACTTACAGTGTGAATAGCTGGGTTCCACATCCAAGAGCAGCTGAAAGCAACGATTTGTTGTTGGGATACCTGAACACATCTCCATGTATGTTTTTCCATCCGCTTTCTTCCTGGTCTTCAGCTGATTCATCATCACGGGTGTACCTATGAAAACAAATGCACCCTTAAGAAGAACAAAGACACAGACCCACAAAAGTTGCAATCTAGTACACTTACTTGACAAAGTCCTTTTCAAGGACGTGCATCAAAATTGTTGCAAGAAACACACTTAATAGAACAGCACCACACGAATTGATGATCGAGAACCAATGACTATGACTCGCATAAGTGTATCTATCCAGCCTCGTCTCAAACGGGGCATTTGATTCCTTCCACTTCACACTGTATGAGAACTCAACATCGATTTCTTTGTCTTCAGTGATCTCAACCAAAAGGTTCGAGCCACTAGCATAGGAGTGAACTTCAATGATACGGTCGTTGTTATAATAGACAACAAATTGAATAGACTTGTGTAGATAGAACTTGTACTCTTTAGGACGAGTTATGCGTTGTCGCCCCAGAAACTCTTTAGAAAAAGTTATGCGTTGTTGCCCCAGAAAGCCATAGATTGGCAAGTCATCATAGTACATCTGGTAGTAATAATCGTCGACAACCGCATCACGGAACTTCCTTACCTCTTCCTTTGTCAGGCGTTTTCTGCAACTAACTTCAGAGTCCTTGTCTACCAGGAAATCAAGTTTGTAGGGAGAGGTGACAAGGCGGTCCCCGTGTAATACTTCACTTAAAGATTCTTTCTTCTCCTTTATAGGAACTGCAGAAAACTTACAAAGTGTGTGGATAAGATATAGCTTATCATGAATAGACCAACAAGTAAAAACTATTACATAATAATAAGCATACCTGGTGAGCAGAAGGGGAGATCAAAATAGCGGTAAGTTTCGCTGCAAAAGAACACGAGGATCTTGCTGTTAAGGGAGGAATTAAAAGCATGTGATGCAAGTGTAACACTTTCTATGGCTACCCAAGACCATTTTGCTGTTAAATTTCACTCTTGTAATCTTTGAAACTGGTCAAAGTAAAACCTATTTCTGGGGGCTTAATCTTGTATGCTAATCTGTTCAGTAAATTTTAAACATGATAAAACAGAGAAGGATGCATGATCGATAAGCACCATAGATCATTGTTACCCTTTTCAGTCCAATTACTGTTCCCTCATCCAAACACAAGTCGAACTCAATCAGTATATTATCAACTATATGTAGAGTGAAAGCAATTAATTCGACCAAAAAAAAAGCAATTAATCTAATCGCAAAATTATCAAAGCCCATCAAAATTAGCAGGTAATTAGGCATGTTCCCATCACTAAGCAAAGAGAAACAAACCTGGGCTTGTGGTAAGGGCCAACTATATTGGCGTAGAAAGGAACTGAATCCCCGTATTTATAGCGATGATCGGAATCTTCAGCTCTTATTTGACCTAGCAAATACACAGTCAAGGCAACAACCACCGCCATAGATCTGAGCAGGCTCTTCTTCATCGTGAGAAAAATTGAGAACACAAAGAGGAAAGAACAGATTGAAAGAGAGCAGTGTTCTAGTGGGGGGAGAGATTTATCAGTCAACGAAAATGGGTCAACGTCAACGGTAAGAAAGACCCACCAAAACAATAAGAAAACCCTTAACATAGAAAAAATAGAAAAAATAGAAAATTGAATTCATTTTCTTTTACTACCTTATCTTCTCTCTCCAAATTGGCGCCATGGCGATGAGCTCCATCTGTTGTGAGATGTTGCGCCCTCAAACTCATGGTATGCTTGTTCTCTTCTTTCTCGTTAATTTCCCCATTGAGAAGGAAAGTTGAGGTCTTTTTTGGTCTATGTAGTTGCAACCAAGAAGTGTGTTCAGGGTGTGAGAGAGATGGTCAAATCAGTTGGGATTCCTTCGATTGTGACTCCTCCTCAATTGTCTCTTCAAAGGGGGAATTGGGTTAAGCTTATTTGTGGTGCTAGCTTTGAGGTGAGCAAAACAATTGTATGCTCTGCAAATTAGGGTTTTGTAGGATATTGCATGACTTGAAATGGCAGAAGAAAGTATTGGTCTTTGTGATTGAGGGTTTTGGAATTGAGGGTTTTTCTGGGTTTATGCAGGATGTTGTAGATGTGAGGAACCTCTCTCTGGTGTACACTCTTGCTGGAGGTCAGCCATTGCTCACCAATCTGAGCTTTAGTAGTCAAACAGGGACACCTGCTCAATTTTGTTAGTTGCAGAAAATAACTTGCATGATCAGATTTGGGATGGTTTTGATTTTTTGTGTATAGCTTTAGATTTTGGCGATTTGCATAGATTCAGACAGTTGTTTGTTCAACTAGATCTCCATGAGGAGAGTATCCAGAGTGGTCATGTCTAACGCCTTTGGTCTGAAAATTATTATAATTGCCTTAATTTGAGTGACGATCTCACCTGCTAGAAACAATCCAAATGATGATTCTTCAGTATGACTGAAGTATATCAAAATGTTTAATGGCTTACATCCAGTATTCTAGTATTCTAAAACGTTATCTGTCGAAGAACATTCTTCAATGCCTATATCGAATGATAATGACATATGTTCTTTCTCATGTAATGTACAAGTTTACGTGTCTGCTTCCATCATTAATAGGTTTCGTCTATTTTCGGTATTGGGTAAAAACTTTCTTTCTCAGTATTTGAATAAATGCTCCTTATGATGCATCTTTCACCATTCCGTTACATATGCAGTTGATTGCATAGATTGTGCTGCCGATGCCTCAGTGGTGCATGCCGTGAGTGAAGGAATAAATGCAGCCATGGATATCATTCCAGTTCGTAAGCCATGGGTTATGATCAGCGTCAATGATGATGAAGATATTCATTTTCGCAAGGCAGGTATTTGATGTTTGTTGTTCTCCACTCTCTTGCTATGAATGATATCAAAATTAGCTTAGTTTAAGGTATATATAGCAGACTCGAGATATCAGGCTCTCTTGCACATGATTACGTTAGTGGACAAGGAAATTAGCTTAGATTTACTTCATCTTTTCTCATCATAGACCTCCTGACGTATTTATGTCATTTGTGTATACCTCTAACTATAGAGTGTGCAGATTTTTTTCTTTGGAATGTTTTGTGTGTTTGCTGTATTAACCTGTTATGGATAGAGTGATAGTTTTAGTATAAAGATATGGCATTTGAATTTCCATGTTGGTTGTTTACATATTAGTTTTAGGATTTCATTCCATGTCTGAAGCTTGGGGTTGCTGTAGACTCGTAGTATTCATTGGAAGGAAAATTCGGTTAACCCCTATAAAAATGATCCGAAAATAGATTTGACCTATAGTTTTGTCAAGGTTTTAGCTACTTGATGGTGTTTCAGAAATGGCACATTCTTGTTGTCCCTTATTTCTGCTGAAACTAATGTATTCATCTGTTTGATTCCTTCCATTGAACCAAAAATGAAATCAGAATTTGATCCAGAAGACTGTCCATCAGATTGTTTGAGACCGTGTGAAAAAGTCTGTCCTGCTGATGCAATTTCACTAGAAAAGCTTTTCTCTAATCCACATGCATCTCATGTGTTGCAGGTCTGTTAAGTGTTTTTTATGATTGTCTTCTTTTAAAATTATCTCCTTTTCTCTTCAATGATCACATACATTCTTTGGTAATTGCTCACTATGATGAACTATGTAGGGAGGAGTCATCACAGAACGATGTTATGGATGTGGCCGATGCTCTCCTGTTTGCCCATACGACAAAATCGGTGAGATAGCTATTGGAAAAGTTTCTTTTATATCTCCATAAAAATGGATGATTGATTAATCAAGTCAACTCTGGCATTTTATGGCACTCTATTTGTATAACCAAGTAAAAATGTTTGATGGGAAAATATATTTACATCCTGTAATGTGCTAGGGATGGTTCCACACTTGAGAGATGCTGCTAGTACTGCTGAACTGCTTAAAAGGAAGGATGTTGATGCAATCGAAATACACACAAGTGCTAGGTAATAATTGCAATCTCTTATACCTTTTCTAAAGTGGAAAATGCAAGTGCATTATCCAGAAAATACTGTTTTTGAAGGAGAGCTTTGAATATAATCACTAATTTATGATCCAACGAGTTACTTTTCACTAAAAATCTAAGTAAGCAGGAAAGTAGATTGCAATTTAAGGTCATCCAGCAGTCATGTCTAAACTATAATCAAATATTTAGCAGTAATTTGTTGTTATATTAACGGTCTTTCCTTTTCCTCATCCTTTTTTGTAATAGACATTGCTACTGGTGCTTGTAGACAGACTGATTCCTTTGAGAAATTGTGGAAAGCTTTAGGAGATTCTGCCAATGATTTGAAGCTTGTAGCAGTAAGATTCAATATGTCCATTGAACATAAAAGTAAGCCAATTAATGTTCATAACTCAAACCTCAAAAAACTTTTCTGGATGTCGGTGAATACACCCAGATAAGCCTTCCTGATATCGGGGACTCTGCGACTTCGGTAATGAACGCAATGTTTGAAATCATGAGGCCAAACCTCCATTGCAGCAATTTGTGGCAGGTAATCAACTCTTCTTTGCAGAATTAGATCACACATTCACACTCCTTCAAACTAAATAGATTGTAAAACCAAGTTTGTTATAATATGATTATAAAACTATCTTGTGAAGTTGGATGGTCGTCCCATGAGCGGAGATATTGGCCGAGGCACCACGAGAAAAGCAATCAGCTTTGCACTTCACTTAGCTGCTGCAGAGGATAGACCTCCGGGTATAGCGAATTCATTGTCTTGAGTTATAATGCACTTTCTTGTGAAATCGAACAGCCCAGCCTATTTTGAATAGCAAGTCTCGTTTTACTTATCTTACTAAGCCTCGGCTTTGTGTTCAGGTTTTCTTCAGTTGGCGGGTGGCACTAATGCTCATACAGTCAATGGACTGAAGAAGGAAGGAATTTTTCAGACATCCTTTGAATCTTGTAATTTGCATTAAAACTCGCCTTCGTGAACTGTTTTCATGCTTAACAGAATGTATGGTCCTAACTGACCTGATGTGTAGGGGCTGCCAAGGACGACAATTCGGGATCGAAAACCCTCAGAAGAACTAGTCCGGTAATCAGCGGTGTAGCTTTCGGCGGCTATGCTCGAAAGGTCTTGTTCAAATTCTCTAAATCCACTTTTTGTGCTGATTTACATGCCCATGTACATGAAAGACATGAGCAGTAGTCTTGTTGGCTAACAATTTGACACCTTTTGTTCATCACATTTCAGATAGTTGGAAGAATACTGAGCTCACTAGATTCGGAGCATGGGGTTACTAATCTTGAGAATCACCCTGAATATCTTAAAGAGGCGCTCAGAGAAGCCCTTGGGCTGGTGGGAACTATCAAATGTTACAACAATTACTTTAATTAGGTGTATGATATTACATACAACAACAGAGGAGAAGTAATTTAGAGGAAAGTTTGTGGATTAATGGAGCACGATCTAACATCTTTATGTTATGGGGTTTGGTTGATGTTTTGGATCTAATTGGAAGAGCATAGAGGTGATCGGTCCTTTTTTTGTTATATTGCGATTTAGGACTGAAAATCACTAATTCAACGTGTTGTGCACTTGTGCTAGCCAAATATGCATATTAAAAAAAACGTGTTTATTTCATGGGTAAGGTTTATATGATAATATGATCTTTTAATAGAAGAGTAAGGATAAATCGTCGCATTTGGGAGCGCTGCATCGTCTATGACCGTTAGGGCCGAGCATCGGTTCAAAACTGAACTAAACCGAAAAAATCGAACTGAAATCGAAATTCGGGAATTTGGTGAACCGAACCGAAAAAACTTTGGTTCATTTCGCTTTTTTCGGTTTTTGATAAATATAAGGTTTACTTTGAAAAATGGAACGGAACCGAAAAATAATCGAAAACTGAACCGAACTTCGTCGGTTTCTGTCCGGTTCGGACGGTTTGGTCAAATTTTTTCAGTTTCAATCCAACCATGCTGAACCCTTACGACTGTGTGGGATTTTTTTTTTACCTTCTTTACCTTCAGTATTATAAGTTTCGGAACATTAGTGTCTAGTCTCATATGCAATCGTGTTAAATATAAATGCAGATTCGTTCAAGTGAAAATGGCATACAACAACAATAACATTTACCCCAAGAATCTTGCGATCGTAGGACTTGGATGTCAGGGTGAAAACATATATCTATCTATTTATCTATCTATTACTATATACTAAAGCAGAAGTAAATTCTCTCACCATATCGCCCCACATCACTCCCTTTATTAAAAAGCTTATCTTATCAAATCTTGGTTTTATCATAATATACCATTTTAATCTTATACATATTTAATTAATATTGTCACCATTTGTTCCATCTTAAAATTTGAGTTCCTCAGTTAGCATTCTATCATAATACATAAATTTCAATCTTATCATTACATGATTACTAATTTAGTTCATAAATGGATTTATCCTAATTTTTTACAAACAATTCTTTTTTTACCCAATTGACAAAGTAATATATTAAAAATAAATATTTTTTCATAATTGTTTTCTAAGATTTTTTTAACAATTATCAAAAGTAGCAAATTCTACCAATATATTTACGCCACATTTTTTATTAAAATACTATATATATATATATATTATCATATCTCAATATCTCATTGAAATCCAATAAAAATATTAATAAAAAGATTAGATTATATGTTTACCCTAAATATATATGTAGATAAAAGATAGATCTCTTCGTAAAATAATGATTCGTTAATATTTTATTTGAAATTTGTATACTTCTTATTTAATTAATTTTTTACAACATATTAACATATATAAAAGATAACTTTGCTTTCTTTTTTATCTTATTAAACATTCTCTATATTTGCAAATATAATACTATATTAATCCGAATTTATATTTAAAATTATTGATTAATTTATATAAGTTAGTTTATGCAATTAATTTAATTTCCGCAATTTTTATCAATATGTATGTATCATGTATGCATAAAAAAGTCAATATATAAATAAAATATTTCTATATAAATATAAAATATCTGATGATATGCGAGAAATTATATTGTTTTATAATCTAAAAGATATACGTCATTTTAAAAGAAATAAAACATATGATAATATTTGTAATTATTATAGTGAATTTATAGTTGGCATATGTCAAACAGGTTGGGTCGGGTGGATTCGGGTTCGGGTTGAGTGTGGGTTCGGGTCAATCGGGTTACAGGTCAAGTTGGGTCGGGTCTTGACAGGTTATTTTGCGGGTTCGGGTCAACTTAACAGGTCACGAATTTGAATTTTTAATGATTATTAAAATAATATTATGATTAAATAATAATATTTATTAATAAAATATTTTTTTAATTGATTTTTATAATAATATTTTATTTATAATAGGTTTTATAATGGAATACATTATAATATCTAAAAGAAAATATATTTATACAAAAAAACGGGTCAGTTGGGTCGGTTTCGGGTTTTAACCAAAAAAAAATTGATCTGTTCGGGTCGGTTCAGGTTTTGACACATCTACCATATAGATATAATCTATCTAAACGATATATATTCTTTCCTATTACATACATGTGAGGTCTAATATCAAATTTTAATCAATTGAATTATTTTAATAAAAATAGATGATATGATCCAATATGGAGTTGACACATGTCGTGATAATTATTCCGTATTTTTAACCTCTGATTTAGTATATATTGTAGTTATGATGATGATTACGATGATGTAGAAAGTAGTCATTTAATTATAGGATTTTGGTACAATGAAACAAAGTTTTAATTATACGGATTTTGGTCCAAATCCAAAAGGACAATTAGAAGTGAACCAAACAATTACTATAGAACTATCTTTTTATGTTCCTTTGAATTGGTATGTCATGTACGATATCTTTGAATTAATTGTTCATTTCCGTAAAAACTGGTAACACTGATAGAATTGCAGGTAAAACTAGTTAATGCATTCTTTGCTTCTACGAAAAACAAAACAGTTAATGCATATTTTGGATATGAAGAGAGAATGGAGCCAGTACGAGTGAAACACGTAAAGAATCCTTGAATGCATATTCTGGATGTATTCATGTACATTCTTTCTTTCTATGGAAATCAAAACTACAGTACTCCATTAAATCAAGCGCAGGAACACATATAAATTCTACTGTATTATCAATTTGTCTGTTCATTTGTTAAAAGTCAAAACTCAATATTTTTAGGAAAAGTTTTAAGTCGGAGGGTATCAATAGGATTTTCCCTATGAATAAATGTTATTATAAAAATCTATTTAAAATAATGTTTTATTAGTAAATATTATTACTTAATCATAATATTATTTTAGTAATCATTAAAAGTTCAAATTCTTGATAGGTCGATTCGAACCAGCACAATAACCTGTCAAAATCCGACCCGACTTGACCTGTAACTCAATTAACCCGAACTCGCACTCAACCCGAACTCGAAAAGACCGAATCTAAATCCACCCGACCCGACCCATTTGACACCTCTATATACACTATATCTTTGAACTAATTGTTTATTTCTGTAAAAATGGGTAACACTAATAGAATGGCAGGTAAAACTAAGGAAAATTTCATATGGTGTCCTCGAGTTTCTGGCTTTTTCGGATGGTGCCCAAGTAAAAAAAAATTATTCCGATAAATACCCTTGAACGTTTGTAAAATTCGGCTTGTACCTTTATCTGGAATTTTTGTCTTATATTTCACTAAATTTCGATTATATTCTATAATAAAGACATGCTTTTATATTTATTAAGTTAAGATTCAATTATAAGATAAAAAATAACTTTAATTAGTTTAAAATACATTATAAAAATATTATATTACTTATGTTTTCAATTGAAATTTTCTTATATGTATAAAATTAAAACCAAACATATTTCAATACTTATATATATATTAAGAATTTACTTGGGCACCCTCTTAAAGTAAAAGGTTTGCTATATATTTGATATTTCATAGTACCCCTACCCGAGTATTACGAAATATTTACTTGAACATCGTCCAAAAAAGTCAAAAATTCGAGAGTCACAAATGGAACTTCCCCAAAACTAATTAATGCATACTTTGCATCTAAGTTTCTACGAAAAAAAAACAGTTAATGCATATTTTGTATATGGAGAATGGAGATAGAATGGGGCCAGTACGAGTGAAACGAAGAAAGAGTGAATGCATTTTTTGGATGTATTTAATTTTATGTACATTCTTTCTTTCTATGGAAATCAAAACTACAGTACTCCATTTGTTTTGGTCGAAACTACAGTAGTCCATTAAATCAAGCGCAGACACACATATATACTGCACTGCACTATATGGTACAAGGCGTGGCTGTCAGTCTGTCCGTTCATTCCCCATAGACGGTTACACATTTATTGACTCAACAGAAACCACGTAGGGTAAGCAAGCCCTATTAATTTGCATCTCCCAACGGTACCCACATTCTACGAACCTATTCTCACGTCAATACACATCCCGATGGCGATGGATGCACCACTCCTCCGAGGCTTTGCCATACTAGAACCAAAACTAAGCAACCACTACCAAACTCACTTCTGTTATTATCTTGGAGGAAGAGAGCGGATAAATTGTCATGAATCGAAAATGAAAACATTATACACAATTAGATGTCACCAAATTTTAGAGATATCAAAAAAGAAAAAAATCAACCAAATTTTAGATAAAAAATAAGTTGAGAGATTTTATGCCACTTAGCATCCGAATTTTATGGGTATTATTGTAGGTCATATATTTAATGCCACTATCTAATCTACCCTTCTTTTGTACTGTATCTACCCTTTTTATTTAATGCCACTTAGCATCCGAATTTTATGGGTATTATTGTAGTTAGCAAACCTTTTATTTTGATATTCTTTTAACTTTTTTTTGAGAATTATCATATACTTAGCAAACCTTTTATTCCTAGATTATTTTTATTTTGGTGAATTATTATATCCATAATTATATTTTAGAGTGAATCCCTTCATTCTATAGATTACTAGGACGTAGAGGTGTCAAACAGGTCGGGTCGGGTGGATTCAGGTTTGGCCTTTTTGGGTTCGGGTTGAGTGCGGGTTCGGGTCAATTGGACTATAGGTCAAGCCGGGTCGGGTCTTGATAGGTTATCGTGCGGGTTTGGGTCGACCTAACATGTCAAGATTTTGAATTTTTAATGATTACTAAAATAATATTATAATTACATAATAATATTTAATAATAAAATATTACTTTCAATAGATTTTTATAATAATATTTTATTTATTTTAGGTTTTATGATAAATTATATTATAATATTTACAATATAATATATTTATTCTACATATACACAGTATAGTATATCGGGTCGGTCTTTGGCTTCAACCCAATCGGGTTCGATTTTTTTCTTAATTTTCTCGCTACTATTCGGGTCGGGTTTTAACCCAAAAAACTTCAGTCGGTTCAGGTTGGTTTTTCGGGTCAGGCCAGGTCAAGTTTTGACAACTCTACTAATTAACCTAAATTACTTCTATAAAGAAAAGGAACGTAAAATAATATCTTACATGTACATCAGTTTGATGGGAAAAAGAACCATACAATCATAAGATATAAGGGTATAAGAGCTGAGACTGCAACTATATATGACAAGAAAAAGGGATGTGATCATTTGTTTCTAAACTTACGGTACATCATACTATAGTTTATTCACAATTTGTCAAATAGTTTTTCGAATTTTACAAATACTTAGGATTTAAATAATAATAATAATTCAACTATGTTTTATATATACATATACATATATATATATGTAATAAGTCATGTATATTAGTTATTATATCACAAGTTTAATATAATCAATCAGTGTTAGACCTGTCAATCGGGTCGGTGATGTA
The DNA here is from genome assembly GCA_934048045.1 of Polygonum aviculare. NCBI lineage: Eukaryota > Viridiplantae > Streptophyta > Magnoliopsida > Caryophyllales > Polygonaceae > Polygonum > Polygonum aviculare. The sequence goes on from OW204027.1 coordinate 3,807,866, forward strand.
TGACACGCTAGAAGATGACTCCTTGACGTCACACAATCGCGAACGGAAACGGATCTAGACCTTGCACCAAGTATAAGTCAAACGAACTTCTCGAACCGGAACACAAACAACAATCTTCACGAGCAATACTTGATCAAACCAAAATCAAATTTGCATAAGTCAAACCAATACTCAAAGTCGAAGGTCACAAAGTGGCGCAGGAAGAGAACTCTGTTCTCTTCTCAAAATACGCTGAAAAACAAATAAGGGAAAAACTCTAGTATTTATTCTACCCTAGAAAAAGAAATCCTAAATTATTATCATAAGATGTAAATAATATCTCATAATAATAATTGCAAATCTAGAAACCCAAACTATGGAAATAGTTTGATAACAATAAAAGACACGCAGCCCTAGAAGGAAACTTGAACCGCAAGCAAAGGCTGGAATTCGCTCGCTCGCGCGTTCGCTGAGACAGGTCGGCTCCGACCTAGATTTGGTCGGCCGCGACCCTTCAGGGGGTCGGCCGCGACCCTATGGGGGTCGGCTCCGACCTTCCACAGAACAACTTTCCAATCGAACTATCCACTTCGTCTTCTTAGGCTCTTCCATCCTTGAGTGAAGACACTTGAGTGCAATGGAAGTCCCTTTGATGATCTTCTTAGCTCGACTTCTCGTTATTGGACCTTGGATTGGAGCCGTCATCAATTCTTCAACATCTTGTGGATCTTCATCACCTTGTTTGCTATCATTCTCCTCCACTAAATGTTGAACCGCCCTCGGTTCAATGTCGGAGTCGTCATCGGGTATGAATGGAGACAAATCCGAAACATTGAACACTGGATGAACGCCATACTCATCGGGCAACTCCAACTCATAAGCATTCGGTCCAAGCTTCTTGATCACTCGGAATGGTCCATCTCCCCTTTGCTTGAGCTTGTTGTTTCGAGCATGAGGGAAACGTTCCTTTCTTAAGTGCACCCATACAAGATCGCCCTCTTCAAAGATCATCTCCTTCCTTCCACGATCCGCAAGCGTCTTGTATCTCTCGGCCTTGAGCTCCAAATTCCTCCTTGTTTCCTCATGGATGCGCCGAATGTACTCTACACGGTCTAACGCACCCTCGTGCGGCTCGACCTTGTACGGCAGGGGCGCCATATCACTAGCCGTCTTGGGATTCAACCCATACACCACCTCAAATGGCGTCTTCTTAGTGGCGGAATGGATTGACCTGTTGTAAGCAAACTCCACAAAAGGCAAAACTTCTTCCCACATTTTAAGGTTAGTCTTATCCATAGTACGAAGAAGAGCTCCAAGAGTTCGATTTGTTACCTCGGTTTGTCCATCCGTTTGAGGGTGACATGATGTGGAGAAGAGCAACTTCGTACCTATCTTATGCCAAAGACACTTCCAAAAATAGCTAAGAAACTTTGCATCACGATCCGATACAATGGTAAGAGGAATACCATGTAGACGAACCACTTCTTTAAAGAACAAGTCAGCAATCATAGAAGCATCATCGGTAGTATGACATGGTATGAAATGTGCCATCTTTGAAAATCGGTCAACCACTACAAAAATACTATCACTACCCCTTCTGGTCCTAGGAAAACCCATAATGAAATCCATAGAGATATCCTCCCAAGGTGCACTAGGAATAGAAAGAGGTTGATATAAGCCAAAGGGATTAAGTCTAGATTTAGCTTTATGACAAACAACACAACTATTAACAAATTTTTGCACAAAACGTGACATATTAGGCCAATAGTAGTGTTCTTTAAGTCCCTCTAAAGTTTTATCTAAACCCCTATGCCCTGGACTTTCATGGACTTCTCTAGTAAGCAACCTACGAATGGAAGACAATGGTATGCATAATTTCCCATATGTGGTGAAGTACAAGAAGGGCAAGGACAACATCATCGCCGATGCCCTATCTAGGAGGTATGTACTTCTATCTTCTCTTGATGCAAAAATCCTTGGTTTTGCTTTGATTAAGGAGCTTTATGCTAGTGATCCTTTCTTTGGTAACATTTATGATCATTGCATAACTAAGGGTCCTATGAATGCTTTCTTTGTAGACGATGGCTATTTGTTTAAGAAAGGGAAAAACTCTAGTATTTATTCTACCCTAGAAAAAGAAATCCTAAATTATTATCATAAGATATAAATAATATCTCATAATAATAATTGCAAATCTAGAAACCCAAACTATGGAAATAGTTTGATAACAATAAAAGACACGCAACCCTAGAAGGAAACTTGAACCGCAAGCAAAGGCTGGAATTCACTCGCGTGCGCGTTCGCTGAGACAGGTCGGCTCCGACCTAGATTTGGTCGGCCGCGACCCTTCAGGGGTCGGCCGCGACCCTATGGGGGTCGGCCGCGACCCTATGGGGGTCGGCTCCGACCTTCCACAAAACAACTTTCCAATCGAACTATCCACTTCGTCTTCTTAGGCTCTTCCATCCTTGAGTGAAGACACTTGAGTGCAATGGAAGTCCCTTTGATGATCTTCTTAACTCGACTTCTCGTTATTGGACCTTGGATTGGAGCCGTCATCAATTCTTCAACATATTGTGGATCTTCATCACCTTGTTTGCTATCAATCGGGTCGGGCGGGTTCGGGTCGGGCCGTTCCGTGTTCGGGTTGAGTTCGGGTTCGGGTCAATCGGGTTACGGGTCAAACTGGGTCGGGTCACTTCGGGTTTTTGGGTCGGTCGGGTCAACCCAACGGGTCAAGTGTATCAATTTTTTGACCAAAGTTTAAATAAAATATTATTTAAATAATAAAATATAATAACAAAATATTATTTTTAAATATTTTAATGATAAATCTATCATAATTTTTTAAAATAAATTTTATATAATGTAATATAATTAAAACCTTTGGGTGCACAATTACCCGTCAATCTGTCATTTCATTATATTAGAGTGTATTCTAAAATATGTTTTTCGCCTTATAGATTTCTTGACCCAACGGGTTTGATCCGACCCTAACCCATAAATTTTCGGGTTTACCGGGTTCGGGTTCAAATTGGGTTTCGGGTTCAAATTTTAGGGTTGAAACCCAGAAATTTCAGGTCGGGTCGGGTCGGGTTTACGGGTCGGGTCAGCTTTTGACAAGTCTAATCAGTATATATCATTTACATCAAGACTTAATAATAATAATAATAATAATAATAATAATAATAATAATAATAATTATTATTATTATTATAATAATAATAGTTATCTTTATATAATACAGAATGAAAAAAAACACAAATGTTGTATGTACAAAATTAATTTAAGACTAGCGAAAAAATACTAACACTATCAAACTTAAAATTTACACGAAATTGTATTGATATAAGTAACAGTTTCTCATAAAAAAATTGTAAAAATAATGTAATTGACAATTTATTAAACTAATTATAACTAACTTTATAGTATAAAATTGTTTGATTGATGTTATTAGATATAAAAAAATTATAAGATCCGGACAAGGCGCGGGGACTATACTAGTTTGTAAAAATAAAAAATAAAAATAGAATTGGGATGAGGGTTAAGATAAAGAAGATTTTATTTAAGATCAATTAATGCTCATACTACATTAATGAGCCTAAAAAGTAAATAAAAGCTGATTATTTGAAAGAATAAACTTTACTATTAGAAGTGTATAACAATTAGTAGTATTTTGTTTAATATAGAAAAGTAAAAAGTAAATACAAAAAGTGATTATTTGAGAACTGTATTTATATTGAAAACTATATTTTTTGTCAAAAGTTTGTCATTTGAAAGAACACTATATTGTATTAGAAATGTATAACAATTAGTACTATGTTTCACATAGAAAACTAAAAAGTGAATACAAAAAGTGATCATTTGAAAACTATATTGATATTGAAAAATATAATTTTTTTCTTAGAAAAAACTATTGTATTAGAAATGTATAACAAATAGTGTTTTATAATTTCATATAAAATATAAAACTATATTTGTAAGTTTGTGTTAACCGGGGGTATTTAATGTCATCATGACACCTTAATGAGCATAAATAAGTGAATAAAGAAAGGTAATTGTTGTAAAAAAAACAAACTATTGTATTAGAAATGTATGAATTAGTATTTTGTTTCCTATAGAAAACTAAAAAGTGAATACAAAAAGTCAAAACTCTATTTAAACCCATTTTGCATCTAAAAAAATTATTTTTTATTTAAATTTTAAATAAAATTGAATTTACCGTTTTCTCTAAATAAAAATATTTTCCATCGGAAAAAAGTGTGATTTTTCACAGCTTTTTTTTCGGACAATATTTGCGAAAATTAATTGACTTTGTGATTGAACTTGCACTTGTTAGCTTTGAATATTTAAAACTAATGAGTTTTGGAATTTTAATTTATCAATGTCACATAATACACGTTACCAAACATATATGTTTAGTAGTATTTTTTATGATTTTTTAAATAGAGAATAGTTCAAATTAATCCCAAAAAATTAAGGTTGTTGGAATATAATCTAAAAATAATTGTATATTATATAGTTTATAAATTTTAGCATTTTGTAAGCAAAAGTAAATATGTTTTTATTTAAGGTTGGATTGTGATTACTTAGAATATATACATGTGTGCCATGATATTGAAATTGTTTGCTTATCATTCTATCTTGTGCTTACCTTTTCTTGAAGACATTCTTGGGCTTGTTATTTGGTATTGATGCATGTGAGTGATTGCTTGAGGACAAGCAAGTCTAAGTATGAGGTGTTTTGATGTCATGCTTTTTAGTTAGTTTTCATAGGTTGCTCTCTAGATTGTTTTGCATCTTTTCCTATTAGTTTGTGTGTTTCGCATGAGATTTCAACTCTCTTTCGAGGGTTGGAGTCGTTTGGTACGTTGTTTTTGTGTTTTGTAGGTGTTTGGAGCGTTTAGGAGGAGTTTTCGAGCTCTCCCGAGCATTCTAGTAGATGACGGTGTTTTGGTGTTCGAAGTAAAGTCAAGAGGAGTTTGTCAAGGATTTCAAGGATGGATCTTCAACACAAAAAGTGTCTTAAAAGGAGCTAAAAGAAGTCTAAAAGGAACCCAAGAAACATCAAGAAAGAAACCCCGAAAGAAGGCTAAGCAATGGAGCAAGTTCGAGCGAAAACAAGAAGAAAACACAGCCTACACTAGGTCGGCCACGACCTGCCTTGAGCCATGGATGGAGGATGTCGGCCACGAGTCACCTAGGTCGCCCACGACCTTACCGAAATCCTAGCGCGGACAAAACCTTGCCACCCAAGTAATTGTCCTTTTGGGTGTTTTAATTATGAATAGAGCTTATTTCCTTTTTAGAACTCTTGTACCTCTATATAAGGAGGCCTTAGGGAGCCTTTTCATTCATTCATCACACATTAGGAGAGGGATTTTTGCATGACAAGTTTGGAGATTTTTAGGAAGTTGAGGATTTCTTAAGTTGTAAGTTGGATTCTCTTTTTAGTTCAAGTTATTTGCTTTTGATCATGTCTTCTTCTTCTCTTATGTTGAATGTTTGCATGATAATGAGTGAGTAGTCACCTTTTCTAGGGTTGGGGTGAAACCCAACATAAGAATGCATGATAAAACTTGAATCTTTGATCTATATTTGACATTATAATCTCTATCTTTTAACTTGTATGCTTAATTCCTTAATGAAAGTTGAGGCATGTTCTTGTTTGCAATTGAATTGAAAGAGAAAATTGTGAATTTGAATAACAATTCGGGTTTGAAGCGAAAGTTAAAACCTTTAGATAACAAGTAGGATTGCATGTTGATATCTTTATGAAAGTTGAGATTTTGATGTGTTGATTTGTGGAGAAAGTCATCCATGAGATTATAGGTTAAGTTGATCATTGATTGTTGTTTTCATGCATAATTATGTTGTGGTGAATCCTTGGTCCTAGATATTTTTCCCATATTTTTGCAAAGTTAATTTCGTGCCCAGATCAAGGTCGGCCCCTACCCTCTTAGGTCGACCACGACCCCTCTCGTCCTTGTGTTGTGTGTTGCGTGATTGTGTGAGTCTTGATCGTGGGCGACCTACCTCAGGTCGGGTCCGACCGTTTCCTGAAACATGTACTTCGTGTTTGTTTGCTTTGTTTTGTTTTTGTAGTTTAGATTGCTAGATAATAGATTCTTCTTACTTCTGTGGACGATCCTCACTTCGCTATACTCAGCGGGGTCTTGACAAATTTATTTGTTCAAGAATAAACCCTTCAACACTTATTACTTCAACTGGCAGATTATAGCACAAATCTACTAAAATATTATTTTAAACATTAAATATGTAGATATATCTATCTAGAAATCAATAAATAGGCATATAGTCTAGGAAAAAATTACTATTACTATTTATATGTTTTTATACAGACTATACGATAAAAGAAAGATATTGTTGAGATTTCAGTAACCTCTTGAAATTGTCCTTCAACTTGCTATCTTATTCAATTAATTTAAACATTTATTGCAATTAAATACAAGAGAGATTGTTAAAAAACTAATTCAATCAAAATATGTTTAAAAAAAATAATTCAATAATACACTAAATTAAATTATATGTAAAATAATTCAATATTCCTAAACTATGTTTAATAAAAAAAATCAATATTTCTACATATATGATTTGTTTATAATATGAACCTGTGCGTATACACGGGCCTGAGCGCTAATTCTAGTATGTATAAATAACTACGTAGTGGATTGGTATTACATAAGTATATATATAGTGGACAAAATTTTATTAGGGGTAATAAATGAGGATTCATAAACTTCCTTTTCTATTACAGTAGTGGAAAGTTAATCTTTGAATTATATCACTATCAATAATTTCTCTAATTCAATAGTCATTCTTAAACATTTTTTTCCCTCAAAAATATGATTATGACTTTGTATAATATTGGGTCACTTGGCAAGAAGGTTAACTACCCAAAGGATAGGAGAATCAACCCCCGCATCTATATATATATAAAAGTTAAGCGGTGTCCTCATTTATTGCTCCATTAACTTTTATTGCAATCTTCCCTATATAATTTAACAATGTGCAATCATAATCAAATCAATCACAATGGCATAGCGGTAAACTCTTGCTTTAATAACCCGAAGGTTTGAGGTTCAAAACTCTCTAGCAACATTTTTGTGTATTTTTATAAAATCAAATGCTTTTATAAAATCGCTAAAATAAAACCTCTTCATCTCCGTTCATTTTTATATTTACTTTTTTAGGCGATTATCGGTCTTTGTATTTTTATAACCTTTTTTATTTGTGTAGTTTTTAATTCGATCTTTATTTTGGATTGACATAGGTATATCAAACCTGAACTATTGTCCAGGGCATAGGATCTCAATTTTGTTTCAAAATTTAGTGATTTCTAATTATACTTCATCAAAGATACATGTATATCGTGTACGTATTGTCACAAAATAACTATTGTACAACATTTAAGAATAATAATTTTTAAATGTGTATTATTAAATAATAATATTTCTAATATATATATATATATATATGTAATAAACATATGAAGTACACTTTTTAGAAATCATTGTCCGGATAAAGTTGAGAAATAAATTTATTCTTACTTAATAAAGAATGAAAATTCTCAATGTTAGTGAACAAAAGGTATTTAATATTTACTTCACGGGTCATTCCAAATTGTTAACATAGATTCCAAAAGGTTCATCAATATGTCATGAAACTGAGTAACCTAAGATTGATTGTTTTTATCTCATTGATAGTTGATAAATAAAATGAATTAAAATATGTTTTTTAGAGTTATGATCTTTGAGTTATGATTTAAACTTTGATCATTTTTTAATTTAATGTTATGCTTCAAGAAAATGACCTGAATTATCATTTAAAGTTATATTTAACCGACTTTTCAATTAAAGTTGATTAATAAAACTTAAAAATAATTTTTAAACCCGTGCGTAGCACGGGTAATGACTTCTAGTTAATATTACATTAGTATATAGTGGACAAAATTTTATTTGGAGTAATTAATGAGGATTCATAAACTTCCTTTTCTATTACACTATTGGATAGTTAATCTTTGAATTATATCATAATCAATCATTCCTCCAATTCAATAGTCATTCTTAAAGATTTTTTTCTTTTTAAAATATCTTTATGACTTGGTATAATTTTGGGGCAAGTGGCAAGAAGGTTGACTACCAATAGGATTACGTAGGAGAATTACCCCTAATATAATTCAAAGATTTAACTTTCCACTACTGTAACTTTGATTACAATTAAGTTATTACTTAATGCTTCGGCTAAGGTTGACTCGTTGTTGAATACATGTACGGTCCCCCGAAGTTATCTGTGTAGGGGCATAGAAAGATTGAAATAGAAGGTAATAACTTGAAAGATTGAAATAGAAGCCCCTACACAAATAACTTCTGCTTTGTGATTTATTAATACAAATCGGGCTAAGGTTGACTCGTCGTTGAATTTCGAACTATCAAAATTAATCTTGATGAAGTCGTTCTCCGGATTTTCTCATGTCATGTTTCGTTTCATTTGTTTTGGATTGCTTGGTTTTTTCAACTCCATTTCCTCATCTTCTGTCCATTTCTTTAACCTTTTCCAGCTATTATTTTGTGCTCGAATGTGATGCACGAGGTCTACTATGCCATCATTTGGTGCTTGCTAGAAGACTATTTTATTCCTTTGATGCCAAATGCACCACCATGTTATGACAAGTTCTGTGAGCATATCTGTGTCAATCGACCCCCCATCTTTTATCAATAGATTTATCATTCTTCCTTAATCACATGAATATTATATCGATTTTTCTATTGTGTGCCCTAAGGGCACACCATTAGCAGCTAATAATGGAAATATTTGGTAAATCTTAAATTTTTTGTTTTTTAATCTTTTTTGTGACGGGTTTACTCTTTCCTTTTTAGGGTTTTGGTTTCTATTTTTGGTATGGTTATCATGTACCCTTAGAACACACAATAGAAAAACTTATATTGTCTATCACAAGACATCATAATTTTCCGGTGCACGATAGCTCATAAAAGGTTACACATTTATTGCGGCAATAGAATCACGTAGCATAACCAACGGTGCGTTGGCGTAGTGGCGTGGAGCTACGCTTGGTAGGACGGCCCCTGCACAAGGTGCAGGGTTTGATTCCCCGCAACGTCGTTGGGAGGAGGCTACCGTAATTCCACTCACACCCCCGATTTGAACGTAGGCTGTTGCGCTAGCGATGCTAGAAGTCTGACCCTTGAGCCTCGACCCATTGGGACGAGCCGAACCAAACGCGAAAGAAAAAAAAGAAAACACGTAGCACAAGCTAGCAAACGTTATTTCAACGGTGGAGTTTCAATCATCATCCAACAGTGCAAACGCTATTTAAACAATTCCATTCATCATCCCAGCAATTTGCTGCATATGGTTCATTTCCCAAAGCTAAATATATTTAAGTCTTCTTTCTTAAAGTAGGTCTCATTATCTTATACTCTCTCCGTTCCTATTTGTTTGTAAAAATGATAATTTACATAAGTTTTAAGAACGGTATAAAATAGTATTTGTAATTGAGAAAAATTGGTATAAAGTAGGTGTGAGAGTTGAATAGTATGGATAAAAAATGTGATTAACTGGGTGAAAAGAAATAAAGTAAATAAGAGAGTGGAATAATGAGGGTCGTTTTTCACAATGAGCAGGTTGAGAAATCCACTTGTGTTAGGAAGAGTATCATTTTTGTAAGAAATTGCCTTAAAGCTAGATGTAAGGCAAGATCGAGAGAGGAGATAAATTTCCTTGCTAGTATAGATATCGGAGATGATGTAACTAACTAGCCCTACGCTAGCAATTTTGTTCGGTTCGCTTGTGAATAAAAATAACCCTTTTATTCAAAAAAAATAAAAAAAATAATGAGGGTTATAAATGAAAAGTGGACAAACAAAAATGAACGCCCGAAATAAAATACTGGACAAACAAATAGGGACGGATGGAGTAAATGGTATAGCCCGATGATAGCCAGTAGAACGAACATCACATGAAGGAGTACGTTCAAGTGTTGAACTAGCAAGCCGGACACATGCAGCTAGTGCATGTATAAGAAATAGCTAGCTAGGTTGTAAAACTACAATCCTGCCTACTTGACAAGTCTAATTAACTATGTTGATTTTTCCAAAGAAAAATGACTTAAAATAAATTGAAGTATCATCTTAATTTATATCAAAAATAATCTCAAGTTTAACAATGATACGAACTATAATGAAATTAACCAAAAACGATTTGGAACCTTTTTTCTGACGTGTTTTCCGGTGGAATCGATGTTTCGGGGATCAAAAATTTGACATAACAACTTAATATTTGACATTTGGTTGAAATATTTTTACTTTAAATATTAGGTTTATCTACTATATTATTAAAAGATTTAATTTTATCATGTTTTGGATTAATTAATGGTGTGTGTTTGCTTCGCTTTGTTTTATAAATTTGTCTATATATCTCTAATTGTTGAAAACATTTAGACAAACATAGTTAAATTAAAACTATTCCTAGACTTGAAAATAAAAGTAAAATTAGTCAAATAGTAATTTATTAAAATTAATATAACATGGTTTATTAGTCAAACTAACTCCAATTAATTAGTGATGTTTAATTAGGTAAGAAAATTTAGACATGATTAATAATGTTTTATTACATAAAGAAACATTGTGAATTAATTAATCAATGGGTATAATTGAAATTTTATATAGGTAAATAAATAAGGGTTGAAAAGTGGGAAAGTGGAAAAGTGGATTTTAGGGGTTCATCTATACTGTCTATAGTATAAAGCGGAGACAATGTCTTCATAAAAAATTGCGCCACGTGTCATATCATTAATAAAATAATCAATCATGCTCTTATGTATATAAAAAAAACACTAATCATAATAGAAAGATAAATATATATGATTTGATAAAAATAATCAGCTGGACCTTATTCTATATAAATTAGGTAGTTAGAATCTCATATAATCTTATCCCGTAAAAAGTCCAGAAAATTATGAATTATCCCGAAAATTATGAATTATCCCTTACCAAGAATGAGTTGTAATCTTCAGATAAATATTATTATTTAATAAACGTGATATTTATCATAAAGTAGTTTTTGAACAAATCCAACTTATTTATATTATGAGTTGATTTACTATTGGTAAAAAAACACTAATCATAATACGAAGATACATATATATGATCCTACATTTTTAACGTGATCGTTGAAGTTACATATCTAATTAAATTGGGTTTATAATCGCATTACCCGTACATGATACGGGGGTTAAACTAGTTGATATTTAAGTGGGTATCACAAAATCAAATGGGAGGAGTATGGGATTATGTGGAGGAGAGAGAAATGATAAAAGTAATAGATTTTAGGGTGTTAGGGTATGGTGGATATTCACGGCGTAACACATTAACTAATTGCCTATGTGAATTTTACCACATAAGTCTTCCTTGTTACCGTACGTCTCGATATATATCTCACTATAAATGGACTAGCCATGTGATAGCTAGTTGCTCATTACATGAAGGAACACGTTGAACTAGGAAGCCGGACACAACGTATAAGAAATTGCTAGCTAGTAAAAACCGAAAGATGTGGAAGCTCAAGTTGGGTGAAGGAGGAAGCTGGCTGACGAGCGTGAATAACCACGTGGGCCGCCAACATTGGGAGTTCGACCCCGACGCAGGCACCCCCGATGAGCGTGCCGAGGTCGAGAGGCTCCGACGCCGCTTCAACTCCAACCGCTTTGTCAACAGACAAGCCTCAGATCTTCTAATGCGCATGCAGGTCAAAAACTATCTTACTTGATCATATTACGTACTCCTTCTATTGTCAATTGGTTTTAATACGAAATAAGTACTTTTAACCTGTGAGCTAGACTTATTTGCGCATGTGTATGTTAATGTAGATGAGAAAGGAGAAGGAGCCCAGAAAGCAGATTCCGGGGGCGGTGAAGGTGGAAAAAGTGGAAGATGTGACGGAGGAGGCAGTGACGACCACGCTCCGACGAGGGGTGGACTACTTGTGCAGCATCCAAGCTCGGGCCGGTCATTGGCCCGCCGAATCCGCCGGGCCCTTGTATTTTATGCCTCCCCTTGTGAGTACATATATAACTTCATACGTACTATATTGGGCTATTGAATCATGTCCTTAATCTTTCCTCTTTAGATGAAAATGAGATGAGCTCATACATCATTAGTGATGAACGTACATGATGAACTGGTGGTGCAGGTGATGACATTGTATGTAACCGGAGGACTAAATACCGTTTTTCCACCGGAGCACCAAAAGGAAATCAAGCGCTACATCTACAATCATCAGGTTCATCTCTACTCAATACTAGCTAACATCTATTCCCGTTGTTGCTTGAAACGGGAATAGATCGGCAAAACTTTTGGTTAAACAGTTGAAATGACATTATTATCGTATTTTTTCACAGATCGACAAAACTTTTGTTTATTTACGATTATGCCATAACATGGCTTTTCTCTCCTTTGGCCTTGACCGTCCATTTCTCCCATTGGATGACCAAGATTTTCCCTTATTTAACACTTTAAAAGTGTGTTTCGTGTGATCCTATCGAGGATGAATACTACTTTTAGAGAAGATCATACTCAAGATTTATGTTTTAAGTAATTTTTAGAAATGTTATTTTTGAGAAGATAAAGATTTGTGAAATGATATTATGATAAAAGAAAGTCTAAGAAAATAGTTGAAAAAAGTATATATTACATAGAAAAAAGATATAAATTAGAAAAGAAAAGATAGATGATTGATAATTAAATAAAATTTATATTTTTAAATCAATTTTTTTAAACATAAAGTGGTCCAAAATTAACGCAAAGGCTCAAAATGACACAACTCAGTATTATATATAGATCCTTTGATTGGCATAATAACAAATAACTAAGTTTAAGATTCTAATAATAACATCAAATTGAACTACACGTTTTTAATTGTATACTTTGCTTATATTCAAATAAAGAAACTTATAGATTAGTTAATCTCTAAAATATACTATTTATATTTAGCAAATCCGTACAAGTAAGGGTATTAGAGGTGTCAAATGGACCGGGTCGAGTGGATTCGGGTTCTGTCTTTTTGGGTTCGGATTGAGTGCGGGTTCGAGCCAATCGGGTTACAAGTCAAGTCGGGTCTTGATAGGTTATTGTGCGAGTTCGGGTCGACCTAACAAGTCAAGAAGTTGAATTTTTAATGATTATTAAAATAATATTATGATTAAATAATAATATTTAATAATAATATAATATTTTGAATAGATTTTTATAATAATATTTTATTTGTAATAGTAGTTTTTATAATAAAATATATCATAATTCTTAAAAGAAAATATATTTATTCTACATATATATAAAAAAATCGGATCGATCGGGTCGGGTTTGGATAATCGGTCGGGTTTAATTTTAGCTTTAGTGTCAGTTCTACATATATATTTATTCTACATTTGCAATTTTGTATTACACTTTATACTAACAATGTATTATGTTTTATATCCTATTATATAGAATATCATACAAAGTTCGGATTGTTTCGGATATCATATATAATTATCGGGTACAATCGGGTTCGGGTTGTTTCGGATGTCGGGTACAATCGGGTTCGGATTGTTTCGGGTTTCGGATATAACTCGGTCGGGTATTTCTGGGTCGGGTTATTCAGGTTTCGGTTTGAAACCGGATTGAGATTTTCGGATGTAATCGGGTTTCGGGTCATTCTTAATCGGGTTGCTTATACCTCCGGGTCAAATTCGGTCGGATTGAGTCGGTTTCGGATTTTATATGATAAAAACAAATTTCGGGCCTCGGTCGGTTCTCGAAACGGATAATTCGGTCGGTTAGTTCGGATCGGGTCAGAATTTGCCACCCCTAAGTGTTTCCACTTGGGTCGTTCTGAGCACATTCCATCTAGATCTGGAATGTCCCCGTCCTGATCCTTCAGATCCTGCGTTTACGGGTTTTCCCTGAGTAAATGTTGTTGTTGTTGTTGTTATGATATCGCACACTAATACATACACCATCTTAACTACTTGTAGAATGAAGACGGTGGATGGGGACTTCACATAGAAGCCAAAAGTAGCATGTTTTGCTCCGTACTCAACTACATTGCCCTGAGGCTCTTGGGAGAGAGTTTTGACAACGACGGCGAAAACGACGCCGTCTCAAATGCCCGCAAGTGGATTCTTGATCACGGTGGAGCGTTTTACACTCCGTCGTGGGGGAAGTTTTGGCTATCGGTAACCATTTTTTCCCCGATTAATTTTCCACGGTCCTAACTTATAAACATGTTGATATGTACGTAAAATATTAATTTTTTTGGTTGAAATATGTACGTAAAATATCTATTAGGCTAGGGTTGACAATTTTTACAGCCTAAAGAAATTTGGCTACCGGACTAATTAACATAAAAATATAAAAAGCCTAATGAGAGAGAAATTTGAGAAGTCAAAAAAAAAAAAAAAAAACTAACATGGGTTGTTAACTTGGATCAGGTGCTAGGAGTTTATGAGTGGGAGGGATGTAATCCTCTACCGCCGGAGTCTTGGTTGCTTCCTGATTCTTTCCCACTTCATCCAGGTAACTATTTTTTTGAATAAATTTTTACGTTTTATAAGGTTTAGATTTTTCATTAAATCACATGTAAGTTTATAAAAAGTTTATATTGTATAAGAGATTTTTTGAGTAGGGCTGAGCAAAATCCGGTTTGGACCGAATTTTTGGATCGGACCGGACCGGACCGAGGCACTTCCGGTCCGGTCCTCGGTCCATGCATTTTAGAAATCCGGTCCCGGTCCGGTCCGGTCCAGACCGGATATTTATAAAAATTAAATAAAAATTAAATTTAAATAAAAATTATATTAGTTCTAATATTTTTATAGTTTATTTTTAATATTTAAGTTTCATATTTATATTATATACTTAATAATATTATATTTTTCATAATTTATATATAGTTTCTCTAAATAAATTATAATTTTTTCAATAAAAATTAATTTTTAATTCGAAAAATATTATTTATTTAAAAAAATAAAAACCGGACCGGACCGGAGTTTTCCGGTCCGGTCCCCGGTCCATATATTTAGGGGCATCCGGTCCCCAGTCCGATCCGGTCCGGTTTTGGAGCGGTGCTCAACCCTATTTTTGAGTGTATTATTTTTAAAAATGTTTTTTTAAAAGATGACTATGCCGGATGAACCACACGGTCGAGTTCGGGTGGGAGCGGGTTCGTTTTTTTTCGGGTTTGTCTTGAGTGTGAGTTCAGGTCAATTAGGTTACAGGTCAAGTCGGACCGGGTCTTGACATGTTATTGTGTGCGGGTTCGGGTCAACCTAACAGGTCAAGAATTTAAAATTTTAATGATTACTAAAATAATAGTATGATTAAATAATCATATTTAATAACAAAATATTATTTTTAGTAGTTTTTATAATAAAATATATTATAATACCTAAAATAAAATATGTTATAATACTTAAAAAATATGTATTTAATCTATATATATAAAAAAAATTAGGTTGGGTGTGGGTTTTAATCCAATTGGGTTTGGGTTAATCGAATTCGGGTTTTTACCTTTGCTCACAACTGCTTGGGTCCTAAAGTATTTTCAGTCCATTCAAGTCGATTTTTCGGGCCGGGTCAGGTTTTGACAGCTCTAGATGAGGGTAATTTTGAAATTTTATAAGAAAAAGTGAAAATTGTGATGGAAATGTTAGGTGATAAAGGTAATATATGAGATTGAATAACGATAAAAGTGTAAAAATGTATAGATAAAAATGGGAAATTTTGAGAAATGGACAAACTTTTAGGGAGGCTCAAAATAGAGTGGCGGACAAACTTAATCGGATGGAGGGGGTATATGATTAGGTGTTTTTTTCAAATTATTAAAATCGCCTAATAAAATTTACATGAACTAAGTGATGCTCCTTACTAGTTGATTTTATAAAAAAAAATGTTAAGTATAGGTAAAAAAACCTAAAAGTATGGTACATTTAATGAACTAAATCAAATAATGTGGCTATGATCTAAATACTTTGATCATTTTATAATCTCTAAGGTTAAAACACGAAATGTGCAAAACCTCAAGGTTAATATGAGAAATTCCGGAAAACTTTGTATATTACGCAGAATTTATAAAACCCCATGGTCACCGCGCTGAATTTCCCAAATTTATATCAAGCATCTAGTATGAAGTAAATTTGAAAAATGTAATTCATAATGTGTACAAGAAGGTTTTTGTATTGAATAAAAAAAGCTTATTTTATTCACAGATACCGTGGCAAAACAAAATTGCTAGTACAAGACTACTGATTACATCATCTCTTAATTCAAGCTTAGCTACAATTTTTATCTCATTTCTCTACTTAATCTTCCATCTAGCACTAAGACAATTCCTAACAAAAGTAATACTCATTCTAATACAAATATCTTCCTCCAAATGCTCATTTTGAAAAATCACCCTATTTCTAGCACTCCAAGTGTTATAAATAACAACACTATGACATAAGTTCCAAAGCTTGAACCTCATATTATTCTTACCCTTCATACGACTTGCTTACGAGAAGGTTTAAATATCTCTACAACTTATCATGAAATTCAAAAGGAAATTAAATAAATCAATTTCTTGCAGGAAAAATTATGTGCTATTGTCGTTTGACATACTTGCCCATGTCGTACTTATACGGCAAGAGATTCGTTGGAAAAATCACTCCACTCATTCACCAACTTCGGCAAGAGATCTACGTACAACCTTATCATGAGATCAATTGGAACCTAGCCCGAACAAGCTGTGCAAAGGTAATTAACCAATACAACCAAACCTCTTTTCTAGGGTTGGAAAAAACTCCAAACAGATAGAATTTTTGGACCAGATCGGACCAGACCGAAGTAATTTTGTCTGATCCTCGACCGATACATTTATAAAGATAGCTTTGTGGTCCGGTCTAGACCGATTCTCGGTTTAATTTCTATCGAGAGTCGTGATCGAGTGCGTGTATGCGCATGTAATAACGAACTAGCACTTCTATTTTTCGTGATCTTTTTAAGGAGGATATTTATTCCCCACACCCAAGAGTCCAAGACGCACTATGGGGAACCCTATATTATGTAGGGGAGCCAATTCTCAAGATTTGGCCTTTCTCAAAGCTTAGGGAGAAAGCGATGAAGCTTGTCATGGAGCACATTCACTATGAAGATATCAATAGCAATTATCTTACTATTGGATGCGTTGAAAAGGTATACGTACCTACTATAGTTTTTTCACTTGCAATGTCAACTTGATCAATTAACATATACATTAGTGTTTGATTATTGTGAAAGCTCATGCTTTTTTATAGGTCTTATGCTTGATGGTATGTTGGGTAGAAGATCCAACCTCTGAGGCATACAAGTTTCATCTTGCAAGAGTCACAGATTACAATTGGATAGCAGAAGATGGTATGAAAATGCAGGTGTGTATATATATTTTAATTTTATATAATATTAAGTTCAATAGAAGACAGTGATTAACTGATTATACACAGCCTCGATGGATTCCTATAAATGGACCAGATTTAAACTTAAAATTATAAGAGGGAGAAAATCTTCTTAAAATGTAATTAATTAGGGTCTTGCTACTCAATCGTGGGAAGCGACATTTGCTAGCCAAGCAATTTTATCGAACAATATGATCGAGGAATATGGAGAAAATCTTCGTCGAGCTCACGACTTCATAAAAGAAGCACAGGTACGATTGTAGTTCAAAAGTAACCAATGCTTGCCTTAGCATGCACTAATAGTCCAACATTGTGTAACGAGACACAAATCCGATATGCATGTATGTAAAGATTAGGGAAAATACGGCCGGAGATTTCAAGAAAATGTACCGCCATATGTCTAAAGGTGCATGGGGCTTGTCCATACAAGACCATTGTTGGCCAGTATCTGACTGTACAGCAGAAGGGCTCAAGGTAAAATGAATGATTCGCATAACTTTTTCTTGTTACTTAATGTTGTGGTGTAGTCATTTATTTTATCGTGGGCTACTTTTTCTATTGCCAATGTATCGTGTGACGATATCCCCTTAGGCTTGACGGTTGGGCCTATGCCCGTACGTAACACTTATACATTTAATTCAATGTTGAGTTTCTTCACAAAAATAAATATAAGATGTTTCTTTTCTATAGGTTGCATTGATGTACTCACAGATGCCTAAACAACTTGTGGGTGAGGAAATAGAGGCAGACCGACTTTATGATGCTGTAGATTTCCTCTTCTCAATGCAGGTTATATATATTAATTTGGATTATTTATATAGAGAAAATGATTTGTATAATGTTTTTGTAATATTTATTGAAGAAAGGATAATAGTATTAACATCACCTCTTATGAAACCCTAGTACAATATTCTGGATAAGATTTATCATTAACAAAAAGATACAGCTACCTTAGCAATAAGATATGCTACCTAATACAAAGATAAGAATATATGCTAAATATACTAGGGTTAACAACTTATTTCATTTTGTATGAAAGTTCTTGATCTATTTGGTGAAGATTTAATATAAAGTCAAATTTGTTTGCATGCTTATAGGGTTTAATCAATTTATATTTGTCGTGCTTGATGTGTAAGAAAATTTAATTGTGTTTTTTAACTTTTCAGAGTGAGAGTGGTGGCTTTCCTGCATGGGAGCCAAAGAGGGCATACCATTGGCTCGAGGTAAGACTTTTAATATTGACATGCATGAGTAACTTTTTACTTACTAGAAGTTACGTATACCTTATTGAGTTTTAGTTTATCTTACACGTAACAAATTAAACGTTTTGTAAACATCTTTTTCAGAACTTTAATCCCACAGACATCTTTCAAGACGTCTTTATTGAAAGAGAGTAAGTTAGTTACACTACAGAAACTATTAGTTGATCTCTTTCTTCCTAAGAGTATAGCTAAATTGCATTCATATCAATGAAGCCATGCTGAGTGCACATCAAGCGTTGTTCAAGCTCTAGTACTATTCAAGAAATTGCATCCAAAATATCGAAGGGAAGAAGTAGAGACTTGTATCAAGAGGGCAGTTCAATACCTTCTTGACAAACAAAACCCGGATGGTTCATGGTGAGTCCTTATGTCTAATACGTGCGCATATGCACGGTAAGCCCGACACATAAGCACATGAGGTTACATCCTAAAACCAATTGGCAATAGGGAGAGTAGCTCATGTACTTATATGCTGGGTGGTTTCACATTTGATTTCTAATGTGGGAAGCACATTCCTACTTCCACATAACCCTAACGTGGAATAGTTGACATCTCTAGTACAAATGGAATGTTGTCATTTAAATGATGTGTCTAGCATCACATTCAATTCTATCATAGCTAGAAAATATGATTTTGGTTATTGAATCTAGTGTGTGCTTCATTAGCTATTGTGCTTAAATATGGATCTTGAACATATCATCCACAAAGTATTACCATGTTCTTACTCCATACCTAGAGATAAACATTGGCTAATTCATAAATGTTCACAATATAGGACCGGTGATTGGGGCATATGCTTCACATATGGTACTTGGTTTGCAGTGGATGCATTGGTATCATGTGAAATGAATTACAACAATAGCCATGCATTGCGTAAAGCTTGCCAGTTTTTGTTATCAAAGCAACTACCCGATGGTGGATGGGGAGAGAGCTACTTATCATCTACAAAAGAGGTATTTTTGATCCAAAAACTTATGTTGAAAGAAGGGTGCCATTACTGCTAATCGCATTCATAAAGAACCGAAAATTTGGGCGGAATTGACCAAACCAAAATCAATACTATTTGGTTCGGCTTTCAGTTTAAGGATTGTTCAAATATCGGTTTTTGTTTTTTTTTTGCGGTTATGCTCCTTCTAAAGAAATCTTATAATTATCACGAACCAAAAACAATCGAACTGAACTGATTTTTTGATGTAATTTTCACTTCACCTCCAATCAAAATTTGGCTCTCTATTAGGTTTTGAACCGATGCTCTACTCTAGGTGCCATTAGACACCCAACCTAACATTCCAAAAAGGCTCAAAAACTAATACCGTAATACGTTTCTTACCTTACTATTATGATTGATCAACATTTGCTCACATGAATCAGGTGTATACAAATATAGAAGGAAATAAATCAAATTTGGTTCAGACATCATGGGCATTATTGACTCTTATTAAGGCGGGACAGGTTTGAATTTGAATCCTTAAATTACATAGTTTAACAATAGGTATACATTCATAGTTATAATTTATTTCCTTTCATGAATTGCTAAATTTGTTGGTCAACATAGGGTGAGATTGATCCAACACCCATAAAAAATGGCGTGAAGTTATTGATTAACTCACAAGTGGAAGAAGATGGTGATTTTCCACAACAGGTATAATTTTATTATAATTCAGTTTTTCTATCATATGTCTATCATAGACCATTAATGGTATCGAATAAAAGTACTAATTAAAAAAAACTAAAATAAAATTAATAAATCTATTTAAAATAAGTACAAATAACAAATATATGATCTTAATCATGTATACATCGCTTTTATCATTATGCAATGCTACAAAAAGATTGATTGCGCCCGTTGCTAATTCATATCGTTTGATGGTTGGCAGGAAAATGTAGGAATCTTCTACAAGACCAATGTTTTGTGCTATTCAACATTTCGAAATATTTTTCCCATATGGGTACTTGGAGAGTATCGAAGATACATTCTGTAGAGGGAATAAAAAGTACCACCTCTCCTTCTAGAATGTGAATGTACCTCAATTTACAAGAATATATCATGAAAAATAGGTGGCCTTCAACTGTACGCTCATGATTTTCTCATTTAAGAATTGTCTGAAAAATTTGTAATATACATGCATAGTATACTATTCATATTGGTATTTTTATTATAAGCAATTTATGTTCTTAAGCCTATATGATAAGCGTGTGATACTATTAAGTTTATGGATATAGTTTGCATGGAGTTGAGTAAAATTAAATTCGGATAGGTTTTTCTTGGACTAAGTCGCATCTTCTGTCCATATGATTTTTCAAATCTATCTCAAATCCCATCTTGTTCAATATTGGTTCTTTTTGGTCTAGACTAACTTTTATTATTAAAAAGCAATAGTGAACTTATACAAAGGTAATATGTTATATGTAAAAAAAAGTGTATTTATTAATAACATAATTATAGGGGTCCAGATTGGATGCGAATGGGAGCTTGAGTGCGAAATGAGAATGAATAAAAGTCGTTCAATTTGGATAAATTAGCATTGATTGTTCCGCTTCAAAAAGGGTAAATTTTTGACAAATATTTTGTGTATTTTTCAAATAATAAGGATACATAATGCGTGCAGGCCGGATTGCTCATCAAAATCATTTGGTTGCTCATCCAAAAAGATTGTTTGTGCATCAAAACAACCGTGTTGGATGAGCAAATTAAATGTGAATTTGTTTAAAGTAAACTTATTAGTACCCTCTAATATGTCCTTATGAATTCGTAATATGGATTTGTGCATCAATAATATAGATTTCGTTACATGCATCAAACTTATGCATTTAATACCCTACGTTAATTAGTTCATTAGTACTACTAGGGCCTAGGGGTGCATAGCCCGTCCGTTGGACTGGTAAAAATTATTAGAAAAGACATAAATGTTTTTGTTATATTTCTATATTTATATTATTATTGGTAGGTTTATATTAGAATGAAGCCATTAAGATTGTAAACTTATATGTTGTAAAAATTAGAAATAAAAAAACAATATTTATTTACCTTGAGGAAGAGGTTTAAGTGTATACGCGTAATGATAGATCGTAGTTTTATTCGTAAATAATATTACATTTATAAACGTTTAGTTTTTCAAAATTTATATACATTTAGATTAAATACAATTAAAGATGTTTTGTTCAAATAAAATAACGAAAGTTTACATGTAGTTAATTTGTTTAAAAAAATCATAAGCACATGTCACCATTTTAGATATACTTTGATGTTTTAAAATTGTATCTTTTATATATAACTCATTTATTATAATAAAAGTAACAAATGTTTACCATCTTATATCACTACCTTCCTCTTTTATTTTTTATGGAATCTATTAGTAAAATAATAGTAATTATATTATTATACTAAACGGTGAAAAGGAGTGGTGTATGGTTGATGATGCGTACGAGTTCAGTAATTGAGATGGATGTCGGTGATTTTCGTGTCATAAATCGTCGAACCCTGAGGAATCAGTGATGGTTCCTGAGGGATCAATGACCTTTTAGTGTTATCGGGGTTCATGACGACTTTATGAGATTCCATTTAGCTTATCACAAGTTTGGGGGTGTGGAGTACATGCTTGTGTGAGTATATTTGGGATCTAGTGGGAGATATAAAGGATATGTTACACTGAGATGTCCCTCTGGGATCAGTGGTTTAAAGAACAACAGTTCTGGCTGATTGGTACCTACGGGATCAATAGTTTAACGGTTTGAATTTTGATCACGTGGGTTAACTACCTATATAACCGTTGGATAATCACTCTTGTAACTTCCTTTTATGATTGATTTCAGATGGGCTACGTGTCTCTCTAGGAGAGAGCCGTTGGAGGTTAAGGATCAGCAGTAACCGCTGGTAACCGCCTTGCTAACTGCCCATAACTTCTAGAAACTGCTCCCTAGGCTTTCCTACGCCTTATATAAGGTTAAAGGAAGATGAAGTCGGGTTGGTTACACAATCTCACTTAAGATTCAACTTCGTCGAAGTCATACATCTATCAATACATCATTCTATAGTTTGATCCTTACCAAAAGTCTTGGAAAGGATCAGCAGATTTGTTTTATCTCGATCACTTCAGATTTTGTGGATTCCCTAAGGCTTATAAGGGGCAAAATTCTGATTTTGGAAAGTGTTTACACGACTCAAATCTTATCTGAATACAGACTTCATTGATCGTTCCCCAGGTGTTGCACATTTCAAACGAAGCAGGATCAACAGACAGTGTCGGTGCCACTGGACCAGTGCAAGGATCAACACCAGAATCCATCAATGGAGTGCGAGGAGTACATTTTCAGATTTGATCAACTTTCGACGGGTGAAGTTAAGAGGGTTCAGACGAGTGTTTGCTCATGCCGCTCCCGTTTTCTTCGAGCGTGGCATTGCCAAGCCTGAAACCAAGGTCACTTCTCTGTCTGCTCATGTTATTGTTTTCTTGCCTCTGCTAAGCTTCATGAAGGTGCTGATCTTTTTCATGAATTGAGGATTAGAAAGTAGAAAAAAGAGCAAGAGTTGTAATATTTGGTTCCATCCAATCCCGTTTTCTTGACCCGCAAGTTACTTTGAGTCTTGCTACTCAAGTAAATCGATCATAAGAGTTTATAATTAATTAATTAATCTATAAGCGAAGATGCCTTCATTTAATAATGTCTTTTTCCTTAAGTAAAAATAAATTAAGTAAAAATAAATAAATATATTAAAAAAAAAATATAGTAACTATCTATCTAGCAAGCTAATAATAATCAAGTGAAGCTAAAACCTACGAATAATAATTAGTTATCCTAGCCAAGCTATATATATAAAGCCGATCATTAGGTTACGTCTTTGATCATAAAGCAACTACCGCCGCCACGATCCCCATCCTCTCGTTTCCCTTCGGCGTCATCACTCGGGCTGCCAGCGGAGCCCTGTTTCGCCTTCGTCGTTGTCAGTCTTCGCCGCAACCGGCAGAGTCGCCGGCGTCCGTGGCCGCGCTGCTGTCGCCGTCGTCCGTGGCCGCGCTGCTGTCGCCGTCGTCATTGTCGCCCTCACAGTGACGTCGTGTGCATTGTTCGCCGAGTTCCACCGCCGTTCTTTCCGGTTAGAGCCTCGTTCGGATTCTTTCAATTGCCGTGAAGTCTCGTCAACACCACCACGTTGCGCCATCGCTAATCGATCTCGTTGCCGCCGCCGGAAGCCAAGGACCCTGTCGACCCGGTCATCATCGTCCATCGTGCGTCCGTTTTTCTTTCCGGTAAGCCATCACCTTCGTTTCTTTGTCCGGCGAAGCACGGTAGTTTCCGAGGTGGTGGTCGGGCTAGGGGCTGGTAAAAACGTTCGGCTGGGGTTGGAGTCGTAGGTTCCTCGTAGAAAATATTTAGGTAGACATCGTTCGGTGGTGGTGTTGGTAAATTGTAGGGCTTAATTAAGTATTATGAAGTGTTGATTAATCCATGTTAGGTAAAGGGAAGTTTGGTCAAAATCAACACGGTGGGGTACGTTAGCACAATCCCTTTGTCTTGATTTCATGGCTAATGGTACCTAAGTTTGATAAGATAATTAAGAAAGCAAGTTAACTTGGAGTAGGGGGCAAAGCATAAGCTATTTGAGTTGCAGTGGTGTTAGGATGGCATGACTGCAGTGGAAAGGAAATCGAAAAAGGTGAGTTATATATCCTAATAGGCAAGTTAGTGGTGATTTAATAGGTAAGTCGGCTTAGATGAGCGGTAGAGGTTCGATTAACTAGAGGCAATTGTCTAGCTAGTTGGCATATTTTGGGTGTTCGTGATCGGTTTAGCTAAGCTTAATTAATTGCGGAGTTGTGTCGAGTATAAGGATGAATTAAGGGGTCCATTGTCTTGTGATTAATATAATTAAGTGGGTGGATTGGAATTATCTCAATGAGTTGAGTTCGGGTCGCTCGTGTCTCCTGTATATATGCTATTGACTATTGTTATTAAATCTTCCAGGGAACCAACGTCCTCATATCAGTTAAAGTTTCGGAAATTTATTAATGATCATGAGGTAAGTCGATTTTCGACTTGCTCAGTCCTGTTCTAGCCTGTTAGGGTTGCGTGGTGGTTATAGGATTGGTTTTGGGAACTAGTCCCGATCCATCTTTTAAAATATTTTGATATGTGTGCTATGTGTAAATGATTTTGGAAACCTGTTTTTGAAAGTTGTTATCTATATACGCATATTTTCGTCGTTGTTTTCTCTATGTTGGGCAGCGCTCCAGTGGAGGCTGATTGTGGATGGTTGTGATCGGATGAACGGTTGGAATGAGGATGGATGGTTATTGTGGATGGTTGTGATGGGTTGGACGGTTGTCGCTTGCAGTGTTGATGCAGAGCTGGAGCATAGGTAGAGTAAGGTATGTGGTGTTGATGCAGTGCCCATACTATAGGTAGAGCCTCTGATTGCGTGTTTTTGTGTGGAATTGATTGAGTGACTAACTGGACCTAGGACTGGACTAGAGATATGTATGTGATTGCGGACTTGTTTGCTGACCTTAGAAAAACTGTTTTGAAACGTCTTGTAACAGTCATGCCGACTCTGACTTGATAGGATAGGATCTGACCCTTCGGGGAACTATTTTTTTCAGTTCAGGTAATTAGGATGCCGTGATCAAGCCTCGACGGAATGGTGGTGCAGAGTAGGGACGCGCGTGTCATAGATAGTCGGGTGTTGGATGTTGTCTGTATTTTCTTTATCTGTCTTATCTCATGTTCTAAAGTGATAATGCGTTGATATAATGTTTTATTGATGAACGATTATTGAGTTGTGGGAATTGTGCTATTGTTAAGTCGTTGTATGGGTTGGGTTCATGATATTTCATTTGAATTATTGTTTTTATAAAATACGAGTTGGATGTTTTCTATGTTTTCTCGCCGTGCCCGCGTTGCAAGATCCGAATGTCTGTTGTCGAACCAGCTTGGTAGTGCCTCGTGAGGTCTACTACCGAGTAACGCCTTGTCAGAAAGACGGGGTGTTACAAATTGGTATCCGATAGGAGAAAAAAAGGATGTGATCGTCATAGAAAGGAATTAGGGTGTATTTCAGTGAATTCCACCTAAGTACTGAAGTTCGAGGATTGACACGGGTCCAACTTTAACTGAGAATGTTAAATGGAGAAGGAAGGTTATTTATTTAGAGAAGGACAAATTCTTTTTATGAGGACAACCGTGGAGTGTAGAGTGTAGAACAAACTGTAGTTGTCTGTATCCATGCGTAACCTAACTTAAGGAATAAATGTAGTCCGAGTAAAATGGAGGTTAAGACTAAGTAAATATCAAGACTGACCAGATATGGGTGACAAGTGTAGAATCGAGCTAAGGCGAGTAGAAGATCAGAAGAGCTAAAACCATGACTTCGAAACATGTATTTGGAAACTCATTTTCATTGAGTGTTTAAGATAGTTGCATGCATGAGTACCATGATCAAAGAGAAGAGGCCTGGTGTGAATCTAGTCCAAGCTAAACGTGTAGACTCTGGCGTATTGTGGGTTCATTGAATCTTAGCGAGAGATTGCGCATGGAAAGAGAAACTCATGGCGTCTAACTCAAGGCGAGAGGTTTGGACTAGAAGAATAATCAAAGGAGATCTGAAGACTAAGAAATAACCTCATTCGTAAATGTAGGAGTTCGATTGGAATTCGAAGAAGAGAAACATGCCTAGATATCAAACTGCGGGTATGAGTCATTATTGGACGCTTTGGATGGAGACATCCAAAGTTAGAGCAAGACCACGACAGTGTAGTATGCAATTAAAGATTCACCTGCCTGGGAGGTGCAAAACAAGAAGATTCGGGATATAAGCAGATATAAGAAGATGACATGAAATCGATCTCATTGAATGTGTCTTGTGGAGGCGTTTGCTTATATGAGAATTTCATGAGATAACATCAAATGGATTTTGTCAGAGACTTTCACCGTGTCAACTAGCATGGAAACATTTAGAGTACTACCAGATCATCTAGACAAAAGTGTTAAGGAATAATTTGGGGTGTAGGAACCCTACAACTAGATTCAAAAGTCATATGGTTTTGAAATGAGATCTATGGGGAGCTGAGTACCTAAGTTGGACAATGGAATCTCATTTGTACATAAACAAGTGCATAAGAATATCAGGTGAGATGTAAGGAGATCTGGGTATGTGGCATCAACTAAGGTTATCAAAGCATGGGTTACGCTGGTTGATTCAAACAAGCTTCATGGACCAAACAAGGTGTGGTAGTTCAGGATACTTCAAGTTGTGTATAAATATAAGTAGAGGATGTTTCATAAGGGATTATCACAACTAAAAGTCCAACAATGAGTAGGTCTTACTAATGACATTGAACTCCAGGATTGGACTGGTCATGTCGGTTTCTTTGTGCTTGGACGAGATCTTGACACTATAGCTGAATATTCAAGCGAAGGGCCTATTGGAGAGAGAGTAGATACACGAGTTCAACTCCGTGAGAGGCTAGATTTGGCTCATAAGGAAAAGGTGGTATAAGAAGATCATGTACGAACGAGCAAAAGGTGGACTCGTCATTAGGATATGATTGAGTACCGATTGTCTCGAAACAAAGCCTCTACAAGTGTAATAATTCTCTAGATTTTGTCAAAGCACGATTTAATTGCATTTGAATATATATAAGAGGAGAGTGTTTGTCGGATAACAAGATATGGCGCAATGCCAGTGTTGTGAAGGATTACGAAGATTAGCTAATGTTCAAAGTGGGTAAACGTTATTGGAGTCTGTATCGTCTAAATGAGGCTGGTTATAAGGGTCTTCATGAAGGATATCTCTGTTCACTCCTAGACTAGGAAGAGTAAGTTTCCAATTAGTGACCGCATGATAGAGTAAACGATATCGGTGGTGGGTCAGGTTCGCGAGGTATGATTTTAGGGGATCAAGAAGTGTATTGTGAGCAAGTGATATAAGTCGGGAAATGAATATACGACCTAGAGAGAATTGATGGTGTAACATGTTAGAAGTACCTTTAGGACAAGAGATTCTTCAGTATGCTTATGGAAGTAAATTGTTGCAATTAGTGGGGCATAAGAAGGGCTCTCGGTCATGATTGTTATTGATTAATGCAAGCACGGACAAGGGAACCATTTGGATGACAAATTAGAAGAATTTTGATTAGTTAATGGTAGATGGCATGTATGCAAGGCCATCAGCATTCGAAGATTGCATGACACATGTAAAACTTTAATAATGTTTCCAAGTCGTATGCAGCCTGTTCATGGAAAATGTAATAACCGCTATTTTTATAAGATATTATATACTTTATTGAAAATGTTAAAAGAAAAATCTATTCTTATGAATCCGTTTTCTGAACGATAAATTAAAACTTTCAAGAAAGAAATATTATTCCTTAAAATATAATTTGGTGTAGAGAATAGAGGTTTATAATCTAAAAATAAAACTAAGTATCTTTACTTGTGGATAAATTACAAGCCTAACTATTATAAAAGAGATAAATTAGAAATGTAATTTGAGAAGATTAGTATTATTAATCAACAAAAATTAATAGAATTGAGCTTAGTCTTCGTTGGGCCCCATATTTGAACGTGACCTTTACAAAATCCTTCCCTTACCTTACCAGTTAGGCTATGAGAGCTTCTTGTTATATCAAGGGAACGCAATGTTCTTAAACCTAAAGTCCCTTCTCCTATGGACCGATGGACACCCGTGATTCTGCCCCTTTTCCAGTCGTGCACGCCTTAGTGCAGTGATGGCCCCGAAAATCCGGCTGACAGTGCAGCCTTGCACCTGGGTTTCTTTTACCCTCGTTTTCCTCCTCCTTATCTTTATGACTTGGAGAGTCCCTTCTCTTTGATTTTCTTCTTATCCACTCCCTGCAGCAATCCATTCTCTTTCAATTTCATCCTCACCTTTAAGTGGCCATTTCTCTCTCTTACTCATCTGTTCGTGGCTTCTTCTTTTCTTCCTTGTGTTCTGCCCCGAGCCTGTTTGAGCTGTCAAGTTCAAAAATTCGTATCTCCCTCGTTTCTTACCCAAAATTCTCGGAACAAGTCCCCAGATTTAGAGTAGAGAGTCCTCTTCAAGTTCCATGTTGTGAGTTTAGCAAGAAACCAGCTCTAAGTGGGGTAATTTTACCATTCAAGGTCGCGGATCTGTTTGGGGACAGAAGCTCCAAGCAGTCTCGGTAATTAAACCATATCTCTCTCGTTTCTTGCTGAAAAATTCCGAAATCACTTCCTGAGTTTAAGTTAGGAAGTCCTCTACAAGATTCATGTTGTAAGTTTTCCCAAAAGCTTAACCTAAATGGGACGAATTAATTGTTGAAGTTGGTGCCATGTGCTGTGTTGAACGTAGAACGAAGGAGGAAGAAGGGCATCAGCAGCCTCCCAAACCAGAAGCCATCAGGTGGGCAGAGTTCTTTTTGTGTTTGGGCTTCACTAGTAAATCTCCAGACCAATAGTGTTAAAATGCTCATTTAATTTAACCCTCTCAAATACTAATTAATAATAGTACATAAAATCCGAATATGTCAGCGTAAGTAGACTAATGGTAAATTTGGTACCTATGGGAAACCAATTTCATGAGAGGACTAGAAAGAAACCTTAATTTGACTAGCACCTAAAAATAATTGTAAATTTAAGATAATTGCTAAACAAGATTAGTTAGCAAGTTTTTACCTTAATAAGAATACTACATATAGTTTTTTTTAAGGTAAGTACAAATATAATGTTAAGCTAGATCATGAACCCTTATATATATTACTTCGAAAGAAATAGTTTATTATGGCACGAATAAGATTATTATGAGGAAATAATATTGTGACCAAGTCTTAAATAAGAAGTAAACTAAGTAATTAATTGTTTTACCCTTACTACGCAATATTACGTTATTAATATGGAAAGTCTTAAAATCATTTTATAAAGGGTAAAAGAAATGTTTTTCTTGAACGTCAATTAGTAATTATAAACCGTCAATGAAAAACGGTTTGTTTTCACCTCACAAATTATTATAAGGAATAGGATAATTTGGGAAATATCTTATTTAGATCAGGAAATAAATTAAATATTAATTTATTTTGTGTTCGTTCGTCTTGAAAACCGCGCCCAATTTAGGTCGAGTACTTGAATCGCCGTGAGCTCGCGAAACAAATCCGTAGGACTCGAATTCTGCAAATCAAAGGCAAGTGGATGGATCTCTTGCCCTTTTTATTAAGCGTGAATTTTGTTCCGTTTAATATCCTTGATCGTTATATATGACTTGGTTGCATAAATAAACGAACTTAGGTTTATTTATTGCTTAGATATAACGACTTCGTTATTGTTACTCGTACTACGATAGTACTGGACTTTAGGACCGATGACTATGGCCCTGTTTGTTTAAAGTATCTCGTTTAGAGAACTTCTCTGGATTAGTGTAGGACAGAAACGTATGAAATAAGTCCTAAATCACTTATGATAACAATGTATTGTGTATGGGTCATGACTCCATTTACTTTGTGGACTAATGTCTTTAAGCAATGTCGGATCTGGGATTCGTCTCATGTCTTAAAGCAATGTCACATTGTAATAAAAAGTCGGCTGATGTCTTTTGCAATGCCGTACTTGAAAATCACTAAGGCTTATGTCTTTTGCCATGCCTTAGATAAATCTCCAGTTAAGAGTATAATAATGTGTAACGCATGAAATAATAAACCTATCTTCCGATGGAACTACATTCTTATAATGTTTCATCCTTTAGAAACTCTTGTGGCATTGCCGTACTAAAAAAATCACTAAGGCTTATGTCTTTTGCCATGCCTTATTTAAATCTCTAGTTAAGAGTGTAACAATGTGCAATGTATGAAATAATAAAGTCTCAAACAACTCTTCCGATGGAACTACATTCTTGTAGTGTTTCATCTCTAAGAAAGTCCCATTGTATTTCCTCGAGAATCGTGCCAATACATATTCCGATGGAACTCCATCTGTATGGCGTCCCATCTCCAAAGAAAACTTGGATTTTCTTTCCTCGTGATTCGTGATGAAAGTAGTTGTGTAACATCTCACGAAACTCCCTCCTTACAGTGTTACACCTTAAAACACTGTCTAATTCCCTATCCTGATGGAGGTACTAACTGTTGTGTCATCGACCAATCGCCATCGTTTGGAGATCGATACCAACAAGTTTAGTTAGTACCATAGCCGCCATTCACTTGCTAGTCTATCATTAGACTAACCCTTCCACCCTCTCTTCTTTTTCCTTGCATGATTGGACATCAGGACAATGAGGAGCGCTACTTGGGAGCTAAGGATTTGAAGACATGTGAAGTGAAAGAAGGAAGGAAGGATTCACCGTCAGCATCTAATCTCCAGAGATGAAGACGAGAAGATTGAAGGAAGATTTCAAGACTATTTCAATATTTTTGACAATATGGGTCCCCCACGTTGATTACGACTGTATTTTTGGATTGTCATTTTATTTCCGCTGCTTTCTATTTTAAGATGTCGTCTTGAACAATTTTATTTCATATTGGCTAACGTTTTCCTCTAAGTGTATCAAAGTATGAACCATTTTATGTTAATATAAGTCCTTGCCGCTTTTCTGAAAGATCGTGTAATGTTACCTAAAGCCTTGGGTGACTTTGGATGGTGAAATCCGAGGTCACTGGCGGTAATACCCTTGGTTAAAAATAGGGGTGTTACAGTTATGGTATCAGAGCCGAAAGTTTTTAAAGCCGAAATTCTTTTCATCCTCTTGTAATAGAACTCAAGAAGGTAACTGCTATGAAATCTTCTTGTAACAGAATTCAAGAAGATGACTTTTATCAAATCTTCTTGTAACCGAATTCAAGGAGTTGATTTTTCTTGTTGTCAAATCTTCTGTATTGGAATTCAAGAAGTTAACTTCTATCAAGCTTCTTTTAAAAAGATGCGGTTCTTTTTAAATCCAAATATCATTCTTATTTGAAGTTCCAACTAAGGAATCTATTTTCTAATAACTTAAACTCGAGTATTAATTGCTTTTGATAAAATTCTAAATTGATTATATCCTTAATGATCTTCAATTCAAAATTTATAATTGACTCTTTCGTAAGTCAGATTAGGATGTTTCCTTCTCATTTCAAAATTTCAAGCCTTCAAGAAATCACTTGGAATTGATTTTATCACAAGTAATAACGATTTTGAAATAAGGATCCCGCATTTTTATACATGAAATTTTTGATGGGAAATAACAGGATTGAAATTTCTTTGTTGGAAATCATTATAGATTCAAAATGATAAACTTAAAGGAAAGTTTTGTGAACAACCCTTATAGGGAAGGCTTTGGAATTTTTTTGGAATCTTGAGAAACATAACTCAAATAATATTCTCAATTATAGAGTATGTATTTTGAAAATTTCAAGAAATTGTATAACCTCTTGTTAAGAATTCTTTTCTTAGAAGAAATACAAAATTGATTTTTAAAGCTTCCTTCCATTCTTCATCTCCGGATATAGAATTACAGAAATTCTATACAAGTGCCTGAATCTCCTTCCCTAACAGGAAATAACACCCGCAATAAGTTGCTCTTGTGAACCTTTGCAGAATATGGTTTGCACAAGACGGCAGACTAAGGCTTAGAAGACAGAGCTAGAAAGAGCTAAGGATTTTAATGCTCGTTTCAAGTCGGTCGTTGAATAATTTCGACCAAGTAGTAGTTATCTTATTATCAGTGAACTCCTACCCTTGTCTTATCTACGTGGTAACGTAACCCTTGTCATTTTTCCACTAGACAAAATTGTCTCAACCATCATGTTGTACTGTTGAAATGGTTGAATCGATTATAAGGTTGCCAAGTTCCTCATGTATTGTAATCATCCTTCGTAAGGAGTGACTGTAAGGTGGCATGAGCCTTTCTAAGGTGTTTCAATAAGTTGTTGACTTTTGATTAATGGAAAGTTGTGTTCATTGCTTGCCTTAAATAAAGGTGAATTAATTAGAAGCATTTTATCCAAATATTTAGATGGTCAACACTCGAGGAACCAACAACCGAGTCCCTCGCATCAACCCCGTTGATCCGGATGGACATGAAGAGGTTGGGTCAAGGACTAATGATGACCAAAGGGACAATCATGGGCCAGATCCCGCTCGAACGATAATGATTGATGCTGCAACCCTACAGACTATAAGGGACATGTGTCAACAGATGATACTAGCAGCAATTCCTCCAGTTGGCCCTGCTAAACCCAACATCATTAGAGCCGACCCACCAATGGGTGGAAGAGAGAATGACATTCATGTCCAAGATGAAGGATCAAACTTCTCCAAGGGATTGAAATTGTTCACATCAATGAAGCCAGAAACCTATGATGGTGTTGGAGATCCTGCCAAAACCGCATATTGGTTCACTCATGTAGAAAGACTGTTGAGGAACATTCGTTGCACCGAAGCTGAGAAGGTGCATATTGCCGCTCTCCAACTGAGAGATGGAGCTAGTGAGTGGTGGGAAAGCTCCAAGCTATCTGACCATCCTATGCTTAGTTGGGAGATGTTCAAAGATAAGATGATGGCTCGTTTCTTCTCAGAGTCTATGAGAGACGAGAAGCAAGAGGAACTCCTTTACCCGCAAGTAGATGGGCTGACTGTTTTGGAAATAGCTACAAAGTTTAATCAACTATTACAGTATGCAGGGCCCGAGGTGTCCACAGAGGCTCAGAAGATCCGCCGCTTCCATAAGTGGATGGATCCTACCCTTAGGCTATGGATGGAACAACGTGAGTTCCTGACTATGGAGCAATATGTCGATGCTGCTTATAGATTGGAGAATTCCCTCAAGGAAGCCGAGAAAAAGAAACACAATGGAGGGAAACCTCAGAGTTCAAGTGGGTTTAAGAGGCCAATATCTCCGCAGAAGTCGGGTTGGTCAAAGAAGAACAAGTCTGAATCAGCCACAACCTACTCTTCGAATGGGTTTGGACAGAAAAAGAACCCAATAAGTTGTCACAATTGTGGCAAGCAAGGTCACATTAATAGGAATTGCATCCAGCCTAAGAACAAATGTTTTATATATGGTAAGGAAGGACATATGCACTCCTACTGTAGACAAAATAAGAAGGGTTCAAGTCAATCCAGGTCGATGTCTGTTGCTCAGAGTAACCAAGGTCCCAACAAGTCTGTTGGGACAACTTCTGTTCAAAGTGCAGATCAGAATAAAGGGAAGAAACCAATTGCTTAGTCAAGCCAAGTTCAAAAACTCTATGCAATGTACGACCCTAGTGCTCCTGAAGCCCCGGCAGAATAGTCTACCCTCTTTGTTTTATTCCAAGCCAGAGTGCTTGAGACCTATGCTTAAGTTGTCCCGTATAAGTCCTTTTGTGTTCCAACCTTAGTTGGAGAAACTTGAATCTTGTAGCTAATCATCCTTCTTCGTAAGGGTGTTATCGTTTAGAATTCTGCTATATGATTTTGGACATCGTATCGTACTTCTACTTTCTAAATCTACTCATCGTATGAGCACTAGTCGTATTCCTAGTTAATGCTTGAGGTCAAATCCTAATGCACCTT
Source organism: Polygonum aviculare (assembly GCA_934048045.1). Lineage (NCBI taxonomy): Eukaryota > Viridiplantae > Streptophyta > Magnoliopsida > Caryophyllales > Polygonaceae > Polygonum > Polygonum aviculare. The sequence continues at coordinate 3,842,093 of OW204027.1, forward strand.
TTTGCGAATAAGAAAAGAATTTTGAACCCAATTTTCATGGTACGTAAATTCATTAACATTTTTACTTTCCAAATATAGATTCATGGTGTCGAATAAGAATGAGGTTTCGTCTCCCATCTTGATCACATGGCTGAGATGAAATGTCATGTCTTATTCCTATGAATGTATATTCAAGGATTATGTTGAAACTTGTTTCCCATACTGATCACATGTGGAAACAAGATCGCATAACCCTTCAAGGGTAATAACAAATATGTATATATATATATAAAGAAAATTAATTTTGGAACGGTCTTCTATTATACACTTAATCAATGCTCAGGCCTTCATCATTAAAAATGTTTCGATTAAGTGTTTTAGAGATTTATGAATCGTGCATGGGAAGATTGAAGCAATCAAGTTAGTCTGCATGTAGATAATACTTTGAAATGCATATAAGATATATAGCGTATACAACACAAAAGTAAATCAATGTGTAGGCGTAGACAATATCGGAAGGCAAAAGTAGAGATCGTACGAAGTATAAATTTAACAATTTTAAAGTATTTAGTGTCTCAAAGTCCTTAAAATCCGGAAGAGGTCCTTACAGTCCTTGGAGGATGGAAAGAATTCGGTTCACCCTTTACTCATCCTTTTATCCGTTCACCTTTTCACTTTCTTATCTTCTTCTTCATGCTCCATTTTCGATCTCCACCACAAAAACTTCTCTCGACTTTTCCATGGCCGACGACGAGATTATGCGTCGTCTTAGGGCCGGAAATCAAAGGTTTATGATCGAGCTTTTCATTTGCCTTGTTCTAATTGTGGTCACCAACATCGTTCTCATTATCGTCTTGCTTAAGAGTCATTTTAAGGCCGGTCAGTGAAAATTAGGATTTTCAAGGAGAAATCAAGTTAATCAACGAGTGAGGTATGAAAATCTAATTCCTTGTTCTTACCGTATGTAGATCCAAGCATGTGATTATATTTGGTAAAGAACGTTTGAAATCTAGGAAGTGGAGAGACGAGTTTCTGATATAGAAGATCCCAAATCGGGCGACTATAAAGCATACTCCTCAAAAACAATTTTGTAAATAAACTTCTTGTATGCTTAAGATTAAGAAGAGGTAGAGTTGGTACCTTAGTACTTAGGAAGCTCAGGTGGTAAACATTATTCATATTTCTCAAGGATAAAACCCTCTTCTGGTGGGTTAGATAGCCTCCATGACTCGTTCGTGTCACCGTCTATATTCTGAGAATGGAACTCTTCTCGAATTAGTGAGTGTTCTATAATCTTCCTTCGTAAACCAATCCTTGCAAAGGAGAAGACGCGCTAGCTTTAATTAAAGACTTCGTATGCCCGGGGTAAGTGTAGGGATTACACTAATAATTCGCGTGCTAGCCTATCCTGAGAGAATTCGCTTGACACTAGAAAATCAAGATAACTCAATCAGAGTCGAGCATGGCTAGAAATGTCATTTGTCAAATTACTGAGACGACGACACACGCAAGGTTCTCCTCAAGTAAGCTAAGAGAGTTGGCGCAGTTGCCGCTCTAATCTGATAGAAGTTAAAGCAGACAAAGTCCAATGCTAACTCGAAGCCGAGAAAATGTAAAAGCATTCCCGAAATTGACTTCCGCATGCTTAAAGAACAAGATGTTCTTTAAGGGGGTACTAGAACCTTGTTTCCTCGCAGCAAACTAGATTAGTTTGAAAGTACTAGTTTATTTTGACATAGTGCCCTAGCTTCTCCCTAGTTTCGAGGACGAAACTAATTTTAAGGGGGTACTATTGTAATAACCGCTATTTTTATAAGATATTATATACTTTATTGAAAATGTTAAAAGAAAAATCTATTCTTATGAATCCGTTTTCTGAACGATAAATTAAAACTTTCAAGAAAGAAATATTATTCCTTAAAATATAATTTGGTGTAGAGAATAGAGGTTTATAATCTAAAAATAAAACTAAGTATCTTTACTTGTGGATAAATTACAAGCCTAACTATTATAAAAGAGATAAATTAGAAATGTAATTTGAGAAGATTAGTATTATTAATCAACAAAAATTAATAGAATTGAGCTTAGTCTTCGTTGGGCCCCATATTTGAACGTGACCTTTACAAAATCCTTCCCTTACCTTACCAGTTAGGCTATGAGAGCTTCTTGTTATATCAAGGGAACGCAATGTTCTTAAACCTAAAGTCCCTTCTCCTATGGACCGATGGACACCCGTGATTCTGCCCCTTTTCCAGTCGTGCACGCCTTAGTGCAGTGATGGCCCCGAAAATCCGGCTGACAGTGCAGCCTTGCACCTGGGTTTCTTTTACCCTCGTTTTCCTCCTCCTTATCTTTATGACTTGGAGAGTCCCTTCTCTTTGATTTTCTTCTTATCCACTCCCTGCAGCAATCCATTCTCTTTCAATTTCATCCTCACCTTTAAGTGGCCATTTCTCTCTCTTACTCATCTGTTCGTGGCTTCTTCTTTTCTTCCTTGTGTTCTGCCCCGAGCCTGTTTGAGCTGTCAAGTTCAAAAATTCGTATCTCCCTCGTTTCTTACCCAAAATTCTCGGAACAAGTCCCCAGATTTAGAGTAGAGAGTCCTCTTCAAGTTCCATGTTGTGAGTTTAGCAAGAAACCAGCTCTAAGTGGGGTAATTTTACCATTCAAGGTCGCGGATCTGTTTGGGGACAGAAGCTCCAAGCAGTCTCGGTAATTAAACCATATCTCTCTCGTTTCTTGCTGAAAAATTCCGAAATCACTTCCTGAGTTTAAGTTAGGAAGTCCTCTACAAGATTCATGTTGTAAGTTTTCCCAAAAGCTTAACCTAAATGGGACGAATTAATTGTTGAAGTTGGTGCCATGTGCTGTGTTGAACGTAGAACGAAGGAGGAAGAAGGGCATCAGCAGCCTCCCAAACCAGAAGCCATCAGGTGGGCAGAGTTCTTTTTGTGTTTGGGCTTCACTAGTAAATCTCCAGACCAATAGTGTTAAAATGCTCATTTAATTTAACCCTCTCAAATACTAATTAATAATAGTACATAAAATCCGAATATGTCAGCGTAAGTAGACTAATGGTAAATTTGGTACCTATGGGAAACCAATTTCATGAGAGGACTAGAAAGAAACCTTAATTTGACTAGCACCTAAAAATAATTGTAAATTTAAGATAATTGCTAAACAAGATTAGTTAGCAAGTTTTTACCTTAATAAGAATACTACATATAGTTTTTTTTAAGGTAAGTACAAATATAATGTTAAGCTAGATCATGAACCCTTATATATATTACTTCGAAAGAAATAGTTTATTATGGCACGAATAAGATTATTATGAGGAAATAATATTGTGACCAAGTCTTAAATAAGAAGTAAACTAAGTAATTAATTGTTTTACCCTTACTACGCAATATTACGTTATTAATATGGAAAGTCTTAAAATCATTTTATAAAGGGTAAAAGAAATGTTTTTCTTGAACGTCAATTAGTAATTATAAACCGTCAATGAAAAACGGTTTGTTTTCACCTCACAAATTATTATAAGGAATAGGATAATTTGGGAAATATCTTATTTAGATCAGGAAATAAATTAAATATTAATTTATTTTGTGTTCGTTCGTCTTGAAAACCGCGCCCAATTTAGGTCGAGTACTTGAATCGCCGTGAGCTCGCGAAACAAATCCGTAGGACTCGAATTCTGCAAATCAAAGGCAAGTGGATGGATCTCTTGCCCTTTTTATTAAGCGTGAATTTTGTTCCGTTTAATATCCTTGATCGTTATATATGACTTGGTTGCATAAATAAACGAACTTAGGTTTATTTATTGCTTAGATATAACGACTTCGTTATTGTTACTCGTACTACGATAGTACTGGACTTTAGGACCGATGACTATGGCCCTGTTTGTTTAAAGTATCTCGTTTAGAGAACTTCTCTGGATTAGTGTAGGACAGAAACGTATGAAATAAGTCCTAAATCACTTATGATAACAATGTATTGTGTATGGGTCATGACTCCATTTACTTTGTGGACTAATGTCTTTAAGCAATGTCGGATCTGGGATTCGTCTCATGTCTTAAAGCAATGTCACATTGTAATAAAAAGTCGGCTGATGTCTTTTGCAATGCCGTACTTGAAAATCACTAAGGCTTATGTCTTTTGCCATGCCTTAGATAAATCTCCAGTTAAGAGTATAATAATGTGTAACGCATGAAATAATAAACCTATCTTCCGATGGAACTACATTCTTATAATGTTTCATCCTTTAGAAACTCTTGTGGCATTGCCGTACTAAAAAAATCACTAAGGCTTATGTCTTTTGCCATGCCTTATTTAAATCTCTAGTTAAGAGTGTAACAATGTGCAATGTATGAAATAATAAAGTCTCAAACAACTCTTCCGATGGAACTACATTCTTGTAGTGTTTCATCTCTAAGAAAGTCCCATTGTATTTCCTCGAGAATCGTGCCAATACATATTCCGATGGAACTCCATCTGTATGGCGTCCCATCTCCAAAGAAAACTTGGATTTTCTTTCCTCGTGATTCGTGATGAAAGTAGTTGTGTAACATCTCACGAAACTCCCTCCTTACAGTGTTACACCTTAAAACACTGTCTAATTCCCTATCCTGATGGAGGTACTAACTGTTGTGTCATCGACCAATCGCCATCGTTTGGAGATCGATACCAACAAGTTTAGTTAGTACCATAGCCGCCATTCACTTGCTAGTCTATCATTAGACTAACCCTTCCACCCTCTCTTCTTTTTCCTTGCATGATTGGACATCAGGACAATGAGGAGCGCTACTTGGGAGCTAAGGATTTGAAGACATGTGAAGTGAAAGAAGGAAGGAAGGATTCACCGTCAGCATCTAATCTCCAGAGATGAAGACGAGAAGATTGAAGGAAGATTTCAAGACTATTTCAATATTTTTGACAATATGGGTCCCCCACGTTGATTACGACTGTATTTTTGGATTGTCATTTTATTTCCGCTGCTTTCTATTTTAAGATGTCGTCTTGAACAATTTTATTTCATATTGGCTAACGTTTTCCTCTAAGTGTATCAAAGTATGAACCATTTTATGTTAATATAAGTCCTTGCCGCTTTTCTGAAAGATCGTGTAATGTTACCTAAAGCCTTGGGTGACTTTGGATGGTGAAATCCGAGGTCACTGGCGGTAATACCCTTGGTTAAAAATAGGGGTGTTACAGAAAAGGACTTTGAAATCACTTATGTTTGTGGAGATATAAAGTTAAAAGATCCACTACAAGGGCGATTGTTAAGATGTCTTATCTAGAATTAGTGACAGAAGGCTTTAAGTTGGAAATGCTAGTCATTTACGACCTAAGGAAGGCGAACGTGGTTGCTACTACCCTTAATAGGAAGTGCATCATGAGTGTAAGTAGACTCATTTATCTACTCAGTTGAAGTTGGGTAGTGAGTTGATGGGGTGTAAGGTAGAAGTGCAGATTTAAAGGATCTAGAGAAGCTTGAGAATTTTCGAGTGTCAGTAAACCTTACATGAAGAGATGAAGTAGAAGACGAAGAGATGCCTAGTGAGTAATGAATTGAGATAAAAACAAAGATGTTCAGAGGCAGTCGACCTCGTTGAGCGATAGTATGGGATTCTAAGAATGAATGACTGGGTTTTGTTGGATTTAAGATCAGAAGTTGATGCAGTATTACCTGTTGGATACTCCAACCGCTTCCTATATATTCTACTGTGGAAGTAGAAAAACGTTAGTTTCTATAGATTTTGTCTCCTGGTTAAGGGTCGACAAAGGTCGCAATGCTATTAAGGTTGTGGGGGAACGAAGATTGCTCACTTTCTACATATTAGAGAGACTTGGCCAATGGGCAAGTTAGTAGAGCAGTTCTTGAGTAATCTTGTTTGATTAAATGGGGTGCCAAAGATGATGGTGTCGGATCGAGATGTTCATTTCACTTTGAGATTTTGGCAACATACGCATAAGGTGTTGGGCATGAGTTTGCATTTCACTACAACTTACCATCCGTAGTCAGACGGTTAGTTAGAGAGGGTGATTCAAACCTTAGAGGTCTTGTGTGTTGGATTGGGGAGGTCGGTGAAGTTTGTCTATAATAACAGTTAACACTCCTCGATTCAGCTGACACCTTATGAGGCTTTGTATAACCGTCGGTGCAGGGCACTGTTGTGTTAGGATGAGCCAGCAGAGGTAGTCGGAGATGGACCGCGGATGATAGGTGACCTTGTTTAGAGAGCGGATATGAGCTACTTAGAGTCGCCAGGAGTCCTATGCGGACAAGAAAAGTCGGTCGTTGGAGTTCGAGGTAAGAGCACGGGCTTTGATGAGGGTATTTCCTACTAGAGGAGTCCAGAGGTTCGGAGTGAAAGGAAAGCTGAGTCCGCGATGCATTAGTCCATTTGAGATCTTGGAGAGGGTAGGTGATGTTTCTACTATGAGGAGTTGGTAGTCGAGTCGGATCACACCTTCAGGGAGCAACCTTTGAAGGTTCTGGACAGGCGTGGAAAGAAGTTAGGGAACAAGGAGATTTCCCTGGTATTGATTCAGAGGTCTCGCCGAGGTGTTGAGGAGGCGACGTGGGAGGCTAAGGCGAGGATGAGTGAGAGTTATCCTGAGTACGTTTGAGGGCGGGGAGTGATAGTGTAGCTTGTATTTGATAGGCCGTGTGACCTTGTTTGACCTTGTCTGACGTGTGTTATCCTTGTGTGAAATGAGTATTGTTTTCTTCGTGTGTGTGTGATGTTAAGAGTATGATTCGTTTTTTTGCAATTCGATTTAGGTTCGAGGACGAACCTCCTTAAGGAGGAGAGGTTGTGAGACCTTGGGTGTTGTAAGTTCGTGTAGATCCGACCCGTTGTCCTAGTTCTTAATTCGATCAAGTTTCGGGACGAAACTTTTCTTAAGGGGGGTAGTATGTAATATTTGGTTCCATCCAATCCCGTTTTCTTGACCCGCAAGTTACTTTGAGTCTTGCTACTCAAGTAAATCGATCATAAGAGTTTATAATTAATTAATTAATCTATAAGCGAAGATGCCTTCATTTAATAATGTCTTTTTCCTTAAGTAAAAATAAATTAAGTAAAAATAAATAAATATATTAAAAAAAAAAATATAGTAACTATCTATCTAGCAAGCTAATAATAATCAAGTGAAGCTAAAACCTACGAATAATAATTAGTTATCCTAGCCAAGCTATATATATAAAGCCGATCATTAGGTTACGTCTTTGATCATAAAGCAACTACCGCCGCCACGATCCCCATCCTCTCGTTTCCCTTCGGCGTCATCACTCGGGCTGCCAGCGGAGCCCTGTTTCGCCTTCGTCGTTGTCAGTCTTCGCCGCAACCGGCAGAGTCGCCGGCGTCCGTGGCCGCGCTGCTGTCGCCGTCGTCCGTGGCCGCGCTGCTGTCGCCGTCGTCCGTGGCCGCGCTGCTGTCGCCGTCGTCATTGTCGCCCTCACAGTGACGTCGTGTGCATTGTTCGCCGAGTTCCACCGCCGTTCTTTCCGGTTAGAGCCTCGTTCGGATTCTTTCAATTGCCGTGAAGTCTCGTCAACACCACCACGTTGCGCCATCGCTAATCGATCTCGTTGCCGCCGCCGGAAGCCAAGGACCCTGTCGACCCGGTCATCATCGTCCATCGTGCGTCCGTTTTTCTTTCCGGTAAGCCATCACCTTCGTTTCTTTGTCCGGCGAAGCACGGTAGTTTCCGAGGTGGTGGTCGGGCTAGGGGCTGGTAAAAACGTTCGGCTGGGGTTGGAGTCGTAGGTTCCTCGTAGAAAATATTTAGGTAGACATCGTTCGGTGGTGGTGTTGGTAAATTGTAGGGCTTAATTAAGTATTATGAAGTGTTGATTAATCCATGTTAGGTAAAGGGAAGTTTGGTCAAAATCAACACGGTGGGGTACGTTAGCACAATCCCTTTGTCTTGATTTCATGGCTAATGGTACCTAAGTTTGATAAGATAATTAAGAAAGCAAGTTAACTTGGAGTAGGGGGCAAAGCATAAGCTATTTGAGTTGCAGTGGTGTTAGGATGGCATGACTGCAGTGGAAAGGAAATCGAAAAAGGTGAGTTATATATCCTAATAGGCAAGTTAGTGGTGATTTAATAGGTAAGTCGGCTTAGATGAGCGGTAGAGGTTCGATTAACTAGAGGCAATTGTCTAGCTAGTTGGCATATTTTGGGTGTTCGTGATCGGTTTAGCTAAGCTTAATTAATTGCGGAGTTGTGTCGAGTATAAGGATGAATTAAGGGGTCCATTGTCTTGTGATTAATATAATTAAGTGGGTGGATTGGAATTATCTCAATGAGTTGAGTTCGGGTCGCTCGTGTCTCCTGTATATATGCTATTGACTATTGTTATTAAATCTTCCAGGGAACCAACGTCCTCATATCAGTTAAAGTTTCGGAAATTTATTAATGATCATGAGGTAAGTCGATTTTCGACTTGCTCAGTCCTGTTCTAGCCTGTTAGGGTTGCGTGGTGGTTATAGGATTGGTTTTGGGAACTAGTCCCGATCCATCTTTTAAAATATTTTGATATGTGTGCTATGTGTAAATGATTTTGGAAACCTGTTTTTGAAAGTTGTTATCTATATACGCATATTTTCGTCGTTGTTTTCTCTATGTTGGGCAGCGCTCCAGTGGAGGCTGATTGTGGATGGTTGTGATCGGATGAACGGTTGGAATGAGGATGGATGGTTATTGTGGATGGTTGTGATGGGTTGGACGGTTGTCGCTTGCAGTGTTGATGCAGAGCTGGAGCATAGGTAGAGTAAGGTATGTGGTGTTGATGCAGTGCCCATACTATAGGTAGAGCCTCTGATTGCGTGTTTTTGTGTGGAATTGATTGAGTGACTAACTGGACCTAGGACTGGACTAGAGATATGTATGTGATTGCGGACTTGTTTGCTGACCTTAGAAAAACTGTTTTGAAACGTCTTGTAACAGTCATGCCGACTCTGACTTGATAGGATAGGATCTGACCCTTCGGGGAACTATTTTTTTCAGTTCAGGTAATTAGGATGCCGTGATCAAGCCTCGACGGAATGGTGGTGCAGAGTAGGGACGCGCGTGTCATAGATAGTCGGGTGTTGGATGTTGTCTGTATTTTCTTTATCTGTCTTATCTCATGTTCTAAAGTGATAATGCGTTGATATAATGTTTTATTGATGAACGATTATTGAGTTGTGGGAATTGTGCTATTGTTAAGTCGTTGTATGGGTTGGGTTCATGATATTTCATTTGAATTATTGTTTTTATAAAATACGAGTTGGATGTTTTCTATGTTTTCTCGCCGTGCCCGCGTTGCAAGATCCGAATGTCTGTTGTCGAACCAGCTTGGTAGTGCCTCGTGAGGTCTACTACCGAGTAACGCCTTGTCAGAAAGACGGGGTGTTACAAGAGTCTTGGCGGTAATGACAATTAATATAGCTCAAAATAACTGGGCAAGATGCTCGATAAAACTCAGCTAGTTAGCCAACTTTTAGATATTATCCTGATTGATGTTTCACCATTCTGATTTCCATATAGATCATGAATTGAGTTCCATTTCAGCTTTGTTTAGCTCAAGGTTACATGTGAGAGCTAGATTATGGAAAAGGTTCAGGTTTATAAAAAAATCATTTAAGTGCTCAAGAGTTATTTTAATCGAAGTCAATGTCTATAGTCGGCATATGTTCCATTCATTTGAGCTCTCATATATATAGCTTAGGCTCTCATCTAGGTATACGTACTGATGCTTAAATTTACTTGCTTTGTGGTAATTAGTAGAATAACAATTATATGAATTTGTCTATATATTACCTTTAATTATGGTCTATTAGCTCAAATGGTAGAGCAGCGTGCTTAAGGCGCAGTAATGTGGGTTCAAATCCCACATAGGCATACTAATAAATTCTGATGACAAGTTACATACGTGATGACAAGTTAGGGTAATGACAAGTTAAGGTAATGACAAATTTTGTACGTGATGATAAGCTTTTTGTACGTGAGGATAGGTTGAGTGATGACAAGTTTTTGTACGCAACGACACATTTTTGTACGCTATGACAAGTTTGTACGTTATGACAAGTTTTTTGTACGCTATGACAAGTTTTTATATAAGCGATGACAAGTTTTCTACGTGATGACAAGTTTTTCGTAAAGGATGTCAAGTTTTTCATAAGGGATAACAAGTTTTCTACGCAATGACAAGTTTTTCATAAGAGATGACAAGTTTTCTACTCAATGTCAAGTTTTTCCGGTGACAGGATTTTTGGATGACAGGATTTCAGGTGGCACGCGGTGGCACGCGTGTAATTTTTTTGACCAGGGGTATTTTCGGAAAAACGACTAGTTAGCACATAAATTTTCAAGGAAGCCTACCCACTCCACAAATCTCCCCAAATTGCCTACTTACCAAATTTTCTCCTCCGTTAATAACTAACCACCCCTTTAACTTTTCCGTTGAAAACCGTTAACAATATCTGACGTGGCTCGTTATTTTTGCGTTTTTTTTCAAGATTTGCTTATGTGGCATATAAAATGTGGCCCCTTTAACTTTTTTTTTTTTTGAAATCCGGCCATCATCGGCGAAGGATCTGGGGGCCGCGCAATGGTGGTGGCGGTGGAAGGAAGAGGAGGAATCAGGTGTTTATGGCTAATTTGGATGTCATTGAGTAGTTAGGGTTTCAATTTGGGGCTTAATTAGCAACTTTACAGAGCCAAATTTAGGAATTATATTGATGATTTTCGTATATGTATGATGAGATTAAACACTTGAGAGAAATTGAAAAGTAACAAAATATTATATGTAAGTTTACGTCTTGGATTGAGGATGAACAAAAAAACCCATGGAAATGATTCCCTGTAGATTGAGGAAGAAGCCAGGGGATGAGTTCTTGTTTTTCACGATAATTTGTTTTATTTTGTTTAGAAGACTGCAAATTGTGGGTCCTAAAAAATTTTTTTTTTCAAATGTTTTGGGCATGGAGACTTGTGGCTTGTGGGCCACGCCATGTAGACGGCGACACAACGAGACAAACGGCAAACTCCATAAAAAATTTATCCACATAGCCAAAATTGAAAATAAATAAATAAATAAAATGCCATGTCATTGATGGCAAACGAAATTGGACGGAAAACGGGTCGGGGGTGGTACTTTATTAACGGAGCTGGTTAAATGGGTGGTTTTTAGGAATATCGCTTTAAAGGGGTGGTTATTGGGAATATGGCATATTATAGGTGTGGTTTTCAGCTATTTAGCCTTTTATTTAAGTGGAGAGATTTTAATTAATTATGTGGGTTAGAAAGCTAGTTAGTCGGGTTCGGTTAGAAAGCTAGTTAGTCATGTTCTAGCTTGGTAGAGTTGCGTTGTAGCTATGGGATTGGTTTTGGGAACTAGTACCGATCGATCTTTTAAAATGTTTTTTTATGTGTGCTATGTACGAATCGTTTTGGAAACCCATTTTTGAAAATTGTTATCTATATATGCATATTTTCGTCGTCGTTTTCTCTATGTTGGACAGCGCTCCAGTGGAGGCTTATTGTGGATGGTTGTGATGGGATGGACGGTTGGATTGAGGATGGATGGTTTACGAGATAACCCGTCTCTGAGTCTGATGTAGGATTGATACGCCGTTGTCGCATACAGTGTTGAGGCAAGGCTAGCTGCAACATAGGTAGCGTAAAGGTATGTGGTGTTGAGGCAGTGCCGCATATCATAGGTAGAGTCTCTAATTGCTTGTTTTATGTGGTGATAACTGAGTGACTAACTGGACTAGAAATATGTGTGTGATTGTGGACTTGATTGCTGACCTTAGTAAAACTGTTTTGAAACGTCTCGTAACTTCCATGTTGATTCTGACTTGATAGGATAGGATCTGACCCCTCGAGGAACTATTTTTCATTCCAGGTAACCAGGATCTCGTGACCGAGCCTCGGCGAAACGGTGGTGCGGAGCAGTAGTGCGCGTATCATAGTGTTGGGGTAGGGTTATTGTTATATTGCTAGTTTTATCATTATTTGAGTTGGATTATATTAAGTGAATTTGCAGATATTTGTCTTTTAGGATAAGTTGTGGAATTTGAGTATTTGAATTTGGATTTGTTATTGGGGATTAGTGCATGTTAACTTCTTTTAAACTATAATTGTTATTTCATTCAATTACAAGTTGGATGTTTTCTAAGTTTTTCTCGCCATGCCCGTGTTGCAAGATCTGAATGTCCATTGTCGAACCAGATTGGTAGTGCCTCGTGAGGTCTACTACTAAGTAACGCTTGTCAGAATGACGGGGTGTTATATTAGCGAAGTTAGGATCGTCCACGGGAGTTAGAAGAATCGACAATCTAGAAATCAAACTACGAAAACAAAGCAAAACAAACAAAACCAACACGTTCAAGAATGGGTCGAGTGCGACCTAAGGGAGGTCGTGCACGACCACAACTGGGCATGAATAAACTTTGCAAACTATGGAAAAAGTATCTAGGACCATAAAATCACCACAACATAATCATGCATGAAAATAAAAATCAATGATTAAGTTAACTTATAATCTCATAGATGACTTTCGCCACAGATAAACACATCAAAATCTCAACTTTCATAAAGATATCAACATGCAATCCTACTTGTTATTTAAAGATTTTAACTTTCGCTTCAAATCCGAATGGTTATTCAAATTCATAATTTTATCTTTCAATTCAATTGCAAACAAGAACATGTCTCAACTTTCATTAAGGAATTAAGCACAACAAGTTTGATTAAAAGATAGAGATTACAAAGTCAAGTATAGATCAAAGATTCAAGTTTTAACATGCATTCTTATGTTGGGTTTCGCCCAAACCCTAGAAAAGGTGACTACTCACTCATCATCATGCAAACGTTCAACATAAGAGAAGAAGAAGACATGATCAAAATAAAACAACTTGAATTAGAAAAGAAATCCAACCTTACAAATTTACAAACTCTCCCTAACAAACCTTCCAAGTCTTTACTAACTTGTTTAAGAGCTTGGATAACAAAGTATATCTCCTGAAAAGAGATCCCTAAGGCTCCTTATATAGAGTTACAAGAGTTTTAAAAAGGATTCTACAAAAACAAAGCAAAACAAACAAAACCAACATGTTCAGGAATGGGTCGGGTGCGACCTGAGGGAGGTCGTGCACGACCACAACTGGGCATGAAAAAACTTTGCAAACTATGGAAAAAATATCTAGGACCAAGGATTCACCACAACATAATCGTGCATGAAAATAACAATCAATGATTAACTTAACCTATAATCTCATAGATGACTTTCGCCACAAATAAACATATCAAAATCTCAACTTTCATAAAGATATCAACATGTAATCCTACTTGTTATCTAAAGGCTTTAACTTTCACTTCAAACCCGAATGGTTATTCGTTCACAATTTTATCTTTCAATTCAATTGCAAACAAGAATATGCCTCAACTTTCATTAAGGAATTAAGCACTACAAGTTGGATTAAAAGATAGAGATTACAAAGTTAAGTATAGATCAAAGATTCAAATTTTAACATGCATTCTTATGTTGGGTTTTACTCCAACCCTAGAAAAGGTGACTACTCACTCATCATCATGCAAACATTCAACATAAGAGAAGAAGAAGACATGATCAAAAGAAAACAACTTAAATTAGAAAAGAAATCCATCCTTACAAATCTTGCAAATCCACAAACTCTCGATAACAAACCTTCTAAGTCTTTACTAAATTTCCCAAGAGCTTGGATAACAAAGTATATCTCCTGAAAAGAGACCCCTAAGGCTCCTTATATAGAGTTACAAGAGTTCTAAAAAGGAAACAACCTCTATCCATAATTAAAACTAGTGATGGACACGGGCCGGGCTGGGCTGGGCTGGGCCGGGCCGCCACCGGGCTGGGCCAAGGAACCGTGGCCCAGGCCCGGCCCGGCAAATTACCGGGCTGGTACGGGCTGGGCCACGGGCTGGGCCGGGCCGACCCACCCAGGCCCGTGCCGGTTTTACCGGGCTGGGAGCGGGTTGCGGGCCGGGCCGGGCTGGGAGTGGGCTGCGGGCTGGACCGAGCCGGGTTGGGTTGAACATTATATACTATAATTTTTTATTTTTTATATAACTATATACTTACATAATATACAATATACTTACAAAAAAATGAATATGCACCCTATAGTTACATTCTATACTATAATTTTTTTTGGATGAACATTATATACTATAATACTATTGTAAAAATATAGTATATATACTTTAAAAAAAATTGAATATACACCGGGCCGGGACGGGCTGGGCTGGGCCAGGTTGGGTTGGGCCGGGTTGGGCCGGGCTCCTGGCCCGTTGACCAGCCCGGCCGGGCTGGGCTGGAAAAGTCCGGCCCGGGCCCAGCCCATGGCCCACCCGGGCTTGGCCCATCTGGCCCGCGGGCTGACCGGGCTGGGCTTATTGGGCCCATGACGCCGGGCTGGGCCGGGCCGGGCTGGGCCGGCCCGCACCGTTGGCCATCACTAATTAAAACACCCTAAAAGATAGTTACATGGGCGGCAAGTTTCACTCGCGCTAGGCTTCGGGAATGGTCGTGGCCGACCTAGGGACTCGTGGCTGACCCTCTCTATCCAAGGCTCAGGGTAGGTCGAGGCCGACCTACAACCTTTTCTTGCGTTTTCTTCTTGCCTTTGCCTCGAACTTGCTCTAAAGATTGGTCTTTTCCGGTGTTTCTTTTTTTGCGTTCCTTGGTTCCTTTAGGCTTCTTGAAACTCCTTTTAAGGCGCCTCTTATTTTGCAAATCCATCCCTTGAAACCCTTGAAAAACTCCTCACGACTTGGCACTTGAAAAACTGCTACAAGACACCACCTCCTAGAATGCTCCAAATAGCTCGAAAACTTCTCCTAAACGCTCCAAACACCTACAAAACACAAAAACAACCACAAACGACTCCAATCCTCGAAAGAGAGTTGAAATATCATGCAAAACCCACAAACTAATAGGAAAAAATGTAGGACAACCTAGAAAATGACCTATGAAATTTAACTAAAAAGCATGACATCAGGGATTAGGGTTTAATTATTTTCTTGTTAATCATAAAAGAGTTACAATGCGGTATTTATACTAAATCCTAACGGTTCAATAAAAGGCGTCCCGGGGAAAGAACCGTAAAGAAACCCGAGAAGAGAGTTATAAAACTCTAATTAAAAATTACAATAAAATAATACTAGAGAAATACTTAAGAATAATACTTCCGATATCAAGTCGGAGGCTTGCGTTCTCGAGGAGCTCGCAGGTTCCGGTCCGGTTGAGCACTTGTTTGCGTATCAATGTGTTTATATAGATTTAAGTAAATACTTTCGGTACTCTCCAAGTGCCCATGTAGGAAAAATATTTCGATATGTTCCATAGTTTAAAGCAGAGGCGTTGAAATAAGCTCCCGTAGCTTCCTGTCAATCACAACATAATGGATATTGATTAATAAATATTTACCAACATTTGAATATTGACTAATAAATATTTAACAAGATTTTGATTTCGAGTTTTAAGTACAACAGAGAAGTTGCCGAGAGATTTTGAAAAGCTACTCAAGTAAGTTCATAAGTCCGCTATCAAAAAAAAAAAAAAGTTCATAAGTCCTAGTGCAACATAGAATCTTGCTTCATAGTATGGATTGAAGTTTCTTATTCACTAGTGTTTTAAGGACTCATTCGATTTCCGATTACGAAAAAGAAATGAATTTAGTTTATCTATGTGTCATTAGATATTGATATTAGAAAAATCCTAATGTGAAACTTTAATGTTTTTGTGTTTAGAAAATGGAGGAAGTGAATGTTTACCCATCCTTAAATTAAGAAAACAGAAATATCATAAGAAGATTTATTGTCATTTTTGTAAAAAAATTAACATGACTCAAGTCTTGTGGTTTATATATCATAATGCTAATATGGATAAAATCTTTTATATTCCCTTTACATGGAGACAAAATGGACCCTAAGTGGTCTGGGGTTTCCTCTGACTATGATCCTAATAGTCACTTTGTATTCAAATTTGGAGCAAATTTACAAGGCTCTTTCAAACTAGAGAAGGAAAATAGCTAGTTGGAGAAGATTTGATTGGTGGAACCTTTGACGTTGATCAACTTTGAAAATATTATATATATATATGCATATATATATATATAGATAGATTTAGGTTGCAGTGCTACACTCTTTTATAGTACAAGTATACAACACTAATAGATATCATTATATACTTCTATGAAAAATTCAATATAATATTGTGAATAACTCAATCTTATGAATTGTTATACACGATGTGATGAACTAATTTGTATTATATAACGACTAAAACAGATGCATCGTACTAAATAAATATTAATACTATTATTATGAATATCATAACAACTTAAATATCTATTATATTAACCATTACGTCACGTAGAGCTATTTATAAGATCGAGTTATTCATACTATGACATAGAGTTGTTCACTCTATGACATGGAGATATTCACAAAGTATGCTATGTTATTCATGATGGATCGTACACATCTTACGACTGAGATTTGTTGACACATTTACGTCTTAAGGAGTTAAGGACAATTAACAGTACCAAAAGCTACCTCTATATAAATGTTTTTATTTACCTGTTGTGGGAAGTCACCGTTTTCTTCTATTTGAGAGTTAATCAATAACTTTATACCCTTTTTTATGGGTATTGGATCGATCCCGATCTAGTAATAAATAGAAGCCCAGAGAGATAAGAATATTAGATAATTTAGATTCTTAAAACATCAGCATTATAAACAAAAAGAATCCAAAAGTATTGGCTGCAAATCATATTTAGTACGTGATAGGCTTAGGGCTGGAACATCAAACCTGGCCTGCCTCAATAAGGGCCAACAGTGCCCACGAAGTTTGAACTAAATTGGACGTGTTCCCTTCTCTATGTATGTAGACCTAGTTTGCATGAGATTAGTGACAAACAAATGGACGACGTTGTTCAATTTGCAATCATAATCTATAGCATTTTACCCCAAGCTAGTGTTACTTGAATAAATTAAGCAATACCCTTTTTGTGTATGAGAGGAAGCTTTCTCCCCAGCCACCATCAGGCAGTTGCTTTGATAGTAAAAACTCACAAGCTTTACGGAGAGCAGGGCTATTATTGTAGCTCATACCACATGCTGCTAAGCCACCCACAACAAGCCATGTTCCATATACGTAACATACACCCCAACTTCCTCTCCTGTCATTTTGTAAAATTAATCAACTCTTTATAGTTCTACATGATGTTAATAGTTAAGTGGCAATTTTGCGCTTGGATTTTGTTTCAAAAAGAGAGTTTTTTTGGTTTGGGGTCAGAGATCTAGGGTGTCTCACAATTATTGATGTCAACTCAAAAGGGTTAGGCATATCAGGTTCGAGTTCGGGTCAACCTAGTATGTTTTCAAAAGAGACTCGACTCACTAGGTCATCAAAACTTTTACAATCAATCAGTTTTTTCTTGATTAGACAAATCTTATAAAGGTATGAACGTTACTTTATTCGAGATCTCCTCCCATCCGACTCACCATATTTGGGCTCATTCTTAGCCAAAATTGACATTCTTACTAAACTCCTTGGTTTTCAATTCTTTGCTGTATAAGCCAGCCTAGTCGATCAATTGATAATAACTTTGTATAATAATAGCATGGGACACAAGTTTGTGTATGTACATCAACATCATGTATACTTGGATTTGGATTTCCTATAAATACATAATAGATTATAGAAAAGTACATTTTCAGCCCCAATTTATCCTCATTTCATTACATTATTTTCACATTGTTATTAGTTAAAGTAAAAGTCAATCACTTAGTGTTTGGATATTTAGTCAATCGATTGATCCACTGAAACAGTACTCAGAGGTTTTCGGTTTGACTCTTACGGATACTACCCTTGGTCCAGAAAAAAAAATTCAAATCAACTTTTTTTTTTTTTTTTTGGTGAAGCAATTCAAATCAACTTAGTAAAGGTAAGTGTAGAGACAAGGACTAACCATGAACCATCTGGGTTTTGCTCATCCAAAATGAATTGAAGTGCCCTCTTAATACAAGACTCTATTTCTTGCGTTCGATGACCTGAGTACAATTTCTTAAATGCCACCATAGCAGTGATAACAGACGATGTGCACTCCACGTACCTTAAATATTAGAAGGACCAATTAAGATAATAAGCAATTCTCTTGATAAAAGAAATTTGGGGGTAAGGTGCCAAAAAATAGACTTAAAAAACTTACTCATATTCGATTATACAATTTTTGAAGACTTCTGTTGGGTTCAAATTCTGGAAAGAAGTTAATACAAAAGCTTGAAAAATTAAGTAGAATTTGATAAAGATATATGATTAAAATAAATGGGAATGATAGTAATAAATGATAATTGCTAATCCACCTCGAGCCAATGATATGTGCTTTGGGGCTCCCAAGCTGTGAATCCACCATTGTTGCTCTATAAAATAGGACATCATGAAGCAAATTATGACATGCTTAATAGTCACACGTCAAGTCAATTCGTGCGCTTATAAGTTTATAGGGTTTCACCCGAAAATCAATTGGTAAAAGAGAAGTAACCCATGTATTTATATGGTAGATATTTTATCTTTCAATTTCAGACGTTTCTTCCCCTTTTGATATTTTTTCCGTAATAGCCACACAAATTTTTTTGGCTTTGGATGGTTGTAAACTATCGAAAACTTATCCGAAAAGTAAGTTTTTATCCATTTTGACAAACTGTCCTAAATCACTCCATTAGTTTTATCTTGTGTCTCCTAATCATACGTATAAATACTCTTTTAAGGATTAATTAGAATAGAAAAGACATTGTGAATATATTAGAAATTTATCACCTGAAAGTTGAGGAGGTTATCAATAGCATCATAGAGACTTGTTGTCTCTATTTTTTCACCAACAAGCTCTTTTGGCATTTGTGAATACAATAACACAGCCTATATGGAAGACACATATACTAGGCGTTACATAATTTTCAAGTATGTAACACTAGAAAGAACCAATGAATTTAGAAAATTTTCCCTGCTAAAATCTATATACAATATATAGAGAAGATTTCCCTATCTTATACTCCAAGCAAGTAAGATTTATACAAAATAATTACATAAAACATATCTTTCTACTCCCTCTCATGTTGGATCATCGATCTAAATCAAGCATTCCCAACTTGTCGAGCATATAAACAATCTAAGACTCCCCATATGCTTTAGTAAACATGTGAGCAGGATGCTATATACTCCTAACATATAACTAGTAACAGTTGCATCAGACTGATTTAAATTATGAACAAAATGACAATCAACCTCAATACGTACCTTGAGAGCTTCTGCTGTGCAATCAGATACTTGCCAACCGTGGTCTTGTGTGCAAAAAGTCCATGCACCTTTACTTGGACACCGATACCACTTCTTGAAATTGTGAGACGGGTTTTCTTTCACCTTAATTTCATGTATCACATGTATTCAAAATTATGCACATGCTGGCCCGGTTTATATACTAAATGCAACTTTGTCTGTGTCATGCATATGGACATGCATTTTCGCAACTCTTTAAAACTATTTAAAATTTGTACCTGTGAAGCTTTTATAAAGTTATGTGCTTTACGTAGAGCTTCCCCAGATTCTTCCACAAGATTGCTCGACATAATTGCTTGGATAGCAAATGCTGCATCCACTACACCATTCAGACGATTTGGCGTCCACAATTTAGCGTCCAAATTATATGGTCGCCAAATAGCGACCATGTGGTCGCTAAATCAAAATTTTAAAAAATAAAAATATTTAGCGACCAGGTCGTCGCTAAAATGGCGACTACAACACATTTGGTCGCAAAAAAGATGTGGGAAATTTTACCGCCAAACTTAGCGACCAAATGGTCGCGAAATACCATTTAGAGATTTGGCGACCAAATGGTCGCTGAATACCATTTAAAGATTTGGCGACCACGTGGTCGCGAAATACCATGTAGAGATTTGACGACCACATGGCCGCAAAAAGTAGCGACCATTTGGTCGCTAAATATCATTTAGAGATTTGGCGACCAAGTGGTCGCTAAATACCATTTAATGATTTGGCGACCACGTGGTCGCCAAATACCATGTAGAGATTAGGCAAAATAAAATTACCGCTACCAATATACTAGTACAATGACCAAAAATCAAATTCCCGCTTTACGTAATTTTTGCGCACATAATTTTTGGGACGGCGACTATATGGACGTACAATTGGTGACCATTTAGTCGCAAATAACAAAAAATTTGAATTCCCGCTTCTTTTAAGGAGGGCGACCATATGGACGCCAATTTGGCGACCATGTGGTCGCCTTACGTTTGTAATTATTTTTTAATTTTCTTTTGCATTTAGGGTTTAGCCTTCAATTTCCCTTATCTCCCTTCACAACTTCCCCCGATCCCTTCACAACTTCACACCTCTGTCGTTCGCTGACTTCGCCCTCCACTGCCCCGCCACCGCCACCGCCACCGCCTCTACAACGACACCCCCTCCGCCACCCAACCACCACGCCGCAGCCTCCGCCTCCGCTTCCGCGTCCGCCACACTCGATCTGTGGTTCGCCCTCCGCCTCCGCCTCTGGTTTCGTCCGCCATCTCCACGCCACTGCCTCCGCCACGCAACCACCACCACACGCGACCACCTCTTCCACGAAACCGCCTCCGCCACAGATCTGGTTTGCTACTGCCACGAAACCGCGGGGTCGCCACCGCCCTCCACTGCTGCGGCTGCCACGAAACCGCAGGGTCGCCACCGCCCTCCACTGTTGCTGCTGCTTTCCGGTGAGCCACCGATGACCTGTTCACCCTTTTCTTTTCCGTTCTCAGTCTCGTGGTCTTCTTCTCTTCAAATTGGCGTTTTTCAGGGCTCCAGAAGACACAGAGGTCTCATGAAGAGGAGCATTGTATGTTGCCTTTCGCCATTCACTGATAAACTTCATTTGCACTGATCTGTTTCAATTTTCTATCCTACTCTCTTCACTTGGTTTGATCTCATTGTTGGTGGAATCTGCTGGTTTTAGCATCTGGGTCGTTGCTCTTTTTGCTGAATTTGCTCGCTTTCTTCTTCTTCTTCTTGTGGTCTTTGTTGTTCCTTGTGCTCTCACTTGGTTGTCCTGATGTGGGTTCTGCGAATTTTGGGGTTTTCTGGTGTGATCTTTGCTTGTTTTGTGCTTGGATTTACTATTATAGACTATCCATTTGTTAGTACTATACACAAAATGGGCTATTTCTAGTTCCATTTCTGATGAGATTGCAGTCGAGGTGCTTGTGAATGGAGGGGGATCCTCTGTCAACTGTGTAAGTTGGATTGGTGTTTTCTGAGTGATGTTTAGCCTTATAGAAGTGAAATTTGAGTTCAATTTTGCTGAATTGTGTGGTTTACGCTGATGAATAGGTGTTGGAAGGATTTTGTGTACTTGACCTTGTTTCATGGTTTATGATCTAAATCATGTATGAAAATACAGTTGCTGAAATGGTGTGAGTTGGTTTTTCCGAATCAAGTGGGCTGACATTAGTATAGATATCTAGGCAAGGGGCTGAAATGGTGGAATGAGCTTTATTCCTATAAAATCTTGTTGCTATGCTTGCTGATAGAAGTATGAAATCGGGTCACCACCTAAAAATTCATTACACTTTGAAATGCCCATTCTAGTAATACAAGTGCTGCCTCTTCATTGCTCTTATCTGATTCAGCGAAAGAGAATTCTCTCAGATAAGGACTCAAGTTATTTCAATTTTTTGTGGCTTTATATGCAGGATGGGCAGTTTGTATCTTTGAATAACTTATTTCCCACATTTGGGCACATGCCACCTCACTCAACACAACCTGCTGAGCCAAATATGCATTAGGTATGTGCCATTCACTTTAACTGATATTTTCTGTTAGAATCATAGAATTTTGCTGGCAAACCATGTTTCAGTTCCAGTTGTGCTTTGATATCCCTCCTCCTCATGGTTTTTCTAACTTTGCTGCAGGTTCTCCATGGACAAACTACTACTGGTACCCCAGGCTCTGTACAAAATCCACCTTCAATTCGTCCAAGTGCGTGCTAGAAAAGGACAAGCAACCATCTTTGCTGGCTAAACATCACTCAGAAAACACCAATCCATCTTTGCTTGTTTTGTGCTAATTCGAATAGGTGGATTTACTATTATGGACAATCCATTTGTTAATATTTTATGCACATTAATTATGTAATTATATACTGAATTTTAATTAATATAATTAAAAATTGTTTTATATAAATTCATGTTTTATTTTTAATTTTCAATAAATTATTATATATAAATTCAGGATCATATTTATAAAAATAAAATGTACAAAAAAATTGGTAAAAAAATTTGGCGACCATTTGGTCGCTAAATTCGCTGAGGTAATTTGGCGTCCACTTGGTCGCCAAATACATTTGCCGTATATGGCGACCACTTGGACGCCAAATTAGCGTCTAAGTGGACGCCAAAATGACATCTGTTTTTGCGACCAAGTGGTCGCCAAAACTGCGTCTAAACGGACGCTAGGTCTTGGTTGCGTATTTAGCGACCAAGTGGTCGCTAAAATTGTGGACGTTACTTTTAGCGACCAAGTGGTCGCTAAATTGCATTCGCGACCGAGCTTTTAGCGACCACGTTTTGCGTCCAAAATATGATCGCTATATACGATTCGCGTCCAGATTGAATGATTTTGCGACCACAATAGTGGTCGCCAAATCATTTTTTTTTTGTAGTGATCCCATGTTTGACTTCCAGGACAACCCTATATATAAATTCCCTCTTTTGATATGAGTGAAAATTTTGAGATTTTTCCACATAAGCTTAGAAGTGATCAAATAGGATCAACAACATAGTCAGGCAAGTCTCAAAGATTCAGGCAAGTCTCAAAGATTTTGGGGCCTCTACTCTATTTTAAAAATTGGATCCTTATATAGTATAAATTTTAAGCAACTTTTATTACATATTTATATAAGATGTAAATTTCTCGGTGACACTCAATTTGAATAAAAAATACATATTCTATAATAGTATCATACAACAATAAAGTTATTTAAATATGTAAAAATATGATATTATATTGTTTTATATTAATAGCATCCAAATACAACTACAACAATAAAATCCTCTGTATAAGACTATGAGGGAAAGATTAGTAGATCACCATCTGATAATAATTTACTCTTAGAAGTTGGAAGATTTCTTCTGGAATTGAAATGTGGGACAGGAATGACAGATTGTTCATGAAGATAGGAGAAATTAATGGAAGAAGTTTGAAAATTGAAAGAATTAAAAGCAAAAGGGGAAAGTGACAGCTTGAAAATAGAAATGAAATTTGATCATGATTGATATTTGAGAGAGAGTGTTCATGTATAATTAATGCTCCCTAGAAAATATAATTAATTAATGGAAAAGTTGTAAGGAAGGACAGGATAGTTCAAGTGCACTGGTAGAAAGTTACAACAAACAAGTTTACATTTATTTATGATTTTTTAATATATATATATATATATATATATAGTAAAAAAATTTAGACCCTTGTATTTTTGGGGGCCCTTATATATGTCGAGTCCAAGTTCGGACAAGAGAGCTAGACTAGCTAGGAGTGAGGTGCGGCTTGCTAGGAGACGAGGTCATTGTGCAGAAGGATAACTTCAAGTATTTGGGATCTGTTTTGCAAAGCGACGGGTGTATTGATGAGGATGTTAGGTCTCGAATTCACAGAGGTTGGCAGAAGTGGAGGGTAGCTTCAAGCGTTTTGTGCAATAAGAAGGTTCCTCTCAAGCTCAAGAGAAACTTTTACAGATCCGTTATTAGGCCTGCGATACTCTATGGGGCGGAGTGTTGGCCGACAACGAAGGCTTCCCCGGCCTCGCTCTAGGCTCCACCTTCATGCCGGCCTCGCTCCGCCTTCGCTCGGGCCTCGCTCCTCCCTCCGCCAGCCTCACTCCTCCCTCTGCCGGCCTCGATCCTCCCTCGATGGCCTGTTCAAGCGAGATGGAGATTCGAAAGGCTGGGTTCTTGTGGGGTCGAACGGCGTCGTTTTTCTATGGCATTGGTTTCTTCGATCGTGTGGCTAGCCATTCTTCACCATTGTTCTGTAACTTCTGTTGTTCTTCCGTGTTCAATTTCGATTTTGAATGGGTTTTTTTTTGTTTTTAATTAAAGGTGATATCTAATCTCACTATATATATATGATGTAGTTGTCCGTAAAAACTACCGATCCCTGCTCCTCTCTCCTCCTCTATGGCGATTCACCCCCGTCCCAAAATTGAAAACCCTAGACCCTTGATTTTGAACAATTTTGTGCATATGATTTATGCTCTCCTTCAACAAATCTTGACCAAACACAGAAGCGGTGACAAGAAGGTTTCAAAATGAATCCTAGAGCCACCGATTCAACAAATCGAAAAGAGATGCTCGAAGAAGAAATCCTCCCTCATGACAAGTAGAAAAGCCTTTCAATTGATGCTAGCAAGGCTCGATTCATTCCCTAAGAAGGTAGAAAAGGAAGAATCGAAGGAAGAAAGAACCCTATTTTAAGGAGAGATCACTAATGGGGAAGCTAGGGTTAGAGACCAATGACGATGGCGACGTCTCTCTGAGGATGATGGCGGCCAACTTCCGGCGAGCTATGGGTGAACCAGCCGGAAAAGAATCATTCCTCGAGCTTTTGGGCGACGAAGCTATCTCCCTGCCTAGATGGATGAGGGCTTCTTGGCGACCCTCTTCGTTGAACTTCTCACTTAACCAACATGTGAAATTATTTTGGTTATGTCCTTTTGCTTATAATCTCTTTTACATCAAGTTCTATAAGCAATCATAAGTGAGAATGCTTTCTATCCATTATTCCATATAATGAGCCCGTAGGGTATGATGATAATTGTTTGCAATTATCTAATTCTAAATTATCATTATGAGATGCTATATAATATGTTTAGTATATTAATAATCCCTGGGAGGATCTAGGATGACAATTTACTCTCTACTGAACAACTTCTTAAAAAACAAGTTCCCTTTGAACAACATCCTTTTGAGGATGATCTTTTGAAACACTTTAAAACATCCTATTGAGGATGATGTTTTGATCCTCCTTGAACAAATCGATTCCATGCCCGTTATGGCGAAGGAAACCGTAAATTGCAATGTAATGCATCAAGAAAATTGGTGTTGTATTGAGAAAAATGGCAACTCTAGTTGGCCAGGTAAGATGACAGGCTCCTGGATTACCTTTCTAATGCCTAATTTGACTAAATCACTGGAAAAAGATGACCTGAACTGCTGTTATTACGATATAGTTAGAAACCTTTGCATTATGATCGGTGACACTAAAGTTATTCAGGAGATGAAATTGTCTCCTTGTATGGCTCAAAACTTTGAAATCGTAGATCAAAATGATAAAAACGGTCTTAAAACACAGTTTGAACCTCAAAAAAACTTATATAATTTATAATGAAAGTCAGTTTGTGGAATAGCAAGGGCATACACTGAAAATCCTTTTGGCCAGAAATTGACTCTTTTTTAAAATTGAACATATTCAATTAATGGGAATAGTGAAAACGAAAACCGATAAAATGCAATCGGACTAAAATTGGAGAAGAACGGGTTTCGACAACCGTATGGTCTCCAACCACTGGTAGAGCGGGGGGAATATGTGTAATGTGGAAAAGTCATCAATGATCAATAAAACAACTGAATTTATTGAGCAGAGTAACCGATTCATAACACTAAAATACATAAACCATGAAACTAAATAAATACTAGCATTATGCCTAATATATGCTCCTCCGAAGGAAGATAAAAAAAAGGACTTATGGAATAGCCTAAAAACCTACAATTGTGATGGGTGATCTAAATGAGATACAAGAACCAAATGAGAAAAAGGGAGGAACATAACCTGAATCAAGAAGATTTACTAGACTATTAAATTTTAAAGATGAATGCTCTCTATTCAACATACCTACAAGGAAATAAATTTACATGGAGAAATAATAAAACAGAAAATGACAATACTTTTGAGAAATTAGATAGAGTTCTAATAAACATACAAGCATATATATAATACCTGGACTTTCATACCATCTTCTGCCACCCATAAAGAATCGTGGACTCGAGTGAGATGCAACTTGTATGCCTCACACTTTGGATCATCTACCCAACAAGCAATTATGTTTAGAGCCTACAAAGTTGATAGTGAGTAGTGTCATATTTTAAATATGATATCAAATCATAAGAACATCATGTGCAATACAAATCTACAAAACAAACAATTATATATATGTTCCTAGCCATCAATACCATAATCTATAATGTTTGGAGGGACATAAATGATCACAAGAATCGGGGTGCCGATTGAGCTCATCAGAAAGTGTTAAGTCTTGGTGGGTCATACATGACGTGGAGACGTGGAGGGTTCACACGTTGGCCCGTGCGTATATGTACGATAGGCCCAACAAATAAGTCTATGGAGTTCCACCCTAAAACCAATTGATAATAGAGGGAGTAGCTTATGTACTTATATGATGGGTGATTTATATTCTAATATCTGACGTGGGATAGATATTTAATCTCAACTTAAGGCATGTTGTAAATAAAGTCGAGATGAGCATGCTTTGATGAAAGACCTAGAAGCGAGATTCATTAGTTCATTTAAGAGTTGCATACACCTAGCTAGAATCGAGATTCGCTTTCATAAGTCCGATTCAACTTAATAAAGTTGACAAATTTGATCTAACCGTCTTGTTTTCTAAAGGTACGGTAAATCGACCGAGTCATGATTGTGACCATGTTCTTGCGTGCGTTTCCTTTGTTTCTTAATTTTAGTTTCGTTGAGTGGATGATGTGCATGCACTCACTTATACGTACGAGTGAGGGAGATTGTTACATTCATGCCCCTTGGCTTAGAGGTTATGGGAGTTTGTTAAGTTAATTTAGCAATCCAGTAGATTTATTGTCTGTGGTATAGAATGGCTAGTACGTACGTACCTTTGCAAGGCAAGAAGCGGTTATATATCTGCTATTGATATCTTCATAGTAGATATGTTTCATGGCAGCATTTATTGCCTTCTCTCTAAGCTTTGAAAAGGGCCAAAACTTAAGGATGGGCTCTCCAATATGGTATAGAAATCCCGAAAGCATATCTTGGATTGGTGGATGTGGGTAACATATATCAACCTGATCGAAAATGCTTATTAAAACTCGAATCAAACCAAACCGAATACTAAGTAAGTTTCAAAAACTCTCATTTGATGTAACCTTACCTGTGAGCAAGTATTTCGAGCAAGGTTCCAATTGATTTGATGGTAAGGTTGCAAGTACAACTCTCGTCGAAGTTGTCGAATCAGCGGTGTGATTTCTCCCACGAATCTCTTCCCATAGAGGTAAGACATAGGCATGTACATTACACGACCGTAGCAAAACATTTTCCCTGCATAGATTTTGATTTTTCTACTATATAAATTTCATCTGCTTTGTGATTCTTACATTTTCAGTTGAGGAATACAGAATCATTCATCAATATTCTGAATCAAATCACAAGCAACTCAACCACTCATTTCAGTTCCTAGTTTTATCATCCTAGGATTACTTACCCATTTTTCTTTTAGCTTAATTATTACATTTTCGGGTTATTGTTAGGGAAATGATTAAGATCGCTCAAGCAGTAGATAAAAAGAAAGAAAGTAAAAGATAAAACAACATAGGATAGAAATCTGTGTCAAGGACAATATCTACGCCATTATCAAATAAGGGATATTCACTCAAATTTTATAGATACAATTATAATAACCAAGGTCAAGTATTTATAGAAGAAGAATTCAACAAAAAAAAAATATTTATAGAAGACTAGGATGAATTAGATAACCTATACCCCAACTTAGAAACCCCTTCTTCTTCTTGCTTCTCTCTTCTGGTAGTGGTTGTAATGTCGGAACTTCAAATTAAGTACTAAAGCTAGCTGAAGTCATGCAAAACTTTAACTTGATTCTTTCTGAGTCGGATATTAGTATCCAAGCTTCCGCAATTTCAGAATCTCCCTGTCGAATGGCCTGCTCTCCTCGGTCAGGTAATTCAGTCTTATGGTTCTTCATTATCTGCATATTCAATTCTTTCTAATGGGATGCCCTTTTATAATTCTCCAAGGTCACAACCTCGGTCAACATGTTTGTAGGATTCTGAACTCCTAGAATCTTGTTCAATTGGAGGAACTTTCTTTTCAAGAGATGTTGTATAAAATATAATGATACTTTACCTCTATTTGCTTCGTTGTTGAATGAAACATCAAGTTCTTAACCAAGTGAATAGCAAAGCACTCAGATTATTGTTGTACAATACACTATTTCCCTGCTCCTTCCCCGATTCACACAAAAAGTTCCATGGGTGCACAAAGCAACTACTTTGTGCAATATTAGATGCCCAAGACACTGTCGTAATTGGGTTTTCCTTCTTAGACAACTTAAACTGGTTGCCCAAAGGAACATTGACAAGCTTAGCATTCTCCTGACTGAATCTCTAAAGGTCTTCTTAACATACTCAACATGTGAGAGAAGTAACTTCCCTACCACCGTATCTCTTTCAATCTGCATTGATAATATCTGCTTAGCATTACCAGGGTCTTTCATAATAAACCATTCAGAAAGTTTCTTCTTCCATTTGCTCGCACTCGAGCACTTGTTCCAACTATTAACATGTTATGAACATATAACAACAAGATGATTTAGTCGATCATGTCAAAACTTCTTGAAGTAGCAACAGTGATCACCTTCATACCTTTCATACTCAATTTCATGCATAAACACATCAAACTTCTTGTATCATTGTCTGGGAGCTTGCTCAAACCCATATAAACTCTTTTTCAATTTGCACACTAGTTGCTCATTGCCTTCTGACAATTAGCACTCTAGTTGTACCATATAGATGTCTTCTTCTAGATCACCATCTAGTAACATAAATTTCACATCCACTTGCTGCAATTCTAGTGGTCATCTTTATAGTGGTCATAAATTTTCAACAGCCACCATACTCAACTCTAACCTTATAGTGGTCATCTTCATAGCAAGAGTAAAGACATTAGTGTAGTCTATTCCATACTTCGGCTGAAATCCATTAACAACCAATCTTGCCTTACAACGCTTGCTCCCATTTGCCGCCTCCTTTACCTCGTAAACCCACTTGTTATGCGATACTTTTTTGCCCCTTGGAAGCCTGACGAGATCCTATGTGTCATTAGTCACCAATGAGTTCATCTCATCATCCATGGTAATTTTCCACTTCCTTAGTTCTCTCATATTGGAAGATTCTAGACCTGATCAAACACGGGTCCGGGTCGGGTCCGGGCCGGGTTTGACTCATTTTCCCGGCCCATTTTTAAGGCCGGGCCGGGTTTGGGCTACCCACCGGGCTTAATATTTTTGCCCAGACCCGCCCACAGGGCTGGGCCGGGTTACCCGCCGGGCCGCCCATTTTTATTTTAAGCTAAAAAAACTGCAATTTTTTAACATGAAATTTCTAAATCTAAACAATATTAACCTGAAACTAAGCAAACTAATGTTCATTCATAAGTTTAACCAAAAATCCGTGATCTCAAAAAAAAAGCTTAACTAAGAATCCAACACAAATTCATCCATAATACAAAATTACAAAATAAAAGTATGAATTCCTTAACCCTTAATATATAAAAAAAACTACGTCAAATGCAATGCAATAATTCTTCATTCGGTTTGCTGCATCTTTTCGGTGTAAGAAATTTGTGAAACGGCGCATAAAAGAAGAAGTAAAAAGATAAGTAGGGTTTTGTAACTTTTGATATATAATAATTAATAATATTTCATTTCGTAATTTAGTAATTTAATTAATATATTATAAAAATATCCGGGTAATGGGCCGGGCTTTAAAGCCCATCGGGCTTTATACTATTGCCCAAACCCGGCCCTTCAAAATATCCGGGCCGGGTCGGCCCGGCCCACTGGGCTATAAACATTGTCCATACCCGCCCATTTTCATGGGCGGGCTGGGCGGGCGGACGGGCCGACCCGCGTTTGATCAGGTCTAGAAGATTCAACATAACTCTCGCAATTCACCATTATTAGTAAGTAATAAATAGCAACTAGATCACGAATATCTATTAGGTGATCGATGCTCCCTTATTGACCTACATATATAATTGAACTAGAAGAGATCTCGGCTCATCAATAACAATAGTCCTAGAGTAACTATCCAAGGATTGCAATTTTTTTTGCCAATTCCTCGGTTTCTTCATGTCGAGCCTCAAAGCTCCTACCCGAGCCTGAAATATCATCATCAAGAACGACAACATAATAATTTGAACTCTAAACCTCAAATGGTATCCTTGTAAAAACAACACCTTCTCATTGAACAAAACATCCGACTACTAATCGGCTAGGGGTGGGCATAATCCGGTCCGGACCGGATTTTTGGACCGGACCGGCATGGACCGGGACCGGACCGGGAGGTTCCCGGTCCGGTCCCCGGTCCACGAAAATGGGAGTTCCCGGTCCCGGTCCGGTCCGGTCCCGGTCCGGACCGGGAATTTAAAAAAAAAAAAAAATATGAACTGTGTTAATTTTAATACTATATAGTTTATTTTTAATATTTAAGCTTTATATTTATATTATATACTTAATAATATTTTGTTTTTCATTAATTATATGTGATTTCTTTAATTACATTATAATTTTTTATATATAAAAAGTATATTTTATTTTTAAAAAAATATTTTTTTTTTAAATGGGAGTTCCTGGTCCAATCCGGTCCTATCCGGTCTAGGACCGGACCGGGACCGGGACCGGACCGGACCGGATTTTCCCGGTCCGGTCCCCGGTCCACAACTTTTCAAGTTCCCGGTCCGGTCCGGTCCGGTCCGGTCCGGTCCGGTCCTGGACCGGTGCCCAGCCCTACTAATCGCCTTCTTGGCTTGCTCATCGCAAAAATGGTATCCAAAGTCATCACTGTCATATCCAACAAATGTCCACTTAATAGACTTAGCATCAAACTTGTACCTCTTAACACCAATGTGGACATATGAAACACACCTGAAGAAAGGACATATTTACTTTCTTACCGTTCCAAGCCTCTTTGGGAATTCCATTCTCTAAAGGAATCGATGGCCCTGTATAATCAAGAAATTCGGTATATTCTTTGCCTTTGCCAAAAACATCTTCGATAGTTCACACTTCAACCTCATGCTTCTAGCACAACCATTCAAGGTATTTTTTGTACATTTTGCAACCTCGTTCTATTGAGGAGTCTATTTCAAATCTTCTCCATCATGATTCTATTCTAAACTAAATATTTCTAGAACTCTCAGAGCTAATAATCTCCACCGTTATTGAACCTCAATCATTTCAGTTTCCACCTAGGATTTCCACTTCTTAAAGCAATCAAAAACATCAAAGTTCATGTTTTAAGAAGTAAACACATACCTTTCTAGTGAAATCATTGATGAAGCTCCATCTAGGGATGTCACCGGTGTCGGTCGTCATACATCCTTATAAACCACCTCCTACTTCTACTTCTTCAGAGCTTTGTCATCCCTTGAGAATCCTTCTCTTCTTACTAAAAATGCAATCCTTATACAACCCGACTTCTATGGACTTCATACCCGGTTGTAATTTTGTAGAGCACACAGCCTTCATTGCTCTCTCATTAATGTGTCCAACACGACAATGCCACAAATCCACATCACCTTATCCCTTAGCTATGGCAATGTGGTCACAAGACTAAGTAGTAGTGTATAACGTCCTTTGTTTCTTCCCTCAAGCCAAGATCGCATCGAAAGGTCACCTTGTAACCATCATCATAAACTGTCCCACCGAAAGCAGATTCTTGTTCATATTTGGAATATGCCTCATATCATGCAATCATGCAGCTTCAACATTGAGCCATTCGGTATTCTCATATTCCCTGCAATCTCCAAGGCCTTATCATCATTAAAATAGACATTTCCAAAGTTCCCTACAGAGTAGTTCTTCATCATCTTAGCATCTTTGTAGGAATGAAATGAGGCTCTAGAGTCTAACACCCATAAGAGCATCTCCAACTTCATCGGCTACCACGTTTCTTGACTTCTTCGATGCCTGACATTTACTCTTGTAATGGCCAAGCTCATCACAATTCCAACACTTTATTTTAATTTGCTCTTATCCTTAGTAGATGTCTCCTTATCCTTCCCCTGGATTTTGATCTACCTTTGTTTGACTTCTTGGTTTTGACCTTTATTTGACTTCTTATCTTACATTTTGGGTTGATCTTGATGTAGTACATGAGATGTGACAACAATTTTAGAGACCCCTCATTAACTTGGTCGTTGACCGGCCGTTGACTAGAATTGACCAATCCTTGAAGATCATTGATCGATCGATGACCATTATCAGTTGATAATAGTGATGATGTACCATCATTCGATGACAATGACGACCGTTCTATAAGATCATCCACAACCGAGAATTTCTAGGAAAATCTTAATTTAGTCTATAAATAAAGACATGTTAGAATTCTCAATAGAAGATTTCTCAAAATACACTAAAATTTTTACTAACGTTTCTCTGTTATTTCTTCTACAAAAGTAACTTTTCTAATACTTCATTATTATATTAAGAATTTTTGGTATCATACTTTATTATTATATTAAGAAATATTGGTATTCTATGTCATGGATTTTCTGACTTGATGACATTATCACTTGTGACAATGTTATTACTTAATAACAATGATGGTAGTATCTTACTCGATCACAATGATGATAGAAAAAGGGCTATGCAAAAAAATAAAAAATAAACACTCAGGGCGAAGGGGAGTTTTCACTCCAAATTTATATATACTAGAAATCTTGGCCCATTCAATATGGAAGGACAATTTTTTTGTCATATTTTTTCAAAGGTGAGAACAATAATTTTTGTCATGACGCAATGTTGTTTTGATTAATAAGTTATTTAGGCATTTTGTATTATATTGTAGATAAAATAAATATAAAATATTGAATTAGTTTATTTTATTTTATTTATTTCTTATGAGAATTATTTTGATAACTACAATATGAAGTAATATTATAACATAATATATGTATGTAAAAAAATAAGACATATTAGCATGTACTTATCAGCAATTACAAATAAAAGTTGAAAACAAAAAAAAAAAATATGCATTTGTTTGACAAAAAAAAAAGAATTGTAGAGATGTTATCACCTGGAATGGGAAAAAAACTTGGAACCAGCCATAACTCGGGCGGTATAGGATTGCAACCGTCCCATTCGTAAACTCCAAGTACCTGAAAAAATGCAAATGCTCATATTCACGACAATTTATTTTCCACTTTCGTTTATGTTTAGTTGATCTTTGTTTGGTGATATTTTGTCAAAAAGATTTAAGTTGATTAATAAAGTGGGATTTTCTTTTTTGATACCGACAAGAATTTTGAGTTTGACAACATCCAATTCAATAAAATCACCAAATTGGTGGGTCAAAGAAAAAACTTTAACTTGGAACCCGACAATACTGAAACATGAAACACGTTAATTGACTTGTTTTATCATATTCTATACTCCCTCGGTTTTTTTAATGTTTGATGTTTTAGCCAATTAGGTTTGTTAAGAAGTATATATGATGTTTTATACTTTTATGTATCTATTTTCTCAAATTTACCCCATACAAATCTTTACCTAAAAGATTTTCTCTTTAAACCACTATGAAATTAAAATACTTTAATACCGATAATTAAGTAATTTTATAGGCTTTCTTAATATTAGGTTGAAATGTTAAAACATTAAACATAAATAAACAGAGGGAGTAATAAATAGAACTTGGAAAAAAACATTTTACTATCAAAAACTATTATTTAATCAAAATGTATTTTAATAATAAAAATTGGATATCCGGATATTATTCAAAAAACCTGAGAGTTACCGTTAGAAAGAACTTCCCCCAAGAAGGACTGCCAATAGCACCACCGTGATCGAGGATCCACTTTCGGCCTTTTGAGACGGCGTCGTTTGGGCCGCCATCGGGCGCCTCGCCCAGTAGCCTCAACGCCACATAATTGAAGGTTGAACAGAACACGGTGCTGTGGCCATCTATGTATAATCCCCATCCTCCATCTTCATTCTACACATCCAAATATAACTCAATTTCAATTTGATCGTAGTTCACAAAATGTGATAATGGAATATGTAACAATTAGTTGTATACTTGTGTAGGATCTCGTGCTAGTTTAATTTATATAAAATAATAAGATATCATTTTAACATTTCTGACTCATATAATAGTGTAATAAATATTTTTAAATTAATTAATAGTGTAATAAATATTTTTAAATTAAATTAATTTAAAAAGTTATAAACTAATAAGATTAGTTTATAATAGTGTAACAATTAGTTGTTTAAGCTTTGTTTAAGGTCCAAAGTATAAACGCAATGTTATAGATTTATTTTCTCATCTATAAATAAATCATCACCTTCGTTATAAATTCTCAAAATTATAATTAGTCAAATTAATCATTAAAGCATTACATAATTTAACAAGTAATTTGTCTTATACTTTTGTCCATTGTTATTAAATAACTTTAGACAAAATAAGATTTTTCATAGCCCTCTTTATAATTGTTTAGAAACTTTGGGTTATTATCAAGGAAACTTTGAAATAACACTACAAAAAGGGTGATAAAAATATTGTTTTTTGTCTAAAACTATTTATAAAAGTGAAAAATATTAAAGTGGACTACTTTTTAAAGTCAAATTTGTGTTTAATTTTTAATTTGATTAATTATGAAGTTTAGAATTAATATCAGCCAAATTAATAGCAAAGGTAACCACATGATTTTAATATAAATGAGAAAATTAAACATTTT
Organism: Polygonum aviculare; assembly: GCA_934048045.1. Taxonomy (NCBI): domain Eukaryota; kingdom Viridiplantae; phylum Streptophyta; class Magnoliopsida; order Caryophyllales; family Polygonaceae; genus Polygonum; species Polygonum aviculare. The sequence goes on from OW204027.1 coordinate 3,876,950, forward strand.
GTATAAAGCTATGTTATTACTCTGAACATTACTCAAAAGGTTATAAATCGTGCCCAGTATATTTTTTATATAAAGAAACTTGATTTTTTAAATGAACTCCCATTAAGTGTGTTTAAGAGGATAAAGGAGATAAAACTGATTGAAGGACAAAATTTATAACTTTGAAAAATTCATACACGGATTGGGTATTCCTGTCCTGAAATAAAATGTTGAGGGGTCAACTTATAATTTCACCAAAAGTGTAGATATATTGAGTATACAACGTACGTGCAACGAACCCAAAAATATAGGATATTTAATCAATTTTGAAAAGGTCAAAGCAGAGATTGCAATTAGCCTAAAAGATTAGAATACAGATCATTTAAAGTAACTTTTCATACATAAAACATAAAATTGTGCATGTTTTCATCAATTGATTAGTTCAAATGTCACCTAATTAAGAAATGTGTGATGTAATCCATTAGAAAGACACTGGTTCTTAATTACTTAGTAGTGATTCTTGGTCAACTTTGAATACTTGTCTCAATGCATAACTAATTAAATTTAAAAATCAGTGCATTACATTTCAATCCCATTCAAAATTGCCAATTACAGCATATATATGTATAATATGTACATACTTGATGATTATATATGTAGCGCTTCATCTCCTTTTGATGTTCCGATGAAAGAACAGTATTCAATCCTCCAGTTATGTACAACGCCATAATCTGCAAATGTTCACAAAAATCAACTTACTCTGGAATTCCTAGGCAAGTTGTCGCCTTCATATTCATATAGAAATATATAAGTTATTTCCTAACCACTACGACGTTGCATGGCCACATATCCGATTTTTAATTAAGTCAGAAGAATTTTCACTACATACATCACTTGTCATGTTTCTAGTCAAGTCTTATCATGTTTGACGTTTCTAGTGTATGATTATCTCTAGGCCACCAACATCGTAAGGGTTGATGACACCCTAGTACTAATGATCCAACAACCAGAAAATGACCTATACCTTGTACAAAGATTGTTCGCCTAGTAAAATATACTTGACTTTACGTATAAAACTAGCAAATGACCTATATCTTGTACAAAGATGTTATTTAAGTATATGTTAATTTGTACATATGAATTTACTATGATAATTAGAAATATTATCATGTGTCTACATTGTTTTAAAATTATCTTTTTTTGGATTATAAAACAACATAAGCCACTTATATCATCAAATATTTATATAAACATATAAATATATTTTATTTATATATTAACTTCTATACATAAATATATATTTATATATTTATAATTTAAACGGTCAAGGGAAATTGACATAAAAATAGAAGTTGCATTATAAAATTTCATTAAAATTAATAAAACTATTTTGGCAATATAGTTAAATTTCATAAACTAAATAATATAAGTAAATCAATATGTTTTTTCTGAAAAACTTGGATTAATATAGTATTATACTAGTTATATAGAGATATTTAATTAAAGATAAAAAACGAAATTATCTAATATAAATGTTATTATGTTGTGAAAATTTAATTAAATAAGAATATATAAATATAAAAAAAATATTAATGAATCATTATCTTAATTAAGAAATCTATCTTGTATCAAAAACTTAATCACTATGTATGTTATAGATACATTTATGGTAAACATATCATATAATTTGTTTACTAATAATTTTATTATGATTTCAATATAGTATAATAGTAAAAAGATAATTTAATACATCAATTTAATAAAATAAATTTATGACATAAAAATAGTGATATAATATGTTACCACTTACCAATTACAATTGTGATTTTTAAAAAAGTGTTTTAAAAAATTATGAAAAACGTATAATTAATATAGTATTTATGTATGATAAAACTGATAAGATTATGATATTATGACTAAAATAAACAAACATATTTTTTTGAAGAATTTTAAAGGATAGATCTATTTATTAAATAAATGAGTATAATGATGAAATTGAGATCTATACAATAGGGTAGAATTATTAGTTAAACAACTCAAAATCTAAAATAAAACCAATATTTTAATTAAAAGAGTATAAGATTAGATTATATATTATGATAATACTAAGAATTAATAAGATAACTTATTTAATAAATGGGATGCTATGGAACTATATGTTGGTAGAATTTGCTTCTATTTTAATATATAACAAGTAAAAGATAGTGTTCTTTCTTTATCTGTCTTGCCTTAGACTGAAAAGCCTTCTTTAGACCTTGACACTACGTCACTATGAAATGGCGTGAATTATTTTACACAATCTTAGTAGTAGTGTAGTGTACATAGCTATAATATAGTGCATGTGCAAATAGAATGTATCGATTGGCAGTATACGTAAGATATTTATAAAAATAAATAAGATCTCATTATGTGGTCCAGTATACGTACGATTGGTGCCATAAAAAACAAGGGGCCGGCGAATTCAGCAGGCCAATGGCCGTCGTGGGCTTGAATGCTGCATAAGTAGTCTGTTGCTCTTCGGAGTGTTGTTGTCACGGACTCCTCTGTCACGTTTTCCACTCCTTCCACCTTTATGGCCGCTGGAATTGGCTTCCTTGGACCCTTCTCTTTTCTCATCTGTAGTATTAATTCATATAAACTCAACCAAGAGTTAGATGTCACTCAAAATAAATAAATAAATAGAATAACTCAATGAGAGATGCTAGCTAGACTCGATTTGGTTGTAAGGCCTATACAAGTCGTTTTCCAGAGAAAATTGTTGATTTTCTAGGGCATGTATAATTTCCAACTCCACTTTATGGTTGTGATGTCGAAATCCGGTGGGTCCGATACCGGAGAGATGATGACGGAGGGGGCGACCGTCGTGCGCATATGCGCGAATGGGCCTGACCACATAAGCCTATGGGGTTCCATCCTAAAACCAATTGGCAATAGGAGGAGTAACCCATGTACTTATATGGTAGGCGCGCGCAGTGGCGGACCCAGAAATATTTGTCAGAGGGGGCAAAATAGTAACTAGTAAGGCGACGAAATAAGAATAAGTGACATGTATTATTGTTAATAATAAAATATTTTAAAATATATATAATAAAAGACTAATTTGAGTAACTAATTAAATACAACCATTCTTCTCCCAACGTAAGTAATCAGTTTTTTGATGTACATATAGCTCGTTGAATAAACTAAAAAATATATATTATATAGCATTAAGAGAAAATGATGGGAAAAAAATATCAGTAAAATTTTGAACACCGGGATATAAACAACAACACAATCCATACTCAATTGGGATATCTTTAATTATAATGCCTCCGTTTTACAATAGTTTTTCACAGAGGTATTTGTATATATATTAAGATTTTTTTCCAAAACTACCCATATCAATATAGAGTTCATTACTAATGTAAAGAAACATAGACAATAAATATGTATTATTATAAAGTTAATTATCAAAGTTATAAATGAAAAGAAATGTACACAAATGTGAAAATAAACAAGTATTATAGAACATAAAAAAGTTTATTTACAGCTACTCCCTCCGTCCCATAATGTTTATCCCTTTTCTTTTGTTAGTTTTGTAATTTATGAAGAAAAAGGGACAAACATTATGAGACGGAGGGAATATTACGAAACGGAGGAGATATTTTACATAATATTAAATAAATTGTGAAATCCGAGAGGGGGCACGTGCCCCCTCTGGGCCCTAATTGGGTCCGCCCCTGGGCGCGCGGTTTAGATTATGAATTCCGATGTGGGATATGGTACCCCACATGTGATTCCACTGTATAGTGGAGTATGCCGAATGTCAATTTTTTTTACTAGGTTTCTAACATAGCCTATCTGGGATTTTATTGAGTAGTGTTATGATTTGGGTTACATGTTAATTTACATCTTCAAAACATGATTTTGGTAGAGTTTGTGGCCATACTAATTAAGACTTGTCCTCTCAAAGATAGTTTGTGATAAGTTCTTCCTGGTTGACAACTTGATTTATATATATTTTCTCTAGGTTTGAGTTTCCCGTTTCTTGTCAAGTTATTTTCCCAAAAGTTGAATGGTATGTTCATCATCCACTTGACAATTATTAAGCCAGTTGGCTTATCTGAGTTTGGATGATAAGTTCATCCCGGTTTCTGGCTCAAGACGAGATCCTCGATGACAGGCGTCCCGCACGCAGGCATGGAGGGGGCTCCCGCTCACTACAGTATTAGCTCTCCTATAAAAGGGAGAAGGTGCTCTCCGGTCAAGGGCCCCTTTTTTTTCCTCTTTTGGGAGCCCGGTAACTCTCGACGTACACTCGTTAGTGAGGGGAATTCGGATGTAATAGTGTTGGTTATATGGAAGATGTGTTTTAGTTGTGTTATTTTGTTGTTGTTTGTTAATATTCTTTGAAACTTCGAACGTTATATTAAATTTCTGTATTTACTTTTTGACTAGAAACTTGACAAAAGTTGTCACTAATGTTTTATTTAATTTGTTGATAGGTTTGACTTGCGATATTCATAAAGAGATAATATCATCTACAAAAATTAAGAATGGTATTGGTGTCCTAGAGATATGTAAGCTAATGTCATTTTTTTACACACTTTATACTACATTTGTTGACCTACTTGAGGTTATGTATTTTTTATAGTTTCACGCTTCGAGGGTAATAAAATAAGAGGAAAAATCACGTGTGGATAAGGGAGCCACTAGACGTGGTGAATTTTGACCAGATCTGAAATAATCAATCAAACTACCTGACTTAAGAACTGACTGATGTATGGAAAAAATATATATATATATATATAATGAAATTTGAAATTGACCTGAATCGATTGAATATGACTCGGAGATACTCCCTCCGTCCCCGAAAGTTTGTCCGTCTTTCCTTTTCGGGCGTCCCGGAAAGTTTGTTCATCTCTACTTTATTTCCATTTATATCACTACACTTTTACAATCTTACCCTCATACAATCTCATATATTACCCTCATTATCCAACTTTATACTCAATTTTATCACTTTTTCCTATAAAATTACAAAATTATCCCCAATCAATCCTATAAATTACTCCTTTTTATACCCTTTCCAACAACTTTAACACATTTTCCCATAATTTATCAAACTTTTCTACTTATTATTAATCCGCGTGCAAATGCGCTTTATGGACAAACTTTTCGGGACGGAGGGAGTATATATACAACTCATTTAGGACATGACCCAAACCCAACTATAACCAACAATGTCAATCGGATGTCAAATCGGAATTTCATAACTTGACTCGAGATTATACTCGACTAGATTATACTCAAAATCTAAAATAATTGAACGTCGCTTATACCTAAAACTAATGCAGTTTATAACTAATATCTTATCTAGGTACAATATGTTTACTCCATAAATATGTAAAGCATTAATATATTTCTATATGAGTAATTTGTTGATATACTTTGTAGTATATTGATAATTTCATATGATAATCTAATATAATAGAAGATCATAAACATTTATGTCATAGACTTATGGTTATATTAATCTATTCCAGATTATTAATTATATTTTGGAAATATAGCAAGTGCTTTCTCTTATGCTTATATTATAACATTTTCCTTTAGTAAGATATTATATCTAACTTATTGGCTCTGTCAGTGGAAACATGCCATTCCTATCCAGATGTTTAATGGCTTTTCTTGTCCTGCTGATCTTTATAAGCTCGTGGTGATGTTAACTCTATTTACAAGTAATTAAGTTGGTTTGTGTTTTTATCAAACAAAAAAAACAAAAAAGTCAATTCAAATTAAATAAAATACTACTATCATGGCGTATTTTATTACTATCACGGAGTATGTATAAATTTATTAATATAATGTTTTTAAAATAATTTTAGTATTTAAGACATAGTCATACATGATACAACGCGCTACGTTAATAAGAGATAAATTGTGTTCACTAAACTAGGGAGTGAAGAGCACTAGAATTTAGATGGATTAACTTTGGCCAAAATATCAATATGGTATTAAAAAGGGGCCATATTTGACATATGGGTATTAAGAAAAACTTTAAGGACAAACGAGTATCTAAAAAACAAAGCTAGTCATGCAGGTAATTTGGTGACTAGAAACCGGTTGTTCACTTGCATGTCCAATGCCCATCCAAATTATTTATTTAATCTACTAATTCTTCTAGTTTCTTTTATTTTAGGTGGAAATTCTTTTTTTTCTCTTAGAACAAAAAAATCAAATTTGCTAAACCTAGGCACTTTATGTATAATACAGTTCAATGAAATATAATTTCACATGTCTCCACTACATAGGCATTCTTAACCCTCTCACTAAAGTTTTAATATAAAACCATTCAATCATCACTACTTTATATGAAAATTAAATACTATAATCATTGTTATTTATCAAAATTAATTGGTAATTGAGATAATTTTAAAATAGACAAAATACTCCTATAGTTTCAATAGATAATTTCAATGTAAGGTTGGTCAACGGTTCTAGGAACAAACTAGTCTCGTAGTGCGACCCGGTTTTAAAAAATACTACTTAGAGCGATTTTCGCGATTTTATTAGAGTTGTCAAAATCTAAACCAAATTCAACTCGGGAATTTTTAGGTTTGAAACTTGTTGAAAATTGAAACCCTAAAGTCCTAATAAACCGAATTATTTTAACTCAAACCTAATTAGGTTGAAACCTGAACCCCGATGGCTTGACCGATTTAGTATATTTAAATAATATATAAATCTTATTTTAAAAAGTATATTATATTATATTATATTATTAAATTACGTAAAAATACCTATGTGACAAGCTTTGTTTTTTTGTTACTCATTATGTGAATAAATTTTGAATATATAGAAGTACTTTTAATGCAAAAAGAATATCCAACTTAGTTTATAATGGTACGGTTGAAATTAAATAATTATGCAACCTGATTTATTCATTTTAAAATAAAAGGTAATCATGCAACCTGATACCGTTTTCAAACCTACAAATAAGTTTTGCAATACAAAAAATATAACTACATGACCAGCTTTTGTTTTCTAAATACTCGTCCCTAAAGTTCTTATTGATACAATGATACCCATATGTCAAATATGACCCCATTTAAATACCATATTGACATTTTGGCCGATTAACTTTTCACGTTCATATACTTCACATATATGTTTAGGGTAAGTTGCATGTTGAGAATGGTCTCTAAGATAGAAATAATAATGAATCTTAACTACTCGATAATAATGAATGCTGTGTCACGTACATATAATGTTTTTTAATACTCGGAGCATAAGTTTCGGAATATGACTGAATTAAAGAATTAAAAGTATGCTAGATGAAAATTTCTCATATGATCTTTTCTCATATGTTATATGTTAAGAGATTGATTCCGGTGAAAACTTTTCTTATCCTATAAACAAAAAATGTGAACAAAATACATAAATATGTGAATAATAAGAAGAATTATGTAAACAAAATCATGTTTTTTATTATAGATTGTATTAATATATGTAATAACAAAATTTCTCAATATCATTTGTTTTGGATCAGATTACTACACATAAAAACACAATAACGGTACTATGCATCTATTAGTCAAAATTTACCTGATATCTTTACCTTAGATGTACCTATATTATTTCACTAGATAGAGTATATGGATCATTTAACTTTATTAGATAGAGTTTGCTATTATTGATCGAAATCACTTACAATAAAAAATAATGTTAAGACATCACACCTCATGCAAGCATACCTACGCTAGTTAAACCCTAGAGAATATAACAAAACCCTAAGGTAGCGTTTGGTATAAAAATTATGGAAAGGAAAGGAAAGGAAACAAATTTGTATAGAAAATGGTGATGATCTTCTCTTTTTTTGATGAAAAATGGAAAGAGAGGGGTAATGGTTAGAGGAGTATGAGGGATATGATTACCCCATGTTGAGGGCGTGGGGAGAAGTTGCTCAAAATTTGCATGAAAAGTGGAGGAGAGGGGTAATGGTTACCCTTTGTATCAATGAACCATAAACTAAATAATGTCTAGATACATGCCTTAACCATTTCCTTTCCCTCCAAAGAAACCAAACGGGCCCTAAGTAATAAAAGAACTAAAAGTATGCTAGATGAAATTTTACCAATGTAATATAAATATGACCTTATGACACATTATATGAAAATCGAATATATATACCTGCATTTGCATAATAGCGTCGGAACTTTGGGTTTGGAGGAAGCGGTTGGAGGTGAACTGACGACGAAGGCGGTCGACCTCATCGCGCTCGTCGGAGGTTCCGGCATTGGGATCGAACTCCCAATGCTGTCGTCCGATGTGGTTATTCAGGCTTATCAACCTGTTCCCTCCTTCGGCGACCTTCAACTTCCACATTTCCTCTTTTGGAAAAAATAATCTAAATTCACTTTTTTGGCCCTTTCCTTTTTTGTTAGTCAAGATCTCTTACACCAATGAATGATCCAAGCAATAAGCCCCGTACATATAGCAGTAGGGGCGAGTGCATTAGGAAGATCAATTATTTTGGTAAGCTAATAATCCCTACCAATAGATCATGAATTGACTACCCATCCTTTCAATTCCATGTGTACTTAAACTTTTTTCTTTTCTTGGTAATGTAACAAAATGAGACACAAAGGTGAAGAAAAATTGCTAGTGATTTTTATTAACTAGGTATACTCGTCATGTCATGCACGACAATGACTCATGTTTCACATTTTAAAATTATATTTATTATAAATAAGACATTAATAAGTGAAAACATATAATGAAAATTTTATCACATGAAAATGTTATTTTTTTCTAGATGAAAAAAATTATTTTTCAGATTTGTAGTACCGCATCTATGAGGTTATAAAAATACAAATCATTTTCTAATTATAGAACAATTTAGTAAAAAAAACTTACTTACTTTTTCAACCTTCAAAGTTTATCTCTAATGGTTAATATATATCATTGTCTCTATTATCACAAATTTGAGATAATATAAGTCAATATTAATATAAAATGAGATGTTTTAATTGATTATTTTGGTTTGATCTTATTTTTTATTTTAAAACTATAATTTATTAGTATGAGATATAAATTATATAATACTATGACCTTTTATTTAATTAAAAATATTAAAATTTAACATTAAAATTTAGAATTATAAAATGAGTCCAACAAGATTCTAATGACTTTATGTATTAAAATAAATAAAATATATTAATCAACAATTATTTTATTATGAAGGATATAAGCTAAGTTATTATGAAAATGATAATATATAAGCTAAGTAAAATATAGGAAATATAAATTTATTTAATATTAAAGATAGCAATACTAATTAATTATAAAAAATGGCTTCTATCTTAAAATTATTTTATATTCAAAGTTTTTAAAATATATTCTTACATAAAGAGATTAAAAATATAACTAATATAAAAAATGATATAATAGTTTTCCAAAATTCAAAAAAATATCTTTTACATAAATTGATAATAAAGAATATAATTATATTATTGAAATAACAAGAACAAATTAATCGTTTGACTATGATAGATAAAAGCTAAGTTATTAGGGACATGATAGTATACAGTTTAAGTAAAATTTTAATAAATATAAATTGATTTAGTGTCAAAGATAAAAAATAATAATTTATTTAGAAAAAGGGGCTTCCATTTTAATATTCTTGTTTAAATTCGAATTTATTGTATTAATTCTTACATAAATAGATTAAAATGGTAATTGAAAAGATAAGTTAATTAATATGTATCTTTTACATAAAAACTAACTATAACCGCGGGGTCTGACGGGAAGTTTCCAAATAAAATTCAAAAACTTATTTAATTACAAATGATAAACAATTGAAAAAATAATAAATAAATAATTTATCTCAATCCGATAAGTATTGTGAAAGTTGTGACATTTATATATAATCAATTAGTTGGTCAATTTTAGTGATACAAACCTATGTAAGCAATTCGAATTTGATAGTGTGACCTAGGTAATAACGTTTGGCCGATAATTTTTTTAAATAAAAAATGTAATAAATATTAATTTACATATGATCTATGAACATTAATATAACTTAAATTGATGTCATATTTGTAACTATTATTATTCAAATAAATAAATAAATAATATAGCTTTCATTCGTCGACAAACTGGTCTAAAACGCTAATTCCAAACATAAGTATAAAATAGTCGACTGTTTTCACCAACTCGTCAACCTAAACTTGAAAGAAAACCATAATGACTTGGAATCGACTAAACTATTAAAATAACAACGTGAACAGTTAATCTCGAACCAAACCGACTGGCTCAAACCCAACTGAACCAAACTTACAATGACTATACCCAACCGACATGTAAATTTCAACAGTTCAAACTTCTCCTCAATTTGAATTCAAATGAACAATCTACCGAACTGACCTTATTAATATCTATTCTCCATACATAACGATCCAAACTTGTACTCAATTCAAACTCAAAATGAATAACATACTAAATTGACCCCTTGAATAGGTTTACTATCCATACATGATATTCCAATCTTGTCTTAATCTGAAATCAAAATAACCGACTCCTAAAAATAAGGTGAGTGGTTTATCAAAACTTAATGATGAAACTGCCCTTAACTGCCTTTAATTGCTTCAGGTTTAGAAGTATACTCGCAAATGACCCGTATCTTGTACGGGAGCATTATTTATTTATTAATTGCTTTGTATATGAATTTACTATAACAATTACAAATATTATGATATGCATAATTTATTAAAATGACATCTATCTTTTGGATTATAAAATGATATAATTCTTGTATATCATCAAATATTTATATAAAAATAAATTTTATTTATATTAACTATTTATACATACATAAAAATATATTTAAATAATCGAGAAAGAATGGCTTAAGATAAGATACAGTATCACATTTTATTAAAAAATTGATAACAATCGTTTGGCATTTAAATTGAATTGCATGAACTAACTTGTACAACAAAATCAATAATTTTAAATAAGTACTCTGATTCATATAGTACTACATTAAAGATACAAATAATATCTAATACGATAAAATACAAAACCAAATTATCTTGTATAGACATATATATTACTGTGTTGTGAAAGAAACAAATAAATAAGAAATATAGAAATATTTAATAAACAATTAAAGAATCATCATCTTAATCAAGAAATCTATCTTTTTATCTAAATTGTAATCAATATGTAATATTAGAGATATATTATGGTAAATATAATATCTAGTATTTTTACTGAGATTTTAATATGATATGATAATAAAATTATATTTAATATATTATTTGAATATAATGAATATTTGACTCAAATGTAGTGGTAGAATATGCTACCATTGATGATTTTTAAAAAATATCATAAGTATCTTACGAAAAATAATTATAATTAAATTTTCTATTTAACTAAATGGGTAAAATATTAAGATTATAATTTATACATTATGACTAATTAACAATATTTTTAAAATAAAGAGTTTATGACAGATCTATGTATTCATTAAGTGGTCTAATGATAGAATTGAGGTTTATATATTTGGATAGAATTATTAATTACACAACTCAAATTCTAAGGTAGAACTAATATCTTAATTAAGTATGTATAAGATTATGATAAAATAATTTTTTAAATAAGGGGGTGATGTGGTTCAATATGATAGCAGAATTTGCTTCCGCTTTAGTATATAGTAATAGATAGATAGATATAGATGATATTGATTGGTTACATTAAGACTTTAAATTAGGGTTATATAAAATTTATTTACAAGAAAATAGGTTACATAAAATCATAATATTTTGGTTACATAAAATCGTAACTTTTGGTTACATGACATTAATGTAATATGTAGTGAAATTTGTGTAAATTAGGGTCTACTAGGCTAACTAATGTAGCAAACTTTTTTTTTTTTTGAATATAAGGGTAATTCATTCGATGGATGGGACACAAAATACAAAAAACTAGGACTAGCCTAGAGATTACAGATTGTTCACTCCAAGTCTAGTTAAACTTAACGTAACAGTAATACAATATTAACCTACACGTACGGTTTATGTAGCAAAGTTGTCCTACACAAAATTAACTTATCCAAAATGTATGTAGCAAAATTAATATAAAAATAGTGTAATGTTACCATACACTATTAATGTACCAACATTATCATACGGAAAACATATACAAAATTATGTAATAATAGTAATCTACAAAAATTTATGTAACATATTTTACGTACGTTATTAGTAATAATCTATCTTTTACACGAATTCGTTTAATTAACAAGCGATAGTAATAGGAGAGGGGCATGCAACAAGAAGATCATTTATTTTTGTAAGTTAAACCATATTAGAAAATTATTAAATGGTTGTGTATACTCTATCATACACAATCAACTCATAGCCGACCATTGATCGTGGCAAATGGACCAAGTGTGTAAGATTGGCATTTTTAATACGCCAATAGTTCATTAAAACCTACGTTCGAACCAGCAGTTCATTAAAAGCTACGATTGAACCAGCAGTTCATTAAAACCTACGATTGAACCAGCAAGTGTGTAAGAGTGGCATTTAATACAGACTAATAAGTCGGCCATTGATATGTCGATCTGTATTGGTCATTTCCTTCAACAAACATTGCTATCCCCCCTAAAACACAGCCTTTCCAACTTGCCTTTTCAAGTGCAATTAAATGGGAAAGTATCATCATCCCCGTCAGGAAAATATATAACAACGGCCCTAAAAGGAAAAATAATATTACTTGGAAAAAAACTCCATCAAACTGGTCTAAACTTAATTTTGACGCTTCTAAATTTAATAATGGTACCACACACGCAGGTTTTATTCTTCGGAATTTTTCTGGAACCATTCAGTCGCTTGGTCGTGCTAGGCTTCCTGACATGTCAATAGTGCAAGCTGAAGCAAACGCCCTCTTAAATATTAACTGTAACCAAATTCAAAATTTGGTCATTGAAGACGATAACCTAGCTGTGATTAACTCATTAAATGATTAAAACGAGTATGGAAAGTTCCTTGGGAGATTCTTTCAATTATAACAAATATCAGAAATATCATTTCGATTATCCTCTGTGTTTTATTTGTTCATTGTTTCAGGGAAGCAAACGATGCAGTTGATTTCCTAGCAAGAAGACCGCTCAGCCATCACAATCTAAATGCAGCCATTTATCTGTCATCTTCTTTTCATTCCACATCTAATTTGTTTGTAAATCACTCAAGGTGTTTGTTGATCGAGTCAACAACCATTACTGTTTGATTTTTTTAAGATCATCCGTCGTAATGATTTAGGCTATCCTTGTAACAGATAGGTTGCCTAATTTTGGCTTGTTTGAGCTAGTAGCTCCTCAATCTAAAAAACAAACATTGCTATCCCCCATTGAAACCATTTTTGAAAGAGGATGAGGAAGTCATTCAGTAAACTAGTGCACATTAAAGACATAATTTTAAGAGAAATACGAGACGTACAAACATCATGACACTATAGAGACATACTTAAACGTACGTAATTAAGAGTATATATGACCGTTATAAACCAAGACAGATCGATATAAACAAAGAGGGAAGGAGGCGGTGGATGCTCTTTTCTAACATTTAGAAACTAATTAGACTCCCTTAAAAAAAATCACTACCTAATCGGTATAAAAATAATTATTTTCTCTCTCCTCTCATTTTTCTTCTCTCCCGTCTCTCTCAATTTTCAGATCCGAAACCCTAGATCTACTCCTCCCTCTCAACTTCCAGATCTGGAAAAAAAATCCTAGATCTACTCCGCTAGGACGAGGCCGACTACAAGGAAGACGAAACGAGCTTTTGAGACGCCGGAGAATCGGAGCTCAGGAGCGGTGCTCGCCGGAGATTGACGATCGAGGAGGCGGCGAAATCATAGGCCTTCCGATTCCGCTGCTTCGCCTTGAGGTGGATGAGCAGGCAGATGGCGCCTCCCATTGACTCCCCGAAGAGGAACCGGGGAACGCTACGATACTCCGACGAGCTGCTTCCGACGGCGTCGAAGTAGGCGATGCAGTTGTCGACGACGGCGTCGATGTTTGGGACGAAGGCCTGGAGGCCGGCGGAGCGGCCGTGGCCGGGGTGGTCGAGGGCGAAGCAGGCGAAGCCTTGTTGCGCGAGGAAGATGGTGGTCGATTGGAAGGTCCATCCGGTGTCGTTGTCGAAGCCGCGAAGCCGTGGACCATGAACAGAGCACGCGGAGGGGATTCGGTGCAATAGCAATCTGGTTTGTGCTCATAGCTTGATCTGTTGTAATTGTTTTTTATGTTTGTTTAATTGAGTTTAATTCGTGCCAAATTGGTTGTCTTTGAGTTGCGACTTTCGATTTGATGTGAACGGATCGTGGGAATTTGGGTTTATGTTTGAGTTGATTGGCTAGGGTTTGTGTGTTTCTTGAATTGGCTAAGTATGTTGTTGTTGACTTGCTGCATGTTGGTTTCTTCATGGTCTGCTCCAATTTCATAAGTTTCCAGAATAGTTTTAGCTATATATCTAGAGATGTCCAATACCACTTCTCGTAGACCATAAACTGTCATGTGTTTGCGTGTGTGTTAGATAGTATAATTAAAAGTATAGGAGGAACAAGAATACCGTAGGGACTCCATGTGTGACACCTACGATCTTGTTAAGTTCCTATCAGACTATGAGTGTTTTATCGATGACAGGTTTTTTTGTTTATGTGTTCCGTCGATGACAAGTTTTTTGTACATTATGGTAAGTTTTTTGTACGCTATGACAAGTTTTTTTATACGCGATGATAAGTTTTTTCTACGCAATGACAAGTTTTTCGTAAAGGATGACAAGTTTTTCTACGCAACGACAAGTTTGTTATAAGGGATGACAAGTTTTTCTACGCAATGACAAGTTTGTTATAAGGGATGACAAGTTTTCTACGCAATGACAAGTTTTTCATAAGAGATGACAAGTTTTCTACGCAATGACAAGTTTTTTCGGTGACAAGATTTTTGGATGACAGGATTTCGGGTGGGACGCGGTGGCACGCATGTAATTTTTTTTTTGACCAGGGGTATTTTCGGAAAAACGACTAGTTAGCACATAAATTTTCAAGGGAGCCTACCCGCTCCCCAAATCTCTCCAAATGGCTTACTTACCAAATTTTCTCATAAACAAAGACGTACATACTTACACGGGTTATAAATGAAGGGGTATAGATTGGCCGACTTGTATTAGGACTAGTGGGATTTTACAAAAACTAAACAAATTTATACTATTAATATAGTAATATACTAATAAAAAGAACATATATAAATAAATATATTGGTCATACATTATATATAATTGAAATAAAGTTACTTTGATTGTAAAACAAATAGTCAAAAAGATGGTGAAACATATATTTGGTGAAAAATATTAAATATTAGCTAATTTTTACAAAATAGATGAAGTTTTTTGTATCGATTTGAACTTTGAACTTTTCAATTGGATCATAATGTTCTATGAAATCCACTTTGGGTTTAATGAAACCTAAATTTGTTTCATTTTCTTTGCACGGATTAGCACTAATTTTATACATAAATTAAACTATTTCAGGTTTATTCCAAGTTCAAATAATTTTATACTTAGGCTCCGTTCGGTGTGTTTTTTTAAGTTCACTGGAGCATTTTTTTTAGTGTTTCAGCTAAAAATCTACACTCTAGAGGGGGCTAGATTCATGAAACTCTAGATGAAAAGTTACGAACAAAGCTCAAGCTAAATGAAACACTAGATATGTCAAAGAAACTCTTAGATTAAGGTATTTAGCCCCCTCTAAGGTAAAGTTTTGTGTCTAGCACTGGGTATAGTGTCATCGGATCGAATAATAAACACACTCGTGACGAGAGCAGCCTACAACAAGCAAGAAGAAGAAAGAACCACAATTATAAAAAAGAGATTGTAAACGAGTAAGATTCCGCTATCAGTTAGGTAGATGTATCTCTTAATATCTTGTTTATAGGGTCGGTCAATGGGTTTCAGAGGCCCTATACAAACTATTATTTAAATTGTTCAAATCTTATTGATAATATTATTATTATTTGATTCTGCTAATTTCATTAATCAACTCATTATCATACTTCTCAATTATATAATTAAGTTTTAATTTTAGATTAAGAAATGTAGATAAAAATAATGATAACTTTTAAAATGAAAAGTAAAAACAAATAATTAATCAACACAAATAAAGAACAAGTGATTAATAAAAAAATTAAATACTAAATAAAAATGAAATATTCAAAAATATAGACAAATAAAAAAATTATGTTGAATAAGCTGATAGATCTAACATTGACTACTTTTTAAGCGGACATAAAATTTTTAAAAAATAAAGAAATAGCTTAAAATTTCTAAGGCTAAGAATCCCACCCCACACCTCTCACCTCCAACCTCCAACCTCCCACCTCCAACCTCCCACCTCCCACCTTTTTTTTTGATAAGGTAATAATTAGGTGTCCCGTTTATGGGAGACGACCTAGAGCATCTTTTCAGATGAGAATATTAAGTTCCGGATGATTCACAATGCGATCAACAGGGAGGTCGTGGCCCAGTATCTTGATTTTATTAGCCACGGTATTAAGAACCCTATTCATATGCTTGATCCGAACTGACTCGAAACCTTAGAAAAACCCATATGTCCGAGATCAGTAAGTCAATTTGTCAAGGACTCTTTCTCGTACCCTTGGTAGCTTCAATAACCATCAAGTTTTCACCTTCAATTTATATCTTTTCGTATCCAAGTTGTCTGGCTTTCCTGACTCCATCTCGTAGACCGAGGGCTTCAATTATTAGAATTGAGTTATGACCATACTTCATAGCCCCATGCTAATCACTTCTTCTTTATGGTTTCTTAGAACAAATCCCGCTGAGGTTGAATCATCATTCAGTTTCGAACCATCAAAGTTAAGTTTAATGAATCCGTTTTCTGGTTTTTCCCAATACAGGAGGCCGATGGCCGATGGGATTTTGCAAGCAGAATAGGTTGCTCTTAGTAATCTGATCAGTGACCTTAAGATTAGAAGATCGGAGCTGCAACAACATGCCAAAATTCATTGGATGAAGTACCAAGATTGTTGTAATAGTTACTATTATAATAGTATCGAGCAGAGAGTTGCCAGAAATAAGATTTCTTCTCTTATTGATGAAAGCGACAGAAGTGTGAGTGATGAGAAAGAGATCAGAGGTATGATTGTGAGGCATTTTGAAGGTTTCTAGGGAAAAAAATCAGATTGCAGGCCAGCTAGTATGGACATTCTCAGGGAAGGTAATATGCTGGATGATTGAGATCGAGAAGAGATGGTGAGGTTTTGACGTCAAAAAGGCTCTTTGGAGCATTAACAAGAACAAAGCTCTTGGGCCTGATGGTTTCAATGCTCACTTCTTTAGGAGGGCCTGGAGTATAATAGGTGAAGATTTTTCTGAAGCTATCCGGGTGCTTTTGGAATTCTTTGCCGTCGGCAAATTAGATGCAGATCTTGTCCATAATGAGTGCAACGCGCATGATGCTTCCGTTGGGAAGGCTAACAAACTATTTCAAAGCTGGTCCGATGAGAGTCATCCCAAATTCCTTTCACATCAGAGCTCGCCGAGAGTGTTGAGGTACAGAGCTTGTCATCATTTTTTGTTTAAACATAACAATATGATCGTCGAGATCGGTGGTACCATCGTACATGGTCATGGGTGGGATGGAAAACTTCTTAGGAACTTCCTCCCTGTCTATGGATGGGACGAAAGAAAACTCATCGTACCAGCCTTCCGCCTCTCTTTCAATTGGTCTCGCTACTCTTGGGATTTGAGAGAACTATACCGAGAAGGCAACAAGTTGCTCTTGGACCTTCTTCCGGACTAACTCGTCCTTATCGATGGGTCTGCGTCTAGAAGGGTCTTCTTCATCCACTTTGTTTATCCCCCATTGCTCGTCGAAGCGGAGCAACGAGACTTCCTGGGTGGATCAAAGGACCGTTGATGGCTATTACTCCCAAGAATAAGAAGGAAATGAAGTTAGTACGCCGAACATTGTGGCGCACGACGTCACATAAGTCGCACCATTGGCTCGGGGATCCTGATTGGATGAACCCTCACCTCCATCCATATTGAGTCTAATGGCAACTCTTTCAGATCTTCTTGGTGCACGACCGTTTGATCGGGATGAAGCTAGGAACTGAACCTGGCTTCTTAATTGGTCTCTCTATGCGATCATGCTATTTAGCGTTGTGTGGTACTTGCTCTTAGTCTCTTTCACCTCCTTTTAAAGTTCTTAGAGGCTTTGCAAGACCTCGGATAGTTTGTTTGGTTGATTGCGAGGGACAAGCTCCTCATGGTTGGGAGAGTTATCAAAAGCCATGAGGTCGTGCATGTTCTAATCATTGGCGTCGGACATGGTGGCAGGGACTAGGTTGACAATCTATAGAATTTCTCGATCTCAGTCTCACGGTGGATGCCAAACTATTTTGGTAAAAAAAAAGGATCTTCGGATCGCATTTTAAGTGACCTAGATGAGGGCGAGGTCGAGAGAGGAACCTTAGCTAACGATCGAAAAGCAAGAACATACAACTGTAAAGATGATGAGTTTAAGGTAATACAGAACGATTGTTATTGACTCAGGAACTTATGCCTTTGGTACAATATCCACTAATTTATATATATAAGTTTAAAACGTTACTATTTCCTAATGCCTTTAATAGTCCGGGATGGCAGCACACTTCCTAGATTTTCGCCTGGCCCCGAGTCTTTCGTTTCTTTACCTGATAACGTCCTTTATTGCAAGACCTCCTGGACTGAATGATCATCCTGGGCTACATGGGCTCACGGGCTTTCGTGGAATTAGGGCTCAACAATAGTTAATTTATAATATTATTGTACACTCAACCTAAAGGACTTGTAGATAAGAGTACATTCACTAAAATTCAAACAACTTTATTTTAAATGTATAATCTTGTTTATTTATGAGAAAACCATACGACAACAAGGGTTAAAAAACAAACATCTTGTTTCAACAATAAAAAAAAAATCTTGTTTATCGGTTCTATATGAGTACTTCATATACAGTAACCTGAAAACAAAACATTTTGTGTTCATAAATACGACGACTAAATTTATTGAATTGATGTGAAACATCTTTTATGACTCGACATTGTGTGTTTATATATATTTAAGTAAATACTTTTGGTACTCTCCAAGTGCCCATGTAGGAAAAATATTTCGATATATTCCGTAGTTTATAGTAGAGGTGTTGAAATAAGCTCCTGTAGCTTCCTGCCAATCACAGCATAATGGATATTGATTACTAAATATTTGACAACATGTGGATATTGATTAATACATATTTAACAAGATTTTGATTTCTAGTATCAAGTACAACATAGAAGTTGGCGAGAGATATTGAAAAGCTACTCGAGTAAGTTCATAAGTCCTAGTCCAACATAGAACTTTGCTTCCTAGTATGGATTGAAGTTTCTTATTCACAAGTATTTTAAAAGGACTCATTCGATTTTCGATTACGGAAAATAAATGAATTTAGTTGAATTATGTGTTATCAGATATTGATATTAAAAATATCCTAATGAGAAACTTTAATGTTTTTGTGTTTAGAAAATGGAGGAAGTGAATGTTTACCCATCTTTAAATTAAGAAAACAAATAAAGTATCAAAAGAAGATTTATTGTCATTTTTGTAAAAAAAAAGTTAACATGACTCATGTCTTGTGGTTTATATACCATAATGCTAATATAGATTAAAATCTTTTATATTCCCTTTACATGGAGACAAAATGGACCCTAAGTGGTTTGGAGTTTCCTCTAACTATGATCCAAATAGTCACTTAGTATTCAAATTTAAAGAAAATTTACAAGGCTCTTTCAAACTAGAGAAGGAAAATGGCTAGTTGAAGAAGATTTGATTGGTGGAACCTTTGACGTTGATCAACTTTGAAAACATTATAAATATATATATATTTAGGTGTAGGTTGCAATGCTACACTCTTTTAAAGTACAGTTATAATACACTAATGAATATCATTATATACTTCTATGAATAATTCAATATGATATTATAAATAACTCAATATTATGAATTATTATACACGATGTGATGAACAAATTTGTATTATATAATGACTAAAACACATGTATCATACTAAATAAATATTAATAATATTATTATGAATATCATAACAGGTTAAATATCTATTATATTATTCATTACGTCACGTAGAGTTATTTATAAGATCGAGTTATTCATAATATGGCATAGAGTTATTTACTATATGAAATGGAGATATTCACAAAGTATGTTATGTTATTTATTACGGATCGTACTCATCTTACGATTGAGATTTGTTGACACAGTTATGTCATAAGGATAATACTTAAAGCTACCTCTAAATGTTTTTTTTACCTGCTGTGGGCAGTCACCGTTTTCTTCTATTTGAGAGTTAACCAATAACTTTATACCCCTTTTGATGGGTATTGGATCGATTCCGACCTAGTAATTAAAGAATATTAGATAATTTAGATTCTAAAAGCATCATCATTATAAACAAAAAGAATCCAAAAGTATTGGTTGAAAATCATATTTAGTACAATATAGCTTTAGAGTTGGAACATCAAACCTGGCCTGCCTCAATAAGGGCCAAAAGAGCCCATGAAGTTTGAACTAAATTGGAAGTGTTCCCTTCTCTATTTATGTAGACCTAGTTTGCACGAAATGAGAAACACATTGATGATATTGTGTTCAATTTGCAACCATAATAAGCTAGTATATCTATCCCAAGCTAGCCTTGAATAAATTAAGCAATACCCTTTTTGTGTATGAATGGAAGCTTTCTCCCCAGCCACCATCAGGCAGTTGCTTTGATAGTAAAAACTCACAAGCTTTACGGAGAGCAGGGCTATTATTGTAGCTCATACCACATGCTACTAAGCCACCCACAGCGAGCCATGTTCCATATACGTAGCATATACCCCAACTTCCTCTCCTATCATTTTTTGTATAATTAATCCACACTTCCTCTAGGGTTTGTAGTAGTTAGAGGCAGGGGCGGCCATATGTAATTTTTTTACTATATTATTAGGTGTAGTT
Source organism: Polygonum aviculare (assembly GCA_934048045.1). Lineage (NCBI taxonomy): Eukaryota > Viridiplantae > Streptophyta > Magnoliopsida > Caryophyllales > Polygonaceae > Polygonum > Polygonum aviculare. Next base: position 3,898,030 of record OW204027.1, read on the forward strand.
TAGTAATTTGTTTTGCAATCCATAGTTAATTTTTTTAACAGTCCAATTGCTTTAGAAAATGTGCATTTTAAATTGAACATTTTTATCTTTTATTAGAACCTTTTTGTATAATTTTGAAGCAGGGCCTCCAAATATCATTGATCGTTCCTGCTTAGAGGTTTTCGGTTCGACTCTTATAGATAAGCGTAGATAGAAGGACTAACCATGAACCATCTGGGTTTTGCTCATCCAAAATGAATTGAAGTGCCCTCTTAATACAAGACTCTATTTCTTGCGTTCGATGACCCGGGTACAATTTCTTAAATGCCACCATAGCAGTGATAACAGACGATGTGCACTCCACGTACCTTAAATATTAGAAGGACCAATTAAGATAATAAGCAATTCTCTTGATAAAAGAAATTTGGGGTAAGGTGCCAAAAAATAGGCTTAAAAAACTTACTCATATTCGATTATACAATTTTTGAAGACTTCTGTTGGGTTCAAATTCTGGAAAGAAGTTAATACAAAAGCTTGAAAAATTAAGTAGAATTTGATAAAGATATATGATTAAAATAAATGGGAATGATAGTAATAAATGATAATTGCTAATCCACCTCGAGCCAATGATATGTGCTTTGGGGCTCCCAAGCTGTGAATCCACCATTGTTGCTCTATAAAATAGGACATCATGAAGCAAATTATGACATGCTTAATAGTCACACGTCAAGTCAATTCGTGCGCTTATAAGTTTATAGGATTTCGCCCGAAAATCAATTGGTAAAAGAGAAGTAACCCATGTATTTATATGGTAGATATTTTATATTTCAATTTTAGACGTTTCTTCCCCTTTTGATATTTTTTCCGTAATAGCCACACAATTTTTTTTGGCTTTGGATGGTTTTAAACTATCGAAAACTTATCCGAAAAGTAAGTTTTTATCCATTTTGACAAACTGTCCTAAATCACTCCATTAGTTTTATCTTGTGTCTCCTAATCATACGTATAAATACTCTTTTAAGGATTAATTAGAATAGAAAAGACATTGTGAATATATTAGAAATTTATCACCTGAAAGTTGAGGAGGTTATCAATAGCATCATACAGACTTGTTGTCTCTATTTTTTCACCAACAAGCACTTTTGGCATTTGTGAATACAATAACACAACCTATATGGAAGACACATATACTAGGCGTTACATAATCTAAAAGGATGTAACACTAGAAAGAACCAATGAATTTAGAAAATTTTCCCTGCTAAAATCTATATATCTATATACAATATATAGAGGAGATTTCCCTATCTTATACTCCAAGCAACTAAGATATATACAAAATAATTACATAAAACATATCTTCTTACTCCCTCTCATGTTGGATCATCTAAATCAAGCATTCCCAACTTGTCGAGCATATAAACAAATTACGACTCCCCAAATGCTTTAGTAAACATGTCAGCAGGCTGCTAAAATACTCCTAACATAGCTAGAAACAGTTGCACCAGACTAATTTAATTTATGAACAAAATGACATTCAACCTCAATATGTTTAGTGCACTCATGAAACATCGAATTAGAAGTGATATGCAAAGTGGCCTGACTATCACACAAAAGTTGCATGAGAGACAAGTCACAGACACCCAATGGTAACAAAAGAGACTTAAGCCATATAAGCTCAAAGCACATAGAAGCATAGGTTGATAATCGACTTGTGCCGAAGAACATGATGTTGTAACGTGTTTCTTGGTCTTCCAAACGGAACCAATAGATTTGCGTATTGGATTAAAATTAACAAGAGACATATATAGCAAACTAACAAAGTAGCAAGATACCGATCGACGGAGTGATTGGACAACCCAATCGGAATCACAATGAGGAGTCAAATTGTAAATCACTCTACGACGAAAGTAGAACTCCACAACTTGGATGACACTTCAAATAATGCAAAACCCGAACACCAGCTTGATTAGTGAGTCAACTAAGCCAACATGTGAACCAAATAGTGTTGTAACAAGAGATTGAACGAGAACAATAAACAAGATTGACACAGAGATTTATGTGGTTCGGTAACGGTCTGTTACCTACGTCCACGGGCAGAAAAACAATATATTATTATGTATGACTGAATTCGGATTATAGAGCTTTAGGTATTTCGAGAGCTTATATAGAGACTCAAGAAACCCTAGTTACAATTATATGCCGCATGCCCAAAACAGATTACGACATATTCAGAAATAGAAAACATAATGCACCGTTTGGTCCGGGGACAGCGCTGCCCCCAGACCCCTGGCCGAGGAGGGCGTCGCCCCCCTAGACCCCCCGGCTGAGGGGTGCGTCACCCCCCTAGACCCCCAGACTTGTTGTGTGTGATTTAGATTCAAGGCACGTTAGCAAATAGCAAATGTCGAGATGAGTGATTGTCACATAGATCAACCGACCTATATATTAGAGGATGATATAGATCATGGCATCATCGTCGATGTGCATAGTCGGGAAAAGAGCGACAAACTATCTGGTCGAGACTCAGTCTTTTGAGCAATTGGCACATCACATCACATGAAACATTTGCAATCTAGGGGATTTTTTTTATGTTTATTAATAATATTTCACTTTATTTGGTTTACCCACAAAACAGAACCGAAAACCGAAACTATCTAAACCCAAAACCAATGACTGAACTGAATTACTCGGGTTCAGGTCGGTTTCACTTGGTTCGGTTCGATTCTTGAGTTTGGATCCAGTTTCTTCGATGTATGTGAACTCTTAGAAGTACGGGTGATCAATTTATTTATATATAGTAAATTAAGTAACATATATACGTACCTTGAGAGCTTCCGCTGTGCAATCAGATACTTGCCAACCATGGTCTTGTGTGCAAAAAGTCCATGCACCTTTACTTGGACACCGATACCACTTCTTGAAATTGTGAGACGGGTTTTCTTTCACCTTAATTTCATGTATCACATGTATTATATTCAAAATTATGCACATGTTGGACAGGTTAATACTAAATTAATGCAACTTTGTCTATGCGTCATGCATATGTACATACTGAATTTGTACCTGTGAAGCTTTTATAAAGTTATGTGCTTTACATAGAGCTTCCTCGTATTCTTCCACAAGATTGCTCGAAATAATTGCTTGGATAGCAAATGTTGCATCCCATGTTTGACTTCCAGGACAACCCTATATATAAATTCCCTCTTTAGATATGAGTGGAAATTTTGAGATTTTTCCACATAAGCTTAGACGTGACCAAATAGGAGCAACATAGTCTATTATAAAAAATACAAACTAGTTACAAAATTAATACATTTTGGCATAGAAAATGTCTAGTGGAATTTTAGTAGCACTTATAAATTTGGCTATTTGTTATAAAAACTGTAAAATATTTTGAAAACTTTTTGTATGAGCTGTAAATTTAAAATTATAAAATGAATAGTTATTTTGAAAATATGAAATACGTAAAAAAATGATCTTTTTTATTTTTCAATATTAGATGAACTATTAGTTTTGAAAACACTGAACCAATATTGTATACATAATTTATCCACTTATCCTAAAATTATATAATAAATTATTATAATCGTGTATATATATATTCACCTAATAAGACGATATGTATATAAGCACTATAATCATTTTTTTTGGCCGAAATAAGCACTATAATCATGTATATAACAATCATGTATCATATTTGTTTACTCTTTCTCTATATAAATAGTGTCAACTACTGAATCTATTGATACAAATTTAGTTCATATATATAAATATATATATATATAGATAGATAGATATTACTATATACTAAAGCGGAAGCAAATTCTGCCACCGTATTGTGCCACATCACCCAAATTTTAAAAAACATTATCTTATCAATCTTAGTTTTATCATAATATATAATCTTATACATAATTGATTAAAATAATAGTTTTATCTTAAACTTTAAGTTGCTTAAATAATTCTATCCTAGTATATATATATATATATATATATATATAAATCTTATCATTTTATGGTTACCTATTTAGTTAATAAATTGATTTAATTATCCTAAGTTTTTATTTTAAAAAATCATTTTTACCAATTTAGTTAAATAGTATATTAATAATAAGTATTACTTTCGTAATTGTGTTCTAAAATTTTCTAAAAATCATCATTAGTAACAAATTCTACCACTATATTTACGCCACATCCTTTTTTAATTAAAATAATATATATTAGATATTTTTTCTACCGTATCATATTGAGATCCAGTAATTATATCAATAAAAAGATTAGATGATATATTTACCCTAAATAAGATTGTAACATTACATACTGATTATGTTTTAGATAAACGATAGATTTCTTAATAAGATAATGATTCGTTAATATTGTTATTTTATATTTAAATACTTCTTATTTAATTAATTTTTTACAACATAATAACATATATACAAGACATTTTGGTTTTATTTTCTAACTTATTAAATATTCTCTATTGTCTAAAATATACTACATTAATCCAAACTTAATTTTGAAATATTTATTTATTTATATAAGTTAGTTCCCGTAATTTAATATAAATTTCAAAAGATTTTTTATAAAATTTAATAATGCATCTTATCTTATTGCATTCTTGGTCGATGTGTGTGTGTGTGTGTCTGTAAAAATTAATATATAAATGCAATATTTTTATATAAATATTTGATGATATATGAGAATTATGTTATTTTATAATCTAAAAGATACACACTATCTTAAAAGAGATTAAAAATATGATAATATCTAAAATTATTATAGTGAATTCATATAAAAGATAATAAAAACCAAAAAACACCCCGTATAAGGTCGGGTCAATTGCTAGTTTAGGTACGATTGAAGCTCTATATAAATGTAAGCACTACTGAACCTCTATATAAATGTATACCAGTATATAACGTATTAAGTTATATATATATATATATTTAAGTTATATTGATACACTAATTTATAGTGATACACTGTAGATAATTATTTTTTTACACTAGTATGTGAACACTATTGAATCTCTCTAATACCTGTACTTTCATACCATCTTCTGCCACCCATAAATAATTAGGGACTCGAGCGAGATGCAACTTGTATGCCTCACAGTTTGGATCATCTACCCAACAAGCAATTATGTTTAGAGCCTACAAAGTTGATAGTGAGTAGTGTCATATATTAGTATATCAAATCTCATTTGATAAGAACATCATGTGCTATATCAAATCTACAAAAAAACAATTATATATGTTCCTAGCCATCAATACCACAATCTATTATGTTTGGAGGGACATAAACGATCACAAGAATTGTTGTGCCGATTGAATTCGGCAGCAAGTGTTAAATCTCAGTGGATCATATATGACGTGGAGGGTTCACACGCCGTTCCGTGCGTGGAGGGTTCACACGCCGTTCCGTGCGCATATATACGATAGGCCCAACAAATAAGTCTATAGAGTTCCACCCTAAAACCAATTGGGAATAGAGAGAGTAACTCATGTACTTATATGATGTGTGGTTTATATTCTAATTTCTGATATAGGATAGATATTTAATCTCAACAGCAATGCATGTTGTAAATAAAGTTGAGAGGAGCATGCTTTAGTGAAAGACCCAGAATCGAGATTAATTAGTTCATTTAGGAGTTGCGTACACCTAGCTAGAATCGAGATTCGCTTTCGTAAGTCCGATTCTACTTAATTAATAAAGTTGACAAATTTGATCTAACCGTCTCGTTTTCAAAAGTTACATGTTTGTTAATTCTCGTCTCCATACGGAACCCAGGTAAATCTACCTAGTCATGATTATGACCATGTTTTTGCGTGCTTTGCTTTGTTTCTTAATTTTAGTTTCGTTGAGTGGATGATGCATGTGCATGCACTCACTTATACGTACGAGCAAGGGAGATTGTTAAGTTAATTTAGCAATCATGTGGTTCGTTACATTACTGCTAGCTGCTACTCCCCCGTCTCTAAATGTTCGTCCCCTTTCTATTTCCGTTGTCCCTAAATGTTTGTCCCCCTTCCTTTTATATCAATACTTTCTTACAATATTACCCCTACTAAATTCTACTTTTCCTTCCACTTTATCTCCTTTCAACTTTTCACACCTATAAAATTACAAAACTACCCCTATTTAAACTCTACTTTAACTCACATCATCCCGCTTTATCTTCTACCAATGCTACTTTATGCCTTTCTTAATAACCGCAAAAAATGTGCTTTAGGACTATCAAATAGGGACGGAGGGAGTAATTAATAGCCCACCCCGTAGGCTGAGGAGTATTAGGAAACATATATCTTGTATTTTGGTCTTATCATATTTTAGGATAGATTATTGAGGGAAGGAGGCGGTGAATGCTCTTTTTTAACATTCAGAAATTAATTAGACCCCTTTAAAAAACAAATCACTAACTAATCGGTATAAAAGTAATTATTTTCTCCCTCCTCTCATTTTTTCCCTCTCTCTTCTTCTCTCTCCCTTCACCCTCTCAATTCCAGATCTGAAAAAAAAAACCTAAATCTGAAGGGAGTTCGGGATCTGGCGTCCTCCTACGACCACCACTTCCACCTCGACCTCCTCAAACTAGGTTTTCCGACTTTTGTTTCCGACATTTCCTTCTCTGGATCGGTCGGTTTCCGGAATTCCGCGAGTTCCGAATTGGAGGTTTTGTAAAGAGGTCAGATGTTTGGGGATCGGATCTTCAATCGATTGACATTTTGATGGCTGGAATTTGAAATTAGGAGTTGTATAGATCGAACAGGTGTATTTGGATTAGTGCATGTCTTTGATGCCGATCCTTTTGCATACAGTTTGTTAGTTGTGTGTTTAGCGCTCGTACTGAATTGACCGCTTAATATAAGAGATCAAACGAAGCAAAAGTTTGATCTTAAATAGGACATGAGCTGATGGATACGAATTTGATTTTGTTCGAGTCTTTTTGTTTTTTCCAAATTTTGTGTATGGACAATACAATTGACGATTTGTTGATCTGATTTGTGTGGTGTGCATCCAGGAATTGCAAGACAGAGTTGCAAAGGCCAAGGCGCTGAACGAGGAGATGTTGAGAATCAAGAAGGAGATTGTGGATTTCCATGGCAAGATGGTGTTGTTGGAGAATTACAGTGCTTTTGATGTAAAGTTGTTTTCTAGTTTGTGGAGTTTTCACCTTGTTTAAGAATTAAGAAAGGGCAGATGGTGAGGAATTAAAGTAACAATTTCCAAGAACACTTGCAGTTTAGGGTAGCTATGTTATGAAGTGACTATTCTAGTATGTATTTCACTTTAGTCACGATTTCTCTTTTCATCATCACTTAAATGTGATGATTGGTTTATTTGCATTGTTAAAATTGTCTATATATTACTTTTAATTACGGCCTATTAACTCAAATGGTAGAGCAACGTACTTAACGCACAATAATGTGGGTTCAGATCCCACATAGGCATAGTAATAAATTCTGATGACAAGTTGCATACGTGATGACAAGTTAGGGTGATGACAAGTTTTGTATGTGATGATAGTTTTTTTGTACGAGACGATAGGTTGAGTGATGACAAGTTTTTGTACGTGACGACACGTTTTTGTACGCGACGACACGTTTTTGTACGCGACGACAAGTTTTTTTGTACGCTATGACAAGTTTTTTGTGCGCTATGACAAATTTTTTTATAAGCGATGACAAGTTTTCAACGCGATGACAAGTTTTTCTACACAATGATAAGTTTTTCATAAGGGATGACAAGTTTTCTACGCAATGACAAGTTTTTTTATGCAATGACAAGTTTTTCATAAGGGATGACAAGTTTTTCGTCAGGGATGACAAGTTTTTCTACGCAATGACAAGTTTTTCATAAGGGATGACAAGTTTTCTACGCAATGACAAGTTTTTCTACGCAATGACAAGTTTTTCTAAGCGATGACAAGTTTTTATGCATGAGGACAAGTTTTTTTCAATTTTTCGGTGACAGGATTTTTGGATGACAGGATTTCCGATGACATAATTTAACTGGGACGCGGTGGCATGCGTGTAATTTTTTTTGACCAGGGGTATTTTTGGAGAAACGACTAGTTAACACATAAATTTTCAAGGGAGCCTACCCGCTCCACAAATCTCCTCAAATAGCCTACTTACCAAATTTTCTCTAGATTATTATCCTAGGAAAGATTTGATCATATCTTGTGTATCTTGGGCTCCAAGGAGTATCCAATATCTTGTATATATACCTTTGCAATCAATGAGAAAGTAAGACAATACTTTACAAAACAATTCATACGTATTGTTAATATGGTATCAGCCTAACGATCCTACCTTTGCCCTAATTCCTGCCGCCGGTGACCATGAGTCTCTCCGGTGACCATGTATGGGATCACTCCGGTTCCGACCAAGAGGAAGAAGTCGCTGATGACTCCAACAACAAAACTCCCGCCCACGACATTCTTGCCCTCGCTTCTGGCGGTTCCGACAATATCACAATTCAACTTCTGAAGATCAACATCACTCTTGATCGCAACAATTACACGCTATGGCGTCATACGGTGAAGTCTGCCCTCGAAGCTTATGAGCTCGATCCCTTCCTCAACGTGGCGTTTATGCCGCCTCCCACATTACCATCACCAGCAACGTCAAAGGCGCCACCGCCTCCCAATCCGGCGTATGCTACTTGGAAGAAGAAGGACCGCCTCATCCTCCTCTGGATGCGGTCTCTGCTCTCAGTTCCGCTCCTGGCTCATGTAGCTCGGGCAAAAACCACCTATGAGGCCTGGGAGATTCTCTCTCGGATGTTCTACTCACAAACTCGAGCACGCCTCATGCATCTCAAATCACAGCTTCAATCTTTTCCGAAGGCTGATCTTTCCATCCTCGATTATGTGGAAAAGAAACGAGCCTTCTCGGACTCCTTGGCTGAATGTGGTTATCTTGTCAACGACGATGAATTCGTCGAGAGCGTTCTTCACGGGCTGGATTCCTCTTATTCGGCGTTTCGGACTGCCTTCAACATGCAGCGTGATCCGATTCATCCCGACGAGCTCCTTGGTCTCTTGCTTCGTGAAGAAGAGCGACTCAATGCTGAGAAGTCGCCCGCCCCTATTACGGCGCTGACCGTGTCTAAATCTGGCGCTCCATCCGGTTCCAAGTCCCGGTCTCTCTCTCAGGACTCCACCCCAACGTCCTCTGAAAGTTCGGGCTCCAAACCGACGTGTCAGATTTGTCAAAAACCAGGTCATGAAGCGCTTAAGTGCTGGCACCGGGCGAATTTTGAGACTTACCCTGAGTCTCGACTTCGACAACAATCACAAGGACGTGGGCGTGGACGAGGACGCGGCAATCCTGGTCGCGGTCAGCCACCCCAACAGGCGTTCCAGGCGCAGTTTCCACCTCAGCAGCCCGCGTTCTCATACCCTCGTCAGGCGTTCAACGTAGTCAATCCTCCATCGACTATAGTTGATCCCAACTGGTGTCTGGACTCGGGTGCCACTAACCATGTCACTGCAGACTTTGGTAACCTTTCTGTACACTCTAATTACACTGGCAATGATGGGTTACAAATTGGCAATGGTATGTCTCTTCCTATAACTCATCTTGGACATTCTTCTCTTCCTGCATGACCAAAACCTATTCACCTAAAAAATGTTCTCTTTGTTCCACAAATCAAGAAAAATCTATTGAGCATATCCCAACTTACCCGTGACAATGATGTTTATGTAAACTTTTTTCCCACTTGTTGTTTTGTGAAGGATCTGCAGGGCAGGACACTACTCAAAGGTACCGTTGAAGACGGGCTCTATCACCTACACACACAGCCTCCCTCCACCGACCCTCCTCCACGTGTGTTTCTGGGTTAAAAAGCCTCTCTTCAAACTTGGCATCATCGTGTTGGTCATCCTCATGAGTCTTCACTTCGTTCTTTAGTCTCTAGATTTAAATTACCTATTACTAGCAATAAACTTTCGTCAATTTGTGAGTCTTGTCAACTAGGTAAAAGTCATAGACTTCCTATTACAGACAAACATGTTTCGAGTCCTATTCCCTTTGATTTGGTTTATTCGGATGTTTGGGGACCTTCCCCGGTTACTTCTTTCAATGGCAATAAGTATTTTGTTATTTTTGTTGATGATTGCACTAAATTTGTATGGATATTTTTCTTGCATAAAAAATCACAGGTTCTCTCCACCTTTCAAATCTTTCAGAAAATGGTTGAAACTCAATTTTCTACAAAAATAAAGCACTTTCAATCCGACTGGGGTGGTGAATATCGCAATGTTTCCTCATACTTGCAGATGCAGGGCATAACCCATAGGGTTTTTGCCCCCATACTCAGTCGCAGAATGGTGCTGCTGAAAGGCGGCACCGCACTATTGTTGAAAAGGGGTTAGCCTTACTTGCTCATGCCAAATTGCCTACCTCTTTTTGGGAACATGCATTTCATACTAGTGTTTTCTTGCACAATAGAACACTTACACCTCTTTTGCATAACAAATCACCATATGAATGCTTGTACAACAAGTCACCGGATTACTCCTTTTTAAAATCTTTTGGGTGTCTTTGTTATCCCTTTCTTCGTCCTTATATGGCTAATAAACTTGAGTTCCGCTCTGCTCCATGTATTTTTGTAGGTTATAGCTCTCAACATAAAGGATATTTGTGTTTGCATATTCCCACTAACCGGATTTATATAGCACGACATGTTATTTTTTATGAGACGGTTTTTCCATACCCATTACATGCAGCTCCACATTGCCCACCATCAGCTTCCGCCCCACCCCCATCTATGTCGAGCCTCCCCCTTCAATTGGCTGCCAACTCTTTCCCCTTGCCGTCCGCACCACAAACTGCTCCTACAGCCAACTTTGGCCCCGTCGCCGGCGACACCACCGAGCCTCTCACCCTCATGCACCACGTTTTCCCCGCAGCCTGCATCTCCCCCTTCCATCTCGACGTCGCCGAGCACCACCATGCAACCACCACTGTCCGCTACAGCCCCTCAAAATTCCTTGCCCGCCAGCCCGTCTGCGCGGTCCTTGGGTAGCTCCTCGCCAGCGGCCTCTTCACAAGACACAGGTAAGTCCCTTGTACCCTCATCTTCTCAAATTCCATCCTACTTTAGGCCAGCCTCTGACTCACATCACCCTATGACCACTCGGTCCAAGACCAACAACCTGAAACCGAAATCATTTACCTCCACAAAACATCCCCTACCCATCACTACTCTTCCCATTGAACCCAAAACTTTTGTCCAAACCTCTAAATCACCCGAATGGCAACATGCTATGTAGGTTGAGTTTGATGCCTTAATGAGAAATAGGACATGGGAACTTATCCCGCCTCCTTGTAATTCTAACATTGTTGGTTGTAAGTGGGTATACAAGGTGAAGAAGACTGCAGATGGCTCCATTGAGCGCTACAAGGCGAGGCTCGTTGCCAAAGGCTTCAATCAGGAGGAAGGCGTAGACTACTTCGACACCTTCAGTCCTGTAGTCAAGCCTACCACCATCCGCATCATGTTATCTCTTGCGCTAACCTGTAACTGGAAGCTACGGCAAATTGACATCACCAATGCCTTTCTTAATGGTGATCTCACTGAGACGGTTTATATGTCACAGCCTCCTGGATTCGTGGATCGTGCTCGTCCCCATCATGTCTGTCTACTCAAAAAGGCCCTCTACGAGCTTAAGCAGGCACCTAGGGCGTGGTTTCACAAGCTCCGGGCTTTTCTCTCCCAGCAAGGCTTCCGCTCGTGTCAATCCGACACCACTCTATTCATTCTTCGTCAGGACAAGACTGTTCTCTATGTGCTCGTCTATGTCGATGACTTGATTATTACAGGCACACACTCTGCTCAGATTGATAGCTTCATTCGGCTCCTGAACGCAACCTTTGCTCTAAGAGACCTCGGTGATCTTCATTATTTTCTCGGTATTGAGCTCCAGCGTTCTCCTGATTCTATTTTCTTGAGCCAACAGAAGTACATTACAGAGCTTCTTCTCAAAAGCAAGATGCAAGACGCCAAGCCTATTAGTTCTCCTGCTGAGCCTGGCTCACGACTCTCTTTACAGGGTGATCCTGCAACGGATCCTCATCTCTACAGAAGTATTGTTGGTGCATTACAGTATGTCACTATTACTCGTCCTGAGATCTCTTATGCAGTTAATCGCGTTTGTCAATTCATGCATGCTCCTACAGCAACACATTGGCAAGCTGTCAAACGTATTCTGCGCTATCTCAAGGGCACTATTCAGGATGGTCTTCGTCTCAAACCAGCCACAGACTCTCGGCTCATTGCCTACTCGGATGCTGGTTGGGCGTCTGACAGTGATGATTGTAGATATCAGCATGGCTTTGCTATTTATTATGGCGGTAATCTTATCAGCTGGTCCTCCTGGAAGCAGCATGTAGTTGCCAAGTCGAGCTCGGAAGCCGAATATCGTGCCATCGCATTCGCGTCTACCGAACTCATTTGGATCCAACAGTTGCTTCAAGAACTTCATGCTCCTATTCACATTCCGCCTATTCTCCTGTGTGACAACCTGAGTGCTACATACATGTCTGCCAATCCTGTCTTTCATCAGCGGTCCAAGAACATCAAGATCGACTATCACTTTGTTCGTGAGCAAGTCGCAGATGGTTCGTTGATTGTTCGACATGTTCCAGGCATTGACCAGATTGCTGACATCTTCACCAAAGCTGTAGGCACAGCTCGGTTTCATACTCTTCGTTCCAAGCTGCATGTCCATTCTCCTCCATGAGCTTGAGGCGGGTATTAGGAAACATATATCTTGTATTTTGGTCTTATCATATTTCTGGATAGATTATTATCCTAGGAAAGATTTGATCATATCTTGTGTATCTTGGGCTCCAAGGAGTATCCAATATCTTGTATATATACCTTTGCAATCAATGAGAAAGTAAGACAATACTTTACAAAACAATTCATACGTATTGTTAATAAGGAGCAATAGTGCAAGTAGATTTATTGTCTCTTAAGAAGCAGGGGGTAAAAAATGGCTAGTACGTACCTTTGCAAGGCAAGAAGTGGTTATATATCTGCTATTGATATCTTCATAGTAGATATGTTTCATGGCAACATTTATTGCCTTCTCTCTAAGCTTTGAAAAGGGCCAAAACTTAAGGATGGGCTCTCCAATATGGTATAGAAATCCCGAAAGCATATCTTGGATTGGTGGATGTGGGTAACATATATCAACCTGATCGAAAATGCTTATAAAAACTCGAATCAAACCAAACCGAATACTAATCAAGTTTCACAAAATCTCATTCAATGTAACCTTACCCGGGAGCAAGTATTTCGAGCAAGGTTCCAATTGATTTGATGGTAAGGTTGCAAGTACAACTCTCGTCGAAGTTGTCGAATCAGCGGTGTGATTTCTCCCACAAATCTCTTCCCATATAGGTAAGACATAGACATGTACATTACACGACTATGACTCAACATTTTCCCTGCATGGATTTTGATTGTTCTACTATATAAATTTCATCTGCTTCATGATTCTTACATTTTTCAGTTGAGGAAAAGAGGATCCTTCATCAATATTTTGAATCAAATCACAAGCAGCTCGATCACTCAATATTTCAGTTCCTAGTTTTATCATCCTAGGTTATTTCTCCATTTTTCTTTTAGCTTAATTATTGCATTTTCTGATCACTCGAGCAGTAGATAAAAAGAAAGAAATTAAATGATAAAACAAGATAAGATAGAAATTTGTATAAGGACAATATTAATGGCATGGGTTGGATACAATTACAATAACCAATGTCAAGTATTTATAGAAGAAATTTCAACCCCAAAAAAAAAGTATTTATAAAAGACTAGGATAAATTAGATAACCTATAACCCAACTTAGAAACCCCTTACAGATCTGTTCCAAGACATGGGTTGGATGCCACAAGACGCGGCCACGTCCTGTCTACATCTGCCCGCATCTTAGGCTCATGCTCTTTGCAGCCAAGACACGGTTTGGGCTTCCAAAACGCAAACGTGTCTTGTCCAAACATGCTCGTGTCTCACCTCCTGTGTCCCTGTTGTTGAGACATGGACGCAACCATGGTTGTGCAAGACTCGTATGATTCCTCACGGTCACCCGACCTTTCCACTCATATACCATTTTCTTCACCTTTTCCGTCTTCAACCTACCTAAATATCGGAATCAAGCTCTATACTTAACAATATCGCACTTAAAACTGATTCCTTTTGCAACCATCATCTTCTTGCTTCTCTCTTCTGGTAGTGGTGGTAGTATCAGAACTTTAAACTAAGTATTAAGGCTAGTTGTAGCCGCGCAAAACTTCAACTTCTCCAAGGTCACCATTTCGATCAACATGTACGTTTGTAGGATTCTGAACTCCTAGAATCTTGTGCAATTGGAGGACCTTTCTTTTCAAGAGATGTTGTATGAAATATATATAATTAATGATACTTTACCTCTATTTGCTTCGTGGTTGAATGAAACGTCAAGTTCTTAACCAAGTGAATAGCAAGACACTCAGATTATTGTTGTACAATACACTATTTCTCTACTCCTTCCCCGATTCACAGAAAAAGTTCCAAAATGATACCATCTCCTTCCTAGCCCCAATCACACCCATGTACTCAGCTTCATGGGTGGACAAAGCAACTATTTTCAGCAATATTAGATGCCCAAGACACCGTTGGAATTGGGTTTTCCTTCTTAGACAACTGAAACTGGTTGCCAAAAGGAACATTGACAAGCTTAACATTCTCCATACTGAATCTCTAGAAGACCTTCTTAACATACTCAACTTGTGAGAGAAGTAACTTCCCTACCACTCTATCTCTTTCAATCTACGTTCCTAATATCTGCTTAGCATTACCCAGGTATTTCATAACAAACTATTCAGAAAATTGCTTCTTCGTTTTGCTCACACTCGAGCACTTGTTCCAACTATTAACATGATCTCAGCATATAACAACAAGAGGATTTAGTCATGTCAAAACTTCTTGAAGTAGCAATAGTGATCACCTTCACACATTTCATACTCGATTTCATGCATAAACACATCAAACTTCTTGTATCACTGTCTGGGAGCTCACTCAAGCCCATATAAGCCCTTTTTCAATTTGCAAACTAGCTAATTGCTCGTTGCCTTTAAACAATTAGCCCTCTATTTGTACCATATAGATGTCTTCTTCTAGATCACCATACAAAAAAATAATTTTCACATCCATTTGCAGAAATCCTAGACAACCACCACACTCAACACTAACTTTATAGTGGTCATCTTCATAACAAGAGTAAAGACATCAATGTAGTCTATTCCATACTTTGGCTGAAATCCATTCACAACCAATCTTACCTTACAACACTTGCTCCCATTTGCCACCTCCTTTACCTTGTAAACCCACTTGTTATGCAATACTTTTTTACCCCTTGGAAGCCTGCCGAGTTCCTATGTGTCATTAGTTACCAATGAGTTCATCTCATCATTCATGGTAATTTTCCACTTTCTCAATTCTCTGCTATTGGAAACTTCAGTGTAACTCTCAAAGTTCACCATTATTAGTAAGTAATAAATAGCAACTAGATGACGAATGTCTTTTAGGTGATCGATGCTCCCTTATTGACCTACACAGTTGAACTATAAGAGATCTCGGCTCATCAATAATTATAGTCTATAGAGTAACTATACAAGGATAGCCAAAATTTTGCCAATTCCTCCTTGGTTTCTCCATGTCGAGCCTCTCCTACCCGAGCCTGAAATATCACCATCAAGATCGATAACATCAGGATTTGAACTGTCAACCTCAAATACACCATGTCTATCCTTGTACAATACCTTCTCATTAAACACAACATCCCGACTACTAATCGCCTTCTTGGCTTGCTCATCGCAAAAGTGGTATCCAAAGTCATCACTGTCATATCCAACAAATGTGCACTAAATAGACTTAACATCAAACTTACACCTCTCAACACCAGTGTGCACATATGAAACACACCTGATGAAAGGACATATTTACTTTCTTACCGTTCCAAGCCACTTTTGGAATTCCATTCTCCAAAGGAATCGATGGCGCGGCCCCCGTATAATAAAAAAAGTCAATATATTCATTGCCTTTGCCAAAAACATCTTCAATAGCCCACAACTTCAGCCTCATGCTTCTAGCACATTCATTCAAGGTTTTTTTTATACGTTTTGTAACCTTGTTCTACCGAGGAGTCTATTTCAAAGTCTTCTCCATCATGATTCTATTCTAAACTAAGAATCTTCGTCGTATTTCTTTCGTCGATGGACGACGGACAATTTCGTGAAAATAATAATCTTCGTTATGACACGCTGGATGAACAACATTAAACAAGATATTAGCTTGCTAGGGTTTTAGTGGATTTGGCTTAGTGCAGGGAGAGGATCAAGGTGGTGGATAGCTAGTAGCCGGGCTGGCGGAGCAGACTTTCTTAACCGAAAGGATAAAGCCATGGTGTTAGATAGCTAGTTCGAAGTTTCTTAACTTTGAGTTCCTTTTCAGTTTTAGTTTGGGGTATCTTAACTTGTTGTTTGTAGCTTTGGGTGGTTTGTAGCGTTCATCTTCTGTTTTTTAGGTCGTATTCCTTTTCTGTTTTTTAACTTCTTGTTGTTGTTGTATTTTGTATTAATTTGTCCAAAAAGTAGTAGATGAAATAAATATAATATATGGAATTAATTTATTTGCTTTTATTGATTTCTTATGAGAATTATTTTGATAGCTATAATATGAAGTAATATTATACATGATATATGTATGTAAAAAATAAGACATATTATCAAGCATTTATTAGCAATTTCATATAAAGGGGAAAAACAAAAAAAAAACAAAAACATCCATTTATTTAACAAAGAAAAAAAAAGGTTGTAGAGATGTTATCACCTGGAAAGGGAGAAAAACTCGGAACCAGCCATAACTCGGGCGGTATAGGATTGCAACCGTCCCATTCGTAAACTCCAAGTATCTACAATTGAATAAATTTAAAATAGGCCTAATATGCAAATGCTCAAATTCACGACAATTTATCTTCCACTTTCGTGTATGTTTAGTTGATCTTTTTTTGTGATATTTTGTCAAAATGATTTAAGTTGATTAATAAAGTGATACCGACAAGAATTTTGAGTTTGACATCCAATTCAATATTGGTGGGTCAAAGAAAAAACTTAACTTATCTAATCATAATATATTTTAATAATAAAAACTCACTATTATTGACCTTTTGGACCAATTTGAATTTACACAGTGACCTGCTATGATCCAAACCCTACTTGATCTGAATCTGAAACGTTGAAAGTGAACTCAGCTAGACATGAGAGTTACCGTTAGAAAGAACTTCCCCCAAAGCGGACTGCCAATAGCACCACCGTGATCGAGGATCCACTTTCGGCCTTTTGAGACGGCGTCGTTTGGGCCGTCATCGGGCGCCTCACCTAGTAGCCTCAACGCCAAATAATTGATGGTGGAACAGAACACGGTGCTGTGGCCATCTATGTACAGTCCCCATCCTCCATCTTCGTTCTACAAATCCAAATATAATTCGATTTCAATTTGATTCATCGTAGCTCACAAAATGTGATTATGGAATATGTAACAATTAGTTGTATGCTAGTCTAGTTTTTTCATAATGAGATATGATTTTAACATTTCTCACTTATATAATAGTGTCATAAATACTTTTAAATTATTTAATTTAAGAAATTATTACTTTGTATAATATATATTACTTCAAATTAAGATGAAATGATAAACTAATAAATATTATGTTTTTATAGTATTGATAATTCTAAAATTGATGATGTTATATTATTACATAACGATTTCATCAACTTTGAAAACATGATATATGACATAATAACTTTGTCTACATACAATTATTTTTTGAAATTCTAAGGTATTAACAAAATTTTCTGTAAGGTTTAAAGTATTAGCATAATCTTATAGATTTATTTTCTCATCTATAAATAAATCTTACCTTCGTTATAAATTCTCAAAATTATAATTAACCAAATTAATCATTACAGCATTACTTAATTTAATTTTACAAGTAGTTCATCGTAATACTTTTGTCCATTGTTTTTAAATAACTTCAGACAAAAGTTAATAAGATTTTTCATACCCCTCGTTATAATTATTTACAAACTTCGAGTTATTATCAAGGGCACTTTGAATTAACACTATAAAAAGGGGTGATAAAAAATCTTATTTTCTGTTTAAAATTATGTCAAAAAGAGATAAAAGTGAAAAATATCAAGATGGACTAGTTTTCAAAGTAAATTTCGTGGTTTAATAATTAATTTAATTAATTATGAAGTTTAGAACTAATCATAGCCACATAACAAAGGTAATCATGTAACGTTTAATATAAAGCTATGTTATTACTAGAGGTGTCAAACAGGTCGGGTCGGGTGGATACGAGTTCGGTCTTTTCGGGTTCGGTTTGAGTGCGGGTTCGGGTCAATCAAGTTACAGGTTAAGTCAGGTCGGGTCTTGACAGCTCATTGTGTGAGTTCGGGTCGACCTAACAGGTCAAGAATTTAGATTTTTTTATGATTATTAAAATAATATTATGATTAAATAATAATTTTTAAGAATAATATTTTATTTTTAATAAATTTTTTATAATAATATTTTATATATAATAGGTTCTATGATAAAATATATTATAATATTTACAAGAAAATAAATTTATTCTACATATATATGAAAAATCAGGTCGGTCGGGTCGGTTTTGGGTTTCAACCCAATCGGGTTCGGGTTCATCGGGTTCGTTTTTTTTTCTCGCTACTATTCGGGCCGGGTTTCTACCCTAAAATTTTCGGTCGGTTTGGGTCGATTTTTCGGGTTGGGTCAGGTTTTAACAGCTCTAGTTATTACTGATCTGGACATTACCCAAAAGGTTATAAATCGGACCCTATATACTTTTTA
The DNA here is from genome assembly GCA_934048045.1 of Polygonum aviculare. Taxonomy (NCBI): domain Eukaryota; kingdom Viridiplantae; phylum Streptophyta; class Magnoliopsida; order Caryophyllales; family Polygonaceae; genus Polygonum; species Polygonum aviculare. The sequence continues at coordinate 3,916,942 of OW204027.1, forward strand.
TATAAAGAAACTTGATCCTTAAAATGAACTTTCATTAAGTGTGTTTTTGAGAGAGAAGAGGAGATAAAAATGATTAAAGGACAAAATTTATAATTTTAAAAATTTGTTGATACACGGATCGGGTTTTTTTGTCCTGAAATAAAACGTTAAAGGTCAGTGTATAATTTCACCATAAATTTTACACGCTATAAAGCAGAACTTAAGTCAGTGTAAAAATTTACGCCACGTCATCAAGCTTGAATAAAATAATGTTTTTATTTTTATTACATTGAATTTTCTAAGAATAATCTATATATCTATTTGATATCTTATCCAATTTTCTCATATATGTACTTGACATCTTGCCCAATTTTTGGTATTTTAAGATTTTTTTCTAACTTGATATAACATTATATCCTTATAAGAATAAAAATTCAAGTATTTTTTTAATAACTTAACAATTTTTTGTTATTAATTAGTATATGTTTTTTTTCATTATTAAACCTTGAAGAATAGTGAAAAAACTTTCACATATGTCAATAATCAAATAGTATTCTAAATAATAATATAAATATGAAAAACTAAGTAGAGTTGCCTCGATTGTCCGACAATTGCCTCGATTTTCATTATTAAACGGTTTAGAGACGCTGCCTCGATTTTCAAAGATTTGACCTTTCCCACCCAACACGACTGGGAGACGTTGCATCAATCTTCAAAGACTCGGCCTTTCCCTCCCAACACGGTTGGGAGACGTCGCCTCAATCTTCAAAGTCGGCTTTTCCCTCCCAGCACGAGTGGGGAACGTTGCCTCGGCCTTCAAAGACTCGGCCTTTCCCTCCCAACCTTGCTCGGAGACATCACCTTGATCTTCAAAGACTCGATATTTCAGTCCCAACACAGATGGGAGACGTCTCATCATTATCCAAAGAAATGGTGCTCCCCCCAAACCTAGGGGCTCAACAACTTTACCTCATTATTCATAGAGCCGGAGCTTCTCAACTCTTTGAGCCTAGTGTTCTGTGCCGTCGCCATAGATCAGTTACAAATGTGATTCACTCATACTTCTCGTTGCCTTGCTTGGGGAGGTCATATATGTTGTATATTGGGATTCTCTTGAAATTGCGCGCAATGTGTGCTCTTCTTTTTTCAAGTCCTGGTCAGCCAAAGGCTCACATAGTTTGAGCTCTTGTTGTCGCACCGACATTCCTCGGGGTCGCCCCATGTGGCATGAGCCTGTCTCTCACCCTACACGTCTTGTCGTGGCCGAAAGGGGCTAAAGGACCGGCACGCCGACCGGGTCTTTGTCGTGGCACCGTCCTTGTGGCTATGTGCCCAATGTGCCGTGGCACTGCCCCTCCCCTAGGCCTGCCTCGAGTCGTGTCGGTCGAGGGGCCACGGTGCACTGCCGCTTGGCACGTAAGGATTAAAATTAAAAAGTATCAAGACATGTCAATATACAAGCTACTTGTCAAAGTAGATATTGCATTGCTCTTTTAGTATATATTGTAATCTTACAAAATTTTAGGGTGGATTACAGCATACCCTAGCCCATCCCTTCTAGTCGTCCGAGACACGCATACACATGTCCACTCTTTCCCTAGACTATGCATTCAATTGAAGGCCACTCTCCAAAATGTAACCTTGCGCGCATGTCTCGACAAAGTCATTTTCGGGTATCGTCACCTTTAATTCTTATCCCATAGTCAAAAAAATTTATTTCTTAATTGATATATTAATTAGTCTTTTATTTCTTAATTAAAAATTTGATTGTATTTAGTTTATCCTTTTAATTTTTTATATGATCATAATCTTTATTTGTTAAAATGACTGATATAATTTCTCAAAAAATCGTAATTATTTATTCTATAGCATATGCATTTTATATGAGATCTATATACTATTTATAGTTTAAAAAACTAATTTTGAATTTTTATTTAAATCTCATACGAGGTACGAGGATTATATAGGTTATATAAAATTTAGATTATTACTAATGTACGTTTTGGTGCTTAGGTATTAACTTATTTTTAGTGATTTACTTTTGGGGATTTGGGTCGTTGGCCATGTCATACTTGATCAACTTTCTGTTTCATTTAACCACGTGACCAAAAAATTTTTTTATTACATGTGGAAGTTGAAAGGTACGGGTAGTCACTTAATGATTTTAGGTAGGGGATTAACTTACCAAAATAAATGATCTTCCTGTTGCCCTCTCCTATTGCTATATGTACGCTGCTTATCGATTGGATCATTCATTCGTGTAAGAGATCTCGACTAAAAAGGCAAAGTGTCAAAACTGAATTTAGATTGTTTTTTGTCAAAAGAGGAAATGTGGAAGTTGAAGGTCGCCGAAAGAGGGAGTAGGTTGATAAGCCTGAATAACCACATCGGACGACAACATTGGGAGTTCGATCCCGATGCCGGAACCTTCGACGAGCGCGATGAGGTCGACCGCCTTCGTCGTCGGTTCACCTCCAACCGCTTCCTCCACAGCCAAAGTTCCGATGCTATTATGCACATGCAGGTATATATATTCGATTTTCTTATAATTTGTCATAACGTTATATTCATAATTTTGATTATATAGATTTGGTGAAATTTCATCCAGCATACTTTTGATATTCTTTTATTTAGAAGGGTATGCTATATTCTCTTTAAGGTTTTAACTAGGTTATGTATCCTTGTATAGGGTGTGATGTCTTAACATTATTTTTTATTATACGTGATTTCGATCAATAATATCATATTTTATCTAAAAGGTTAAACGATCGACATACTTTATCTAATGAAATAGTAATATATTTAGACAGATATATTTAAGGTAACGTTATCAGGTAAATTTTAACTAATAAATTCACATTAAAAAGTCTTTTTTAAAGATCTTTGTCTGGGAAATTTTAATGTTGTGGTGCAATTTGGTGGAAGAATTTGTCACCGTTATAAGTGTATAGTTAATAAATATATGAATATATTAACCATACGGCACTTAATTATTATAATATTAACATATGAGAAAAGATCATGTGCATACTTTTAATTCTTTTATTCAGTAATATTTTGAAAGTACTTACGCTCCGAATAAAAAAAAAATTGCATGTGCGTGGCGTGACGCAACATTCATATTAACGGGTAGTTGAGATTCATTATTATTTCTATCTTAAGTAGACCCGAAAAAAAGTGATCCGAATCCGAATTTTGATCCGAACAATCCGAAATTGGACCCGAACTATGACGTACGACAGTCCGAACATGACCCGAGATCCGATCTAATCCGAAATTGAACCTGTCCAAAATGACCCGATCAAATATGATCCGAATCATCCAATCTGAAATAAATCTAACCCGAAATGACCGAACTAAATCTTATCCGAAATCATCCGAATTAAGTCTCAAGATTAGATACACTCTCAAACATAAACACAACAATTAAAAAGTAATGATGCAAGATATTAGGGTCCTACACACAAACAATATATAATTAACAAGGATTCAGCTGATATAATATCGAATATAAAATCTACGTATAAAAGTTTTCTTAAAATGTTCGTCTTTTTTATATGTGTATTTAGTATTTATTTTTGTCAACCATAGTTAATTATTAACTACACTCCTATTTAAGGGTGTATATAGTTGACTTTTTTTTTGGTATAAATATATACGTGTTTGACTAATTATTATTCCATCAATTAACTCATGTGTGTTTTTTATTTAAAAATTTTAAACTATAATTTTTCAAAATTATATTATAAATGTTTTAAGATTTCAATATAAACTTAAAGTCTAATAATAAGGGTCAAGTTTATCACCCATAAACCCAATAGGCCCAATCCGAAATAACATGAAATATTATAATCCGATTAATACACCCGAATCCGAATTGACCCAATCCAAAATTATCCGATTTGAAGCAATCCGAAGAGAACCTAAAGCGAACAACATTTGAATCCGAATTGATCTGATCCGAAGTAATCCGAATTAATTATCACAATCCAAAATGGACCCAAACCGAACTAGACCTGAACTCGAATAACATCCGCATTTGGACCGAACCGATCCGATCCGAACACAATCCAAAATAATTGTTTGACCTGAAAAAATCTGATCCGAATGACTCGATCCAAATCAATCCGAACGACCCGTTTCACAAGTTTAATTATTCTTAAGAGACCTTTCTTAACGTGAACCTACGTCTCTAATTTCCATTCGTAGGACTGTAATTTGCATATTACGTAGGCGTTATTATCCCAAAGTTTTTAAAGCTATAGAGTCACTCTAATAATGGAGTAAATGCTAACATGTTTTTTTGGTTGAGGGCACTGCCCATGAGAGTCGAAACGGTGACCTTTGTGTGCTACCCTTCGAGGCTTAACCACTCGACTACATGCCCGAAGGCAGTAAATGCTAACATGTTATTTCGTCTTGGTTGGTTTGATATTATTGAATGAGATGATTATGTAAGGTAGTGGTTCCTAGGGTGGCGATAATTTAAATTGGTCGGTTTCGGTTGCTTTCTTTAGATTTCGAGTTATTCAAGTTTGGAACATCCTACACTTTCTTCGAAAACTGCCATTTATGGGTATTTCAATCGAGATACCTGAAGGAGGCATTAATTCTTTCTCTCATTCTTGAGTTGATTGAAGTGTGCTTTCTTTAGATTTTGGGTTATTCAAGTTGGAAGAGTGACGAATTTGATGGACAATTGGGTGGGTTCATTTTGGATATATAAATTGTCGGATATCTTCAAGGTTTGATTATTATTATTTAGTTTTTCATACTTAAGTAGAGTTCCTAATTCTCACCGAGTAAAAAAAAATCCTTGAGTATACCCCAAATAATAATCTCGTGGACAGTCCCAATGAATGGTAATCCTTGGTGTAGACTCTAAAAGAGTAACCACCACCATCCGTCAAAATTAAACTTGACCTACATATAGGCAACGAGTCACGCTAGGCACTTTCCTTCAACGTTATTTGCCCCTATTCCATGTCAAAGGTATTCCGCAAAAACGTTGTGCGATAAAACGTTCAGCATAACCCGAAGGACGGGTGGCAAACTCTAATCTTCGAGTGGCAAACCCGAAGTATGGTTAGGCTCTTTCCTTGTATCGCAAAATCCCTTGCAATTCTCGGAATTTATTAACCACCACTGAAGCTCTTTTCCTCTCTATTTCATGGCTATACACTAGGAGAGTTTCCTTGCAATTTGTGCGACATCCAGGCCATAGGCCACGCCTTATATAGGCACAAGAGGGGCAGTTACCAAGGGAATGTAGGCGGTTATAAAGCATTTGAAAGAGGTTATCTTTCTCCTTAAGTATAGGAGTTTGTTATAAGAAGTAATTAACTTCCCTTTTAATGATAGAAATGGTCGGTTGTCTTACTAACTTGTAGCCCATGGATTTCTCCAAGAGAAGGCCTCCTATCTAGCCCAAACAAGGTCTTAGTAACCAGTTAGATTACGCTAGCCCAAAGTTAGGCCTCAAATCAGCCCATACAAGGCCCAAACCAAGCCCATGTAGGTGGCCCAATGACGGCCCAGCCAAAGCCCAAGGGGCCTAGCTCACGGGGTTCATGTTAGGTCCCAAGCTAGGCTTGGTAGCTAGGTACCAAGCTAGAATAACTAGCTAGCTTAGCGATCTTCCATCATTAATGTATTTTTATTTATTAAGCCTTTTTATCTTTAAGTATTTTATTACTAAAATTAAATACGGTGGTTAAGCATTATGATAGAAAGTTTTATCTTATCATAAAGATAGAATTTGTAATATTCGGTTCCTTTCCAACCCAGTTTCTTGACCCCCGTTCCTTCACTGCAAGCTCGTTTTTTGAGTCGTGAGGCTAATTAATATAGTCGCAAATCAATATATATTATAAAGTCGACCGTTTTTTAGTCGCCACATTAATTCTGGTCCCGCTTGATTTTAGTTTTTTTTTGAACTCAAATAGATCATAACAACTTTATATCTTTTATTTTCTTTAATGGTCTAATCCTCAGTTTTATCTTTAAAGTTATACTATCTATCTTTAATTTTATCTTCCCCTAAAAAAATCATCGTATAATTATGGATCACATAAATATTGTTCAAACATACTAACGTCAATTCTATTTAGTGTGATCAAAGGATACGAAATTTTGATTCTTGAGTTTTTGCAATTTTCCATTTTGGACCATAAATCGATATCAACGTTTTTGTTATAAAATTCTAATGTTTTGTTAAGAAGGTTAATTATAATCAGAACTAGATTTGGATCATAATTGAACAAGAAAATTATTATAATTTTAAATGTATATTAAAATTTCATATTATGAACCAAAATGATCATAAATTTAGTACCCAAAACGGTACCAAATCAAAACACATAAGCCCTAAAAATATTGGACAAATTTTAAACGTGTTTCGTGATATTAATATACCTCTATTATTTTACTTGTATTTTTGCACGTTGTCGAAATAGGATACCAATCAACAATCTAAGTTTTATTAATTAAATTAAATATTATTAATTTTAGAAAACATATATGGGTGCTACATATCAAACAGTTATATGTAGAGCTATCAAAACCTGACCCGACCCGAAGCAAACAAAATGTTTTAGGGTTGAAACTCGACTCGAATTAGGCTTCTTCATTGGTTCAGTTAAACCGAAGAAAACTGAAAACCAAACCGAACCGATCTTGTTTGGTTTGGTTTTCGGTTTATGTTTTATCTTAGTTTGGTTTTCGGTTTGGATCGGTTTGGTTTTCGGTTCGGTTCGGTTAAACCGAACTAATTTTATATAAAAAATTAAAATAAAATATTCATTATTCAATATAGAAAATATCAAAATAGGTTTTTAATTGGTTTTATTTGGTTTTGTTTGTACATTCGGTTTTGTTTGGTTCGGGTATTATTTGGATTTTGGTTTAACTTCTCCAAAAAGAATCACATTTTAATCAATTGGTTTATTCGGTTCAAAACCGAACCAAACCAAATAAAACCGAAACCGAACCGAACCGCAGTAGATCGGTTTGGTTTTCGGTTCATATAAATCCGATGTTCGGTTTTCGGTTCGGTTCGGTTTTCTGCGGTTCGGTTCGGTTTTGAACCGATGAACAACCCTAACTCGAATAGTAGTGAGTAAAGAAAAAAACCGAACCGAATTGACCCGAACCCGATTGGGTTGAAGCCCGAAACTGACCCGACCAACCCGATTTTTTTTTATATATATGCATATTATATATTTTATTATAAAACCTATTATAAATAAAATATGGTTATAATATGCTTAGGGCTCGGGGACTTGGGGGAGAAGACTTGTACGGGTAATGGGCCGATAATTCGGGTATTGCACAGAACATCGGTTCTTTAATTTTTTCTCTTTTTTACCCGAAAACCGAACCGGTTTTTGATTATAGAACCGAACCATTTTTTTCCTTATTTTTTCAGGAACCGACCCGAAATGCTTGGTTCGGTTCGGTTGTTCGGGTCCAAAGTCCTAGCCCTGGCATAGAGTACTTTTCTAAAACAAAATATAAATATTATAAATATATTAATATAATTGTTTCAAGAGTATTAAAGAAACTCTCCTTGGCCTAGTGGTACGTTGCCCACTCTTACATCAAGCCATCACGTGTTCGAATCCTACAAGTTGCATTCACTTGTAAGTCTTGCCCCACCATAATGACTAATTGACCATATTACAATAATAAAGCTTTGTGTAGACATACTTGTTCGGCCTTTTGTTATACATTGTTTGTGTGCACCATTATAATATTTTGTACTATTTTTTTTAATTTTTAATAGCATATCTACTCTTAAATTTTAGATCGGGTCATTTTGGATCAGATTTAGTTCGGGCTGTTTTAAATCGGGTCAAATTTAGTTCGGTTAAGGTCAGTTTGGTTCGATTCGGATGGATTCAGATTATATTTTATTCGGGTTATTTCGGTTTGGGTCAGTTTCAGATCGGATCGGTTACATATCGGGTTTGGGTCATGTTCGGATTGTTCATGATTCATTGTATGTGTTCAATTTCGGATTCGATTCGGGTCGATTCGGTTTGAATTTCGGATTCAGTTCACTTTTTGCCGGGTCTATATGAGCATGCCCTCAATCCAAAAAAAAAATGAAAATATATATATATATAAAAGTTAGGTGGTGTCCTCATTAATTGCTCTTATTAAGTGTTGGTTGCAATCTTCCCTATATAATAAACACTATGCAATTATAATCAAAACAACCATAATAGCATAGTGGTAAATCCTTCCTCTAATTACCCAAAGGTTTGGGGTTCAAACCTCACTAGCAACATTATTGTGTTATTTGCATGTTTTCTTAATGTGTATTTTTTAAACATAAATAACAAAATATATTTATACCCTAAATCATAAAATATGTGTATGCTTTTTAAATGTATGTGTTTTGTGTGTATTTGTTGTATTGTTTGTATAAATGATTCAAGTATATAAATAAATCAGTTATTATTTTTTTTACCGTAAATCACAAAATAAGTTTATACCCTAAAACATAAAATATGTGTATTTTTTTAAAACGTGTGTATGTGGGTATTTGTTGTATTATGTGTGTATATATAGATGAATATTTTCTTAACGTGTATTTTTTTAAACGTAAATCACAAAATATGTGAATATCATAAATCATAAAATATGTGTATTTTTTTAACAAAAAACACAAAATATATTTATACCCTAAATCATAATATATGAGTATTTTTTTCTTTAAACTTTTATAGTTTTCATGTATATAAAAATATTTTGAATAGCCAACAATATTATTTTAATCTTTCATATGCTTTCTATAGTTTTCTATATCTTTCATATGTACGTAATTGCATTTAGATACAAATAATAAGTGCTTCTCTTGCAAGTGAATTATATTTTCAATTGATTTATTTCTTATGAAATATTTATTTATTTTATACTTAATAAAATCTATTATATTTTATATTATCATACCTTGATCCATTCTTCACATTCATACAGTTTTATGCAATTTTTCAATTAAAAATTGATTAATAGAGTTTCAAAATAGTTTTTAAACCCGTGCGTAGTACGGGACATGAATTCTAGTTGACAATAAAAGCGGGCAGTGAAAGATAATACGGAGTACTTTATTTTGAAACCGTCATTGACAACCTCAGCTTTGCCGTATAGAATTGTGTAGATTAAAGGCTCAATAAAAATGGCAGTGGTCTGACTCAGCAGATGCCTCCTACACCCTTGTTTTGATGTTTTCCCCTTCACCCATAAAATTTCATCATTCTCAAAAAGGGAAATTAAATTCAATATATTTGCTGTCCCAACAAAACACCTCCCTTAAAATTGTGAGGGTGACAAGGAAGTGCGTAGATTCTTGAGCTCACTTCGTCAGGTAACAACAGAGCAGGATTAACCCATCAAAATATGTTCCATTTCCTGCTCTCAATGAATCTTCACTTTCCCTACTTTTGAGCTCTTCTCCCTTTGCTCAACTCTTTCTTTTTTTTCCTCCATTATTGTTCTCCTCTGCTCCTCCTCTAAAATCCATCTGGTTTTCCCCTTCCCCTTTTGCTTTTGTTATCCTAGCAAGATTAGCTTCAATTGAACTTTGCTGCTTCCTTTTCTGCCCAATCTGCTTGTTTTGAGTTGTCAAATCAGCATCTCTCTAGCCACTAGTTGGTGGGCTGTACTTTCTCATTCACTTTCCCCAGCTCTTCTTTTCCTTGCTCTGGGTTTCCTTTTCCCTTGCTGGGTATGCTCTGATTTTGGTTTTAGGATCTGGGTTCTGAGCTGTTCTGAGAGTTAGGGCTTCTGGGTGTGCAAACCCACATTAGGGATTCTCTGGGTTTTGATTCTATTTACCTGGGAGCTACATAAGAGAGGAATTTGGAAAGTACCCATTTGAAAAAAAAGCTGGAATCTTGGGCTTTTCTGAAGGCATGGAAGAACACAGAGGGAAAGTTACTCTTATGGGTTTGTTGTCAGTTATGGTGGTGTGCTTGTTGATTATGCCAGTGAGTGGGTTAGGGATTAATTGGGGAACTCAGTGTAGCCACCCTTTGCCAGATGATGTTGTTGTGAGAATGCTGAGAGAGAATGGGTTCAAAAAAGTGAAGCTTTTTGATTCAGACTACAGCACATTGAGGGCTTTAAAAAATACTGAGATTGAGGTTATGGTTGGAATCCCTAATGATATGCTTTCAACTCTTGCTTCTAGTATGAAGGCTGCTGAGAAATGGGTTGCTCAGAATGTTTCTGATCATGTCAGCAATAAGGTCAACATCAGGTACTTGACTCCTTTCTTAGTGCTTTTTTATTTGGGTCCTTTCACCATCTATTGTGTTTGCTTCTTTGTTTAGTCTGTAGCATGAGACTCATCAAAAACACTTGTTTATTGTTGTTAGCTGTGTTCATTAGGTTGTTTTAGTCTCATTGTTCTGCCCTTTGAAAAGTAAGAACTGGGTTACTGATGATGTTTCAAGTGATGTCCTAATAGAGAATTGGTTGCTTTGACAAAGTTGCAGTCTTTCTCTTCAAATTGTTGTAGCTTTTGACAAAATAAGGAAAGAATCCAATGCACTAAAGGCTGATTAGGTACTATGTTTGGGAACAAGAATTTTGAATCAAGTCTTTGAGAGTTTGAATTGTGAACCTCTCTAGTGGACCTATGATACCAATACAGCTAGAGATTGTGGGAGACTATGACCCTATAAATGGTAAACATTCATTGCTTAGTATGACAATAGACATATATAGTTATTTGAGAGTTTGCTGCACTATGTCAATTTCATTGCCCACTGATGACCTCAAGAAAAATATCCAAACTTGTACTTCTCATTAATATTCTCTGATAGTTCTCTACCACATACCATAAAATGGATCAAATGTTTCAATTAGGTTAGTGATTTAAAGATCTGAGTCAGCATCACATTCCAATCTAGGCTTTCCAATGTTTCCCATAACATTTCCATGTTAGGCTATCAGCTGTTTTCGAAATGTATGTCGTTGAGTCACTTGTCACAATCAAGACTGGACAAGGATGCTTGCATTCTATTCATATTGATTGTTCATTGGAGTGTAATTACATTGGCCATGCCAAGATATACTAGTGAAGTACTAGGTATGAAAAAAATAATCTTAATATTTCGAATGCATAAGGTTATCCGATAAACACGTGTATTCATATGACATGTTGAGATGAAAGACCTCTTAGCTATTTCCCCTTGGTGTCAAGTTGCCTCTGCAAAGACAGGTCCAACTCTGTACGGAAGATGAACAGGAGCGTAAAAGAAAAGTTAAAGAATGAGTAGATTAAATGATGTAAATTGCTTTGCTTAGTGAAGAATTCTTGCTCGCTCATTTCGTTCATTTGCACATCTATCATACTGAAATCCTTTCGCATACAAAACTTCTGTTCTTAGATGAATGTCATGTCATGTATAACTACTATTGTACAATTAGCTATGTTCATAATTTAGTCTGAAACTCCAGCGGTATTCTCAGGTATTTACTATATAATGGAAACAAAAAAATATAGCTTTACAAAGACTGCTTTAACTGAAACTGAAGTATCTGTAAATATGAAACGCTATACAGAATTCATATGCCCTTTAGCTGAAGAATCCTTCGGCTTGCTTAAAACATTATCCCTCTTCTATGACTATGCAGATATGTTGCAGTTGGCAATGAGCCATTCCTACAAACGTACAACGGAACCTTCTTGAAAACAACATACCCAGCATTGGCAAACATCCAATCCGCCCTCATAAAAGCAGGCCTAAGCAATCAAGTAAAGGTAACATGTCCCCAGAATGCCGACGTCTATGCAAGCTCAACAACCTACCCTTCAGGAGGTGACTTCCGAACAGACATCCACGGCTACATGATGCAAATAGTCAAATTCTTAAGCGACAACGATGCCCCGTTCACCGTCAACATCTATCCATTCATCAGTCTCTACACCGACTCAGGCTTCCCGGTCGAGTATGGAATGTTTGACGGAGCTGCCACCCCGTTAAACGACGGTGGCACCTCCTATTACAACATGTTCGACGCCAACTATGACACACTCGTGTGGACCCTACAGAAAAATGGCTTCACCAACATGCCAATCATAGTGGGAGAAATCGGGTGGCCTACAGACGGTGACATAAACGCAAACCTCAACTATGCGAGACGCTTCAACCAAGGATTCATCTCTCACATTGCCACAGGAAAGGGAACTCCGATGAGACCGGGCCCGATCGACGCCTACCTTTTCAGCTTAGTCGACGAGGACCAAAAGAGCATCGAGCCCGGGAATTTCGAACGGCATTGGGGGATTTTCACGTTCGATGGGCTTGCCAAGTACGCGTTCAATCCCGGGACAACTAGCAACAACATGTTGGTTCCCGCTAAGGGTGTCAAGTACTTGGAGCGGAAATGGTGCGTGCTGAAACCGAGTGCCAACTTGGGTGATAATAAGGTGGGGGACAGCGTTGGGTACGCATGCGGGTTGGCGGACTGTACGAGCCTTGGGTATGGGGCGTCGTGCGGGAACTTGGATGCGAGGGGAAATGCGTCGTATGCGTATAATAGCTATTATCAGATCAATGATCAGGCTGATGAAGCTTGTAACTTTGGTGGGTTAGCTACGGTTACTAAGACGAACCCGTCTACACAAACTTGCAGGTTCCCCATCCAGATCGAACCGATATTGTCGAGTGGTATGAAAAGTGCTCCTGGGACACTTCTTTTGCTCTTGATTATGCTGATGGTGCTCATTTGATTCATGGATTTGATTGAGAGGATGAAGGGGAGATTAGTTGATTTGAAGGTAATTTATCTGTCTAATTTTGCCCTGCCCTTTTGTTCTGGATTTATGGGAATTTTTTGGTTTGTGTAGACTGTTTAAATTGCTGTTGTGCCTAGCTCTTTGTTCAGCCCCTGATATTATTGTGCAGAACATTGATGAAGATTGTCAATGTATGTACAATTTTGGTACCTTTTGGGAGAGCCATTTCGTTCCAACTAACTCTTATGAAATAGATTTTGAATGACTTTTGTGAGAGCCATTTTGTTTTTCCCGCATAATTATACAACCAAGTTTAATGTTATTTATTCAATATTACTTTTACATAAAACCTCAAATCTCAGCTAATACAAAAGTAATTTGTTATTTTATGGAGTTTTTCAGAATTATTTATTCAACGTTGACTCGTTGATTTTTTTTTTGATCAAAAAAATGCGTTGACTCGTTAATGACCTAGAGTTTCAAGATGCGAGAATCAATATCTTTTCCCCCTTGTTCAATTTTTTTTTTGGTTGAATTCCCCCTTGTTCAATTTACAACAATAATGCCGACAAAAACTACATAATGTGAATGTGGGGCATGAAATCACTTGTTTAAGGGCCACATAATACCTGATCAGATCTATAAGTAGATTGAAAATGGCCGATCGAACTTGGCTAAAGACCAAATAAAAACAAAAGAGAAGGATTTCTTGGATCTGAAATTAATACATATGACATAGAAATTCATAATTAAAGTTGGTCTGTAAAAGAACTTTACAAATATGGAACTCCATGGAGTATACAGAGCGTAACTTTCAGTCCATATGACCAATACCAAATGTACAAAAAAATGGCAAATTCTAATACCCAAATTTCCTCTCCATCACAAATCATCAAGAGGCATCTATTTACACTAGCATGAGTTTTTCTTTATTTGCTCAATTTACCACTCAAACTCTATAACCGTAGATCTCATTCTCCATATAAACACCAACTATGAACTGAGGCTGATTGATGCCTAAATGCCACTTATTTTACTCTTATAAGCAGAGAAAACACAAATCTCCTTCCTCAGCTTAGTTTTTCAGCAATAATACCTTCCATGCACCCGACGAACGCGAACAACGTCACAACTAAGCACACAAAGCTGAAAGTTTGGAGTAAAATCCACAGCTTGGACCACGGCTCGATGCTCCTTTGGATTAAGTACATTCTGATGGGGAAAAATATAGCTAACGGCCAAAAGTTTATAGCACCTATAACTCCAATAACCTGGTTAAAGTATGGGAAAACCATGGCTATAGCTGTAGTTGACAAAACGTACACGGTTCGAAAACATAGCCTGAAAAGGTTCAATCTCAGCCCGGGGATCAATGGAGCTTTGACGTTGTATTCATTGTTGACGAATTTGTTTTCCGGGAATCTTGCTCTGGCCGATCTGTCTACTACAGCAAACAATGGCTGGCTATAAATCTGAAAATCATCATTGCACAATAGAATTGAGTTAATAATGCATTATCTTGTATTATTATCTGGTGTGATCCAAATGAAGCGTAGGATTTGCAAATACCTGATAACCTCCTACTAAATGTAGAGCTATGCAAGCATTTGCTAAGTCGATGAGCCAATATGGCTCGTAGAAACCGAACCCAGTTAAGAGATTGCCAGGTGTATCGTCACCGAAAGCTGCATATCCAAATCCTCCACATAAGAGGTAGAACACGGTTGTTACTGATAATGCTAATACCGAGGCCTTCTTCATGGTGTAGCTTTCTGAAGGCGGGGACTTTAAGGTATCCTTTATGATCAAACCAAATTACAATAAGATTTACATCACATGGGAGTGATTGACTCAATGGAGAAGCTACAAGCTTGGTTAATGCCAAAGTGAAATACAATAGCTGATTCAGAAAATGGAATTCACCTGAATTTCAAACAGAATTAAGGAGTATGGATATGCAAAAGCAACATCTCCGATTGCTTGAGAGACCAACCATACTTTTTCCACTGCAGAAGTGGAAATTCCTTCTATACTCCCTTTTATAACGCCATTACCTGAAAGAAAAACAAAAACAGAATCCGACACATGAACACTACTAGAAAGTTCAAGGCCTTTAAGAGGATACGGAGGTAGAGAAATCTCCTGATACAAATCTTTACCAATTGTTTTCGCAATGCCGAGTCCCAATCCAATGGATGAGTAGGTGAAGGACATGATTGCAGCTACAACAGAAAGCCAAGCCATGTTATGAAACTCTGGTATTTGTGACATCACAATTTGAACCGCTCCAAAGATGACCATGTATGAAGTATCGCTATATTCACAAGTTGCTTCATGCCCTTCCCTGTGGTAGCAGTTCGCCTTTTGAATTGCTCTGCATCAACCCGACATTCCAACACATGTAAAGCTAAAGCGGAAGTTTTGCATTCAACAGGCAAAAGGATTTCCTTGTGAAGCTTCACATAAAGATATGAGCTACAAGTTACAACACTTATCGGATTAATGACGCACCTCATGCTTATAGCAGAAGTGATGGTATAGGCAATCCCATTGCCATACAAGCTTACATACAGACATAATCCAGCAAACCAGGAACTCCTTGCACCTGATATCACAAAGCTCAAACTTAGCATGGCTCATGTACTAGGACCATTTAACAATCAGTACCATTGAACAAATATATTAAGTTCAGCTACCTAATGCCTATGGTAATCTATAAATGAATCATTTCACATCTTATACTCCACTTATATATAACTTCACAAATACGAATTATTCCCTAAGCCTACTGCTTTAGAAGATCTGAGGAAAATGAAGTTCATATTGACATCGTTACATATTATATGCACGTAACATAGAGGGGTTTGGCCTTCTTACCTAACTTCTCCTGAACAGCCTCCAGGTATGAACGATGTCGGTCAGGGCCAACTTCCGGATCAGGGGACATGTAGCAATCAGTGAGGAGGGCTATAGAAATAAGGGTGACACAAGCAAATAGCAGAATTGAAAGTGGTCCAGCAATCCATCCCAACTGAGCTATAGACCATGCTAGGGATAGAACACCGGACCCAATGACACCCGTTATTATATGTGCCGCTGCTGTCCATAAGGTTCCTTCACAAGTGCAATGTTTGAAACAACTTAGCAATGTACAGCATTACATGAAAATGAAAAGTACAATAGAGAACCATACATCTCTAAAAGCAAAAGAACAGTTGGAGAGAAACCCCAAGGACAGAGCATAAGATACATGAGTAAAGTATAAGTTTAAAACGCAGATCATTGGCCCATGAAAAAGTAGAAAATTTCACCTATAAAGATCTTGTATTAAAACGTTGCCATACCTTATTAATTATCTAATCAACTTGCATAACATAAGTGTGCCAAACACACATTTAATTACAATAATTAGTTCGTTGGATCCAAGGAAATAGAGTAAGAAATCATTCACTTCTGGACTGGTAGGTAAAAACAAAGACGTGTAGGAAACACTATACAACTTCCATCAAATCACTTAATTCCGTAAGAAGCAGAAGTATGTGATCAAAATAACAGAGTGCCATTTCAAACCTGTTAACAATTTTGTCTCCCCTATTTCCTGTACTGTTTTTGTATAAGAAACTTATAGAAACATCTGATTCTACGTAATCAGAGTTTAAGTGTACAAAAAAATTATATGTTTTTTTAGTAAAAAACAAAAGTTGCGTACGCAACTAACACATCATGAATCTCCAACCACAGGATTGACCATTCCGAAACCTACCATTCAAATCAACACTTGTCAAATTATACAGATAGCACAACGCTTTTCTCACTTAACAAAGTTGGCGAACCTTGTGCTGACAAGTGACTGGCCTAAAATCAGGAAGACTCCAAAAAAAACTGAAAAACAGGATATAATAGCATAATGAAATGCTTAATTTCTTAATCGAGCTCTAATCTGAAATCTCATCCATCTCCATACGCAATGCAAGTGAATCCGACTAGCAGAACACAAATTCAAATTCAAATTCAAATTCGAAAACTAAACTTAGGTTAAACTAAGAAAGGCGAACAAATAGAGCATCAAAATCTCAATCAGCACAACGATCAGCAACTGGATCTCTCTATAGTTTCAGTTTGAGAGCCATTTGTGAGAACTGAGTTTGGAGAGAAAGAGATTACCAGTTCGCTTGATAGAAGGCGGAAGAGATTGGACGCTAGATTGCAACAAAGGAGCTCGATCAACTTCTCCTCCGCCGACCATTGAATCGCCTTCAATTTGGGAGGAATGTTTGGGGAAATCGGAAGCTTTTCCCCTGAAAATGAGGGATTTGCTCACTGATTGAGAGAGGAGCTTCTTCTTCTTGTGTTTTGACCGGAAAAACTGAAGCCTTTTTTTGAATGAGCGAAGAGGATCTGTTATATATTAATATATATGAAATTGAGTGACGTATCAAGAGAAAGTTTGTGTTAGCTGATTTTATTGCTCCAAGTAGATAAAAGAGTATGAAGTTTAGTGATTTGTATAGAGGAACTTTATTGTACACGTAAGCTTTCAATAAAAGAAATAAATGCACGTTAACATGAGTCTTGTTACGGTAAATATATTGAAGTAATAGCTGTTTGTTAATGTAGCAAATTGAAGTACTTGTTATTTGTTAATGTAACAAATTGGTACCGGAAAAAAACCACAACATTTTGTAGCTAAAAACGTAAGAGACTAAGGGATTAGGGTCGTCACAAGTACTATTCGGGCTCGCAAGAGATGAGAACCAATAACTAACAGAACTCGAGACCCCATAAAATATCCATGAGTTCTCAACCAGTGGGTTGATGCGCCAATCGCATGACTAGTATACTACTAAAAAACAGAATGACAAGTTCTCATTTTAGATTTTACCATTTTTCGTTTAATTAAAGAGGAATTTTCATAAATTATTTTTTTCTATGAAATTGGAAGAATTAAACCGATCATCCCATTTTTACTACACTTGATTTTAATGTTTTGGATTAAAAAATGCTCTAACTTTGGGTGAAAATCTCAACCACCAACCACCACCTTCCGTTGGTGGAAAGAAAGATCAGTAACATTAGGGCAGTCCCAATGGGAAGCTCAAGCTCAAAAAAGAGTTGAGATCATAAAAAGTAAATTCAATCTGCACATGGTTGGAGATTCATGATGTGTTGGCCTTGCACAATGCTGCTGAGAAGAAAAGGAGGAAGTATGAGTCCAAATGTGAGGAGCACGGATACAAATTTATTCCCTTTGCTTTTTCTACATTTGGGGAACTCGAGGAGGAGGCTTTAGACACGCTCGCGCGTATTAAGTCTCTCGCTATTAGCCACTCTAATAATGTTAAAAGTGGTACTTTTATTTCTCATAGATTGAGCTTTTGTATTCAGAAGGGTGTAGGAGCTCAACTTGTTTCGAGACTTCCATCCAACTTTATGTAGTTCCAAAGGATTAATTTATTAACAATAAAAATCTTCATTTGTTAAAAAAAAAAAAATCTGCACATGGATCAATAAAAAAAGATCGAAACATGAGCTGAGGAAAGAGAGAGATCACCCAAGAAAAAGTGAAGAAGGCCCACATTGAACAAATCCAAACTCAGCCAAAACGCATCACTCGGCCACCTCCGTGTTTTATTGCTGGGCATGCAAACAAAATTAAAATTCCAGCCCCACACATCACCGTACATACATTGCCACATGGCACATATCCAACGGCCAGGAATTATTCTGGCCGTTGGATAACTATAGTATATATATCGTTATTTTGAGCTTAATTTAAAAAACAAAAAATAACAAATCTTATATCAAAATTCATATATTTTTTTTATCTACCCATAGAGTCCAATATTGCATATATTTGGATACGTTTAAAATTAATTATATTTTTTTGGCTTGTTTTTAAGATATAAAAACACATATTTACACATTGTTTACAATACCCATTCTTTAAATTCAAAAAAATAAAATCAAAATTTATAATTTTTCGGTTTGTAAGTTAGATTCAAGGAATGAAAAGTTTGTCTCTTTTGTTTTTGTTGATGTTTTCTTAATTATAGTGACATTTCATAAATATTTATGTAAGTTAAAATAATAAATTTTGACTGAAAAAAATAGAACAATCAATTTAATTTTAAACGAGAATATTTAAAATTTTAAAATGTCATTAAATGGGTGATGCATTAAAATTAGTAAATATGTGTGTTTAATAAGATAATCATGATATATATAATAAATATTAAGGGTATATATGTAATTATGATTAGATAAATAAATAAGTATTGGGAAATGGAAAAAGTTAAAAAGATGGGCTCATGGGCTCATGATTGGGGTGAAAAAATATATAGAAGATCATGGATGAGGTGGATGGAGGAATAATAGTAAAATAAGTGGATTTTTAGGGCTCATGGGCTCATGGTTGGTAATGGCCTTAGTATATATATTGCTACATGTTCTCAAGTCTTTTTGCTCTTTTGTTACAAATAAACATATAGGGTTATGTCTTCTTAATACAGGATCACTTAAACCATATTATGAGTTAATTACAAGTCTTGATTGCAATTGTTGTGGATCAGCTTCATGACATATTTTATTGATGTAATGAAATCTGTTACTTTATTTTCTTCTATGCATCAATATAAAATAAAATAACTAGTCCTCAAACTATACATACAAAGAAGAACCAGTCTCGAACCAAAAACCTCATGATACACCAATGACTATATAATCCATGAAAAGTGTATTTCCCATAATAAAAAACCTAGCTCTTTACACCTCTTCACGCATTTCCCATGATAATTAAAATTAAGCTTCAACATGCAAGCTAGAATCGTAAAGTTGAAATCTTATCAGGATCATAAGAACTCATGCATCCAACATTTTACTTCGTAAGTTAAATAAATCGATAGACAACCAAATCCGAGATCATTCGGCCAGTATAGTTGCATGCACATGTTTTTAAAAAATAAGCCTTTGGGCATTTAGTCAAACGGTTAAGCCTCCTAGGGTAGTACCCAGAGGTCACCGGTTCGACTCTCATGGGCAACGCCCTCTACCAAAAAAAAAATTGTTTTTAAAAAATAAATAAATTATTTCACTCAATTTTCCATATATGTTCCCTCTGCCAAACATAGGCCTCTTATTTATATTTCCTACATCTTAATTTCTAACATTTTTATTTACTACTATTATAATTTAGGTCCCATTTTATTTCAGCTAATGAACGTGTACTCTAATTAAAATAAAAAAATATTTAGTATATCTACAATTTTGACAAATCATTTTGTAGAAATAAACAAAACAGGTTACGTAGACAAAAATCCTTGATCCAAAAACTGAGCTAGTTATTTACTACTCTATAATGTCAAAATATGGATGGAATTCATAAGAAATAGTCCAACTTGATAATGATCATCCAAATCCGAAATAGTCCACCTTGATAATGACCAGCCGAACACTTACTGATCGCCACCTTAATTCACATGGTTCTTAAGTGCACGCAACTACACTAGTATAATAGTATAGTTATACATTTATTAGTCCAGATCTAGTTCAATCCACAACTTTACATCCAACCACAACAAAGTTGTGCACCCACATTGTTTTTTGATTGCTATCTTCATTTAAGCCCTATATGCATGCGATTCCTCTGACCATTTCTCAGCATACTAAAACAACTAAACTAAGGCAGCAAATACTCTTACAAAAACAAATTATGTCCTTGGTATGTATGGGAAGAATGTGCAGTATATATTGTATAACTATGTTGGCTGCATAATTGGAGGTAAGAAACGGATATGCACATTTGCTCAACAAAAAAAAGTGGTATTGCACTATAGAGTTGCATCCTCGTTTCCTTTCATCAACGTCTAAAAGCAAAAAAAATGAGACGCTAAACGAAATCAGGGTAGAAGATATCGAACGTTTAGCTACTACCACCGGAGAAGATCCCGATCCTTTTAGCCACATCTGAAGCATTGTACTCTGAAGATAACTAGGTGAAAGCTTTCTTCGTTCCGTCGGCCCTGCAAAGAGAGATGCAGAGCAATTACGGGCAATTTAGATGACATTATGAGATCGATGTAGACCATAATGTTGAATAATTTGATACAATGAATGCAAAGCTTTTTTAAAACGTGCAAAGACAAACAAAGTTCATCTCCGATTCGTTCCTTATGGTCATCCAACCGGCCTCATATGCTTCTTTGCCCTAACATAGCCTAAATATATAAGATACGGGAGGAAGTGCGCCCTCACTCGGTTAGTTAACTTATCAGGAAACGAGACATTAGACCCCAATTAACAGTCAATTTGGTAAAGTAAATATTTAAAATGCTAATTACCGACTTTTCATGTTTTTCGAAGCCACAAACTCGCCGCCAACCACCGTTGAGGACGCCACTCTAGCACCACCGACGACGACGCTCGCATCAGTGACAACGCCACCATCACCGTCGGATTTAAAGCCCATCCCACGAGCCTTCCTGCGACCGTCGACCGCATATCCACCTCTACCTCGGACTTTTATCATCTTTCCATCAGACCCTCGCCTTCTCACCATTTTTGACACGAACATGAGCCTCGTTTTTTTTTTTTGCAGTCGGAGACGAGCCTTTGAGCAAGACGAATGAAATGGTGGCATCAGATTAGGTCAAATCACTCATTTTCACGAGATGGGATTTAGTGAGGCCTAAAACAGTTGACAACCCTTAAATATCACTAAATGGTAATTAGTGAGATTTCACTAAACCTTGTTTCTGAACTCTCGGGTTTTTTTCTACCTGAAATCTCTTACGCAATGTGGTTTCGTGAGATCTGTAGGCGGGCATGATTCCATATCAATTAGTTAGCATTTATTTCCCTATCTTATTTATTTTGCTATCCATATTTATTGTGCTTTATCCTTTAATAGGGTAGTTACTCTAGTTAGGATATTATTTATGGAGGAGAATCTTATCTTCGCCTGAGATAGGATATTTGGTTGACTTAGGGAGCAAGGCATCGCTCTAACCCTAGTGGGCCGATCCCTTAGAGGCGCGCGCCCCCCTCTTGTCCCTCTCTTCTATAAATACACATGTATACCATGTGGAAGGTAAGCTCTAAGCCATCGCTCTGCCTGACGCCTTTTAGTCGACATTGTACCTATTCTGACTTAAGCATCGGAGGTGGATTAGGGGTCGCTCGCCCCTTGGTCCATTGTTTTGCAGGTCATTGAAGGTGAAGAGGCTGGGAGAAGAAGCCTTGGAGAAGAAGGTCATTGAAGAAGGAGTTGAAACTTGTACACGGCATATTTTGTATACTAACATTTGGCGCCGTCCGTGGGGAACGAACTAGTTTTCGACCTTCGTAAACCCTACGAGAACCGATCTGAAGAGGCTATGGATCGTTTGTCCACGTGCCCGGATCGAGACAGCCGCTGGACGAACCAGCGAGATGACCCTGGGGCAATCGCCCAGGCGAAGCGCGATTCGCTTTCGGCAGCCCCAGAGCAGGTTCACAACCCGCGACCGCGGATCGCCACCCGCGACCGTGGGTCCGACGCCCGCGACCGCGGATCGCCATGCGCGACCGCGGGTCCGTCGCCCGCGACCGCGGGTCGAGGCCAGAACACGCCATCTCCAAAAAACGCTCGGAGAACGAATCCTAATGCGCGTTGAACCCGATACTCGCTCGGGATGATAGACCACATCGCGATCGGACCTTGGATTGTCGATCCAAGAGGTTGCCCTAATTAAGAATCATTGTTGATTGTCGATCCAATGAAAACCCTAGATTGGGGGCAACTCTAATCACAATCGCATGTACGTAACGCAGGGATATACGTATGAGCATACGGAACTGATCGCTAGAGCTCGGGGCGGGCGAGCGGTCGGTCTGATCCGTTACCCCAACCGAGCTGGGTCACGCCGTCGACGAAACCCTAAACGATTGGATGATTGGACCTGCGGTGCGCGGTCCAGGGCCCTGCGAGCGAGGGCCCACGTTGTAACGAACTCGGCGCGAGTTCGGAAGAGGGTTTCGGGATCGGACACCTGGACCTGCGGTGCGCGGTCCAGGGTCCCGCGAGCGCGGGCCCACGGCGTAACGAACTCGGCGCAAGTTCGGAAGAGGGTCTCGGGATCGGAGCCGATCCCACAGCACAAGTCCTCGCTCGTCTCATGGAGCGAGCTGCACTATAACCGCGAGCGCGGTGGCAGACGCAGGCTGGGAAGGAGGAGCTCGCGAAGAATCACAGTCTGGGGCAGAACCGCGACCGCGGGTGATGGAGCCGCGACCGCGGGTGATGGACCCGCGACCGCTCCAGAGAACGTAACCTTTGTTCTGGGGCAAACCGCGACCGCGGGTGATGGAGCCGCGACCGCGGGTGATGGACCCGCGACCGCGGGTCGGAGACTGACAAGATTACCGATCGTGCTTTCGACTCACTTTTCGGGAGCTACGCTTATCGGATTTGGACGATCCACATATCGCTGGAAAGAGGAGGAGATAAGCTACAAATTATCTTCAGAGGTCGAAGCGAGAATCCTACTCGAAGTCAGTCAAAATTGGGCACGAACTGCACGGTGCAGAAATCGAACCAACGAGATTGAAGGAAGTAATCAACTTCATCGTCTTCGCCGAACGAGTTCGCGCGGAAGATGGCGCCGCTCCGGTTCGTGATACCGACGAGCGAGAGCATGACCACGATAGCTCGCTAGCCCACCAGAATGGTGCACGCGGAACGAGAGAGGCGGTCGGGCTGAGGGATGTCGCGGGACCAACGAGCGATATAACGGGAAGAGATCGGGCTCATAGGGTCGAAGGGCTTGATCGCCGCTCAACGATCAACGCGGAACCTACGACGCTGTAATAGTCCGTGTGAGCTCCACGATGGTCGGAACGAGATGGTTCAAGAAGCGCTGGAAAGTAGACTCCGAATGATACATTTCTCGTTCGCACATCAGAACCAGAAACTCGCTGCATCCGGGTCGAAATCGCGCCGCAGGAAACCGCAACCTGTTTCACGAACGGGATGGCGAGGCAAACTTCCGACCAATCGTCCAGGAACTACGCACATCGGAATCGGACGATCCATATATAAATGGAAAGAGAAAAGAGCGATCTTCAAGCAATCTTCGGATGATAGCCCCAGAAACTCTCTCGAAGAGGGTCAAAAGGACGTCTGAAGGCTGCCGTCCTGCAGAAAGCGCAGGACGGGGAAGCCTGCTTCTAGCCCTTCGTTTGGGAGCTAGAGACGTCGAAAAATCGCAGGCTTGGCATCTCTGTAAAGCTGAATAAGTCACCTACAAATCTTCTCTTAACGTCCAGACCTAAATCGCACCTCAACCGGCCCGAACTCGCAGCCTAAAACAGAGCAGTCTCGCTCTAGTGACAGCAACGCACTGCTTTATTGTGCAGGCTCGTTCGTGAGCTACGGTTGTCCGATCGGGACGATTCAAGATGTCTTGGAAATCTTAGAAAGCGTACTAACTTTCGTCTTCAGGAGCCAATGCTGGAAACTCTCTCCAATTGGCTCGCAATCAGGTACGAACCTGAGTACGAAAGGGGTACGTCCCATGCAAGACGACAACCGACCCTCCTATGAAAGAGATTGCTTTCATAGAGAAATTGCGGGTTCCGAGCACCCTCCCAGGAACGACGGTGTGCCCACAACGAAGTAAGGACTCCAAGGCTTACATTGTCGAGCGCCCGACTCCTGTGGTAACCGCTTACCCGCTCCAATCTCTGTTGACGAAGTCGAACCTCTTCGAAAGAGTCGTCAGGCGGTCCATCAAGTGGGGGCGTAAGACGTCAACTTACGCGCCCGGAACCAACACTACGATACCATCCGCTTCGATCTCTGCTGTCAAAATCGGGTCTCTCAGAAAGAGTCGCGGGATGGTCTGTCGAGCGGGGGCAGTATGACGTCAACTTACATGCCCAGAGCCGACATCAAAAGACCGGTACCAACCGACTCTGTTACGCGATTCCCCACCAATTCAAGTTTGACGGTAGGATCAGCGAGACGACATCGAAAGACCAGCCTTGACTACCTCGAAACACGCTGTTTGGTTCGAATCCGGCTACGAGAGCCGAGGGCGCGGGACCGGGAGCCGCGGGCGCGGGGAACCCTCAAGGAGCCTTGATTAGTCCTATGAGACGAACCGCAATTGCGAGCGGCACACCGCGAGCGCGGCAGGTGCAACGGGAAACCGCCAGGATATGCCGAGCATCCTACAGAGCGCCACTAAGTGGGTTATGTTGCGTTGCGCACACCCACGAGGGCCACGAACCTTCCGAGTTCGCAACGCGATGCCTCGATTGACCATGGGGAGCACATCCCGATAATGGCAAGGCTCGGAAGGGCCCATGTGTTGTGGCTGCGGTGTTAGGACAGGGGGCATATGGGCTAGTGCTTTGCACTTAAAACATCGCTATAAAAAGAAGTTCTACCAATGATTCAAGTACTATTCGACGTATTGCCAAGGGCGCCCGCCTTTTTGTTTTCTAACTCATCGACATTTCAAACATGTTTTGTTTTTAAATCCGCGCGGAAACGTTTTCTCGTTTTTATCCTCATGTTTTCTTGTTTTGCAATACTAGAATCAAGTACTTGAAGAGGTTAAGCCCGAGCCATTGGTAGACGAAGGCCCTACGATACGCATGCGTAGGAGTTGCACGGATCCCGTATTCATGGAATACGGATGTACGAATATACGAATATACGAATATACGAATATACGATTGTACGAATGTACGAATGTATGAATATACGAATGAGAGCACCTAATCTGCATGGCCACTCACCGCTTGAGCTCCGGTCCCTATACATGGGATAGTACAACGTACACGCGTATAGGGTTCCGGAGGGGGCAATTGTAGGCGGGCATGATTCCATATGAATTAGTTAACATTTATTTCCCTATCTTATTTATTTTGCTATCCATATTTATTGTGCTTTATCCTTTAATAGGGTAGTTACTCTAGTTAGGATATTATTTCTGGAGAAGAATCTTATCTTCGCCTGAGATAGGATATTTGGTTGACTTAGGGAGCAAGGCATCGCCCTAACCCTAGTGGGCCGATCCCCTAGAGGCGCGCACCCCCCTCTTGTCCCTCTCCTCTATAAATACACATGTATACCATGTGGAAGGTAAGTTCTAAGCCATCGCTCTGCCTGACGCCTTTTAGTCGACATTGTACCTATTCTGACTTAAGCATCGGAGGTGGATTAGGGGTCGCTCGCCCCTTGGTCCATTGTTTTGCAGGTCATTGAAGTTGAAGAGGTTGGGAGAAGAAGCTTGGAGAAGAAGGTCATTGAAGAAGGAGTTGAAACTTGTACACGGCATATTTTGTGTACTAACAAGATCCATACGCGACTACGTTTTGTGAGTGCAAATATTTGAATTTTTAAAGTGCAAATAAACTCCACGGGACGAATGGGAGGAGAAAAGCGAGAAATTCTTGACTCCTTATCTACAGAGCGGGTGGATAGATGGGTTGTCTTGACCAACGGCTAAAGCCCCTTGCTGGGCTAATGCATAATGAATTTGGGCCGATTGTTATTGGGCCTAGTCGTATCTCCAAAGCAACTCTCATGTAAAAGTGGAAATTAACTTTTACGAATGAAAAATAAGATTTTTTGAGTAAAAGTTAAGGCCGAAATATTAGCCGAATTTAATTTTGAGAAGGGTAAAAAGTAGTACAAATGCAAATTTGGATGCATAGTACATAATTTTGAAAAATATTACCCAAATTAAGATTTCGATATATCATGTTGAGAACCCAAATGATCAACCAAAGAATTAAATTCAATCAAATTTTGTTGTTGAAAAAATCCATAAAAATTCAACATGATTGAAAAATTCAATCAATTTTGCATTGACCATAACATTACTCAATTACAATAAAAAATATCAAAAAATGAAAATATAAGAACACTTTGACAAATAAATGAAATCATTTCAAGTTGAACAAAAAAACTCAAAAATCACAAATCACAAAGTGTCTTCGGAGGAATATTGCTTGTATGGAAATGATGAATGGATCTTCTAGCTTCTTTACTTGTGAGAGTTCACCCAACGACAATGCTTCCTAATTTCCCCTTGCTTCCCAGTCAGCACACCAAGTCTGCCAAGCTTCAACATGGCCTTGCCAAACTTGTCACCGTAGTTTGGGTCGTTAGCAAATTGCCTCACCAAGCCTTGGGTGCTTGGATGATAAGCCATTCTCTGGTCAAAGTCGATCACTCCCTTGTGGGCGATGATTGCCTTGTAGAAGTTTGTGTCGAAGGTGTCTCCACTTCCAGGTGTTTGGTCTAAGAAAGCTTCGTTCTTTGTACCGTCTTCGTCCTTGGGGCATGTCTTGATGAGATTTTTTGCAAGAGTTGGGTCCATTGATGGGTCCTTCATGTTGGTGCCATGATAGTTGTACAGACGATCTTGGAAGTTGTTGCAGTGTGCTACTCCAACGGTGTGAGCACCTAACATACATAGATTCGAACATACAAATAAATTTACGTAGATGTTAAATTCGAGTTATTTGTAGGTCTATATATATATATATGTGTGTTGACACTTGTTATATTTCTTGTTTTATGTTTAAGAATATAATGATCACAAAAGCATACCAAGAAGAACGACGAGGTCATATAGGGAAAATCCTTTGGAAGCAAAGCCTTTGATGGCAGCCGACATTGAAATGTTAGGGCCCGGAAGGATTAGGGCATCATTCGCCTTGGAAGTAAGGGTATCTCTTCGTCCGGTCTCTACTTGGAACCATGGTCCACCTCCCTGTGTATTGTACATATGACAAGACCCAAATGAATATATACGCAAACAAATAACAGATAATTTAATTATTCATATCGACTTGTATGTTGTACGTGGCACGGAAAACATGGATTTTCTTACCTCTCTTGCTTTTTTGTTTTTATTTAGGTTATCATGTATTGTTTGATTCTTTGAAGGGTGTTATGTTCTTTTCTTGTTGATGTTAGGGGTTGGTCATCTATGTTTAACTACTATTGATTCTATATTTTATAGCAACAAAATGTAGAAGGAGCGAAGAGCGTCACCTCTCCTTCTTCCAATACAAAAGAAATTGTAACTTACCACGTATATCGCAGCTCTAGTTGCCATAACCAGAACATCGGCACAAGAGACAACTCCAGGGCAAAACTTCTCAAGAGTATCCTTGACCGCATCAATGATATCGAAACCGTCGAGATCCAAGTTTGGTGGTGATGTTTTCTCTGTGCCCTTGCCATCCAAGAAGATTGATGCATCACATCCCTTCCCAAGTGAGATAAAATAGAAAGGTCATTATCCAAGTTACAATGAAGTAGTATATGTACATGTGAAATGGTCTGTACTTGTATGTAAGAAATTAACGTGCATGTTACATATGTAAATAAGATGTAAGTTAGTTGAACAATAGAAGTAATTACGCGCACCTTGACAAAGCAATCATGGAAATACAAACGTGTGAGGTCACCGACGAGTCCCTTCTCCTCCTCCATCTTGGCTCGGACGATTCTGAAAACAAATTCTTCGATGTCAAGGTCGCCGCACTTGCCCTTGTAGTGCCCGAACTGAAGCCCTTGAGCGGAGCATTGGCCTACCAAAAGGACCAAGAGAAGTCCAATGGCTAAGGGCTTACCAACCGAAGAGTTTTTCATTTTTGAATTCCTAATTTGTGATTTGATTGATTAAGATCAGCTTGCCTGATTGCTCTGCCAAGATTGTGGTTATTGGAGCAGTATTTATAATGGGATTATTATTACTTAATTACTAAGTTGCATACATGTTTATGTATATATATACATATTTATTTAAGAGCTAGTGGTTGGTAAGTTTTATGCACTTCGATTGAAATTAATTGGTGACCAGGGGTGTGTGGCAGGCACGTAGAATATGAAATTCTCAATGCCTGATAACTGGACTTTAACTATTTTCAAATACCGAATTCGGTTCTCCGGTAAAACTAGAATTAGTCTCACGATTTTCATTTAACTAAAACTTATTTTAATTTTTATATAAAGTTATTCAGAAGAATAGTTAGATATAAAATCTTGTATTATTTTCTATAATGCTTTTTATGTGATTTTTTTAATGATATATACATTATTTGTGTTATAATATATTATTTTAATCGAACATAAACTTGAAGGATTATAATTTTTATATAACAATCAAGTACGTGTTTTTATCAATAATTTTCTTTATATTATAATTATTAATTTTTTTATAGGTATTTTGGAAAACTATTTCAAATTTAAATCATATGTATATATAGAATTTTTATATCTTTAATATACTACTATTAAGTTCATTATATATTTATTTGTAGTTGACATATTTTGTTCTATATTATTATTATTATTTTAATCTCCAATTTAGTACATAGTAAGATTAATTAATTATGCCGTTAAAGAAACCTTATAAATATAACATCAATGATATATATTCTTCGTATTTTACATACATATGGGGTATACAGTCAAATTTTAACCAATTAAGTAATTTTAATAAAGATGGGTGATGTGATTCAATGTGAAGTTTGACACGTGTCGTGATAATTTTTTTTTTTTTACCTCCGATGTATTTTTGGATTTTTAACCTCTACTTTATTATATAGTTATGATAAAATGTATTGGTGTGTATGATGATATAAACAACTAGAGTATATAAATATTTTTCACCTTGGAAACAATGTAAGTATCTTCAATATAATGACAATATATGATAATGTTGGGGAAAGCCTTCTTTCCTTCCTCTTCATGCGATTAAGATGAGCAAACAGATAATTAATTTACAAACTTAATTTTATGTACTTCGAGGAAAGAGATTACAACCACTAATAACTTTTATGTGGAAACACTCATTTGAACTCGATGACTATAGTTGTTTTTGGCAGGGTTCGATTCATCACGCCGATCAAGAGAAGACGACTTTTACATGTCCTTATTAGATCTTTGCTTATAGGAGAATGTCATTCGAGCTTTGCAATGCTCCCGCAACCTTTCAAAGATGTATGATGGAAATTATCTCCGACACGATTGATGACATTGTAGAAGTGTTTATGGATGATTTTTCGATTTATGGTACTACATTTGATACTTGTCTTGCTAACCTTGCTTAGAGCTTAAAAGACGTGAAGAAACAAGTCTTGTTCTAATTTGGGAGAAGTCTCACTTTATGGT
Organism: Polygonum aviculare; assembly: GCA_934048045.1. Classification (NCBI taxonomy): domain Eukaryota; kingdom Viridiplantae; phylum Streptophyta; class Magnoliopsida; order Caryophyllales; family Polygonaceae; genus Polygonum; species Polygonum aviculare. Next base: position 3,946,848 of record OW204027.1, read on the forward strand.
TCAAGAAGGGATAGTACTAGGACATATCGTGTCTAAAAGAGGGATTGAGGTGGATAAGGATAAAACTGAATTGATTGAAAAATTGTCTCCTTCCTCTTCCGTGAAAGCTGTCAGGGGTTTCATAAGTCATGCCGGTTTTTGTAAAAGGTTTATACAAAACTCATAAAAATTATGTTATTTTACAACCCAAAAGATAAATATCATTTTAAAACAAAGTAAGAGTCATGTTAATATTACAATAAATTCGTTAATAAATAAATATTTACATCTGTACAAGATGCTGTGATGTCGATGCAAATCAGAACACACTTACTGATCGCCACCTTAAGTCGCATGGTTATTAAGTACACTAGTGTGATAGTATTGTTTTATTAATCCGGAATCTTTTTTTTTTTTTTGTGAGCAAAACGGGAGTCAAGCTACCCGAACCGCGAACAAAGTGGGCTAACAACTAACGACGCGAGGGGTCGCCCTACCCCAGGCGTCTTCACAAACAATGTTCAGAACATGCGAGGGAGGTTCGGTCAGAATATGGACTCCGAAATCAAGAGAAAGCAAAGCAAGCAAGGGCGTCAGCGACAGCATTCGCCTCCCTGAAGACGTGATTGAGTCGAACGTTCCAACATCGACTAAGGAGCTCTCGACCCCGAGAGACCAGTGGGAGAAGGGGCGGTGCGCGGCAACAGGTTGTTTGAGGGCCCCAACAATACCCCACAACTCAACTTCGGGGACAGCAATTAATCCAGATTCTAGAGTCTATTGCAAAGCCACAACTTTACATCCAACCACAACAAAGTTGTGCACCCAAATTGCTTTTTGATTACTATCTTCATTTAAGCCTATATGCATGCCATCGTTTCCTTCCTCTGCCCATTTCTCAGCATACTAAAACAACTAAACTAAGGCAGCAGTTTCTCTTACAAAATCAAATTATGTCCTTGGTATGCATGGGAAGAAAGTGCAGTGTATATTGTATACCTATGATGGCTGCATAATTGGAGGTAAGAAACGGATGTGCACATTTGCTGATCAACAAAAAAAAGTGGTATTACACTACAGAGTTGCATCGTTGTTTCTTTTCATCAACGTCTAAGCGCAACAAAAATTGAGACGGTAAATGAAATCAGGGTACAGGATATCTAACATTTAGCTACTACCACCGGAGAAGATCCCGATTCTTTTAGCCACATCTGAAGCATTGTACTCTGAAGATAACTGGATGAAAGCTTTCTTCGTTCCGTCGGCCCTGCACAGAGAGATGCAGAAGCAATTATGGGCAATTTAGATGACATTATGAGATCTAGACCATAATGCTGAATTACTTGGATATGATGAATGCCAGAGATTTTCTCATGCCAGAAATAATAAAATAAATGCTACAAACCTTTCACATAAATGGGAATATGATGAGTCCTTTTGTATCACTACCTAAATTGTCATCAAGAAAAACAGAAACAATGCAAAAGCATCTCAATGTATATTCTTTAAACTTTCTTTGGATCAAAGAACTATAGCACATCAGCCCTAAATGCATGGAGATTTGATTCTTCCGCTTTGCCCCAGAGAGATGCTTTTCAGAACAGCTAACGGCTCTACATGAATTCAGAGCCATGATGAACCGTGTCCATGTTACTACACAAACCCAACTGATACCTCAAAAATCCTTGCTTAAACAAACCCCTGGCCTATCTGAAGACCCAACTCTATAATTTATGTATCAGCCAAAAGAACCATTTCCATGTAACCAACAATAGATCAGCAGCCATCTCCAACACAAGCTTCTTTAGTTGCTTAAGCAATTGCTGTTGTTAATGATAACGCATTACGAGTCATAAGGAGTTACCTGATGGATGTATTGACCTTCTTAACCCCAACTTCCAGAAAGCTCTTGATGGCAGTCCTTATCATCTTCTTATTCGCCTTGACGTCGACAACAAACACCAGGGTATTGTCATTTGCAAGGTTCTGAATTGCCGCCTCGGTCAGGAGGGGGTACCTGAGAACCTGGGAAAGATCAACCCTGCCACTATAAACCTCAATGCTAGGGGTGACTCTGATCCTCTGCTTCTTCGGCCTCGGATACGCTGCCTGAATCCTCGTGACTCTGAAACCAGAACCGTCACTTCTTTTCTGACCGATCTGTTTCCCAACAAGACAAAAATGGGAACCAACATTATTTCAGACCATAGCATTTGAACAAAACTCTATGCTCAAACCCTACTTTGCCTTTACTATAAGTGCATCATTTATACAGCAATTTCATGCCAACTAGTTCTCCACACAACTCGCTCAGTATCTCTTAATCAAACCCCCCAGAGAAGAGTTTTGCTAAACCTAATCAAATATTTACAACACAAATCACACCTCATAGGGTTTACAGTACCAAATTGTTCACTCCCAAACGCAAATTATGAAATTGAAGACTCGCAAACAATTACATTGTCTCGGAATTAGGTATTTGTCATTGTAGGGCGAAGGTGTAAGAACGAGCATGCCAAATTGAACACAATCGATGAAGTAAGAGCGCTAAATTGGAAGCAAAATCGGAAGGGGCTAACCTTGAAATAGTTCAATTTGGGGGCGGGGAGAGAGACGGAGAGGAAATCGGAGGGTCTTGTGCTACTGATAGACGATAGAGATGGTGCGAAATGCATTGCAATCGACTGAGCCATTTTTGGCGAGCGCGAGCTAGAGTGAGAGGGACGAATGGGAGGAATTCGTGGCTCCTTATCTGCAGAGCGAGTGGATAGATGGATTGACTTGACCAACGGCTACTGCCCCTTGATGGGCTAATACAGGATGTATTTGGGCCGATTGTTATTGGGCCTAGTCGTATCTCCAAAGCAACTCATTAGTAAAATCGGAAATAACTTTTATGAATGCAAAATAAGATTTTTGAGTAAAATTTAAGGTCGAAATATTACCTGAATTTAGAGTTTGAGAAGGGTAAAAAGTAGTAGAAATGCAAATTTGGATGCGAAGTATATTATGTTGGAAATATTACCCGAAAATTAAGATTTTGATATATATATATGTTGAAAATCTAAAGGATCAACCAAAGAATTAAATTCAATCAATTTTGCATTGACCATGACATTACTCGATTACAATTAAAGAAACATCAGAAATGAAAGTATACGAACACTTTGACAAACAAATGAAATCATTTCTCGACTTCAACAAAGAAATTCAAAAATCACAAATCACAAAATGTCTTCGGAGGAATATTGCTTGTGTAGAAATGGTCAATGATTCTTCTTGCTTTTTTACTTGTGAGAGTTCACCCAACGACAATGCTTCCTAATTTCCCCTTGCTTCCCAGTGAGCACACCAAGCCTTCCAAGCTTCAACATGGCCTTGCTAAACTTGTCACCATAGTTTGGGTCGTTAGCAAATTGCCTCACCAAGCCCTGGGTGCTTGGATGATAAGCCATTCTCTGGTCAAAGTCGATTACTCCCTTGTGGGCGATGATCGCCTTGTAGAAGTTTGTGTCGAAGGTGTCTCCACTTCCAGGCGTTTGGTCTAGGAAAGCTTCATTCTTTGTACCATCTTCGTCCCTGGGGCATGTCTTGATGAGCTTCTTTGCAAGAGTTGGGTCCATTGATGGGTCCGTCATGTTGGTGTCATGGTAGTTGTACAGACGATCTTGGAAGTTGTTGCAGTGTGCTACTCCAACGGTGTGAGCACCTAACATACATAGATTCGAACATACAAATAAATTTACGCACATGTTAAAATCGAGTTATTTGTAGGTCTATATCTATGAGTTGATACTTTTTATATTTCCTGCAAAGGCTTCATGTTTTATGTTTAAGTATGATCACAAAAGCATACCAAGAAGAACGACGAGGTCATATAGGGAAAATCCTTTGGAAGCAAAGCCTTTGATGGCAGCCGACATTGAAATGTTAGGGCCCGGAAGGATTAGGGCATCATTCGCCTTGGAAGTAAGGCTATCTCTTCGTCCAGTCTCTACTTGGAACCATGGTCCACCTCCCTGTGTATTGTACACATGACAAGAGCCAAATGAATATATACGCAAACAAATAAAAGATAATTTGGCTATTCATATCGACTCGTATGTTGTACGTGGCATGAAATACATGGATTTTCTTACCTGTGTTGCTTTTTTGTTAAATATATGTTATCATGTATTGCTTGATTCGTTGAAGGGTGTTATATACTTTGCTTGTTGATGTTATGGGTTGGATCACCCCCGTTTATTGCCTATTTATCCCGTATTTTCATATCAACAAAATCCACTAGACGGAGCCGAGAGCGTCACCTCTCCTTCTTCCAATACAAAAGAAAATGTAACTTACCACGTATATCGCAGCTCTAGTTGACATAACCAGGACGTCGGCACAAGAGACAACTCCAGGGCAATACTTTTCGAGGGTATCCTTGACCGCATCAATGATATCGAAACCGTCGAGATCCAAGTTTGGTGGTGATGTTTTCTCTGTGCCCTTGCCATCCAAGAAGATTGATGCATCACATCCCTTCCCAAATATGATCAAATAGAAAGGTCATTATCCAAGTTACAATGAAGTAGTATATGTACATTTGTGAAATGGTATCTACATGCATGTAAGAAATTAACGTGCATGTTACATATATAACTAAGATGTACGTTAGTTGAACAATGATAGTAATTACGCGCACCTTGACATAGCAATCATGGAAATACAAACGTGTGAGATCACCGACGAGTCCCTTCTCCTCCTCCATCTTGGCTCGGACGATTCGGAAAACAAAGTCTTCGATGTCAAGGTTGCCGCATTTGCCCTTGTAGTGCCCGAACTGAAGGCCTTGAGCGGAGCATTGGCCTACCAGAAGGACCAAGAGAAGTCCCATGGCTAAGGGCGTACCAACCGAAGAATTTTTCATTTTTGAATTCCTAATTTGTGGCTGGGTTGATTAAGATCGGCTTGCCTGATTGCTCTGCCAAGATTGATGATATTGGAGCAGTATTTATAGTGGGATTATTATTACTTAATTAGGAAGTTGCATACATGTTTGTGTATATTTATTGGTCGGAGCCTCGGAGGTAGTGAGACATATATATTTAAGAGCTAGTGGTTGGTTAGTTTAATGTACTTCGATTGAAATTAACTAGTCTACAGGGGTGTATTGCAGGCACGTAGAATACAATGTCAAATAATTTGACTTAATTAATTTGAAATTAGTGTTATGTACATTGACAAATTCATTATGAGCATTAACACAGTTGGTGATGCTCGTGTGATGCACGTACCGAATTCGCTTCTTAGGTAAAACTAGTACTACCTCCGGTTGACGACATTTGTCGTTTTAAGATTTGTCTAATTAAGTAACTATATGATTTTTTTAAACTATTCTCAATCTTTTGAAAAACATTTTCCTTTTAGTATATACTAGCAGATGACCCATACCTTGTACGGAGGTGTTATTTATTTATTTATTACTTTATGTATGAATTTACTATAACAATTACAAATATTATCATATGTATACTTTGTTTTAAAACACTAATTTTTTGGATTATAAAATGATATAATTCTTGTATATCATCATATATATAAATAAATTTTATTCATATATTTAATTTTTATACATACATAAACATATATTTACATAATTGAGGAAGAATGACATAAGATAAAATGCAGTATCCCATTTTATTAACAACTCATACAAATCTTTTGAGATTTAAATTAAATTACGTAAACTAAGTTATATAATAAAATCAATAAGTTTCAATAAAATTCGGATAAGTATATTATAATATTAAAGATACAAATAATATATAATAAGTTAAATAGAAAACCAAATTATCTCGTATATATGTTATTATTTTTTGAAAAAATAATTACATAATAAATATATAAATATGTAATGAAAATGTTAATGAATAGTTATCTTAATTAAGAAATCTATCTTTTTTCTTAAGCATAATCAATATGCAATATTAGTGATATACATGTTAAATATAACATCTACTTTTTATTGATATTTTAATATGATGTGATATTAGAAATGTATTTAATATATTATTTTAATTGAATAAATATTTGTCTTAAATATAGTGGTAGAATTTGCTACCATTGATGATTTCAAAAAATATCATAATAAAATTAAGAAAAATAATTTAAATTTAATATGATATTTAATTAAATGGGTAAAACATTATGATTATGATTTGTAGATTGTGACGAAAAAATAGTTTTTTAAATAAAAGGTTTATGTTATAGAACTAATATCTTAATTAGAACTAATATGTTAATAAGATATATAGAGATTTATAAACTTTTGGAATTAAACAACTCAAATTCTAATATAGAACTAATATCTTAATCAAGTATCTATAAAATTATGATAACATCAAGATTTAATAAGATAGATTTTTGAAAAAGAGGATGATGTGGCGCAATATGGTGACAGAATTTGCTTCCGCTTTAGTATGTAGTAATAGTTTATGTAATTGTTTTTAATCAATGAGGATAATATTGGAAATTGTGGTAAAATATGTTAAATGACAAATATTATTGAACAAGAGAATCAAGCTTAAACGACAAATATTTTTGAACGGAGGGAGTATTAGTCTCTTGGTTTTCATTTAACTAAAACTTATTTAAAAATTTATATAAAGTTATTCAAAAGAATAGTTTAATATAAAATCTTCAATTTTTTTTATTTAAAGTTTCTTTTGATGTGATTAAATTTAATGATACATTATTTCTGTTATAATATGTTATTCTAATCGAACAAAAAATTATAGGATTATACTTTTTGTATAACGATTCACTACTTGTTTTTATCTTATTTTATAATTTTATTTATAATATTATAGTTATTTTGGAAAACAATGTCAAATCTAAATCATATGTATATACTACCATTAATTTAATTATATATTTATTTGGAGTTGACATATGTTGTTCTATATTATTATTTTAATCTCCAATTTTGTATATCTACAGACATAATAAAATCATCTTGAGATGTCTTCATTATTCCATGATGATTTTCCTTCTTTTTGCACTTCTCCCTTGCCTTAAATATATTCATGAAGCATCTTAGTTAGACCTGTCAATCGGGTCGGGTCGTTCCGGGTTCGGGATGATTTCGGGTTCGGGTCAATCGAGTTATGGGTCAAACTGGGTCGGGTCGCTTTGGGTTTTTGGGTCGGGTCGGATCAACCCAACGGGTCAAGAGTATCATTTTTTTGACCAAAATTTTTAAAAAATATTATTTAAATAATAAAATATAAAAACAAAATATTATTTTTAAATATTGTCATAATAAATATACAATAATTTTCTAAAATAAATTTTATATATTGTAATATAATTAAAACCGTTGGGTCCACAATTACCCGTCAATCTGTCATTTCATTATATTAGAGTGTATTCTAAAATAAATTTTCCGCCTTATAGATTTCTTGACCCAGCGGGTTTGACCCGACCCTAACCCAAAATTTTCGGGTTTATCGGGTTCGGGTTCAAATTTTCGAGTTGAAACCCAGAAATTTCAGGTCGGGTCAGGTTTACAGGTCGGGTCAGCTTTTGACAAGTCTAATCTTAGTGCTTCCCTTAATCAATCCACGCGTTATTGCCCTTTATAGACATTCGCTCATTCCTTTCCTAGAACACGAGCCGGCAACACCGGAAGCACTCTTTATGTCGGCGACCTTAGTTAAGTCGACGACTTTAACTCCTAGTCGACAACCTGTTTGGAACCATCAAAATACAATCAGTTTTCTAACACATACCAAGAAACCTAATCCATTAAAGCTTAAGACTTAGAGTGCGGAAAGAAGAGTGAGCAAGATCCTCAGTGTATGTTCGTCTTTAGAATTTGATGGTGACTCCACCACTTATGTGCCGCAACGGAAATACGGTTGACACCGGCCGACCTTGCAAGGGAAAGAAAATGGTCGGTTAGTCTTGTGACAGACTAAACAAAACGGGTTTTGAAGATGGTTCAGTTAGTGAAAGTTGGTCGAACTGATATCGGACCCCGAGTGAAAGTTGGGCAACAATCTAGTTACTACACACTTCCACAAAAAAACGAGAATGACTTTGAAAATGATAGTTGATATCTTCTAATGATGCAAGATTGTTGGAAACGTATTATCACATATGGATTGTACTTTAGGTTGTCTTCGTTGAGTACCAAGACGAAACAGATTTATTGTGCACATACCCACTTATCTTTATTGTTTCATAAACACACAGAGAATTACACTTGACTTATTAAGGTATGCATGTTAACGCTGGTATGGACAAGTAGTCCCAATTAAGTGGCATTGCGCCTTAAGTGGCTATAAGCCATATACAACCCCTCGGCGATTGATGAGGCATTAGTCATGACGTTACATAGGGAGTACTCCCTCCGCCTGGTGAAATTAGGAACTACAATCGAGGCCTAGTTCAACTAGCGCATCCTACGACATTATATGCGCTATGTTCATTTTATTCAAAGAATTAGTTACCACCAGTTAAAGTTAACATGATTTAAGTATAAGTCATGACATTAAAAACGCATACATAAAAAGAACCAATATTAACATAACTTATTCCTAAACTTCAAAAAACTCAATTTTATTAATTTGAATATAGAATTATTTTCTTCATACTAATGTATAAGCTATACATACATGTACTACTTGTACGTAGCTTTAACTATCATCATCTACGCTAGGCCATCTATTTCCCTTATTTCTTCATACTTGAAAGTAGCTTTTAATTAGAAAATGTTGCCTGGGAACGAAACCTACAGCAAAAGAACCGAGGTGCACTTACCACACAATAGCAGGGGAGAGCGAGGAGAAAGACGAGCGGTGTCACAGCGGATTCCGACAATGGTTCAAGGCGGCGAGCATAGATCCGGGACCCGAGGCGACAGGTGAAGCTACTAGGTGGTGGACAGAGGCTACATGAAACGAAACGAGATGGAACTGATGGCATTAGAACCGTGATGAAAATACGAAACCAACGGAGGTGACGGAATCGCATTTAGAGGTCGGACGAGAGAGAACGATCCCTCGAAGCTGGATGTTTTCTACACACTACGAGAACAGGGGAAGCCTGAAAAAGCTTCATTTTCAAGAAGTACGTTGGCATTGTCTGAGGAAACTGGAATGTAGGTGTATGAGGGATGTCTGAGGAAACTGGATGTTTTCTGCTCCTCACGACCCCTCATCTTGAATACTTTGAGTGGAGCAGCTCCCAAGTTACTTCCTCCCACACTCCAGCCCATCCCCATACCAGATGCTTAATACGACTATAGCGGTGGTTGATGGACTCCTTGGTTCCTTAGACCCGACACTGCTCCTTGTGAAGGTCCCCCGGCTCTACAAAATCTCTACACATGCGTAGTCTTTCCACATGAAAAGCACTCCTGTATTTGTTTTGGACATTGGCTCTTGAGATGGTCAATACTGCCACAGTTGTGACACTGCCCCATGCTTCCAATGGCCCGACTTTGCGATGACTGGTCCTGACGTACATGTACTTGAAATCCTGGTCTAATCTGCTGAATTTGATCAGGTCTGCTATACCTCTTGAACTCATTTGGATAAGCCACTCGCTGTCTCTTTGCTCCTCCAAACTGCATGTCCACCACTCTAGGTACGACATTGGCCAAAGTTTCTTGAAAACTATAAATCTTATCTTGTTTATTATACGAGTTAGATGTTTGCATGTTTACTCGCCGTGCCGCGTTGTAAGATCTAGATGTTCTGTTGTCGAAGTGGCTTGGTAGTACCTCATGAGGTTTACTACCGAGTAATGCTTGGTCAGAAAGACGGGGTGTTACAGAGTTGATAATGTGTTTAAGGATGAGAAGTTTTGTTGTTCATGAGGGTTGAGAAGTAAACGAGAATAATGCATGCAGAAATTCTACAAGCAGAATACATACACAGACCCTTGTACTTGAACGTTTTTTCCTATTAGCGCCCTCTACTTAAAATTGTTCCATTAGACCCCTCTACTACCCCTATTTTTTCCTATTGAACACAATTGGCAGACAACCCAATACATAATTCACATGCGCGCCAGATATCTGCCAAGGGGGGTGCCACATTTGCAAATTTCGCCACATAAGATCGTTTTTCCCTTTTTACTTTTTTCAAACAAAAAAAAAGAGAACTTTTCAAGCCCAAAAAATAATGAAAAAGAACTTTTGATAAAGAGCAAAAGAACACTTAGAGCATGTACAATGGTAAGGAGGTTCAATCCTCTCTCAATTTTCTCTCTCCCTTTCTCCTCTTGACACATCATTTTCTCTTTCATCCACCTCATTTCCCACTATCTCATTCCTCTTCCTCATCCTCTTTCTCCATTTTCATCCACAACAAAGAGGATCCTCTTTGTATCTTTTTTGTTTTTTCCTTTCTAATTTTACATATACATCAAACACATAATTTATGTCAATCAAACATTTTTAACAAATTCAATTACTCTAATTAAGTAATAATAAAATGTTTGTATTTGCCTAACTCAACTTAATAAATAAATAAATAAATAATGATATATACTACACTATTTTTCAACATAAAAAATTATTATACTTGTTATTTTATTACCTAATCAAATTATTATAAACTTTTTAAGTACAAAAAAATATTTCAATTGTTTACATAATATAAGTTGTTATAATAGAAAATTAAATAAAAAAGAATATTTATGTGAAATTAGTGCAAAATTAGACTCTTTTTATAGATTAAAAAATTTATAAGCATTGGTTTTATTTTTTTTTGTAAAAAATAACATCACATTTTTCTTAACTCATAATTAGAACTTATTAGTTGTAAATGGAAGTTAAATAAAAAAAAAACAAGTTTGATCACATGGCAACAAGTAATTGGATGTTGTTTACTTTTTTACACAAGGGCCAAGGTGAGCAATCCTCTACAGAAGGAGGATTTCAAGCAATCCTCTTTCAAAGAGGATCCTCTTCCACTTGCTCACAACAACAAGGATGTCCTCTAAGAGGTGAGAGAATGCTAAGAGGATGATAAATCCTCACCATTGTACATGCTCTTACGCTTCGCATCAGCCATCGCTCTGAATAAAAGAAAACTTTCTAGCTTCCTGCTTGGCTTTCCCGTTCGCAACTCCTCCAGAAACGCCATCGGTCTGAATTGCGAGACCAGTAACAAGAACACAATCTTCCTCGGCTTGTTGCGTATTGTCGCAGAGGACATCGCAAATCGTCTCAGAACCGGGCATTGACTCCCGAGGGCACGGATTCGCTTCTTTCTGGAAGAAGACGAAGGATTGCTCGCCATGTGCGAGATCTCCGGGAACAATTTCAGCGTTTTCTTTCGGTGAAGGAACAGCGACTCGGAGAAAGAAGGGTGGAGACTGGTACAGCAGGAGAAGATGGATCGCCGTGGAAAGCGGTTCCATAATCGGCGGGGATTGGTTCTACGACGAGGGAGATCGAAGGTTTTTCCATGGCAGGAACTCAGCGGAAGTGGGAGAGAAAGAGAGTATTCAAATGTGGAAATTGGGGAATTTAGCACTGGCAGAAGAACTTTGAATCCCAGATCTGGAGAAAAGGAAGAAGAAAGAAGAAACCCAGATCTGGGTAATGAGGAAGAAGAACATTTGGAAGAAAAGAAAAAAGCACATTTTTTCATATAATTTAACATGTCAGCAAAAAAAACCCTGAAACACTCGCAATATATGGGTTTAAGTGTCACGCGCTTGTCCACGTAGGCAAAAATAGGGGTAGTAGAGGGGTCTAATAGAACAATTTTAAGTAGAAGGGGCTGATAGGAAAAAATGTTCAAGTACAGGGGTCTGTGTATGTATTCTGCCAAATTCTACATTGTGTTTGAATCCTCACTTGACATGAGTAGTTTGAGATTATTGCTGAAGTACAATAGTATATTCTTTCTAAGGAAGGTAAGGGTTTTAACTTTTCAACAAACTAGTTGGCCGTAGTTTTATATTCTAAGTGATAGTGTCCTATTGTTGAGTTTGTTTTTAGTTATTTCGTCCTGCAAAGATATTATTCCTGTAGAGTTGTTTCTTAACATATTGTAGGATTTCTCTAAACTCTGATTAAGCCGTTTTCACATAAACCAATGGATTGAATTTGGTGGGGTATTACATGAGCCTAGTTATATATATATATATATATATACTCCCTCCGTCCCAATTTCTTTTTCCCATTTGATGGTTTGCACAAGAATTAAGGGGGAAAAAGTGTAATGATGATCTCTACTCAAAGTACAAAAGTGAGAGTTTAAAAGAATAAATTAAGTATTGGAAAGTACAACAATCATTCTCATTTCTTTTTTCAATCCTTTACAACTTCAATTAACCAATTACAAAGCAGGATTTCAATCCTTTACAACTTCAATTAACCAATCAAAAAGCAGAATTCATTATCACACGGATCATGCCCAAAATCCCTGCTCACACAACATTCCCTCTACATAAATTTGAAATCAGTCCTCCATTACACCTGTGCATTCAAAGCTCTGTCCAAAACCATGTCAAAAACCATTTAACCAACTCAACCACAAAAAACAGACTTCCAAACAAAAGTCAGTACATCTAGCTGAAAAGAAGAAAAAAAGCATCATCAACTGCAGTGGATGGCCTCAGCATTTGATGTGAATGGTGCTCCATTTCCATTTGATCTAAATGTGCCAGTGGGAGACAATGAAGAAGGTGGGTTTCTGTTTGACCTCAACCAACAACCCCAGGAAGAAGACAGTGGACATCAAGAAGCACCAAATCAAGAGGAAACAGAGCAAGTGGAAGCCAGTGGTCCTCATCAGCCATCACACCGCAGGCTCAGCAGTAATGACAAAATGCAGATTGTGACTTGGCTACTAAGTAGAGCCAAAAATGGGAGACTTGAACATGGTTCTATACAGCAAGCTGCACAGATTTTCAGTTTAACAAGAAGGACCATAGGCACCTTGTGGAACACAGCCAAGCAACAATTACAGTCAGGTCAGCTCATAAACATGACTACCAAATTCAAGAATTGTGGTAGAAAAAGAATTCAAGTGGCAGATTCAGCAATAACAACAGTTAAAATGGGGGACAGATCATGTATTCGAGACTTGACACAATCTCTAGGGATGGCAAAGAACACGGTTCATAGGATCATCAAAAGAGGACACATCAGGGCACACACCAATGCACTCCATCCAGGTTTGAAGGAAGCAAATAAAGTACAAAGATTAGAATGGATATTGTCTTTATTGCAAGGAAACACAGTAGGAACAAAGAGAGAGTATTACCCTATGTTTGATTTTGTTCATTTGGATGAAAAGTGGTTTAATCTAAGTAAAAAATCACAGAGAGTTTATCTTGCATCCACAGAGAAGGGTAAATATAGAGCAGCTCAATCAAGCAAGTTTATTCCAAAAGTTATGTTCACGACTGTTGTTGCCAGACCCAGATTTGATTTAGAGGGACAATGCATATTTGATGGAAAGATTGGGATCTTCCCCTTTTCATATCAAGAGCCAGTAAAGAGATCATCAAAGAATAGAGAAAAAGGGACACTTGTCACTAAACTGGTGGAATCAATTAATCCAAATGTGACAAGAAACATGCTCATCAACCAAATCATTCCAGCAATCAAGGCAAAATGGCCAAATGATGGCAATGAAAAAGTCATATTTATTCAGCAGGATAATGCTAAGGCCCACATCAAACAGGATGATCCACAATGGCAGCAAGCATACAAGCAAGATGGCTTTACATTCATTCTACTTCAACAACCACCTAATAGCCCTGATTTGAATATTTTAGATTTGGGTTTCTTTAGAAGTATTCAGTCCCTAATGCATAAGAAAATGCCTAAGGATGTGGATAAAATGCTTGAGGCTGTTAATGAAGCATTTTATGAACTACATCCTACTACTCTAAGCAATGTTTGGATGACATTGCAATATGTGATGAATGAAGTACTCAAAGCAAAGGGAGGAAATGATTATGAATTGCCACATATCAACAAAAAAAGACTGCAAGCTCAAGGCAACCTTCCAATTCAAGTCAAGGCACCCACATGGGCTGTAATAGAAGCATGGGACATTGTACATAATGGTGCACCACTAAATCAGCCACAAGACACTCAAGACACACAAGAAGTTTCAGATGCAGATGCAGATGCAGATTAATAAGCTACCACATCAGATCATCCAAGAATAGTATATTTAAGTGCTTTTCTTAGCTGATATGAAAAACAAGGGTAGTGGTGCATGTATTTTGTGGAATGTAATTTCTTTTTGTTTTTGGACTGATGTCATTAAAATGAAAAATGCAGAATATGTACATGTTTTTGAGTTAATCTCAGATGTCCCTATTCTTCATTGACTAAGTCCCCCTTTTGCCCTATGACCAATCTATAAAGGAGCCGTCCTAAGTCTCATGGAGACTGGTTTCTCACTTTAAGATGGTTCAAAAGCATCACTAGGGTGAAATGTCTCAGTATATAGACCTCATCATTGATTGAGTTTGGAAAATGGTTTTATAGCCTCAGATGTCTCCCATTAATCATAGACAAGTTCACCCTTTTGTACTAGACCACATTTACCTAATTAAGAGCCATCCTAAGTCTCAAAGAGACTGGTTGCTCAAATAAATGAGTCTTATTACATCATTAGGGTAAACTGTCTCATATTGTAAGACTTCATCATTGACCACATAAAAGGGGTACACATATAACAGGGACATATAATAGGGACATAAGCAAGGAAAAATCATGCTCATATTCATCATCATATAATAGGGACATTATGTTCACAGCAGGGACATAAGCAAGGAAAAATCATGCTTATATTCATCATCATCATCACAATCATCATCATCACAATCATATAGCAGGGAGACACATACCAATGGCATAAGCAATGTAAAAGAGGACACAATTATCCACATGTCATCATCATTAACATTACAGCAGCCACCAGAATGTAAACAAAACATCCACAATTTAAGTGCACCATCATCATCACAGCAATCAAAAGGGACATTTGCAAATAAAGTTAATTAAGGATAGCTGACTTAGCTAGTCATCTCCTTCCTCAGAGTCAGGAGTAACAAGTCCTTCTAGGAAATCAGAAGAATCATCCTCAACAACTTTGACAACATTTCCAGAATCTCCATCATCAATCAAATTAGGGTCTACAGACAATGTCAATGGAGGAGTGTTTGAAGGAGCTTGGTAACTAAAGGAGTGGAATCCTTTGCAGCTATACCACTCACAGAATGGATACATTGAGCATACAGATTCGGATAAAAATGAGTTATCACTCATACTGAAGAGTGATGCTTTGGCCTGCAGAGAAAAATTGAGTAAATTAGATGTTTATAAAAATCTAGAAAAAAAAAGAAGAAGAAGAAATTAAAGAGGTCAGCGAGTATATATCAGAAGAATCATTCTCAACAGTTTTGACAACATTTTTAGAATCCTCATCATCAATCAAATTAGGGTCTGCAGGCAATGTTAATGGAGGAGTGTTTGAAGGAGCTTGGTAACTAAAGGAGTGGAATCCTTTGCAGCTATACCACTCACAAAATGGAAACATTGAGCATAAAGATTTGGATAAAGATGAGTTATCACTCATACTGAAGAGTGATTCTTTGTCCTGCAAAGAAAAAATGAGTAAATTAGATGTTTGCCAAAATCTAAAAAAAAGAAGAAAAAATTAAAGAGGTCAGTGAGTATACATCAGAAGAGTCATCCTCGGCAGTTTTGACAACATTTTTAGAATCCCCATCATCAATCAAATCAGGATCTGCAGGCAGTGTTAATGGAGGAGTGTTTGAAGGAGCTTGGTAACTAAAGGAGTGGAATCCCTTGCAGCTATACCACTCACAGAATGGAAACATTGAGCATACAAATTTGGATAAAAATGAGTTATCACTCATACTGAAGAGTGATTCTTTGTCATGCAAAGAAAAAATGAGTAAATTAGATGTTTACCAAAATCTAAAAAAAAAAAAGAAGAAATTAAAGAGGTCAGTGAGTATACATCAGAAGAGTCATCCTCGACAGTTTTGACAACATTTTTAGAATCCCCATCATCAATCAAATCAGGGTCTGCAGGCAGTGTTAATGGAGGGGTGTTTGAAGGAGCTTGGTAACTAAAGGGGTGGAATCCCTTGCAGCTATACCACTCACAAAATGGAAACATTGAGCATACAGATTTGGATAAAGATGAGTTATCACTCATACTGAAGAGTGATTCTTTGCCCTGCAAAGAAAAATTGAGTAAATTAGATGTTTACAAAAATTCAGAAAACACTAAAGTCTCAAGAAATTTAGATACCTAGATGAAAAAGTTCAAATATTCAGCATCAGTGTTTAAAGACAACAACCAACTTCTTACCACAACATAAATATTATTCTACAGAGGAATTGATTTATCTCTTATACAAGCATGAAGATCACCAAAACCTAGAGATCCCAAATGTGAAAGAACACTTCTGCAAAAATCATGAACACAATCCAATCTTATGCAAAACCTTTCTTCTCAATAAATGTTTCAAAACCTTTATTCAGATCTGTTCCAATATCTATTGAAGTAAGGTGCTTAAAGAGCCTCTGGAAAAGGTTGAGATACGAATAAAATTGAATTATTCATAAAGACAAAAGAAAGAAAGATGTAAAATAAGACCACTGGATCTAGAAGACTTACCAGATCGAACAAGTTTTATGAAAGAAGTCACCAGATCGAGCAAGTTTTAGGGCCAGAGAGCTCAGATCGAGCACTTGCAAGCAAAAATATAATGGGAAAATGTTAGTTTCTCATGATTTAGGGGATAAAATTATTAGAATCGAGCCCAAAGAGAGATGAACTCACCGGATCAAAGAAGATTCAAGGCCAAAAAACTCGAATCGTCCACATGCAAGCCAAAATGCAAGCACAAAACGTAAATTCCTCGTGATTAAGAATTCTCTAAATTCATAATCGAGCCCAATTTGGAGATGTACTTACCAGATGCAAGAACAAGGAGTCATAAAATGCGATGAACATGAAGCTGGAACACCGATTTTGAGGGAGAAATCCAAGAATAATGCTAATGAAGGCCGAAAATTGGAAGAATGCCCCGATCTTAGAGTAAATGTGAGAGATTTAGACTTAGGTGAGGGAGGAGAGGTGTCTAATGGGAGTTGATTGAAGAAAAGAGAGAGGGCTGCTGTGCAATGAAAACGGCAATGAGGAGGAGTAGGGTTAGAATGGGAGGATATGAGAGTATAAAAAGGGGGGGTTAGTGGGTACTTTATTAAGTGAGTGGGGGCAATTGGGTAAATGTATGTGGGCCAAAAATGGAAAAAAATCAGAAATGGGAAGAAGATTAGGGGACATCATTAATGGAAAGGGGAAAAAGAAATTGGGACGGAGGGAGTATATAAAACACATTGACCTATATTTTTTCAATCAAGGGATCGATGGTGTTTTAATGAATCAATACAAAAAATTGAAGTTGATCAGTAGTACAAAAACATTAGGAAATTACTTGCGGTAATAATTAACGAATGAACATTCACTCATAATAAAATGAAGGTACACTTTTTTTTGGAAAAGATACATTGTTCACACATGCAGTTAAAAAAGTAGAAAAAAAGAAACAACAAATTTTCTTCGAAGGAACATCCGTATTATAGGGAAGATGAATGAAGTTTTCAGTACTTGTGAGTGTTCACTTGACGACAATGCTTCCTAATTTCTCCTTGCTTCCTAGTGAGCACACCAAGCCTGCTAAGCTTCAACATAGCCTTGCCAAACTTGTCGCCGAAGTTCGGGTCGCTAGCAAACTGCCTAACCATGGATCGGGTGCTTGGATGATAGGCCATTCTCTGGTCAAAGTCGATCACTCCCTTGTGGGCGATGATCGCCTTGTAGAAGTTTGTGTCGAAGGTGTCTCCACTTCCTGGTGTTTGGTCTAGGAATGCTTGGTTCTTTGTACCATCTTCGTCCTTGGGGCATGTCTTGATGAGCTTTTTTGCAAGAGTTGGGTCCATTGATGGGTCCGTCATGTTGGTGCCATGAAAGTTGTACAGACGATCTTGGAAGTTGTTGCAATGTGCTATTCCAACGGTGTGAGCACCTAATGTACATACATTCGAACATACAATTTAATGTACATAAAAGTTAAAATCGAGTAATTTGTAGGTCTATATTTATGTGTTGACACTTTTTATATTTCCTGCAAAGGCTTCATATTTTATGTTTAAGTATGATCACAAAAGCATACCAAGAAGAATGACGAGGTCATATACGGAAAATCCTTTGGAAGCAAATACTTTGATGGCAGCCGGCATTGGAATGTTAGGGCCAGGAAGGATTAGGGCATCA
Organism: Polygonum aviculare; assembly: GCA_934048045.1. Lineage (NCBI taxonomy): Eukaryota > Viridiplantae > Streptophyta > Magnoliopsida > Caryophyllales > Polygonaceae > Polygonum > Polygonum aviculare. Next base: position 3,965,171 of record OW204027.1, read on the forward strand.
TTCGCCTTGGAAGTAAGGGTATCTCTTCGTCCGGTCTCTACTTGGAACCATGGTCCACCTGCCTGTGTATTGTACACATGACAAGAGCTAAATGAATATATACACAAATAAATAAAACATAATTCAACAATTCGTATCGACTCGTATGTTATACGTGGCATGGAAACAATGGATTTTCTTGCCACTCTTGTTTTTTTGTTTTTTATAGGTTATTATGTATTGCTTGATTCTTTTTACCAAACAAATGCATTGCTTGATTCGGTGATGGGTGTTGTATTCTTTTCTTGTTAAAGTTACGGGTTGGATCACCCTCGTTTTTGACTAGTTATCCCGGTTTTTCATATCAACAAAATCCACTAGAGGGAGCGGAGTGTGTCGCCTCTCCTTCTTCCAATACAAAAGATAATATAACTTACCACGTTTACCGCAGCTCTAGTTGCCATAACTAGAACATCAGCACAAGAGACAACTCCAGGGCAAAACTTCTCGAGAGTATCCTTAACCGAATCAATGAAGTCAAAACCGTCTAGATCCAAGTTTGGTGGTGCTGTTTTCTCCGTGCCCTTGCCATCCAAGAAGATGGATGCATCACATCCCTTCCAAAGTATGTATCAAATAAAAATGTCATTATCTAAGTTATAATGAAGTAGTATATTACGTGTAAAAATACGGTGTTAATGATGGAAGTAATTATGTACCTTGACAAAGCAATCATGGAAATACAAACGTGCGAGGTCACCGACAAGGCCCTTATCCTCCTCCATTTTGGCTCGGACGATCTGGAAAACTAATTTTTCGATGTCAAGGTTACCGCATTTGCCCTGATAGTACCCGAACCGAAGTCCTTGAGCAGAGCATTGCCCAGCCAGGAGGACCAAGAGAAGTCCCATGGCCAAGGACACCCCAACAGAAAAGTGCTTCATTTTTTAATTGGTGAATAGTACACTATCACAATTAAGGCTTATGGATTATGATCGGATATAGCTTAATTGCTCTGCAAAGATTATGGCATTTGGAGCCGTGTTTATATAGTAAGGTACCTGCCCTTTGCGCTACTGGGTATGATGATACCATTTTAATTTATTAAGCTGATAACTAGCTAGTGTTATGTACTTAATTGCCTTGAAATTAGTCAACTCTATATAAGTGCCTTAGTGGTGTGTTGCAACCACGTAACAAAGTATCAATCAATTAATCAAATTCAATTTCACAATGCATATTTGCAAATGAGTATTAGAGATTAATCATTTTAATATCAAGTTGTGGAACTCGTGCGATGCAGTTACCGACTTGCATCTTTTGTAAAATAAAAATACACTTACTTGTATGCTGATTGATGTGCATTATAAATATTAAGCAATTGCCTTGTACCTTCTACGAGACACGCCTAATAATATCTTTTAACGTGTAATTTAATTGATAAAACAATAATTATTTTAATTATATTAACAGCATATTTATATATATCCGAAATCATGATAATATTTTCTAAACAAAGATCGTGATTTTAAGAATAAATTGAAATTTAGGTTTTATATAATATTACATAAAGAAAATCAAAGATAAAATGATAATATTAAATTCAATAGATAAAGTTTGACTAATGTAGAAATTAATTTGAGATTGTATATACTATTATATAAGATAGAAATAAGTTATTTAATATTATTATGCTAATATCTATAGATGAAATTAAAATAAAATAGATATCATAAATACTATTTTAGTATCAACCTATCGATATAGATTAGATAAATACAATTATACTTTTTATTTGATAACAAATATGAAAGTAATTATTTATACGCATATGGATAAGATAGGTAATACTTATATTCTATATTATAAAATAAATAAGATAATTTTAGTATCAAATATTTATAGTTTAATATTAGATGGGACCAGTATTAATGTGAGATCTCAAAAATACACAACTTTGGTATATAATATAGATAATATTTTGATATATTAATATATAGGGATTAGATAAAGATTAATGAAATTTTTTAATTGTTAAGGGTATAGAATCGTTAAAACGTAATTGATTTATAATAAGTTAAAAGAATGTGGGACCAAAACTAATATGATGGCTCAAAAGGGCACAATGTAATACATAGTTTCTCAGGAATTTGGATCATATAATCGATGGGATATACTATTATCGTAGAATCCATATTTATCTATTACTATATCTGCATCGGTCTCACAGGCTGCAAGTTCAATCCCCAACTAGTATCCTTGAGGTGATGCAAATGTAAATCTCCATGTATGAGTTCTTTCAGCCCTTGAGTCTTCCCTGTCTTTGGATTGGACGCCATCTCCGTATCCTATATCTTTCGGATAAAAAAATCTATTACTATATACAAAAGTGGAAGCAAGATAGAAACACTATCTCGCTCTCCCAAGCGACACCGGACCCATCGATTGCTAGCTCCGGAGCCATCACTAGACGAAAACGGCCCAAACCAAGCCACCGGTCGGTTCTGCTCTCTCTCCCCCGCGGCGTTGCCAGAACTAACTCGCGACCACATCACCCGACCTGATCATGACGCCCAATCGCCCGATGACTCGATCCAACAACCAAGACCGTCATGTGCTTGCCTCGATGAGGCTTGCAACAACCGACCTCTGACCACTACCCGAAGACTCTCTTGAGCGGAGGAAGAGAAAAGAAGAAGCTAGGCTTACCGGCAACTTGGACGAACGACGACCACCGAGGAAACTGTGGAATTTCGGACGACGCACGAAGCAAGGAGGACGACGGGATTGGAGGAAGGCACATTGGCAATAGCATCTCCCCGAGCCAACGAATTGGTTTTATAGGATTAAATTAAGAACCTTTAGTTAATTAATTAGCTAAGGTAAACCTTTTATTGATTAGATTCTTATCAAAAAAAAAAGAAAAGATTTTATTAACTCGCTTGCCTAAATAGATAATTTAATTTATTTAAATTGAGTAACTAATTAATTTTGGCTTATGGGTAAAGAAAGGATACAATAATGCAATCGGATCGACCCGGATATTACATACTACCCCCTTCAGATAAGTTTCATCTCGAAACTTACTTTGTAACTTATTCGAATCACGAAAGAGATTTAGCGGAATTCGAAAATGGAATCAACTCGAGACCCGAGGTCTGACAACCTCTCCTCCATAAAGAGATTCGTCCTCGACCCTAAATCGAATGGTGAAAATGAAATTCAATCCTAACGACGCACACACATGAACATAATAAAACTTGTATACTACGAAGGTCAAGCAAAATCAAACAAGGTCAAACAAATGGAACTCAAATCAACAAAGAAGTGCAATCAACCAAAATGAATCCCGGAGTCTAGCTAAAGGAAAACCAACGTGCCACTTATTATACCCTAGCTGCTCAAAGACGAAGCAACTCTCAAGTTAAATCCTTCGAAGGAGCATGGGCTTCCTACTCGTCATGACCCCTGTTCTCGAACTCTCGGGGTGGAGCAGCTCCCGAGTTACTTCCTCCCACACTCCGGCCCATCCCCTGACCAGATGCTTGATACGACTGTAGCGTTGGCTGATGGACTCCGTGGTTCCTTAGACCCGACACTGCTACTTGTGAAGGTCCCCCGGCTCAACAAAATCTCCACACATGCCCAATCCTTCCACATGAAAAGCACTCCCGTATTGGTTTTGGACATTTGCTCTTGAGATGCTCAATGTTGCCAAAGTTGTGACACTGCGTCATGCTTCCAACGGCCCGACTTTGCGATGACTGGTCTTGGCGACCCTGTACTTGAAACCCTGGTCTAATCTGCTAAATTTGATCAGGTCTGCTATACCTCTTGAACTCATTTGAATCAGCCACTCGCTGTCTCTTCACTCCTCCAAACTGCATGTCCACCACTCTAGGTGCGACATTGGCCGACGTTTCTTGAAAACTATAAATCTTATCTCGTTTATTATACGAGTTGGATGTTTGCATGTTTTCTCACCGTGTCGAGTTGTAAGATCTAGATGTTCTGTTGTCGAAGTGGCTTGGTAGTACCTCGTGAGATTTAATACCGAGTAACGCCTTGTCAGAAAGACGAGGTGTTACAGTGTTCATAATGTGCTTAAGGATGAAAAGTTCTGTTGGTCATGAGGGTTGAGAAGTAAACGAGAATAATGCAGGCTGACATTCTACATTCTGTTTCAATCCTCACTTGACATGAGTAGTTTAAGATTATTTATGAGTTACAATAGTATATTCCTTCTAAGGAAGGCAAGGATATTACCTTTTCAACAAGCTAGTTGGCGTAGGTTTTTATTCTAAGTGATTGTGTCCTATTGTTGAGTTTGTTTTTAGTTATTTCGTCTTGCAAAGATATTATTCTCCTAGAGTTGTTTCTTAAAATATTATTGGATTTTTGTAAACTCTTATTAAGCCGTTTTCACATAAACCAATGGAAGAATTTGGTGGGGTATAACATTTGCCTAGTTATATATATGTGACACATTGACCTATATTTTTCGATGAAGGGATCGACGGTTTATTTTTATGAATCAATAAAACAATTGAAGTTGATCAATAGTACAACAACATCAGTCAATTAGTAGCGGTAATAATTAAGGAATGAACGTTTACTCATAATAAAATAAAGGTACAATTTTTTTGGAAAAGATACATTGTTCACACATGCAGTTGGAAAAGTAAAATATTGAAACCACAAGGTTTCTTCGAAGGAACATCCATATTATAGGGAAGATGAATGAAGTTTTCAGTACTTGTGAGTGTTCACTTGACGACAATGCTTCCTAATTTCTCCTTGCTTCCCGGTGAGCACAGCAAGCCTGCCAAGCTTCAACATGGCCTTGCCAAACTTGTCGCCGAAGTTCGGATCGCTAGCAAACTGCCTCACCATGGCCCGGGTGCTTGGATGATAGGCCATTCTCTGGTCAAAGTCGATCACTCCCTTGTGGGCGATGATCGCCTTGTAGAAGTTTGTGTCGAAGGTGTCTCCACTTCCTGGTGTTTGGTCTAGGAATGCTTGGTTCTTCGTACCATCTTCATCCTTGGGGCATGTCTTGATGAGCTTTTTTGCAAGAGTTGGGTCCATTGATGGGTCCGTCATGTTGGTGCCATGATAGTTGTACAGACGATCTTGGAAGTTGTTGCAATGTGCTATTCCAACGGTGTGAGCACCTAATGTACATACATTCGAACATACAAATAAATGTACGTACAAGTTAAAATCGAGTAATTTGCTGGTCTATATCTATGTGTTGACACTTTTTATATTTCCTGCAAAGGCTTCATGTTTTATGTTTAAGTATGATCACAAAAGCATACCAAGAAGAATGACGAGGTCATATACGGAAAATCCTTTGGAAGCAAATACTTTGATGGCAACCGGCATTGGAATGTTAGGGCCAGGAAGGATTAGAGCATCATTCGCCTTGGAAGTAAGGGTATCTCTTCGTCCGGTCTCTACTTGAAACCATGGTCCACCTCCCTGTGTATTGTACACATGACAAGAGCTAAATGAATATATACTCAAAGAAACAAAACATAATTTAACTATTCATATCGACTCTTAAGTTATACGTGGCACGGAAACCATGGATTTTCTTACCACTCTTGTTTTTTTTGTTTCTTTATAGGTTATTATGTATTGCTTGATTCCTTTTACAAAAAAAATGCATTGCTTGATTCGGTGATGGGTATTGTATTCTTTTCGTGTTCAAGTTACGGGTTGGATCACCCTCGTCTATTTACTAGTTATCCCGGTTTTTCATATCAACAAAATCCACTAGAGGGAGTGGAGTGTGTTGCCTCTTCTTCTTCCAATACAAAGGATAATATAACTTACCACGTTTACCGCAGCCCTAGTTGCCATAACCAGAATATCAGCACAAGAGACAACTCCAGGGCAAAACTTCTCGAGAGTATCCTTGACCGAATCAATGAAGTCGAAACCGTCTAGATCCAAGTTTGGTGGTGCTGTTTTCTCCGTGCCCTTGCCATCCAAGAAGATGGATGCATCACATCCCTTCCAAAGTATGTATCAATAAAAAATGTCATTATCTAAGTTACAATGAAGTAGTATATGTACATATGAAATGAAAGGTAAATGTATCTAAGAAATGAACGTGTATATTACTTGTAAAAATACGGTGTTAATGATGGAAGTAATTATGTACCTTGACAAAGCAATCATGGAAATACAAACGTGCGAGGTCACCGACAAGGCCCTTATCCTCCTCCATCTTGGCTCGGACGATCTGAAAAACTAATTTTTCGATGTCAAGGTTGCCGCATTTTCCCTGATAGTACCCGAACCGAAGTCCTTGAGCAGAGCATTGCCCAGCCAGGAGGACCAAGAAAAGTCCCATGGCCAAGGACACCCCAACAGAAAAGTTCTTCATTTTTAAATTGGTAATGAGTACACTATCACAATTAAGCCGTATGGATTATGATCGGATATAGCTTAATTGCTTTGCAAAGATTATGGCATTTGGAGCCGTGTTTATATAGTAAGGTACATGCCCTTTGCGCTACTGGGTATGATGATACAGTTTTAATTAATTAAGCTTATAACTAGCTAGTGTTATGTACTTAATTGCTATGAAATTAGTCAACTCGATATAAGTGCCTTAGTGGTGTGTTGCAACCACGTAACAAAGTATCAATCATTTGATCAAATTCAATTTCACAATGCATATATGCAAATGAGTATTAGAGATTAATCATTTTAATATCAAGTTGTGAAACTCGTGCGATGCAGTTACCGACTTGCATCGTTTGTAAAATTAAAATACACTTACTTGTATGCTGATCGATGTACGTTATAAATATTAATCAATTGCCTTGTACCTTCTACGAGACACGCCTGATAATATCTTTTAACGTAAAACTTAATTGATAAAACAATATTAATAAAAATTATATTAATTAATAATATATTTATATCCGAAATCATGATAATATTAGTTAATAACAAAGATCTTGATTTTAAGAATAAATTGAAATTTATGTTTTATATAATATTACATAAAGAAAATCAAAGATAAAATGAAAATATTTAATTCAATGGATAAACTTTGACTAAATAAAAATTAATTTGACATTATATATGGTATTATATAAGATAGAAATAAGTTATTTAATATTGCTATGCTAATATCTATAGATGAAATTAAAATAAAATAGATATCATAAATACTATTATAGTATCAACCTATCGATATGGATAAGATAAATACAATTATACTTTGTATTTGAAAATAAATTTGAAAGTATTTTTTTGTACGCATATGGATTAGATAGAAAGTAGGGGTGGGCACGGGTGGTTAACCGGATTTCTGGTTAATCGGAAACCGGTTAATTGGAAATTCGGTTATTGAAGTTCGATAACCGTAACCGTACCGGTTATTTCCGGTTAACCGGTTGCGGTTAACCGGAAAATTCGGTACTGTTTTTCGGTTAACCAATAGCCATATCTTTAGAAAAGCTTATAAATTAAACTATTTAGTGTAGCGTTAACCCGGTCTCTAACACATATTGCACATCTTTAATAGATGTCAAAATAGAAAATTCAAATACATAGTCTTAATATCATTTCACAATACATAAAACACAAAAAACAAACTTTGTTTTTTCTTAGCATAAACATGTCCAAATGTATCTTCAATCATCAATTGAAATGGACTCGTCAATTTCCATCAAAGTCTGCTCCAAAGTCAACTTTCTCATTCCTATAAATTGTAACAAATGTTAGAGACACAAAAAAACGTTGTACTCGAACAAAAAAAAAAACAGATATAATAATTTAACCTTCTTCCATAACTTCTACTTAATTCAAGTATATTTTCTTCGGCGGTAAAATATGTAAATGAAGTGCGCATCCAATCCTAACCAGAAACTAAAGCTTTCACCATTCGAGGTGTTAATGAAGTATGGAAATAATAAAATATACGACCTTCGTAAATCATCAACAATGTTAGAAATGAAAAACCACCAAACGATCCATGAAAAGAACAATAGTCTAATATCACTAAACCTACCGCCTTGTATAATGTATATTATCAAAACTTGTCTAATATCATTAAACCTACCGCCTTGTGTAATGTATATTATCAAAATGTGTCTAATATCATTCGGTTATTAGTTTTTCAAACCTACCGCCTTTACGTACCGTTATCAAAATAGGTCTAATTATGTTATTCTCTTTCTAAAAATATATATATTATATATTCGGTTATTCGGTTAAACCACATAATGAAAAACTAGTAACCGTCACCGAACCGTTTAACCGGAAATAATTCGGTCGGTTAACTGTAACCGGTTTTTCGGTTTTTTCAAGTACGGTTAACCGAAAAAAGTGATTGGTTACCAGTTATTCGGTTACGGTTTTTTTTCCCAACCCTAATAGAAAGTACTTATATTCTACTATATTATAAAATAAATAACAATATTTTAGTATCAGATATCTGTGGTTTAACATTAGGTGGGACCAGTATTAATGTGAGATCTCAAAAATGGACAACTTTTGTATATAGTATTGATATTATTTTGATATATTAATATATAGGGATTAGATAAAGATATATGAATTTTTTTAATTATTAACGATAAAGAATCGTTAAAACGTAATTGATTTATAATAAGTTAATATAATGTGGGACCAAAACTAATATGATGGCTCAAAAGGGCACAGTGTATAGTTTCTCAAGAATTTGGATCATATAATCAATGGGATATGCTATTATCGTAGAATCCATATGTATCTATAAGTATATACGCATCAGTATGACAGGTTGCAACTTCGATCCCCAACTAGTATCCTTGATGTGAGGCAAATGTAAATCTCCATGTAAGAGTTCTTTGAGCCCTTGGGCCTTCTCTGTCCTTGGATTGGGACACCATCTTCTCATCTTAAATTCTTCAGATAAAAAAAATCTATTACTATATACAAAAGTGGAAACAAGATAGAAACACCATCTCGCTCTCCCAAGAGACACCGGACCCATGGGTTGCTAGCTGCGGAACCACCACTAGACGAAAACGGCCCGAACCAAGCCAACGGTCGGTTCTGCTCTCTCTCTCCCTCGCGGCGATGCCAGAACTGACTCGCGACCACCTCGCCCGACCTGACCATGACGGCCATTCGCCCGATGAGTCGATCCAACAACCAAAACCGCCATGTGCTTGCCCCGACTAGGCTTGCAACCACCGACCTCCAACGACTACCCGAGGACTTTCTTGAGCGGAGGAAGAGAAAAGAAGAAACTAGGCTTACCGGCAACTTGGAGGAACGACGACCACCGAGGAAACTGCGGAATTTTGGACGACGCTGGAAGCAAGGATGACGACGGGATTGGAGGAAGGCACATTGGCAATAGCATCTCCCCGAGCCAACAAATTGTTTTTTATAGAATTAAATTAAGAGCATCTAATTAATTAATTAGCTAAGATAAACCTTTTATTGATTAGCTTCTTATCAAAAAGAAAAGAAAAGATTTTATTAACTAACTTGTATAAAAAGATAATTTAATTTATTTAAATTGAGTAAATAATTAAATTTTGGCTTATGGGTAAAGAAAGGAAACAATAATGCGATCGGATCGACCCGGATATTACATACTACCCCCTTCAGAAAAGTTTCATCCCGAAACTTACTCTGAAACTTATTCGAATGACGAAAGAGATTTAGCAGAATTCCAAAGCGGAATCAACTCGAGACCCGAAGTCTGACAGCCTCTCCTCCATAAAGAGGTTTATCCTCGAACCTAAATCGAACGGTGAAAACAAAATTCAATCCTAACATCGCACACACATGAACATAACAAAACTTGTATACTACGAAGGTCAAGCAAAATCAAATAAGGTCAAACAAATGGAACTCAAATTAACAACGAAGTGCAATCAACCAAAATGAATCCCGGAGTCTAGCTAAAGGAAATACGAACTCAAAGTATTATGACGAAGGTGGCGAGTATTCGGTTTACAAATTGGTAGAATAGAAATTTGTGTGAAGCGTATTTGGTGAAAGATGAGACAAGAGATCAAGCTAGAAAGACAAGAGCTTGAAGCCGACGAATTGGAAGCTCCTTCGGCCCTTTCTCCCGTGAGGAGTAGAGACCGAATGAGTAGGGCTAAAAGCTCTCTTACTCAATTTCAATCTACCAAAAAATGAGGCCCCTTGGTGTGCTTATATAGGTTGCGGAAGGGAAGGGGCCGGTGCCTTAGCTTTGACGCCAAGCATCAAGAGGAGGTGGAGAAGAGTGGGCGCCAAGCTTCATGGAAGAGTGGAGAAGAGTGGCGTTCAAGGCAAGCTCACATAGCCGTCCATCGTGTGTTCCTTGGCGGCCAATCTTCTCATTGAATGCGTCTTTGGAGCTCTAGCTTGGCGGCCAAGAAAGGAGGTTGGTGTGGCGGCCAAGCATCATTCCGAGTGGGCCTTGTGTAGTTCTCTTTGATGTTGGGCTTTGGGCCTATCAGGGTTCTCATTCGGGCTAAGTGGTTGGAGGCACACCAACACTTGACTAGGTGGTTCGTGTGGGGCGTGGGCCCGAAGTTGTTCTTGCAACATTTTAACGCGTTGCCCAGTCAAGGCCCCGGGAGGGTGGTTCAGTTCCTTAACCGTGGTTGACCTAGTGGCGGATCATGCCCGATCTATGGGCGGCTGACCTCGCGGGTGCCGCAGAGAGGCACCGGCCTGCGCCTCGGGCCGCGCCTCATCGCCATTCGCAGGGTGCCTAGTGGAGGCACCGGGCGCACCGGCGCCGCTTGCGGGGTGAGGGCCATAAGGGGCACCGGGGCTGTTGTGGTTGCAATTGTGTGATAGACACATGTTAGGTAGTGTTTTAGAGCATGTTTAGTTAGGATTTTTATGGTTTTGGGTTTAGTTTTAGTTAGCTTTACTAGTTTTGTAGTTTGTTAGAAAGATTCGGATATCTACACTTTGTTGTGGTTTTTGATTGCAGATATGAAGACAACGGGTGTAGAGGAGGTGCAAGCTTAAGCATTGGAGAAGGAAAGAAGAGAGCCAAGCTATTAGATTAGGCCAAGAAGTGATGGAGAAAGAACACTTGGTTCCGGACTATGTATTGGAGTTGTTGTTTCGACACCTCTTGCTTGTAAGGGCTGGATGTGGAGCTATGGTGGTCGGATCGAGCTGATTTTGGTTTCATTGGAAAGCTAACTCGAAGCGCTACAACTCATCTTTTTACTCCGAGTCCAAATTCCAACTCGAAGTGGGTCAAAACAGCCTCTGAAGTGATACATGACGACCAGTGTTGAAAACGCGGGCAGGAGGATCTGAAGCGCGCCCGCGCTTTAGAGGTGTACCCCGCGCTTCGACACCTGAGCGTCTGGCGTGAAAACTCGGGCAAGCAAGCCAAAGCGCACCCACGTTTCTCCCCGTGTCCGCGAAAGCGAGAGTGATATTTTTGTACGGGCTTGGGTCTTTGGGTTGAAACTTGTTTTGGATAGTATTTTTAGAAACCTCTTAGATATATTTTTGGATGTTAGTTTCTAGTTTATATTCTCATAACTCTTGACTTTGAGGTGGTTGTTGGAGCTTGAGAAGAACAAGAACCCTATGGGAAACTTTGTAAGTTTTTCAATGTCTTTGAGTAGCTAAATTCCTTTTACTTAACTAGTTAATTGAAGTTGTGAATTAAGTATTATTGTGAGATTTGATTGTTCTTAATTTCCCTTGACTAGATTGTTTTCTCTATGCTTGATTGAATAAGTTTGATTTAGGGTTTTGTTAGATTGGTCATCTAATTGAATCTCTTGGTTGAATTACAACTAGATCTTTCTAATTACCGGTCGGTGTTAATTAGATCAAAAGTAGAACCTTTAATCAATCTAGGACGGGTAGGACTAGTTGATTAAAGAAGAGAATTCAATCGCATGTTATTTAGATGTCTGGTTGCTCTGAATGCATGTTTCTATTGATACTTGAATCTTAATGTTGTTGTCAAATTGAATCGAGGAGGTCTCTTAGGTTATTTGATAATTAAGGTTGTTAGTACCGGTCGGGCTAATAACTAGAATTGAAGTAGGATTAATAATTCCATGAAGTTGGGTTATTAGCATTCCGCAATAGATTGGTCAAGGTAAAAAGAGAATTTTGATAATCAATGATCAATAATCGAATTCGCAATGAATATTAACTGGTTAAGCATACTTGTCTTATATTTGATATCTCAATCTTAATTTTGCATGTTTAGTTTTGATAGTTGTTAGAATCATACTCAAAACCTCCCCTTTTCTAACTCTGAGTAGCGTAACAATAAACATTGAAAACCTGAGTCTCTGTGGGATCGACCCTTACTTCCCTACTACATTCCTAGTAGGTAGTTTGGTTTATTTTGATCGGTATTAGGGCGACTAAAATAACGCTTATCATTGTGCATCCCACATCGAGAATTGGTGGGAAACCAAACTCGCTTATAAGTACATGGGTTACTCCTCCTATTGCCAATTGGTTTTGGGATGGAACCCCATGGGCTTGTGAGTTGGGCTTGGCAATTGGGCCTGTCTCCCCTCTAACAATTGGTATCAAAGCCAATGGTTCGGCTTAGGGACCGGGAGGGTTCGCCGTTATCGGTTGTGAGGGATTCACAAATGGGGGGGAGATTGTTGGGGTTGGAAATGTGCATCCCACATCGAGAATTGGTGGGAAACCAACCTCGCTTATAAGTACATGGGTTACTCCTCCTATTGCCAATTGAGTTTGGGATGGAACCCCATGGGCTTGTGAGTTGGGCTTGGCAATTGGGCCTGTCTCCCCTCTAACAGGGGCGTCGGTGCCTTGACAAGGGCCTAGAGGCACCGTGGCGTTGGTGCCTTGTGGTGACCCGAGAGGCACCGTGGCGTCGGTGCCTTGGTGTGGAACGGGAGGCACCGGGGCGTCGGTACCTGGAGGTGTAACGAGTGGCACCGGGGCGTCGGTGCCTTGATGTGATCCAGGCGCGGTCACATCAACCAACGTGCCACTTATTAGACCCTAGCTGCTCAAAGACGAAGCAGTTCTCAAGTTAAATCCTCTAAAGGAGCATAGGCTTCCTGCTCGTCACGACCCCTCTTCTCGAATAGTCGGGGTGGAGCAACTCCCGAGTTACTTCCTACCACACTCCGGCCCATCCCTTGACCAGATGCTTGATACGACTGTAGCGGTGGCTGATGGACTCCCTGGTTCCTTAGACCCGACATTGCCCCTTGTGAAGGTCCCCCGACTCTACAAAATCTCTACACACGCCCAGTCCTTCCACATGAAAAGCACTCCCGTATTCGTTTTAATTGGACATTGGCTCTTGAGATGCTCAATGTTGCCAAAGTTGTGACACTGCCTCATGCTTCCAGCGGCCCGACTTTGCGATGACTGGTCCTGACGACCCTGTACTTGAAACCCTGGTCTAATTTGCTGAATCTGATCATGGCTGCTATACCTCTTGAACTCATTTGAATCAGCCACTCGTTGTCTCCTCACTCCTCCAAACTGCATGTCCACCACTATAAGTGCGACATTGGCCGACGTTTCTTGTAAATTATAAATCTTATCTCGTTTAAAACTATAAATCTTATCTCGTTTATTATACGAGTTGGATGTTTGCATGTTTTCTCTCCGTGTCGAGTTGTAAGATCTGGATGTTCTGTTGTCGAAGTGGCTTGGTAGTACCTCGTGATATTTAATACCGAGTAACGCCTTGTTAGAAAGACGAGGAGTTACAGAGTTTATAATGTGCTTAAGGATGAGAAGTTTTGTTGGTCATGAGGGTTGAGAATTAAACGAGAATAATGCAGGCTGAAATTCAAAATTGTGTTTGACCTCACTTGACATGAGTAGTTTAAGATTATTAATGAATTACAATAGTATATTCTTTCTAAGGAAGGTAAGGGTATAACCTTTTCAACAAGCTAGTTGGCGTAGGTTTTTATTCTAAGGCTTTGTTCGGTAGATGAAAGCTTGTAGCTGGTAGATGAAATTGGGTTGAAGACGCGTTCGGTAACAAAGTTTCAGCTATATAGAAGAGAAACTATTGCCTAAATTCAGCTACCATCTACCCCCTGCCCCCCCTCCCTCTCCCCCCCCCCCCCCAAACTTGTAGATGGTAGATGAAGCTTGTAGATGGTAGTTGATTTTTTTTGGATTTACCGAACGGGGCCTAAGTGATTGTGTCCTATTGCTGAGTTTGTTTTTAGTTATTTTGTCTTGCAAAGATATTATTCCCCTAAAGTTGTTTCGTAGCATATTGTTGGATTTATGTAAACTCTTATGAAGCCGTTTTCACATAAACCAATGGAATGAATTTGGTGGGGTACAACATGAGCCTAGTTATATATATATATATATATATATATATATATATATATGACACACTGACCTATATTTTTTCAATCAAGGGATCGACGGTTTGTATTTATGAATCAATAACACATTTGAAGTTGATCAAAAGTACAACATCATTAGTCAATTACTAGCAGTAGTAATTAAGGAATGAAAGTTTACTCATAGTAAAATAAAGGTACAAGTTTTTTTGAAAAGATACATTGTTCACACATGCAGTTGTAAAAGTAAAATATCAAAACCACAAAGTTTCTTCGAAGGAACATCCATATTATAGAGAAGATGAATGAAGTTTTCAGTACTTGTGAGTGTTCACTTGACGACAATGCTTCCTAATTTCTCCTTGCTTCCCGGTGAGCACACCAAGCCTGCCAAGCTTCAACATGGCCTTGCCAAACTTGTCGCCGAAGTTCGGGTCGCTAGCAAACTGCCTCACCATGGCTCGGGTGCTTGGATGATAGGCCATTCTCTGGTCAAAGTCGATCACTCCCTTGTGGGCGATGATCGCCTTGTAGAAGTTTGTGTCGAAGGTGTCTCCACTTCCTGGTGTTTGGTCTAGGAATGCTTGGTTCTTTGTACCATCTTCGTCCTTGGGGCATGTCTTGATGAGCTTTTTTGCAAGAGTTGGGTCCATTGATGGGTCCGTCATGTTGGTGCCATGAAAGTTGTACAGACGATCCTGGAAGTTGTTGCAATGTGCTATTCCAACGGTGTGAGCACCTAATGTACATACATTCGAACATACAAATAAATGTACGTACAAGTTAAAATCGAGCGATTTGTAAGTCTATATCTATGTGTTGACACTTTTAATTCATGTTTCATGTTTAAGTATGATCACAAAAGCATACCAAGAAGAATGACGAGGTCATATACGGAAAATCCTTTGGAAGCAAATACTTTGATGGCAGCTGGCATTGAAATGTTAGGGCCAGGAAGGATTAGGGCATCATTCACCTTGGAAGTAAGGGTATCTCTTCGTCCGGTCTCTACTTGGAACCATGGTCCACCTCCCTGTGTATTGTACACATGACAAGAGCTAAATGTATATACGCAAATAAATTAAACATAATTTAACCATTTATATCGACTCGTATGTTATACCTAGCACGGAAACCATGTTTTTTCTTGTCACTCCTGCTTTTTTTTGATTTTTTATAGGCTATTTTATATTGCTTGATTCCTTTTACCAAAAAAAATGCATTGCTTGATTTGGTGATGGGTGTTGTATTCTTTTATTGTTTAAGGTACAGGTTGGATCACCCTCGTTTATTGACTAGTTATCCCGGCTTTTCATATAAAAAAAATCCACTAGAGGGAGCAGAGTGTGTCGCCTCTCCTTCTTCCAATACAAAAGATAATATAACTTACCACGTTTACCGCAGCTCTAGTTGCCATAACCAAAACATCAGCACAAGAGACAACTCCAGGGCAAAACTTCTCGAGAGTATCCTTGACCGAATCAATGAAGTCGAAACCGTCTAGATCCAAGTTTGGTGGTGCTGTTTTCTCCGTGCCCTTGCCATCCAAGAAGATGGATGCATCACATCCCTTCCAAATTATGTATCAAATAAAAATGTTATTATCTAAGTTACAATGAAGTAGTATATGTACATGTGAAATGAAAGATAAATGTATCTAAGAAATGAACGTGTATATTACATGTAAAAATACGGTGTTAATGATGGAAGTAATTATGTACCTTGACAAAGCAATCATGGAAATACAAACGTGCGAGGTCACCGACAAGGCCCTTATCCTCCTCCATTTTGGCTCGGACGATCTGAAAAACTAATTTTTCGATGTCAAGGTTACCGCATTTGCCCTGATAGTACCCGAACCGAAGTCCTTGAGCAGAGCATTGCCCAGCCAGGAGGACCAAGAGAAGTCCCATGGCCAAGGACACTCCAACAGGAAAGTGCTTCATTTTTGAATTGGTAATTAGTACACTATAGCAATTAAGGCTTATGGATTATGATCGGATAAGCTTAATTGCTTTACAACGATTATGGCATTTGGAGCCATGTTTATATAGTAAGGTACCTGCCCTTTGCGCTACTTGGTATGATGATACAATTTTAATTTATTAAGCTGATAACTAGCTAGTGTTATGTACTTAATTGCCTTGAAATTAGTCAACTCGATATAAGTGACTTAGTGGTGTGTTGCAACCACGTAACAAAGTATCAATCAATTGATCAAATTCAATTTCACAATGCATATTTGCAAATGAGTATTAGAGATTAATCATTTTAATATCAAGTTGTAAAACTCGTGCGATGCAGTTACCGACTTGCATCTTTTGTAAAATTAAAATACACTTACTTGTATGTTGATCGATGTACGTTATAAATATTAATCATTTGCCCCGTACCTTCTACGAGACACGCTTGTTAATATCTTTTAACGTATAATTAAATTGGTAAAACAATACTAATATAAATTATATTAATGGCATATTTATATCCAAAATCATGATAATATTTTTTAAACAAAGATCGTAATTTTAAGAATAAATTGAAATATAAGTTTATATAATATTATATAAAGAAAATCAAAGATAAAATGATAATATTTAATTTAAAAGATAAAATTTGACTAATTAGAAATTAATTTGAGATTGTATTTAATATATTATAAGATAGAAATAAGTTATTAAGTATTATTATGCTAATACCTATAGATGAAATTAAAATAAATTAGATATCATAAATATTCTTTTAGTATCAGCCTATCGATATGGATAAGATAAATACAATTATAGTTTTTATTTGATAAAAAATATTAAGGCTATTATTTATACGCATATGGATAAGATAGAAAATACTTATATTCTATATTATAAAATAAATAAGAACATTTTAGTATCAAATATTTGTAGTTTAATATTAAATAGGACCAGTATTAATGTGAGATCTCGAAAATGCATAACTTTGGTATATAGTATAGATATTATTTTGATATATTAATATATAGGGATTAGATAAAGATATATGAATTTTTTAATGGTTATGGATATAGAATCGTTAAAACGTAATTGATTTATAATAAGTCAATATAATATGGGACCAAAACTAATATGATGGCTCAAAAGGGCACAATGCAATACATAGTTTCTCAGGAATTTGGATCATATAATCAACGGGTGATACTATTATCGTAGAATCCATATGTATCTATTACTATATACGCATCGGTCTGACAGGTTGCAAGTTCGATCCCGCAGATGTAAATATCCATGTAAGAGTTCTTTGAGCTATTGGGTCTTCTCTATCCTTGGATTGGGACACCATCTCCTTATCTTAAATTTTCCTGATAAAAAAAATCTATTACTATATGCAAATGTGGAAGCAAGATAGAAACACCATCTCGCTCTCCCAAGCGACACTGGACCCATCGATTGCTAGCTGTGGAACCACCACTAGACGAAAACGCCCCGAACCAAGCCACCGGTCGGTTCTGCTCTCTCTCTCTCTCTCTCTCGCCTACGGTGATGCCAGAACTGACTCACGATCGACCACCTCGCCCGACCTGACCATGACGCCCAATCGCCCGATGACTCGATCCAACAACCAAAACCATCATGTGCTTGCCCCGACAAGGCTTGCAACCACCGACCTTCGACCACTACCCGAAGACTCTCTTGAGCGGAGGAAGAGAAAAGAAGAAGCTAGGCTTACCGGATTGTAGGATGGCACGTTGGCAATAACATCTCCCCGAGCCAACAAAGTGGTTTTATAGGATTAAATTAAGAGCCTCTAATTAATTAATTAGCTAAGATAAACCTTTTATTGATTAGCTTCTTATCAAAAAGAAAAGATAAGATTTTTTGCCTAAATAGATAATTTAATTTATTTAAAATGAGTGAATAATTAAATTTTGGCATATGGGTAAAGAAAGGAAACAATAATGCGATCGGATCAACCCGGATATTACATACTACCCTCTTCAGAAAAGTTTTATCCCGAAACTTACTCTGAAACTTATTCGAATTACAAAAGAGATTTAGAGGAATTCGAAAACGGAATCAACCCGAGACCCAAGGTCTGACAACCTCTCCTCCATAAAGAGGTTCGTCCTCGAACCTAAATCGAACGGTGAAAACAAAATTCAATCCAAACATCACACACACATGAACATAATAAATCTTGTATACTACGAAGGTCAAGTAAAATTAAACAATGTCAAACAAATGGAACTCAAATCAACAACGAAGTGCAATCAACCAAAATGAATCCCGGAGTCTAGCTAAAGGAAAACCAACGTGCCACTTATTAGACCCTAGCTGCTCAAAGACGAAGCAACTCTCAAGTTAAATACTCTGAAGGAGCATGGGCTTCCTGCTCGTCACGATCCCTCTTCTCGAACACTCGGGGTGGAGCAGCTCCCGAGTTACTTCCTCCCACACTCCGGCCCATCCCCTGACTAGATGCCAGATACGACTGTAGCGGTGACTGATGGACTCCTTGGTTCCTTAGACCCGACACTGCTCCTTGTGAAGGTCCCCCGACAAAATCTCTACACATGCCCAGTCCTTCCACAGTTCCACATGAAAAGCACTCCCGTATTGGTTTTGGACATTGGCTCTTAAGATGCTCAATGTTGCCAAGTTGTGACACTGCCTCATGCTTCTAACGGCCCGACTTTGCGATGACTAGTCTTGACGACCCTGTACTTGAAACCCTAGTCTAATCTGCTGAATCTAATCAGGTTTACTATACCTCTTGAACTCATTTGAATCAGCCACTCGTTGTCTCTTCACTCCTCCAAACTACATGTCCACCACTCTAGGTGCGAAATTGGCCGACGTTTCTTGAAAACTATAAATCTTATCTCATTTAAAACTATAAATCGTATCTCGTTTATTATATGAGTTGGATGTTTGGATGTGTTCTCGCCGTGCCGCGTTGTAAGATCAAGATGTTCTGTTGTCGAAGTGGCATGGTAGTACCTCGTGAGATTTAATACCGAGTAACGCCTTGTCAAAAAGATGAGGTGTTACAAAGTTCATAATGTGCTTAAGGATGAGAAGTATTGTTGGTCATGAGGGTTGAGAAGTAAATGAGAATAATGCAGGTTGAAATTCTACATTGTGTTTGAATCCTCACTTAACATGAGTAGTTTAAGATTATTAAAGAATTACAATAGTATATTCCTTCTAAGGAAGGTAAGGGTATTACCTTTTCAACAAGCTAGTTGGAGTAGGATTTTATTCTAAGTGATTGTGTCCTCTTGTTGAGTTTGTTTTTAGTTATTTCATCTTAAAGATATTATTCCCCTAAAGTTGTTTCTTAACATATTGTTGGAGTACTGTAAACTCTTATTAAGCCGTTTTCACATAAACCAATGGAATGAATTTGGTGGGGTATTTCATGAGCCTAGTTATATATATATATGACACATTGACCTATATTATATTTTTTCAATCAAGGGATCGACGGTTTGTTTTTATGAATCAATAAAACAATTAAAGTTGATTAGTAGTACAACAACATTAGTCAATTACTAGCGGTAATAATTAAGGAATGAACGTTTACTCATAATAAAATGAAGGTACAATTTTTTTTTGAAAAGATACACTGATCACACATGTAGTTGTAAAAGTAAAATAACGAAACCACAAAGGTTCTTCGAAGGAACATCCATATTATAGGGAAGATGAATGACGTTTTCAGTACTTGTGAGTGTTCACTTGACGACAATGCTTCCTAATTTCTCCTTGCTTCCCGGTGAGCACACCAAGTCTGCCAAGCTTCAACATGGCCTTGCCAAACTTGTCGCCGAAGTTCGGGTCGCTAGTAAACTGCCTCACCATGGCTCGGGTGCTTGGATGATAGGCCATTCTCTGGTCAAAGTCGATCACTCCCTTGTGGGCGATGATCGCCTTGTAGAAGTTTGTGTCGAAGGTGTCTCCACTTCCTAGTGTTTGGTCTAGGAATGCTTGGTTCTTTGTACCATCTTCGTCCTTGGGGCATGTCTTGATGAGCTTTTTTGCAAGAGTTGGGTCCATTGATGGGTCCGTCATGTTGGTGCCATGATAGTTGTACAGACGATCTTGGAAGTTGTTGCAATGTGCTATTCCAACGGTGTGAGCACCTAATGTACATACATTCGAACATACAAATAAATGTAGGTACAAGTTAAAATCAAGTAATTTGTAGGTCTATATCTATGTGTCGACACTTTTTATATTTCCTACAAAGGCTTCATGTTTTATGTTTAAGTATGATCACAAAAGCATACCAAGAAGAATGACGAGGTCATATACGGAAAATCCTTTGGAAGCAAATACTTTGATGGCAGCCGGCATTGGAATGTTAGGGCCAGGAAGGATTAGGGCATCATTCGCCTTGGAAGTAAGGGTATCTATTTGTCCGGTCTCTACTTGGAACCATGGTCCACCTCCCTGTGTATTGTACACATCATCTTAGGGCAACAACCTCGGAGGACTTAAACCCAAACAAAAACTGACGAGTGTTCTTTTACTCGTACAAGTTTTTCACTGTAGGTTGTTATCTTTGTCGTGACCCTCATCACTATGTGGAGGGAAGCTTTTGATGTTTGAGTTTCTCCATATACTCATATATTGTCATCTTATTACTTGGCTCACTTTAAGGGCCTACCCATGTGTCTTGAACTTCATGATCCAACATGAGTTACACGGGTCTCGTCAATGGAGTAAATACATGTTGTATGCGGAGTAGCCTCTTGTTTAAACCCTTGGCAAGGTGTCAAGTGTTTTAGGAGACAATTAGAGTGGGGGTACTACCTTTGCAACATCTACCCTCAAAATTGGTATTTGACGATGTTTTTGATTTTGTGTTACCCCTTCGATATGATTCTCCCCTTTCTCATTACATCCTCTTTTACATCTATAAGGACATAATCATCTTATGGTAGATGAATAATCAGTTGTCGATATGAAACGACATTTTTTTTCAGTCTATCTTCCCACTTGTAACTCCCTAATTTTAGAAGTGTACAGTGGGTTTGACATGAATCAACCTTACAAATATATATCCTTAATATATTTGTCCTCAATGATCATCTCTCTCTTTTTTAATGAAGAGACAACCTTCTAGCTGATATTGTGGCTCTACCTTTTTTCCGAGCTTGGACATAGCTACTGACAAAGGTTTGCCATCAGATTTTATGAAAGTCATCATAGACTCTCTTGTTGTATATTCGTGGCTTCTTGCCATCATCATTTCTCCCTTCATTAGCTTGAGGGCATTTGAATCATGATTTATATCGAGCATATTATAAGCTCAGTAATATATACCTTTAATACCAAAGCCTTAAAAGCTATTGGCTTGATAATACCAAAATGAACCATTCATTACGGAAGCAAATTGGCTTATGACAATCTTTTTAAGATGTACTTGTCTGCTTAAAACCTTTCAAAGTAGTTAATCATAGACTTTTCCATCTTGTGTTAAGGTCATTCTACTAGCTCGATTCAATGAATTTGCTAGGTGCTTGCAAAGTCCATGATTTAGGCCTTTGCTTTTGATTTTAGCCGTTGGTTAGGCTTTTTATCATTAAGGCATCCATATAGTGTAGTTTCACCATAGGTGGAATAGGTATGAGCAAGGTGCTCACATGGTGAACCACAAACGCCATTGAACTTGTCAAGATAATTTCTTTCATGATCTATGGGACACGGGGACTAAACCACAATATGTGGAGCGTGATCGTTTATATCCCAAGATAGGCAGAAACCTTGAAGCTTGGAATCCCATGAACGCTTGATTGATCATCTCCGTGATATATTGGAGAGATATAAGTGAGTTACCCCTTGGGTTTTCATCACTTGTAAGTTATTTATATTTTAAAACACCCCTTATTTGTTTTGACTGATTGCTTCAGCTATAAGCGGCGTTATTTTGTGTCGCACTGCCTTATTTGAAGTTGCGACTTTGAGACTAGTTCCTTCAATGCCAAGCATGACTATAACTAACACTGACATGTATTTTTGCATAGTCTTGAAAGATGAGAGTAATTTTCTCTCAAATGGTTACGAGTGGAAACTCCTTACTTTGATAAAGGAAAGAGTGGTCCTTATCTAATGGAGAACCATTTTCTTACACCATTCATTGTAACCACAACATGGAAGAGTCTTGGGACCATACTTACACATTAAGTTTCTCTCACGTTGAATCTCGTGAAGAGTCTAACAAAGGTTTGAAACCTAGTAATTCGGGATATCGGACTTGTTGTCCTTAATGGGGCTTACTCTTAAATTGGAATTTTGACGAGCCCATATAACCGACTTAACCTCTTTAAACCTTACTAGGTCTTTGAGATCTAAAATTTGTCAAACCTTAGACCATATGACATGTCTAAAGGAGGTTTAAAATCTGGCTATTTTGGAATTCGGACATATTGTCCTCGACGAGTTTCCCTCGTAAATAATAGTCGAGGTGCTCGTACAACTTAGTTAACCTCATGAATCATTTTAGGTTTCGAAGGCTAATAATTTTTGACAAAGGGAGCACTGAAATGACTCCACTCCAAATGGAGGGTCATGTAGACTTCTTTCAAGTTATCCCATGAGAATTGAAATAGACCCAATGTCGATTTGATTCTAAAATTTTTGACAAAGGGAACCATTCTTGTCTTAACTCTGTTGATTTGATTCTGAATATCAATTAGAGAAAAGCTTATTGCTATTTTTTGTGATGTGGGATGATCGGATGCTTCTCGCCTAATTTTAGCCAACTCTTAAGCTATAGAGAGTTCGGCCGATGAAGGCGATAAAAATCCTCTTGGATACATTCTTGAGACCCCTTCTCTCTAATTTGTTGACCTTGGTGGTCTCGGAGAGAAGTTGGGTAGAATGCTATATACCCCCTTTCATCATGATTACTTGGATGATGGGATCTTAAGAGGCTCTTCGATTATGGGTCTTACTAGCATTTAAGAGCATCATACAAAGGGCTCAAATATTATGGGGCTTGTTGCCCTAAGATGATGGATCTCGATGGACATTAATTTCATACCCCCTGGGCATCGATTTTTTTCTCTTATGATCAATGGATGCTTCACACAATGTTATGACAAGCTCTTAAGTTATAGATTGCTTGACCAATGTATGTGGTATAATCCTCTCGACTCCATATTTGTAACCCTTTTGTTCTCTTTAATTTGTTGACCTTGGTGGTTTAGAAGAAAATTTGGGCTAAGTGTTACATAACTCTATTTCATTTTGGAGACTTGAATTATGAGTTTAAGAGGATCTTTAGTGACGATACTTGGTGTCACTAGTTCTTGGGAGTATCATTAAATGAACCCATTCAACATGGAGCTTGATGTCATAGGATGATTGACTAGGTTTGGCCAAGAGTACTATACATCTATACCACCTCAGCATGTAGCCATGACAAACATTCTTTCACACCTCTCCTTATAATGTTATTGAATGAGGTTCGAAGATCTAGAGAGTAGTCTTAAAACAAGTCTCTAGAGAAAGTGAGCTCCCGGTGAAATGAGGAGTATCTCGACAATCTCTTCTTAATCCACGACCCTTCAAAAATAGTGTAAGTCGTGGAGAGCTCGTTAAAAATGACCGTTGCATTCAAAAGTTGTTTTTTTTGTTTGCAACAAAATATATCAAGTATATATATCGACATTACTTAAAGATGAAAAGAAAGAAAGGGTCCCACTGGGCGTGCCAAAAATATGTTGAGCAAAAATGTACACAAAATTGCAAAACATATAATAATTATTTTTATTTTAGTTCGACCCTCTCTTTTGACTCTTTTGATTAAAAGCAATATCGATACAAAATATTTGATGGTTTTTATGATTTGGGCTGCACCCGATTTTATGGGTTGCCTACGTATCTCTTTTCTAGAGAATCAAGCCTTACGTAGTTCAGAATGTTTTATTTATTTTTATTTTTGTTTTGTTGTTTATGTTTGATTTTCACACATTAGCGGAACGCGTCTGAACCCACCTTCTAGGAAGGGTTGCTCGGACTCAAACCAACTATCATCTGCGTGATATGAATAAGATTAAACCCACCTTCTATGAAGGGTTGTCTAATCTCTCCACTTTCAAACATAAGGCTTAAGGGTTTATATTTGTTTTTTTTAATTTGATTTAATTTATTTTGCGACTGAATACAATATATTTATATTTTATGTCGTATTTCCTACGTATCCATTTATATGATACGGAATCAAGTCAAACGTAGTTCTCAAAGACATATTAACATTTGATTGAAGGTTGTGATTGAATTTAACGCATACAAATTTCACGTTAAATTTCCTACGTACCCGTATGTAACGGGATCAAATCATACGTAGTTCTATATAAGATATATTAAGTTTGACTTAAGGTTGCGATTGAACTTGACGAGCATTGTGCTTTATGCCAAGTTTCCTTACATACCCTATTAAAAGGGATCAAATCACATGTAGTTCTTTTAATTAAACTTAATTTTATTTTATTTAAGATTTGCGACTGAACTTGATATATTTAATTTGTATCAAGTTTCCTACGTAGTCCATAGAAGAACATCAAGTCCCCACGTAGTTCTAAAATGACATATTACAATTTCAATCTAGGGTTGTGATTGAACTCAATGGACACATTGTCTTATATTGAGTTTCCTACGTAGCCTTTATTAGGCATCAAATCAATACGTAGTTCTTACGGATTAATTTGAGTTTCAATCCTTTTTAAATTTATATTAAATAAAGATCATGAAAGTGGATCAAGATACGTATAGGGCTTAGAAACTTATTATATAAGCCCTCTTAGAGCATCTTCCCTCCAAGGCCATAGGCCAAAATTTTTTACCCTACCAAATGGGGGAATATACCCATTTGATGCCAATTTAGCCTAAACCTCAAATTTTTCACTCCCACCCTAGGCCAAATCATCTAGGCTAAAATTATAAATATTTAATTCCAACGGCTAGTTTTACTCTTCCGCTATGTATTTTTCGTTATTAACATATTCTAAAATA
This sequence comes from Polygonum aviculare, assembly GCA_934048045.1. Taxonomy (NCBI): domain Eukaryota; kingdom Viridiplantae; phylum Streptophyta; class Magnoliopsida; order Caryophyllales; family Polygonaceae; genus Polygonum; species Polygonum aviculare. Next base: position 3,990,456 of record OW204027.1, read on the forward strand.
AAGACTAGTTTGAATAATTAACATTATATTTTATTTAAAAATTATTATTATAAGAATTGTGAATAAAAGCTATATTTAAAAAATTATTATTAAAAAATTAGTTTATCTACGTACAAAATAATATTTCGTATTTATATATCAAATATTAGGCTCATATAAAACGTTGTAATGAGACCATCATAATGATATAATTTTTATTATTAAAAACATTTAAATATTATGATTTTTATAACTTATTAATTAATTTAAATACATATAATTAATAACAAAAATATAAAAAAATGACCAAGGGCCCACCATAATTAGTGAGACCCACAAATTTGGCCTAGCAAAACAAAGGCCAAATTTGGCCTAGCAAACACGGTAGGGTATTTTTTTGGGTGGGGGAATGTGTATTTAGCCTATGGGGGAAGATGTGGGTAGGGTATATGGGCAAATTTGCCCTATGGGGGGAGATGCTCTTACACGTGACCATATGTTAATTTGGGCTTGGTACTTTAGCCTGTTTTTTTCCTTAGAAACCAAACACAAGGTTATCAATGCTTGGTCTTGCCGATCAAAAAAAGGTTAGAGTTCTCTTGAACCCTCCTTTAACTATAGATCTCTTTAATTAACATGTAATTGCCAAACTGCAATATTTAGGGTCAAAATAACGACATTCAATCTACTGTAATTTACATAGAAGATGCGCACAATTCGTCCTCTGTTTCATATGCATCGGGTCCCTTTGTTAAAATTGTAAGGTCCATATGCATGGCAGCATGTATACTATGACTTCATATTTACATATATTAGTCAAATTCAAATGAAGCTTTTTGGGTTAATTTACTTCATCTAATTAACATGCCATACGATCAATCAGAGGTTCACGACCCCATTAGTCTTGTGCATTACATGACAATAAAAAGTCAATACATGTACACGTATTCATCTTTATACATGATGAATACTATGATTTTGTGTCTTCATCTCTGTATAGTCCATCGAATTTGTATACAAGTAATTAAGCCTTCATGCGCCATTTTGTTCAATGATCAGAATTACATATATGAGAAAATATTCTGAAGTAATTTCGACATTATAACGGCATAGAAAAGGCTAATTGTTGTGGTGTTCGGATCCACTCGGTTCCTCCCGGGCCACAAAACCAGTTTTAAACGGACTTTTAAAATAAAGGCAAAAGAGGAAAAAAACACCGATCAAGAGTATGCGTATATACATATACGTTCATAATACTTTTGCAATGATGAAGGCAAATTGTCATCGGTAGTGGTAATGGACCGTACATGAAACACCGGCCCGTGTATTAATCGGGAGGAAGAGAGAGTATGCACAGACGGGTTCACTGCCCATCATCAGTTATGTGCAATTTTACTTTCTCTGCTTTAAAGCAATGGGCCCTCTGTATCCATGTATGAGAATTGGAGGTCCTCCCCTGATTAGGTGGGAAGTTACTTTGATAACCTCTGATTAACCACCATCAATTTAATTTCTTTTTTAATTCTTGTTTGGGCCAAATTGTAATCCTCCCAAATCAATCTCAATTTGGGCCCAAATTAAATGGAATGACTTATTTATTAACTTTAATATCATATTTGCATTTAATTTAAAATAGATTAACCAAATTTAATATTTCGGTTAATTTTTAATTAATTCAAGCAAAATCTCGATTTAATATAAATTTGTGAAATTTTGCCCGCAAACAATGCACATAATCAATAAAGCATAGTTAAAACACAAATGAAACACATGTATTCATATTCAACATTGTTGGGACGATACTAAGGACGCCAGTCATTAATATCAAATCAACGATCTTTATCCTTAGTTTTGATAATGACAAACTCAATGTTATCTATTGTCTTGTCCAAGTGTTTATCCTAGAATAGGTTCCAGGGACGCTCTCAAAGTGAAAAGGACAACAAGTGAGCAGGCGACCCTAAGTCATAGGGACGCACGAGACTTCAATGATCAAGTGAACAAGAATGAAGTTCCTGCGAGATAAGAAGACCGTCCTTATCGAGTAGGAACGTGTGCCAAATCATCAATGTTTAAATTCAAACAAAGTCAAGGCTACCCAATAAGATGACATCACATGTAGCCATAGTCCTAAGAAGCTTCATGTGTCAGGGACAAGAGTGCCAGTTTCCAACACGGCGCTTTCGACATGTTCATACCAAGAACCACGTGGAACCTTCCTAGCAAAAGGAAGAGGTGACTTTCACGTGAAGACAAGTATTGGTTGAAGTACAATGTTAGATGGAAGCAACAAGATCTCAAAAGATCTCTGAGGACGCCCAAGGGTAAAAGGGTCCTAGAAAATGAGCCGTTCACATCACCTATCAATACAAGACAAAGTCATTCAATGAAGTATGTATAAAGATGAGAACTTTTGTTGGTTAGGAGGGTTGAGAAGTAAAAGAGAAGAATACAAGAAGACTATCTACATTATGCATGAATCCTCACTTGACAAGAGTAGTTTGAGATTATGAATGAAGTATAATAGTATATTCTTTTTAAGGAAGGTAAGGGTATTACCTTTTCAACTAGCTAGTTGGCGAAATTTTTGGTTCTAAGTGATTGTGTCTTATTGCTAAGTTTGTTTTTAGTTATTTTGTCATGCCAAGATATTATTCCCTTATAACTTTTTCTTAAAATATTGTTGGATTTCTTTAAACTCGTATTAAGTAGTTTTCATATCAACCAATGTAATGAATTTGGTGGGTCATAACGTGAGCCAAGTGTATATATATGACACATGGATCAATATTTTGTCAATCAAGGGATAGACGGTTTGTTTTAATCAATCAATAAAACAATGAAAGTTGATCAATATTACAATAACATTAGTCAATTACTAGTTGTAATAATTAATAAATAAAAGTTTACTCATAATAAAATGAAGGCACAATTTTTTTTGAAAAAAAAAGATACATTGTTCACACATGCATTTGTAGAAGTGATAAATATCGAAACCACATAGTATCTTCGAAGGAACATCCATATCATACGGAAGATGAATGAATCTTCCTTTACTTGTGAGTGTTCACTTGACGACAATTTTTTCTAATTTCTCCTTGCTTCCCAGTGAGCACACCAAGCCTGCCAAGCTTCAACATGGCCTTGCCAAACTTGTCACCGTAGTTTAGGTCGCTAGCAAACTGCCTCACCATGCCTCGGGTGCTTGGATGGTAGGCCATTCTCTGGTCAAAGTCAAGCACTCCCTTGTGGGCGATGATCGCCTTGTAGAAGTTTGTGTCAAAGGTGTCTCCACTTCCTGGTGTTTGGTCTAGGAATGCTTCGTTCTGTGTACCGTCTTCATCCTTGGGGCATGTCTTGATGAGCTTTTTTGCAAGAGATGGGTCCATTGATGGGTCCGTCATGTTGGTGCCATGATAGTTGTATAGACGATCTTGGAAGTGGTTGCAGTGTGATTCTCCAACGGTGTGAGCACCTAACGTACAAAGATTCGAACATACAAATAAATGTAGGTACGTGTTAAAATCGAGTTGTTTGTAGGTCTATATCCATGTGTTTACAATTTTTATGTTTCCTGCAAAGGCTTCATGTTTTATGTTTAAATATGAACACAAAAGCATACCAAGAAGAACGACGAGGTCATATAGGGACAATCCTTTGGAAGCAAAGACTTTGATGGCAGCCGACATTGAAATGCTAGGGCCAGGAAGGATTAGGGCATCATTTGCCTTGGAAATAAGTGTATCTCTTCGTCCGGTCTCTACTTGGAACCATGGTCCACCTCCCTGTGTATTGTACAGATGACAAGAGCAAAATGAATATATATGCAAACAAATAAAAGATAATTTAACTATTCATATCGACTCGGATGTTGTATGTAGCACAGAAACCATGGATTTTCTTGCCACTCTTGCTTTTTTGTTTTATATAGGTTATCATGTATTGCTTGATTCGGTGAAGGGTGTTATATTCTTTTCTTGTTGATGTTACGGGTTGGATCAGCCCCGTTTATTGACAACTATATCCCGTATTTTCATATTAACAAAATCCACTAGAGGGAGCAGAGAGCGTCGCCTCTCCTTCTTCTAATACAAAACAAAAATGTAACTTACCACGTATACAGCAGCTCTAGTTGCCATAACCAGAACGTCAGCACAAGAAACAACTCCAGGGCAAAACTTCTCAAGAGTATCCTTGACCGAATCGATGAAGTCGAAACTGTCTAGATCCAAGTTTGGTGGTGCTGTTTTCTCCGTATCCTTTCCATCCAAGAAGATGGATGCATCACATCCCTTTAAAGAATGTATCAAATAAAAATGTCATTATCTAAGTTACAATGAAGTAATATATGTACATGTGAAATCATAGGTACATGTATCTAAGAAATGGATGTGCATATTAGGTGTAAAATTAAGGTGTTAATGATGGAAGTAATTATGTACCTTGACAAAGCAATCATGGAAATACAAACGTACGAGGTCACCGACAAGTCCCTTCTCCTCCGCCATTTTGGCTCGAACGATCCGAAAAACTAGATCTTCGATGTCAAGGTTGCCGCATTTGCCATTGTAGTGCCCGAACCGAAGTCCTTGAGCAGAGCATTGGCCTGCTAGGAGGACCAAGACAAGTCCCATGGCCAAGGGCACCCCAACAGAAAAGTGTTTCATTTTTGAATTTGTAAATAGTACACTATCACAATTTAGGCTTATGGATTACGATCAGATAGCTTAATTGCTTTGTTAAAATTATGGCGTTTGGAGCGGTGTTTATATAGTAAGGTACCTGCCCTTTGCGCTACTCACTGACTATGATGAAATCATTTTGATTAGTTAATTAGCTAGTTTGATATACTTTAATTGCTTTGAAATTAGTCAACTCGATCTAAATGCCTAATTGGTGTGTTGCAGCCACGTATCATAGTATCAATCAATTAATCAAATTCAATTTCACAATGCACATTTGCAAATGAGTATCAGAGATTATTCATTTTAATATCAACTCGATGAAACTCGTGCGATGCAGTTATGTACTTGCTTCTTTTGTAATATGAAAATACACTTGTATGATGTATGTTATAAATACTAGTTAACTAGTTTAACTTTTTACCAATGTTATTATAAACCCAATTTAATATGGATCTATAACACCAATGATCACGTTAAAATTTTAGGATCATATATAAATAAGTTGGATTGTGATTAGTATTTTCTTACCAATAGTAAATCAACTCATAATATAAATTAGTTGGATTTGTTCAAAAATTACTTTACGATAAATATCATGTTTTATTATTAATTATATTTAACAAAAGATTATAACTAATTCTTGATAAGGGATAATTCATAATTTTCGGGATAGGAGAGTATATATGTTCTAATACAGTGTCTTAGCAATTAAATCACATTGTTTTTATATACATTAACTTTGACGAAAATAATAAAGGAGATGCTACCTCCTGATGTCTGTGGAGCCAGGGATGCCCAAGATCTATAGAAGTAAGTTATTTAATATTATTATGTTAATATCTATAGATGAAATTAAAATAAAATAGATATCATAAATATTATTTTAGTATCAACCTATCTATATGGATAAGATGAATACAATTATACTTTTTATTTGAAAATAAATACGAAAGTAATTATTTATGCGCGTATGGATAAGATAGAAAATACTTATATTCTATATTATACTAAAATAAATAAGAATATTTTAGTATCAATCAAATATCTGTAGTTTAATATTAGGTGGGACCATTATTAATGTGAGATCTCGAAAATGGACAACTTTTGTATATAGTACAGATATTACTTCTTATGTATTAATATATAAGGATTAGATAAAGATATTTGAATTTTTTAAAATGTAAAATTAATAAGGATATAGAATTGCTAAACCATAATTAATTCATAATAAGTTAATATAACGTAATGTGGGACCAAAACTAATGTGATGGCTCTAAAGGGCGCAATGTAATACATAGTTTCTTAGGAATTTGGACCATATAAACAATGGGATATATTATCATCGTAGAATCAATATGTGTCTATTACTATATACGCATCGGTTTGATAGGTTGCAAGTTCGATCCACAACTAGTTTTCTTGAGGTTAGGCATATGTAAATCCCATTATAACAACTTTTTGAGCTCTTAGGTCTTCCTTGTCCTTGGAATGTGACACCATCTCCTCATTCTAAATTTTTTGGATCAAAAAACATTTCTTACTATAGACAAAAGCGGAAGAAAAATCTACCATTGTATTGCGCCAGATCACCCCCTTAGTAAACTATTATCTTATTAAATCTTATTTTTATCATAATGTATGATTTTAATCTTATACATATTTAATTAAAATATTAGTTTTATCTTTTATTTTAAGTTGTTTAATTGATAATTCTATCCATATATATATATATATGAATCTTATCATTCTATTCTAAAATTATCATTTTAATAAATGTTTATTTAAGTCATAACATTTACTTGTCATTTTTTACCCATTTAATTGAATATTATATTAATTACAAGTTATTATAAAAATTTTTTAAATTATCAATCATAGAAAAATTTACTACTATTGTTGATACTCAGAAATCACGTTTCAAAATGAGGTTGTTTTAAGGTCATTAAACAAAAGTCCACAAATGCACACATAACACTAAGTCCACTTCAAGTCCAGTTAGTCTATCCTAATAACTCACTTATCAAACAAGTCAGAAACACCATTAAAGTTATAAGAATAAACATAATCTCAAATCTTCCTACTCTCACACACGATCGCCTGCACACAATGACCTACGCCTCTTCACTTACACACCCATACTCACACATACACATATATATTCATACTCACTTTTCTAATGAGGCGGAGCTGCAACCCTTCACTCTCATTGCACTCCTAACTGGTGATACAACCCTACACCATCATTGCATATGTTTTCTCTAATCATCGAGAAAACACTTATAGTCAATATACGTAATCAATAACGCATAATTAAAACACAAATGAAACACTTGTATTCAAATTCAACGCTATTGAGATGATATTAAGGACGTCAGTCATTAGTATCGAATCAACGATCTCCGTCCTTAACTTTGATAATGACAAACTCAATGATATCTAATATTTTGTCCAAGTGTTTATCCCCGGAAAGGTTTTAGGGACGCTCTCAAAGTGAAAAAGACAACAAGTCAACAGGCGTCCCTAAGTCATAGGGGCGCACATGACTTCAATGATTAAGTGAACAAGAATGAAGTTCATACGAGATAAGGAGACCATCCTTATCAAGTAAGAACACGCGCCAAATCGCCAATGTTCAAATTCAAACAAAGTCAAGGCTGCCCGACAAGATGACATCACATGTAGTCATAGTCCTCAGAAGCTTCATGTGTCAAGGCCAAGAGTGCAAGCTTCCAAGATGTCGCTTTTGACATGTTCATCCCAAGAACCATGTGGAAGCTTCCTAGCAAAAGGAAGAGCTGCTTTCGCATGAAGATAAATATTGGCTGAAGTACAACGTTAGAGGGAACCAACAAGATCTTAGAAGATCTCTAAGGACGCCCAAGGGTAAAAGGGTCCTGGGAAAGGATCCATTTCACATTGCCTATAAATACAAGACAAAGTCATTCAATGCGATGTGACTTCTTCTGAACACTCTCTTCGGAGTTGTCAAGAACACAAGAGCGAACTCAAGAACAAAGTGAGAGAGTGAGAGAGTGATCTAGATAGAAAGAAGAAGTCAACCACCAAAACAAATTTATTGCTACAAGAAAGATAATTGCGTGTTTTCGAAGGACTGTGAAACACGGAAGGTTTGAGTTCTATTGTACTTGTGTATCATGTTAGGTTACAAAGCTAGGGCTGATAAGGATTTCACTAATAATCTATAGGGAAGAAATCTATAGGTTATAGAATTGTGAAATCCGCCTTGTAATAGTTGTAAGGACTCACATTATATAAGTATAAGGATTTGTTTCCATGGGTATTTCTCCCTCCCCTAAAATCTCAAACTAAAATTTGTTCCCGTGGTTTGCACCCCTTTTAGCTACTAGTAGTGTATTTATACAAAATAAAAAAAAGTGTTCACGGGTGTTGTTTCCCTAGGCCGGACAAAAAATGTGAAAATTGGGTCAAAGTTTACCCCATCGGTCGGTTTGGCCGATGTGCATGACCCATTTTGCATTCACAAACTTGTCATCTTACCTTCCCGAGTGTCATTTGACTTTGTTTAATTTTAATTAAAAATAAAACTTTTGTCACCGTGACCAATATCTCCACAACCGACGGTAAAACCGGAACGCCCCGAGATTCACCGGGGCGCCTGGCATTACCCAAAAGGAAAAAAAAACGCGTTACCTTAAAATGAACGCTGTTATAATAGTTATAGAGCGTCGAACTTAAGCTAACGGCAACAAAAATAAAAAAGAGGGGGCGAACGAAAATGGGACTTCCTTCGTTGGGGTAAATCCAAATTGCAGATTCGCTGTCGTCGTCCCCAAATTACACTCCGGAGAAATTTTTCCTTCACTCTTCGCCGTCGCCGGCGGAACGAACAACCGCCGATTTGCCGTCGTCTCCGTCGAATAGCTGTCGCAACCTTCTTCCTCCTCATCCTCTGTAGGAACTTTCCGGTATAACCATGCCGCCGAAGAAAGAGCTCTGTAGGAACTTTCAGCGTGGCAGGTTACTCTTTTTCCCGTTCTCGTTTCCTTTGTCTGCAATCTTAGGTCAAAACGAATCGCTTTCTACTGTTTAGCCTTTTGTTTGTGGATTAGATTTCGTGTTGTGGATGTGGATGTTCAGTTCAGCAGTTTCCTCACTTGTATCTTTCCACTGACCGAATTTACAGTAATTCAATTGTATGAAATATCTGCTGAATTCTTCCCTATTTCAACAAGCTTCTCCATGGAGATTAAATCTGTCTGTTCAGTAGTGTGGCCTCGTTTGGAATTTTAGGTTACATTACTCTATGCCGTTTAGGTGATCTGAATATGTTGTAGATGTATGTTACTTTCCTGGCAGCTTTTAGGTCACCATGGTTGATATTGTTTCTAATGGTTAGATGGTCAGTGGACAGCCTACTTTCCTTTAGAATTCGGAGACAGTGTGATCATTCAAGCTTGTCTTTCAAATATACCTCTTATCAGCCAGATTGCTAGTAGCTTTTGCAGCTGTATGTCTTCAATTAGCGGATTAGAAAAGTAGTAGCTTGTACGAATGGTTTGTATAAATTTGTTTTATATGAAAGGAAAGAGCTCCTCTCTTGATTATGGCATTGGTTTGTCAATGACTTGGGTGTCAAATGAGCAATGATGGCCTGTTGCAGACTATGGGGCCTTGACCAGCTGTGAACATATATGAACGTCTCCTATGGAGGATCTCTTGTAGTTTAGTAGCTTCATGTGTTATTTTTCGGCAGAGCACATAACTAAGTAAATTCAGTTATGTATAGTAATAATCTGGTAGTCTCTTCTTTATGATGGTTTTTGTCCTCCCATTCCTTTCATTTCCTTTAATTTTTTTTTTGCAATAACTGAATTGGTGCGGACATATAGGTGTTTTCATTTATATGCAACCTTGACAATTTGTTGTTTGTCATCATTCTAGCGAAACTAGTTCTTAGTTTCATTGAGTAAATTTTTTTTGCTGAATACATGCACAAATTTCAATATAGAAACTGAACTCAGTGTTGGACCTCTATTCTGTTCATCCTTCCTGATACACCATAAGATGTGGATCATTACGGGTTTTACTCATTGGTGAGATTGCCAAATATTTCTCCGCTAGAAATGGAGTAGTTATATATCACAGTGATGGAAAGGATAATATTACTTGTACCTGCGATTTTAGTTAGATCATGTAAAAATGTTTTGTATCATTCCTGTTCATTAATTTGATGTAAAAAATGGTTGTTTTGTGTAACTAGTTTTTGCTCTGTGTTTCAGCTGTCGGTATGGTGACAAGTGCAGATTCTTACATAGCACACAGCAGCAACCAAAAACTAATCCCTTTGGATTTGGTGCTCAAAATAGCTCCAATTTTCATTCAACACCTCAGCCTAACACCAATCCCTTTGGTTTTGGTGTTCAAAATGTGTCTCAGCAAAATGGTGGTGCTAACTTTGGAGCATCTAGACAATCTAATGCCTTCAAGGTTATTACTCTCTTTGTCTGTATATTCTTTAATTATAGCACCATACCTAACAGAAATTTCAAAATGTCTTTAGTCTTTTAGTCGTATTACCACATGTCTATTTGTATGAGATTAGAAATCTTATATGGTCACTAACATATTCCTCAATCGTGGCATTTGTTACTCTGTGTAATTTACAGCCATTTGAAAATAAGTGGACCCGTACATCTTCTGCAACTGGTGGAAGCTCCAATACATCTCAACAAAATCAAAACCAGCCGCAGGCCTCAAATCACAAGTGAGTAATTTGACATACTATATTTATTATTAATGTGTATGCACTGATCAAAGGGAGGCTTTTATTAACGGCCGCATCTTGTTCTTTATTTAACAATGTTTCTGTATATGGACTATATTGTAAGATTTATGAGCTTTACATGATGCAGGTGCACAGACCCTAATGAATGCAAAAAGATAATTGCTGCAGATTTTAAGGAAGAGCAGCCACTTTGGAAGCTTACATGCTATGGTCATTTCAAGCAGTATGTACAATAATCCACTGTGTTTGTGCTACTGATAATCTTATTCTTTACTATACTACTTATGACTTAATTTTCTTAGAAGCCTCCTAGGGTGTTATTGGCGAACGGTGGTGGTGATTTTGTTACCAAATTGGAAGAAATTCCATCACTACAATCCCTTTTAATTTGCATGAACGGCTTTCTACTATAGTGCCCTTAGGGATTGCAGCATCCAAGCTTTGAGTTGTACTATTTATAGTTGTGGGGTGGGGGATGGAATCACTATCAGAGACCTCAGCATGGTGATACTGGTGCTGTTGAGCTTGCCACAAGCACAGTTACCTTTCTACCTTCTAGGCATCATCAGCTTTCATGTAGTTAACAGCCTTGGGTATGCAGTGTATCCTTGGTTATTATCTAGTGGGTTCACTTTCTACTCCTATCCGAATGTAGAAGCTGACTATCATGGCTGTATAGATAGAAAATTCTTATTGTTGGGGGGTCTCGATCACTGCTATGTGCATTCCCTTTACAGTCAGAATTGCTCTTTCTACTATTTCAACTTCTATAATTGGATGGATGCAGAGAGTGAGAAAACTTATGGTGCTTATTCTCTTGCCTAATGTTGCAGCTTGCCGTGTGATATCTCGAATGATACTAGCTATGAAGAACTACGAGCAGCAGCATACAATGATGCAAAACGTGGAATGCCTTTGCAGTCTATTGTAAGATCTCATTTTACAATCTCTGCATTAGTCTTATGTGTGGTTACAGATGTTTCCATCTTTTTCTGTGCATGTGAAGATGAACTTTAATCATGCTTTTCGGTTAATGGGAAAGGACTTTGAAGATTATATTGCATAAACAATAACAGTATGTGCACATCCATAGTACTAATCATAATGGGATCAACCATAGGCATGTGCTGCTCTACAGCTAATTGCCATAGCTGCATTAACCTGTGACCTGCCCCCAAGAAATTGTTTATTTGGATCGCCTAGCAGGTTTAATGCAAGTTTCCTGTATCCACTAATGTAATTAGGTGCTCTCCTTTATTTCTAAGATAATGAGAACCTTTGAAAGTAGCAGTTGTACTCAGAACTGTGACCTGGTAACTTAGTATGGCATTTCTGGAGGAAAAGCTCAAATACATGCATAGATAATGTGTTCCTTATGGAATTCATTAAGCACACTACCTTGCCCTTGATGCAGGTTGAAAGAGAGAGAAATTTGCAGCAAGCCAAAATCGTTGAGTTTGAAAGTCTCTTACGCAATCCATACACTAAACAAGTAAATTCAGCTCAGCCCCTCCCGAATCCCTTTCAGTCAATTGCTCCAAATCCATTTCCATCAATTGCTCCAAATCCATCTTCTATGACAACACAAAATCAAAGTTCATCTCCCTTCTCAAGTTTTGGTCAACCAGCCACATCATTTGGCATGAGCTCTTCCATGAGGCAAGTTTTCTTGTTGCGACTCAAATCTAATTCACATAATATAATGTTTTATAAGGACCATCAAAGCACAACAGCTTAATGTTCCCATGGAATGCAGAAACAACTGTGATATGAACCTTTTCTTTTCTTGCTTTCATGTTCCCAGCCTTGTCCTTCGCTTTTACTGACTTTCTTTATTATTTGCAGTTCTACCAAGCCATCAAATAACCCTTTTGGCTTTGGACAGACCAGCAATACTAGTCAGACTTCCTCTATGTTTGGGTCTGCTAGCATGGCTTCAGGGAATCCAGGTATTTGTTTAAACCTTCTGGTTCTGGGTAGTTATACTTTCATACATCGTCATTTTTTTCCTGTCCCCTCAACTTAAAAACAATAATAGAAACTCTAATTAATTTTCCTGGATTCCGATATTTTCTCTATGTAGCTGCTCCTGTGGGTCCTTCGAGCACCTTTTCTGCACAGACACCAATCGTCAACAACACCGGGATGAACAACCAAAACAACTCACAACCTTCTACTTCATTTTTATCACAAAATATGAGCACGGCAAACAATCCGCAGCCTGTGCTTTCCAATGCATTTGGTGGACAATTTAATGGTTTTGGGCAACCTGCAACCAATAGTCAGCCATCGTAAGTTCATGAAAGAACATACTATTGTTGAGCTTTCGACTATTTGAACAGTCTGAGATTTTGAAGTTAGTACTATTTTAATGTGAATTTTATTTGAACTTCGTTCTGCCAGAATCCATGAGATTTTGCTGTCTTACACTTTTCACCTAGCTCCTATCTTGGAATCTGTTTTTTCATATTTGATGACATGCTGTGACTTTCACTGGCCTTTATTAAGATTGACCTTTTTTAGTTGACAAGCTGTATGGATCAATTAAGAATTCACTGTAAGACATGATTAATATACACCAAGTTCTGAAATAGAATTGGAAATCTGTGTATGTGCTTGATTACTCCAAATGGTCAAACTGCAAGTTATTTCTTTCCATTTTCAAATAACCTAGTGTAGTTCAAGTGGATGGTTTCTTTAACTGTGATATAAAAATAAATTTATATACAATATGATGGACGATATTAAAGTATTTATATGAAAAGTGATAAACCCGTATATAAATTTTAGATAAAACCAATACCATTATGCTTTATAGTGTACTAACGTAGATGTGAAGTGTAAGAAAAAACTATGGTGGAGATGGAGATAGTGCCAAATGTGCCATGCATTTATACTTGTACCTCTACAGAAATCCTGAACATATTGAGTCTGTTCTAGAATTGTTCTGGTAGATATACAGATAAGTGCTTCCATAAATATTTCAGTTTTTGACATGCAAGATTTTTATGCTATAATTTGTGCATCCTGTAGGGAGAACATGCCAAAGGCAACTTCTGCAGGGGATGCAAGTATTTGGTTGAAAGAGGAGTGGAAATTAGGCGAGGTAAAATGATCGTCCTTGAATTCTTTGCTGATACATGCTCTTTTCAGTGCTGTTTATTTTGCATATGTCCATAGTGGAAAGACATGAAGACTATAATTTTGGATCATTTATACTTATCAATTATCATGGTTCCGCTCAAGCTGGAGCGTGTACATTGCCACATGAGACGCATTCTATATACCATTCTCAGATTATCATCGGCCTGTTGACTTACAGGAACCTTTGTATTGGCCATACAGCATGCTTATATAAGAACTTGATGTCTTCTTCATTACCAGTGACTCTGATGTACAGCAAAATTCAAAACGCTATCTGCTTGTCTATGCTCTTATCACTGTACAAAATGATTGAAACACTCATATTTTCTATTTCTACAGATACCAGAAGATATTCCTCCAATTGAATACATTCGATAGAATCTGCCGTTTTAAGAGGTAAGAATGCCATTGACAGAGACTCGGGGACAGAAACTCTACCCCTGAAAAGAGAAGCGCAGTGTGGTGATTCCTGTCATTTTCTAAGCAAACGAAGTGTCTGCGCTGTTTGAAGTATTCAACTGAATTCAGGTTTCTTACAAACTGGTTCCTTCGTCCTTAACCTAAACATCAAGGATAATCATCCTTCGCTGTAACCTTTGTCAGATAACCGAATACACGAGAATACTGGTATATTGGGTGTCTAGCTTTTCTTACTATTCAGAAGATACAAGGTGATAAAGAAGCTTGTGATGGTGGGAGTTACATACAATAGGCCAGGCTCTTCAGCGGATTGATTCTAGGATTTTCAATCATTCCTTGAGTACTGTCCGAACTGTGTTCTAATACCATTTCATTCGGTGAAGGCAACTGGGATCCTTATATGTGAGAAAGGCTCGTTCTTAAAAAGCATGTTTTGAGTGTGCCTGCATAAGAGTGCACGATGCAACGACAATCTGTGGTTTTGTTTATGTTTGATTTTTTGTATTGACGATGTGGATGGTTTGGTGCCTTCTGAACTTTATTTTTTTCCACAGTCAAAAGAAACACCCATTTGGTTTTCAACTTCGAAATTTCAACTAATCTAGAAATATGTCACGTTAAAGTGTTAAACATTGATAAACAAAATTATACTACTTTGAGACTAACATTTGTTCGCTTTATTACCCACCCTTACAAACTAAATTTGTTTCCTTTCTTTTTCCTATCTCCTCACTTTCATTTTTGTTCTCTATTTTATTACTTCAAGACTCAATATACAACCCTCTTTTCTATGCTACTGCAAATTTTGCAATGCAATTACCAGAACACCAGACCATGTGTGATGCGTCCAGGCACAACAAAACAACCTACTTAAACAAACAAAAGATCTATTAAAAGTCCATGCAGATAACATTGTAACGTCATGAATCAAATGACAACCTCAAACCATGAAGTGTCAACTCATATAACCATAACACAGCTTTGTCACGTCCACAAGTCCTTTGGCGAGTGGCAAGCGGTGTCCAACCATATCGCATTGGCAGATAGGGTTAGGCTTGCATCTGAAACCATAACACAGTTTAAATACGAAACTAGAATACACAACCAGATATGAGGGCACATGGCTTCGGCTGAATCACGTTTATCATCTGTCTCTAAGTTCTTGTTCGAATTGAAGAAGCTTTTCACGCACAGGCTGCAGAAACTGCTTCAAGTCTTGGCAGATACCCTGCTTGTCCTGCTGCTTCAGATCCTTGTCCTCCGATAATGTTACAGTCATCTACAAAAGAAGCATCTCATATCAGCTTGGCATCAAGATGCATTTATTAAGGTAAATATCAACATCAGACAGAAAAAGGAAGGGATTCAGAGTCCAAAATAAAAATATATACATAAATAAATGATTAAAAGAGTGGCGAAGCAAGAGATGGGATCATGTTGGCCAACATATTCTCACAAACAAGAGGAAAGAGCAGAGTTGAAGTATCAGTGTAGACCATAACATAGACCATAACGAACATACTTAAGCAGAGCTTGCCAATTTTTATTGTATTTAGATCTTGATATAGAAGCTTTCATCACATGTTAGTCTCGGCCGAGGTTAGATACTGACATAACAGACTTTATTCAAGGTCACATTTCTGCTTGAAATCCAGAAGAGTTCTAAAGCTCCTATATCCATTTGTTGCCCAAACAAAGCCTGAAATAGATCCCCAAGAGGAGTAGAAGTTCATCCAACTTTTCATCCACTGAACACAAAGTCAAAAATTGAGGACGGTAGTAGTCTTATGATTCAATTAATTCCCAACAGGGTTGGTACTAGAAACTCCCCTTCAGTAGTCAAATTTCCTCACGTTAACACAGAAATGGGGTGAGGATAATCTGCACCCTTATTCGAATGTTTGAGTAATTTAAGAATTCAAGCCAACAGAATACTAAGGATCATAGAGAGTACCTGTAAATCATCCACTTCACCATAAGAGAACTCATCAATGTCTAGATGTCCCTTTACCATCCTTTTCTCACCTCCGACAAGCCATTCACCTGATTTAATACGTACACTGTCAGCTTATTTGGGAAAATATATTTATCAAGCAAAATATTGACTTAAATGTACCAAAAATGTTAAAATCAAATCGGTAATAAACGTGTAATGGTATAAACACTGACCTTTGACCTTAATTCTTAACTCATAAGTGTACCCAACCCGTTTTTTATTGCGCACTATAACTACAGAGGCCTGCATAATGCATTATGAAAGAGACACAAATAAGGAAGTAATCATTACACGGTTAGACAATCCAAACATTCTTCTATAATCTACTTAAGCGCTTCAAATAGTTTGAATGATACAGGCAAATAAATTATACCTATCCTCATCATTGACCACCCTAGGCCTCAAATTCTAGACTAGACAAATGTTCAGCAGTACTCAGAATAAACTTGAAAAGCTTTCAACTACTAGGCAAAACAACTGTATTTAAACTGCCTTGCCTACCCCTTCTGGTGTGAAAATGGATTATTAAATTCTAGTATCAAATATTCACCAAGAGAACATGTACCATATGTTTGCTTGGTCATCTGCTAAGTGTTAATATTGACACAAGAATAGAACTAAAGAACCCTGGGTTTGGAATATTGCAATATTGCCTTAACTCCTATATGATCTTAAGAGATCTGGGAAATGGCATAAGATGATCCTTCATAGTTTCAAAAAAAAATCATTGCAATGATTCATATGAAAATGAGAATTTTGGAATATGTTAGGAGTAATAAAGCAAGGTTATTTGGCAGTAGTCCACTAGCTAGAAGGGGTATTGAAAGTTGTTTGGCAGTATTAATCCAAAATAAAGAGAGGAAAACAAATGAGAAGACACAAGAAAATCTAATATATTGTTAGGCCAGGAGGAAATCACAGCCAAAGAAATTATACAAAAAAATTCTAGTTCCGTGAAACAAGTGATCAGAAGAACTCACATCGCCTTCACATCTTGACACTTCTGTGATTTCTGCTTTGCCATTGGGGAAATCCAGCGAACTGATAGATGTAAGCAAACCCTGACATTCACAGGAATGAAACATGCAACTTAAAATTTAGGCAATATAAAGCAGAGAGAAGCATAAGAGTAGCAAAAGAAATACAAGTATGAATTATTCCACATAGCTGATAGGTGGAGTTCACAGGTTAATGAGGTTATTGAACTCTTGGTTGACACAAACTAATCTCCTCAAACTAACAATGCAAGTGATGCAGAAGTTCTTGCATCAACTGCAAGGATCTTTTCAAAGATAATGCATCAAACAGAATATGAGGTCAAGGACCACAGTATTCAGCAGTTTCCATTAAGCTCTGCTCACAACTATGTGTTTTTGCGTGTCACATTTTGTCAAATATTCAAGGATTGAGCTCAAGGATAGCTGTTTCAGTTCTGATATGAAAAGTGGAATAAATGATATCAATTGAGGGCCACTGTGTTGAGTTGCTGGCTTATGCAAGCACTAAAGAGAACAATTATCAGCTTGCAAAAGAGCTTCTACTAACTAATGTAGATGCACTTAACTGAGTTGGGAGTGAAACAGAAGACGACTATCTGCTTTCACCTAGATCATATATTTGATGACTGAAGATCAATCATTATTATTAGCTAGTCCCACCTATGTTCTGTTTTGTACATTCTTTATCACTAAAAGGGCCAACCATTCTTATTTCCAAATGCATAATTTACACTCAACAACATGCTTTTTAAAGACACAAATTTCATTGCAAAAATATTATTTCTTCACATTTAGAAAAATGAAAGACAACTACTCCTGAATGCCATAAGTCATAACACGTCCAAAAACTTATTGTAGTGTGGTTATAGATGATCCCATGTCCAAAATTTTGTCACAAGCATCCAGCATAACATATTCCAATGACGAAAGACAGTACCAGGAATTCATAGATTAGTATTACCCTCACTCTTATCATATCCAAGAAAAAGGCTGTTCTACAAGTAGCAAAACACCATAGTACTAAAAAGCTCAAGTTCATCAGGGACAAACCTTAATCCTTTCCGCTGCCCAGTTGTTAATGTTCTTCTCCTCCCAAGTCCCAGCCTGAGAGGAAACAATAGGGCACAAGAATGTTTAATAAAGCACTAAGTAAACTTGTATTAAGCAGTTTATACACTGATTAAACTTCCAGATGACATGAAAATTTTATCATCCCAAGCCATCTCAACATTGTGTGACAATAGACAAAACAAAAACCCTTGCTTTATCCTAGAGCGACCATTCTCCTTCATTACATTGACCAAATCCGCCTAAATGGACTCCATAGGAAGGCAATATTAACCACAATGCAGTGCAATTGAAACTAATGACAATGACAAATAGGCAACAGATCCGATACAGAGAAATCAGTGCAACGAGGGTGAAAGACGAACCGCGTTCCAGGCGGAGCCGAGATTAGCAGAAGGAGGTTGGCCGGAGAGATCGGAAGGAGAGAGCTTTTTGGGGACTGGCAATGGCGCTGCATCTAGAGTGGCCTCTCGGACCCAGTAGGTGTAAGACGACGACGCCTCTGTCTGCTGATTCTCCGAAACAGCTCCTCCCTCCATTCTCGATCTCTATCGCTCTATCCGCCGACGACGACGTGGAAATCGCAGATCAACTTTTCCTCCTAGTCTTCAGAATTGAGAGGGGAAGGAAATTTCGCAAACGATTGGAGAAGAAGAAGATGATGGAGGGATCTAGATTTGTTTGAAGAAAGGGAGAAAAAAGTACTCCCTCCGTCCCAATAAGTTAGTCCATATTTGGGTTTGGCACTGTATTTTATGCAGTCCAAATGGAGCCAAAAATAATTTGCACTTTTCCACCCAAATTGTCCACACAAAGGTATGGAGGTCCAAATGGAGGCCAAAAAAATTTGTCCAAACCCCTATAAATCGGGTGTCATTTTGTTCAAAAAAAAAAAAAAAAATTTGGTTATTTAATTTTATTCTAATTTTGTGGTTTTTTTAACTTATGAATTGTTTAAGTGTAATGAATTTGTTGATTAGATTGATGGAGAGAGATTAGTTTGGTAGAAGAAGTTGGTAAGTGTGAAAAAGTATGGATAAAAATGGAAAGAATGAAAAGGTGGATAAACTTTTCGGGACGCCCGATTAGGAAAGATGGACTAACTTATTGGGACGGAGGGAGTATTGGATTTTGGGCTGTTTTTGACCAGAGTGCGGAAGGTTCCAGACGGTTTGGGAGGGTTTGCTGGGGGTTTTCCTCTTTTTCCCTTTCAAACACGACAAGGTCACAAAGATCGATCTATATTTTGTTCCATAAGGAATGGATTAGAGTTGTGGTAGTACTTGGGCTCGTTTCGAGCATCCACAAAGATCGATCTATAGATTTTCTATTAGTAATAATAAAGCTAACTTAAGTGGCGGATTAGGCTTGGATTTTGAATAATGCGATGCGTGTCACTTAGACCTGTCACGTGCACCGCTTTTAACTGTGGTAGGTTCCACCGAGTGCACTCATCACGGAGCTAACAAACGCAATTAAAAAGCGAAGGGAACCGACAACCATCATGGTAGCCACGAACGGGATCGGTGAAGTGTCACGTGAAACAAAGGGAGCTCGCTATCTCACTCCGTAAAGCCGAACCCGACAGCTACCGCGATAGTCGCAAACGCGGTCAGACGAGACGACATGCGTCAAAATGGGAGCTCTCACTCTAATGCAAGCGACTTCAACCTCCATAAGTTACTCCGTCCCTTTCATTTTCGCTTCACTCTCGATTCCACACCCTCTCACTCTTTCTCGAGATCTCTTCACTCTTACTTCCACTCCCCCTCACTCTTTCTTTGTCTCTCTTCGCTCTCAATTCCACTCCCTCTAAGTTTCACTCTCAACTTATGTATAATCCTACAATGCCGGATATTAGAAGGAGACTTCAAAACGTGAGGGTAGGGCAGTTCACAAGCAGATGTCCATCATGTATTATCGCATATCAGGCGAAATACACTACCCTAAGTAGTAATAAATCGGATGTGATCAAAAAACTCTTTAATACAATTGTTAGAAACTTTTTTGAGAAGTCGAGAGAAGATTGTCTTCAATGCTTTAGTGAGGTACATGATGCCCAATGGAATTGAGGTATGGTTTCGTTCCATCTCTCCCCAAATGGTGTACAACTGGATATTTACTTGTGTATGTATTTTCGCAACATAGTGTTGAACCCTCTAGCTCACGTTTCTATAGCCTTCCAAAACAAAGTGTTGTGACTCAACCCTACAATTAATGTGTCATCAATCCACCATTTTGATTAGTTTATATCATTTCATAAATGTATTGTACACAAACGACGAACCAATTATATTATATGTTGGTTGTCCTTGTGAATAAATTGAGACGGTGATCGGTATATGCTCTCACAATGCAACTACACGTTTTCCATTTTAGCCTATTATTGTTAAGGTAACAAAAAAAGAGCGGGTTGAGCTCTTCTTTCAAATGCATTCGGTATGCCTCATACTCTGTCATGGTGGTACAATTGAACAAGTCTTTTGCACTATTCGCAAACCAATATGTTGTCTAGACAAAAAACCTCTTTCCGAGAGGAAATTTTCTACAATTACGTTGAATATGCACTCAACACAACAATGGGTGGTATCGGGAAAAACTATCTCAACAGCGTTTACCTCGGCCACATCCCCGTCTATGACTATAACTTCTGGCATTTTTCCAACCTCATTGAAGAGCACCCTCAACTGGGAGAAAAACATGAAATTTATGATGAAAACCAAAAGAAAACATGAAATTTATGATGAAAACCAAAAACATATGAAATTTGATTTTTTTTTTATGTTTGAAAATATAAAACACTATTAACATCCATGTTATATAAAGAGAAGAGAGTTATTTGTAATTCTAGTTATAAAAATGTAAGTTATATTAAAAAAAAACCCACAAGTACACAATTGATGGGTTTGGTAAAGCGTACACAACAAAATAGATTTTGATACGTACAAATACTCAAACCAAAATTAAGTATTTGTATTACCTAGTTAAATTAATTTAATTAAGGTGGAAAAAAATATTATTGTCTATTTTTTCCTTTCTTAGCTGCATTGGATCGATTATCATTTTTTTGTTGAAGGAGTGGTCACACTCTCCGATTTCTCATAGGAGTGTTTCATTAATAACAAAAAAATTTAAGTAGTCAGCAAACGGGGCATAGTCCGATCTCTTACATCATTAGACAATAAAATAGAAATCACTTATGATGGGATAAACAATACATGAAATCCTAAAGGAAAATTAAAAGCCAAAGAAGCAAAGTAGTCGGCTACAGTATTAGTCTACTAATAAAGTCATGGCATTGATTTACGAGGTTGTATAGGGGATGACTCCTTCAGACTTTAAAAGACGAATGACCAGCTTTGAATCTGACTCAAGATTACCTGATAGTAGGCCATCTTCCAAGAAAGCTTTAGTCCATTAAGAATGCCCCAAAGCTCCACAACTGGCACCAAACAAGATCCAATTCTATGGACGAAACCAATTCATAAAGCTCCACTGTCGTACTTAAGTTTCAATATGTTTGGTCGTTGAATCATAACTCCAAAGAGGTAGCATATCGAGCTTATATATTACTAATCATAAATCTCGGGTTTGATAAGAGGTAGCATGCAAAAAGCAGTAGGCACAAAGCTTTTTATTCTCAAATGTTCTCAAACATGTACAAAAGCATAACATTATTTGTGTTTTTGACAAACCTAACACGTGTACACAAATTTAGACGTTTGGAGTTCTACTCTTGCCCGCCGCTAGAGCCCCATCACCGGCGAATAGTCCATATCCGACTGCGTGTCCCGCCAGAACGGCGAGGAACACGCCTCCGTTGAAGAAAACGGAGAGGATGATGAGGTTGCCCAGGCCCATGTTGAGGGTGTAGAGGGCAACCCGGATAACTGATACGCCACCAGTCGAGACGAATACGAGACTAGCCCGGGAGAGGCGTCTCCCAATTAGATTTAGAGATTAGTTTAGCAAGTTATTTATTCTTGTTTATTTTTTTTAATTATTTGTGTTGGATTACGTGTTTTACACTCTTCCCAGGTTTTCTTACGGGTTGTTTCCCCTAGGTCGTAATTTTATTGAACCGCATAGCTTTAAGTACTCCTTGTAAGCTAAAGTTGAGTTTTATCCAAGAAATAAACTCTTCTGCCCTAATCTCTTGTATGCGCTTCTCCCCTTTCGTCTCCTCAATGTCGGCTCCGTGCCATTCCCCATCCCGGTTTCTTGGTTCATAACTCCCCGGTACGTTAGGATCCCCCTAGCGTATCAAGATGTAATAACCGCTAATTTTATAAATAAGGGAAATAAAATTTTCTCAAAACCTTTATGCGTACAAAGAACGAAATGTTGTCAATAATAAATTCCTCGCTCAATTAAGCTTAAAACATATTGAAATTCAATTAAGGAAAAACGAGTCCCCTATATTAAGTTATTCCTTTGAAATAATTTATTTAAAATCGCAAGGAGAGTAAATAAAGAAGAAGAATATAATTAAAGAGGAAAGAAATTAATAGTTGAATATTAATTAAAATAATTGGGTAGAAAACTTAAAAGCCAGTAACCCATTTGACCAACTTTGACCGGCGAAAATCCCGCGTTCCTTTCTCGAGTTATATCCGCGAGATGGACGGACTTATACCGCGTGAAATCCGGTCAACCTCCATTAATGATTTCCCCTGCCATCCTGCATTTTCCCTCTTATGCTTAGTCATGGTAAAGTCTCTGTAAACTGGGGGAGTGTAGACAAACTATCAGATTCACCACCTCTGCCCGAGAAACTCTTGCTTGTAACCATGGTGAAGCTTCTAAGGTAAATTGGGGACGCAAACAACACATCAAGTCACCACCTCTGCCAAATTTTTTCATTACGTATGACATTGGTGAAGCTGTCTACAAATTGGAGTGTTCCTAGACTCATTTCATCACCCTCTTCAAATCCATTATCAGCCTTCGTTTCCTTTTCTTCCAGCCCCGAAAACCACCCCAAATCTGTCCCAAACTTAGCCAATTTCGTTTTCATTCGATCGAAAACATGCCCAGAAAATTCAGTTTTACAGCCCCTCTGTAAAACGCCGTTTCGTCTTCGTTACTCATCCATTTCTCGATCCGTTTGAACCGCAATAAACTAAGCTTCAATACCATTCCAATGACACCTTATTTACTCAAAACCGATTAGTATCGAAGCCGTAACGCTCCGTCGAAGTTGCGCACCTACCCAGAAAGCCAGATTTGCAGCACCTCTGTAAATCGAGTATTTCTCCTTCGTCACCCCATCATTCTCGAAACCGTTTAAACCAGCATAAACTAGACTTCAATACCTTTCCAATGACACCTCAATAGCTTAAAAACGTGGAGTATTGAAGCTGTAATCCTCCATCGAAGTTGGTGTAAAGGCCAAGGACCACCGGGAAGAGCTGGTCGGGAAGCCCACTTTCGGCCACTTGTTCGCCGCCGTCCAACCACCAACCGGACGTTCTTTGCCAACAGTTGGAAGGCCGCAACACCCTCTACCAACTGTCGCAACTTCCTCGCAAATCCGCCGCGTACGACTTCGCAATTGCTGCCCGAAAACCCTTCGTCGCCACTGTAATGCTCTTTTCCTCAAAATTTATTAAGCACTTATTTTATTTCGAAATTGATTTTAATTGAGGAATTTATCTAAGAAACAAATAATATAACTTAATATGATAGTATTATTAAGTTAATTGGGTGTTTATGAATTTAAATCAAGTATTCAATTAATTCTTTCGAGAAACGTTTTATAGAAATTATACGACGGGTATTGTAAACCGAGGGTTTCATAAAAATCTTAATATCGTTTCGACCATTTTAATAAGTTGAAAACTTAGGATTATAAATTATTGAAGGGCAATAATCTATAATAGCCTTACAAATTATTATACAAGGATAATAATTCGAGAAGTTCCTAGACTAAGAAATAGATTAAATATTAATTTATTTCGTTATCATTTCCGTGCCTCGGAGTAGGTCGCGTTTCTAGGAAAGCTCGTTCACAGATTCCGTCTTCATAAAGACTTAACTCTCGGAAACCAAAGGCAAGTGGATGGTTCTCTTGCTCTTTACGATTAAACGTGAATTTCCTTCCACTCCGTTTAATATCCATATAATTGTTGGGAACACCTTGGTTGCTAAATAAAATGAACATAGGGTTATTTTCTGTTTAGAAATAATGACCCCATTGTTATTTATATTATTGCACTGCGCTAGCCCATGGACTTAGGACCGATGATTGTGGCCTCTGATTGTTTCAAGTCTCTTTTCGAGACTTTGTTATGGACTAGATTAGGGATTAGGGGTGAGAGACTCGTCTCTGCTACACCC
This sequence comes from Polygonum aviculare, assembly GCA_934048045.1. Taxonomy (NCBI): domain Eukaryota; kingdom Viridiplantae; phylum Streptophyta; class Magnoliopsida; order Caryophyllales; family Polygonaceae; genus Polygonum; species Polygonum aviculare. Next base: position 4,014,852 of record OW204027.1, read on the forward strand.
CTCAAAAAGATGTATTAGGATGTACCTATACCCTAATATTGGGTCATGACTCTACCCGCTCTACCGCTCAGAGGGGTGATAGCACCCTAGCTAGGTGCTCAACTATGTGGCTCTAGGCTCATTCAAGGGGTCGCCGCATATAAAAATCTTTAAATGAATTGCTAAAATGAGTATTACTCAACTATGTGGCTCTAGGATCATTCAAAGGGGTCGCCGCATACAAAAATTGAATTGAATTGTTGAAATGGATATCGGGTGGCCCTTGACTCTTATGAGTTGCCACATCCGAAAATCGTCAAGTAAAATGTATTGTTGTATTACTCAAAGAGGATAGGTCGATGTAGGTTTCTACTAAACCTTGATGTGTATTAGTAAGTTCCCAAAAAAATCTTAATCATCTTTCGTTCCTAGGAATCACCTTCTTGTGATTTCCTATTCTCGTAAGAAAGCTTGTGCTTCACCTCCCTTCGGATTCACTCCTTTTACCTGGATTATATTCGAATGAAGCCTCATCCTCTAAATTATATCACACTCTCATCTCAAAAGAACCCAACTTGTCGCGCATCGCTCAGTTCCCTTTGGACTTTGATGCCGACATACTTGGCCTTTTAAGAACCTAGTCACATTCTACCACTTGCTTAGTCTCGCGTTATACTAATACCACTTTCTTTTCTTCCCGACATTGGTCGGCTGGTATTTCCTGCTTTTATGGAAATATCAGGGAATAGAGACAGGTTTGCCGAAGACCAAAGACGAAGACTCGAGGATTTGAAGGAAGGAAGATTTTCAAGAGGTTTCAAGTCATTTTAGAGTTTCCTATTTTGTTTTTGTGAAGAATCTTTTAACCGTCAAATTTTATTTCCGCTGCAAAATGATTTAGATGTCTTCTTCACTCAAACATTGTTATTTTGTATCATTGATCATTGCCTTCTAGTCATGTATCAAACATTGATCACTTTTGATGTAATTTAAGTTCAATATTCCATTTTCATGAATCGAGTTGTGTTACCTATCGCCTTGGGTGACTTTGGATGGGAAAATCCAAGGTCACTGGCATGTAATACCCATGGTTTCAAAATAGGGGTGTTACACAAGAACCCTGGATAAGGCCCCAACCGGCTATAGTCGAGAAATTCCCTCGTAGGCAACGGTGAGGAGAAAGACGATGGTGAGAGCGAGAAAGTATTGACCGGGACCCTACTTGCCCGGCCAATTTTTGAACAGCACCTCCGTGACCATCCCCCATCCAGTAGAAAGTGTTGCGAACCTTGTCGTCGTCGGCTGCCGACGTCTAAGCCATTGAAAAAGAGGGATTTATGAAGAAGGTTTGATTGGAATGAGCGTTTTTGTTTTTTCAGAATCAGGTACTTAAACATCAATTTATATCAACGTTAAATTGATATTAACTGAATTCGGATGTTTTCAGTCATTTCCACATCTCAACATGAAAAATTGGAACGGGAGTAGCCAGAGTTCTAGGTCGTACTTTGACTACCAAACACTTTTTAATTGTATATATTAATTTTAGAATATATATCCATCATGATTTGAATGCCAATTTCTGATTTAAAGCCCAATTTTAGAGTTTATGTTGTTAACCCTATTCATTACAAATTCTTAACTTTATGAGCCCGTATGATTTCCACGTTCATGATCCTATCCCTATTGTCTTATATTTGGCTTATTGTAGTTTAAAAGGATTACTGACGGAAATATAAATTATATAATTATGAAAAAATATTACCAAATCTAAAAAAACATGTACATTGCCGAGTATATAGTTGTGGGCGCATTGTATGTTGCCTCTGTAGTTGCAAATTTAAGCCTGGAATCTCCAACTGAATTAGGCCAGTGTACCTCTTGACGTAGACCAAATCTGATGAATATATAGCCTTATGTCCAAATCTATTAATGATGATACATTTCTTAATCTTCCATGTGTTGGATAAGGCGAGTAACGCATCAGACATGAGTCCGACCAGAAAGTTGCCTCCTTTAATTTCGGGCACATGCTGTATGCATAGTTCAATGTATGAGCAGCCTGACATAGACGACACTCTATAACTGAGAGATCTCCGAAGCAGAAGGATGTCAGATACACCTTGTCTTGTGAATGACCAACAAATGACTCAAACAACCCCGTGGTATGCGTGACCATGTCTATTAACAAGAACGATAAGCTAACGTTTCCTTAGTTTGCGTCTATGGATTGAAAAATAAAGCATCACTGGAAGACATGCCCGTGTTATGTACATGAGTTTTACTCTCATTAGGCGTATTAATTTGACAAAATTTTATAAGTATTAATTTAAATTAAATTAAATATCAGTTACACTTTATGAGATTGTTGGAAATATAATTCAAGCTTTTGTTAACTAATTAATTAGGAGTTTGTTAGTCAACTGATGTGTACGAATTTGTTGCATGATTTTCTCATTAGTTAAGTTATTGGATTAGATTTCTAGGAGGTGAGTTAAGTGAGTTAGTGGAATAGCATAATTGTAGGAGTGAAGTGTGTAGTGGGTAGTTTATGATCTCTTTGTTGCTTATTTAAATGGTTGTACGTATGTGAGTTTAAGAACGTGGAGCAAAATGAATGAAAGATAAGGTTAGCCCACAAATTCTCTATCTTTAATTCAACATGGTATCAGAGCCGATCGTGATCGGGGTGGGTTGTTCATTACTCAAATAAATTTATGAGTGTGCTTTCTAAAGGTAAGCAAGAGAGAAACAAAAAAAAAAGATTTGATGGAGAGATGGTGCTCCATAAGAAGGAGAGATGGTGCTCCATAAGAAGACGGAGAGAGGGTGCTCCAAGCAAAAAACGAGAGAGAATTGAAGTTTCTCGTCAAGAACTATGGAGAGAAGTGCTCCAATAAAGAAGAAGATAATGGAGAGAAGCAGTGCTCCATAAATTGAAGAAGAAGATGACAAGTGCATCAATGAACAACAAGAAGCAAGTGGATGAGAAACGGTGCATCTACAAAAAGAAAGTGGATGAGACATGATGCGTCTACAAAATTGAAGAATCCAAGTGTTACAGGCAACCGCATCGATCAATATAGATTCAAGTTTAAAATCAAAGCTTGAATAAAGAGGAGATGTTGGAAATATAATCCAAGCTTTTGTTAACTAATTAATTAGGAGTTTGTAATTCAACAGATGTGTACGTATTTGTTTCATGATTTTCTCATTAGTTAAGTTATTGATTAGATTTCTAGGAGGTGGGTTAAGTGAGTCAGTGGAATAGCATAATTGTAGGAGTGAAGTGTGTAGTGGGTAGTTTATGATTTCTTTGTTGCTTATTTAAATGGTTGTACGTATGTGAGTTTAAGAACGTGGAGCAAAAATGAATGAAAGATAAGGTTAGTCTACAAATTCTCTATCTCTAATTCAACGTTAAGTGTAATGACCATGTCTGTAATGAGATTCCTGTATATACTATCTATAGTATATACCAAGGGAATTGGAGGGTAGTCTGGACTTTTAAAGTGTAGGCGGGCAAGATTCCATATCAATTAGTTAGCATTTATTTCTCTATCTTATTTATTTTGCTATCTATATTTATTATGCTTTATCCTTTATTAGGGTAGTAACTCTAGTTAGGATATTATTTATGGAGGAGAATCTTATCTTCGCTTGAGATAAGATATTGGTTGACTTGGGGAGCAAGATATCGCCCAAAGATAACCCTAATGGGCCGATCGGGCCTAGGGGCACGCGCCTCTCTCCCTCCTGTCCCTTTCCTCTATAAATACACATGTATTCATGTGCCTGGGGTCGCTCGCCTCTAGGTCTATTGTTTTGTAGGTCATTGAAGGGAAAAAGGCTTGTAGAGTGGAAGAACATTGAAGATCATTGAAGAAGGAGCAGAAACTTGTACACGGCATATTTTGTGTACTAACATTTGGCGCCGTCTGTGGGGAAAATTGAACGTGTTTCTTGTTGATTATCGATCCAAGGAGCGTTCCCCGGTGAACGAGATGACTTTGGGATCCATCCCAAAAGAGCAGGTCGCAGTGTTCGTTGACGACGGCGAAACCCTAAACGCTGGGGGCAACACCGTCACCGACAACCAAGCCGACGACGTCGACCACCATGTCGCCCCCGTCATCCAGGGCGCGACCGCGGCCGAGAATCACGCCGGCGACCGCGCGGAGAGCCGCGAGGCTGTGCGCAGCAGCCGCCAGGAGCGACCCGCGGGCGCGGGCGCAAGCCCCGCCATCGCGGGCACCACGCGAGCCGCGGGCGCGGATACGAGCCCCGCGGTCGCGGTTAACGCGCAGACCGGGGATCTTCGCGATCGCCTCGGTCGCTGCGATTACCACCCCCTGTTGAGGGCGCGGGTGAGGGTTACGAGGAGCCTCGTAATCAACAAGACACGAACAACGCTTGGCGGTTCGAGCGCATTGGTTCGAACGTGCGGAGTAGTTCGGGTCCGCCTATCGAGACTCAGGCCGACATTGACTACTTGTTTCAGCCCGAGTTGATGGCGATCAGGAGTTCGCGTGACTCCGTTCCCGGAAGGAGGCATGATCGTTCGTCCCTTCGCATCCAAGAGCCTTCGCATGACCATGATAGCTCGCGAGCCCACCGGAGCGGTGCGCGCGGAACGAGAGAGGTGGTCGGGCTGAGGGATGTTGTGGGACCAACGAGCGGTATGCCGGGAAGAGATCGTGAGGAGGGAGATGAGGAAGAAAGGCCTCACCTTCAGTCTCAACTCGAGGAGGCCAGGAAGGAGATTGCAGCGTTGAAGTTCTCCTTAGAGAAGATGCAGGGAAAGCGCCCGGTCGACGAAAGTCTCCAACCGTAACGTTTGGCTAGTGTCATCCAAGTTCCCGATGACCGCCAAACTCCGGAACCTACGGGTGCCGGTAGCGACGGTTCGGATAGCGACCGGAGGGCCCCAAGGGGCCAAAAGAGAGGTGGAGACCGCGAGCGCGGGTGGCGGACCCGGAGCCGGGATCCGCGGGAGGACTCGCGTTCCACCGAGGAGGAGATTTGGCGGGACCACAACCGACGCGGGTACGAATCCCGAAAAGACGATTACGGCAAGCAAAAGGGTCGCAAAAAACGCACCCGCGGGCGCGGAAACGAGCCCCGCGGGCGCGGGAATCGTGTGGAAACGCGCGACGCCGCGAACGACCCAACCCGCGGGTGCAGAAACGAGCCCCGCGGGCGTGGGAACCGCGCAGAATCGAGCGGTTCCGCGAGCAGCTCGACTCGCGACCGCGGGTCCATTAGCCGCGACCGCGGGTTGGAAGGCGAACGCGGGAGAATTCGTGATCGCGATCGGTACCATCCTGGGAGTCGGCGCGACGAGGATGAGGACGGGTTTGACCGCGACGAGCGTCGCGAGATTGAGGCTCAAGCCGAGCAGCGGACCGAAAAGAGGCTGCTCAACCTGCTCAAGAGACAGGGAGGGCTACGGCAGTCGGCTCAGGATCGGGTGGATAAGAAGTTGGCTTTGGTGATGTCCACGCCATTCCACCGAACTATTCAGCAGGCGGAGCCGCCCAAGACATTCGCACCACCAAGCTTCACGGTCTATGACGGCGCGTCGGACCCAGTGAACCACATCGCGGATTACACTCACAGGATGGCGTTATTGACTTCTGACGACGCCGTCATGTGTAAGATGTTCCCCGGCAGTCTCGGGAAGGGCGCGATTAAGTGGTTCCAAAGCTTGAAGCCCGGGTCGATTCGATCGTGGGGGCAGTTGGCCTCGCTTTTTGCTAAGCGATACGTTGCCAACAGCCGAGAAGCGATCTCCTTGAATACATTGCTCAGCCTAAGGCTACACAGGGATGAGAGCCTCCGTCGGTTCACAAACCGCTTTATGGAGTGCTACGCTCAGATCGACGGGTGCGATGAGAAGACCGCTATAGCCGCCTTCCGCCGGGCCGTACCGAAAAAGTCTAAACTCCGAGAGAGCTTGACATTGCGCCTGCCTTCCACGCTCGACAATTTGTAGGATCGAGTCCACTAGTATGCTAAGTTGGAGGACGAGGACGACGGTGACCGGTCCCCCACACCTCCCCGCCGATCGCGCGGGTCGCCGAGGCGGAGCGCCGGAAAGCGAAAGAGGGTGGACCAAGTACAGGCCGTGTTTACCACGTTCAACATCCCGATCTACCGAATCTTGGGCCGAATTCGGAACTTTGAATGGTTCAAGTTCCCGCCAAGAGGGGTAGATATAGAGGAAAACAAGCACGGGCGCAAGTTTTGCATGTACCATCGAGCCCGGGGGCATATGACCGAGAATTGTGAGCCTTACAAAGAATATCTCGAGGAGCTAGTAAAGAAAGGACACCTCAAGGAATACATCAAGGCCTCGGATGATGAGACGAGTGCTAAGCAAATTGAGGTGGTCCAGACTATTACGGCTAGTTACAAGGGAGATGATCCGGAGTCGCGGAGTCGGTTTCGCAAAGAGTGCCACGAGCTAGAGGTGATGCGCGTCCAGCATGCCAAGCCGCGTCCCCCGCATGGACCGCGCGGTCCGGGGCTCGTCTTTTGCGACGAAGATTTGGCAACCGTCCAGCACCCACACAACGACCCGCTCGTCCTAACGGTAGAGCTCGGAGACGTCAAGATCCACCGCGCCTTAGTGGATTCCGGTAGCTCGGTCGACGTGATGTACTACGACACACTTAAATCGCTCGGAAAATCCAAGAAGGACCTTGAGGAGGTTAAGATGCAACTTTCCGGACTCGGTGGATATCCCACTTTTCCGCTTGGAGTCCTAAAGACTTGCGTAAGTCTCGCCGGAAAGGAGCATCCCACCTAGTTCGTAGTCGTCGACGTCCCGGGACCGTACAACTTGATACTCGGGCGACCTTGGATCCATGACATGGGAGCGGTACCCTCATCCTTGCATCAAATGGTTCAATTCACGGATAAGGGTGCAATTGTGCGGGTGTGGGCTAACCAACTTCAGGCAAGGTTGTGCGCAAAAGGAGTTCGTCCCGAGGAGAGGATCGCGGATGGCGACAAAGGGATCGGGCGAGTGGGCCTAGTCACCGGCACCGACCGAGAGCACGGCTCGGATCACCGCGGAGCGCGGTCCTGAGCGCCGCAGGCGCGGCCTACCTCCCGCGGGCGCGGGCGAGATCCGGCGACTTCCGGCCCTGCGTGGCCCTAGATGAGTCGGTCGAGACTTAGGATTTCATGTAGTGGGGGCGGTACTCTTTTTTCCCATGTGGTTTTGATGAGGCCCCCCTTAGTTTTTTTTTTCATTTTTTAGTTTGTCTTAAGATCATAACATTCATGTTTAAATTTTTAATTAAAGTTTGCATTGTTTTGCATTAGATTGTGTCTTGCATAAAAAAATACCAACGTTACGCGGTGTGCTAACGGAATAACTTGGCCAAGGAAAACACCCTACGAAGGCCCTACGCGACGTTTGCGTAGGAGTTGCACGGATCCCGTAGTCATGGCCTACGGATGTACGAATCTACGAATATACGAATTAATATACGAATGTACGAATATATGAATATACGAATGAGAGCACCCTAATCTGCACGGCCACTCACCGCTTTGAGTTCCGGTCCCTATACACGGGATAGTACAAGGTACACGAGTATATGGGTCCCGAAGGGGGCATTGTAGGCGGGCAAGATTCCATAATTAGTTAGCATTTATTTCTCTATCTTATTTATTTTGCTATCCATATTTATTATGCTTTATCCTTTATTAGGGTAGTTACTCTAGTTAGGATATTATTTATGAAGGAGAATCTTATCTTCGCTTGAGATAAGATATTGGTTGACTTGTGGAGCAAGATATCGCCCAAAGATAACCCTAATGGGCCGATCGGGCCTAGGGGCGCACGCCTCTCTCCCTTTGTCCCTTTCCTCTATAAGTACACATGTATTTATGTGTCTGGGGTCGCTCGCCCCTAGGTCCATTGTTTTGTAGGTCATTGAAGGGAAAGAGGCTTGTAGAGTGGAAGAGCATTGAAGATCATTGAAGAAGGAGCAAAAACTTGTACACGGCATATTTTGTGTACTAACATAAAGGTAGACTGAAATATCCTATGATCGATCTTACTGGATTAATATATTATTGATGGTAGTTGTGCTTGATTATTAAAAATTGAGGATTCTTAATTGTAACATAATGAGGTAGACAGCAATGTGCACGTCGAACAAACTACAATTTCCAATTGTTGTCCTCCTACATTTCAATTTAATGAAAGTAAACGACCTATACATGAGTATGTGACTGACGAATACAAGGGAAATTTGGAAGGAAAGACGAAAATTAACACCCAAAACTTGCATATAAATTTTACACTACTCAGTAAAAAACAATGGCCATAATAAATCACCTGGAGTAGAACCCGTCCTTAAATGCTGTCCTTTGCATAGGATTGTACACTAACCTTTCATTTCCTTTGATAACATACCAACACAAGAAGCCCCTTTTTATGCTCCTTTTAAGAATGCAGTCCAAATGAGCATAGTACTGACAATCCTTACTAGAGTAAAACCACCTCTCTAGATCCCGGAGCTCAGGACACTCGTCGCTTACGTAATCCTCAGCCTTGTCGCAATCGTTGAGCTTGAGCAGCAGCCGGAGATATAAACTGATCCATTTTCCCTGCAAGAAGTGTCGGAGATATAAACTTCCCACATGGTAAATATGAGCAAAATGGCTGCTAGTATATAAAGAAGGGAGAAAATCTACCCATTGGCTTAAGCTTTCGTCAAAGGACTTGGCACATTCCGGCCTTGTGCAAGGCTAACATACGCTTGTTGCAAGCGTGCGCCCCACCGCCCTTGATTTGCTTGCCACAAGCCATACACTCGACAGCCTCTTTTTCCGTGTGCTCGGTGATCATATGACCACCATCTCTACAATAGTAGTGCTCTTTGCTTCTGATCCTCCATTTCCTTGGCATTTGATTGCCATTGACGATACACCACCACATCAGGCCCATCGCCTTCCGAATGTTTGTCTCGGGCGAAGAAAGGAGTGTACTCCAACAGGAATATAGAGGTAATTAATCCATGAGAGGATCCAAGATCAGCTTGGAGACCTTATAACCGTCTGATCTCTCGTTGTTTCCTTCGTGTCGGATTGCTGATTCCTTGACGACGATTTCACCCCAACTTTTGGCCTTATACCACTTGCTGGTCAGCTGAGGCTTGTCCTGCAAATACTCCATAAACTTCATCTGCCACAAGTAAGTGTTCTCCGGCTTAATGTGATCTGGATGGAGGGCGTCGAGGAAATCCTCCATGGACAATAAGGGACAGCTCAAAGAGGATGCAATGAGGGTTGCAAACTCTGTCTTTCTTGTGAAAGGCGTGCCCTGCATCGCTATTATTGATTTTTTCCTACACTTGGACTCCAACTTTGTCTATCAATTGGTGTCATTTTTTGTGTATTAGGGAGAGATCTCAGAGGAAAGTAGACAGGGAGCTATGAGCAGAGGATTGTTGAGATCTCAAATCTCCACATTGTATATGGAATCAAGCTAGTACTCATAAATTTTTTTTTTATTTGTTTTCTAAAAGAACTAAGAACAGTGTTTGATTACACAACACAAGCCTCACACTAATACACCAACTGAAGATGCTCCTCGCAATCACGTTGTGTGACCATAGGCGTCAGGCGACATTTGACATGGGTTTCGAAGAAGCTTTTTATCGCCTTCCTTGCGTCGGGAAAAAACCCGTAATGAGGCCGAAACTTGAGGTCAATCCTGATGCAAAGCTGCACCTTGAACTTGTTCTCCATCCACAAGCTAGATATACAATTGGCTTCATATTCAAGTCCTTTGAAAGCTCTACAAGTTCTACACATGGCTTCTTGACAATGGAAGTGCAACAAATAAGTCAAGATCAAGACTACAAAGTTAGTTGTTTCAAAATCATGGGCAAATTAAGGAAAATGTGGCTAGTTTTCACAGGCTAGCTATTGATTTTTGACAGCCATGAATCATCAAGTGATCAACTCATAGCTTAAGCTCTGCAACTCGTGCAAGAATGCACCATCAATTCTTCTACAATGTACTAGTCTTTAAACCCTTCCTTATGTAGTAGATCCATTGACATCATTTAAAGGAAAGAAATTCAGCATACCCATTGTCAATAACAACTTCCTCTTATCTAGAAATTAACTAGAAGCTACAAGAAAGGTTGAGAATGTATGTGAAGATCAAAGAGGTGGATCTAGGGTTTTCTGTGGTTGCATTTGTTCAACTAACTCAAGACTTGCCCATGGCCGACGTGCATGCCCTTGTCTGGTTTCATCATGTCGTTCCCTCTTTTTTCTATCCCTCCACCACCTAATTACCAATCAAATTGATTGAAGCTAGAAATTACTTTGTGGCTTTTCTAATTTAGTTCTTATAGGACTCCATGACCCGTATCTTATACGGGGACGTTCCTATCATTTACAATAAAAAAATAATTATTAATTCAATATTTTTAATTAATTTACCTTTTTTAATTATTTAATTTTTTTACTAACTTACCATGCATGTAATTATTAAAGGTATGTCATAATCGTACATTTTTTATATTACAAATTATTTAAATTTTGGTAGATACCTTTAATCTAACATTGAAATTTTTTTGGTAGAAATACATAGTTCTCTTATTAGTGTCATACATATTCACAAATATCTATATTATATTCAGACCAAAAAAAATATTTATTTAATTTTAATTTATTGTAATCTTAATAGATATAGAATACATCATATACATGTCAAAGTTCAATCAAATTATAAAGGACACTATATTTTAATCATATTTTAAATTTTGCTAGATATCCTTAATGTAACATAACAAACTATGATTGCATGTTTAGCGTCATACGTATTCACACAAATCTATCTTGTAGGGACAAAAAAAAATCTAATAGATATCATTAATAAAAGTTATGTACGTACATATTTAGTTTAAACCAATAATTGATGCAAGTCATTTATAATTATAAATACTTAGATAATGTTGTGATTATGATAGATCGATTAGACTTTATAAATAAATGGTGGGTACATGTTGTTTTATATATTATTTATTATACTTGTCACGATCGAAGCCTATTATTCGACAATTCTACATTTAGCTTTTCTTGTATAGAAATTTGAATAGGTTGATTGCAAAATCTAGATATAAATTTTGAAATTTGAAAAAAAACGTAGGATTACTTATCTATTAACTTTAAATAGATCGAGTAAAGAACATTATAAGATATAAACTTTGGAAAAATCATAAGATTGAATATCTTAATTGAGCGTATTATTTTTATAAAACAATGATGATGTGGCGCAATTTGGTGCAAACATTTGCTTTAGCAATTTAGCACGTACTTGCACCAAATTGCAATTTGGAGCAATAGATATTTGCACCGACAAGACATCACATCACTAGCTAACCCAAGATTGTAATGTAAAATTATAATTATTTTTAAGCTATATAATGTTATGGGCTAATTAATAATTATATTATACTTGAAATAAGAACATTTTGCACCCCTTTCAAATCTTATATTAAACTAGTACAAATCTTCTACCATGTACGAGTAATGCAAATATAAATCAAAATCAACCAACAATCCATTTTTGACTCGAGAATGTAAAACTCAAACTCAATAGATCAAGTTCGAATATATTAACCTATATATGTATTTTTAATAATATATTAATCTTACTTAAATTTTAAAATAGTTTTGTTCAATTCTAATATTTAGATTGTTATTTAGTATATTATTTATGTATGAGAAAGTTTTTTTACTATATTTAAAGATATAATAATGTCAACACAAGTGAAGTATACTAACTGATAATGAAACTTTGTTAAAATATCAAAAAAAAAAATCTTATTCACATAAGGATGAGAAATTCATGTTAGGAAATCATCTAAAGATACCAAAAGTTGGGTAAGATGTAAAGTGGATATAGAGGTGTCAAATGGGTTGGTTCAGATGGGTTCGGGTTGGGGTTGCAAGTGGGCTGGCGGGTTCAGGTCAATCAAGTTACATGTCAAGTCGGGTCGGGTCTTGATAGGTTATTGTGTGCGGGTTCGCATCAACCTAACAGGTCAAGAATTTGAATTTTTAATGATTATTAACATTATATTATGATTATATAATAATATATTATTTTTAATAGTTTTTATAATAAAAGATATTATAATACTTAAAAGAAAATATATTTATTCTACATGTATAAAAAAAATCGGGTCGGTTGCGGGTTAATCGGGTATAGTTTTTTCCTTTGCTCGCTAGTCGCTACTATTCGGGTCGGGTTTCAACCCTAAAATTTGTTGTCGGTTCGATTGGGGTCAGGTTTTGATATCTCTAAGTGGATATAAGTTTTACTTCTAGAGGATATAATTAAAAAATAAAATTATAATTTCATTCAAGCTAGATAACGTGGCACAAATTTTAACAAAAAGATAAATTCTGCTTTATATTGTACTGTAGTAGATAAATAATGCAATTCTAATAATGAGAAGTTATACCTACGAATATAGGTTATTTAATTGTATTAATTAAATACAATGCTAATGCTAACCCTTATACATAAAAAATGATACATTTTGCATTTTCTAAGTCTAAGTTTGTTGTATAAACTTTATTATGATATCAAATAAGTTTATAAACAAGTCAAAAATAAAATCCAAAAATTATAAAAAAATGAAAAATGTATAAAACAAAAGTAATAAAACATGCACTCTGGTATAGAGATGTTGACATGTTGCCAATTTTAAGTGGCCCGAATTCGCAATAATTTCTAGAGAGTTAGATTGGGAAAAAGGCAACATAAATAACGAAATTAAAAGAAAATACACGCCTAACACGCCAGGCTTGGGACAAGATATGGGGCAGAAAAGTATCGAAAGCTTCTCCATACCATACAAATTTTTGATATATTATCGAGATGAGAAATTTTAATATCCTGATATTAAAAAATCCTATATAATTAGTATTGGCAAAATCAAATAAAAAAACCATGTATAACATAGTGGTTAGAGTGTTTCCTTATTTACATACAAACTAGTTTAATCCTCGTACGTACCATGTACGGGTAATGTGATTATAAACCCAATCTATACTAGCTATAGTATAAAGCGGAGACAATGTCTTCACAAAAATTTGCGCCACGTGTCATTTCAATAATAAAATAATCAGTCGGGCTCTTCTCTATACAAATTAAGTAGTTAGAATCTCATATAATCTTATCTTGTAAAAATTGATTAAAGTTTACCAAAAATTATGAATTATCCCAAAAATTATAAATTATCACTTACCAAGAATTAGTTATAATCTTCCCATAAATAATACTATTTAATAAAACGTGATATCTATCATAAAGTAATTTTTGAACAAATCCAACTTATTTATATTATGAGTTGATTTACTATTGATAAAAAACACTAATCATAATACGAAGATAAATATATATGATTCTATAATTTTAACATGATCATGATCATTGACATTACATATCTATATTAAATGGATTTATAATCACATTACCCGTACATGGTACGAGGGTTAAACTAGTTGTGTGGATTAAACATAGGTTATCAATAAGAGGAATATACGCATAAAACATAACCTATTAAATTATTTGTTGTTGTAGGATAATATAATTATACATGCAATCTAAACACACTCTTTCTTGATTACGTACATATACACCATATTTTAACATTAGTCTATATACTACGTATTATTGGCCAACACTAATATATTTGCTTGTAAATTTGTATAAAAGGAGACAATACCCATACAACATGAGTTGTCAAGCAAACAATATTCCTCCACTTAAGTATATGTTAATGTAATTAAACTAGTTTAATATAGATATATAACGCCAATGATCACGTTAAAAATAAAAGATTATATATTTTTATCTGATTAGTCTTTTTTACCAATAGTAAATCAACTCATAAAATAAATAAGTTAGATTTGTTCAATTATTTTACGATAAAAATCATGTTTTATTAAATAATAATATGTATTAAAAAAGATTACAACTAATTTTTGAATAATATTTATCAAAAGATTAGAACTAATTCTTAGTAATGGATAATTTATAATTCTCGGGACAATTCGATCAAGTTTAGCTTTAACATATATATTTATCTTTCTATGAAATATTTCTTCATTTGTAGATATAGAAACTTTTATTAAATATTATGTCTTCCTATTATAGCAATGATCGTATGAAAATTGTATCTTTCTATATATATATATATATATATATATATATATATCTTCCTCTATGTTCTTTAATATTATCAAATCATATATATTTATGTTTCTATTGTAATTAGTGTTTTTTTATATACGCAAAGACCTGGTTGATTATTTTATTGAAGATATGACACGTGGCGCAATGTTTTGTGAAGATTTTGTCTCCGCTTTATACTATAGACAATATAGATTACTTTTTTATTGTAATTTTCTCAATCTTAAGTTTTATGTTATGTATCATCACAAACATATTAATATGAATTTTTTTAAACCAATGATACATTATAAATCATAATTAGAATTAATTGTATGATTTAATGTTCATTTTATAAGCAAATAAGTTAGTATTATATAGATCACTTGTTTTACAAATATATTTTTATTTCAAGATTTAAAACTATATTTTTTTCTCATTGACAAACAGATCCATTTTGTTATATTACACCAGGTAGGAAATCATAATAAGAGTTGAAATTAAAATATTTGATCATATACGTTGTTATATTAACATACACGTCAACCTATTCCTATCAAAAAATTAAATTTGCCCCGTGTAGCACGGCAGAAAAAATTAAAAGAAGGCAAAAATACAAAGAAAATATAGCTAACAAAATTAAAAGAAAATACATGCCAGGCTTGGGATAAGAGATGGGGCAGAAAAGGATTGAAAGCTACTGTATTCCATACCATCCAAAATTTTGATACATTATCGTGATGAGAATTTTAATATACCGATATTGAAAAACCGATCTTTATTTTCATTAGGCACAAGCACAATAATAAGGTTAGCTTAGACCTAGATCCCGGTTCAGTTCAAACTGAAAAACCGAACCTAAATCAAATAAAAAAAATAATAATTCCGCAATTGAGTCAAAAAAATTTAAGATTTTTTTATTTTTTGTGATAGGTTTGCTATTTGGTCTTTAGAGTTTAATTTCCTTATTTATTGCACTTTTATTTTGGTCAAGTATTTAGTGCATGGCACACGAGAGAAGAAACTGTTATTTAATTTGTTTTATAAGAAAACCGGGGTTGACCGTTAACCTATTTACTCACGTAACAGAATCGGGAAGAAGAAGACTAAATTGGGTTGTCAAGACTCACGCATTAAATACCCTATTTTTTGGGGCAATCATATACGTTTTAATCACCATAATCAGTCCATACATACACAACACAAAAAAAGATAGGTCTTTTAAGCACGAGATAACGAGTACTCATCAATGGCAGACAAAAAGAGCCACCCTTTGTTGAGAGGAGGGCGGAGCTCTGCCTCCCATGGCTTCTCCCCTTCACAGATCCACTCTTTGGCCGCCATCTCCGAAGCCCTTTTCCCCCCTCTATCATCCATTGAAGAAGATGAAGCAATCCGTTCCTTGTACAAGGCTTCTGGGTCTAACCCACCTGTCCCTGAGGAGGTAAACCCATATCCTAAATCACTCAATTAAGGCGTTTTAACACTTTGTCTCATGTGGGTTTTCTGGGATTTCAACACTTTTAATGGATACATTACAGGCAGCGAGTTTAATGGCGGGGAAAGGGCTGAAGGAAGCTGTGGTCCTAGTGAAGATTGTGCTGAAGCTTCTTTCAACGAGACTGGGAACACTGCTCCTCTGTGGGCTCCTCTGTTTGGATTGGAGCTGGCCCTTTGTCCATAGCTTCTCTGAGATGAGCTTGGACAAGAGGGAACAGATCCTTCAGAGATGGTCCAAGGACTCCAAATGGATACCCCTCAGGGTCACCTTTGCTCTGGTTAAAGTCGCCTGCTTTTTCACCTTGTTTTCCCATGTAAGAACAACTCTTCTTTTCCTGCTGAATACAATAATGATGGAGCATTGTAATTGCAGTGTCTTTCTGTCCACTTTCTCTGAATATGATAGCGACTAGAGTTATTGGAGCATTAATGATCAACAACAACCACAACAGCAACAATCACAGTGCAATTCCCTTATGGGGAATCGGGGGTCAAGATGGGGGCACCCCTAGCTAGATGCAGTCATGCAGAGGGAGAGCGTACAAAAGACCCAACCGAAAAACCTACAATGTACCCAAAAACCCACGGAAATTGTGAAATTAAGTTCTTTGGCTAAAAACCAAGAACCAAAGCTTGCCGATCTGATCGGACTCTAGCCATCTACCACACGAATCTTCTCCCTCTATGTGGAGCTTTAATGATCAATACGATATTTTTCTTAGCACAAGTTTACAAAATGTGACAGCAGTAAAAAGAAAAATCATGTATTTATGATGTTTCTTTGGCTTGTGGCAGGTAGATGAGAGTTCAGAGAACCCTACATGGAAGGGAATTGGATATAGAGTGGACTCCACAGAGAGGCCATCATCAAAGTCCAAAGGAAAGCCTCTGCAGAAGGGAGTAGTAGAGTGCATAAATCATGAAAAGGACTCAACTTTGATCCAGTCTCTTACAGAGAAAGGGTTAGAAGTAACACAAGATCCTAAGGACTTAGACGCCTACAAGATCAAATGTGACGTGGTGATAGTGGGCTCGGGCTGTGGTGGAGGCGTAGCGGCTGCTGTTCTTGCGGCCTCTGGGCAGAAGGTTGTAGTCCTTGAGAAGGGGAACTACTTTGCAGCGGAAGATTATTCGTCGCTCGAGGGGCCTTCGTTGGATGAGTTATACGTCAATGGCGGAATGCTGACTACGGTTGACGGCAAAATGCTGATCTTGGCAGGATCCACAGTGGGTGGTGGATCTGCAGTCAACTGGTCAGCGTCCATCCAGACACCTGATTCTGTTCTTAGAGAATGGAGCGTTGATCATAAGCTTCCACTTTTTGGCACCTCAGTTTACCGGTCTGCCATGGATGATGTCTGCAAGAGGATTGGCGTTACAGACAAGTGTACTGAGGAGAGCTTCCAGAACCAGGTTCTTCGAAAGGGTTGCGAGAATCTCGGGTTGGAAGTTGAGAAGGTTGGTAGGAATTGCTCGGAGGATCATTATTGTGGCTCGTGTGGGTTCGGGTGTCGAGTAGGGGACAAGAAGGGGACGGATACGACCTGGCTGGTTGACGCCGTTGAATGTGGTGCAGTGATTGTCACGGGGTGCAAGGCGGAGAGGTTCGTGTTCGAAAACAATGCTGTTAATGGGAGTAGAAAGAGGAGATGTCATGGAGTCATGGCTACAGCAGGATTGTCCGGTGGGGGTGCTAGAAAGAAGCTGCAGATTGAAGCCAAGATCTCGATTTCGGCGTGTGGGTCTCTCTCGACGCCGCCACTGCTGATCTCTAGTGGACTGAAGAACCCAAACATTGGCACGAACCTGCATCTACACCCTGTGCTGATATCATGGGGCTATTTTCCTGAATCGTCGAGTAGTATCAAAGGGACGTTTTTCGAGGGAGGCATCATCAGTTCGCTACACAAGGTAAGGAAATCTGATGATGAAGGGCGTACGGTCATAGAAGTGCTGTCGCTGGGACCTGGCTCGTACGCCTCTTTGTTCCCGTGGGTTTCCGGGAAAGATTTCAAGGATAGGATGGCAAAGTACGCGAGAACCGCCTGCCCCTTTGCATTGGTAAGAGACACGGGCTCAGGTGAAGTGAAGCAAGAAGGCCGGGTCAAGTACCGCCTGAGCGACACTGACAGGGAGAACCTTAAGACAGGACTGAGAGAGTGTCTGAGGATTTTGGTGGCAGCGGGAGCTGTTGAAGTAGGCACATTCAGAAGCGACGGGCAGAGGCTCAAGTGTGAAGGGGTCACAGAAGAGCAGTTGGAGGAGTTCTTGGACACGGTTACAACGCCAGGAGGGCCGAGATCGAGGGGAGATGAATGGGTGATATACGGGTCTGCGCATCAGATGGGGAGCTGTCGGATGGCCGCTACTGAGGAACAAGGCGCTGTTGATGAGAATGGCGAGACTTGGGAGGCCGAGGGATTGTTTGTATGTGATGCTAGTGTTTTGCCAACCGCGGTTGGTGTGAATCCTATGATCACAATAGAATCCACAGCTTATTGCCTTTCTAAGAGGATTGCTGAGTCCATGAAGAGAGGGAAAATGGCAAGCTGAAAGTATTGGCATTTATAATAGAATACAAGACTTCTACATTTCAATGCAAGCATTTGTAAGATGATGTATTGATTATTATTTATCATTTGTTAAGTGAGCATTTGTCAATGGGAGTTGATATTACTATATAATAAGATGTAGCTACATGTTTCCTGGTGTGATACTAAAGAGAAGTTAAATACATCTTGCTAAATTATCTGTCCAAGAAATTGGCTAACTTAGCTGGGTCCACTTCTTGACATCCAGTATACCGGTTCGAGCTAAACGTTGTTTGAGCTTAAGAGGCAAGAGCCGCTTCGTCGATCCACGAAGGCTTCTTGGCGTTGTAGTAGAAAAAAGCAATCATTTGCACTAGATCATCTGCGGTTCGAAATCCTGTCCCAAGATGGTGAATATTGGATAATAAGATCAACAAATAATGGAAAGCATCCTTTGCATACTATGTGAAATTATGGACAGAGTATAAACATATTATCCGACCTTTTTCTCTGTATAGTATTCTGTGTCCCCGGAGAAATAATATTTGAGGGCACTCCCGAACCTTCAGAGCATATGCCAAGTCCCTCTCAATATTGATATCTAATTTAACAGCCTGCATTCAAGATATCGCATGATCGTGAGCAAGAAGACGCCAAAAAAGAATGATTTGTATCACAGCTAAAATTACTATACACTAGCCAAATTCAATATTTTGGAACTCAGGGTATATAACTTGTAAGATTTCAAGTTTGGAAGAACAAACAATTTCCCCATCTCAGCATAAGAACTTTAGAGCTAATCCTTTCGAGTGTCAACTGATATCACCAACTACCAAAACCATAATATCAAGTAGTTAGAACATGGGGTTAAGTGATTATTCAAGCTCAGCTACTTTATTATGATTCATGACCTTGTGTCTCCTAACTTTTTAGCTAGGAAAGAACAAGAAAGTTTGTAGACAGCAGCAGCTAGGCATTACCCGAGGTGGCAACCGATCTTTCGCATTCCAGTATACCTTAAGCGCGTTTTCAAGCTCCTTAAGAAGCCTCCAGTTATCACTCGCCCTACAAGATGTCAATAAACATCACCACACAGAGGCTTTAGCTTGCAACAAAGACAAATGATAGCAACCAAACAATGACTTCTGCAAGATTTCTGCAACAAAGACCAAGATGCAAGATTTCTGCAACCTTCTTAAGCAAATAACCAACTCACTCCTAACATCAGTTAAGAGACCATAACCAACATTATCCATGGATAAAACAGGTAAAAGCGGTAACACTGTAACCCTCTACAGCATAGAATTAGCACAGCAAATCGATTACCGGTTGTATCGTTCGAAAACAAGAACAATGAGAGGACTCGGATGGAAAGCAAAGCTCTCCCACTCCAAGCAATTGATCTCCTGCACCCAATTGTCATCAATCTCCCCTTCCCAATCAATCTCACTCCCATCCTCACCAACCACATTCCTTATCGCGTGCTTCTCGAAGTACTCCGAAGCCCTGATCCCCCATCCGACATCGGCATCCACAGGCCAACTGGTACTCTCCTCCTCCACCACCATCTGCTGATCCTTTACCCCACCTTCATCCTCATCATCATCACTAACATCAGAGCTGCTCCCTTTGTCCAACCTCTCCTTAAAGATTTGTTCTTTCTCGATACAGAGCTCCGGATTCTGCTCCCGAATCGAAGCGAAGGTCTTCTCGAGCGAGTTTCGAACGAAATCCTCAACAGCAGCTGCCTCGCTCCTTCGGCCCCTCCTCTGCTTTCTGGGGATTGTTGAGGGGAATAGCTTTTCGGATTCGTCCGCCACTGATTTCTTGCGAGGCCGAGCTTTTCTGGTTCTGTTGTTAGGGTTATTATGAACATCAGGCTTGTCATCGTCTGGAAGTGCGTTCGAGTTGGTTTTTGGGGTAGCACAGCACCGGAATTGTAGATGGGAATGGGGAATTACTGCGAAATGAGGGCGCCGTTGGGGAGTTCTCGGCCAGGCGCCATTGTTGAGAGATAGGAAGCTCGGTTGGCATAACGACATTAGGGGGGAATTTTCAAATTGAGAACGATAAAGCTTAAACCTTTGGAGGAAAACCTAGAGTCCTGATTCTATCTCTCTGGTTCTAGGGTTTCGTTTGAACTTTTGGTTTTGGTTACTGGTTGACCAATGGACCTAAGCTTCTGATACCAAACAATTAAGAGCATCCACGATGGTTGAGTTAAAAGCATATTTTTTTCAAAATTCGATTTAGAATCGGTTAATTTGGGTTTGTATTTACATTACATGCTAAAAGATTTATATTAATATGTATATGATTTATCAATTCTACAAAAGTATGTAATTAATCTATATTTTAATTCTATGTAAGGGTTGTAGTTTGAGAGATAGAAAAATGAACTATATATTCAACAAGCAGATTTTTTTTAGCATGGCTACAAGCCAAATTCTTGGTAAGTGTTATTATCTATGTTATAACGTTTATATGAGAGGATCATTGAAGATATTATATTTGTAGGCTGTAATATCCGAAGGTATCCGATTCCGTATCTATTTTGGTTCTAGACCCGTAAGTCACTTCGAGTCTTTGGGGTAAAGTATTTAACCTTAAAAATATTTAAATTGCAGTCATAAGTTATGAGAATTAGTAAACAATAAAAAAAAGAAAAAAAAAGAATTAATTAGGGTAATTGTTAGGTCTGTCCAAGTTAATTAATTAAGGGGAGCGCCGTCCCGTCTCTTTCTTTCCTTCTCAATCTCAAACTAATTTGTCAGCCATCACCCTTAGCGATCGATCGTTCGCCCGACCGGAATTTATTTCCTTCTTTCTCCTTCCCGGTGGTAAGCTTCTTCTCCATCTCTTCTCTCGGGCGGCCGTAGACGAACTCCGGTGGTCGGCCGGGTCGCCGCTCGTCCTCGTCGTTCAAACCGCTCCTCTGTTTTTACTCATTCGGGGCCGGCGATTCCGGCAATGCTTTCCTTCCATACGCAGGTGGCCCGTCGCCCTCGATGGGTCGTCAAAGTCGCCGACTTTCAAACTCCTAGCCGTCTCGATCGTCGGTGAGTCCTCGCTTCTGTTTTCTTAGCACGGTCGTCGGTGGCCGGTGGGTAGTCCGGGGTTAGGGAAGAAGGCCGAGGGGTTGGCCGGCAGGCGATTGGAACCGCCAGGGGGTTTCCGTAGAGCGTGGGTAGATGGGGAAGAAGGCGGAGTCTGGCCAGCGTATGCGGATTTGGGCTCGGTTTTGTTCGGATATGAGAGAAGCCAGGATTTGTAGAATAAAAGTAAATAGTAATCAATATATATGAAATAAAACAATGAAACCAAATGGAATTATAGAGTTCGTAATTATAGAGTTGGTATAGTGGAGTTTTAAGTGCAAATTAATTAAGTTAGAGTTTGTGGGTTGAGTGTTGGTAATGCCGTAGGACTTAATTAAGTGGCTTGATTGGGTGCGTAGCAATTAGTTAATTAAGGTATTCGTGTCAGTCGATCCAGCTAGTGTTAAGTCGGGTCGGTTTCGGGTTTTGTTTGGGAATCGATTCGTATTTTAATATAGCCTTTCAGTCAATTCTGTCCATCGTTAAGCCTTAATATCGCTATTAAAATATTCAGGGTTCGGAGTACTTTCTCGTTGATTTTCTCAGAAATTATTAAGGACTCGTCGTTTTCGAAGTAAGTCGATTTTCGGCTTACTCGGTTCTGTTCTAGCCTGTTAGGGTTGCGTGGTAGTTATGAGATTGGTTTTGGGAACTAGTCCCGATCGATCTTTTAAAGTGTTTTGATATGTGTGCTATGTGTAAATGATTTTGGAAACCCATTTTGAAAGTTGTTATCTATATACGCATATTTTTGTCGTCGTTTTCTCTGTGATGGGCAGCGCTCCAGTGGAGGCTTATTGTGGATGGTTGTGATGAGATGGGCGGTTGGATTTAGGATGGATGGTTACGAGATGGCCCGTCTTTGAGTCCGGCGTGGGATCGATACGCCGTTGTCATGGCATGTGGTGTTATAGGGGCAGTGCCGCATAGCCTAGGTAGTGTGATGACATGCAGTGTTATAGGGGCAGTGCTGCATACCGTAGGTAGAGTTTCTGATTGCGAGTCATATGTGATGATAACTGAGTGACTAACTGGACCTAGGACTGGACTAGAGATATGTTTGTGATTGCGGACTTGTTTGCTGACCTTAGAAAAACTGTTTTGAAACGTCTTATAACTGTCATGTTGACCTTGACTTGATAGGATAGGATCTGACCCTTCGGGGAACTACTTTTTTCATTCCAGGTAATCAGGATCTCGTGACCGATCCCTCGGCAAAACGGTGGTGCAGAGCAGTAACGCGTGTGTCATAGTGTTGTGGTTGGGTGTTATTATATTGCTAGTTTTATCATTATCTGACTTTGAATTATATTAAGTGAACTTGCAGATGTTTGTCTTTTAAGATGAGTTTGAGATTTGAGTATTTTAGTGTGGATTAGTACATGTCAATTTGTTTTTAATATAATTGTTATTTCATTCAAATACAAGTTGGATGTTTTCTATGTTTTCTCGTCGTGCCCGCGTTGCAAGATCCAAATGTCTGTTGTCGAACTAGCTTGGTAGTGCCTCGTGAGGTCTACTACCGAGTAACGCTCTGTCAGAAAGACGGGGTGTTACATAGGCAACAAGACATTTTCACCATGGAAAGACTTTGTTGTTGATTCAGTATTTATGGTTTTTTCTCACTCAAAATGTTTCATATAGTCTCTCGTGAGAAGTTAATCTAATTTATACGTTATTTTAGTCTTATATCTTTTTTAGGTTTATGTTTTTAAGACTATCAATTATGGGTGAAAAATATAAATAATTTAATAGTATTATTTTTGTTGACTTTTTGAAATTTCATATATTTAGAAAAAAATATATAAAATTTTCAAAACATGATGAGGGTATTCAAAATTGAGTCACAGTCATTTAGTTGTTTAACTGTTATACAAATTTCGATCTCTACTTGATAATATAGTATTTAATACATATTCTATAAGGATAAATGTTATAGCATAAGGCTTAGAAAATTCTGTAGCAAACTAGTTTTTCCTTTTTATTAGCATGAATTGTTGATTAGAGTTGGAGGGAGAAGATCAAACGTGTTAGACAGTTAGTCAGCTTGTTGGTGGAGCCTAATAGAGCCATGTATTCTTTTGTTGTTGTTGTTGTTGTTGTTGTTGTTGTTGTTGTTGTTGTTGTTGTTGTTGTTGTTGTTGTTGTTGTTGTTGTTGTTGTTGTTGTTGTTGTTGTTGTTGTTGTTGTTGTTGTTGTTGTTGTTGTTGTTGTTGTTGTTGTTGTTGTTGTTGTTGTTGTTGTTGTTGTTGTTGTTGTTGTTGTTGTTGTTGTTGTTGTTGTTGTTGTTGTTGTTGTTGTTGTTGTTGTTGTTGTTGTTGTTGTTGTTGTTGTTGTTGTTGTTGTTGTTGTTGCTGCTGCTGCTGCTGCTGCTGCTGCTGCTGCTGCTGCTGCTGCTGCTGGTGTTGCTGCTGCTGGTCTTGTTGTTGCTGTTGTCGTTGTTGTTGTATCGTTGTTGTTGTCGTTGATGATGATGATAGATTTAACCTCAAATTCAATTAAATACATATATCAAGATCAGAAAATTGAATTAAAATTATTTATTCGGATTAAATTTGGTATGCGAGCTTGAAATAACTTTGTTTCACTTTTTTTGAAATTTAAATTTTAACTAAATATGTTTAGGACAATTGGAACATATAGAGTTTCGTTAATTACATATTTCTAAGTATATTTAAAAATGTGTTGATTTTTCAAACAAATTATATTTGTAAGAGTTGAGTTAATATTTAATGCTATGTTCAACCCGCATTGTTTATTATTTTTTGCAGTTTTGCATTCATGTTATTAGCAACACGATGTCATGTGAAACAACCAAACAGAGGTATAAAGCTGAGTACTAAATATATATATATATATATATACTAGGGTTGGGAGCCCGTGCGATGCACGGGCTTTGTTTACACCTGAATGATGGTTGTTTTAAAAAGAAATCAAAGATATTAATTGTGTATATCATAAAAATATGATCATGTTTTTATGACTGAATTGTTTACAAAATTTTCATCCATAATATATGCGTAATAGAAGTTAGACCAAAGAGTTTTATCATCTTATGATATTACAATAGAACCTCCATAAATTAGCACGCAATAAATTAATAAACACGGTAAGTTAATATTCTTCTCTGGTCCCGAGTTTGGACAGTGGAAAATCTGACGATTTTCGATAAGATAATAAATTCTCGAAAAACGACTGTAGAAATATAAGGTCCCAATAAAAGTCTAAATTAATATAATGTGAAAAATTACATAAATATACTTAAGAGAACTTTCAAAACTTAGTAAAATATGATCCTATTGTTGATTTTTTTTCTTAAAACTTAAATCTATTTGACGTATATCGCTAAGTTATATATTTGGAATGTACAATAATACCAATAATCTAAAATTTGAGGGGAAATTGTCCCTGTTTTATTTTTAAAAAACATGTTAATTTTAATAGTTTGGCTATTCTTTTACGTTTTTTGCAGTTAGAATTATTTTTGTTTCAATGACAATATCTGGTATTATTTTAAGTTAATAAATTTAATTTAGTCACATTGTAATGGGTGGACTATTCAAATTTCTAATAATGTAACATAAAATTAGTTTAACATTTACTAATTGATTCACATAATTAAATTCGAAAAATACATAACAAAATAACTATATTAAAAATCCTTTAAGTAGTTTTGAAAATCCACAACCGATTTTTTTCGTCGTAAAGAAAATATGAATTAAGACAATACATCGGTTATAAGAATAATATCATATATGACATCAAAAGATAAAAATAAATAAATAATGTGTATAAGATTCTATAAAAAAAATTGATTATAATTAGACTAATATACTTTTTTTGGTCGAAAGAGTATATACTTTTTTGTATTGTTATGTTAACTAATAAATATAGAGTTTATGTTAGTATATAGTAAGAGAATCGGAATATCAAAAGGTGAAAATAAAGTAAATGTACTACAAAAATGATTTGTAACCGACCTAATAAACTTTTTATGAAATAAATGCATGCTTAACTCATTCATCTTAATTGTTTGAGTGTTCAAAACTTTAATAATGTGCATTTATTTATTGTACATCAAGTTTCTTATAAGTTTGTTTGTTTATAGATTTTGATTAGGGAAAAAGAAAAATGGAAAAAATCTTCTCCTATTAAGTCTCGGACTCTGAGTTGAGAAATAAATCAAAATCTGCTCTCATCCAAGTTTTTGTAACTACATTACTTTATTTAAGAAAACTAAGAAAAGGAAATTGTAAGGTCATGCGATATAACTGTATATGACAAAGCAAATTAAAATACATAATTATGGATTTTTTTTAGTAATCAATTGATTTGAGAGTGACCGAAATCAATAAAGGATTCTACAAATTAATTTGTGTGATCAAGCGTTTGAAAGTGGTTGCTGAAAGAAGGAAAAATCGTTCCTTACCTAACAAAATTTTTGTAATTTTTTTGTGAAGTTGCAATTATTTGATAGTCTTCGTAAAAAATCGTTCCTTAAAAAATAACAATCAACAACAACAACATCGACTTTCATGAAATCAAATAATGAAAATCCAAAAAATCGTTCCTTAAAAAATAATCAAAATTAGACCCCAAAGTATAGAAGATTAGATGAAAATTAATCCATGAAAAATCGTGCCTTAAATAATTAATCAAAATTAGTTTTCTTCCCACTTTCATTTTGGTCTTTAAGCTTGATCACAGCAATGTTGGTATCCATGATATGATCGTTCCTCTACATCATATCACACAAGATAGCCCCTAGATGTTACCACATCACCCATGCTAGCAGTATGATGTACAATGGACTCCTCTTCATTTCCAGCTTCTTCTGCCTCCTCTACTACACTCTGATCTAGAGCTCCTTCCCCTGAAGCTGCAAAACCCATTGCTTCATCATTCAAAAAAAAAACCATTGCTTCACCCAACTTCTTGAGAACCTCTTGATCATTCCAGTACCTTAATAAACAATACACTCGAGCATTTAAATATATACAAAACAACCATAACACATTACAGCTTGCTTAATGAATTGATTATTGTTACCTCATCATGGCAGATGGACCGCCACTCTCAATCTCTTCCAAGATGGGCTTTAGTGAAGGGTCTTCTCTGACCTTTGACATTCGCTCTTCTAACTGCTCCTTTTGTGCTGGGTTAACCAAATTATCAAGCATGCTTGACATTGCCGGTTCCTGCAAGAAATCAAAGCTTGAATTCATGATTTCATAATGCAACAGTTATAGTAGATAGAAAAAACATGCTTTTAAAGTTTTCCAAGAGGAATGTATTACCTGCATTAAAGCATTGCCAAGACGTTCAACCATGGTCATGAACTGAGGATTTTGCATAACTTGTTGCATTGTGGAGTAATACTGTTGTGGATCGAATTGAGGAATCCCCTCCTTAACAGGAGCAGCATAGAATGTTTTCTGAAGCTGCTCAACCATCTGATTGAAAGTAGGATCAGTGGCTATTTGTTCAGCTAATTCCTTAATGCTTGGGCCCTGCACCAATCAAGACATAGGTACTCTATAAAACTTCAGAAGATAAGAAAGCATACGGCGGTATGCAATAGCATGTGCAAAATAAACTCCACCTAATAAACTTCTATGATTACTAAAAATCCAGTTCAGAGTTGCATTAATCATACAGTTGGGGGGGGGATGTACATTAAGTAGGCCAGACATTGCTGAGAAATCAAAAGGGTTTGCACCAAAGGCTTCTGCTATAGATGATGCCTCTGACTTGGGAACGCTCATTGATTGGAAAACAGGCGGAATACATATGTCGTGGACAAGATTTTTTGGTGAAAACATTATTCATATACACAATACTACCACTTAAAAATAATGAAAATCCAAAAACATTAGCACAATTGATCTCATCTGAATGTAACAATAATAACATTGGTCAAACTCATCATAGAAACAGGAAGTTGTTGTTTCTGCAGCAAGCAGCGTTGACCTCAGACTAAGCATCATGGACACAGCCACAGAAGAGATGAATGCTCCTCTATGAGAATTTAGGACCCTAGAAAATGACCTGGACTCATCTTCAGCAGCTGTTCTACTATGGCATTGTCAGAAGAAAATATCTCATCACAAATTATCAAGAGATCTTCAGCAATTGTTCCTACTGAGGAATCTAATGTAAAGTCATTGCTTCATCATGTTGAAAAGAAACAATAGAGATAAACAAAATTGCAGTCAGAAATCCTGAAATTTGGTATAATTCAGTGCATAAGAGAAAAAAGTGTCACCTAAAGTGAACTTCTCGGACCATCGTCCTTCTTGAAATCCCTTTTTTAGCATCCTATACCAAGATTCGATGGTTTTATCAAATATATTACGTGAAAAAGTTGTCTCATAATAAATCATTTCATGATCATCTAATTGAAAGATAAGAGAAAATAGCAAACTCATTTTTCTTGGTCTTGAAACGACTATCACCAAATGTACCACACTGTCCCACATGACAAAACCCAACCCAGGAATTTGCAGTCAATCATCTTTGCCTCATTTCACTATTTGGTTGAAGATTTAATGGCTAATACTTACTTATGAGTACTCAGCTTAATTATGGTTTTACAACTCAGTCCACAACTCCATAAAGCTCATATATGGGTAGAAATGTAGAATCATACAAGATTGTATTTGTATAGAGAAACAAATGATAAAGAATCGAATTAAGCAAACTCCACACACAAAAGTCCCGATCAATATACACAAAACCCTTGAACTACAAAATCAACTTCAAAATCGACAGTTCTTACTTACAGATCATGGAGCCAAGCAGGCGGATCAGGGCCAAAGTCCTTATAGCAGCTCTAATACATCATCTGGTGAAACGAAAACGGACGTTCGGGGCTGAGAATTTCTCTCGAAACACTCCGCCACGTCAGCGGCGACCCGGGCCGTGAGGCCGAACGATGCCCGAAAGTTTCCGGCGAATTTGCTCGGCGGAAACTTAATGGAAGCCAATCAAGATCAGTAGACATCATAAGCAAATATTCATATCTCAAAAGATGTAAATATAGAATGGGAAGACACACCTATCCACCTGCTTCTCTGGTTCCGATACGGCGACCTCGCAAACAAAAGTATACACAGGCGAAAGCTTCAGCCATGAAGACTTGTCCTTCTCGTTCTCCTCCGGAGTCTTGACGACGCGGAGCTCCGCCTCACACCGTTAGGATGCACCGGCGGAGGCAACGGAATGCACGGCTTCTGATTATGGACCGAGGCCCGCTTGGAATCGTCACTGTTGCCTCCGTCGGAAAATCACGGGAAGCTAAAATCAACTTATTCGCATAAAATTAATTGGGATACTTTACGGTCAACTTATTCGCATAAAAATCACGGGAAGCTTAGAAATCCAAATACAATGGATTTTGTTGATTGTGATGCCGTGAGAAAAGCTAATGTTAAATAGATTGCCAAAATAATATAAAAAGATGGTAACATAATATCATGACCCAAAAAATCAAGGTACTAGAACGATTAATAGACAATTAATGTGTATCTTTGGTTCTATAATATTTTTCATAAAAAGTAAGATTGTTTAGATTTTTATCTTAATTTAATTCTTTTGTTTTTTATAACATTTTTTCATTTAGTAATTTTGAACAAACTAGTTATAGATCATGGGAGCATTGATTTTGAATGGTTAAGAGATGTTCCGTCGGAAAAAGTAAAGTGAGTTAGTTTTGAACAAACATGTTATAGATCATGGGAGCATTGATCTTAAATGGTTAAGAGATGTTCTGTCCAAACAAATAAAGTAAGTTAGTTTATGGTTTTAATCATTCCATTAATCATGGAATAGTAGTTTTATATAACATGATCACATATGGACACTTTCCTTTGATATGCAACATAATATGTTTAAATTCTAATTAGGTTGAATGAGTTTGTTCATTATTTATCACTCTAGAATAACTTATATAACTATTTGTGCATCTTGCAGAGAGTTTTTGATAAATACAAAAACATGTATTCTTTTGTTGGCCGTCGGTTTCTCGTTTAGTGGGCAATTTTATCCGGAGTAGTTGTTGTTGGTTGTCTATTAGACTTTAGGTTTTTCAGAGTTGTTTGTTGAGTGGATCATATTGAACCAGTGTGCAATTTTATTCCATTGGATCATATTGAAATTAACGGACTAGATTAATAGCAGATTTGGATTCATGGGACCCACATATGATCCAAATTATTATGAATGCGTAATTATAGAAAATCAGCAGATTTTTTTTTTTAAAAGCCAATTTCACCCCACTTTCCTTTCCATAACTGATTGTATCAAACGTTTTTCCCCCTTTTCTCTCTCTACACGCCCTAAGCAAGTCACCGGCGATCAACTAAAGATTTGTTCCAAATCTACAGAGGCCATCTTATCCGGAGCCTCCCCGTCGCCGTGAGTCGTCACCGATCATCGCTCCTTATCATCCTATCCGGCTCTTGGTTCGTAACTAGATCAGGAGAATGTCGGTTAGTCGCGCCACCGCTCTCGTGGACAGTCGTTGCTCGCTGCACCGCCGCTTATCAGCGCACCGCTTTTCTCGACACCAAAATCCCACCGAAAATCGCCCATCGCCCACCAATCCCATGGTCTGTCGCCACTCACACCACCGCTCTTGTGGACAGTCGCCGCTCCTTTAGAAAGAAAAAGAGTTTACGTACGAAGTCGTGTATATTAACACTGAATTACATGTATATACGCTGCTATCAAATGTATACATACTCTAAATCGTACATGTAAGAGACATTTTTTCATTAGTTGTACATACAATAATGTAATTAGTATCCAACCACAACAAGTTTCGTATATACATTCCTCAGGTTATCATATACAATATACTATACATATATACATCTTATTCTGTAGGAAAATGTCACATAAACAATTCAGCCAACACAAATTTCGTATATACATTCCTCAGGTTGTTATATACAACTAGTTGAAGACCCGTACCATGTACGGATAATGGTCATTTTTTTCTTTAATTTGTGTACTACTATAATCTATAATATATATTAACTCTTATATATAAATAGATTAAAATGGGAATTGAAAAGTTAAGTTAATTAATATGTATCTTTTATAGAAGGAAATTTTAAAGATAGATAATATTGTTTCAAAGATAGATATTAGATGAGTATAAAAAAGGATAAAATTAAAGATTAGATACTTAAAGAAACTTTAAAGATAAATAATATGCCTTTCAAGATAGATATTTGATGGGCAAGAAAAAAGATAAAGTTAAAGATTAGATGATTAAGAAAAAAAACATATAAAATTATTAATAAAGTGGGGCCAGAATTAACGTGGAGACTCGGAATTCTCCGGCTTTAATATATAATATAGATATTACTGTACATATATAAATCTTGATCTGTAGAAATAGGTCACATAAACAATCCAACCACAAGAAATTTCGTAAATACAGTTCTCAGGTTGTCATATACAATATTAATGTACATATATACATTTTGATCCGTAGAAATAGGTCACAGAAACAATCCATCAACAACAAATTTTGTATATACATTCCTCAGATTGTCATATACAATATTATTGTATTGCATACATCTTGATTTGTAAAAATAGGTAACATAAACAATTTACACATAAATTCACGGTATATACTAAATCAAATCAATCATATACATAATGAAAAAATTATATACAATATTACCTGATGCCATATTTATACGATTAATAATTGGCAACATGGTGGTTCGTGGTGGCTTTGGCGTCGTGGTGGTTCGATGCGGTAGTTCCGACGGTGGTTCCGGCGAATTGGTGGTCTGACGGCTGGCACAATGGTGGTGGCCGGCGAAATGATTACACCGGCGAAGTGGTTACACTGGCACAATGGCGGTTCTCCGGTATCTTCAACGGTGGTCGCAGGTATCTTTTCTCATGGTGGCTCGCCGGTATCTTCGACGGTCGCCGGTTTCTTATGATAAAGACGATGGTGGGAGATTCATGGAATTGTTGATCGGAGTTTATTGTAATATGGATATATGAAGAAGACAATTGGAAACTACTTTAAACAATGGTGCGTGAATGAGGGAAATAGATCAATTTCCATAAAAAAATATGGTAGTCTTAATGAGTGGAGAAAATCACGTTAACCAAATCTGATTTTCTGGATTTTCTTAGTAGTTATGTTAATCCTATCGTCCATAGAATCTTGATCCAACGTCCCGTATTTGTTCTCATGCACTCTATAGAGATCAAAATCTCTCTCTCTCTCTCTCTCTCTCTCTCTCTCTATATATATATATATATATATATATATTTAACCCTACAGTTACTCATGAAGAAATTGATAGGAATGGGAGCTCAGATAAGGTAAGAGTAATATTTTTTCATTTACATCTTTTTTACTATTAAACATTATCCACTACAATATGTTTGAAATGTTAGGTCCCTTTAAGCAACCAGAAGATCAAGAAAAATGGTAAATACACAGATAATGCTAAAATTAATTAGGATACTTTACGGTCATCGTATTCACATAAAAATCACGAGAAGCTTAGAAATCCAAATACAATAGATTTTGTTGATTGTGATGCCGTGAAAAAAGCTAATGTTAAAGAGATTGCCAAAATAATATAAAACGATGGTAACATAGTATCATGACCCAAAAAATCAAGGTACTAGAACGATTAATAGACAATTAATGTGCATCTTTGGTTTTAAAATATTTTTTAAAAAAAGTAAGATTGTTTAGATTTTTATCTTAATTTAATTCATTTGCTTTTTATAACATTTTTTCATTTAGTATATTTGAACAAACTAGTCATAGATCATGGGAGCATTGATTTTGAATGGTTAAGAGATGTCAAAGTAAAGTGGGTTAGTTTTGAACAAACATGTTATAGATCATGAGAGCATTGATCTTGAATGGCTAAGAGATGTTCCGTCCGAACAAATATAGTACGTTAATTTATGGTTTTAATCATTCCATTAATCATGGCATTGTACTTTTACATAACATGATCACATATGGACACTTTCCTTTGGTATGCAACATAATATGTTTAAATCCTAATTAGGTTGAATGAGTTTGTTCATTATTTATCACTTTAGAATAACTTATATAAATATGGAATTGGCATAAAAACATGTGTTTCCGGTAGAAAAAAATTCCTTTTATTATTTATTTTTACCTATTTATTCATAATTAAACTGTCGGTTCTTGTTGCTTGACAAGGTTGACGTAAATGTTTATCGGATATCGGTTCATCTAGGTTGGGTCCCTCTCGAAGAACTATCTGACTTTACTCAATTCCATCTCCTTACCAAGTAAGTCGATACATTAGCACACATAATCCAACAAATTGAAGTCTTAAAATCTTTTTTTTCCTGTTTATGACAGTTGTAACACCCCGATAATTTATAGGGAATTGAGATGTTTCCCATAAACACAAGAACTCTTCCTTTTCATGGTTTGAGAGGTCAAAAGAGCTATGAAGTTAAGCGTGCCAGGACGAGAGTAGTATCAGGATGGGTGACCTCTTGGGAAGTCTACGGGTTGGCATAGGATATCCCTTCTAGGGCATCGGGCCTTACATATGGTATCAGAGCCGACTTTGTGTTATGAGTTGGTTTGGTCGGGCCTTACATATGGTATCAGAGCTGACTCTAGGTTATGCATTGGTTTGGTACGAAGGGCGGTCACTTGACCCATGAAGCGGTCTTTGTGCCTTGACGAGGTCATCAAGTGCTTAAGTGGGGGAGATTGTAACACCCGGATAATTTATAAAAACTTGAGATGCTTTTCATGCAAACAAGAGCTCTTCCTTTTCATGGCTTTTCATGGCTCGCGATCGAGGTAAAAAAACTATGAGTTAATCGTGCAAGGCAAAAATAGTACTAGAATGGGTGACCTCTTGGGAAGTCTTGGTTGGCATGGGATAGTTCTTATAGGGTCTTGGGCATTACAACCCCTATTTGGATCAAGTTCAACGCTATCTTCGGTCAAGATTATGTTTTTAAGATAAAAAAACGTTGTAAGTGTCCATCTTACCCACTACGAACATTTCCTCTTTGAAATTTAAACTGAAGAAAACAAAATCGTAATGTCTAACAATGAACAACTCCATCTAATGGAATAGTACTTTTATGGTTTTATTCATTCCATCAATCATGGAATAGTACTTCTATATAACATGATCACATATGGACACTTCTCTTTTACACTTTCCTTTGATATGCAGCATAATATGTTTAAATCCTAATTAGGTTGAATGGGTTTGTTCATTCTTTATCACTTTGAAATAACTAATATAAATACCTATGCATTTTGCAGGGAGTTTTTGATAAATATATATGGAATTGGCGTAAAAAGCGTATAGTGTTTACGATTATTGACACTTCACCATCATGCGTTTCCAGTAAAAAAAAAAACTTTTATTATTTATTTTTACCTATTCAATAATAATTAAATTGATGCTTCTTGTTGCTTAACAAGGTTGACGTAACTGTTTATCGGATAGCGGTTCGTCTTGGTTGGGTCCCTCTCGAAACACTATCTGACTTTGCTCAATTCCATCTCCTTACCAAGTAAGCTGATACATTAGCACACATAATCCAACAAAT
This sequence comes from Polygonum aviculare, assembly GCA_934048045.1. Taxonomy (NCBI): domain Eukaryota; kingdom Viridiplantae; phylum Streptophyta; class Magnoliopsida; order Caryophyllales; family Polygonaceae; genus Polygonum; species Polygonum aviculare. Next base: position 4,048,793 of record OW204027.1, read on the forward strand.
TGAAGTCTTAAAACCTTATATTTTCTGTTTATGGCAGTTGTAACACCCCGATATTTTAGAGGGAATTGAGATGCTCCCCATACCAATAAGAGCTCTTCCTTTTCATAGTTTGAGAGTTTAAAAGAGTTATGAAGTTAATCGTGCTAGGACGAGAGTAGTACCAGGATGTGTGACCTATTGGGAAGTCTGCGGGTTGGCATAGGATAACCCTTCTAGGGCCTTGGGCCTTACATATGGTATCAGAGCCGACTCTGAGTTATGAGTTGGTTTGGTCGGGCCTTACATATGGTATCAGAGCCGACTTTGGGTTATGCGTTGGTTTGGTACGAAGGGCGGTCACTTGACCCATGGAGCGGTCCTTGGGCCTTGACGAGGTCATCAAGTGATTGAGTGGCGAAGATTGTAACACCCAGATAATTTATAAGGACTTGAGATGGTCCTCATGCAAACAAGAGCTCTTCCTTTTCAAGGTTCGAGAGGTCATAAAAATTATGAAGTTAAGGCCCTGTTCGGCATAGGTTTACGGAGGTTTATGAAGGTTTGTACAATTTAAAACCTACATAAATGGATGTTTGGTAAGACAAGGTTTTTTAGGAGGTTGAGGTTTTAGTAGGTTTTTTATGAGGTTTGAAAGGATAAAATAGAAACCTTGATAGAGATAGGTTTTAGGAGGTTTCCGAAATTTTTTCACTGAATTTTTTTGTTTATTGTTTTAATTAATAATATTTTTGGTAGCTTTAAAGCATAACCTACTTAAAACCTTTTAGTACCGAACATCATATTAGGTTTTAGCAGGTTTTAAAAAAGAAAACATCTACTTATTAAAAAAACCTACACCTATCAAAAAACCTTTTTAAAGCATAACCTACTTAAAACCTTTTAGTACCGAACATCATATTAGGTTTTAGCAGGTTTTAAAAAAGAAAACATCTACTTATTAAAAAAACCTACACCTATCAAAAAACCTTTTTAAAAACCTACACCTCCTCAAAAACCTTGTTTTGCCGAACAAGGCCTAAGTGTGCTAGGGCGAGAGTATGTAGTACTAGAATGGGTGACCTCTTGGGAAGTCTTGGTTGGCATAGGATAGCCTTTCTGGGGTCTTGGACCTTAAAACCCCTATTTGGATCAAGTTTAACGTTATTTTCAAGAAAGATTTTGTTTTTTAGATAAAAAAATATTGTAAGTGTTCATCTTTCCCATTTATGAATAAATATAAGAGTTAAATAAATGAAATATTCATACTTAAAACTGCGAACTTTTTCTCTTTGAAACATAAACTAGAGAAAAAAGAATCGTAATGTCTAACAAGGAAGAACTCCATCTAATGGAATAATACTTTTATGGTTTTAATCATTCCATCAATCATGGAATAATACTTCTATATAACATGATCACATATGGACAATTTTGTTTTACACTTTCCTTTGATATGCAACATAATATGTTTAAATCCTAATTAGGTTGAATGAGTTTGCTCATTATTTATCACTTTGGAATAACTAATATAAATACTTGTATATTTTGCAAGGAGTTTTAGATAGATATATATGGAATTGGCGTACAAAGCGTATCGTGTTTACGATTTTTGACACTTCACCATCATGCGTTTCCAGTAAAAAAAATTCTTGTATTATTTAATTTTACTTATTCAATAATAATGAAATTGATGATTCTTGTTGCTTGACAAGGTTGACGTAAATGTTTATCGGATAGCGGTTCGTCTTGGTCGGGTCCCTCTCGAAACACTATCTTGCTTTGCTCAATTCCATCTCCTTACCAAGTAAGTCGATACATTAGCACACATAATCCAATGAATTGAAATCTTAAAATCTTATTTTTTTTGTTTATGGTAGTTGTAGCACCCTGATAACTTATAAAGAATTGAGGTGCTCCTCATACCAACAAGAACTCTTCCTTTTCATGGTTTGAGAGGTCAAAAGAGTTATGAAGTTAAGCGTGCTAGAACGAGAGTGATACCACGATGGATGACATCCGGGAAGTCTTCGGGTGGGCATGGAATAGCCCTTCTAGAGCATTGAGCCTTACATATGGTATCAGAGCCGACTCTGGGATATCAGTTGGTTTGGTCGGGCTTTACATATGGGTGACCTCTTGGGATGTCTTCGGGTTGGCATATGATAACTCTTCTAGGGCCTTGGGCCTTACATTTGGTATCAGAGCTGACTCTCGGTTATGAGTTGGTTTGGTCGGGCCTTACATATGGTATCAAAGCCAACTCTGGGTTATGAATTGGTTTGGTCCGGAGGGTATCCACTCGACCCATGGAGCGGTCCTTGGGCCTTGACGAGGTTGTCATGTGCATAGGTGGGGGACATTGTAACACCCGGATAATTTATGAGCACTCGAGGTGCTCCCCATGTCAACAAGAACTCTTCCTTTTCATGGTTCGAGAGGTCAAAAAAACTATAAAGTTAAGCGTGCTAGGGCGAGAGTATTACCATAATAGGTGACTTCTCTGGAAAGTCTTGATTGACATGGGATAGCCCTTATAGTGTCTTGGGCCTTACAACCCCTATTTGGATCAAGTTTAACGTTATCTTCAGGCAAGATTATGTTTTTTAGATTAAAAAAACGCTATAAGTGTTCATCGTCCCCATTTATGAATAAATATAAGAGTTAAATAAAAGGAATATTCATACTTAAAACTGTGAACTTTTCCTCTTTGAAATTTAAACTCAAGAAAAAAAGAATCATAATGTCTAACAAGAAACAACTACATCTAATGTTCGTCCTTTACAAAAGTTATTTGCTAAATTGAGAACAACTCATCAAGTGTAAGTATCGTACTTATACATTTCATTAGTTCAAAACTTATACATTATATATTTATCATTACAAAAGTGTATTAATAATGAATTTACGTGATTTATTATGTAGCTTGAACTTCCAGATGATCATTCTTTACTAAAAGAGATAAAACTCTATTTTTCCACTTTCTGTTATTTGTATAAATGCAAATTATGCGTGTGGGTCTACTTTATCTCTATGAACACATGTTTTACACTAATATCCTAACACGTTTTACTAGCTTGTATTACATGGCGTATTGTTGTTTGTTTTTGCTACTACTAAATTATAGACTACATCGTTCTGCTCTCCAATTTTTATGCATGTATATTGTAATATTTTTTTTTCATCAATTTTTCTTTATCGTATTTTGTCAGTTCAATTGAATGTCACGCCCGCGATAATAAATTTAATTTGAATGATATCTAAATCATAGTCATATTCTAAATAAAATTATGTGAAAATGTAACATGCCTTTTTAACTAAACTATTAGAAAATAAAGTGCTAGTTGTATAATAAATAATTTTTTCCCTAGATTGTATTTTTTCTCCTATAACATGTTGTTTGATAAGTGTATAACCAGAAAATAGAGAGCTTGGGGATCCTTGCTATCATCTACTAGATGCATGGCCGCAAGGTAAGTATACATAATAATGATAATAAAAGTTAATCATTATTGACTTTTATAAGAGAGTTTTCTACCTATATTCATTTGATCAAAAAGATGAAACCCGACTAGAGCAAGATAATCAGATTGTTACAGGAGCATTGTTGGTAAGCTTTAAAAGTAATATTTGAATATTAATACTTTACTTGATTAGCTTCATGATAACAGTACTTGTTACATGTTTAGTACTATATTTTGTACCTTTGTTTAATTTAATAATCCAATTCATCTACTTGCTTATATATTAGGTAGATTATATGCAAAATAACATCTTATCATATAGTGAAAAGTGACTCATCTTTTATTACCAGGTACTTGGCAGAACAATAATGCATGATAGATTTCCACTCAATGGAGCATATTTTCAAGTAAATGAGGTAAGTATTACTAAAAAAAAATAACATTGCTAAATTATATATAGATATTCAAAAACCTATTTGACATTCTTCAAATTTGTTTTCCAGATGTTTGTTGATGATGAAACCTATATGTGTCCAATCAAAGTTCCAAGGAATTTGATATGGGACCTTCCAAAGAGGAAATTATAGTGTGGAATCGGTGAAGTATTATTTTTTAATTTTTAATTTCTTTAGATAACATGATCCTTGTTTCAAACTAGGAATTGAGTTGGATCAAATCATAGAATGCTTTCAGAGTGGCAAAAATTTTACTCCAATTTTTTAGAGGGAAAAGTTCGTATAATAGTTCTAGTTATCAATTCACTTATGAAATTATCATCTTATTTTTGTTGTAATCTTTCTAGGCTATGTTTGCATACATGCATTTAATAGGGGAACAGGATATCCCGAAGAGCAACCATCAAAATTCCATGAACAAACCACAATAACTTCGGGTTCAAGTAAGATAACAGATAATACAAAAAAGCTCGAGCCAACTCCAAGAAAACAAAGAAAGACAACTTAAAAGAAAACAACTTAAGAAGGATTATGGAACATGTTTAGTTTTTGCAAGGATAATGTCGTTTAGTAGATTATGTAGCCTCTTATGACTTAAGTTCATACCTGCTGATTATTAGTTTTATACTTGTTGATTACTAGTTGATTAATGTAGAAGGTTAACTTGGATAGTTTGTGCGGTCAATAATGTCTTAGGACATAACCAAGACGGAGTTCAATTCTCCGTCTTTAGTTCATTTGGTCAAGCTAAGAATTCTGCCTCGATTAGTTAATTACGTAATAGTATAACTAAGCTATAATACAGTACGCCTAATAATCTAGAAAACTACAATCCTACATTATACTAATATTGCTTTTTCACTTGAGTGAAATTCTTACAATCTTACTTCAAGAGCTTATCAACACGATCTTCATAATCAAGTATGTCATGACTTATGTTTTTGCGTATAAATGTAGTCTAAGTGAACTTGTAAAACCATCCTTCTTTTAATACATTCCTCTCTCCTTTCTCATATGTCTCCAAACCCATCAAAACCTGAATCATTCCAAATTTCCAAGAAAAGAAAATTGATACGAGCAAAGGTTCCAAACTTTTTCATACTTCATAGTTCAAATCAACCATATGAAAAAGCTAAATACTTACAAACCTTTCCATACTTAATATTCATGCCTGATTGTAATCTAGATTTTTATTCCATAATTTTCAAGTATCAATTGAACTATAAATGATTACATTTGAAAAGGTATGAATGTAATCTAAATGTTATGTGCTTGATATAAATCCCGTCATTTTGAGTTTATTAGAAACATTTCATAGAGTTTCCTTAACATCTAATACTACTTTTTTTTTTTGTAGATTTTCTACATTGCAAGAAAGCCAAATTCTTAGGCATGCTCGTTGTGTGGACAATGTAAATACTATGCAATATGCAAGCTGAGGTTTGTTGTATGTTTTTCTTTCATTTTAACTTTACTAATGGATATATAAACAACAAAAAGAATTGTAAATGTGATGAATACAGTTCAAGGCATGTATTACCAGGTGTAACACCCCGTCTTTCTGACAAGCGTTACTCGGTAGTAGACGTCACGAGGCACTACCAAGCTGGTTCGACAACGGACATTCGGATCTTGCAACGCGGGCACGGCGAGAAAACATAGAAACATCCAACTTGTATTTGAATAAAATAACATTTATAATTTAAAACAAGTTAACATGCACTAATCCCCAAGATCAAATTCGAATTCAAATACTCAAATTCCAAAACTCATCCTAAAAGACAAACATCTGCAAAGTCACTTAATATAATCCAAGACATATAATAATAAAACTAACATCAATAGTCATAATAACACCCAACACCAATACTATGACACACGCTACTGCTCCGTACCACCATTGCGCCGAGGCTCGGTCACGGGATCCTGATAACCTGGAATGAAAATAAGTCCCCGAGGGGTCAGATCCTATCCTATCAAGTCAGAATCAACATGGAAGTTACGAGACGTTTCAAAACCGTTTTTAATTCTAAGGTCAGCAAACAAGTCCGCAATCACACACATATCTCTAGTCCAGTCCTAGGTCCAGTTAGTCACTCAATCAATTCCACATAAAACACGCAATCAGAAACTCTACCTATGGTATGGGCACTGCCTCAACACCGCATACCTACGCTACCTATGCTGCAGCCCTGCCTCAACACTGCACGCGACAACCGTCCATCCCATCACAACCGTCCACAATAAACCATCCATCCTCATTCCAACCGTCCCTCCCATCACAACCATCCACAATCAGCCTCCACTGGAGCGCTGCCCAACATAGAGAAAACAACGACAAAAATATGCGTATATAGATAACAACTTTCAAAAACAGGTTTCTAAAATCATTTACACATAGCACACGTATCAAAACATTTTAAAAGATTGATCAGGACTAGTTCCCCAAACCATTCCCACAACTACCACGCAACCCTAACAGGCTAGAATATGACTGAGCAAGTCTAAAATCGACTTACCTCGAATGACGACTTCCAAGACGGACACGAGAAGTTCAGAGTTCACCTAGCGACATTTTCCTAGCCATCATAACGGTGAATTTAGTAAACCAAACTCTTAAACAATAGAGCGACTCCCAGATGAAGACCGAACTTGGAGGCACTAATTAACCCTCGGAAAAAGATTAATCTACCAGACTCGATCGTACTACCTAGCCATCACAGTCCCACTAGGTACAATTTGTAACACCAACCCATAAAGACAAATTCTCTCGACCCCATTTTAGACCCACTCACTATATATGCTAATTAACAATATGATATTCCCAAATAAATTTAATACTCACCGGATGTGATCATGCAATTAGACGTACACACTCATTCCCTTACCACTCCATTACCACAAGTACTTGATTAAATGCCTAATCACCATTGAACACAATTAATTTGAGTCCATACGTACCTTACATACAATAACCCTCCCATCCACTACTTAAACCGATATTGATCACCACTGAAGTCACGCTTTCCCACCCGCCCTCAGCAATGATCGGACTCCCACTCTCCCTTAAAAAGGTTCGAGTTTATCTATTTTCTTAACTTGAACCCGACTCTAATTGCCAAACACCCCTAGAGCCCGAAAACATGGCACTGCCGATCGAGAAGGAGGCGAGACAAGTACTCTTGGCTGCGCGGTGATGACGACGACACGACAACGAGTGACCAATTCCGATGGCGGCGACGAGGTTGTGAACGCCAAGCCCTCCTTGTGATGACGACCGACGTGAAAGGGGAGGGACGTATCGAAGAGGATGACACAAAGTAGAAGTTGTCCGCTTCACGAAGATAGGGCGATGGTGACGGCACTTTTATGGAGGAAACCAATTACGAGACTTTTCTTCTATAGCTTTAGGTTTTCTTTTGCCTTTAATTTATTTAATTAGCTTGGTAACTGATTACGATGTTGTTATAGTTATTTCTTCACTTGGAAATAAAAAAAAGTTTTTATTAAAGTCAAGCGTATTCATTCATAAATTAATTAACTTGGATTAATTACCACTTTCTTAATTACTAAGACCCGAGGTAGCTTGCGAATCAAGCAAACGGAATTAGACGAACTCGGGTATTACACCAGGATCGCAACAAAAGGGTAGTAAAAAGCTTCGAACAAAACCGGGAATCCCTTTGTCGATCTCAACCCATCATTTTTGGTCCTCTCTAACCCATTAATGGGACTAAGCCATATAAAGCAAAACTATGAATCTATTATTGGAGAGTCACCTTTACCAAAGTCGAGCGTCTATCATTTCTAAACAAAGATATCGAAGATTTTTTCATTGATGGTGATTCAATTTCTTTTATTGATCTTACAAGTAAAAGGTTTATGGTGGATGATATGTCAAAAGCAACGGTTGCTCTATACTCACAAACTTTGTTAGATAATGAGAATGAACAATAGGATTTAGATGAACAAAGATGAAAGAACAAATAATTCTCTTGTAATTTTGATAATTGATTACTAAGGTAATCTTCAATGGGAACAAACCTCCCAAGGAAGCCCAAGGAAAATGCCTGATTTTCTCTCCAATTCTCTCGATACCTCCCTACTACAAACAAAATCACTTATATAACCCCCACTACTCTCAGTTGGTGACTCCCCCTTTTTTTCTAACAAACTCTAGGCCTTGTTAGGCTAATAAGATAGCCTCCCACTTTCCTAACAATGCCACCCCCTTCAAGACAACCTTGTTCTCAAGGTTGTAATATGAAGATTGACCATGAAGCTCCCTTGTGCACCTTGTGTTTGCATCAGAATAGTAGGGGCCATCATTGAATATTATCATAGAGTCATTCTGAAATCTTCTTACAATCTGTTGCAACTCAATAATATTCTTAAGAGAGCAATTGAGTTTGTCGGTTATCTGCCCCTCAAACATCATCCTGAAATCAGCTTAAGCATTCATCTTGAGGTGCCCTTGGTCTTGTGAATTGTGCCCGTCCAAGCTGCAAATCTCTTGCCACCCTTCAGTAGACATCCAAGGTTTTATTTCTTGATGATCTTGTAGGAAATTACCCTTAATCAGCTTGTTTCAATTTTTGTCCTTTAGAGAAGTCTCTGTATTAGTGCTAAGCTTAGGGGGTCGGAGAGAATGATAGACCTGAAACTTCAGGTTATCCTCATCATTATCTCCTTGAATTGTGCACCCATGATCCACCACTAGTACAAAACTTAAGATTTACCGCACAAATTTTACCACATTTAAACTAAATGTGGTATATATCATAAGACGGACCACATAATTAATATAAAGATGCGGTGTGATCCTTGTTTTGATAAAAAATACTCGTATCAGAATGTGTTTTAAGTGTGGTGAAAGTTGATTAAAATTTATGGGACCACAATCTTGTATCAAAACGCGGTAGGAAAACAATCTCGGACCACATTACTATCCATATCGGGGTCTAGGGTTAAAGGTAAAAAAAAAGGCGGAAATTTCTTTTTTGGGTTCTGAAAAAAAGGCGGAAAATACCCTGCCAATCCTAGCAGCCGCAGTCGTATCTCGTATGTGATCGATCGTCTTCTCAAAACCCATAAGTTCTCAAAACTCGATCGTATGCATCTTCTCTACCGGAAACTCGATCGTATGCATCGGAATTCCAATCGCCTGTGCAGGCCGCCCATCGCCTGTTCGTAGCATCTTCTTGGAGTTCTTGCTTCTCGCCCACCGCCTGCTGGAACCGCCGCCTGTTGGAACTGCCGCCGCTTGCTGGAACCTCCGCCTCCTACTGGAACCACCGCCCGCTTCTCTCGTCTCACACACCACCCAGGTAATTAAGCAAACCTAATTTTGCTTTTCTAATTTTGTTATTGAAAAGTTGTGAGGGTTTTGATAGAATCTAGACCGAATTAGAGAGAATAGGGAAGAGATTGGATTAGAGAGAAAGATTAAGGGAAGAAGAAAGAGATTAGAGAGCTAGAAAGTTCTGTTCATCTCTTCGATATTCAATACAACCTGGGAAATTCTGAGAATAGGGAAGAGATTGGTTTTCAACTATTGCACACTTGACCCCATTATTTCCCTGTATTACAAAAAGATACCAAACTCCTCTAAGGTACATGAAAAAAGCATATTAGAGAATCAAAGGTTATGTTATTTGATTTAGCAAACTCAAATTGCTGCAAGAAGCCTAATTAATTATGATTGGAATGCATTGAAATTGATAAATTGATTATGCGTTCTTGTCTACTCATAATTAAGAATGGAATGAAAAATCTTGATCGATGGTTAGATAGTCCTTCTTCTTGATGACAATTCTATTAGATGAACTATTTTGGAATTTCTTAAAAGATAATACTGCAATTGCTTATACAATTTGTGTTTAGAAGGAGAATTTGATAGGTTAAAGAGATCGGTAATTAAGAAGTAGTGGCTATTGTTAGAATTTGAGCAAGTTGTTTAATGGAGGAAGAGGGCGGCTGAGAAGTGAGAAATAGGTAAGTCATTAATGGTAGTGGACACATAAAAAGAAATTTATAATTGAATTCAGGTAGAATATAAACCTTTTTTAACTTCAAGTGAATTTGGAATTGGATGCAAATACATGATTGGTTAGTTTATTGAAGTCCTATTAGACTAGTTGCATTTTGTTTTTCTACTGCACATTAATCTATGTCCCTGTGTACTATATATATTTTCTGTTAGCTTGTATTTTTTCTAACAAATCAGTCTATATTTAATTATATATTTAAGGAAGTAATATATGGATCGAGGGTGGATGTTTGCTGATTGTGTGAGTCTTGTCTATCAAAATGGTGTGAGGGAGTTTATAACATTTGCTCTAGACAATGCCAAAAATCTTGAAAAAATACCTTGTCCATGCCAAAAGTGCTACAATACAGTCAGTTTAGGAGCTACAGGTTTAAGAGATCATTTGATCATAAATGGAATTGATCCGTTGTACACTCTTTGGATCTGGCATGGTGAGAAAGGACATAGTTCTAGCAATATGCAGGATGCACCATTTGAAACTAATGATTCACATGAGGACCGTTTTTGAGGATATGTATATATACATTCTCTTAATTTTTTTTGGTGGAGCTGATTGTGTTTTAACATATTTAGGGTCATGAGAAAATTCAATGCAAAATTAAGTAAAGTAAATAATGGAAAAGACAAGAAAAATGCCAAGAAGAAAAATCAAGAAACACAATGGAAGGTTATCAAGGTTAGTTGATATATAATTAATAAGTGATTTTTTAATATTATTTGGTTCGTCTCTGTAAATCATTCAGTCACTTGTAGTATTAGCTGTTTGTGTTTTGCATCAGCTGGGTTAGTGATTGGTGTGATGAGAATGTGGCGTGGCCCATGATTGTGGGGCATTGCTCTTGATTTTCATTGTTGATTAGGCTAAATGTCACTTTCATCGTATTCTGTATGTTATAATCTAGGTACATTTGCAATGCCAATTGTAAGATATACTAAAAAAATTGGTCTTTCTTTGAAATTGTAAGACGAGTAGAAATGCAAATGTCATTGTACACATGGATGAGGTAACTAGGAATGATGGTGGCTTTAATTTTTTGTGGTTTGTCAGTGAGTTAGCATATCATTTGGTTTCATTTTAGTGCTTTCGAATTTATATGTGATCTGTGGAAAACCCAATGTGTGGAGCTTAGTCCTTAAAGGTGTGTTTTTGTGTCACAACAAACTATGTAAGAATATATTTGGTTAATATCACCTTTTTAATATTATGTTGATATATATATTTTTTAACTTGCAGTGCCCCAAACAACCAAATGACTACGAATGTGGATACTACATATGTAGGTATATGCTAGAAATTATTGAAAGAGGTGTCATCCAAATCCCATAAATGGTATGCATATATATATATAGCTAGCTAATACTTTCCAAAATTTAAAATATAAATTAGTTTTATATATGTTGCTATATATACACTTACCGTTCATTTGATATTGTAGTACTTTGAAGACACATCGTCTTACTATGATGATGTTCGGATTAATAAAATACAAAAGGCGTGTCTTGAGTTTGTAGAGCCTTATGTTTAGGCTAATATCAATCATTAAGGGTGTCAATGACAATGGATCTCATATTTCACAAGTATGTGTTTTGTTTCTTCTACCTAGCTGCCTTATACAAATCAAATCTATTTGCTTTCTATGCAAATATATATCCTACTGCATGTTATGGTATTAATTCCTTTTATATGTTTGGGTCATTTTCAGGATTATTTGGAAGTCAAAGTTCTTACCGATCAACATGCGGTAAAACTATATGAAGATGATCCGGTTCGCACATTTTCAATTTCTAGATTTTTAACGGACAAAGTCGATTGCCGTTGCACTTACTTACATATTGAATTCTAGTACAGTTTATTTTTTTGGTCATCATTCTAGTACAGTATATTGAAGATTGAATTATAGTACAGTACATTGAGGTTTTACTAGTTTTATTCATCTCTAGTCTTCACTCTTGTATATGAACAAGCATTTGACTTTTTTTTTAGTAATGAAAAATATCCTTTCATATTACATTATGTTTGTGAGGTTGTCCAATAGGACAATTAGTATATTGTGGAGCATATAAATATAATAAATGGTTATAAATAAAAATAAAGCCGTAAAAAAAATTAAAATATATTGATAATTATAAATAACAGAACGTAAAACCACTTTGTTTAACCACGTTTAAACATTAAGTGTGGTCAAACACTGTGAACCGCGTAAAATATGTAAAATTATGTGGTTTGACATCTGGGACCGCGGATGCGACATATGTGGTCCGAACTTTGGGAACGCGGCGAGCTACACCACGGAATATATATTGCGGTCCGATGTATAACTAAACCGCGGTCCGAGCCACCCCTTTGTACTAGTGCACCATCTTGCTAACATGTCCTTCCATAATTAAGTCCACAAAAGTTGATATGGCTACTCCACTTGAATAAGCAAGTACGATGTCACTTGGGTCGATGTTTGCAGCCTCTTCCCTACTGCCTAGCCACGGGTGAGCAGACTTCCTTGAATTTGTCCATGACTTCAATAGAGCCTTACCCTCTAGGTTGATTACAGAGTTCAACTGATTTGCCGGTGGAGTGCATTTTTCAAGCCCTTCAGGGGCAGTGGAGTTGTTGCTCGAATAGTTCATTGCACTACTATAGCAAACCGATAGCCAACTAGAAAGTGGCTTAGTTGATGGCTCCGACAGTCTCGGTAACTCAAAGCGACCCTTCTCCGCAAGGCAGCCTTCTCTCGCCTTTATGAGAGCCCTTATCGACCCTTTAAGTTCAGCTTTGTCCTCAAGGCTGGTCGTGGCGGCTAGGCATAATTTCTGGGGCACTGGATTTGGAGAATAGTGAGCGTCACCAGGATGTTAGCCGGCGGCGTCAACCTTGCCATTGACACGCAAAGGTATAGAACTCGCGGCTACGCGGAAAGTAGAACATGAGGAGATAGGCTTTGGCATTGAGATTTCCGGCGGAAAATCTTGTTGTTTTGGCGGCGGCTGGAGGTTCAAAGGACGGCATCGGAGTTGTGTCTAAGCCGGGAGTCGGACTTTGACCATTCCTACGGCAGGGGTTGAAGATGAATAAACGGGTTTTCGATTGATCCCTCTTGGACTCCCTTCTTTTCTCCATTCATGGGCCCGTGTTTGCTTAGTAAAATAGTTGGCCCAAATGCAGCAACCCGGTCCATTTCATGTTTCAAAAGTGAACCCGATTCTGTATCTCTTTTATTCATTATTAGATAGAAAACCGGTTTAGAGGTTTTGAACCCTAAAGCCCACATAGCATTTTCAAATTGTGCTTCACGCGCCGCCATCAACACCATCTTCTCGAACTCTTTGACTAATTCCCCTTGTTGCAGCTTCAAACCGTCATGGTGATCGATCTCGTCCTCCCCTTCCGTTTTTGTCCCGCCTTGATTCTCACCTATCTTCCCCCAAGTAGACTCGCGTCTTTGAGAGAGTAGAGCGTCTTCGCGGTCAAACCTAATCTGACGAACGTCGATCAAGCCGAACTCGTCTTCGCTCGAGTTGATCTCGATTTTTGTAATATTTGGTTTCATCCAATCCCGTTTTCTTCACCCGCTAGTTACTCCGAGTCTTGCTTCTCGAGTAAATCGATCATAAGAATTTATAATTAACCTTAATTAATTAATCTATAAGTGAAGATGCTATAGAACAATAGGACGTAGGAGAAGAATAGTATTGATTGTATTATTCAGTATGTCAAATACAAGAAGAGAAAGTATACTTATACAAGGGAAGCCAACGGCTATGAGAAAAGAAAGGCTATGGATTAGTCATGCTGTAGATAAGTATCCTAAAATAGATGAGATAATTAGGGGAATTATCTTATACGAAAGATAATCTAATATACTAATATATTGTATGCTAATACTCCCCCTCAAGTGGAGTGTATGTTGATGACACTCAACTTGGATAAGAGGTTCTTGAATACGGTCGGGCCGAGAGGTTTAGTGAACAAATCGGCGGGTTGATCTGCGGTGCGGATTTAGTCTATGCCGTCCACATATTGAGCCAATTTATGTCCAAGCCAAGGCAACCACACCTTAATGCAGCGCACCAAGTTCTCCGGTACATCAAGGGCACGCCCGGCCAAGGCATATTCCTTCCAAGCACAAGTCGTCTCCAACTGACCGTGTGGGTGGCCCGATACAAGGCCAATGGGGTTCCAACCTAAAACCAATTGGCAATAGGAGGAGTAGCCCACCGTCTTATATACTAGGCAATTTTATTTCCAACTTCCGATGTGGGATAAGTTTTGTTTCCCAACACGCCCCCTCAAGTGCAACTGGACCGTCCTAGTTGACACTTGAAGAAACGGTCCCAGACCGCCCGCTCTGATACCCTGTAGAACAATAGGACGTAGGAGAAGAATAGTATTGATTGTATTATTCAGTATATCAAATACAAGAAGAGAAAGTATACTTATACAAGGGAAGCCAACGGCTATGAGAAAAGAAAGGTTATGGATTAGCCATGCTGTAGATAAGTATCCTAAAATAGATGAGATAATTAGGGGAATTATCTTATACGAAAGATAATCTAATATATTAGTATATTGTATGCTAATAGATGCGTGTATTTGATAATATATTTTTCCCTATGTAAAGATAGATAAATAAATAAATAAATAAAAATATATAATAGTTATCTATCTAGCAAGCTAATAAGCAAGTAAACCTAAAACCTATAAATAAAATAGTAACTAGTCATCCTCGTAAGCTATATATATATATATATATATATATATATAAAACTGATCAATAGGTTACGTCTTCGATCACAAAGCAAGTACCGCCGCCACGATCCCCATCCTCTCGTTTCACTTCGGTGTCATCACTCGGGCTGCCAGCGGAGCCCTGTTTCGCCTTCGTCGTTATCGGTCTTCGCCACAACCGGCAGAGTCGCCAACATCCGTGGCCGTGCCACTGTCGCCGTCGACATTGTCGCCCTCATAGTCGTGTGCGTTGTTCGTTGAATTCCACCGCCGTTCTTTCCGGTGAGCAATTGCCTCCCTCTCTTAGTGTTAGTATTGGTGTGCCGAGTGGGGTTAGGTTGTTGTAGACTCCTTGCTGGTCCCCGTTGTTGTCCCCGTGGGAGTCCCATGCTGTTGGGTTATAGCCTTCATGCTTAAGAGTCCGTTCAAACCATTCATGCTTAGGAGCCTACATTAAACTTTCTTGTATTAGTAGTGGTTGTGTTTGAAGCTTCACTTGAATGTGTAAGTTGTTTTCGTCAAAATTGAATGGGTAAAAAGGGTGAATTCAGTAAGAAGAAGAAAAAGCCAATTAATTAAGTAGCTAGTGAATTAGAGCAATTTGTTTATAAGTAGTGGGTGTTAAGTAGCTAATTAATAAGATTCAGGGGTTTTATTATATATACTAGTGAGTGGTGCCCGTCCGTTGGACGGGCGAAAGGCGTAAGCTTACATTGTGTTGTTTCATAATGGACCGTTGTTATTCCTGACAATTTTCGGTGAAGCGTTAATTCGTTTTGTATTCATGGTTCTGGTACATTGATGTAGAATTCGTTTGAGGCATACTATAGTTAAATGTGTACAGATACACATGTGTACATAGTTTGACTTTAATAATGACGTAGGTGTTATGAAAAAGGAATTATTCCCATGTGTGTGCTATGTAGTTTATGTATTCTTAGCTTAACATATGTCAGCCATCCTGTTTTGTTCTCTTGGTTTGTAATATTTATTTTCAAAATATATTTGGAACGGTGGAATATGTGTGTAGAGAAGTCTTGTAGCCACTGTACATGGACGACACATAGATATGCAATTTTAATAAGATCAAGTGAAAGACAGCTCTTAAAATAGTTATTTAACATAAGTTCACTGAAACAGAAGCTGCAATGTCCCATGAAGTGTTCAAGGCTAACAACGTAATAAAAAGCAGGTGGTTTTGGTGATAAAAGAGCAATCTTGATCTTGTTGACATTCTCAATCTCCTTCACCACTACATTATGATCTGGCTGCCAAAAGTGGGCATTCTCTACTACAAACCTGTAAGAAAAACACAAAGCAGTCAGTCGTGTCATCACTCCTTCAGAGTTGTTGGTTGTAATCATTACACATCAAAAGAAATCATGAACATTCATCAGGAGAGAAACAAAGCTGGCTTACATCTTTATTCAGCCTTTCAACTCCCCAACCTTTCCTAACGGAGTCATAAAATAAATAGACACCTCCAACATATCGCATTCACTGTCTGGGCTGCTGTACAAGTTCCTTAATGGTTTTATAGACAATACAGAATTACGATAGCACAACAAAACACAACTGGTGATTAAAGAGCAAGACCCAATTTCGTATTGGTAAGTACAGACATCAAACTGGAGTTTGATTTCCCGGATTGCTCGATCGCCCATGACAAATTGTTAGACAAAAATTCTGAATTAAATTTTCATATAACTCTAGTCAGGGTGATGATAATTTGTGTATTTTAGTGTCTTTACCACTTTCCTGTATTATATAAGGGAACAAAAGTCTATATGGAGTACTCAAATAATTAGAACCCCTATCCAACTAAGACAAACTCTCATACTCGGAAGTTGGGGGGAACCCTACTTTTTTCTATTTAACATTGAAAATCAATCCAATGGCAACTAAAGAGGCGTAATTTGTGCACAAGGATAAAGAGTACTTATGGAGTACTTAAAATCCTATGGTGCATTGCAATTGCAAGGGTTCTCACAAGCCAGAGAAGGCTGGTAATTGGCTTGCAAAGTTACTACTGTACTGTTATGTTGAGAAGAAATCCCTATGCTAACTAATGGACCAAGTTTTTTGTAAAATAAGAGAGTAATTAAGCACAACTCAAGTTCTGTAAGCCAAAAACACAGCAGCTAAGCCCAATTCAAGCAAGAATGTTGGTGCAAACAGTCATACCAGATCAAACAATCAACACACAAATGAGCTAAATATGCAAACTCCATGATTAACATCAGAACATTCTCTTTTCCAACTGTTGTAGCAAAAACATTAACATCAGAACACTGAAAATGTTTTTAGAGACTATGCAATGCACATAAGAATGAAGAAGGGATCAGATTGAGGAAATTACTTGTGTAGTGTCCACGAGCAAAGATATTGGCAGCATCTTCTTTCCCACTGATGAATTGCTCAGGATGAAAGAGTTGTCTATAGGTTCAAGTCCTTACTTCATCAATGACAGTAGGCTCATAGCATAGTATTTCAGAGGAATGATCATCGACAAACAATAGTGCTATTGTATCAGTATAGGAAGCAAAATCAAACCAGTTTGAATCATGACCTGAAAAAAAGCTGGAATGCATCATCAATGGCAAATTCAGTAAGCAGATATAGGAGAAATGTAAGAAATTCGAGAATGATGAGATCGACCTTTTGATCAATTGGACTTATTTCACTTTCAGCAGAAATAGAAGAAATATGCATCATCATCTGTTTCAGCCCAAACCATCCATTTCAGCGATCCACAAAGGCCAATCAAAGAAATCATTAAAACTCAGTAATTGAATTGCAGAAAATCAAGAAAATTGAGTGGACTTGGGAATTCAAATACCTTGTTGGGTGATGAGGCTTGTTGAGCAAAATCCGATCCGGGCGATTTCCAGGAACTCCACAGGGCGTAAACGGATAGGTTCTTGGATTTGGAACCTTCTCCCTAGAGTAAATGCTCTTCCTTTATAGACAGGAGTCATTGTATGCAAATTGTAAAGAAGGGCTAAAATAGAGTTGTAAATGTAATTGCAAGCAAATCTCAATCAACAAACACAATCTCAGATTGGAAATATGGAGAGTTGGGTTGAGCACATCCTTAATCTACAACAATTAAATTAGAAAGTTGACTACTTCAGCAACCCGACATAGATAATAGGAATATCGAAGTCTTCTATTTCCTAAAGATGCATGTTAAACTGAAAACCAGTGTTTGAAAATGCAAAAATCAGCAAGAAGAAGCAAAAAGAACACTTTTGTTTCAAGCACCTAGTTACGACTTCAGGGCATTCGAATTGCATATAAAACTAAATAATAATATTTACAATGTATTTTGTAGTATATTAGGTACAAGAAGGGCTGAAATGGAGACCTGCCAGTATCACCAGATCCCAGTGGTTTTACCGGCTTTAAATGCTTCAAGCCTATTTCTTCTCCACTTTCAATAATCTGTCAATGACAGAAAAAATCTTATACTGATAACGAAATAATAATCAGAAAAGTTGGTAATGCTATGCGCTATACAATGCCTGACTTCCTGGTCTCAATGCTTTTCTTCAACCAATAAAATGGAGAACGCAAGGGAAACCTGAGAATTACGGCACCTAATATAACACTCATATGATAAGTTGTACCTTTTGGATTGCTGTCCAAGATGAACTATCTCTCCTGTGAGGCTTTGGTAGCACTACCTTGGAGTGATTAGCCCACAAGTCTTCTGGTTTCTGTGCAAATTAGTACACTAATTCAAGATACCCATATATGCATCCCAATCATTGAATAAATACAAAATTCTTGCACAAGAAGAAAAATGAAACACAACTTCTAGATTGTATACTTATTGGCATCTGGAAGTTCTCTAACTGCTACATCAACAATTTCTGCAGTTTCTTCACCTGAGAAAACACAACAAGGAATAAACAATGATAATTAAAAACAATGCACAAGACTAAAACTTTCCAGTTTCAAAGGCCTTACCACCTGAATGAAAGGAAAAGGTAAGTTTCAGGGTTCTCAAATTGACATTGATGCACAATGAACCATTTTGATTAGAAAAGATTACTATAATACCATGACATCTAGGGCTTTAAACCAACTCCTAATACAATGCAATTTCTAATCAGCTAACCCTTAGATTCAAGACAAAGATGAATAAATTGACAAAAAAGGACTCAGTTTGAACTTTGAAGATAAAAACCAAGGTAGGTCATTTTTCTGACGACAGACTGCATATACTCATCTACAACCAACACCTGAACGCCTGAACATCATATGGATCAAGACTTCACGAAACTTCTACACAACATGGACTAATGATGAGCACATGTTTAATAACAGAGGGCATAGATCCAGATATAAGGATACGGAGTCAATTGATATACGATGACGAAGCAAAAGATATTTTGGTCAGCAGTAACATGACAGCCACCAAATTCACAACATGAGAGACAACACTAACAACTCTCAAACTCCGATTTAGTGCACGAGACTTGTTGCCCTCGTAAGCCGCTATACGAAATAGCTGAGTAAGATCCGAACGCCCATCGTTTGCGTCACCAGTAATACTCCATAATGCATCAAATGTAGATCTCATATCAGCATTGAACTCTTTACGAAGCTTCAAAAAAGACAAAATATATCTGACTTAAACAATGGAAAGTGAATGTGTGAACTGTGACAATGTACCATGACCAAAAAGGTGGATTGTTAAATTGCCAGAAAAGATGACATTAGTTGAGACATGATCTTGCAAACTGCCAATAACCCATAATTTTCCAAACAGTAGTACATTCTAGGGTTACTAATTCAATCTATTAAAGCATCATAAGTGGGTTAACAAATTACTCTCATTTTCAATCAAAAAGGTACAAAACGACATGAATCCCTAAAGCAGCAAAATTGACGATGCTCATCAAACAGAAATTAGGGGGAAAAAACGGGTCGACTGAAATGCTAGAAATTAGGGTTAGAAAGAGATGGATTACCCAAGTGGTGGATCTTCCGATGAGAGCGAAGGCGAATCGATGATCGGGATTGATGGTGAGCTTGGCGTTCATGAAAAGAACGATGGATTGTTTGATGGAGTCGAGACGAGTGATAGGGCGGCCATTGATGCCAATCACCGTCATATGGATCGAGTCGTCGGTTAGCGAACCGGCCCGCCGGATTGAGTCCCTTCGGAACGACGAGCCCTTGAACGAGCCTTAGTTCGAGATCTGCCGGCCTAGCGGAACCTCCACGTCCGACATCAGCACCGGCGAACAGCCACTGCTTTGAGTAGCTTCATCAGATGTTTTCCATTTGAGAGAGGGAGAGATCCTTTTAGGGTTTCGGGGGTTACTTGAATTGAAAAGGACACCAACGCCCCACCATAATGAAGGCAGATGTAGGCAGCCAAAGAGGTGAACAAAACCACAAATCAAGAGTAATGTCTCGTAAATGCTGATAGGAATGGGGTGGAAGGAGTAGTTATGGCTTAGGGATGAGGCTAGTTTTTATAGTTTTATAGATATATACAACGGCTTCTAAGAATTATCTATCGTGGGTCAAAGAGACTTGGTGGGTCAATTCTAGTAAAAAGTAGTGGAGAGTGCTAGTTCCTAGTTGATGTTGGTAAACTAAGGGTTAGCCTAGCGAATCAATTCTTGATGAGTATTTAGCTTGGGGAAACATAAGTCGTGAGCAGATCCTCGATCATATTATCACAGGTTAGAGTGTTCGCCCATTTGGTTGATTAATTTTTACTCCTTAGCTTGTCTAGGGAATATTATCTACGCGAGTTCATAACCATCGTTTCTTTGGGAAAACTCTTCATTAAAGATAAATCGAATTTCGACTTGCTCAGTCCTGTTCTAGCTTGTTAGGGTTGCGTGGTAGTTATGAGATTGGTTTTGGAAACTAGTCCCGATCGATCTTTCAAAGTGTTTTGTTATGTGTGCTATGTGTAAATGATTTTTGAAACCTGTTTTTGAAAGTTGTTATCTATATACACATATTTTTGTCGTTGTTTTCTCTATGTTGGGCAGCGCTTCAATGGAGACTTATTGTGGATGGTTCTGATGGGATGGACGGTTGGAGTGAGGATGGATGGTTTATTGTGGATGGTTGTGATAGGATGGACGGTTGTCGCATGTAGTGTTGAGGCAGGGCTACAGCATAGGTAGCGTAAGGTATACGGTGTTGAGGCAGTGCCCATACCATAGGTAGAGTTTCTAACTGCGAGTCGTATGCGATGATATCTGAGTGACTAACTTGACCTTAGGACTGGACTAGAGATATGTGTGTGATTGCGGTCTTGATTGCTGACCTTAGAAAAACGGTTTTGGAACGTCTTGTAACTTCCATGTTAACTCTGAATTGATAGAATAGGATTTTACCCTTCGGGGAACTATTTTTCATTCCAGGTAAACATGATCCCGTGACTGAGCCTCGGCGAAATGGTGGTGCAGAATAGTAGCGCGTGTCATAATGTTGGGGTTGGGTGTTATTATTATTGCTAGTTTCTATCATTAAGTGACTTTGGATTATATTAAGTGAACTTGCAGATGTCTGTCTTTTCAGTTAAGTTGTGGAATTTGAGTGTTTGAATTTGGATTTGTTCTTGGGGATTAGTACATGATAACTTGTTTTAAATTATAATTGTTATTTCAAATACAAGTTGGATGTTTTCTATGTTTTCTCGTCGTGCCCGCGTTGCAAGGTTTGAATGTCTATTGCTGAAACAGCTTGGTAGTGCCCCGTGAGGTCTACTATTGAGTAACGCCTTGTCAGAAAAATGGGGTGTTACAATTTTGTCTCTTCTCTCTTTCACCCAAGGCGGTGGTCTGAGGTATTCGAGTTCCGGCCCCACTTTCACATTGGACTCTTTTCTCCTTTCCCCAGACCTCTCACAGTGATCGCCGGGAAGTACTCCGTCGAAGTTTAGGTCGAACTCCTTCGGCAGACTGCGATCGAAATCAAAAATGTTGAAGGACTTCTCCTAACGATCCCTGGATCTACTCGGCTCGATCTCACAATCTAGGGTATCATCAGATTTGCGTTTCACCAAGCTAACCCCACAAGATCCTTCTCCGATCTTCTGACTCACTGAGTGCTTCCACCTCGGCAAGGCTTCTTGATGGTCCTCCCTTGTGAACCATGGATCATTTGGTCGATCTATCTCCATCTCTGGTGTGTTTGAGACAATACTTCTAACCCAATCTGGTGAGGATATTTTACCGGAAAACTTAGCCTCGATCATTCGGAAGAATTGGTTGGCCACTACTCCCAGGCGTGCAAACGCTGACTCCAGACGTCGGGTGGCTTCTCCACATCTCCTGATCTCTTCTTCCAAACTACTCACTCTCACATCCAAGCCCCAACTCTGGCCATGGTTGGATATCTCTCTCAATGAAAGCACCAATTTGTTGGACAATGAGAATGAACAATAGGATTTAGATGAATAAAGGTGAAAGAGCAGATAATTCTCTTGTAATTCTGATAATTGATTACTAAGATAATCGTCAATGGGAACAAACCTCCCAACGAAGCCCAAGGCAAATGCCTGATTTTCTCTCTAATTCTCTCGATACCTCCCTACTACAAACAAAACCACTTATATAACCCCCACTACTCTCAGCTGGTGACTCCCCCTTTTTTTAACAAACTATAGGCCTTGTTTAGCTAATAAGATAGTCTCCCGCTTTCCTAACAAACTTCATCTAATGTTCCTCCCGTGCAAAAATTAGTTGATAAGTTGAGAATAATTCATCAAGTGTAAGTATCGTACTTATACACTAGACTCCCCATTTTATTCATCAATTTCTATCTCTATGAGGCAAATTCGGTGATTGGAGATGGTTTTTTGTTTCTCTCTTCATTCTTTTCTTCTTTTAGTGCCACATCTTTTCTAAACTTGTGATTAATGAGATTTGCCTTTAAATGAAATGCTTGCTTGAAATCTATCTATATATAAAAGTCATAAGGAGTGGAGTCAATATATTAAACCACCTAGGATTTAACCACATGTTATCTCTATATTATATTTACTCATGTGTCATTTTTTTGTGGTATCTTTGGAAATTTATTTTTACCAATAATTTGTGTCTCACTTTGTTGTAATAAATTATCTTTTATAATAACAAATCCACATCATTAGTCCAGTAATTTCCCAGCTTAAGTTTATAATTATTGGTTAGTTTATCAAATTCAAATCAACTAATAATATTTTACTTTACCATTATTATTTTTGTAAATAATGCTATACTTTTGTTTCAATTATACAAATTATAAAGTGTCCATATTTACACATGACATTCATTAGTAAAAAAACATATGTATATATGTATATGCGCATAAATAAGGTTTGAAGTTTTGATAGATTTTGGTTTGACATAAAACTTCACATAATTTTTTATAAGCATGCATTGCCCAAGAACCTATGTGAATGTTTATAATTTTGATCAAATTTGGTTTGTAACAAAAAAACATTGATTTCATAGTTATCCATTACCCAAAAATTCTAATATTAAGGTTTAAAATATCTTTGGTTTGAAATAAAACAAATCTATCTTACATATAGATATATAGATAGATGTTAGTTTATTTATTAATATCATGGTTAATTGGTTATATAGATAGATAAATAGATAGATGTTAATTTATTTATTAATATCATGGTTAACTGGTTATATAGATAGATAGATAGAGGTTAAAATACTTTGTTTCATGGTTATTCATTATCCAAAAACTTAATGTTAAAGTTTGAACTTTTTATTTGGTCTTTGTGTTGAGATAAACTTTCTCAAATCTTATAGATCGATAAATTTGTATTGATAATATATAGATACATTAATATTTGGTTTTTTTAATTCTTAAATGAGAGGATGGGATCATAAATGACCCAAGTTTTTCTATTTCATATGTATATGTATTATATAATATTATAGATCGTAGATATTTTATTTGGTTTGTTTTTCAAAATTCTTATATGAGAGGACAAGGTCATAAATAACCCATTTTTTTTATCAGTTTTATATGTACATTATTATAGATTTATATGTAGTGTATAAGATTATAGATTATAGAACTTTGTGTATGTATTATAGAAGATTATAGATATTGTCATATTGGTATTTTTTTTTTTTTTTTAAATTGTTATACGAGGGGATGAGGTCTTAAATGACCCAAGTTTTTCAATTTTATATGTGTTATTATATATATTATATTGATTTATATGTATTATAGAAGATTATGTACTATAGATATTTATATTTGTTTTTTCCCCAAAAATTCTTAAATGAGGAGGTGAAGTTATAAATGATCCAAGTTATCAATTTTATATGTATTATAGATTTCACTAGTCCAAAACTTATACATTATATATTTGTTATTACAAAAGTATATTAATAATGAATTTTGGTGCTTTATTATGTAGGTATGAACTTTCAAATGATCATTCTTTACTATAAGAGGTAAATCTCTATTTTCCCCTTTTTCTAATTTATAAAAATGCGAAGTATGCGAGTGGGTCTCCATTATCTCAATCAGCGCATGTATTTCCACTAACGTTTCACTAATTTGCATTATATGACGTATTGTTGTTTGTTTTTTCTAATACTAAACTATAGACTATAACTCTCTAATTTGTTTGCTTGTATATTATAATAATTTTTTCGATCTTTCACCGTAATCGATCTTGTTGATCGTATTTTGTTACCTGAATTGAATGACACATCCACAATAATAAATTTAGTTTGAAGGACATGTAAATCATAGTCATATCCTAAATAAAATTGTATGAAGAATTTTAACATACATTTTTAACTAAGTTGTTAGAAAACAAAGTGTTAGTTGTATAATAAATAATTTTTTTCGCTAGTCGATTGTATTGTACATGTTTTTTTTTGGTAATTGTAGAACTAGCAAAATGAGAGACTGGTGATCCTTGCTATTATCTACTAGTTTTAAGGCCGCAAGGTAATTGTACATAATAATGATAATAAAAGTCAATCACTTTTGACTTTTATATTAGAGTTTTTTCCTACGTTTATTTGCTCAAACAGATGAATCTGTCTAGAGTAAGACAATCAGACTATTCCAACTTTTAAGAACATTATTGGCAAGGTTTAATAATAACATTTGAATGTTAATATTTTACTTGCTTAGCATCACGATAAAATTATTTGTTACATGTTTAGTAATATAATTTGTGTCTTTATTTAAGATAATAATCCATTTCGACTAGTATTGGTTCCCGTGACTTTGAAGACACGAGTTTGATTTGTGTCTTTATTTTTTTTATGACCATAATTACACAATGAATTCTTTGGATAGGTGAATCAATGACCTACCCACGTCCTAGTGGTTGGCCTTTTCAAGTTTGGTAGTGTACGGTTGCACCACTTCACTTCCTTTGCTCACTCTTTATTGACTACATAGATATAGATGCCCTCTCACCAAACAAAAAACCTAACTAGATACACTCCCAATTCACACAATATATAGTGGGTGTAGGTTGCATCCGAAGTTGGGCAGAAAATCCCTTTATCAAATCTAAACCCAAACCTTAAACGACTAAATCCGAACCCGACTAAACCAAACTCGACCAAATCCGAACCTGAAATAACCAAACCCGAACCTGAACCTATCATCCGTTTGTTATGTATAAGTACAACTACAAACTATTAGTTTCCCAACCCCACCAAACATTGTTCTCATCAAATGATTAAAGATGAAATTCTATCTAACTCTAGCCCAAACACATTACGCATTTATACGTACTACTAACTAACTCTTCTTCCTTTGGCTCTCTCTTTCCGATGGAAGGCTTGTGGACATATTACGGGTTCGCAAGGTGTTGGAAGCGAAGGGGCTATAAACGCCTCAACGGGCCGCCCAACTCTAGAAACCCGAGCCTAGGGCGGCGAAAGAGGCGGTGCCGGATCAAGATCGGCCCGAGGATCCGACGGCTGGGCTCGCCCAAAAAGTGCCTGATCCGGTTGAAAGACGCCTACATTAGCATGATGGTGAGGTTTGCCAATGCCGGATTTGGGGCGAACTCGTCCGGTGCCGGCTTTCGGAGCGGTCCTATCAAGGAGTATGATCGGACCATGATCGTCCACATCTACAAATACATCGATTAAATGGGTGCATTATGGCATAAAGACTGCATGTCTTTGGTTTCTTTGGGCCTTACTTAATGTAAGGGGTTTCTATAGGTTTATGAAGACTATAGAGAAGGCTGATTTGCCTAACGAATTGCGGAAACGGGTCAAGTTTATTGCAAAAAAAGTATGGCAAGCCCATTGAAATCATTGACAATCACCTGGTATCAAATTTGAACGTACATCTTTCCTAGGCTATTTTGATCATTCTGCTAGAAATTGTACGATATATGGTCAAAATGCCTTTGATGTACACTACGCCATCGATCATCATTTGTGGAAACACAGCAACGATTGCAAGTATGCTATATACATTAATTAATGATATATACATAATATATACATTAATTAGCGTCATGTAAAAAGGAAAGGGTCCAACGTGCAAGCAGAGGCGGTACTACGTTGTTCCCCACTGCGATTTTATATATTTTTAATTTTTTTATTAATATAGTAATATATTATTTCTCCGTATTAAAATAATTGTTCAAATACCATTTGTATATGTGAAAGAATTATTTTTTCTATATTACTATATTATTATAGAGTTAATTATCAGTGTAAAGAAACATGAAAATACATATATGATTATGATATAGCTAATTATTAGCGGTATAAATGAAAATTAATGAAAAAAAATGTAAAATTGACAAGTATTGTGAAACAAAAAAATGGTAATATAGACAACTATTTCCAAACGGATGGAGTATTAAAACACACACATATATATATATATATAAACAAGCACCATCATACAATATAATCCCTCTGTTTCATGATATTTGTCCATTTTCCTTCACAAATTACAAAGTAAAATGGACAAACATTATGGGACGGAGGGAGTAATTGAAATGAAGTTAGGCCGCCAAAAAAAGATGACAAAACATATGTTTAGTGGGAAATATTAAATATTAGCTAATTTTAAAAAAATATATGGATTTTGTGTATAATAATGGAAGAAAATGTATATAAAACAACTCTTAATTAATTTTTGCCTCAGGTCTCTCCTCCTCCGTCCGCCAACCGCTTCACTTCCACATTTCCACCTGCCTCCACGATGGCGATGCCATTCACCCTTCCAAACACGGGCCACGTGTGTTGTATCTAAAATTTATCGGTTTGAGCTTTAAACTTGTCAATTAGATCATAATGTTTCCTCAATTCCACTTTGGTTTTAATAAAAACTTAATTATGTTTCATTTTCTTTACTCGGATTAGGACTAACTATATACTTATAGATTAAGCATATCGGGTTTGTTTCAAGTTCAAATGATCAATGATCAAATTTCTAACAACTATACTTAAATTAAGCTATTTAGCCCCCTTTGGGCTAAAATCTTGGGGTTTTCTAAATTAGTCTATAACATTTTATTTTTTCTATTTTAGTTCCTAACCTATCAAATTTTGACATCATTAGTCCTTTGTTAATATTTTTGTTAAACATATCATTAGTTTATTATATGGACTGCACATATCATCTAGTTGATGACTTGACAATGGCATTGGAGACGAAATCTCAAGTGTCTTTTGATTTTCATTTTCAGATTATGAATGTGTCTTTTTGTCGGGGATTACATTTAAACATTTAAATGATGAGTAGTCTTTTGTCCTTTTATTCAAATGTATGAAAGGTCGATGACCAATGATATAATTTGCCCACGTACAACGATGGGTATTACATTTGAATATTGGCAAAATACATGTATAGTCTTCCGTACATGCCATTTTTTTTTCAAACTGCCTCCTCTACTGTGGAATATTCTATTAAACACCTATGCTAATAGAATAGGGCTACACCAGTACATGTTCTCAATAGAATATATATTTCATAGTAGAGGGGGCCATTTGTAAAAAGAAAATGACAAATACGGGGAGTCGTACATGTATTTTACCTTTGAATCTTTACTGATAAATACAAATTCTCCTTATCTTTGTATTACGTATGTCTCGCAATCAAATAATGCGTCCTCCAAGAGAAAATTTTCGTATTTCTTAAGAAAATACTTTTTTAGATATCTATCATATTAAAAATTCAAACTAACTATAGTTACTTATACATTTATTTAAATTCAAACTAACTATAGTTACTTATACATTTATTTTGAGAGTTTAAACTCTCAAAATAAATATATATGATTTTTAACATGCAGAAATAATAATAAAATATAATAATCATAAGAAACAAATTTTAATGGAAAAAAGGTTAATTTTGTTTACTCAATTGTTTTGTAGTTAAATTGCGATTTATACTTTCATAATCTATTTCGTATCATCGTATTATCACCAATAAAAAACAATCTCTTCTAAAAAAAAATTGATCATACCAAATTAAGTTGCGAATTACAACAACAACAAAAAAAAAGATTTAGCTTCAAATCCTATAAATTTCTTCTTAATTTAATTACCATCTTGGTTTGACATAGTCTAGTTGCTATCTGCCTCCTAATCATCGTATTTATGTTCACAATAAACCCCAAACGGCGGTTTAGATTGATCTAATGCTAGCAACACGTGGCCGGGTTGAACCAAATTAAAAACCTGTGTGATGACACTTGCATTAAGCACATAATTATCCGTTAATAATAAAAAGACAGAGATAGGAAACTATTGGTTAGTTAAGTGCTTATTGTGCCTACGACTTCTAAAGGTTGACGTCGTGCATTATTCCAAAATCTAGTTTGTAATATAAGGCTTTGGGCGTATCGATTGGTTTTGGAACTATAGGAAATGAAACATAAATCCGAATGTATATGTAGTGGTCATTATAATGCATAAACCCAAAACACACAAACCATTAATACATAATTAATGCAAGTAAGCAAACAGAGCCCAAACAGAGATTTTCTTCTGCAAGTCCTCAAAATTAGGATTCACTTTTCACTTGGGGATCAAACTTACAGATTCTGATCGAGTACATGCTATGATTGGATCATGTGACACAACAACACAACTATTGTAGAGGCAACAACGTACACAAACTGCAACATTCAAACCTCAAACGGTCTTTATTCATGGAGAAATGAAAACAGAGTGGCGGCGGCGGAGGAGGAAGCGGCGGGATCTTACTTAATTACCCCTTCGGGCCGGCTCTCCGGCGGGATCAGGGGCGGCGGAGCCACAGCAGAAGAGAGATGAAAGAAAGCGGGAAACGGCCTCGGCCATCATGGTCTTCACAAGCTTCCTCTTGCGAGGAAAGACTAGTACTCCTCCTGGTTTCAGCGCCTTGGAAGGATGAATGATCTTCTTGTCTTCCATTGATGACACTTGCTCTCTCTGAGCTCTGAGTTTTGAGGTTGTTGTAGTAGTGCATTCAGGAAGTTGTATGTATATATAGAGTGGGCTCAGAAGCTGGACACAGTCTGTATCAGCATCCACTAATTCCTCAATCCACAATGCAACTTTTTATATTTCCTTTCGTCCAAAGAAAAGGAACTTTTTATATTTCCTCATTTAGGACATGCTTCTAACGTTATTGACTTCTGCAATAGTTATTTATAGCCACGTGTCCTAGACCCTAGTCCTAATTTTGTTAAAAGAAGAAATTCAACGACCAATCTAAAAATTATATTTAATTTTGTATTCCCCTCTAAAAAAATTGATCATAATATAAAGGGGAAAAATATTACAAAACTTAAGAGATAAAGAACAAAAAAAAAACAAGGCTTGTTTTGAAAAACATACTACTACTAAATCACCCGTAACAATTTTTTGCTTAAAATCAGATTTCTTTTATCTTATAATCAAAATAGAATAAATAGCCAATTAAGAAGGGGGAAGCAAAATCCGTCTTGCCCACTCAGTGTGAATGTTCACAAGCTTAGCATTGCACAAAGCAAAATTTGAAGGTTTGGATTTATTTAGTCTAATAATTTGAGTGTCGCTATCCACAAAGCAAAATTTGAAGGTTTGGATTTATTTAGTCTAATCATTTGAGTGTCGCTATCCACAAAGCAAAACTTGAAGGTTTGGAAGTATTTAGTCTAATAATTCGAGTATCGCTATCCACAAAGCAAAATTTACAGGTTTGGAATTGTTTCGTCTAATAATTTGAGTTGTCAAGGAGTTTTTTATTTTCTTGGGCATGGTTTACCGACTTGTTTTAGTTTGAGGTAAAAATGAGCTTTTGGATAAAAATGAATCTTAAGGATGAAAAGTTCGTCTTTTTGGGAGATATCACGTATTTTGAGAGATTTTAAATACAAATGTTGTTTTAGAAGTAAAACAAGTCCTAAATGGACAACAACATGAAAATAGCATGAAGGCAAAACAATCATATAAACAACATTCGAGTTTGTCTCTATCATGAGATGTCAACAAAAAACATGCACAGCGACTTGAAGTAGCGTGAAGGTGTTACAAATTCACATTAACTAGAAATTCAAATTAAAATATAAAATCAAAAATAATTAAAAATAGTTGTTTTCTAGACTTGTATGCTGTATGCTGTTGCACAAACAATTTAACCTCTTGCTTGGCAAGGCAATGAGCCCATGACATATTAATTTCTTTTATTTTCTTTTACATAAAATGTAATTTTTTTTGGCGTAATTGATTATTATGTAAGATTACTTTCCCAAAGAGTTCCAACTTACATGAAGCTAGATGGGAGCCTCGAAACAAGTTGAGTTTCCACACCTTTCTGAATGCAAAAACTCAACCTATGAAATATAAAAGCTCCACTCTTGGCTAGTGATGGCCAACAATGCGGGCCGGCCCAGCCCGTATCATGGGCCCAAAAGGCGCGGTCCGGCCAGCCCGCGGGCCGGACGGGCCATGGGCTGGGCCCGGGTCGGAGTTTTCCAGCCCAGCCCGGCCGGGCTGGTCAACGGGCCAAGAGCCCAGCCCAACCCGACCCAGCCCAGCCCAACCCGGCCCGGCCCGGACCGACCCGGTGCATAATAGTGTTATTTTTTGTAAAAATAAAATTAATATGCACCCTTTTAATTGTATATTTGTAAAAATAAAATTATTTGCATCCTATAAATTATATTTGTGCAAAAATAAAATTAATATGCACTATAATTATTAAAATTAATTATGTATGCATCTTAATTATTAAAAATTTGATAAGTAATTATTAAAAATAAACTATCGGCCCGGCCCAGTCCGGCCCAACCCGGTATGTGTGGGCCAGCCCGGCCCGGCACCAGCCCGCCCAGGCCTATGTGGACCGGCCCAGCCCAACCCGGGGTCCGGCCCAGCCCGGTGATTTGTCGGGCCGGGCCTGGGCCACAAATTCTTGGCCCGGCCCGGCCCGGCCCGGTTCCATGACTACTCTTGGCATTGTTATTATCTT
This sequence comes from Polygonum aviculare, assembly GCA_934048045.1. NCBI lineage: Eukaryota > Viridiplantae > Streptophyta > Magnoliopsida > Caryophyllales > Polygonaceae > Polygonum > Polygonum aviculare. The sequence continues at coordinate 4,079,891 of OW204027.1, forward strand.
TTTTTTTACATTATATTATTAACTTTTTTTTCATTATTAACTTTCCAATCTTAGATACCCCTATAATTTTACGTTAACTACCACCCAAAATAATATAATGTAAAAAAAAAGATATAGAACCAAACAAACAAGGTATAGAATGCAAGGATGAGGAATAATTAATGTGTGGAAGAAGGAGTGAAGAAGACTAGAGAATTAGAGAGGAGGCACGATAGGGCTAGAGAGGGGTAGATCGAGAAGATTAGGTCAAAAGACTATTTCTTTGTTGTATTGATAAAAGTATTGAAACAATGTATTTATACTAAATCCTAACGGTTCAATAAAAGAGACTCAAGTAAGAACCGTAAAGGAAATCCGAGATTATAAAACTTTCTCTAAAATTACATAAAACTAGCTTATCCTTCGTACCATGTATGGGTAATGCGATTATAAACTCAATTTAATTAGATATGTAACGTCAATGATCACGTTAAAAATATATGATCATATATCTATCTTCGTAGTATGATTAATGTTTTTTTACCAATGGTAAATGATCAACTCATATATAATATAAATAAGTTGGATTTGTTCAAAAATTACTTTACGGTAAATATCACGTTTTATTAAATAATAATATTTATATGAAGATTACAACTAATTCTTGGTAAGGGATAATTCATCATTTTCGGCAATCTTTACGGGATAAGATTATATGCGATTCTAACTACCTAATTTATATAGAGGAGGGTCCAATTGATTATTTTTATCAAATCATATATATTTATTTTCCTATTGTGATTAGCTTTTTTTAATATACGTGACCGGGTTGATTATTTTATTAAAGATATGACACGTGGCACAATTTTTCTGTGAAGACTTTGTCTCTACTTTATACTATAGACAATACAGATATAAGAAAATACTAATAAATGATAATTGTGCCGTATCAATAGCCAATTAAATAAAGTTCAAAAGCCCCAAGAAAGATTCCTTAACCCTCAGAAGCCCCAAGAAAGATTTCCCTTTAATTCTACCGAAATAAATAACTTCGACCAATAAGAAGCAAGGGGACACGGGAAGGGGACACCGGAAGGGGACGAAAGATTTGATCCTCAGATTATGCCCCTATGTAGTTGGGTTTTTTAACTTTCATTAAGTTTTGTTCATCGGTTACATGTTGTCCAATCATGTTTTTATAGAGGATAAACTCACAATTTCGGATCAATTCATATAAAAGGTTTCATTCTTTCAACTTCAAGCGAAATGGAGCCTCAAGTCTCTACTAACAAAATAAAGGGAGGAGCTAGTGATGGCAGTGCATGCAAGTTTTTTTTTTTTTGATTACGGAGCTACTAGCTCGAACAAGCCAAAATTAGACTACCTTTTAGTTACAAGGATAACCTAGATCATCACGTCGGATGATTTTTAAAAAATCAAGCAGCAAGGGTTGTTGACTCAACAAACACCTTGAGTGTGTTACAGATAAATGTGAAAGCGATAAGGACGAAGGATGAAGTGGTAGAGCTGCATTGAGACTTTGAAGATTGATTTGTCTTTGTGCTAGGAAATCAGCAGCAGCATGGCAGTGCATGCAAGTTGATATTAGTCTAAATGATCCTTTCATCATCATGGATTAGCCCACTATAAAAGGTACGGTGGATCTCAAAGGCCCCACTAGATCCACCTCTTCGAACTTCATGATTTACTCTTCACATGTGCCTACATTGACCTCTCCACAGGTTTTGGATGAAGTATACATATCGACGCTCTGCGACACCACTGTGCCTCTTGAGGCATTTTTTTTAGGCAAGCCTAATTGTGTTACTTGCACCAAGTACAACTGACTTGTAAAGCAAGCTTCAACTTTACTTGCGATGCAAGTATGACTTAGTTACATCCATTTTAGTTGTGCGACAAATTTGTTGTACTTGTGGAGCAAGTTTGACAAGTTCCTTATAGATTAGCCGGAGTCTTATATGTGCACTAATTTTACAAAGAGTTGGAATTGTGTTTGACATTACGTCGAGTCATTAGTTCCATAGCAAGAAGAACAATTTTGATCTAGTGTAATCTACTCGAGTAGAATCTGAGGAGTCAAGATAAGGACACCCTAATCGTAACGTATTAAGGGAATGTAGATCGATCCCAAAATAAGCCCAACGCCGCAATGATAAAACAAACCATAACAATATAGAACTACACAAAATAGCGACAATCAAAAACAAATCAGAATTGAAGAGGAGAAAAAGAAACCGAAAGCCCTTGCTCAATGACTACTTGTTTTAGCTCCACCTTAATATTCTCCCTCCAAATTTCTATATTGACCTTTTTGGTAGGAAAAAACTCATTTACCTAAATAGATGTGTCTTAATAAAATCTTATTTGGACAAATATGCATGACACAAATAAATAAATATGATGTGACTTAATAAAATGCTGTAATAAATAATGTGTGACATGGAGTAATGATAGACCCGACACGTATCAAAATCCTAGGTGACAACATTTGAGGACGACAAGTGGAGTAATCCTACGTGGCGTAATGTGGTGACTTGTAAACCTTATGACTTATATATACATAGATTCTATATTTATTACATGGACATACTAAACATAAAAATGTGACAATTATCACATCTCTTATTATTCAAAATTTGGATTTGAATATTACATTAATTTGAATATTTATTGAAACTTATATCAATGAAGAAATAGTACATTATTATATTAATATAGTTCACTAATGATTAATTGATATGTTACAATTGTCAGACTTAGTATACCTATCTTCGATCTATTGAAATAAACATGCATGATTCATATGTAAAATGTTTATTTATTTCTTAATATAAAACCAAGGAAAGTCAAAAACAAAATCCGAGCATGGCGCGAGTGACTACGCCAATCATGTGAATAATACCCACTAGTCCCTTATTCGAAGGAAATACAAGTCATGTGAATATAATTTTCTAGGTTTTCATTGTAAAGCAAATGCAACCAAATACATGTATTTAAAGTCGTTTTTTAGATTTTTTTTATTCAAGTGATTTTTATTTCTTCCTTGTTACAACTTGTTATGAAAAATATTGTTTTATACCGTTTATACAGATTATTCAAAATCAAAGAAGAATGAGAAATGGACCAATTGTAAAGCAAATGCAACCAAATACATATATTTAAAGTAGTTTTTTAGATTTTTTTATTCAAGTGATTTTTATTTCTTCCTTGTTACAACTTGTTATGAAAAATATTGTTTTATACCCTTTATACAGATTATTCAAAATCAAAGAAGAATGAGAAATGGACCAATTGTAAAGCAAATGCAACCAAATACATATATTTAAAGTCGTTTTTTAGATTTTTTTATTCAAGTGATTTTTATTTCTTCCTTGTTACAACTTGTTATGAAAAATATTGTTTTATACCGTCCATACAAATTCTTCAAAATCAAAGAAGAATGAGAAATGGACCAATTGAATGAATGAAGTCCACATGTTTTTACCCTTTCATCCTAGTCCGGTGTAGTCGAAACAAATTCATTAGTTATTTCCGTTTAAATCAAGATGAGATTTTTTTGAAGAAAAAGACGATTTACAAACAAACCTTCTAAGAATCACTTTTATTTGGACAAATCCTCACTACATCACATTTAACAGTTTAATTTTTACTCCAACTTTGGATTAATGAGCACATCTATCTTTCTAATCCCAAATGTGCCGCACCCGTCATATTTTAAGGGACATCAACATAGTAACAAACTTTGTCGCTAAATGTTGTCTAAGATAATTTAATAAACGTAGTTCCCAAAAAATTCCTTCATCTCATCTGTTCTGATGCCATAAACAATTAGTATCGCATTAAAACCGACCATAAGAATTCTATATATGGGAGGAAACAGGGGCAGAAGTAGGATAGAAGTAGTGAGGGGGTCAACTATATTGAGGGCGGCGACTATGTTAGTTAAACATATTAAAATTATAACTTATAAATGACTTAAAATTGGTTTACAAAGGTTCAATCTTCAAATATTCATAACTTTTTATTTAGGTATCGGATTAAGGCATATAATATATGAAATCGAAGCCCCAAAAGAGAGAAACAGTAGAAGGTAAAAAAAATTGGATTGGGGGCCATGCCTCCACCCTGCCCGAATGTAGCTCCGCCGGGTGGAAAAAGCACATGCAATGTTTTCTTTTTTGATCAAGAACGAGGGGAATATGCTTTGAAGGAATCCTCCATACATTTCCAAAACAAAAGCATGAGGCACAAATATCCACCGCAAATCCTCACGTTCAACCCGTGAAATGACTTCCCATTGTAGGCCACAATATCATACCAACCGTTGCAATATTGCACATATTTTATTTTATTTTCCTTTAAAAGAAATAAACAAATAAATAAAATAGAGTCGCAAATTGCAAGAAGAGCTCACAAATCCCGACAAATCGAAACAGACTCCTCGGAACGAGCTCTTTTTCATTCTATTTTATCAATCATTCACTTCCAATTCCAATTCCAAATTCCAATTTCCAAATTCCAATTTCCAAATTCCAATTCATCGAGCTCACCCTACAATGGCGAGCTTCTTCATTCAGAGCAGTTCGCTTTGTGCTACGCTGTCTTCTTCTAACTCTACTTCACACAAGATCAAACATCAGTACTCCTTATTCACCCACAAATCCTTCTCTTTCTCTACCTTTCTCGCTCCACAGGTTCTTTCAATCCCTACAATTTCGCCAATTTTTTCTATCGTTGTGCTTGTTTCTTTTTTGGGGTTTTGTTTGTGTGATCTTTGATGGCCAGTTTCTACATTTTGAGTTTAATTTGAAGAGAAAGCTCAACTCTGATCTATTTCTCCCATTTTGTGTTGTTTTTGACTGATAACTTAGCTTGTTCAGTCTTTTAACTTGAGGGTAATTTGCTTAAAAAAATGTAGGATAATTATGTTTATTTATGCCCAATTCAGCATTTATAATCCATATCTGGGTGATTGTGTAACTCTACCGAATGAGATATGGACAATAAAGAATCATGTTTAGCAAAGTACTGAACTTGAAATCTGCTGAAGTGAATTTTTGTTGGAAACTACACTATATTGGAAGCTGAGAAATTCCTCTTTTGTATGCATTATGCAAAATGACTTTCCAAAACAGACATCTTTCCTTGTAATTCTTTTTCCATTCTTATGTCATCTTACACCAAATGTCATAGACCCAGGTTGATCTTCGAGTATTCGCGACAAAAGAGGCGGCAACAAATACAAATCTAGCGTCAGATAATGGTGGTAGTATCACATGGCCTTCTCCTGATGATCCCATCCCTTTCTGGGACCAAGATTTCCCTTCATCCGATTCGAACCTCAGCATTCCGATGGACGCCCACAAGGACAACAATCCTCTGCACGTGATCCACGTCACTGCTGAGATGGCGCCCGTTGCCAAGGTAGGTGGCCTTGGAGATGTCGTATCAGGGCTCGCTCGCGCTTGCATTTCCCGTGGCCATGTCGTGGATGTAATGCTTCCGTTCTACGAGTGTATCCCCAAGAAGCAGCTAACCGAGCTTAAACTGTTGTCTACTTTTGACTCTTACCATGATGGGAAGTGGGTTCCGACGAAAGCCTACTCTGCTAAGGCGTCAGGGATACCGGTGGTGTTGCTTGAACCGAGCAATCATTTCTTCAAAGGCAAGACTATCTATGGCGGCTCGTATAATGAGCTGGAGGCGTACTTGTTTTTCTCGCGTGCTTGCCTCGAATGGATGCAGGTGATTACTCAAATATATGTGACTGTTGATGTTTGGTATTGCATCTTTTTTGAAGATTTCTGTTCTTGATTCTGGTTCAAATGTGTGTTTGTGTTTATACAGGTGACAGGCACACAGCCAGATATTATTCATGTCCATGAATGGCAGACAAGTGCATTGCCCTTACTATATTGGGATATGTATCATAAGCTTTCACTTAAGGTATGGCTTTACTATGATCTCCAGCATACAGATTATATCATTGTTTCGGAATGATGCTAAATGATGTAGCTCTGTTTTTCATCAGAAACCGAGACTCGTTTTGACTATACACAACATGGAACATTATGGGGAGTGTCGGTAAGTTTTCTCCGACTATAAGCCTGTCCTTTGTATTTTCTTGTTCTTACTCGCTAAATCGTTACATTTGTGGTGTATTATTTTTAGTGAATCACATCGTATGATTACTTGGTGTAAGGCTCAGTTTTACTTGTCTTTGTTGCCATCTTCTCTAGTTTAGTAGTTTGAGAATTTAATTTTAAATTTGATGGTGCTACCTGGGTATAATTAATTTGCCTTTAATATAGTTTAAGAACTAAAGACATGGGGAAGTACATTTGAAGTTAACATTGAATGTAGTTGCAAATCCAATCAGTACCAGTTTATGAAAGTCTGTTTTACTTTTGGTCTTTGTTTTGGCAGGCAAGAGCAGCTCATTAAGAGTGGTCTTGATGGAGAAATTTATGCTGTTCCTGATAAGGTCAATAGTTCAGCTACCTTCTGTTTGTTTAGTAACTATTACATGGAAGGAAGTTATATAATAACTGCCATAGCATGACTACATTATGTCTTATGCCCTTAAGAGTAACTTTTATGCTACTCATTGTGTACTGAAGATGTGAACTTTTCATCCCATCTTGATCATTGTAGGCAATTGATGACAGAACTATTGGCCATAACCCGGAGAGATTGAGCTTATTGAAGGGAGGCATTGTCTACAGCAATGCAGTCGTGTAAGTAGCTACTAGTGCAATTAAATCTTGCTCACAAATCTCCTTTATAAAAATAATCTTTGGAGTGAAGCAAAGTGATCTTTGCAATTTTCATTTCTAAAATTCTGAGAGAACGACCTGGATGGGTTTTTCGTGTACTTTTTTCAGCACGGTGTCTCCTACATATCAAAAGGAAACCCTCTGCTCAGGCTGGCTTTCAAGCACTCTGATTAACAATAAAGACAAGTAAGATTCATGCTTAAGCTATCACTTTCTACAATGTAATGTCTTCATGTTTCATGATAGCAATCAAATTAGAATTACAGCCATGATTATTGCACATGTGTGAAGTCTATGTAAACAAGTGAGTTCACATGAACATGATGATACTTTCTCTTTGTAGGTATAAGGGCATTCTAAATGGCATAGACACTTCGGTATGGAATCCTGAAACTGATGTCTTTCTACCCGCAAGGTTCAGCGGTAATATTCCTCATTGTGTCTTATTCACCCGTTATTTCATTGATCATTGTCGCTTGCTTATGGCTTCAGTCTACACTAAGTATTTGTCATTTTAGCATTATGCACAAATGTTAACCGTTGGCGTTTTAATCGGCTTTTTTGCAGCTGATGATCTTGAAGGAAAAACTGCCTGCAAAAAGTATATCCAAAAGGGTCTTGGTATGGAAACAACAACAACAGCAACAACGGAAAGTACACCCCTAGTTGTTTGCATCACAAGATTAGTTCCTCAAAAAGGTCTTCATCTGATCATCCAAGCTATTAGGCATGTTGAGAAGCTTGTAAGAAAAACGTCGAATTCTTGTCACTAATTACTTAGTCTAGCTCTGCTCTTTCTTGCATTTAACAAGCCATACATGTAGATGATACTTTGAAAAGAACTAACTTGCATGTTTTGTTACTCATTTTGTAGGGTGGGCAAATGGTTTTGTTAGGAACAGTTTCGGATCATCGCTTTCAGAAAGAGTTTAAAGCTCTTGTAGATGAGGTGAGCATCATATAATTTGTCTGCAGTCTTGAATAATTAACATTGTGTCCTAACAAACATTGTTGCTCAACTCTGTGTAGCACAATAAAGGGCCAAACATTCGGCTTCTTCTCATGTACAGGTACTATAAAGAGTTGCATAAAGATTGAACTCTAATATTGCTAAAATCATTTCAATCCTATATCCGTTCTTTGATCATTACTGAAAGCTATCTTGTTTACTATGGACCTGATTACTGAATCAGTGAAGAGCTATCACACATGCTCTATGCTGCAGCAGACATGGTCTTGATTCCGTCCATTTACGAGCCTTGTGGCCTTGCTCAAATGATCGGAATGCGCTATGGAGCGGTATGTGTGTAATTGATCATAGCTAGTCTTCTATATATGAATCAACATATTCTTTCAATTTATAGGTACATAAGGGTACTTTGAATTCCTGCTATTCATTTATGCCTCTATGTACTTTCTGTGCATATGTTTGTTCATTGTGTACATAGGAGAAGAAAAGTGTATAAAGTTCTTAGAATCATGACTTTATATGTATAATGAACTTGGATCTTGCAGGTTCCCATTGTTAGGAAAACAGGAGGTCTTGCTGATACTGTTTTTGATGTTGAAGATCATTCAAACCAGCAACTGTCTAATGGGTAAGCAATTTTTCTCAGTCAATAATTGACCCACAGAGTTCACTACAAGGTCTAATACATGTGTGATGTGAGTAATTGATGATTTTGTTCATGTGTTTTCTTACAGGTTTGTGTTTGAAGGAATCGACGAACAATCTCTAAACCGGGCTCTAGATCGCGCATTTTCATACTATCGCGAGAGTAAGTTTGGTCATCTATGATTTTAGTGCTGTGTGTTTTTTACTATGAATATGAGCTGCATCTCAAAATTGCTAGCACATACTATAACAAGTTGGGCAATTAATAAGTTATGTAATGAGTTTGAATTGTGGGGTATGTTTTGCTCAGAGCCAGAGGAATGGATGAAGCTAGTGAAGAAGAATATGCAGGTGGACAACAGTTGGAACAAGACGGCAGGGAACTACATAAACGTCTACTACTCGGTCAGAGCCGGTTGCTGATCACTTTGAGCTAAAATGGATTTTCTTTGTTTGGTGGGTTTGCTCGAGTTACATGTACTTGTTTGTAGTCATGTAGATAGAACAAAAGACTAGTTGCACTCTCATACAATCCACAGGGTTAAATTTTGCCTTACAAAAGTTAAATTAGTTTTATGAGGTGAAGATTCGGTGCAAAAACATGATGGTTTTCCGATTCGGTGCAAAAAACGATTATGTCTCAGTTCGACTGGACTGGTAGTGGAAGAATGAAGAATGAAAACGCTAGCAGAATCCAGGACCTTTGGAATACAAGAGTGCTATTAGGCTTTCTCCACCCTCCAATATTCCAATAGACTACTGTTATAATATATATTTATATCCAAACCGCGCAAAAAAAGTTCGTGTCATTTCTGACACGAGGTCGTTTATACATAGAGAACCACTTGAATTTACAAGAAAATAATACACATATTTACGTGTATGATTGTTGAATAGTGTATGAGTGAGTTTTGGATAAAGATGGGATAAGGAATAAAACTTGATATACATATAGTGGCGGATCCAGGATCCGTTGGATGGAGCCAGTCATCTTACCCGAGTAAATTGTACACAAGCTAGAAGGTGCAAACCATGAGTCATGTTCAGGCACGTACTTAGGGGTGGGCTAAGGTCTACTCTAGCTTACCCTAAAAAATAAAATTAGTAAAGATTAGTAAAAAGTTAAGGTAATTTTAGTATTAAATATGTAAAAATTAAGGTAAATTTGGGTTATTTAGATAATTCAGCCCACCCTAAGATAAATTTACCATACAAAGATAAATTTAGCCCACCCTAAATAAAATTCCTGCATCTGTCCCTGGTCATGTTACAACCTCAAATCCCTAATGCAACCTAAGTCATTCGAATAAAGCTTTATCCCAAGCTCTTACTTGCATCAAATTGGGTGTCTCTTTACCGAATGAAATAACTCTACCCCAACTAAAATTCCAAAAAAATGGTTTAATAAATCTTACCTATTTTTTTCTATTAATTATTCTCTATTTAATCTTTACCTAATTGCCCTAATTTTTTTTTAACCTTTTTTCTCATATTTTAGTTCCAAAGCCGATTTTTAAATTTACTTTTGTTTAATTGAAGCCCATCAAATTGGCCCAATTAGAAGCCCATTTCCACAGATCATTAGGTTTCTTCTTCAACCTCCTGGGCCTACACCCAAAGCAAAAGTTGGCCCTCGTCCCACCCCGCACCACTCCCGCTCCTCACTGCTCCTTCATACTAGACCAGCGAGACGGGGGGTGGCTGCCCCCTGATCCACCATTGTATATATAATATAAAATATTATAAACAACTAAATAAAGCGTACAAATATTTTGGAATTATTTCGAGTTATAGATTATGATCGAATATGCATTTAATGGACGGTGTATCAATCTTACGCGTAAGATATGGTATTATTTGGATATAGTACTCGATCTAGATCTTTTTGCATGTTGAAGCCTAGCTAGCCAGCCAGAAGGACTCTTGGAGATTTATAGAAAGCGAGTCAGAAATGAAGCCTAGCTAGGCAACCAGAAGGAATCTTGGAGCTTCTTAGACCATAAATATCGGTGACATTGCAAGTATCACAGCTTATCATAAGAAATATGAAAACAAAAATATACATGAAATTATGGTAGCGGATCGGCCAAAATAATTTATATCTTTAAAAGGCGTACTTACATAACGTGTACAAAATTAGTGATTGGAATTTTATAGGAAGAGTAAAATAAAGTAAAATAAACAGTAATATAAAGAATAGAGATGGGAGAGAAGAGTACTATTGGAAGATGTATTGATTTTTAGGGCTTTCACCCGATAAAAAAGTTGATATACTAAACAAATTTTAAAATGTCACTAATATTTTTGGCGTTTAAATGAATCATTTTTGCAATTTCATTATGTGTTGGCTCTAATGTACTCAAATAAAATAAAAAAGATTTTGTAGTTGGAGCAGACAATCGAGTTGAGACTGAGACGCCTAGTGCAAGTGTCAGAGAACCAGTCTGGTTTTATGCTAGGGAGGTCATCCACAGAGGCTATCCATTTGTTGAGAAGGCTAACAGAAGCTTACAGGGAGAGAAAGAGAAACCTACATATGGTGTTCGTGGATCTAAAAAAGCCTATGATAGGATACCTAGAGAGCTCATCTGGGAGTGTCTAGAAGCCAAAGAGGTGTCACACATGTTTATCAGAGTCATTCGAGATATGTATGAGCGGTCGTTGACGAGTGTGTGTACTCAAGGAGGGGATACGGAGTATTTCGATGTGGGCATGGGTCTCCACCAAGGATCTGCATTGAGCCCCTTTCTTTTCACTCTAGTGTTGGATGTGTTGTCGAGAGACATCCAGGGGGAGGTCCCAAGGTGTATGTTGTTTGTAGATGACATCGTTTTAGTGGAAGAGTCTAGAGTTGAGGTTAGTACCAAATTGGAAGCTTGGAGAGAGAGGCTATAAACAAAAGGGTTTAAGTTAAGTAGGACTAAGACGGAATACATGGAGTTCATTTTGGGTCAGGAGGATGAGTCAGAGAGTGAGGTGCGTTTGGGAGGTGAAGACTGTGCAGTCACTGCGAAGAAGGATAACTTCAAGTATTTGGGTTCAGTTCTGCAAAGTGATGGGTGTATTGATGACTTGATGAGGATGTTAGGTCGCGGATTCAGAGAGGTTGGCAGAAGTGGAGAGCGGCTTTAGGGGTGTTGTGCGACGAGAAGGTCCCACTTAAGCTTAAGGGAAAGTTCTACAGATCCGTCATAAGGCCTGCGATCTTAAATGGTGCTAAGTGTTGGCCAACGACGAAGGCCCAAGAGCAGAAACTAGCAGTCGCTGAGATGAGAATGCTCAGATGGATGTGTGGCCACATGAGGATGGATAGGATTAGAAACGAGGAGATCAAAAGCAGACTAGGGGTGGCGAACATAGGAGACAAACTCCGTGAAACGAGACTTTGATGGTTCGGTCATGTTCAGAGGCGGAGTCTAGTGGCTATAGTAAGGAGGTGTGAGCGTTTGGATTTAGAGGTTTTCAAGAGAGATAGAGGTCATCCGAAGAAGCGTTGGATGGACAGCATAAACATGATATTGGCTTGTTAGGGATTCCTGTAGAGTTGGCCCAGTACAAGGAGTGTTGGAGAGAGAAGATCACGGTGCCAGACAACTAGCCTGCTTGTGGTGGAGCTACGTGTGTTTGCTTTTAGGGTTTTTGATAGTTTATGTTAGTTTTAGCCTTTTGTTGTCTTCTCCTTTTTTTTTGTTCTTTCCTTTTAGCTTTAGTGGTAGTTTTCTTTGTTTTTGTTTTTGGGTTATATTGAACACATTCCATCTAGGTCTGGAATGTCCTCATATATCCTGGCCGCCCAAATCTTGCTTTCGCGGGATTTCTCTGAGTAAATGTTGTTGTAGATTTTGTAGTTGGAGTCAAGCTTAAGTGGAGTATTAATGTAACAAATTAAGCGACATTGCAATATTAAGCATGTGAATTAACATGCATATTTTATTTTTTCCAAAATGAGATTTGTGAATGACATCTTTTAAAAACACATATCAAAATGATTTATCAATTTCCCTTGCACTTCATATGAATAGGTATAATGTAAGCAAGATCCTTGAAATTGATCGTAATGTAGCTTCAATTCAAGAAGAAGAACAATTTATTACTACTTATTTCAAATTTTTATAAATAAAAGCAATGAACTAATCAAATGCTTATTTTGAAAATTCTACCCAAAAAATTCTTGTTTTTAAATTTAATTATTTTGTTCTGTTTGTCTATAGGTCATATGTGCATTGTCTCTTCCATCGACTTTGGTGAAGATGTCATAGAAAACATATATAAGCTCAAAATGGTATGTATTGCTCTAAATGATCCCCCCACCACAATGCCCCTATCCAACGGTCGCATTACACACCGTATCATAACAAAGCACCGCGTGTGACTTACGATTATAAGCTCAAAAATGGCTAGCTCATACCAACATTAAATACATGATTTTTTTGTAAATTTTTCACTCTATGCCCTTAAATTTTATGTAAATTTTAAATGTTTACAATAAAACTAAGGGACAAGCAACTTTTAATGCATGATTGGGTAAGGGAGTGATAATATGTTGATAAAAAAAAAGGGAGTGATAATATTAATGAGATCTAAGATATTCATTGAGTCGGTGGAAAACCCGAGGTCTTGGGAGTAGAGGTGGGCACCGGTCCAAAACCGAACCGGAATGGGACCAAATTGCCCCAATATTATGGATCGGGGATTCGACCGGATGTCCCGGTCTCGGCCCAATCTGGTTTTGGGCCGATTTTTATTTATTAAGAAAAAATATTTTAATATAAAAAAATTATAAAATAGTTAAGGAAATCTTATACGATTTATAAAAAAAATATAATATTATTAACTATATAAAATAAATATGAAACTTAAATATTAAAAAGAAACTATATAACATTAAACTTCACATAATTTTTATCTAATTTTATAAAAAGCCGACCTGGCCGGTTGAGACGAGATCGGATTTTGTACAACCCTAGTTAGAAGTGTCATCCTATGTCATCCGAGAACTTCCTAAAAGGTCACCCATCTTGGTACTACCCTCGCCCCAACACGCTTAACTTCATAGTTCTTTTGACCTCTTGAACCATGAAAAGGAAGAGCTTTTGTTGACATGAAAAGTACCTCATCTCCTATAAATTGTCGGGGATGTTACAATCGGACTCAACTATCATACATTTAAAGTCCAAGTTTCCAGTATGTTACAAATAGAACATCATCCACATTTTCATTATTATAATGTTGCAAGAAACCATAAGTGAAGCCAAAACCACTACAAATACACCTAACGAGTTTCAAAACGGACAACTCCTTTTTAGTTTCACCCAAGACAATGCCTAATCAAAAGACACCTAAATTGATATAAAAAAACTAAAAGATCATCTTATATGTCGTCTCTCTACCCAATGTGGCTTGTCAAGACGAGATATATAGAGTCTTGATGTACGCAATGTCCCTGAACGAGTGGAGAGAGAGAGAGAGAGAGAGAGAGAGATGAAATAATAACTCAAATAAAAACAGAACCATGAACAAACATAAAGCTCATGTCGACAAACTAAACACCCATGGACCCATCCCCCGCCCCCTCCCCAAGATCTATTTGGACAATTTCCTAAGAGTGTGCTAAGTCTCTTTTGATGATTTCCTTTTGACAATTCTTAATATAATCTCTTCCCCATCGAAAATCCCCAAGAGTCAAGGCCTCGCACCTATGCAATGGGGCGATTGGTTGTCTCCTCTGTAAGTTTTCAAACTACATGAGTCTTCTTTCCTGCGTCTTATCTTTAATGTTGGCTACACCAACCTTGATACAAATAACTTTGTTCTTGACTTATTTCAACTTTATATGTCCGCACATCCAATATAACATTCTTATCTCTACAACCATTAAATTCTGCTCATGGACCTTCGTGGATGGCCAATACTCCCTTAGTACAACATTGTTGGCATAACAACCACATTAGACTCTCCTTTCTCGAGATACAATCTCCTCCAAGGATCACGCCTCCACTATCCTACAAAGCCCTCCGAAGTCTCGTGACTCTAACGCCTCCATGCGTTGCTCAAACCTACTATTGAACCCCAATTCCAACACTATACTTTATCAACCCCATACCTCAACTTTTGTTAAACTTTGAATTTACCGGACAAGGACTAACAATGCAATTGAATTAATTGTCCAGGAACTTATTAAAACGCTAGTAAGTATTAATTGACACAAATTAATCGTTAACCCAAAATTTTACAAGTCTCAACAACACCACTTAATTTTAGTGGTAAGTTTTCCGTTCGGTTGGCGCTCTGTTTTGCCCTTGTATTGGTTTATCGGGCAAGAAAAAACGATTTTCCCTTAAACCGGTTCCCCATCACGAGTCAACTCACAGGAAGCGCTCTATCTTTCTCTCTCCAGCCGCGCTCCCTCCCCTTCTTCGTCGATTTCTCTCCGCACCCGCCGGAAAAACCTCGTTCGCCGGCGAGTTCCCCCCGTCCATGCCGTTGCCTCTCCGGTGCAATTACTCCTCGCCTCCTCTCCTCTCAGTCTACTGTGGCAGTTCTTCGCTCTCCCTCGAGAACGGATTTCAGTAATCTCCTCTCTCTCTCTTCCTTCATCTTCCGCTCTACTTTTCTGTCTTCGTTTCTGTGTTTCTCAATTCGTCTGGCTCCGTAGGTTGTTTCGATGTGATTTCGTTCGGTTTATTGTTCGCAATCTGGTTAGCATCGCGGTGTTGAAGAGTGTGGAGGAGATTTAGAATTAGATTTAAACCCTAGCTTTCGCTGTTTGTGGAATCTGGCGATGATTTCTATGATGGATTTGGGGTTTCGGTGTCTCCTTTTTCGGATTTTCACTGTTTGATGTTCGTTTGCGTTGATTGTTTCTGATTCCGGACGAGTTGTTTGATTAGATTTGAGATTTGGGATGGAGTGACAATTGTTTGTGAATATTCATAGCCTTGATCTTAATTAGACTCGTGAAATAGTTGCGCAAGTACCTGTTTACGTGTTGAGCATAGATTGCATGATTCAGTCGGTGACTGTGGTGCAAGTATAGTTTTATTTATGGATAGAAATGTATAAGGGAGATCACTGATTTCTTTTTCATTGTAATCTTATGCTTAATATGCTTCCTTTAGGTCTATCTTTTGGATTCTGATAAAACATAAAGGATGAATGGAATACAGCAGTATAATCTAGGACATTCCTGTGTATTAAGCAATAAATGTCCATTAAAATTCACAATATAGAGAGAGGAATCTTGATCTTGACCTTAAATGTATCCTCTTCATAGTTTAGGACTTTCTTTTAGTCAAGGAAACAGAAAAAGAAAAAGAAAAAGAAAAAGAGATGCAGGTAACTGTTGAATGTATTCTGCTCGCAAAACATGTTTTCATTACAATCATGATCTATATACTGTGTTCACAGTGAATAGAATATGAAATAGATTTCATGGGACTGCTTAACATGTGTATAATCCAAAGTTCTCAAGTAGTTACAATGCTTTTCTATTATGTGGCTTACAGTGGATTTACTATGTAGGACAACTGCTTGCTAAGGACAATAGCATTATGAACCAGGTAATTCTCTAAAAGCCTGTAATAAGTCATAAAGCTTGCTTTTGGTTTCTTTGGTTAATGTACGGGGTTATTTCCCATTGACATATCATTTGTAATCCTTTTTCAGTCACTTCCACCCAAAGATGAAAGGGTTGTTCCTGCCAATCCTTCTCCAGATGTAGCCATTTCTGGCCCATCAGATGGGGCTAGAGGCCAGCCTAGATCTTCAGATGTTGGTGCATCCAACAATACAGGATATCCACTCAATGCTTATCCCTCAGTTGATCATTATTATTATGGAGGTAAGCTCTTTACCATCCACAAAATTTTTGTCCTTGTAAAGTTGATTGCAGTAGTGCTATAAGAATATAGACTGTAACTAGCCTGCATGACACCATTTCATTGGAAGTCCACTCAATGTTCGCATGTAAAGGACTACGTCGATCATTAGGATGATTTATGGCTTAAAAATTACACATGATTTAAATTGATTAGTCTTGTTGAAGATTTTTCATTGAGATTCTTCGTTTACGGGAAACCATGTGTTTGAGTGATTTATGATCCATATCTTTCCTTGAATAAGGCCATTTACAATATAAAATTTGATGGATTAACTCAATCAGACTGATATCATTTTTATAAACTTTGATCACTATATAAGGAGAATGTTGCATAATACTATCAGAATGTTGATCAATATATATCTAATTAACCAAAGAGTTTTGGCTGAAGCCTATTTTCTGTGGAGTAACTTTTTTTTTTGTTGAAATTGTATATGCTGAACTTGTTTGTGATGTACACTTTACCCTTGCCTGCATCTGCTTTCTATGTGATTTTAGAGGTTTGCATATAGTTATTATAGAATGATCAATGGTTGGAGCCGAGTTGTTGATCAATACATATCTAACTGAAATGTGCATACTTAAATGCAGGTTATGACACTAGCAATAATTGGAGCGGATACCCTCAGTATGCTAGTGCTGATGGACTGCAAGTTGTACCTCCAGTAAGAACTTTGCAATGTTTTGCAGCACATACTTCTCCTGGAACTACCTGACTTGTCTTTTCTAATTTGTTTTTTCATAATGCCATTAGGTCATGTATGGTGAAAATACAGCGCTTGGTTTTCATTCTCTGTATGGATTTAACTCTCCCATGACTTATGGGCAATATTCGCCAGTTAGTACGCCTGTGCCTCCAGTGGTTGTAGATAATCAGCTTTATTCTCCACAACAAGTTCCTTACTCTCCATCTTACTACCCACAAGCAGTAGCTACTTCTGTTTCCCATATGTCAGCTCCTACTCATATTTCTCAGGATGCCATGAATCTTAAAGGTACTTGCTCGAACTTCTGCTTATCTTTGACATCTAAATGCTATGAACTTACTTCTTTATTTCTTCTACTCTGTTGTAGGAAACCACTCAGTGGATTCTGGCAGTAATGCTAGTTTCTACAATGTGCATGGGATGTTTGGCTCTGCTGAATCTTTGTCAACTGCATCAATACCTGCAGATTATCCCAGGAGAACGATGTCTCCAATGACATCCATTGGTGGATACACACAACCTACTGGTTCATATGACCCAAATGTTTTACAGGTAAGGTTGCATCTCTTTCTTATATGTTTGTGCACTTCATATGACCTTATTTCTCTTTTCCTAGAACCTTGTGCCTCTTGTGAATACCTTACACTTTATAACTATCGGTTTTAAGAACACACAGTTAAATATATGTGTACATATGAGAATACGTATCAGAGTATTCAAATATTATACTTATAATAAGTGCTACTGAATGGAGCTTTGGGCATGTGA
Organism: Polygonum aviculare; assembly: GCA_934048045.1. Lineage (NCBI taxonomy): Eukaryota > Viridiplantae > Streptophyta > Magnoliopsida > Caryophyllales > Polygonaceae > Polygonum > Polygonum aviculare. The sequence goes on from OW204027.1 coordinate 4,097,636, forward strand.
ACATAAACCCTACTTTTATTTGTTGCACCATCAAAGTTTTGTTGTAGACATGAATTCGTGGTTTTGTTGTTTCTGATTGTTAGTTTAATCATTTGTTTTTAAAAGAAAATGTTCTTCGTTTTTGGGGCGTGAAAAGCAAATCTTGTCTAGTTTAGTTGTCTCTGCAGCTTCATGTTTTTATAGTCAACATCATATGGTTGTAAATTTTTCTGTAGTTTTGTTAAGAGGCTGCTTGTTAGCCCTGTATGCTACTGTGGCTTTCATTTTCCTTATCAATTAGTGCAAGTATTTAAGACTCCCATATGTTCGGATAATTCCATCTAGAGAATATTGACCTCTAATGTAGGGAAGTGCTTGATTCCTTGGCCAGTTGGACAAGACACATGCCTACAATAGAGTGTTCCTGAATGATTAGGCAAGCTAGGAACTAGACTATGCTCCAGGTCCCTTATGAATCTAGTGCTTTGTAAGAGTTCTGGAAAATTGCAAAAGGCAACAAAGTTCATGGGTGTGGTCTTCAGTTTATTAGCTAGATGAGATAAAATGCAAATTTAAAATAATCTAAGTGGGTTTGCATTGTTTGGGGGGACATTTTTTTAGAGGTTCCTCCTTCACTAGAACCCGTGAGTCCGTTCTAATGTTAGAAAGCTTTTACATAGACTTAAATAACCTAATTTATGACCACTAGAGTGTTTATTTATTTACAGATCAGTATTAATCCGACATCATTAACCCTAGCTGAGCATATATTGCATAGTGCTGTTCTACGCTTTACTTGGATTGCAGAAGAGCATCAAGATTTGTCTTTTGTTTGAGAAAATTTACTTGAAAACCAATAGATCTGATGCCTTGTTAGATGTTTTTTTTTTTTCTTTCTTTTGATGACCTTGTTTTCGAGATGGAGCACTTCAAACAGATTTATGCTGTTAAAAAGTTATGATATTTGCTCTGTTTGAATTTGTACTTACCTCGAATAGCTTAAATATTAGAGAAGAATTACTTCGCAAAGTATATAATTATTTGATTTTCTGCTAGAGATAAAATTTCTTCTTTTTTTCGGGTTGCTAAGAGCTTGAGGTTATTCTCTACTTTCATATTGGAGGGAAGTTGTTGGATACTATTTTTTTTCTCACTTTGGAGAGTAAAAGCATATTCACTTAATTGTGAATAAACTAGTGTCCTTAGTGCTGGTGTGATATTGTATCGATGCTTCATGGACTTATTCAGTTAATCCCTCAGACTATTGGTTTTGATTTGTTTTTGATCATATTGTTAGAAATAGTATTTCATTCCTCTTACTGCAAACTGCAGGCGTCTCAACAGAGGCCAATGTCTGGATATGGCGTACCGGCAGAGTTCTACACCAGCCAATATCCTTATGATGGTTCTAATCAAAATTCAAGCTTTGCCAGTTTACGCAGTCCTCAAGCAGCATATAGTTATCCCAGTCGTCTCTATGTGGAAAAGGGAAGAAGCAATAGAGGAGAGCAGGTCCAATCATTTGTTGTTTCTGGTGAACGTAACAGAGGGCCTAGGGCTTTGAAGGTAAAGGGGAAGAGCAGTATGGAGAGCAATGCTGTTGCTGGTTCGTCTAGTTCTGCAGTGAAATTTGAATCCTTCAACCGCCCAGATTTTCCTATTGAACCTGAGAATGCGAGGTTCTTTATAATCAAGTCATTTAGTGAGGACAATGTTCACAGGAGCATCAAGTATGGTGTTTGGGCTAGCACTCTGCATGGGAATAAAAAGCTTAATGATGCTTTCCAGGAAGCAAAGGAGAGTGGAAACTGCCCTGTTTATCTCTTCTTTTCGGTAGGTCCCTCATAGCAAAGGCTGATATTTATCTAAATTTATTTATGAGCTCGGCTTCTACTTTTGGTAACATAATTTTTAGGTCTTGATCGGAATGCTGCATGGATCATCCTTACACCAACATCAATCATGTCCTGACTGTTAGCTATTATGTTGCATGCTTAGTCCATGTTATAATACATCACTTTATGATATGTGGAAGTGGCTGTGATGTTTCTTTCTATCCTGCAATAGTTTTCTTTTATGCTATCCTTTATCATTTGTACTTTTTGCTACCTGTGAATGTCCCAAGTGACCTGCTCCTTTCATCCATCTTTTGGATTCGTTTGTAATTCCATGGACATATTTATCTTTCTCATGACCTGATTCTGCTTCATGATTGTTAGAAACTATGGCTTTGAATTGCTTTTCTTGAAGATCCAGCCTTAAACATTATTCAATATCCTAAGTTTACTTTTGTGTTAACCTGGGCATTTGTTCGTTTTCTTTTTTGTAAAAACCTGGGTTTGTTTTGACATAATCAGCCTTGGGCTAAACCGTCTGATCGAAAGTGAAAGATTTCAGCTCATACTGTGGTTCTGAAAATTTGGTGATTTGGTGTACTTAATTTTTCAAAAAGTTAAATCATTTTCCACGGTTTTTTTGGCTATGCTGTATACAGGTCAATGCCAGCTCTCAATTTTGCGGTTTAGCGGAAATGGCAGGACCTGTGGATTTTGAGAAGAATGCAGATTATTGGCAACAAGATAGATGGACTGGGCAGTTTCCAGTCACTTGGCATATTATTAAGGATGTTCCAAACAATAAATTTCGTCACATTTTACTAGAAAATAACGATAACAAGCCTGTCACTCACAGCCGCGACTCTCAGGAGGTAAGTTGATTGTAAAAATGATTCTTATCTCTACTGTTTGGAAGTTGAAATTAACACCTATTGTTTGTGAATTTTCATAGGCATGATCTTAATTAGACCCGTAAGACACTTGTATAAGTACCTGTTTACGTGTTGAGCATAAATTGCATGATTCTTCGACTGAGGTGCAAGTATAATTTCTTTTATGATTAGAATTGTGTAATTGGAAGCTGATAGAACATTAAGGATAAGGATTTAATGAAGCATAATCTAGAACATTCCTGTGTTATAAGAAATAAATGTGCAGTATGAATCAGAATGAATTCAAGTCAAAATATGAGAATCTGGAGTGCTATGAATGATGTATCCGCAATCATCTATCTCAAAAAGCCTATTTATTTTGCTGTACCTTTCATGAAACAACCCCTCCGGTTTTCTTTTTGAGGGTTTTTTGTTCCGCCAATCCTCATGGTTTTCATAATTTGCAGGTGAAACTAGAGCAAGGCATAGAAATGCTGAAAATTTTGAAGGAGCACGAGGCAAGCACGTGCATCCTTGATGATTTTGATTTCTACGATGAACGGGAAAGAGTGCTCCAGGAAAGGAAGAACCGTGAAGTAGCTAAAACAAAAACTCCCGAGCCAGTCACTGTGGGTGCTATAGATAACATATCAGATAGGCTTGATGAAGCTCTGAAATTGGAAGATACTACGAAGTAGAAATTGCTCGATGAAGAGATCAATCCCGAGAATTGGAATTATTGGCAGCATTAATTTGACTGCTTACGTGCTATTTTGATGGGCAGCATAAATTTGCGGTCTCGTCTTCTCAAGAAGTGCTGTCAGTGTTCATTGTTCAAGATTTATCAGTTTCAGATTCAGTAAGATGTTTTTTTTTCATACAGAATTCCTGCAAGCATTCTTGTTTCTCTCTTGGTATTCCCTCACAACTTGGATCAGGTATGTTTCTCCCATTAGGAATTAATGGGTGGTTGCTATTGGTATTTGATAGCCTTTGCTTTGTTCCTTTTTCCCTAGATGTTCATTTCTATTTCCTGAAATTTTCTTACCTTCAATATCCAAGCATTTGTATTACCTGCCCGCCGTTGCGTGGGAGGCAAAGTAATAAGGCAATATGTGGTAAAGATCATCATGGAGCTGGTTTTCGTTTCATTTTGCTCTTCTTTTTAGTATCATTCCGTTTGGAAGTAGCATTATTAAGTTCTCGCTTTTTATAATGTAATGAATTTGTCATATGGATCTTGGGGAAGCCCCCTCTTGTCTTTCTTTTTTGCTTGTGGCTTTGCTGTTTTGGGGCTATGCCCTCTCATTGAGGAAGTTTTTGTGTACCTAAAATGGACTGCTTCCTATTAATGGCATTCTACAAGGAACAATGATACAACAAAAATAGTTTTCACATGAAGACCGTCGTCCTCAATTAGCCAAACGTTTAATGATTTTATAGTCCTGTTTTAGGACAGATTTTTTCATTATCAGTTCGGTCAAAGTTTATCCATACATGTTGGATCAAACGTTACTTTAGCACTTGATGACTTAATTGTCACTCGGTTATAGTAACCGAGGCTCAAATTTGATAGTATATGCGCCATGGTCAAACCTCACTTGTAAAAAAAGACTTGCATGGGATGATGATTACACCGGTGGTAGATCCAATTTGAGATTTTTTAACATATAATGCAATTTAAGCATGCCTTAAGAGCATATGCAATGGTGAGGATGTTCAATCCTCTCTTGAATTTCTCTCACCTTCTATCTAGTTGACACCTCACTTTCTCTTTCATCCAACTCATTTTTCACTTTTCCTTTCCTCCTTCCTTTCCTCTTACTCTATTTACCCCCACAACAAAGAGGATCCTCATTTCATTTTCACATTTTCTTAATTAATCAATTCTACTAACTTAATTCCTCAAATTATATATATTTAACTAATTTAGTATCTACAAAAGAATTATGATAATATAAAAAAAGAATTACTATTGAGACATAAAACTTGATTTATATAAACATATCTTCAAGCAATATTCTAAAGTATTAAAAGGTATAAAATAAAAATAACATTTATTAGAGACATTATGATCCATGGAATAATAAGAAAAAAAATGAATTGTGTAAAAATAAGGTAAATTTGAACTCTTTTTATAGACAAAAAAAATTTTAAACACTAACTAATTTTGTAGTTTAAAGATAATCTCATATTGATTTAATTTTTAGTTAGAAAAATATTAAGTGTAAATTAAAGTGGAAGAAATAAAATGGGTAAATACTTAGATGAACACATGTCAACATACAATTTGAAGTTGATTCCTCTTTGGCACAAGAGCCAATGTGAGTAATCCTTGGTAGAAGGAGGATTACTTCCATTCCTCCTTCAAAAGAGGATCCTCTTATAATTTCTACATCAAAGAGGACATCCTCATAGAGGAAAGAGAGTGTTAAGAGGATGTGCATTCCTCACCATTGTACATGCTCTAACAACAATTTCGTAGAAAAATCCCATGTGTGGTGGTGGGCCTTGGCTGGTCATAGATCTCTGCCTCCCTTCACTCGGTGTGCGGAAAACGACGGCTTAATGGAAAGAGATAATTAAAAAAAACAAAACGAAAAGATATTATAGACACAAAAAATAAAATAAAATAAAGTCCTTGCAAAATACAGTAGAAGAAAAATAAAATAAAATAAAAAAATACAAGATGCCAAATACGACATTCAATGGCAGTGTGAAACCAGCGCAAACCCTCCGGTGGATTTCCACCAGATTTCCCTTCTTCTCCTTTCTGCGAAAACTCTCGGGTCTCCTCCTCATCCTCTTCCTGTTGCAATTCAACTCCTTCTCTGTTCGAATTTTTAGGTAATTCAGATTCCTCTCTCTCTCTCTCTCCATCCTTTTCTGTAAATTGTTACAATTAATCCGTTTTAGGGCTCCGCACGTTTTGCTCGTTTCTCGTTCTGATTTATCCGAAATTATTGATTGCGATTATCATCCTTCGTCGATGTAGAGCGTTGATTGTAATCGATTCGACAAACCTGGTTGATTTCCTTGTATGAGGCCGTGATTTTGGGCGATTAGACTTCTGCCGACTACCGAACGAACTTCTGTGATTCCATGGACGGCAACGGGGCTCAAAATCCTACTGGTAAGATTATTCGTTGTCGAAGACTTGTCCTTTTGAACGCTCCTTCAAATTTTCAGCTTCAATATTGCGCGTGTTCTTATAAATTAGCTTGGTTGTACACGATTCCATACATATGTGCTTTCCAGATTTATGTTTGTGGCTATTGGATGAATAAATTGGGATTGTTTCTCATTGTTGCCTGCAGAATTTTAGCGTAGTCGAGATCTGATTGGGCATGTTCAAACTTGAAAGGTTTTTTCAGTGTTTTATTGTGTTCTTACTTCTGAGCTTAGCCTTTAGCCGATTAAACCTAATTTTGCTCTTAGTTCTGAGATAAACAATATTGTTTTCTTACTTTTGAGATTAGTCTGCAGCTGGTTTAATTTTACTATTGTTTATCTATAGTTAGTTAGCTTTCCTGATTCATGGTTCATGCTGTTAACTTGTACAAGTTAGTATCTTGCCTTATGGTTTCTATTAATTTACCAGTGTGTTGTTATCATCTTGATTAAGGTGGTGGTCCTCCGCCAAAACCTTGGGAAAGATCTGGTTCGTCGTCTGGCCCTGGACCGTTTAAGCCCCCTTCTGCTGGCAACACTAGCGATGTTGTAGAGGCTTCAGGGACTGCAAATCCAGGGGAAATTGTTTCCACTTCTGATAGAAACGGTGGTGTCAATACAAATGCACTCGGCAAGCCCCTTCCTCCAAGACCTTGGGAGAATACCGCTGCAAGCAATAGCTATGGAGGTTACGATTCTTTTTATAGAGAGGTTTTCTTATGTTTTCTTGCTTCTTGTGGCTTATCATACAGACTTCTCTTCTTTGCAGGCTATGGTTCTGGCATGAACTATAACTCTACCTACGGTTCTGGAGGGTTAGGTGGTGGAATGTATGGCTCTAGCTATGGTGGCGGAGGAATGTATGGTAGTGGAGGGATGTATGGCGGCAGCAGCATGTATAATAGAGGAGGATATGGTGGAGGCGGGCTTTATGGTTCTAGTTCATTAGGCGGTGGGATGTACGGTGGTAGTTATGGGGGTGGCATGGGTGGCTATGGGATGGGTGGAATGGGAGGGATGGGAATGGGTGGGATGGGTGGGATGGGAATGGGTGGTCCATATGGTGGACCTCAAGATCCTAATAATCCATATGGTGAACCTTCAGCTCCTCCTGGATTTTGGATTTCATTTCTTCGAGTGGTAAGACTATATTTAATGAGTTACTGGTTTGTTACCATTAGTTTCTCACTAAGAATAGCTCGGTGACGGCTCACCTATTTCACTTGCCTCTAATGTTTTCAATTTACTGCCTTGGTGGTTGAATGTGCATTGCTCTTATGTTACACTAGGGCTGTGTTCGGCAAAACAAGGTTTCTGGGGAGGTGAAGGTTTTTTTTGTAGGTGGAGGGTTTTTAGTAGGTGGAGGTTTTCTTTATTAATACCTCTCAAAACCTTATAAAGTGTTCGACATTGCAAGGTTTTTAAATAGGTTATACTTTAAGCTATCAAAAACAATATTGATCAAAATAATTAGTAAGAAAAGTTGTGTTAAAATTCTTCACAAACCTCCTAAAACCTATCTACACCAAGGTTCCTATTTTCTGCTTTCAAACCTCCCCAGAAACCTACTAAAACCTCCATCTCATAAAAAACCTTATTATACCGAACACCTATATGAGTAGGTTTTAATAATAGAAACCTTCAAAAACCTCCTAAAACCTATACCGAACAAGGCCTAGATCAATAAGGTTACAGATTTGTATGTCAGCGTACAAGGCTCAATGTTATTTGTTTTAGTATTTGCACCAGTTACTATTTTCATATTTTATTTATTCTTTACGTTCTTATCTGTTGAGTGGTCCTAATTGTTGCAAGTTATGTGGAGCTTGGTAATTACCTCTTTCAGTAGATTATTAGCTTGCTTGAGGAGGCTTTATATATGGTATTTAGCATGGTAGTTCACTTGAGAAGGCACTGTTTAGCCCAACATTAGATTGACTCCAATCTTTGTGCTTGGTTAACCTTTGTGCTTCATTTAGGCAGTCAAATTCAAATCTACATGGCTATGACTTGATTTTCTGGAAGTTACATAATTAGATTCTAGGAAGCTCTTGTGAATCCAGCTTGGTGTAACAATGAATCTGAGGATTCTATCTAGGCTCTTGAAGTTAGTGTACACATAACAGGATGTTGTTGGTCAACATTCAAATGTATTCAGAATGGGGTTAATGCTTATTCTTGTCTATAAGATAATCTATTAGCTAATATGTACTGCTGCAGTATTTGATATAAATGTTTTGATCCATTCTCGCTTGTTTATTCTTGTCATGAGTTCTCACTTACATATCTCATTCTTCGTGGTAGATGCAAGGGGTTGTGAGCTTCTTTGGACGGATATCTATCCTTGTAGATCAGAATACGCAAGCAGTTCACTTCTTCATGTCTGCTCTTCTTCAGGTATAGCATGCCTTGTTCTTTTGCCTCTCATTACTAGCATGTGAACTTTGAGCCTTGCACTGTTTGTCTGGTCATCTATTGTTAATATGTGGGTAAAGTTGTTTTATACTAAGGAAGTATACCATCTAAAGAACCTTTCAAAATGTCAACTAGGCGTACTATTGTATAATTTGAAATCCTCTTGTTCTTAATCATCGTCATATTTAATACCCCGTAATTGTAATGATTGGTTCATGTTAGAGTTGAACTAAAAATCGATTTTTATATTTGATAAATTCTTCACCTCTAATGTATGTTTCAACATCTAGATTAGGTCCACCCTATGAATTATAGTCTACTTATTTCAGATTAATCTTTTCTCTTATTCATGAATTCCTGAGAAGCCTTTCATGTGATTTCTTGTTAGTTGCTTAAACATACCTTTATTAAAACCTTTAAAGTGAGTCCTGAGTTCAGTTGTGCTTGAATTGATTTGGGTTGCCTTACCTTAATTTGTAAGTGGTTAAAATCTACCAATTGTCTTTTATTCAAGTGGTTGATAAATGAAATGAATTGGTAATTTGAATTTGTATGCTTTAATTAACCTCAGTCACATATGATATCTTCAACACAGCTTTTTGATCGCGGTGGCATGTTGTACGGAGAGCTGGCAAGGTTTGCGATGAGACTGTTGGGAGTAAAAACAAGGCCGCCGAAGCTACAAGGGCCTCAAGGCCCGAACAGATTGCCTGGTCCACCACAAATGCAGGCGCTAGAGGGACCCAAGCCCGCACCTGCCTGGGACAACGTATGGGGAAACGACGTCAGCAAATAAGGCCCCTTTTTCCTCTCGTTCGGTTTGGGAAGTAAGTAATACCGTTTCGAATCCCTCCAACCCTGAGAAATTGAAGCTCAATTGCTTCATACATCGTTGGGGTTTATACAGGAAATTTGCATGCTATGGTACTCTTTTTGAGTTTTCAATCTAGTACATTTGGCAGATTGTGTAATTTTATTTGGTGTGATCAAGTTTGTAATGCACGTATTGGCTTAATGTCATCGAATGGACTTGGTTTCAATGGTAATGGACACAAACGTAGCTTGTTACGTGTGTTGAATAAGGTTGCTGAAGTTGAAAATTTTCTTCTGATACACACAAGTTCTTTTTTCTAAAAAACACAGCTTGACAAAACTCGTTTGGTGTGTTTGATTTTGCTAGTCCAAGTTTGAAAGCTACTTGATTTCCGGCTTGATCAATGCTAGCTCGCAAATATCATACATGATACATCAAGTTTATTTTGGTACACATTTAATACAAATTTGATGGGCATTAAGGAGAGGATTAAGACATTAATTTATTGGTTGATAACGCGCACGTCTTGTGACGTGCCACGTTCATTCATTAAGCCGGCCATCATGGCTAGTAACTACTTCGATACTAACATAAGGTACAATTTTTGTAATTTGCAAGATTCATAAGCAAAAACCATTCATCAATTCCATCCTTAATTTCTCCCTCTCTTACAAGCCTCTCTCAAGCTAACTAATTCATGTACCATATACTCATTTAATCACTTTGATAGCTAGTTTGTGCTCATGGACTCTTCAAGGGATAGAGTAAGATTCAGCGTAGGAGGAAGAATCTTCGAAACAACATCCACAACCCTAGCCAACGCAGGGCGAGGCTCGTTCTTCGGTGCCATGCTCGACGACAACTGGAATCTTCGACTCCCACGAGATTCACCCGAGTACTTCATCGACCGAAACCCCGATTGTTTCGGGGTCCTCCTTGACTTACTTCGAACGAGGATCCTCTACATCCCGCCTAACGTACCCGAACGCCTCCTCTACAAGGAGGCCGAGTTCTATGGGCTCACGAGCCTTGTCCGGGCAGCCCAATGGGGACCCATGGACGGCAACAGGCTGAGCCTGGCCCACTCTGTGATGGGTCGGGATTCAGGTGAGGGGATCGCCATCCGGGCTAGCCCGGATGGCGGTTGTTGCACCGTTCATGGCTCTGTTGTCCATGTATACGACTGGACGCTACAACAACAACTCTCTCCATTCAACCTCGACTACCAACGGATCAACGACGTTTGTTGGACCGATCCCGAGTCCATTGTGGTTAGCGCTTGGGAGAAGCTTGGAGAGCTCAAAGGCGGGATCGGGCTCTTCAGCTCGACTAGTGGCCAGCTAACGCACAAGTACACCATATCACATGATGGCCAAGATAACAAGAGTTACACGGCAGGGGCACTAACCTATAGCTCTAGCCAAGGCAAGATCTTTGCCGGTTGTAGAGGACGGTTTAACGAATACGGGATCGGGGTTTGGGATCGAGCGAGTGGACGACAACTTGAGTTCTTCTTCGACCCGCCTAACTCCTATTTCGGCGATGCGAATAGGCTACAATGGCTAGATAGTCGTAACGGCTTGTTGGTTACTACAATGTACCCTCACAAGGACAATTGTTACATTAGTTTGTTGGACTCAAGGACCAAGGATGTGGCTTGGTCGTGGTTCGACACGGGGAAAATGGTGGACGATAAGCGGGTAAGGGACGCCGTGGCCATGGAAGAAACCGAGACGATTGTCTTGGTGAATGGGTATGGCGATTTAGGGTTCCTCGACATGAGGAGCTCGGGTTGGCGCAATGGCGTAAGGTGGAAGTCGCAAAGTAGGTTTTTGAGTGGGAAGGAGAGAAAGGATGTTGGTGATGATGAAGAGTCTTGTTTTCCTAAGCTTGGAGCTCACCATGGTCAGTTGTTTTGTTCGGTGAACAGTTGCATTTCTGTGTTTTCAGGGCCGGATTGGACCATGACTTCAAGGTTGAGGAGTAGTGATGGAGGTTCTGTTTATGATTTCTCCATTGGAGGAGATCGGTTGTTTGCTCTTCATAATGAAGAGAATGTGATTGATGTATGGGAGACTTCGGCTCCAAATTGAAATATAAAGGATGAGGAACAATATGTCATTGGAGTTAGTCTTGGTGAACATCGTTTTGCCACTTTTTGAAATGGCACTTGTGTTGGTTCGGTTCACTTGTGTAAGATTGCTCACCTTTTATAGAAAGACATGAAACTCTTGTAAAAGTGAAAATTGGATAGAAGGCAAGAAATCTTCAAAAAATTATAAAGGGAGGGATCACGTGGAAATGATATCTCAGGAGAAAATTGAGAGTAAAACTGTCCACTTGATCGTGTTATAGAAAGTGATCAGATAGCGTGCGTGTGTAAATTTTTTTGTTTTTTTGTTTTTTTTTTTACTTTTGTGGATGTAAAATATAACAAATGTTTGTATATATTACTTAATTAGACCGTGTCTTTACAAATAACATGATTGTGTGTTACCGATTAATATGAATTTGCATTCTCCTAATCGCATTGTGTGAAACTTTTCATATGAGTGTGCAAAATGTGACGAAAATGACTATGTATTTTCACTTAACTTGACTGTACATTTTCAAATGACATTGTGCATTTACGATTAATATGGATATACATGCTTTAAATTGGATTGTGTGCGATTTTTCATGTGAATGTGTAAATGAGAGTGCAAACTGTGATGAGAATGACTATGTATTTTCACTTTGCTTGATTGTGACTTTAGTGTATCATGATTGTATATTATCGATTAATATGAATGTGCATGCTCTATATCACATTGAGTGAGACTTTGTTTTATACAAGTGTGTAATTTCTTTTTCCAACAAGATGATGGTATATTTTCACTTATTATGAACGTGCATTTTCACTTAACATGACTATGCATTGTCTATATCTAATTGTGCATGACTTTTTTCACATGTAATATAATATACAATTAGTGAAAATGTATACACAATCTTTAATGTTGTCATACATAGTCATTATGTATGAAAATGCACAAACATATTGTATGAGACTACACAATCATGCTCCGAAACTTGCACCCCGAAGATAAAAAAATTCTACCCATACGCTGTGCGGCTCGCATACATGTAACTAATAGTTGTGATTCATTCTTATTTTTCTGTTATAGACTCATTCTCACGTGAATCACACCTAAATGATAAGGACTTTAAATCATACATAAAAGGGCTCATATACGTCTTTTTGTTTGATAGGAGTTCGCATATATATTAGATTTTTGGTGGGTCAAGTACATTCGTGGTGGGTCAAGAAAATCAGATTGATAAAATCGAGATTAATATGATTTTGTACACAACGTCTAGATCCATTTTTTAACCATACAACATAGTTCTCTATGTATGATTAAAAATTAGTAATATTTTTTCCTAATATTAGAGGTGGGACAAGTTGTCCAATATTTTTCCCTCCTTAGGAAGAGAATAAAACATAGCGTTATTGGATAGACACATAGACGTACACTTTTTGTATTGTTGCTCAACGCGCTTCCAATCAACATCCAAGTCAGCATTAATTTGATAACAATGTGCACATCCATTCACATTAATTTCCTTATACCCTAAGGGCATTCCCAATCAAGGCTCATCAAGCATGATCAAGGCAAGATCATTTAAAAAGAGAAGTGATCCACGCTTGAATGGAGCCCAAACCCATACCCTGATTCTCATTCCTGTCTACCAAACGCCCCCTAATTGGTTTTAGAATGAAACCCCACTAGAATTATGTCTGGGCCTATCTACATGTCTAATATCGTCTCTCTAAACCTTTAACATGAATAACGTGTGAAGGCTCTTCTAATAGGATAAATTTGAGGTGTCCACAACTATTTTTTCAAGACTTTGTCTAGTACACTTTTCAAAGATGGTGTATAAATTCTCTTTCTCTTTTCACAACACATAGTCTTCTCTAACAAGTCCAAATCTGAGGTGTCCACAATTGTTTTTCAAGACCCAGTCTTGTACACTTTTTAAAGTTGGCGTATTAATTTGTTTTCTCACATTACATCGCACAATCATCTAGTAAGCCCAAAGTCGAGGTGTCCATAACCATTTCTCAATACCTTATATAATGCACTTTTCATATTTAACGTATTAATTCCTTTTCTCACGTCTCATAACACAATATGCTCATCATGTCATTCCGGGTTTCACATAGTTCATTATTCTTTGTTTGTACAATATTAGTGTTGTTCATTATTCTAGTGTCATATTACTTTGTTTCAGCTTTAACATAATTCATCATTCTTTGTCTGTACATCATTCTTTAACCAAGTTACATCATTCTTTTTACCGTTGAATCAAACAAATCGACACAAGGCAGTTTACTTAGTTCGTAGTCCTTGCCGGCTTGACCACGCAACCGAAATTAAGGGTGAGTTCCGTTCCACAAACTTCGGTCCGGTCTAACTCTAATCTGGTTTTGGCCTGAATTTTTTTATTTTATTAAAAAATGATAATATAATTAGAGATATCATATATAACTTATGAAAATTATAAAATTATTAACTATATAATGTAAAATTAAAACTTAAATATTAAAAATAAACTATATAACATTCTATTTAATATTAGTTTTATTTAAATTTTAATTTGTTTATATTTTTAGAAAAGTCGGTCCGGCTCGACTTTGGACCGATGACCGGCTTTTCAAAAATAATGGACCAGGACCGGAAGTACCTCGATGCGGTCCAGTCCAAAAATCTGGTCGAGACCACAAAAGGCGGATTCCTCGTAATAAAAAAAAACTTACAAAATTTATCTTACTACTACAGTATTAGATATCTCTTACAGTACAACTTACAAGTGTATTGGAAGACTCCACGTACATACATGTTGCAATTGTAACATCTAGTAAAGAGGAGGACCATTGGGTTTGGAGTTTTGGTGGTTGTTGAAGGTGATTGGACAGGGTGAGAGAGACACAAGACATCATCGATGAAGCAAAACAATTAAGAGAAAAGCAAAAGGGGAGGTCACTTTCAAAGGAAAGAAGCTGGAATAGAAACCATCCATCCAACACATCAAAATTGGAATTGGAATTCAAACCCGCGTGTGTGAAAATGGGTCTATCCAGATGACTTCACCTCACTCGGGAAATAGTAGCATACTGGATATTAGCTGTCATCCTAACCTATCCGATCATTAACCACAAACAACACAAGAAGAATAATTGTATGAAAATTCAACATTTTAAGCTTTCGTTGAAAAAAAAAATATATAAAATACATTATATCCGGTTATGCATTTAATTAGCGTGCTTAGGGATGTAAATGGACCAAGCCGTTTAAGAGAAATCTAGAATTTCGTTTGTGGGATAAGTTGGATGATGGGTGGGTCAAAGCAAATACGAATGGCGTGGTCAACGAGGGTGTTGCCATAGTCGACAGTGTTCTTTGGGATAATAATGGTACATGGATTATTAGTGGGTTTGTGAGCAATTTAGCTCATGTTTTAGTGCCCATAAGTGAGATTGGTTTACTATCAGTTGGGGCGAAGGCTTTCATCAAGTAGTTCTCGAATTAGATACTCACTTGGCCTTCAATCATTGAAGCAGGATCTAGGGCAATGTTTCAATGCTAAGAATTAATTAGTAGGAATAATTCATCATGTATATTGTGAGACAAATGGTGTTGTAGATCGTCTCACATCTATTGCTTTATCTTTTTCCTTAGGATTGTATGTATTTTGTGTCAGGCCGAAGAGGATTTCATTATTGTTGTTTGACGATGTAAGTGGTCAGGTTATCCTTGTTTGTTAATTTTATTTTTTTGGTTGAGGGCGTTGCCCATGAGAGTCGAACCGATGACCTCTGTGTACTACCCTTGGAGGCTTAACCGTTTGACTAAAGGCCCTATCCTTGTTTGTTAATTAATTAGCCTTGTTTTTAGATTATTAATAAAATATCCTTTTGAGGGGTCGAAGAATGTCACCCCTCCTTTAATCACACACACACAAAAAAAAGATTCGCCATGTTTGACTCAATTTGTAAATGAGTTAAGTCTAAACACCTCGAAAGAAAAAAAATCAAACACGAAAACAAGAAAACTTGGCTCACAAGTAAAATGGATTATATGTTCATTATTGAATTGACAACAACAATTACTCAGTGAATCCCATGAGCGTGTGGTCAAGAAGGAGGCATTCCAGACTTGAACGAAATGCATCCGAAAAAACCAAAAAGGTGTGAAACAAACCTTTATAAAAAATAAAAGAGAAAATAAAACTAAAAATAAAAAATCCTTAACAGGTTGATATCCTTAACAACTTTTATAAAAGAAATAAAAGCTCCATCAACGGGATGTCACGTTGTCTACCACTTTGATCTTTTCCGGCCTTCCAACTCTCTCGCACTGAACCAGGTCCGTTGAAATCCTTAACAAGTTGATATCCTACTTAATGTTATCCACCCATCGCTTCTTCAACCGACCCCTAAATCCATCACTTAATCGTAGCGTTAGGGCTCCACCTTTGAACATGTTCGAACCAATGACGCATCGACTCTCGAAGCTTGTCTCCTATTCTTGCTACCCCCTACTTGCCCCTAATCTTGTCATTTATGATCTTATCCATTCTCGTGTAGCCACGCATCCCTTTAAACATCCTCATCTTTGCAACTGCGAGTTTCATCAATTTAAACATCCTCATCTTTGCAACTGCGAGTTTTTTTTGGTGTGTCTTTATCGTCAGTCTACATTCTGCGTCATAGAGGCCTGCAAATATTACTTGAGCGAGCTTAGAGCATCCAGTCAAGAAATAGGGTAATCCACTGTCTTGGAGTCCTGAACCCGATATCTCATGGTACTAACATGAGTGCTCAACTAATGAGCTGATGCGCCTGTCGCTTATTTCCGTAGTGTTTTATCTATTGTCACTAGACATTTATTAAAATAAAAAAATGGAGAAAAACATACTGTATTCAACTACAATATAAAGTTATAAACTATTGTGGCATAGTGACTAGAAAAAAAAAACAAATTGGGATATATGAGTAGTACTAGTATTGTCTCTTTTTTCTAATAATCAAGAAAAGAAAATGCAAATTTCTTCGCCTGTCCTTTTCCCCCTTTTTTCCTGCTTTTATAAAAAACAAATTGCATAAACCCTTTCCACTTTCCTTCCCTCCCCATTTACACTCTTCTGCTTCCCTTTCGAATTCCTTCGCAATCTTCCCCAATCCCCACACAAATCCTTCACACCGTCTTTTGATCCTTCAAATTTCTCCTCTCAACTTCGTCTCCTCAACTCCTCAACTCCTCTTCCAATCGCCTCTGTTTTCCCCCTATATACCAAAAAACACTAGCCAAAATCACACACCTGACAATTTCCGCTACTTTTCATGGTTCGGAGCCCTCCATTCTCCTCGATTTCGAACACAATTTCGACGAAGGAATTCATCGTTCTCAGAGGTAAATTTCACATCTCGAGTTGTGTGTGCTACAGTTTTCTTCCTTATAGGTGCTCTGTTTTAGCAATACATGCTCTTCATCTAGTGCGATTATGGAGTTTTCGCCTACCATGCAATTTCTGTGCTTTGTTAGGGTTTGCTTTTGATGGCGGTGTTCAATTTTGACTTTTTACTATTCTGTTTCCGGGGTGGTTATGTTCACACCTTGTATTTCACCTTTCCCGTTAAAGAAGATTCACTAAGATCTTGTATTATGAGTCTATTTTACACTTCACTACCCTGTTTTAACAAAAATTACAGAAAATCACCCATTTTCAATGTTTGTTGGCAATCAACGTCAATTAGACAATAGCCCTTGAGCTAATGAGAGGTTAAATGTCAATTAGGGAGTAATTTCGTTAAGCTATAACAAGGTGTGTACTAATTGCATTATCTCTAATTGCGTGATTCTTGAAGATTTCAAAATTTATTGTAAAGAATATAGTAATGATTGGGTGCCGTGCATTTGACCAATTGGACCCACCGTTTTTAATCTTTTAATGTGCTTTATTAGAGCTAATTCTCGTATAATTGATTGCATTATAGTATAGTTTGAAAATAAGCCAAATAGCAACCCATTTTTTGGGCTTGGACACATTCATTGCATCAAAAGCAGGATTTCTTATATGAGTTGAGAAACTTCGCCGATTTGCTTCATTTTCAGCCATTACGCTTGATTTTAAAGTTTCAACTACTCCCCATGTCACATTATTGTCTCATTAATAGTTAAATATATGCTCTGTCTGACAGGGTCTTTTTGGTTCTTTGTAGTTTGTACTGTTGTTTTTTCCCCCAATCTAGCAGCAATTGTGGTTGGAAAGTTTATGTTATCCTACTGAACTTTGGACTTCTGTATATGGTTGTCACTATTTCTGTACAATTTACTTATCCCAATTAAGTTTTCTCATCCATGTATGAAGAATTTCACTATGCTAAAAGTATTGGTTGAAAACTTGTAACCTTGTCCATCTTGTAACATATGTATACGCTAATGCTTTAGTTAACTTAGGAGTTATTAACACTTAGATCGACCTTGCACTTAACCAAAATCAACAAAACGGTATAAATCGACCTGTTATTGCTTGTCCAATTAGCAATACTCACCATGGGACTTTATAGTTAAAAACTTAAAATCCTGTCAAAACCACTGAAGAAAAGGCAGGGATGACCGATCTAAAGTGTGGTTTTATAAAATTTTGTATATATGATTGGGTTTAGTGCAGAAATCCCACCATAACTGTGGTTAAGTGTACTTCATTACCCTTTAGTTAACTTGTATATTATCACATGACATTACATAGACACAAAGCTCTGTTAGTAGACATGTAAATGCTTGATAGGAAAACAGGGAATGTTACCACACTTTTTCATATTCAGTCTATGCTCTTTGCTCTTGGTATCTTTGCAGTATGTACGGAGTATATGCTATAAAAACTTGAAAATATGTTAGAATGCCTACTGATTGGCGAAGGATTAAGTATTATATTATCCATTGGGTAGTTCATATTACAACACGCTTGTCTAACAATATATTAATCATTGGTGTCTCCATTCTTGTCAGGATTTTTCCTTGGTCAAAATCATCCGTATATTATACCCACTTGGTAACTTCTAATTTATTGATAGTTGCCACAACGATAGTCCCTGGGCTTGAGAAATTGTGGGGATGTTTCGTCCCATGTTTTGCGGGATGGTGTTGCTTGAGGTCTAAATTAAGATTTGCTTGTTGTAGTAATCAACCTATTAATTCACCATTGTTTTCTTTTGGGACTATGTGTGATTTTGTCTCAATCCTCTCATGTATACAAGGAAGACAATTCTAAATTGACGTGTTCCTTGCTTGGAAGAGCTAATCTAATTTACAAACTAGTGTATTAAACTATTGTGAATTAGGTACATAAAAGTTAGTTAGTGTTAGTATAATTTCTACAAATCCATAGACATAAAATATGAATGAACATATGACTTTTTGCAAATCCATAGACATAATAATTTTAATAATATTTTAGTTTGTCCAGTCTTTGCATTATTTGAATAGTCTAAGCTTTGTGTTTGTAGTAGTTACCTTATATATTTTTGACCGTGCTTACTTTGTTTCTTGGTTCGCATGCATCAGGATACAGGCTTAGACAACAATAGCACAATACTAGTTAAATTAAAATCTCTTTCGAAGTTTCGACCAAAAAAAAAAAAAAAAATCTCTTTCGAAGTTACCTTTAAGCGTCCTAGTTTAGTCTTCATCTGCTAAGTTTATCATGCCACTATCTTCCTCTTATGGATATGCATGGCTTGTTTCTAGTGTGAAGAGTCTATAAGGAGGGAATGACTGAACTTAAAAGAAGGCAGAACTCTGTTGATTACCGAAATCTTACTTCTGTTGCACCTAAACGACAAAAGGCTGAGACGAGTACATCAATGACAAGCAAGGTTGCATATTCTCCTTTTTATTTTTACATTTTTTTCATGCCAGAGCACTTCTAGTCTTTTGTACTTAATTGACTGGCCCATACATTTTGAATATTGGAGGGTTTGCTTATTTTTGACAATTTGGTGCTGGTATTTGAATTACGGCTGCTGGTTGTTTGAAGTGGTCCTTGATTCAGGTGATGTGTGGTTCTGCTGAAAAAACTATGATACAATGCATTAGGACTTCTCTAACTTCTGGAAGCCATTTCTTTCATAACTGGGAATCAGCCTAACTTAGAACATTGATAACCTTCCTTATAATAGAGGTATTCATTATTGATGTGGAAATTTTGTAATAGAATTGGACTGCTATGAGTTTGTATCCACATCTGCTTCTTGTCTGTTTATTGAACAATAACTACTCTTTCATCAATTGCTAATCAGTGTAATGAATCTATTCCTTAGGACTCCTAGATCATCCATTTACATGGCTACAAGAAAAACAAAAATTATTGAACTGCTATGAATTTGTATCCCCATTTACATATCCTTAAATTCACTGTTTTTGTAATTATTTCCCTTCGGATAGGGATTCAAGAGCATTTGTATCATCTCAAAGTATCACTTCCACAAACTTCTAACAAAATTCACTTTCTTGTGTAACAGGAGGCTAAAGAGAAGGTTGGTGAAAGAATATTGGCACTTCAGCAGCTTGTTTCACCATATGGAAAGGTATGGATGATAAATCTTTCAAAAAGTCTGTGCTTATACATTTTAAGAAGATTTTGTGTATGAATATTTACCTATATCCCTTTTGATGTTAAGTAACACCATCTGTTAAATCCTATGCAGACTGATACAGCTTCTGTTCTGTCAGAAGCCCTTGAGTATATTAGATTTCTTCACGAACAAGTCAAGGTTCGTATCTACTTCTGCTTCTTAAGCCTACTGATGTAATATTACCTTTCTTGAGTTACAGCTGCACATTGGAATTTCAACTTCAGTTGCCTTTCTTGTATGCACGATAGAGTAACATCTGCTGATGAATGATTTCAGCTCATAGCTCATGAATTCGTTGGTGCATGGTCTCTTGCAGGTTCTGAGTGCTCCATATCTACTTTGTGGCCCGGTTACTAAAATGGATAATGTGAGTACTACCTATACTCAAATGAGTTATCTAACTTTCATGTTAACTCTCTTGTGGGAAAATGACACTATTACATGAACATTACCTCAAGATAAATCGCACAAGGTCACTACATTTTGAGCCACAACTTTTACTTGGATGAAGTTTAAACTCCTAAAACATCAAAGTTATCTGTCAAAACTTGACCCAACTTTGAAAAACTTGTCCATACTTGAGAAAACTGGATTTGGGCAACAAATTACCTATTCCAAAATCCGATATAGCCCAAACTTTGGAACTGTCGAAATTGAAACCGATCCAGCTCTTTAATAGATTTAGTGAGAGTACAACCCTCACCTTTTCGATCACATACTTTCTAGAGCATTGATTATGTTGAGATTTCTTTCTTTATCATTAGCTTGTTAGATGCAGATTTTTATGCATTCTAATAATGTTTTTACATGGAAACTTAGGAACCTGAGCAATTTAGCTTGAGGAACAGAGGCTTGTGTGTTGTACCAATCTCGAGCACTGCCGGTTTAGCTCGGAGCAACGGTGCAGATATTTGGGCTCCAATTCAATCCACCTCTCCTCGGTTCTAGAATCCTGATCCCGGACCTTGAGTAAGCAATCGTCTAAAAATCTGATACTGACACCATTTTGCATTTTGATCTCAAGCGACTTTGAAATCTTTAGGCAAAAGGGTTGGAACTTTTTAATTTGCAGCATTATATGGTTCTTGTACAAAATGGGCAATGGTTATCTTACTAGCTGAATAGGATTTAATCACAATCCCAATCAGATTCTGTAAATTACTCCAAGTGTAAGGGTCAGTTTTGTCCCCCTTGTAATTATGGATTGTCGCCGTTTGTTCTAGCTATTAGTTGTGATTTTATAAGCTCAATTGTTCATGGGGAATGTTTGTTTATGCAAGAGGAGCAATTAAGTTTGAACCATATGTGACTAAATTTGTTTCATTAATCCGGCCTGGATTTGTCAATAGTTGTGGCCTGAACAACATTTTTTGTGCCAAATCATATTTCAAAAAACTCCCTAAGGCATATATGGTTTTGTCGTGTTTGTTGGATCAGATCAACGGTTAAGCCTCATAGGTATACTATGAGGTCGGCTCATGGGTATACCATGAGGTCTTATATTTGAGTCGGCGGTTTGTAGAGCCGCCACTATTAAGCCTCATGGGTATACCATGAGGTCTCATATTCGAGCTTTTAGGACGACGGTTTGTAGATGCTTTAGATTAGTCCCGTGGTATACGACTTGTGATTATCCTAATTTTGTATATATATTTGTCAATTTTGTAGAAAACTAACAAAGCCAAAATTACAACCAACATTCATTTATCTTACACAAACCAGACCTTCAAAGAAAACTCCCAAAATTCTAACGGTACATGATAGGGTCAACATTTATTTATTGGTTGTAGATTGTAAAGTTATAGTAATGTTTTTTTTGTACTTACTATCCAGAATCAGTCTACCAAATTACCAACCAAAATAATTACCAACCAAACATGTAGCACCAATTAGCCCAACCACCACAAACACAACCTCCTTTGAGACAAATAAATTATGTAGAAGTTTGGTGTACTTGTAAAATAACGAATCTACAAAAAATATTCATAAAAACAAAATTATATTTAAAATTGGGGGACTTGCTTATAAGCTACTCCAAAATCTAACTAGAGAATGACACCTACTTAATACCCAAGAGAAGTTGGTGGCTTATCTTATCAAATCATCATCTATAACTATAAGTGAGTATCATAGTAACTTGTAAGGTTGCTTCTATAGAAAATATGTGGTTTTTTTTTATTACTACTACATTGTGTGGTTGTGTAAATATTCACAGGTTATTAGTTTGACATTGACAAACTAGTTCGGTCCAGTTTAATCCTAGGTTAGTTGTTGCCTATATAGCTGCAAATTTTAATTGTAAAAAAATAGTATTTGATGTTGGCCCGTTGTTACTGCTATAGGCCTTGTCGAACAAATATGTTTTTTTTTTGAAAAGGTAAGAATTTAAAATATCAGACAAGTTTAATAGATTTCGAGACAGAAGCGAAATTCGGTACCGGAACAAACGTAACAACCATCGAAAACATGAACTAAAGAGGCATAAGACATAGTGTATCTCCAGTGCAACCGAAAAAATGTATACGATGTGCACTCTATAATAGTATTTGCGCGCAGGCATATTTCTTCAATCAAACTTATTTATTATTCTAATTTATGTGTCAGTAAGAACATTATTTTTGTACAATTATGTCTAATGTATGATATTCATGTTATATAAGTACATACAAATGATACTACCCTTGATTATGACACTTAATCCTAAAGGGACATGAAGTTCAATCATGTACTAGTTGGCTAGAAAGCTAAAGAATGCAGTTGGGAGTATAATGCTCTTTTTTTTTCGGCTGAATGGGACTATAATACTCTATAGACTATTTTTAGTTTGGAATAATTCATTTAAGTTGGCTTATCCACTTTTTTGTGTATGACAGGCTTAGTTCAACTTCCAATTGCTCCAAGTTGGGACAGCTTGTCAATCATTTCATTCAAAATCTTTGTTTTATTATGTATTTTTAAAGTTGGACTTTCACTAGGAAAAATACATGCATCGATCATGATCGATGACTATGAGTCCATATGATGAGCTTCTCTTATTCTATGTAGATATAATTTTATCAAGCATATTATTTTCACTATAAATTCACTCAAAATTAAGTAATTGTATTTGAAAAAATAGTCATCTTGGATGAAAAACTGTAGTAGCAAATTGAAGAAATTAACCAAATATTGAGGGTTTCAGAGGTATTTGTTTTTGGGTTTTAACTTGTGCATATAAATAAATAGGCATTATTTAAATATTTGCTTGTACTTATACATAAAAATAAGTATACAAAATTGGGGTTTTTAAGATTGTTGCGTGTGGACACATATTAATATAACTAAAGCTAGGAGATATGAAATTTGTTTGTTAGTTAAATTTCGCTTTTTAGAGTTCATAGGATTTATCCAAAGGAAGTTGGCTTAGGTGGTAAGTAGCCTGCTCCACATCTACGAGGTCTGAAGTTCAATTCCAGTATTTCCTTGGTGATACTCACCCACCAAAGTCAGGTGCATGACCCGGGTCGAGCTGAATGTAGTCAAGACGAAACTCTGGTGAACCAGTGAGCAACTGTAAAAAGAGTTCATCGGTTTTGTTATAGGGAGTAGCTTAATTTTTTTTTCCCCTAAAATTAACTAATAAACTAAGTGTTTTTAGTATTTTATGACGAAGAACCAACATCCAACGGCAACATCTTGCTCATGGCCCAACAAATAATAACAAGTACATTATCTAGTGAAAAGAAGAATGTTGAGATTTGTTTTTTCACCCACGGGTAAAAGGGAGATATTAAGATCAAGCAAATAAAAAATAGATCTAAATCAAGGTTGTCAGGATCGAGATCCTTGGATCGGATGGAAAGGGGATAGTAGGATCGGATCGTAGAATCGGATCGTTAGGATCGTAAGATCCTACATTATAACTAAAAAAATATACGATAACCTAATATATTGTGAATTTTCTTATATATAAAGTCTGGAATTTTATAAACATTATTAATTTGATGAGTAAAAATATTTTAAGATGAATCGAGTTAATAATTTAATGGATAAGAGACATAAACGTTGATCATACTAATAATATATTAATATAATAGTGATTGTTTGGATCGCAAGAATCGTTTGTAGGATCGTTAGAATCGTGTGTAAAATCAAAATCCAATTAGAATTTTATGTTAAATCATTTAAGATCCTAGTTTACTAAGATCCTACTTAGGATCGTGGATCGATTTATGACTTTTGAGTCGTAGAATCGTTGGAATCGTAGGATCGAGTCGGGATTCTGATAACCTTGTAGGACAATAACTCAAACAAAGAAACTAATGATCATATCTTAGAAAATATAAACATTGAGGGAAAAAAATCAAAAACCTTCGAATTAATAAATCTAGCAAATATTGGATAGAAAAAATGATCTACTCCAATTTATAAACAAAAATGAAATCTATCTATACTATATATTAAAGCCGGAGAATTTCGAGCCTCCACGTTAATTCTGACCCCACCACATGTTAAATTCATTATAAATCAATTATCTATTCTCATATGTATCTATCTATTTACCATATATTGACATATCAGAATAATATCTATATCCATAATCTATTAAAATATTTTTTGATATCGAGCACAATTGAAGAATTACCCGTACGTTATTATTATCTATCAATGTTCTCCCGAGGTTGCATAAAAAATTATACGGGTAAACATATACAGTTAAAAATTATCATCAATTGAATTTGAAAGCCACGATTGATGTATGTTAATTATTCTAACATAGAATACCGAATCTTTTTTTATAACATAGAATCTAAACTAATATCAGATGTAGGTCCCATCTTTTTTTTTCTATTTATTACTCTATTTATTTTGGCCGATTCTATGGGCACACGAAAAAAATCCTCCGCGCACAGGAAATCCCACTCTTCGTAAAGCGTAACGCTTCATGAAGCGTCAGAGCACCGGGTAACCTTCTCGGGAAAGACCGCGCTTCGTAAAGCGTTGAAAGTCCGCTCTCCGTGAGGAGCCACTCTTCGTGAGGAGCCACTCTTCGTGAAGAGTGATATCGGCGCTCCTTGAAGCGCCACGCATTTTAAAGCGTGGGAATGCCGCGCAGGGCACGCCCGCGGCCGAAGACCCTTCGTATTTCGTAACTATCTTAAAAATAAAATCTAGGGAAATTGCGCGTGGTAACCACGAGGTTTTGCGAATTCCGCGTGGTGGGCAAAGTTTTTTGAGATTCCGCGTGGTGACCCTGAGATTTTGCAAATTCCGTGTTATAACCTCGGCATATTTTTAAAAGTACAAAATATATAAAACTCGCCCCTAATATTTACTTAATTACATAGAATCATCCTACATTTTATTTTTTCAACAAAACTAGCAAATTTATTTTCTTAAAACACTTAATACAATAACTATCAAGTGATACACATAATATTTAATATTTTAAATGTTATAAAAAAATTGCCTAAATTTGTACATGTCATTAAAAACTCCATCATTTTTTTTGCACATTTTTTCGTGTCACTGTATATGTACATTATATTTAGAAAACCAATTTTATATTATTTTGAAAATAAATTACTTGAATTAGTGCACCTACTTTAAAAAAAACACTCCCTTAAAATATCAACTATTATAAATTTTGGAAAATGCGGTTCTTTTAATAATAACAAAAATTAATTTTTTAAAATAATAACATATAGTTACATGGAAAAAGATTAAATAAAAATATATGATTTTATAATTATAAAATTAAGTGTTTTAAGAAAAAAAAAATTGCTAGTTTTGTTGAAAAAATAGTGTAGGTGATTTTATGTAATTAAGTAAATATTAGGAGTGAGTTTTATATATTTTTAACTTTTTAGAATATGTCGAGGTTATAACACGGAATTTGTAAAACCTCATGGTTACCACGCGGAATCTCAAAACACTTTGGGCACCACGCGGAATTCGCAAAACCGTGTGGTTACTATGCGGAATATCCCTAAAATCTATCTATCTTAAAAAAATTATCCGTATCATATGACAATCACTCTATATATTGAAACAGATCATAATACCACCACATTCAGAACATCATTCATTAAAAAAAAGCATAAGAAACAATGTCATCTAGTGAATCAGATTCATCGTATCAAGAAAACTCATCCATCGAGTCGGAGATTTCGGATGAGCCCTATGACCTTTAGAATGTTTTTCAGAGGAGGAGTCGCAAACGCAACATGAAGAAGGAGAAAAAGAATCACAAGAAAAAAACGATACATATGAGGTATGAAATAATATATGTTAATACATGAATGAGAATTTTTTATTATTTAATTTTATTATCTATACTTAACTTAATTAGCTTGACTTGTAGTTAATAAATCAAATCACCAGAATGATCAATTATATGTGTATATGTATAGTCCTAAGGCTTGAATTGGGGGGATTGACGAAGAACAACGGTTGCCTGAACTGGGGGGATTGATGAAGAACGATGGCGGGGAATTGACGAAAAACGACGAGAGAGTAAATGCCATAATTCGCTTCTTACAACGATCAACTTTATGAGGATACAAATTCTAACGCGTCACGAAGCGTAGGTTTTGGGCTCGGATACCCGAAAATTCCAACTCATCAAGAAGAGTGACTCCTTATGAAGAGTGGAAACCACTCTTCGTGAAGCGTCACTCTTTACGAAGAGTAAGGTTTCCTGTGCGCGGAGGATTTTTTCCGTGTGCCCATAGATTCCCCGTTTATTTTTTGTTCATTGCCGAATCACAATTGTAATGTAAGTTTATGTTTTTTTTCGAGCCCAGCTACTAAGACGGAAGCTAGAAAAATGAAATTAAGTACGGTATGTAAAACGTAAAGTTTTTTTTAATCAAGCAAGTTTTTTCTTTAATCAAGCGTAAAACGTAAAGATAGTAGAGGGAGCCTGAAAAACACCAAAGTAGAGATAAAACATAATATTGTTTCTAAGATTTTTTTAATTCATCGTAGAGTTGGGCTGTCCAACGGGTCGACCCGACCTGACCCGTAACCCGGTTTACGGGTCGACCCGACGACCCGTAAACTAAAATGTTCTGACCCGAGACCCGACCCGTAACCCGGTTTACGGGTTACGGGTTTTACGGGTCGGGTCTCGGGTTGCCCGTTGACCCGTTTGACCTGGTCAAACGGGTCAAATGACCCATTGGACCATACGATTCTCCATTTCCAAATGTTTCGAACTCTTATCAATTCTCTCCATCAATCAACATTATCGACCATACCAAACAATTAGCAAGGGCATTAGCCATACAAAAGCAAGATTAATTAGCTGATTAAGTCAACTTTCCAAGCAATTTTCTGATTCAGATGTTTCAACTGTTCAACATACAAGCGTAATTAGTCGGCAAGCAACGGGAAGGCCTCGTCTGCAACAACGTCGCCGGCGAGCAACAGGAAGGCGCCGAGCAAGAACCTGCAAGTCATGGACGTCGGGAATCGGGAGAGAGAACCTGCAAGCTAGCGTCGCCGAGCGATGGCGAGGAAACGGGGCACAAGGACGTCGGGGTTGGGACGAGCAAAGAGCGCCGATCTCGCTCGGTCGGGACACAGGGACGTTGGGGTCAGACCACCGCCACAGAGAAGTCGAAGGAAGCCGCCGATGCCAAGTAAGGTT
Source organism: Polygonum aviculare (assembly GCA_934048045.1). Classification (NCBI taxonomy): domain Eukaryota; kingdom Viridiplantae; phylum Streptophyta; class Magnoliopsida; order Caryophyllales; family Polygonaceae; genus Polygonum; species Polygonum aviculare. The sequence goes on from OW204027.1 coordinate 4,125,039, forward strand.
GAAGGAGATGGAGAGCAGCGCCGATGTGAGGTTGAAGTCGAAGAGCGGAAGAAGGGTTTCGGCCCTTTTGGAGATTTGGGCTTACCACTCAACATTCAACCAATAGGCCCAACACTAAAACTCTGATATAAAATTTTAAAAAAAAATATTACGGGTTTACGGGTCGACCCGTAACCCGGCGGGTCGACCCGTAACCCGGCGGGTCGACCCGTAACCCGCCCGTAACCCGTAATCTCAGAATTTTTGACCCGAGACCCGACCCGTAAATTTACGGGTCAAACACCCGACCCGTAATTTACGGGTCGGGTCGGTCCGGGTTACGGGCGACCCGGACCATTGGACAGCCCTATCGTAGAGGGAGACTCAAAAACACAAAAGTTCTGCTAAAAAAAAACACAAAAAGTTTATTTCTTATGAATATAAAAAATTATATCAAGGTTGAGAAGGGTTTCGTATAAAAAATATAAATCTTCTAATATATAAATGATTGAATAACATATTCAACATAAAAATAATTCATTAACATACGTTCGTCTACGCAATAATACATAAACGGTCAAAAGCCCGTACAGGGTACGGGTCTAAAACTAGTTACAATAATGTCTACAGATTAGTTGGCGTTACCCATTCAAATCCAACGGTAAAATTGATTTTCTAATCTATATCCTAATGATATAAGATAAGCAAGCATCTTAAAATAAACATAGTTAAAATATTTTTTTATTTTTTTAAGTAATTAAGTTTTTCTTAACAATTAAGTTTATGCATTTCATTTAAAAGAATTTTTTCCAAAATGAGAAAACTATCTTATACCCTAAGGAGACAAGTGAAAAAAACATTCATATAAACTTGAACCAATCATGAAGGGAACATCATCATCAATCAGTTGCATCACTTTTTTTTTTTTTTGATACCTAAATTAAATAAATGAGGCAATTAAGCCGGATTAATAGGTTGGACTGTCCTGTCACATTTCATTCATCAAATATTAGAATAAACAAATGGAGAACTATTTAAAAGCTAAGGTCTCAACCTTGTTAGATTATGATATGGTTGCTAGTTAATAGATTATGATGATTATTTTTCGTGATCTCTAATATTTTTTTAATGAAATGATTCTTAATTTTAGATTTCTTCTGAAAACACAAATTTAAAATTGATTACTTTCTTGCAAGTTTACCTGTCAAATCCTTCATACATCATCATACCTTAAATTCGTTTTTACGACATAATTAAATATGTGTCCGATTTTATTCTACAATTGAAGCAATTAATACTCCGTAAAATCTTTTGGATTTATTGTGAAAATTTACATTCGTACTTGTTGTTTATGGGAAAGAAAAAGATGTTTATTCTACACTAAAAGAAAAAAGTTTTCTAGAAAAAAGTTGCACCTGATCAAAAATAAAAAGTTGCATCGCAAAGAAAATCAAACCGAGTTTGAAGTCAAACCACGTGGTCAATGAAAGAATGAAATGGACATGATAGAATCAATATGCTTTATAAGGAGCTTATGGTTTACGGAATTGACCTTGACTTCTTTAGGGTTTGGATGTGTCGTTGTATAAATCCTGATCAATAGTTCAATTCCCAATCCAAATCGAATGTATCAAGAAACAACGGATAAGAAGAGTCTCACATAGAGATCATTTCAGGGCCATAATTAATAAAAATAATGGAGTAATTAAGAAGGGTTTTTTCAAATGTACAACACCGCTTAATGCAATGAGACTTAAGAGGTTTCATAATCTAAGAAAACAAGTTTCATATGGTTGATTTACTTCGGATATCTAATTAAACGGTTAAATCTCAAAGGATATTAACAAGAGATCACTAGTTCGATTCTAATAGCATTGTACTAAAAAAAGTACAAGTTTTATATGGTTGATTTTTATTAATGTTGTGATTTGAAGAAAACACTAAATAATTTCGAATAAATCAACTTCTTTCAAGATAAAACTAGACCTAGACCTTGATCCAACTGCTTCCATATCATCACATTTTTATTTTTGATTGTTCTTTCAAAAGCATTATTTTGGATTTTTATGCATTTTTTCTCTATCTCATTCATTTAAAAGTGTTGTGCTACTTTTTGTCTAAAATTGAATTGATTGAACTTTTTATCTTTAACTTTTTGCATTAGGATCGATTGTCAAAAACATAAAATTTCTTATGTGCAAGAAAGTAAAATGGTCAAAAGCTCAATATCAATACCAAATTGATATCCTAAAGCTTTTTTTTTTGTTTTATCAATAAATAACCTGAACTTGTTTGATATATGAGAATGAATTATTCTGAGAATGATATCTAAGGAAAGAAATGAGAATGAGTTTATCCGTTTGATCACATTATATTAAAGGATGAGCAATGAACTATATATATGAGAATGAATTAACCTGAACTTGTACATACGTGCAATTCCCTTGATTGTGCCTTTTTAAATAAAATGACTACCAGTTTTGAGTAATATGGATGTGCATGCACAGAACCACATTATGTGTGCTTTGCATGCTCAACTGAGTTTTAGAGGGCGGTTCGAAGAGGCATGTGTGTAATGAGTGTAAAAAATGTGACGTGAATGCACAATCATGTTATTTGAAAATTGTATATTCATGTTATTTAAAAATGTACGGTCACGATGTATAAGACTACACATTCATGTCTTGAAACTTACACTTCAAAATGAAAAACAAATAGTGCATGGTCATGTCTAACTAGTAAGAGAAATTCATTCTTATTTTTGTTTTAGAGACACATTCTCCTCCGAACTACACCTTAGTAAATATGTACAACTTCGTACAAAATTATAGATGTTTGATGCATATGTATGTAGCTATAATCAACTGAGCTAAGCTATAGAAGGGAATCACTTGAAACACAATTATGTTACTTAAATAAGAATGAAATCGGACAAGATATATTCCTACAATATGATATGTTACTTTTGTATTTACGAGAAAGCTAGTATATCTTATAGATTAGTTAAAGTAGTCTCCACTCGTATGATTATACATTAATTATCTAACATATTGCTTTAAGCAAATCCTTTTATATGTCTCTTCGATCTAGAATGTTTTTGCTTTTTCTTGCACTTTAATTTTGTGCGGTTTTTCTATATATAGTATGCACTGAAAACACATTATATGAAGTCTGATTTTTCAAACACCAAAATTTGGATAGATAAAACTCTGGGAAAAAAAGTTATAAATATCCTAAATGAACGATTTACCAAATGAAGCTAGCTAGGTATTAGGTAGACCGTAGACATGATATACGTTTTCTATGTAGACAAGATATACATTTTCTTGTTAAGTACAGTCTATCATTTTTTCCAAATAAGTTGTTACAGTATTGTATACTATGTGTACATGTTCTCGTATTAACCATATTTATTCTAGTTTTTCTCTTGAAATCCCTTCTCACCACTCGTACATTTATTGCTATATTACATAAATTAGTATTTTTATTTTTATTACTTTTATTTTTATAATAATATATCAAAACAAACCCGAAAGGTTTTACATAAAATTAGTAGGAAGTCGAGATACTATTTGGGCCCCAAATCCTTTAAAAATAGCAAAACCTATTCTAGTGAAAATATAAGCAACAACGCACGCCCCAATATCCTGGGTCTTCGAGAACTTCTGGATGCGCTTCATCAAGTAAATAATATGTCTCTAATTCTCCCAATGAGGAGAAAGAGAAAGGAAGGAAACTATACCCAAGCGCCCCACACTTATTTTGATACTTGAGACGCTTACGATGTGCCGCCTCTATGACCACTCGCCCGGGCACAAAATCAGACATCCCAGATTGGGTCAACAGAGAGGACCCGACCACACACATATCACGCCCCCCCCCCCCCCACACACACACGAGTAGAGCAACATGTCATCAGGACGGAGAGGTTGTGCTGCCTGTCATGCAGCCCAATATCGACCTTATTACCAACAGAAATCCCAGACCGATAGCAGATATCAACAAGGGTGTCGCGAACAACATTATGCCGATGTTTAATACCAACAATATCAGCACAAGACACGAACAATCTTCATAGATATCACCATCACACGGGAGTAAGCTGAGCACGATTTCGAAAGGGAGAACAAAGGAATGCCCAAACGGTAGCATAACACACACCGAAAAGACTTACCATTCATAGTCTGACCCATCCCAGAAATAGGCACGACCCTAAGCCAGTCAGAAGAGTGACCACCCTGTTGAGATTTCCACAAAGCCACCTGACGAGAAGATAACGAGAATGTGGATTCCGTAGTTCTAGCAACCTTTGTGAAATTTATCTACTAGTGTCTTCATGAGTTTAGGGGCAACAATCTCACTAGGGTTGCTTAAGAGGTTAGTCTCCACAACATCGTTAAACAGATGTAATACATCATCAAATGTAGGCTCAGGTGTAACAATACCCGCTTGCTGAAAGAGCTAGATTATTTTGCAAGGGAGCAAACTGCAACCACGAGGCAAGGAAGGCGTCATAAAGAACATCAAAAACAACATATACACCAAGGCCCTCAAAGGCAAATTGCAAAGTTGCGAATCTCCATTGCTAACTGCCAAACCCAGGACCGGAAGCAGTAACAATACGCTCTAAGGAAGAGCGAAGCGCAACATCAAAAGAGCGTCGAGTCGTCTCAAAGAAACGAGGAGGGTAAGTGCGCAAAGCGAAATAGAGCTTAGAGACTCCGGTGCAAGCACGGAGAAGCAACAATTCACATTGAGGATCATTAATCCTAGCAACGGCATCCATAAGCTCGACAGTTTTTGAAAACTCTCTACAACACAAGCCCAGCGCTAAAAAAAGCAGAGTCCACACTAATAGGCCCACCAAGCAATTTAACACCATGTAGCGGCTTAGCAATATTAGGCGGGAAGACGCTTGTAAGCCTGCTACGAGGATCATCCTTGGGCCAAAAAACTTCAATTTTGGCCACATTGAGATGCAAGCCTACGAGGACCGTCCAACATAATCAACTCCAAAGTCTTCCCCTCAACAAGGGAATCACCAATAATAGTGCCACCATCCAACTTCCAGGCCTGCAGACACAGGTCGAAAATATCTCTAATTTAACACACCAAGGGATGCAAAACTATAGCAAAGAGCAAAGGATCAAGAGGATCACCTTGTCATACCCTCAGGCACGACCATATATAAGGTGTGCTCCCCATAATAAAGTCGAGCAGGATTAGAGTAGTAGAACTCAACCTAACAAGAAATAGATCACCTTTGCTTTATAATTTTCTCCAAAAGGGAGATAAAAATCTCACATTCTCTAAAATTTTTACATCTTAACTCCAAAAAATTCTCCATTTTAGAGAATCATATTTATATTATTATTATATTTATTTTAATGCCATATTAAAATATCAAAATCAACCAATTAGAAGATTTCATGATAACATATACATGTAATACATTCTTCAAATATTTTTAGGGATTTCCCTAAATTTAGGGAATAATGGTCATAATTTTTTTTGGGAGGTTTTCTCCATTTTGAAGATATAAATAGGGAAGTTGTTGGGTTCAAAACACATCCAAAATTCTCCAAATTTGTTATTTCTAAGAAAATAGAGATTTGCTATTTTCAAGAAAATAGGGATGTTGAACAATTGAAAATTAAGGTAGTGTTGAGCACGTTTCAGTTGAAACGAAAAAAATTGATTGAACTTAACCGAATTGAAACCGATAGAGTTCGGTTCGGTTTAAGAAATTTCAGGTGTTCGATTTCGGTTATTTTTTGGTTCGGTTCAAATTTTTCAAAGAAAAACTGAAAAAACCAAATTTAACCGAATTTTCCAGTTCACTAAATTCATGGGTTTCGATTCGATTCTTTTCCCGTTCGGTTTGGTATTCAACCATACTCAGCCCTAAATTGAGGACTTAAAAACACAAAAGCTGAAAAACATTTTAGACAAGGATTAAAATGAAGGCAAGAATGGTTAGACGAAGTGAGTATTAAACTAGCAAAATAATAGAGTACTACTACTAATATATCAAATCTGACAATTGGAAGGTGAAAAAATGTGTGAAAATAGTCTTTGGAACCAAGTAAAGTATGTGGGGGCGTTTGGTTGGATGAAGTTGGGCTAACAACATTGAGTGACAAAGTACCCAACCTTATTAAATTATTAAATTAAAATCTTTCTCCCTGCCTCCCTCGTAAACAATCATCATCAACAACAATCAGCACTATATTAATCAAGAATCCTGAAGAAAAATCTGTGAATCCACCAAAAGGTGAGAACAACAGGTGGGCAATGGAAAAAAAAGAAAGAAGAAAAAAGAGAAGAGAATAATAATTGAAAAAGGTAAAAATAAAAAGGTGAAACCTTTTTTTGGCTCTTCTTTTTCTTCATCTCCCAACGGAGAAGCTGAGCTGAGCCAGTTCAACACCCTTCAAAAAGTTCAAAAAAACACAACAACACAAAAGAACATTTCTCAGAATACTACTACTACTCATGTGGGAAAGTAGGAGGAAGATCACAGCTTAAATATGAAGAAAGAGGTGGGTTTGAGAGAAAACTGAAGACCAAGTTTGATCAAAATCTTCGCTTTCTCTCTGCCCTGCCTAATATTTCTGTTCTTTCTCTGCAAGAAAATTTCTGGGTTAACCTCAAAAAAACAATTTAAAAAGAAAACAATTCTGGGTTTGTTTGCCTCTTTGTTCAGAAGAAGCCTTATTAAGGTATGATCCTGGTGTTTCTTGAGCTCGGTTTGTTGTGGGTTTTATTAGTTCATTAATTGCTGTGTGGGTTTTTCTGGGATTTCAATTTGGTTGTTGGTGGAAAGAGAAATCTCAGCTTTTCATGCCTCAAGTTGCATGTTTTGAGGTACCCATCTCAGATTGTGTGTCAAATTGTTGTTTCACTCTGCTATGGAAGTAATTAATAGGGATTTGCATGAGCTTAATTAGGATTTGACCCTTGATCACCTCTTAAGCTTTGCAGCTACAGTATATGAATCTGATTTTAGAATTATGCTCTGTTACTCTCCTGCTGAATTGCAGAGTTGAAAACAAGGGGTGGTTGGTCATGTTTTGGAAAGTTGAAAAACATGGCGTGGTTACGTAAGAAAATGGAAAATAAGAGGTGGTTTTGCGAAAGATATGGGAAATAAGGGTGGTTACAAGAAAACAAGATGGTTTCAGAACCAAGATGGTTTCTTTGTGAATCTGTTTTTCTTAGCTAGCTAGCTCTTAGAACATGGGCTCATCAAGTCCAAAATACAAGGGATAGTGATTGTTCTTCATGAAGTCTTACTGAAACTTATTGCTCAATTGTAATTACAATTTACATGCTATGGTTATTTGTGATAATAATAACATGCTAATCAGCAGCTTTGTGCAATATTTCTATTGCCCAGAAATTGAAGCCACTAATGTAGGAAAATGGGGAAGAAAGGAAGTTGGTTTTCAGCCATCAAGAGGGTCTTTATACCCAACTCCAAAGACAAACTAGTTGATGTAAGTCATCAAGAGGTTCTTTATACCTTACAAACTCATGCACAATACATTGGCTTTCTACATAACATTTTCGGTATCGCATAAGCTACATGTATGCTACAAGCATGGCATGCCAAACAGGCCCTTGATCGCGTTTTCTATCGTCCTATGGCAGGGACTAGACAAGAGAGATGTCAAAGAAAAGAAGAAGGGGCAAGAAAAGCTAAAGAGTAGGCCTTCATTCATTCCTCTATTCAAAGAGCCTAGTACCATAGAAGAGATACTTGGAGAGGCCGAGCGCGAGCACCATCTCATAGACTTTCGCCCGATTAGTCCTTTCGAGCAACCACACACACCATCATTCACACCCTCTCAATCCACAACTCCTCTTCAAACCTCATATTCTCCATGGACTCCTACACCTCAAAGAGTGGCTTCCACTACACCTCAAAGAGTGATTTCCACTCCTCAAAGGGTTGCCAATTCCCCTTTGAATGGCGGCTCAACGTCTCAAAGGGCTTTTGTGGCACCGAAGATTGCTATTTCTCAGAGGACGGCTTCTTCTCCGGGGAACTCTGCTCGTAAGGAGGCGGGCTCTTCTTCTTCCCAAGGAGCTACTCCTTTGAATGTTGGCGTCTCGCCAAGGTCTACTAGCTCAAGATATGTTCATCGCCCAAGACCTGAACCGACTTTAAGGTACCAAAACATGTGTGCAACCAGGATCCAAGCTGCCTATAGAGGCTATATGGTGAGTCATTTTAGCCGATTTCTTAAGTCCAAAGTTTGTGTGCATTGTCCTACGGATATAGCTTGACTGAATTCGCTTCGAATCGTGAAATGTGTCAGGCGAGGAGGAGCTACAGATCTCTAAGGGGACTAGTGAGACTGCAAGGAGTGGTGAAAGGGCAGAGCGTTAGGCGTCAGACGGTGAATGCTATGAAGTGTATGCAGCTTCTAGTACGTGTGCAAACCCAGATCCAATCAAGAAGGATTCAAATGCTTGAGAATCAGACTTTGCAACGCCAAAAGAATGACAAGGACTTGGAAAAGGGCAATGGAAAGTGGAACTTAAGCCAAATGGTAAGGTTCTTAGCAGGATAAAATGAGTATGAAACTGAAATTACTGCAATTTATTCACAATATAATGGGGTTAATACTTTGAGATATTTGATTTTTGGCAGTCTGAGAATGGAAATCCAGATGATTGGGATGACAGTAGGCTGACTAAAGAAGAGATCGAGGCGAGGACGCATAGGAAGTATGAAGCTATTATCAAGAGAGAAAGAGCCATGGCCTATGCTTACTCACATCAGGTATATATATACTTCACCATTTCTACTCATCCTCAAAAACTCGGGATTTCGCGTACCTTCCTCTGATCAACTTGTTCCGATCATGAGAAAGTCTATGTGAGCTGATAAATGCATACAAGCTCAACACAGAAGCCCGGTGAGCACTGTTCTAAAAATCTCTTCTAGGCCCTGTCCAAGGCGCTAGGCGGTCTTTGTCCGCCTACCCTTATAACCCGTCTAGACGACGTATAGGTATCCATTTAGGCTCCCTAGGCGCTAGGCGGTTTTTTAGAACACCGCCAGGCAACAGGCACCAATCTTAAATACTAGACTTTTTGTCTTATACTTTTCAAGGTAAGAAATCTTACATGTTTGACATTTGTATCTA